>OU015688.1:2500000-5000000 GCA_907165295.1 Nomada fabriciana | reverse complement strand
AATATTTTCAGGCAATAGCGCTCGACGAGAATCGAGATCCGGTATAGAATTGCAAACTTCGTATATTTCATTTCATCTATATTTATTATTTTACAATAGGAACATAAAAACTGCAGTTCCACTCGGGAATAAATAAAGTACTTCCCGCTGGCAAAAATATTAATACGGAGCAACGAAGTGCTCCAATAAATATAAATTCTCCGTTGAAAAATGAAACAAATGAAGTATTGTATCATTCGCGGTGCTGTGACTACTCATGAATACAAATGAAAAAGCTCGGTGCAACCAAAATTCTAGCTTACCATTTTAGATTTCTCCTTCGGCGATTCGAAAGCTATTCTCTGTCCACCGCGTTCAACCCCATTCTTATCAAAATACCCTCAGCAATCGTTTTCTGTACAGCGACCAATTTCCCATCCAGTTCAAGAGGCCCATGAAAAAACTGAAACAAAAACATCCACACTAAAATATAACCGTCCAGTTTCAGTTTAGGACCGTAAAGGCTTTAACACCACCGTGAAAATATCATTTCGCGATAAGACGGAAAGGAAACGACCGTAATTCCAGCAGGTGCCGCGTGAGAAAGAAGAGTCGTAACGTCGGGCTGTAAGTAGAAAAGCAGATGTGCCGGGACTGGCCTTTTCTCCACTCTCGCGACGCGATATTAAAAGTCCGTCGTCTAAAGTTCGGATAAATAAAAGCACGCGCGAGATACCTTGAACGTAAGATTCCCGCGAGCTTCATTCCAGTGTGTCGCGTGAATATACGCTGGTTTATGCTTCTCCATCTAGACGTTCTCGTTGATGAAAGACCGTGGCTCTTTCACGGTTCGCCTCTAAAAACTTAGCCTTTGTTTCTACTGTAATTTATCTTCTGATACGTGCCGCTTTTATAACGAATGAAAGTAAACCGAGCACGAATGCGAACTGTTTTGTTGCGCGTAAACGTGTCGTGTAAGGGGAATGACAAAAATTTTTTTAGATATTGTCATTGGTTTAACAGTTGTTTTTCAATGGTTCGAATTTAATCATTGACGGACAAATGTGAATTTTTGTTGTACGTTTATCCGTGACTAATATTCATAATTTCGTCAGACGGACACGCCACATGACACAAATTCCTCGCAAAGCTAGCATAAAATTATTTATGTTATTTTGTAACACAAGAGGCAACGTGATATTACAATCGCAAATTCATCTGCATTCCAGTTCGAATTTTCCTGTTTCGAGAATTTGAGTATATATTATACAAAAGCAATTACAAGATCCGCTTTATAGCAGGGATTTAATTAAAAATATAATGGTAGCCTCGCGAGCCTCGTGGAACGGATGAAATTCGTACAATCAGTACCCAGCGAACGCTTTAAATTCTTTTTCCCTTTAATCAAGTGCACACGATGGCGTCAGCTTTGTTCCCAATATTTCCATTAATCTCCCGCTAATCGCGACACTATCGTCATATGTCTTCGTAAAAATTTCGCAGAAATTCATTTTCCTACCTGAATTTATTAACTATCATCGTGATTGCAATTTATGTGAAACCACCTGGTCTTTATTTTCTTTAAAAAAATTATAGATCCTCGTTTTCCTTTGGTCTCAAAAGACCCACTGAAAATACTAAAGTTTTCTTCTTCTATAATATTTTGGATTATATTTCATCAAGCTTTTTTAATCATTTTAGTCACCATTTGTTCCATTTAATACCCGGACCCACGTTTTATCGCCGATTTTAATTGAAAACCGGGGAGAATTTTAATTTCTTTGTTTGAATATTTTTGCGACATGAATCCTGAAAAGTTAGCTTACCGGTAAATTAGGTGGTACACCATAACGAATTTCCATTTCTACTTCACTTTAGACAGAACGGAGGAGTTATGTGTTGGCTCGATGTTAAAGCAGCACGATTATCGATTAGAATCTCGTACCAATTTCTCGTCAGGTAGACACTCGCGCGTGAATATTGGTTATTTGACGTGTGCAAAGGCTTTAAACGCCAGCGACAAGCCTGCATCTCTTGCCTACGCTTTATTTCCCCTAATAACTTGTACGTGTCGTCGGCGTAAAAATAATTTTCGCTCGATAAACAGCGACTCCACCGCTGCGATTTTGCTTGAAATTTGAAAATTTGTATGCAAGCTAAATTACCACGCGCCACGTGCGTATCGGGAATACAAATATTTGGTTTCCTCCGTGAAATTTAATTAACTTTAGAAGCGCTTTTGACTATTGAATTGTTGTTTCGTATTTATGTCAAATTAAGATCGAAATTAATGCCATTTGGGTATAATTTTATATGTTTGCAAATATTTACAGTAATATCGATGAATGCCAATTTTATTTTATTTCACTCGCATTATTTGATTTACAGTATGAAACCAGCCTACAATGTTGCGATGTGAATAATACGAGAGTTTTATTTTTCTCGCTGATAAATTGTATTGCGATAATTCTGTCTTGTGTATTTATATAAATTTTGCAGTGAAATAAATATTAAACGTAAATAATCAAATTTTCCCCTGGAATAAATGTAGTTTTAAACGTATATGAACGAAGAAGATTAATAAACAATTTCTCAATATTCTACAGCGTTTCTGCATTGGAAATAAATTCGTAATTAATTCCAACTAATCCAATTTTTAATATTCAAGTTTCTTTTGTTTTTTATAAGGCTTAAAATGTATTTGTACGCGAATGGACCTTCTTTACACAGCTGAGTAATATTATATTTAATTCAGTTGGGCAGATTGTAAATGAAATGTTGATTATTTCGCATGTCTTGGGCAACTACATAAGAAAATATTTCATGATATACATTTTTCGATACGACACCATTCTACGTGTGATATTTTTGGTACCCGATACAAATGTGGATAAATGAAATTATTTCACAAACGACAGACGACGAGACGAATATCTCGGAAGCACTGTTCACCGATAAATATTTTATCCCGATAATGCGCCTACCAAACAGTTTACACTATAGTTGTCCTCGAGATTTCACGATCCCACGATTTCAGGAAACGGCAGAGAATCTCGAGCGATAACTCGTCGGACTCGCGAGTTTATTTATCGCATCGGGTTCCATTGGAAATTCAATATAACAAGCCCGCAACTTCCGTACCTGGCGAGATTAGAATGTAGGGAAGGGTGAAAAGGGCGTGTATCCTCGAGGCGGTGGTTTGCATACATTTCGATGGCCAAATGAAAATCCTCGTCGCGAACTACCGCGCACGCCGTCGAGAGTTTACAATTTGCGCGAGCTATGCAATTACTGTCGTTAAGCCGGCCTGGACCATCCGCGCCAGGAAGTTCGCGCCCTGGTTATTGCGTCTGGACGCCTTATCGGTCGTTCGTGGAGTTTCCGTTGCCCGGTAATAATGTTCAGGGATAGTTTCAATAGAATGCGCCCGATTAAATCGGTTTCTATTGGTGGTAAAAACTTGTGTCTGCGGCGGTTGTAATTGAGTGTAAAGTGGATGCTAACAAGGAGATGGTATGCGAGGCTAATTGTTAGCGTAGAGTATAGTGATATTCAAATAACAATTTATAGAAGACACTCTTACAATTAGCAGAATATATTTATTAGTATTTTCGTGTGATTAACTTGAAGGGATAATTTATGGACACCGAGAGCACAAAATTCTAAGTTTCTTTAAAGCTCTGAAGGTTTGTGCTTTCGTCTGGTACTTTTTGGTGCTTCAAGGTAAAACACCCCCCTGAACCCTTATACCCTTACTTTTGTCTATATCTTAAAAATTAAATAGATAACATAATCGGTTTCCTGGTAATAAATTTAATTTATTTAAATACAAATCAAGGGACTTTACAATATGTCTAGTATCTACTATATGAGTATTTAAGGATCCCAATTCTTCTTGGCTGCTCAATCACATATATTTTGCAAGTTAGCTTCACGCTAAATTCTTATGATCAAAACTCGTTCGACGGAATATTGGAAACTATACATACATTGTATGCAAACGTCGCTGGGAAACGCTGTTCGGATAACAGAATGTTGGGAAAATCGAACTTTCGGATATTAGGGTATTCGGATAATGGGGGTTCGGATAAGGGAGGTTCTACTGTGCTTCAAACGGTGTACAGATAGTTCAAAAATATTCTGCACCATGTCTCGTGTTCCTCGTCCAACAAATATCGTATTCTCGATGGTACAGGGAGGCATTATTCCAACATAGAACGACTTCGCTGCCCAAGAGTCGTCCATTGGCAGCAGCTTGCGGTCGAATCGGAAACTTCTCGACGGAAAAGCTTCGGATAAAAAAGCGAGCTCTGTATCTCTATGTACATACATTTGCTCGTGGAGGTTGAAAGAACAGCTGGCTGGATCCCTCGAACGACCAGCTAAGACGGATTGCTCGACCCCCTATTGGCAGATCGAATGGTTAACTTATTTTTCTGGTTCCAAGTAATGGTGTCCGTTCTTCTACCTTGCTGCTCGAGTTTCCACCCCTCTTTCTTTGTTTAACGACTGTCTTCAAGTACTTCCTGGTTTGTTCTATCTTTCTTTCGTGATGGAATGGCGTCTCTTTTAGGGGAAAGTTTTTCGTTGAAAATGAAACGATGACTTTGGAATATTGAATTACGAAATAACTAGTGCATGCTCGAGTTAATAGAAAACATTGGGAATGGATTACAAAATTGGAAATTGGGTAGATAAAGGTAAATTGGAAAGATTCATCGGATCAATATTTTCGTCGAGTTTTCGATAAGTAAAGAGTGAAAATAAAATTTAGTTATAGGAAAATAGTGAAGAGAAATAGAAGTATGAGAAATATAAGAGGATCAGATTAAAATCGTTATTAAATCTGTCTGCAAGAAAGCATGCTTTAAAAAAAGGAACCTTCGCTTGAATTATTTCCTCGAATTGTGAATTTTTGAATTGCATAAAAATTCTTGATCAAAAAATTTACGGGTCATATAACGTCAAATAATATATTATCATTACTGTGTACCAAAATAATAATTCGAGGTACCAGCCTTTTTTAAAACAATGAAACCCCAACTTACTGTTTCGTTAAACAATATATCTGTGTTTAGAATATACATTTTTAGTATGTCGAATTTTCAATCTAATTAATAAAATTCCTCTACGTTTCTATCAACCTCGTTTCTATCAAGTTCTCATTTTAGGCTATGTAAATGCCTCTATCCAACGCTACAATACGCACACACGCCACATATATACAAAAGTGGATAACTTTTCAACTCAGTGCTCACGCTAGTTTTTAAGTGGTTCTCCACTGGTACAGGGACACAGCGAGGAGGAACGAAACAACGGCGATACATAGAGTCGAGGGAGAGAGCTAGTTAACCTCCTTTCCAGAGGACAATTATGTCCTTTACGCCACTTCCACGCGGCGATACGTGAAAAGTTGTATAGAAATAGACGGTGCGATTCGTCGAAGCTGAATTTCCACGACTTTCAAATGGACGAATGCTGAACGTGGCAATTCGCATTCCACATTTTTAACCCTCTATGAAATCATGTAACTTTGATGTCACCCTCTCGACATCTATACTTTTTAAGACTTGTTTCATATATTTTTTTACCACAGTTTATCTTACGTATTTATTTGAATTTAAAAGCTTCCTGCTTTTATAATATTCTATCGTAATCAATAGGGTGTACTGTAATTTTGGGATTCAGTGTCACAGATGCCCGCCTTGGAATGAAATATTTATTATTATCTAGCATGTGAAAAAAAATGAGGAATGGAAATGCTTAAAAAGGTAGTTCGATTTAGAGAAGAATTGGAGACACAGTATTTTTGTCCTTTCAATTCAGAAGCACGATGGAAAGTATTTTGTACTGATTGCAGTGCCGATTCGTGTTGCACAATTTCTTATCGTCGTTTCGCTACTTTTTATTGCAGTCGTGCAGATTGAAATTTATTTCTATCTTTGACGCTAGTATTCCACGTTGGTAAATTGGATAGAACAATCGAAACGTAGATTCATCTTTGTCGTGAATGAAACAGATTGGAAAAATATTGCACGTCAACACGAGAGTACTTTTTTTCGTTTGTTATAACAATACAAGAGCGGTGTATTGTTATGATGGTTTGTTTTTAATAAACACATTCTGTTTTCTGTTGTTCGTTGCGAGATACAGAGGTTGCTTCGTTTTTCGCGGATTAAAATTTGATGCTACGAAGTCATTCGAACGATGAAGCTATTGTATTCAACAGTGATTAAAATTGTCAGTTAGAGGTTTCAACACAGAGAAATAAATAATAAAATATACATTTTCAGCAATACAAAATTGTAAAAGTATAAGGATCGCCATTGGTCATTACACTGACGATTATAATAATTACAATGCGATTTAATTATGAAAAACATTAAGAATTACAAAAAGACGTGACCATAAAATTATCTAAATAAAATTTTATCCACGACATTTTATAATACACCTCACTTAATATTCATAGACCTCAGATTAATAGTGTTACTAAAGAAAGAGACAGGAGATTATTTATTTAAATACTTCCTTAGAAATTATCTTTAGCAGTGTCCTTTCGTAAGGTCCTCGCAACATTACAATGCAACTCCCTTCAAAAAGAATAAAAAAGAAAGAAGAAATACGAAAAGAAATACGCCAAGAGCATAATATTTATCTATCTCGCGGTTCTATACACCGAAAGAATTAAACGCAGACGAAACGTCTTCGTGACCAAGTCGTTAGCGCAGCTTTCCCAGCGAAATGTTTGCCTCCTCCAGCGAAACAGGGCGGTTTATCCAACGTAGCAAGTGTATTAATCCCCGCCTGGCGACGAAATAGATACGCTTAATGAAATGCGCTTTCGGAGGGCGAGCGCTCGCTGCCTAACTCGATTTATACCACTGCGGTAACAGGGCTCTGCAGTGCGTACACCGAGCCGCGATAAACGCGTTACCATATTTCCCACATGATAAACCACGAAAAGCCAACGGTGTACATACATACACAACCGTTGCGGCGCGTGCAACCTGCCACGATCCAGAAGTGACGACTCTAAATCTTGATTTTTTTCTCTGTCCGACTCGTGCGCACGTCTGTTGTTGTTTGTAACTGCGGTTACCGAGATTTGCTGGATAGCGTGTGTTGCGTGAATATATCATACTCGTCGTGGAAATGAGAAAATCCGAAATGTAAAAGTGGTCGTTGAACAGAAAGGAAGAACAGATAAGGGGGGGGGAATAACGAAAGGGGAAATTGTATGTATGAAATAGTTTTGTATTGGTTGGTTAAATTTCAGAAGATAGAATTGGATGTAACTGTATTCCGAGGTTGACTTTTTTTATTGGCGGTGAATTCTTGAAATTGTTATAGTCTTTTTAATCAACGGTATATAGAATTTCGTCGAGGCTGATGAAACCACCGTAGGTCCTGTTATTGGAAGAGAAATGTCGACGAACGGTCTCCGAAAACGCCCGGAATTCCTTTATTAAATAAATCGTCTAACGATGTGCTGGTAATGAGTAATAAAATGATTGTGCGATATATAATTTGATAAACGTAAAATGATCGTTGAGACGTAATTTTAGCTGGCTTTATCATATGAATCATCTTCAGAATTACACGGCCCATAATATAATATATATACATAATATATATAATCCACATAAAGAGTAAACTAATCTCCATTGTATAAGTCAACTACCAAAAAAATTTGTCAACGTGAACGAAAGTGTAACAGACATAGGAAAATCTCCAGCAACATTTCCAAACCCAAATTTCAACTGACATCACGAATGACCCACAGCTTTACGATTAACAACAAGTGCCTCGTTGTCATTCCAAAATTCAGAAACATTTTCCAAACAAGTACAAGCTTCTTGCTTCCAAGTAGCGGGCAACAACGGGGGGGGTTGAAATTTGGGTTGAATTCTCGTTCGCGAGGATTCCAACGGGAAGTCGATGGAAAGCGCGAAATCACGAGACGGAAGCGGATTTCTCTTTTACCTCGACGACCGGGGAATCGGTATCCTTCGCGTCGCTTCGATCGAAACGGGGCAAAGAGCCCAGAGCAGACGAGAAACTTAGTTAGCAGAAGTGAAAATAAGCGGATAATGGTAATAGTTTCCTCTTCGCGTAGATTTTCATCGAGTCCGATTAGAGGCTGCGGAGCGGCGGGGGGGAAAGTGGCAAAGGCAACTTCCGGCAACTTTGGACACGATGCAGCGACATTTGATAGAGTCGGGCGCAGTTTCGATCTGAAGTGATTTCAATGTTTATCCGCGAGCTCATTAGCACTCGTTAGCAACGAGCTTTGCCGAGCTTTAATGACCGTAATGCGGTTAAAGCATCGTCGACGTTGAATTTGATAACAATAACTTCGCGGGGAACTCTAAGTTGTTGTCGCAAGATGGAAATTCTGCCGGCCGAAGTTTCGACGGCTTAATCGATAATTTCATAATTGTTTCGAGTAGAAATATCGATGAACTTGGGAACAGTTTTGGGAAGCAATAAAGATTGTAAGATAAATGGAGGTGTAGTACAGGTAGTACAGGTATACAGGTATACAATATCGTGATATTGCCATTTTATTTAGCTCTTTGTTGCTTATGTTATTTGCTTCTTCTTTAAATGTTTATCGTTCGGGCTTTGATCGCGGTTTATGGGTCCGTACACCAGTAATGTTTGGAAATTCGAAATAATCGTGCGATGGGAAGAGTTTACGTTCTAGGCAAGTGCAAGATCCAAGTACTGAACAGGTTGACCTTTACATAAATACTTATTTTAAAAAGTTTAGTATCCACTAAAAAATATGCAAATATTCAACTCCTTGAAGCCATATTTCCGGGGGTGAGATTAATCTAACCAGAATGATTCAAAAAATTATTAAATATTAAATATGTCTTCCTCTTACGCACCTAATTTTACTACAATAAAAATAGAACGAAAAATTTGTCTTCCGAAAAGTCATCTTCCACATCTATCGCCTAAACCTTTTGAGCTAGTTTAATTCTAATTAAAAATTACATTCCAAAAAATAATTTCTCTTAGAAGCATTTTTCCAACGCTAATAAAAACCGAGGGAAGTAAAATATTTATTTCCTATCGCGTTAAATTGATCCTCATTACGTATTTCTCTTCAGTCCGCTTGCCTCTTTTATTACTTTATTCTCCCTCTTCACAGGGCAACGATCTGGAAGGCAGCTTTTATTTCCCAATAACGTCTTCCAATTTCTAATCTCGGGGCTGGAGAAGTTATTACCGACAAGCTTCCAATTGAATTCATCCACCGCGGACAAAGTATTCCACCCTCTGTCACTCCTTAGCGAATACTCGCGTTTTCCATTATGATTCGCCAAGACACGGCCTCCATTCGTCAGAGCTACGTTCCAAATAAGAACAAAAGATAAGTAGCCAGGACGGTGTCGATACACCTCAAGAGCTTCCTGTGGCATTGTGCCACGCACATACACGTACATCGACGACACTTTGTGCTGCAATAGCTGGCATAATAGCATCCTTGCGGTCGCTGTGCCGATTCAGCGTAATACTCGAAAAGGCGAAACAGAGGAGCTATTGCAGTATAGAGGTGTATGTTTGTGTGCACGGGCTCATACGTGGATGAAAGGTGGAGCAAGGGTTGGAAGAAATAAGAAATAGAGAAATCGAATTGAAGGAGCAAGGAGATTATCGATAGCATAGAAATTGAAAGCATGTGTCAGAATGATTGAATTTGATAAGAAAATGTCGAGTAGTAGTGTTTAATAAAACAACTTGGTGAAATATCTTGATGTGAGAATTTTTCATTAATATAGACAGTACTAGTAATTTCATATTGCCAATTACTTCGAAAACTTGTGCAACTCCTACAATATTTTGTTACTTTTATTTAACACTTCAATACGATTCTAGAAACTACAAATGTATACAAACACACATTAAAGATCAATACAATAGAAGAAAATTACACAATAAACACAGATGGGGTGCAATGCGAAATGCACAGCGCAGAAAATGCAAATTTGGTTTGTATAATAAAGAAACGAATAGTAACACTCGATGTACGTGTAAAACGAAAAGTGCGCAACAAATCCACTGCAGCTGCTTCGTCAAGCAATCCAATTACAACAACCGCGTCACGTAACACCGTAAAATTATACCAACGTCGTCACAATTTTATTTCCACCCCAACAACGCGAACGCACACGTACATAAGTCTCGAGCAAATGCGCGAGGAACAGACGGGAGACAAACATTCCAAGAAGCCGGGGGAAGTCGGGCGAACGTGGGATGCAATTCTTGATTTACTCGAGACTCTTATTGCAGGTGTACAGGGTGAGAAAGACGGTCGAACAGGTTAGTCTAGGCGCGCAGGATTGTCTATAGAAACGGGAGCAGGTGGTGCGTGACGTGAATGCACACCGATGACAGTGCTACCCCTTGCCCCGTGTTTTCTCTGCCCGTTCGTCTTTCCCCTCACATCGAAAGGATACCGTCTCCGATACCTACCACAATCGACTACGTTCGTCGCGATCAAACTCGGACATCGTTCGATATTTCCAGGGGTGTTCGATCTGTCGTTTTCGCTCCGTTTCACCGCCGCACTGCGCCCATTCGCCAGCCAAAGTATACCACCCGATCTGTAATACGATTTTCCGTCCCGTGTGACGAATTCTTTGCGTTTCAGGAAGTTCTTGGCTGTCACGTTTTTTGTGTTTTGCTTACACGAACTTCGGAGGCTTGTGTTGCACCAGAGGGGAATTGAATTCGAAGGTGTCATTCGTGATATATAATATCTTATGTGTAAGACAACTTGGTCAGGAGAAACAGTTTTTTTTATATTATATCTATCGCACTGTTTGCTATACGAAAGGGTTACATTGGAAACCATTTATCTCCAGATTTTGTTGGTAATATAACGCATATAATTCGAACGAAATATATATATTATATAATATAGAAAGAAGGAAACATGGTATACTATAAGTTATTATTGCAATATAATTATTTATGTAATAGAAGTATTGAGAAGTGTCATTAATAAATTTCGTAAGTGTTTTAAAATATGCACAATTTCCATTTAATATATTAATCGCAGTGGGGAAATTTAAATATGTGCCTCTAATAAAACATTTTACACTGGCTATCAACCAACCTTGACAACTACCTTACTTGTTATTCTGGTCTTAACGTGACCGCGATAGTGGCTTTCACTTGTGCGTCAACGACAGATTCTGTTGCGTCGAACAAAAAAAAAAGGAAAAAGGAACCCCGAGACATATGCGATCCGTTTACCTGCACGCAAACGCGGCCACGAAGATGAAATATCCGCTGTTCCTGACACGAGCTTTCTTCGAGCTTTTCACAGGCGAGATATGAAAGGGATAGAGATTGAAAAGTGTGTTCCATTTATATGACACACGGCCCCGGCATGCAAATGCACGCGTTCGCGTTTGCCAAATCTTTTGGATTGAAATTCGCCGCTTAAATAGATTCGACGGCGCTTCGTCCTTAAGGATTTCTGTCTTTGACGTTCGTTGGAAGTGTTGAACACGTTCGAAACGAAATAGGATATTCCCGAGTTGGGAAACAAATTTTTGTCGAAGCGAATGAAACGAATGTGCAGTGTCCACGGTTAATTTTTCAGGTTACAAATGTTTGTGCAGGTGTTTTATAATATCTCGAATTTTCTCACAAAGGTAAGACTTTCAATATCCAGCAAAGATCCAAGATCCTTCGTAATACGTTTTATAATTCATAGATCAGTAAACATTTCGAGCTCCCCCCCCCCGTTGAGAAGAATTCTCAATGCATCGTTCGTTCGATTTTCGCATTCGATCGTCGCGCACTTTGATATAAAAGTGCGCCCCCGGACTTTTACGAGCGACCAGTGACGATCGAATTAAGTAGAACATAAAATTCAGCCCCGAATTTACATTTCTTCGTATAGTAACAGTGAAGCAGAAAACAGTACGCGGCCCTAGTAACTTTTTATTACGCTCCACGAACTTTTACATTCTTCTCAAAGGAAAACTCCGCCGGCTGCGGTGGACCGTCGATCTATAATCTCAACGGAAGTAACTTTCGAGCAAGGCCAAAGAAAGATGCGCTCCTTAGAAATTGAAAGCTTTCCATATTTCACCTGGAGTAATAAGTTCTTGGAAAAGTTAACGTTCATAGAGGGCGACGAGAAGGGGTGGTTTGAGAACGGTCGAACTTCGATTGAATTATTGCCCGGGGTAATTAAACAACTTTCGAACGATAGATGGTCGAAAAGTTGCACTTTGAAATGGTCGTTTGGCCGGCTTGGAAATGTGCTTTGGAGCCAATTGGTTCTCGTTCTGAACGTTTAGTTCCGGAATTAAGTGTTTACTGGAAAATTCAATGAACGTATTGTAAATTAATTCTAACAGTGGAATTGATTACATACATTTGACATGAAACAAAGAGTAGCAAACTGAACGTAATCAACATTATTTCCGTTATAAATATTCTAAGTTTATTGTTGAACAACAACCCCGTTCAAATTGTAATAAGGAAATCGAAACTCTCGTTATATGATTCGTGTAAAAGTACGGCGCTGCTAAAATTCATGAATAATTCTCGCAAAATTGATTGCCTATTGAACAACGATTTTCCTTCTGCAACTCTCAAACAAGGAACTTCTCCAATAGGAAACTCAATTTCTCTGAATAAATAATATACGAATGGACACGATTCCCAATCCGGAAAAATTGTATCGCGGAACACCTTGGAAGCACCACCGATATCTCGAAGCTTTAAAATTCGGGACACGTCGACAAATGGATAAGGGAGTCCTGAAATGTCAGCAAGACAAATTTAATCAGAGTTGCCTGGTTGTCTCGCGGTACATCATTACGAAATTCTACACGTCGCCGTTGTCTTTCCGCTACTATAATTCACGCTCAGACTTGCGTCCTTAATTTTGTTCTGACCCTTCGTTGAACGAGCAACTTCTTCGCTGTCTGACTTGCGAGTCTCGTGAGTGTGCAACTAATTACTATTCGCCTCGCGAATACGCCGTTCCCTTGCTCGTCCTAGCTCAAGAAAATTATTACAAGACATGCTTGAAAAGATGTGTTATATCGAAGAAAATGTTTATTTATTGGGGTACAGTTTCTTTAAAGTATGTGATAGACAGTTTAATACTAGCAAATGAGAATAATTTTATTGAATAGTAACCAAAAATTGTCGTGGTCTGTATAAGGACTTATAATTATTGTGTTAAATCGCATTCAAATTTTGTCGAATGAAATTTGTATATAATATGCACGCTGAAATAATTCTTGAAGATGCAGTATTTAATAAAGCTTTCTTATCAATATTCAGGTGCATAATTATTTATCCATGCGTAAAGTATGCAATGCTGTGTAAATAAAGCTTTATAGTCGAGAATTTTATTGGACATATGTGCATATTTGATTAATGAATATACGTGAAGTACCGAATTATCTTGCATGCATTGTACAATATATGAAGTAAAAAACAACTTACAAAAATGTACAATTTTATGAACTTCCTTAGTACATCCAATTAACAGAAATAATTCATGTATACAGTTACACAGCGTATTAGAGCCTTCGGTGTGTACCAACGTGACAATGATAAAGCATCCGAAAAGGAAAGAAAAGCTTCGCGTTACACCCATCTGTATCCCTATCTCTGTGTACTCCATATGTAAACGTACAAAGCTCTGCACACCGTGCAAATTGTAGAGAAGTCCATTAAGTCAATGCTTAGCAAAGCACGCACACATGGTACATGTTGCCTGACAAAAATTCCAAGACAAATCACTAACTCCATCAAATACTTATCGTGCGCGTGATACGATTCCGTTCACATTTTTTTTGCTTCCCCTTTTTATCTGAATACTGCATAAATCATTTCCGCATCGGGTTTATCAAACACATTTTCTTACTGAAAAGAAACAAATATTTCGAGGCACAGAAATACCAAATACCCTAAATAATTATGCTCTAAAAATATACGACTGTTATGGACTTCAGAATTCTAGAGACTGTTTTCCTGTGCGATTTGCGAGGACTGCACAATATCCACTTCGGTGTTGAACAAGTGCATCCATGAAATGAATGGAGCGCTATCAGGATTTTCCGCCGCTATTGCAATCAAATGTATTCGAGCCGACTTCTTAAGCCTCTAACCGAACAATCTCTGTTCCCTTTCTCTCGTTTAAATCTTTCGACAATAGGCTGCAATGAATCGTAATCAGTTATTCCTCTCTTTTCCCCGATTTCTTTCCCCGCTTTTAATGAACAAAAATCTCTCAACAGGAAACAGGGGGGCACCCTTTTTATAATAGTCAACTCTCCATGGAAACCATTTATCTGAACTTCTAAAGAAACTTTATGTATATGGGTAACTATAGTTCATATTGTCATGCTCGAAATTACTTTCCCGCGATTAATGTCTCAGTTTAGACTTTTTTATATTTACAAAGTAGTGGTGAAAAGAAAAACTTTGGAGTAGGAAGTGTTTGCATAGACCGAGCCCCTTTACTAAAGGCTATTTTCTCATTAATTGTTTCCCAACTTCCCAACAGTGAAAAGAAAACAAGCAATATTTCCTTATTCCTTTGACGATCTCGAAGTTTCATTTGTCCCGTGCATTGATAAATCGAGTATCGCGATGATCGTGAATATGTAAATAACGTTCCACGGTGATGTCAAAAAATTGTTATTTAGATACGCGAAATTGCTTACCAAATTTTAAATCCCTTATCATATATACGTTTTATCATATACAAGTATTAAATCCTGTTGCATCGCAATGCAAATAAGGTCGAGGCTCTACCGTTTAAGAATCGGAAAAGAGAAGGAAGGAATCGAGCGGAAAAATTGTCCGAAATATTCGATACGGTTTCATTAAGATCGCCCGATAAATGGTGCATTGCTGTATCGCGAGCAGCGCGTTGCAATTAAATCGTTCTCCGATAATTTGCGAGCGGCCAGGAGCGAAAAAGAAATAAATAACAGCGGGCAAGGAGCTTCAGTCGGATAAAATGGTTCCATTCGCAACCAGTCGATGGTCTCATTTATATCGTACTGTCGATACAGAGCAAATAAATTTCTACTGTTTACCGGAGTTAATGCATCTCATTTCCGCCCCCTTGCATCCCCCCGTGCGTTCAAATGTCTCCACCCAACGCGACAATGTTTTCGTTTCTTCTTATTGCCGTAATCACCTGCTCCTAGGCAACGAGGCAGACAATGAGTTTGCGCTTTGTTCTTTTGTAAATTGCAGCACGAAAATGGTGTGTAACGTTGCTCGTCTCGAGTTGTCTCTCATTGTCTCAATTTTACACAGCCGATTAATCGGTCATTATCGATTTCAATCGATTATAAATGAAGGAAATTCGTATGAATAATTATGGGTATTTTAAATTATGCTTCTCTATAATTTGTTTTAAATAAATTGAAACGAAGGGAATTTGTATTAGTAGGGATATTATAATAACAGAAGGAGAGAAATATTTTTCTTTGTCTGTTTCAATGACAGATTCTGGCAGTGTGTCTTCTGATGTTCCGTGAGAAGCCATTTCTGGTCATTTTCAATCCTCCACAATGTTTCAACTATTTTGTCTTGCTCAGCGTTCTTGCGATTCCGGTATATCAATATTGACCAACCAAATGACTTCGTGTTGCGAAATTATTTCGATTCAATTTTAGAAAATTATGGAAACAAACTTCTGGCTATAGCTTGTTTAATATTATTGTTATGAATTCACTTGCACAGTTCTCGGTATTTATTGTATTGCCATAATTCATTCTTTTCATTCTCTAATACCATCCGTTATACAATGTTCACAGAGACAGAAATTTTCATCTTTCAGATGTATTACTAAAAAGAACTGATCGAATACGCGTGAATAAAAATCTGCCCGATGCACGAATAAATGTGATTCCATCGCGCAACAAAACTCCACTGTTCAAATTGCATAATAAATTTCACCAACAATATCGGATTTCACGATGCAGAATGCTGCAACGAAAATCATTCCATTTCTGTCGAGTCGATTTCAGTAATGGCGAACTGATGGACACAATTTCGTAGCGTGAAAATCGCGTCCCTTATGGAGCAACGTTACGATAAACGCAACGACACCGAATTCGTCGTGTATTAGAAAGTTTCGCACGAGATTTGTTAACGAGGTTACCCTATCTGGCACAATTTAACGACGTCGTCGCAGTTTCGTATCGTGCGCGATAAAATCAATTCGAAACGCAAGGGACAGCTGCTTGGAACGAATTCCGAGGGAGTTGAAAATTCACCACACCCTGGTTCCGTGTTGTTCCCTAACAGGCATGCTAATTCAATCCACCCATTCCCCAGCGACGAACGCCTCTGCTCGTTTGTAAGTCCGCGCTTTTCGCAGCGAAGTTCGCTGCAAATTAGCGGGAGTGTCGACAAGCAATTAATTTCCAAAGGGAACCGAGCGAGCACGAACGATTCATTTGATTTCGCGTGACATCGAACGCCGGCAATTCGTATAGCCTTTTGATTATACAGCAAGTAGACTCAATTGTAGCAGTGGCGTACTTTGTCCTTTAAGATTATTAATTATTCTGGATGCAATTATCTGGGTGGAACGATGAAACTGGTTAGAATAAATTTTGCGAATTTTCGTTTCATTATTGATTTGGATATCACGAGACTATGCGAAACTTTTCTAAGTAGACTTACCTACAGAAATAGTGCATTTCGTAATTGTGGATTAAATATGCAGTGTAGTAGCTTATGGTGTGACAGGGGAAGTTTATTTTTAGATTAAGTTTTCGAAGTTTTTAATATGCTTGATTTTCATAGTGTCTTGGATATAATTAGCAAGCGCTATATCTTATGCTATTCGTTATCGATTGACGAAGAATATAGCGTCGTTACTCAAGGAGCAATTAAATCAAAAATTTACCAAACATTTCTATCGGGTTACAAATTTTTACAACAGTTAGCAATTCATATTGCTTCGAGGCAAAAATACAGTTATTGCTCCACGCTGTGCGAAATAACTCATTGCGTTTCTCGCGGCGGTAATAAATCGCGCGATATGAGTTTCATAAAGCGGAGACGAATTATGGCTTTAATGAAGCAAGAGTTCCTCGATGGCTTCGCTTCGTTCAACCAAAAAAAAAAGAAGAAAAAAAAGGGGAAACCAAAGGAACCAAAAACGCCAAACGAACCATCAAAAAGGAAGGCAAAAGCAAGGGGGAAAATAAAACCGAAAGGGAAAAAAGTGCAGCAACCCCGAAGCTATCGATCGACGCCCTTCCACTTCCACTTTACCCTTTCTTTTATGCAGCTTGTAACGCAGATAAACGCAACCGCGGAATTTACTGGCCGGTTCAAAGCTCTCGAAGGGTTTATCCAGTTAAGCTTAGATCAAATCACTATCTACCCTACTTCCGGTTTCCCAATGTACTTCGAGCACTATCTGAAGTGGAAAGGAAATATAGTATCTAGAGTATAGTATACGGGATATAGAGAGACAAACGATTCACGCGAATAATTGGAAATAAGATAGAATTAACTAAAGTTTCATTGCTGCTCTTTTATTCAGAATTTCTTTAGTGTGCCATTAAATAAAAATTTGACGGTTAATCCTACAGTGCCGAGCTGCTGTATAAAATGACATGTTTCAGTTTATTTGTTTTATTCCGTCTGTTTGAAAATATTCATTTTCCGTTTTCAGGATGGACGTTTTCTTCTTTTTATTGTACAGTTTGCAATTAAATGGGCGAATAAAAGCATACTAACGGCATTGCTACGAAATCCCTTACTGTATGACCTAATATTTTAATTCAATTACTGCAAAATAGAATAATCATGTTCATATCATAACAGAGTCAGCAAATATGTAGCATCGACAAGGAAATCAATTAGTGATTACACCGTCATATATCTTAAAAATGCTCAAATTAATTCCGATGAACAATATCGTACAATGCACATTACATACCGCGATACACAGAATAATACTTTACTTATGTAGGAAATGATTTATTAATTATTATTCCACAATTATCGTTTAACAAAATATCGCTTCGTTATCACTTTTATCACTCCGTTAACGCTTCGTTCCAAACTGTTATCTCGTTACCAAGCATTAAACACAACACTCTTCACATGAAAACAGCAAATACATTCCTTCAGATCACTCATGCAAAACATATACACAGTGTTACAATCATACATCATCATATCCCACACTCAATCATACATCATCATATCCCATACTATCATATCCCACACTTATACCTTACCAAAAGTAATACTCGTCTTAAAAGATTAATCATGTGTTTAAAATAAGCCAATAGCTTGCGTATATTTTTTGTTACCACTGTACACACGTATACAACTTCATCTCTAATAAAAGAACAATGCATAAAACCTCTTCAAATACAAACCAAAATGACGTATTTTTATCGGAGGCCATTCGACCGAATTGGGCTATATATTCGAGTGGAAATATTCGCCTTTTCTACCTAGGAAGATCCAGCGGGCTCTTAGCGAGTCAGCTATGTTCATAGGTAATGAAGATAAAAGCGCGAAAGGGGGGGGGGGGCAGAGAAAGGACAAGGGGGGGAAGGAAGGGGGACGAAAAGGGAGACAGTGCTACTGGGAATTCTGCAATTAAATCCTGCGCCCCGTTCTTCTTCTTTTCACGCGATTCGCCGTTTCTCCGTCCCTTCGTTTCCACCCGAATCCACCCCAACCACCCCCTTATCCATCCCCTCGCGATCCTGTTCTCGTTGCTGGCCACCGCGTTACCGCCTACAACAGAAACTAAATCCTGCTGCTGGAATAGATACTCGCTGGAAGTAATTCCGGATTTGTAAACCGTTTTACGTGAAATCTTCCTCTTCTTTCCTTATCTCTTTCGCTCTCGCCATTCCTCCCTCGCGCTTTACACGCTTACCGCTGCCACAAACTCGAGCCATCCTCTCGCTCTCTTTGGCGAGGAGTAAATTACGCCGGCCGTGTCCCCGCAGCCGAATAAAATATCAACGCACGAGCTCATCGAAACTCGGGACACGGGTACAAAGGACACCAGTTTCCGCTGGAATTTCGCGACTGGATACATGTCTTGCTGAAATATTTCCGCTGGGAATCGCGTTCCATTCCTGGGCAACGTGTTTGCGAAGCCCCCGAGATCTTGTTACAGGTGTTTCATGCGTGCAACGCGAATTTCAGTAGATAGGGTGCCTGTCTCGTTTTCGTTTTATGAAGGGTGGTTGACGTGGCGTTCGTGTGTTCTGTGGCGTTCGAATTATGAGACGGCGGAACGGGGATGAGTATATTTTATTTGGAAATATTTTGTTGTTGCACGAACTTCGTATACAGATAAACGATAAGTGATAAAAGAGCAATCAGACAATTTGATATTAACAAATAGCGAGAAAATTATTTCGTGGTTCCAAAACAAATATTGAATGCGTGCATTGTATAATTGTATGACAGAGTTCACTTTTTAAAATGTTTTACGGTAATGTCAAGGCATTTTGTCGAAAGTTTTAAGTTCATTTATGATCATCCACTCATATTAGGAATTTAATTCAGCGAAACACTTCAAGTGTTTCTTAAATTGTAGAAGGCAGAGGAGAACCATTTCAATTTAAGGAGTCTCGAAATACTCGAGCAGAAGAAATTCAACTTATAAAATTGCACAAAAATGTCACCCTGCGGCGGTTAAACCTGTATTGTCGTCGACACCGCATATTCGCTCGAGAATTCCGCGTTTTGTTGCGCATTCTTGCGTTTTCTTGCCAAGCTTCACGAGCTTTCTTATACTACTTGAAACATGCTTCTAACGCGGTGGACCACAATTTAAAAAAAGAAAATGTCTTCGGCATCGGTCCCGTGAGTTTACTGGGGGCATCTTATTAATTTTTCAATTCGAGTTTGAAACGTACAAACAGATTTAAGATATGTATTCCAACTTTTACAGATCATACATTCTGAAGGGATAAGGGAAGAAAGTAGAAATGGAATTCTCGACGACTGCCACAGCATCGAAAGAAATAAATTCCTATCTCGTTAAAACCTTTCATATTCAACAAAATGAAACCCTGCTACTACAATTATATACAAAGCTTTATATAAAATACTCAATTCTCCACTTAAGCAAGCATATTCCAAAACCGCGTTACTAGTTTTCATTAAAACCGAGCACGTTAACCTCCGCAGCAGAAGCAACACACCCTGATCTCTCTGATCCGAAAAGTAGAACATCCGTATTCCCTGCGATAAAATTCCGTTTGCATCCGGCACAGAGGTGACGCTGTCGCGCCTCGATATTAAACAAAGTAAAGGAGCAAATGAGACAAAGGGAAAAGGCGGCACAGGTGTGCACCGTAGTCAAAGAGATTCATTTTCAGCTCACGCGACGTGTTCACACTTCGCTCTTCAGTTAACCGTGCTAAAAAAAAATTATAGGAACTGGCGAAACGTTCCTTTATACGTGCACGTTCTCGCGTCTGCAACGCTAGAAACATCGGTTCTACTTTCAAAGTTGATTACGTAACCTTTCTGTCGGCGCAGGCTGAGAATAGTCGGAAATAAAAGACTTCGCTGGCTAAGGCCACGTTCGTAGCCAAGGTGTCACGGAAGTTATTTGGAAAATGCGATTATTAGCCGTCTCAAAGGAGAATGGCGACGCTGACGGTACGTGCGTTTACCCGGGAATACTTTCGCAAGAATCCCTGGGGTGAATCGGGCGAAAGAATTTTATCGCCGTGCGCAGGGTTACTCTCATAATTAACGAATTCTTCGAAGAACTCGCCGGTTTTGTTGTTTCTGTCTGGTAGGGATTTCTGTATGCCGAAATGGACTAAAGGGAAGAAAGTTTTCGAGTGAATTACTTTTGGTGTAGGATAGGGGTGCCTGCAGATATTAGGTTCGACAAGTAGTCGAAGGTTTCGTTGTGTCAATTACTAGAATGTTCGCTTTCGTTGGAGTGATCGAGATGATGGCAAGGAAGCTTTTAATTGATGCTTTGGGGATTATTGAAATGGACTTCTCAGACAAAACGTGCTGAAATGGTTCTGCTTCAGTATTCTTGCAAGTATGTTAATTATGTTTCAGAACATTGAATATTGTTGTACATAATTTTATGTTGATAGAAAGACAGCCTTTCTTAAGATTTTTGATGTTCTTCACAATAATGATGTATTTTTGTAGAGTCCAAAAGAACATATTAAATCACACATAGTACTATGTATAGCCAGTTTCATACGAAATTGAACAGCAGAAGATAAGAACAACAGGAGAAGATTCGAAGTTGCACAAAGGCCCATGATCACTGGCAACGTTATATGTATGTGTGGAGTCAGTGAAGCAACTGTGCTGTGAATTGTTAATGATTTTGGGAATAGAATTGAGATGCTCTGTTTAATGCTGAAGAGAATCTTGTAAATGATAACTGGTGCTGTGAAAGCACATCAAGGTTCTGAGCTTCTGTTTCTTGCACACCATGGGGAATAATTTATCAGAGCTATACTAAGGCCCCCGAGGTAGATTTATGTGCAAAGGTCTAAGACACATTTGTTTAAGGAACCTAGACTTCTGTTCTCAGAGCAAATACGTCCTCTAGAGTAATCATCTTTAAAGTCATCCGTAAGGCGAGCCTTTAGTCAAATTTACAAACTGTCCCTTTGAGGACCACTTTCGATAATGCTATCTAGGCCTAAAAATACAAATATAACCGCATACGAATTTTGCAAAAACCAACGTTTCATCAAACGAACAATAACGATTATTTAACAATATCGCTTTAATATCTTCATCTATTGTTAAACATTCCATAACACAATGCTAGGATTATTAGTTTCTTATTCAAGCGTAGGACGGTTCAAGTGTTATTGTTACCTACCCTATCTCACCCCCAAAAATTTAAAAAAATCCACAGATCATGACCAACAAACGTGTTGAATAAACATCTCGCTTCACGACAGCCCCTAAAGAAAAGGTTACATTAACCCCTACAGAACACTGTGTACGCCTTCCACCGAACGATTCACAAGATTGCTTTCATTCCGGATGATTCTATTTCCGGAAATATGAATACGTGCCGCCGTCAGAAACAGCCGGAAGTGGGGAAAATCTGGTAGACACAGAAGAAGGCGAAAAATGTGGAGCGGGCGGAGAGCATGGTAGAAGGGATGGAAGTACGATAGTAAGGGGGGTAGAATAGTGGATGGGGTAGGGACGGAACGTGATTAATCGATGCTAGCGAGCAGACGAAGCGAAAGAGGGCGCCGTGACAAAGGGCGACTTCGCGATGGCGCCTGTACGCATAGCGCCATTGGATTACTGGATGGTAACGAGTTAACGACGGAGGCCAGGTCCCGTCGACACAACGCACCCCATTACCCCTGACAAATACCGTGCCACGACGTTGACTTTTTCCTGGACGCGCCGCGCAGGGTCAAACTCGCCTACCCTTTTATGCCTCGCGCAATGCCTCGTTGCGACGAACGATCCTTCCAGGGGATGAAATGAATTTTATCGACGTCGAGATTACGTTCACGTTCATTTTTTATTAATATTTTTAACGCCATGGGGTTGAGTATTGTATATGGTACATTGAACTATGGTGGTTGATGGTTTCTGCTTAGGTTGTATTATATTCGTGGTACTGGAGTGGTGGTGGTTGATTTTAGTACACGGTGATTTTGTTATTGATAGAGCCGTGATGTTTTTTGTCATTTTGTTAGCGTGTTTATTGATAATTTTAAGAAGTTTCATTGTGTTGTAATTATCTTATTTCTTCTGTAACATCTTCGATTTACTTATTGTTAGACAGTGGGTTTAATAACGATGACGCTGAACGGTCTAATCCTACGGCACTTGTTAAACCAAACAGAAAATAATAACGTATTTAATAATAAATTCGTTAATACCTTGTATATGTAATACACGTTTTCTACATTGAGCCTAAAGAAATCCGTATGACTCGTGTATCATAAAATCATTTCTATTACTTCGTTAACTTGTCTTGCAAGTTTCACACTCCCTTCGTTGACTCTGCTGCTGCTAAATACACACAAATGTGCTTTGTAAAACGAAACGTCTGTCATGAAAAAAAACTAACTCTACGTACAACTAACAATCGCGTCTGACCACCGCAAAAACCTACCGACCTCCATTTCATAAAACCACTGCACCGCCATCCTGTCCATATTTACACGGTATCCCCAGCAAGGAACCCGGAATTCCTGTTGCCAACGAGTCGCGAATAGATGTAACGAAACTGTCGTCGGTTAAGTTAACGAATGGCCCGTTGAAAATTCGCCCGTGTCGGCTGTGACAGTTGCTTGTTCTTCGTCGTTGGACGCGAATCGTTAGCCGAGCGAGCAGACGTGCATAATTAACGCGAGTCTCCGTCGTCGTGGTCGTTAATCTGAACACGCAATCTCTTTTCATCGCGGACAATGGACACTGGATAATAGCGACGACTCGCGTCGAGGTCGCGGGAAGCTTCGAGCTGGACGAACGACGGGGTAGGTGGTTTAAGAGAGAGACGAAAAAAGAAAAGACGAGACGTGGACGAGGACGTAAACTGAATAGCGTCGGAACGCCGGAGGTCTGATTTTTACATTATCATCCATGGAACACACGGGGACGAGTATAATTGAAAATATCGAAGCACGCTCGAGAGTGTCGACAAATTTCCACCAGACACCGTGTTTTGCTCTTCTTTCTCTATTTTTTTGTTTGTACTTCTTCTTTCGTAACACGTCGCTTCGTTGTGCGAGTTTCGTTCGTAGGGAGAAGATGAGTTTGGAGGAAATTGAACGAGGGTCGTAAGTATCATCTTGGCCGAGGTAGAGAGACTCGTAGTTACAGCGTGTTGATGGATGAATAATCTCTGGTGTAATACCTGTGATACTTTGGGACATCAATTTTACGCTGTATAAAGTTCGGAGTAGAGATGCCCCATGTATTTCAGTGAACGAGGGGATTTTTTTAAAAGGACTATAGGAGTTTTAAGGTCGCTCCTTGGTTTAAGGGGGTGTTGCTGTTTTTAACGTCATATTATCAACCCCTTTTGGGATGTTTTTTATTAAATCAGAACACTGCTTTTTATTCGCCTTTTGCACGCCTTTTTATTCGCCTTTTTCAACGACAATATATATTTCTTTCAAGTGAAAATTACTTGAAATTGTAGCAGGTAAGCGTGATTGAAGAAGCTAGTCTTATAAAAACATGTCACGATGGCTGGCACGGTTTCCGCCATTGTAGTGAACCGAAACAAACAGAAAATGATGTGTCATTTTCTTCGGAACGAAACACGCTCACAGAATCCTTTTAAAGAGAGAGAGAGAGAATGAGAGACACCGATCGAGCTTTCCCTTCTATGCATCACTGTACATCTTCCAGCTCCAGTTTCTCATCCCCTACCTGTCTCGTTTCTTGCTAGTAGTAATATATTAAGGTTGCGGTAAATCGAAATTGCTACATATTAGCAGGACCATTAGTCGTATCGGTGACTCTCGAGCCCCTTCGGTTTTTCAACCTCGTGCTTTGGGGGAAGGCGAATGGATGCGGGACGAGGCAATGGAATTGGGGACGAAGAAAAATATGCGTAGCTGGAAGATTGGATGGCTACGTTCTTCCTTGCTATCCTTTTGTGCGCTGTTTCATTTCTTCCCTTAAATCTATCTAATTTTTCGGATCGGTCCTATATTTAATTCGGCAAATTTTCGGTACCACGTGTGTTCCTAGGTCGATTAATTTTTCGTTGACAACTGGTGCGCAATTAGGTTCGCTGGGGCTAGATCTTGTTTCTCAAGTTAAGTGGTGCAAAAGGGAGGACGAACTTATAGGCGAATAGCAAAATTGATTTTACCATTCAAAAGAAAACGGTTCAGTTTTTATCAAGAAGTCTCTCGACGATGAGTGATAACTAGCGAAATACAGTTTAAAGCCGTTTATCTTCTGCATTACTGTCTCTAAACGAAACGTGATTTGATCGATTGACGTTATTTCGAACGTTTCAGAATAGAATGCGGAATAATTTATCGTTCGCTCAAAAAAAACAAACAAGAATACCAAATTCTGTAATGAATATTCGTCAATAAAGGTACGCCAGAAATTTCCACCGAAATTCCTTTGTAGAGGTAAATAACAAATTTTTGCAAACACGTACACGCTTGAAACAAGCGTCCCAATCAAGAAAGGCGCAACGTTGCACGTCGTTTCCGGTCATACCGTGCACCTTCCTCCTTTGACACCGTTCTCCACTTTTCCCGGTGACGTTGACGCAAGCGACACAGTCGCGAAACGTCGCAATGGACTCTTTGCCCCTTTTTCTTTCTCTCTCAGCCCGCGTTCAGCGTCAAATGGAACAAAAAGAAAAACACGTACGGCAGACATACAACGCGGTATGTAGTTTATTGGAACGCCGAGATGTTGAGTCTTTTTCCACGCGTACACGAGCCAGTTCACCGTACCTTCCGTCGAAATCCCATTGAAACGCGCGTACCTATGAATAGACGCACATTTTCTGAAATACTTTAGGATTTTTCCATTGACAGGTATGCACGTTCCCGTTATGCAAACGCACCGAAGTATTTGGCTCTCCAGGACAAACAAACGAAATATAAGTGGAGCAGTTTAAATCGATTTATTTGTAATCTTTATTTATAATTTTTAATAATTTTGTAAGCTTTAATAAGTTTTAATAATTTTTAGTCGTTTTGAATCATTTTCATCAATCTTGTGAAGCCTGCATTTTTCAATCGCTGATAAAATATCTGAAATTTTCAACGTGAAATAAAAGAAATACCATCTACGAATTAATTTGTACGCGTTGCTCAGACAAAGCATTGCAAATTTTTGTTAACTCAATAGAAAAATTTTCTCATCGCATTTCTAATAAGTACAGAAGCAAAACAAGAGCACAATAAATAATCATGGGGCACCCAATCAACAATAAAATTAAAATTACAATATTAAATAATACTGCCTTTCTACTACCTCATAACAACTTACCAAACATTTTTTATTGCCTTACAAGCCATAGTAATCTAAACTGAAATTACGTCGAAGCAAACGCTGCTCAAAAAATGCCGATATTCCAGAAGCTCAAACTTCGCCAATTCCGCCCAAATAACCACCGCGACGAAGCCACTAGAAAGCCGATATAAAAAAAGGAGCTACTCCCTTAACGTTCAGGAAGATGAAGAAGTATAAAATCCGTCTCGTATTAAAACTTCGAGGGCCACGTCGGCACCTTGCTCCCCGAACCGTGATGGAACGGGGGGAAAGGGTAGTGGCATTAGATCCAGGAGACAGGGGCAGAGGAGACAAGCGGAAGTGCATAGGCTGACGATGATAGGAAGCAGGAGTGAGGGTTGGCAACTTCTAGACTCGAATGTAGCGTTTCAACCCCCGCGTTCCGTTTGATCCTATCTGCGAAGGCAAACGTTCATCCTGCTGTGTTCCCCTGCTCTGCCGTCAGCCAGACTGTTCCTATTCTCGTAACTTATCGTCGTGCATCCGTGCCAGCCTCTTCCTCTATCCGTCGTTTCGGTCTGTTCCACCCCACTTCACCGCCTTGGATTCTTCTACGCTTCTTCAGTCTAGCTTTTATCGGGCGCCAACAACCGTCAAGCCTCTTCCGGGGAAACTCGCCTCGGGGCAACGACAGGGCACCATTGTAATCGTGCACGCAAGGGCGAGTCATATTTGTACACCGATCGAAATTGAAATCGATAAACGCATGTCTGAAATACTTCGGATATGAACGGCGTCGAACTGGCGGTGTGCATGTTCGTTTTGCTCCATCGTTTTGATCCTTCGTTTTGATCCTTCGTTTTGCTCCTTCGTTTTGATCCTTCGTTTTGCGGGGACTGGCGTTCCTCGATTTCGCGTTGAATCCTCGTTGTCGATGCACAGGGGAACTGGGGATGAGGAAACTGGAACAGAATTTCATCTTTATGTTGCTCCACCTGAATGGCGGGGTTGGAAGAATGGAAACGAACAATGGATGTTCTTAATGTTTATAGTCGTTGTGGTTATGAATGTTTCTTGTTGCCGGGTATGTATTATAGTAATTACGCGTGAGTGGTAATCATACGGTTGTTAGTTGACTTGAAAATGGTGTGCTGTTATAGAATTTCTTATTTTTGTTACAATTATTGATTGTTTTTTACTCCTGGGCTTTTAGTAGAATATATAAAGTTTGCGTCAGTGTTGGTGGAATTTTTAAGTCTGAGTTGTTTAGTTTTATCGAATTTTTTTCGATGCTTTTAGAGCAAGTGTCATACTAGTAGATGAAGTACATGTGTCAAATGTATGTACCGGAGGAAAATGATGAAAAATATTCCTATGCTGAACTTTTGTCCGAAATAAAAACGTGGATTTACAAGATCTGTGTTAAAAGATTTCCTGAATGTGCAAAGAGTGCATGTGTAAGTGCTTTTGTCACAGTACACGATGCGTTAAGATAGAAACATTTAAACGAGGCTTTTTGATTCAGTTTGCTTTAATATTTAAGAATTTCCTGCTGGATATATTTTTCGTAACTATTCGAAAGAGCCTGATGGAAGTTTTGGTTGATTGGACGCCATTTGATACTTTCGGACGTTTTTATTTCTGACTCATATCGCCTCGACTATGACGAACTTCGTCATCTAGATTTATGAGGAGTAAAACGTAAAAGTGTCTAGACTAGCTGTTTGTTCTCCTGTTATGCGTTTTTTGTAGACAGGTGGGTCAACGTCCTCGAAGAGAGATACAGTGAGCGACACCCAATAAAATGAGAGCAAGAAAATCCATATATCCCCTGTCACTCGCGCAAAATGCACTAGAATGGAGAAAAATCTATAAAAGAAACTCCATGGTTATATGATTCCATATTATAAGCATATAAGAAGTACTTGCTACCAGAAAAAGTTACTCCAAAGGTCATTTAAGCAGAGAAATTTATCTTATTACAACAATGAAGATGTATCATTTTATACTTTATACAGACAAAGGTTGACGTTGAAATTTTAAAAGTATGACTTCGAGTAAAATATCTTCTTTTTTAGAATAGAAGAATACACATCTTCAAGTAGAATACAACATTTCCTTCTTTGCACACATTTTTAATTATATTAAATACTAGTCTCAGATAAGGTAATACTGGACAGAACAAAAATCCATTTCATCGCTTCAGAATATTATTACACTCTGCGTATGTACATAGCTACACTACTACCAAATAGCATTACAATAATCGCAAGCCATTTTACTTGCAATTCCCACGAAAGATTCAAGAGTAATCAGTAATCAAGTATCCAGTTACGGTTGAGCTGTATTGTACCCATTCACACATATCAAATTGAACCCACGTCGCCCAAATTCTCTTTGCATTTCCCCTATTTTATGTGCATACATACATTTGCAAACACCGAACTATCCATCTACCGGTCCCATACAAAACAAATCTGTGAATCCCGTACGAATTTGCGTTCGTCAATCGATTCTACGCTCATACTCTCGTATTTACGTGTTTGTCGTATGTCGTAGCGATACACGCGTTATTTTGCCATCGCAACAAAGGTATCGATCGAATCGAGTCACAGTCCAGATTTTCATCGAGTGTCCCGGTAAATAGGCACACATCGTTCTGTCCTGAATACAAGAGTACACTGTCAGTACCATTACCTGGGCAGAAGCTGGCGTGTTCGAAGGTGCTCCCCCGTGCCTCGTGATAAGATCCTCCTGTCCCTGGGTTGTTCTCCGTTTTTTTACTTTGACTTGTGAATCACAAGTGAATCTGTAGTCTAATATATCGTGAGTTATTGCTCAATCGCCATTGATACAAATGCGGTGGGAAACTAGAAAATTAATCGTTCACTGTAATATGTAGATAAGCAAAAGTAAAGAGTGGAGAATCGATCCTTTTTGGGGGGAAGTTCTGTAGTGGCTTGTGTGGGTGGAACATTGGCAGAGAGTTTTAAAATCCGCTTACTTTACGGAGGAATTGGGGTTGATTTTTGTTTATGGGGAAAATTCTTGCGGAGGTGGAAGTTTTATGGTGGATATAATTGGGTTGGAGGAGGTATTTGTGGTTGTTAAGAGTATAACAAAATAGGGGTAGTAAAAATATAGTTTAATGGGATTGAATTTATCCGGCGATAATTGTTAGATTTATAGAGAGGGGGGTCACTTTTTATTGACTGTCGTAATTTAAAATAACAAATTGAACGAACGAACATTTATTTGTTTATTCATTTGCTCCAAAATGAAAAATCCAGGTGCCCGAGTTTGGTGTACAAATTAGAATCCAACGCTATACTTTCCTAACAATCGTGAAAATTACTCTAAATTTCATTATAGCCGCCTAGAAATAATGAATTTACCCGAAACTAATTTAATTCAGCTTGAGGCGAGAATTTCAGAGGAGGCAGCTTTAATTTGGGCAAAGATCGTTCTGCCGTGCTGTGTGTCTCGATAACTGGCTTTTCATCGTGGCCTCGGCTATAGAATATTAAATATAAGCAACCATTGGTGCAATTAAAAATATACGCGTTAGTACGTGAAATAAGCGGCCGCCGACGGGCTTTTCATTCTGACTTTCTGAATCGCGACTAACTTATTAAGAGTTGCGAAACGAAGAGACGAGCCTCAGTGTGCAGGATGTTCTGTTTTAGTAAATGCAAGCAGGCTTCATGAAAATTGATAGTAATATACAATAATGATTCATACTATATCTGAATGCCTTCTTGAGACAAATACATATTTATTGCTATTAAATAAGTTCTACGTGGATAGATGGACTGCTAACGTTCAAACATTTTTGTTAGCGTCTTTATTAAGTTAATAAGAAATAAAACAGAGGTTGCAGTAATTATAAAAATACAAAAATTTCCGCCATCTGAAGGGTTATTAAATCCTTGTAAATATTATTTCACAGTTCATATCTTGCAACATTCAATCACATTGAAAAAAGAAAGTATTGTTAACACCAGATGCTGAAGATTTCTTTAATATTTAATTAAACAAAACTCTCTGCAATCAACTGAGAAACATGTATCAGATAAAAGGTATAGGAAAACTAAGGTAAATACATTTTTGTTAATGATCCGTGATGTACTTTTTTCGTTAATTATTTTCTTCTGGCGTATACTCTGAATGGAAAAGGGTATAAGCAGGAAGCTTTGAGAGATTCGAAAGAGCGTGTAATGGTCGCAGCTTAGTTCCGCGCATGGTCTTAAGTGGAATTGCACAGAGCTAGAAACGAGTTTCTTTCGAATAGGGAACTGTAATCCGCCACTTTAATACAGATTCGTATCTGTTCGTACACACGCCTGAGGTTTTATACGTAATCGAATGCCGAGTCTCTGCAGTCTCTTTAAATTCGAGAAAAGTGTGCTTTCGTTGCGCTACGAAAACATGTGCCCGACTTTCTGCGAGTTTGAATTTCGTTGAAAAATAAGTTGCATTAAGTTGCAAAGTATTTTTACCCCGTTACCATTTGTTTCGAAGGATTCACGAAACACGTTATCTCACAATGGATAGATATTTTTAATAAACATTCAGCCATACCTAAGCTACATAAGTTAATTACTATTAAAAGACAGCAAGAAAGTCCTAATTTCTCAATGTGAAAAATAACAAATCCATGGTAAATAGTAAGCACGCCCAAAAGTATCCAATCTCGAGAACAAGAAAATAGTCACGTATACGACGTTTTCCATCAATCAGACAGCGTCGAGTTAATTCGATTCGACAGAATCCAACTAAAACGATTTTTCATTGAAACCTGCCCTCGTAACCAAATTAACGAGTGAATATTCGATCGCTTCATAGACAACGTGCACAGCTCGGCATAGAAGTTTAAAAGCAACAAAAACGAAGTAAACCGAAAAAAAGAAAAAAACTCACACGTGTTCCGTGCAACCAATTTATACCCCGGACTGGACGTGGAAAATTGTTCTCGGAACGATTCTCAATTCGTCGACTAGGGTAAACAAGCTACACACCGAAACGATCAAACGAATTTAAATTCGAACCACGGATACCATCGCATCCTCGATGGTTCGTGTTCTCCACGTGTGATAGCCAACGGTTGTTTCAGAATTACGTTTGACCGTAACAAATTCTCACGTAAATTCACTGACCGAGTACTTTCAAAGGACCAAATCGAATCGCGATTTTTCTTTGTTCAGAATTAACATTTTGGCAGCTGAATATTGGCGATGAAGGAATAATTGGAAATTCAATTACCAATGTTATACGGGCAGCAGGATATTTTACAGCATTTATCATCTATCTAATTGCAAATGTATCTCTATTAATTATATAACAGATACTAGAGTCCTTGAACAATAAATTGTGTCGTTCGTAAATTCGTCACAATACATATTCAGAAACAGTACCTACTAAATCATGAAGTCTCTTATCCTGGCGAATAATTCAACACGCGACAAAAAACCCTTCTACTCTCCTAGATAAATGAACAATTAATAAAATATGAAACATTACAATAACCTACGAAACCTATTGTTTCTCAAAGAGCCCCATCTAAAACGGAAGAATAAATCGAACAACAAGCAGGATAAAAATTTCGCTCGTCCAATTACTCGTAGAAAAGTTCACTTTAACAACGCACGCCACCATCAGCACAAATATCATATCACAAGTATCAGCATAAATGCAATCCTCAGGAATCAAAACCACGTCGATCGTGAGACGTTCATGGGTTATGCGCCGCCACGCACGATTCCTCCCCGTTCATACCATGATTTCTGTCTGCCAGGGGCGTAGTCGGTGTCTAAGCATACGGATTACAAATTACTGGCGCCTGGCGACCGGTGCCTTCGCGTCGCGACGTGAAATTACAAGCCTCCTCTCGTCCCCAATTAAGCTGAGCTATCCTTCTCCTTCTCTGTGCATCTTTCTCTGTCACACACACTCGACCTTCCCCGTAGTAAAGCTCGATGGGTGTCCTCGTAGCGTCGAGCTCCCACCGTTTCTCATCTCGTTCGCCCTTCGTGCCTCGTCTCTGTGGTGGTATCTCGACAGGCACGAGTGGTGTGCGCACCCTTTGCCACCTTGTGTCACGCGGGGATACTTACCGCAGGATGTGAATCTGGTTAATTGACCTATTTCATTCTAATGGGCTTCTTTGTGGCCAGGGTGCCTGGAACCACGGCCTTCTTCCGGTTTCCTGTTCTACGACCATTGCCTTCCAGGCACATGTACACGTCACATTGCTTCTCACGACTTTCAGCGGGGAAGAAAGATCTTGGCGGCACGAGGGGCGATTAATCGCGTGAGTGTTACGTGACGTGCTCTGTGTTCTTTGGAAGGACGTGTTTTTTCATTGGTTCGGGTTGATGACAGGTTGACAGACATGGCTCCTGGAGAAACGATTCGAGAAGAAGGGCTGCTACGGGGAGATTGAAAGGTCTGCGAGGGTTGTTGGTTCTTTGTTTGGTGGATCGGTGGACGGTGAACGCTGGGTTTTTATTGGAATGTTTTCTTTTGGACGGGTATTTAAATTTTGATTGAGTTATAATATTATCAGTTGAAATCTGAATACGAATGAAGTACAGTTTCATAGTTTTCAACAGCGACGTAAACAGATATAAATACATAGAATGCAAAGCGACTCACCAATGAGCTCTCCGATAACCTCGAATGCAAGAGAAGCTTAACTAAACTTACAAAACAAAATCCACCTGATATCCGCTCTTAAATTACTCAGCGTATTGGCAAAACAAATTGTGTCCTTAAAAAATGTTACAAAATCTCTGCTTCGACAGATTAATAAGAGGAAAAGGATAATCGATAACAAAACGTCTCTAACTAACGTCTCTGCTTGCTCGAGGATCTCAGATATCTAGTAACTACTTCTCGGGTGTCGTTTTTTTCTTTTTTCATGGAAGATACTTCTCCGCGAAGTATCTTTCGACGATGGAGCCCGCATCTAACTCGATAGTTAACGAGACGAGTCCAGCTGAATTCCCGCTCGACCAGAAGGCATCCTGCGTTGCACGAGAGAGCTCCTCTCCGGGATGAATGATGCTCGTGCACCGGTACGAGCTAACACGACCGAACACAAACAGCCCTGCGGCTAGCCAGTACCTCCAGATTGAACCACTAGATTTCATTGCGTCGAGATGAGCCACTCGAAGCACGCTCGCCACTCGTCCCGATTAGAAGCTCGTGGCTTGTGCGACCCTGGTGTTATTATATCCGGGCGATGACCAAACTCTCTTGCTGGCAAAAGGGTTAGATATATGGCAGAAAAGAAATTTTATCAATGGATTATTATCGTTTGCGGAATTAATTAATGGTAATTTGTTCTGGTACAGAGTTAGTTGCTGTTGAAAATTGCAGTATTTCATTTATAAAGTTTTGCGTTTCTTTGGAACATTTTTAACATCGACTTCTATGCACGTATATTTTTCTCAATGTCTCGCTCATTTGCTGCCATGCTGGGAAAAAATATCTGTTAGCACGAATTGTCCACGAAATGCGGTGGAGTGTGAGCCACGGTTTCGAGTTAATTGTTTTCCATCAGTTATTCATCGATTTAATTATCCGCTAGGCTTTCAGCCAGTAAAGTGAAAAACAATTCATTAATTGTCCCCAATTATCGTGGCCAACTCGCACTCATTGATCTACATACACAATTGCAGCGAATAAAACGGCGTTCGAGAATGTAGTGCTACTTGCGAACAATCGATGCTCTCGTTAATACATCAATTTCGTACAAATTTAAAATTATTATGTCAGCGTGTGTAACAAATATTTCGCATTTCCCACTGTTACATGTATTACTTATGTATAGTAATTGTAATTACTGGGATCTCGCAAGTATTGAGTGCTAAAGAAGCTCGCCCTATGAAATAGTTGAAATAGCTACAAAATCTTCACACCGGTGGCTTTGGAAATGGTCAGTGATATATGCGAGGCGATCTATTCTCGTTGATTGTATTTTCACACACGTTCCGTTCTCGTGTATCGGTACCTGTACCAACTTTCATATATTTGTTATTTCAGAGGGGGATCAGTTGGCAAACAACCAGTGAACACGAAACCAAAGCTCGAATTAATATCACAAATATCGAATTAATGCATTCAATGGTTCTACGACATCTGCATCGTGTGCAGAGAGTATTGTTTTTGGGAGCAACAGATTCACGTCGATTCCTGTATACGATTTGTACCCACTGGATTTTATGATTCTCTGTGCCACATAATTCTAGATTTGAAATGTCGAAACAGTTGAACAGCAAACTTGAGTTACTGTTACAAATATTCCGTGATTATTGCGACATGTATGATCCTCGTAATTAGAAACTACCAGCATTAGCAGACGATCGTTACGTAGGCTTCTAATTGCAGCTCATCACAGACTAACAGTTCACTTTCAAGCTCAGAAACGCTTGGGGCTCATAAACAATAGTGTTGACTGTGCTCACCTCGATCAATAAACACCCGCCGGTGCTCATTATCTTCAAAACGAGTAACTAACACGTAGCAACTCAATGTCAAGAAAGATGTACGTACTTGAACCTTGGCATTGAATAAAATTACCACGCGAGTCATTATGAACTATGCAGCATGTAAACAAGACATTTTCTACACCAACATAACTTAGATTATATTTAGATCAGAATCAGGTTCAACAACTATTATTGAGAATGGTATATGAATATGTATAATCACCCAAGGCATCTAAGAATACATACTCGGAAACCCAGAATCGTTTAAGAGATTCATGTATTCATATCTGAAGAACGAGAGGTAATCTAAAGATCCAGGAGTATGTTGAGGCATAGGGCCAGCCGGGAAAACCAGGGATGCACGATGACCCATGGTCAGCAGAAGGATCAATGACCATCCAGTAACCCAGGGTCAGATGGAGGAGGGTTCAGGCATACCCGGTGAATCGCTGAGTACAAGGATTCAGGGGGATCCTTTAGTAACAAAGGTTTAGTTGGAGGATCTAAGGGTATTGGCGCCACACTGAGGACTCAGATGTAATACATCAGAGGACCCAGGATCGGTTGTCATTTCTTAGCCAATAAAAAAATCATCGAAACACTTATTACAATATCAAAAAAAGACAAAAGACGGTACATCAAACTAATCAAAACTATTTCGTCACGCAGAATTCTATAATCACGAACACGTTTCAAGAGATCTCGTCATCTACATAGGCGTCCACGATCCGTTCCAAGATTCATGTTCCCCAACAATAAGCGTCCAGTAACTACGAATCGGCCTCGATATATTAGTTCTGTGGAAAGTCGCCGCGCCATAGTGCCCTGGACCGTGATAACTCTGCATAACTTTCGGACCTGTGCCCATAGATCGTTCCATAATACAAGGGAACAAAGGACCACTGGGATAAGTTCGACCGTTTCACAGATGCACGCCAGGCAGTGGTCGAGGGATTCTCGACACGTGGACACACGAACCAGACGTATTGGACCGGGCTCGAACATTGTTCCGAATGCAAATCGTAGTTTGCACCGAGTCTTGGTTGAGACGGTTCCCTATCATACTCAGCCTCGAGGACGTCAGCCGGAATCTCGATCCTAGGCGTCGAGTATTAGTCGTAACTCGAAAACGGCGGAATGCTTGCGTGGCAGACCACGCGGTCCAATTCTACTCTCGAGATCCCCTTCCTCGATATTTCGAGCCGTCGCGACGCATACGAATTCTGCCCTCGAGCTGGCAGTTTTACTGCTTCTCGTTGGCAGGGTGGAGGGCTGAGGAAATGGTAGATTGGCGAGTTTCGACAGTTTCTGGGATTCAATTTCGTGAACGCCTTTTTCTGATTTATTTAGGTAACTGCATAGGCGGGGCTACGATGCAAAAATAACACTTTCATTTTCACGTTCAGAGATATATTTTTTGGTGAATAAATATGAGTGTGTACCTATATTAGTGAGGTTTTTTTTACCTTCGACACGCGTAGACTGTATGAGGTTACCGGGTTTTTTATTTAATATTTTTATTAATATTATTATTATACTAAGTGGAAATTATGAGCAAAGCGATATGTTAAATAGAATACTCGTCGTTTGGTTTTATTATTGGCACGTATGCTTGTCACAAACATCGACTGCTGATATAAAAGAGTGATGAGGACGAACATAAGAAGCAGGCGATAATTACAAAACGAACAAATGTAAACGTAGTAGCAAAAAGCTCGTACTGTCAGCAGAAAAGTTAATGTTCGTTTTTGTAGCTTAGGGAACTTGTTCTCTGGTAACGTAGAAAACTCTAGATTACACTTCTTCAGAGTACATATTTTCACGAGCAGTACACTTGGATCCAGGTACGAGCAGCAATAGGATGATTTTCATCTTTTCAGCCGTGGTTGTGCTTAACGACTAAAACCATTAACAAGCATCCACGTTGATACACCGTTGGGCAATGTCGTTAACTCCTGGCGGATGCACAGTCTAAAAGGCGCTTAAAGTGTTCATACTTTCGGGATATCATTACTCACTCAGTTCCCCTTAATAATCTCTTAACGAGTCTGTAAACGGCCCTCAGTGTCCTGCTACATGAATATTTCGAATCATTTCGTACAGTTTCTGGAAGAGCTCCTTAAGTTCGCGTTCTTGCAAAGTTTCGATATTTAGATTATCTACTTAATAATATGAATTATTTGACAATACCCAAAAACGTGTTTATTACTTTAAAGCAGAGTTTACTGTTGAAATATCTGAATTCATATGTTTTCTTTTTCTTTTCATTTGGATGGAAAGGCAGGAAATTGTGCCCATAAAATAAATTACAAAATGTCTCTAATTAACAACGATACTTTCCACATCGTCGAAATTATCAATAAAATAAAATGCCAGGGAAATCAAGTTTACCACGGTTAGTTTTCCTTATTTCTCTGAAAATCCGCGAGCTTCCAATTAGTTTTAAATACACAACAATGACCGCCACCATGTCGAAATTATTTAATCACCGTGCCCAAGTACTTTGAAATCCCAAGCGATTCAAGGTATTCGTAATTGCGAAACGAAATTTCCGCGAGGTCTACCGGTTAGTGAAGCTAAACGCTGCATGCAAAGAGAACAATTCCATTTTGCTCGCGATTTTGACTGAGAAAAACGGAGTATTAGCCGTGGTATTCACCCAGCGTTTGTCGACCGAGGCACCGAAAGCATGACTTGGCCCAGCCAGAACAATGCTTGTGACTTTAGAGCTTGTCAAGATGGGGGCCTAATTAGGAGGTGCCCCGCTTAAATATGAATGTTAGAGAAAGAGGGACACGAGACGTGCAGAGAGACAGAGATAGAGAGAGTGAGAGAGAATTGCGTGACACAGCCAATAAGCTACCCTCGCGTTTCTCTTCTTCTTCATTTTGTTTCCACGAGGGAACGAGGCATGGTTATTCTTCACCTCGTGCATAATGCACCGTGTCTAATAGATAATTCACGTACACAGATCTTGCGTGTGTGCTTTTATGTGGAGGTAATGGAGTAGCCAAGGGATCTGTCGACGGAGTAATGCATCTCGATTCGTTCGAAGTAAGAAGACTTGTACTATCCTCCGGTATTGTGAAGAAATTCTATTGGATGAGTTTCAGTAAAAATAAGAGTACATATTTGTGATTGATTGCGAGATATCGTCATGCTCTTACGCGAAAAGATATCACTTAGGCAGTTATATAGAATTGTCTTATTCCCGCGATTATCGATCATTCTACGCATGCCTGGATATTTCTTAATGAAGTGTAAGCTATCGAGACAGGACAAATGAAATGAAGTAGGTTGCATGGTATAGGTGAGCACCGATCTCGCGACGAGCACTAATTGCTCCCGAGAATGAAGATTGATCCAGGTCTGACATCTCGCGGCTTTCATCAAATTGGTCAGCCATCAACCGACTGGCTAGTGGCTGTCTGTCAATTCGAGGAACGATTAGGGATGAATGCAAGTAAATAGATGCCTGTGCTGTGCATCGTTACGCGAATCTGAATTACTTATGTAAGCCATCTGAAATCGCTGAAGGACAGGCTCTTGCAGCAATTTCTAACTTCGGTAGAAATTCACTATCGCATTGATAATGAATTAAAGGAGATTGGAATTGAACTGACTTTTGTAGGAGAACGAAAGGATATACAATTTTATCTTTTTTCTAAATTGGATAATTACAATTAATGTAGAAGATATTACTTAGTATAATTTTTAGAGAAGATCTTTCTTTGAGTTCGACGCAAGATACAGCATTTGACGAAACTGTTTTCCATCAGTTCGAAGAGTAGAAAATAGAAGAATACAGTTTTATTTGATTGAGAAAGGAGTCAGTGATACAAATATTGCGCTAATTGGAGTGGTTTGCCGGACCAGCGAAAGTAACGTGGAAAATGCGAACAAACGGGGAGAAAAGAAACAAGAAGAAAGAAAAATGACTACTGGCTGGTCCACTGAAATTCTGTTTGCAAATGCCCCGCAGAAATAACCATTGGCGCACTGCCCCGTGGAGAATTCGTTTTGGCAGTTCGGGTGGCTTCGTGCTATAGAAAAAATTGCTCGAGGATCGTTTGATGAAATCGAACAGATTGAGGAATCGTGCAGACGGATTTGCTTCATTTTTAATACATAGCAACAGGGGAAAAGTATTATTTGGAAAATAGAAAATTAAGTTAGTACTGTTTATGTTGAAGTTCTCGAAAAATTAATTAAAATACAGTCGATTCATAATAGCAGTTGTTTCTCCCATATTAATTAAACTACTTTTGAATCCGATATTAAATATGACACGCTACTTCATAGCGTTGTCTTAATTTCTTTATACACTCTAAGTATACAGGAAGAAAAATGTCTATATAAAGAAGAAGGATAAATTAAGATTAATGTTTCGTGGAAATAATGTATTTGTGTATATTTCAATTTACTCGAAATTTACAACAATTCGTAATGATCGTAATTAGGTACAACAGGTTTAAACTTCAATTTTAAATTTAAGGTATATGCTGACGTATATATCCGCAAATCGAGATTCAATTAATGTACAATATCCCACACATCTATCGAGCAAATTGAACAACCTTCGATACTCGGGTAACATTTACACAGAAACTGATCCAAGTTTTCACCTTCTTCTCGAAAAAGAGCGGCACACTTCGATTCCTCCAATTCTTCGATAACTTTCCTAACGACGTACTCGACAGCGACGACAAACTCAACGCGATTTCGAGGGTAAACGCAAGCTTGCTATCGCTTTTGTATCACTATTACAACGACCTACGACGAACGAGGAGAGAGACGTCCCCTCGTCGTAATGCATTCTTGAGTGGCAATTGAAAACCTTTCAAACCGTGCAAACAAGCCACCGCGAGCTCTTTCGCGTTAACTCGATCAAAACCTTTCACGTGTGAACAACCTGAATCGACGTCCCGTTGGGACTTGCTCGAGTATCGTCGAATATCCAGACAATTTCGCGAACAGGCATCGAACTCGACGGGAAATTTATTCGATCCTCCCCCTCCCATCGTTGCGAAACGACCGTGCCACATGGGCCGTAATAAATTATACTTCGATAACATTCCCGAGAACGCTCGAAATTAGGCATCGGTTTTCAATAACGACGAGTTATTAACTGAAGTCCAAACAGTTTCACGTAACGATTGCAGACGAGCGCTTCATTACACTCGTGCTTGTTTCAGGGAGAAATATTAATAACATATTACGAGAATACAAGGTTAACCCTTCCTAAACTAATTTTTTATTTCCTCAGAGTTACTGTTAGTTAGAAGGAAGAGTAATTGTTATAATTAAATTATCAGGAAAGTATACGGAGAATAGTATACTTCTAAAATCATAAACACATTTTCCAATAAAAGTTAGAGCGAGCAAACATACCTGAAAAAATCAGTGATCTAACGTTTTAGAAAAAGACGCACTATAGTACCACGTCAGCTGCCGTTAGTATGAAAATTGTAGCACGAGCTACACCTGCTCCAGGTGATACGTTCCATGCTAACGCAAACGTATGATGCTAAGGGATCCCCTTCCTAGAGTCATTTCTGCTGAATGGAAGGGAAGGGGAAATGGCCTTCGTGAATGTCGGTCGGCGTTTACTATAGGCAAGGCTATAGGAATCGAGCCCTTTCCCAACATGAAGTTGTGTAGTGTGGATCTAGTCACCTAGAGTCAGTGTACTAAGCCAATTCTATTTTTCAAAGTGGTAAGAAGGAGTAGTTGGCCGGGTCAATTATTATTATTATTCAGTTGTTTTAATTGTGGGTCAATGGTATACTATTTACTAGTATCACTGAAATTTATTGGTATTATGCACAGAACAAATTCCCCAATTTCGTATTCGTATACACAAATGTATTTCTTTTAGTTTAAAAAAATTAAAGAGTAGTGTTCATACTCTTCGTAGATATACTATCACAATGCTTCTGTTCTTGTCCCTAATTTCTATATTACAAAATTTACAAATTTCCCTACTCACAATGAGCCACACAACGATAAACTAATTTCCAAAGATATTCCCTCACAACGACCTATGCGGTATACCATGAAGAATCCAATTTTCCAAACGTATAACACTCGAACCAATCTTGCAGGGCACATAAAAAATTGCATTTTAAGTACGCGTAATAATAATTCGCAGAACAATAAAACTCATAGCACATTTTGTACAATTTCCTCCACCCAAAACTTCGACCAATCCCGATCAATATCATCCCAGATACCCGAGCGCAGCGGGACATTTAAGTCCCATTGTCGGATGACTCATCCCCTGCGTATCGATCGGTTCGAGCTTCGATTCTCCGCTGGAATGCGCGTTCGTCACAGGACTACCGTGCCCTATGTTGCCTTTAATAGAATTATATTCCTTTGGCCCCATGTTCAGCGCGGCCCCACTGTTTTCGCTGTGGAATAAGCAGATTTGGCACGTAACCGGTAGCTTTTGGCCGTTTTGAACTGACAGATATGGAGAAGGTGTAAAAGCAAGTGCTATCCAATTAGCGGTCGGCTCTGCTGTGCAGCCCTAATTCACCGAATCTCCATTCTACCCCCTCCCAGACGTCCATTTTCCTGTGGTTTCGTGTGTGATCGGGGTCGAAGCATTTACATTCAGTCGCACGTGATAGCATTGTAACGATGGTAGAACGTACAATCGTAAGTCACGTGGAGTCTCTACTCTTTTCTTCTTTTTTCTATTTTGTTCTTTCGCCCCTTTGCAGGGTTGAACGCGGGGAGGGGGTATAGTTATTCTAGCGAGACATCCCTCGATGTAAATTCCGAGTGTTGTTTATGGAAATTCCGCCCGAGAGTATTTGGGTAGAAAAACAATTGGTCCGATCGGGAGTTTGTTTGTGCTGTCGCGATCAATTTTCTCGGGTGTGTTACTGTCGCGTACGGAACAGTGTACGCCGCTGGAAGTTTATTTTTGTGGGGAAGTAATACACAGTTTGGTGCTGCTCGATGTTGTGGTGCAAGTGATGTGCTGTTTTGCGTGGTACTGTTGTCGTGCAGAGATTTTTCCAGCGTGATCTAAGTTGGAGAAATTTTTGAGGAAGATGGAGGGACATGATTTGGCACACGGTTGTATTAATCAGGTGTGATATATTTTTCAATATGTATTATTGATATATTTGTTGTTTTTTATTTTTCACATGCCGAGGCACTGTTCATTTAAGTCGAAGTCGATTAATTTTTTTTATTTTGCGCAACTAACAGTGTTTTCTGAAATGCGTAATATGTATATTAGACATTTTTTATGGTATCTCTCAGATATCGTAATTTTGGACTGTTTTGAAAAATGCTGAAATACACATCGTTGTATTATTGAAATGCAATTTCGGAGCAGTACAATTTGCAATCTGAACCAATCATCGAGCAATAACTTTTGGAATCATCTGTTACTCTCATATTCAATGTAATGGTGTTAATACCTTTATGAACAATGTTATTGTTCCCACCGAATCCGAGCTGTTATTAACTTGATCCGACATACAAAAGCTATTAAATTTTTGTTTTCCAGTAATTCTATCGTCATTCATCGACAATTTTCTCTGGCCATAGTCTACCATCAAGCAATTACCACAAAGTATCATTCCACGTATTTGAGAGAAACGTGGAAATTATTTCCCCGCCCAAGCCATACTGTATGCCAATAGTTTAATGTCATTTAAAACTTCTCGACGTGCGTGTTTTTGTTCCAAATTTTTTGTTAAGTAACTGACATTTAATATCCCCCATTTTTGAATACTTACTAAGTTTGCCAAGACCAAACACAATACTTATTCATATAGGTACGAGAAGTTTCAACAATTACATTTCATCCAAACCAAACACTTCTGTTTATTTTAACATAGACCCGAACCACAACTTGAACTCCTGCTTCTCCCTTCGAATTTCGAATACTTGGCAACATCTCGTGCCGCCTCGTTCATACCGCCTATACTTTGGCAAACGCGAGAGGGTCGATATTTTCGACAACCTTTCTATTTTTCAACGCGGTTACAGTAACCCTCTAACACGGGCAGGCGAAATTTCGGGGGAAACGCGGATGGTCTCGAAAGATAGCTGCCGCGTCGAACGTGAAATCGTTGTAACGTGTCTCTCGCGGCAATAACTACGACCTCCGTTTCTCTGTCGCAAAATTTATTTTTCTCGAGGGTTGCTTGCGAACGACAACCACGTGACAGTGTGGGTGGCAGGATCCTCTTGGAGAATCTAGAGCAAGTAACGTGGGCATAACCCCTTTACGGTTTAAACGGATCGCCAATAGAAGGAGGGTCAATGTCTAACCCTTATTGCCCTGGTGTCTGATGGGTGACCTTGAGAATTTCATAAAAAGAAATGTTTCCTTGAGGAGAATTTGATGTGACTTGCGAAATATGTTTTGGGGGGAATTAAATGTGACAGGGTGGTATGATATAGGAGATTGCGAATTGATAAACAATGCTAAAGGTGATATATAGTATTTATTAAAATGAACAATACGAATATTATATTAATATGTAATGTTAATTGTGTTCAACTTCTTCCTTTCATGAAGAATTTCTACATTTTATTGGGAAGATAAACTTCTGACTATTTCAATATTTTTACATGTTTTTGAAACGGTTATATGAAAGATACTTTAATATTGATTGATTGTAGAAATATGCAGAATTTCAAACAATTACTGTGCACAGTTTCCCCTAATAACAATAACTCAAAGTTGAACTCGGGCAACCTTCTTGTTAAAACATGAAACTTTATTCATTTTTATTTATATTGTCGTGCAAATATACGACAATGAAATTTGCTGAAACGATGCTGAAATTTTAGTGATAATTATTATAGATAGTAACGTAATATTGGATAGTGTAATGCCACCTAGTGCACAGTATAAAGTTTAATGATTGCGAGGAATTTATCGATATTTGGCATAGTGGCTATCATCATATTCGATCTCATAATAATAGTCTATTACAGTGTATAATGTACAGTGGATAATGTCATGAAATTTCTATGAAACAATAAATTTGACTTATAGTGCCTGCAGTGTTATTCAATTTCAACTAATTTAAATAAGCCGATTCGTAAAAAAGTATTCAGCCTTAGCCTTGTATTTCAGAATCTGTATAATCCCGTCCATTTTATTTCTAGCAGAATTAAACGCCATTGTACAGATACTCTTTTTGAAATGCACACTCTGAAAATATAACGATATCAGAATATTTAGTCGGATAAAGGCGACCTTAATCCTAAGTTACTCAACATGCGAATGAGTATCCTCATGCGAATTTCTACTAGAAACAGACACTGCCTATACGTATACATATCTAGAACCACTACTAAAATTAATCATTACCGGTTCATTTGATACATAGCTACAATTCTGGAGTCCTTGCATTCTGGAAATTGATATTGTGCTAATAACTTGAATCTCTACAGAAATTAATTATCTGCTACTTACTTTACTTCAGTATACACCATGATATTATAATCATTATATTCCACACGCATATAGTGTGCTCCGTTTATCCCACAATTAATAACACAGATAACACATGGTCGAAGTGACAATATGTAACAAAAATTAGTTTCCAGAGAAAACTATTAAAGGTTTAATAGAATAAAAGAAACGTTATTCTGCATATAAAAAATGTATATCTCTATATGAGATGTATACCTCTATCAGGTACATAAATTCTCACCAAATATGCCATCCCCATCGAAAAATTATTCCTACTCCAATTTCAATAAACCCATCCTACATCTTTTCGAACACGGTTTGCTGCTTTTTATCAACTTTATACCCACGTTCGCGTTATAACACGAATTTTTATGGGCCTCCGACGATCGTAAAAATTGCCCAGGACCGTCTCCCGCCTGCACAGGTAGGACATAAGCAATTTACGATCGATATCAGGGTCAGCGTTCGGATGGAACTGAGAACGGAATGATACTCTGGCGGAAATTGCGCTCACCTCGTGCAGACGGTGTTTCCGGTTCGTTTGTACACAAAAAAGATAACACCTCCCTGTAAGAAGATACTAGAAACGTGTTAATACAAAATTTACACCTGCACACATTTTTCACTCTAAACTGGTCTCGCGTTTGAAACGATTTATTACCGCCACTTTCATCGTCGATAAGTCATCGTTACTCTTCACCGACGTGAAAACATACATTTTTTACACGGTGTTGCCGTGTGTATTTCGCAACCGGATATTCATTGCCTGCACGGGCTCCCTGGCTAACTGTATCGGTCCTTCCCTTTGGGAATACGTGTCTGATGTTATATGCAGAGATGCAGTGCGAATCTAGTGGCACTAACTCTTTCGTTGCGAATTTAAACGGACATTGGAGAGAGCGAAGGCGATTTAAACGAAATCGACATGAACGTCGAAATTATGAACGATCGACGGAATAGAGTCCATGATGGTAGTAATGGAAAAGTAATTAATCGACTTCAATTTTCGATACATCGATGGAGAATTATTTTGTGCCATAGAATTGGTATTGGCGAAATGGTTGGCGCATATAATTTATATGCCGGATTATTTCATTTGATCTACTTATACAGAATGATAATCCGGCCGAAGATGAAACGGGAACTGAAATGTTGATAGAAGAAGGAATTTAGTGGTCTATTATTTATTCATTTTTCCAGTTTTTAAGTAATAGGTTTTATTTAGATACGGGGAATTGTAAAATGTAAGAAAATTGAGTATCCAATAAATCAAATTAAAATATTGAAATGTCATGGTATTCATTAAAAGACGAAGAAAAAAATGATTGAGCGGAAGAAATATTAATTTAGATTGTTCGAAGTCAAGTTGATTATCTTAATGCTTGATGCAGTTCTTTACCTTCTTTCGATTAAAACATGTTTCCCCACACTTCCACTCACACACTTTTCTCTATGAAATTCTAAGAAGGCTGTGCAACTTTCTGCTTTCAATCTAATGCACCAGATTATATGGTGTTTGTGAAAAGTTCACGAACCGATTAGAATATCATAAATAGAAATTGCTACTGAATTCTCGATCTATAAGCCAAAGTGCTCCGGGAGCATTGTAAAACCATGTATTTTAAAATTTACGTCCTTACACGTCTATGATTTTAAACAACTTGGAAAACAAGCAACCGGTATCTCGATAATCCTATCTCCCAATTCCACAATAATTTATTACGATTTTTATCTGCACATATTTTACTTCAAGTTCAGAATTTGTATTTCTTCTATCCCTATCCCAAGTACCATAGACTTTATAATACAACATTTAAGTAATACTTTCACATCATCCGTGGAACATATGGTGACGTTCAATAATAGTTGATTTATTTCGTTTGCAGCTGGTGGGGGGCGAATTCGACATGGAACTGAACTTTGTGATTCAGGACGCACAGAACATCAGGCACATGTTGGAACTGCTCGATCATTGCCCACCCAATCTCCAGGTAAGCAATGGGCGTAACATTCGCCTCGATCAAACTAATTATCTAAGCGCCTGTAATACCCCAGCTCATATTTGATTCTATGTAGGAACATATAATGGTGGCGATCGATACGTCAAACACTGTGCCCCTAAATAATTAGTTGGTCGCATGATCGATATATCTGCTATTGTTAAAATTGGCATAAAATTCGTAATTTTATATCCGAAATCAATTTCATGCGATCAGATTTCTGTAGATTTTTCGATAGTAAATATTATAAGCCGGTAGTACAAATATTATTACTACTTATCAAAATAAATATTATTGGTCGTCAGTACGAAGATATATAATTTTAGAAAAATTTCCACTTCGAATGTTGTTATATTGTATTTCACCCCCGCGTAATGTCTTCAAGCGGAAATAAATTTTCGCTAACTTACGGAAGTACACAGACATAAAGGAGTTGCAAGCGTATAAATTCTGTGCAACGTCGCAGCGTCACTTTCCCCGAACTCGCGACGTGCAAAAGGAAAAAAAGGCAAGCTCAAAGCTCTGTACGTACGCGTCGCCGAAAAGGATTGAAATCCATTACGCGGCAAATTTCGTTCGGTGGGGAAAAAAAGGCGTGCAAGTTTTTCTCCACTCTGCAGCCACGGGAATTTATCAAGCTCGTCGACGTCTCTCGCAACCCCCGCCACGATTCGAAGGCAGGCAAATCGCTTTCAGTTTCTCTTTTTTTTTTCTGATGAAAAATATGTTTCGGAAAATCGTGTCACGATATCATGGAAAGCAGTTGATTGTTTTGATTTATCGCAGAGAGAAACGGAACGCAATATATTTGAAAAAATTCCGCCTTTCGTTGACTAATGTGTGCGATACCTTTATGTAGGACAATTTCACAATGGATACTGCAAATGTACGATAAATGTTTCATTTTGTAATTAAAATTTGCTCGACTATTCTGTAGTATTCTGTAACAATAATGAATATGTTTGGTGAACATTTTCTTCAAGCCCTGGCATAGATTTCAAATTTAGAGATAAAAGGGGTACTGGTAAAATCCTAGTATGTAGTCCTAAGCTTGCGCTGTAAAATCTTTATATTGATCGTACAGAGATTTCCTTTCATGCTCCCTCGTCAGTACAACAGATGAATTTGTTAATTTGAATTACTCAGGATTCATAGATATAGATTGCACAAGCACAATCAGGTCAGCAATGGCCTGATAAAATTCCATATTCTATAATATATCAAATTCACATACAAGTAACTAACAAGAACTATAGACGTAAAAAAACGCACAAACATGGACATACATCTAATGTCTCGAAACCAGAAAAAATCACCACAGGCAGAACAACAGTCGTCCATAACACAGGATACAAGAAATATCGTTTCCATTCCAAGTTAAAGTACTACAAGAGCAACCAATTGCTTTTTCTCGTAGCTTCGATGCGTTACGTGTCGAAGTTACGGACACGAAAAAAGGTGGCGCTACTATGAAACCCCCTGAAGCCATTGCATTTCATCTCGTTAAGGGAGCCATCAGACGGCGAGATAGAAACGTAAGGGTGGGAAAGTTTCGTAAATAATAGTGACTCCTCAGTCGCCACGTCAAGCGAGGGAAAAGCCATTTACTCGTTCCACGGCGACTTGCTAAACTTGCGCGAGCTGTTCGCGCCGCTGAGAGAAAGTTTCGGTGTAAAAGTAAATAGAAATTTAAACGGTGCGGAGGGAACAAGTTATAAGAGCCTTGTTCTCCCATTCCTCGTATCCTTTGATCGTACGTTTGCGTTAAACGCCTTTGAACGGTCGTGAACTTCACAATGAGGGCTAATTTGTTGTTTCGCCGTCGTGCATTTCAAAGATGGCTGGTTTCTGTGTTGTTTAATGTAATTGGATGGTTTGGCGGACGAAGTTTGATTGTTCCCCGTGATGAATTGAGATGAAATTTCGACAAAACGAGGATCATTCAAATGGAATGGAAATTATTTTATGGTGTTGGTGGTCAATTTTGAATTAGTAGCCAGTTTAGAATAGGTATACTAGTAGAGTAATGTTACTTGTTCTTTAACATAGAATATGATTCGTTTCGTAGAGATTACTGTTCGATATTTTTTAGTCCTCGTTCAATTCGATAGTAGGCATGAACGAGAATTAAGCTTGCAATATATTTCAAGATACCAAAGCCCTGTCAAATTTCGAACGAGAATAATTAAAATATATCTGCATTTTTCATTCAGATATTGAATTAAACTGTAGAGTTTATTCAAAACTATGTTGTTCCTATTGATACGTATATTGTAATGCACCATTTATCAGCAATTTATTTTTACAAATGACAATCTTTTTACTAATGCACAATAAAGAAATTAAGCAATGGTAATTAAATCAAAACAGATTAGCGATTCTTATCTTTATTTATATTTCGTTCGCAAACATATTCCAAATCTCTTTCATCAGCGCAAGATTGAGCATTACCTGCTTTTGCATGATTTGGCATTTCCATCTGCATAATCGAGTGATCGATAATCGAACCATCAATTTCCGTGTAATCGACACTCAGTATGATGGATATCTGATTAATTGCTGTTCCACTGTCCAGTAAATACATTATACATACATCGCTATTCCCCATGAATTTCGTCTATGCTTACTATCCTGGCATAATTATTTTCCAATTACAATATTTCAATCAGTACTATCGTATGTAGGCCTAAGTATATGTATACATATATGTATGCTAGTCTATATGCATTCATTTCGATGTTGATAAAATTGAACACTTTACTTTAACACTTCTAGTCCAGCTGTTAATAATTCATAATAAATAAACCGCGTGCAACTTACTATTAATACAAAGATAACGATCGTGCAATAACAAGCACGTAGTCTCAATTTGCCGTATAATTTAGAATCTAGATAGTATTGATTGTGGTTGATATAATCTGTTGGAGATCGGTTTCTCCTGTCCCCAGAATCCTGTTCGAGTACGTCTCTGAAATGTTAATACGGTTAAGGGAGTTTCCACGTCGCGATGTCCCTAACTATACATGTCAGTTGCCTACATCCATCGGTCTTATATGTATGTATTTAGGTAACGTCCGCAGAGATACAGATACACACGTATACATAATATACACACAGAATGCGATCCAGTCATTGGAGTCCTAAGCCAGACACAATAAGGTGCAGATCTAACATGCTGTTCGAATGGACATTTCATGTATTCTTCCACTGTCAGGATAAGTCAAGGGATAGTCGAAATTGTTCCTATTCTGCAGGCATTGATCATGTCGAGTGACATTTTACAGGAATTATGTATGCATTACAATTTACGAAGACAATGATGAATATCAGTATTTAAATATCAGCTGAAATAAAAATTCTACTAATTCTATCTTTGTGTGTTAAAAAAGAGATTAGTAAAATTAGTGAAAGATGCGAGCCACTCCGTCGATGAAAAGATTGTTAACCATCCATGCAATAATATCCGCTATCCTGTCCTACATTGCGAATAAAATGTCAAGAACATCCAATGAAAGAACCTTCCCCAGCAGTACAACAATTCAACTAAGGTTCCAGATACAAAGAGCACAGGAAAATAAACAGTCTTATCTCTCGGCAGCTAAGTACGCCCCGATATCAGAGCAAGGAAACAACGTTCCAATCGTTTCCATTCTTCTTTTCTGCAGTTCGAGTCTTTGTACCAATTCACAGTCAACCTTTGCTTCGCCTCAGAGGTTGGGGATCGAACGTTTCTCGAGAGAGCGAGAGAGAAAGAGGGATACCGTCGGTTGAAAAATACACAATTAAATCTCGAGTAGATTGCTTCGTTATTTATCATGGCAGCTACGTTGCAAAATGGCGAGATCTTCAAAGCGTCAATTAAAATGGATGAGACATCGATCCATGGCTCGACGGGATAAATCCTGTGGACGGGAAAATGTCGTTGCTCTGCAAAGCCAGGGAAACCGAGAAAATAGCTGGAGTATCGTAGTGAATCTTTTCATTAAACAGCACGCTCATGATTCGATACAAATTCAATCGAATCCGCTCCTTCCATTATCGCATGGCTGCCCGTTCAAAGGCGCCAATTGCTGTAACCCTTAGAGGTCGTCGTAGAACCTTCTGCACTTGCCACTTTAACATGCATTGCTTTGCACTTTGTGCGACGTTGTAAAGTAAGAAATATTCAGGGAACTTCCCTTAGACAGGTGCTCCTCTTATTCACCGTAGGATAGAAGCATGACTGAACCCTTCGACGCTCGATATTGTTTCGGAATTATATTAATTTTATTTGAATGGTTTAATTGTCAAAGAGGGACGAATAATTGGGATAAAGTATAAAAAGGAAAATTCTTTTGTCGCGAAGTACTTGTGAAATTGTTCTTGGAAAGAAATGAACAGATAAAAGAAATTCGATTCTCGATTCGATTTTCATTAAACGCAATTCATCTGCCGCAGGTTTCAATAAACTTACCTGATCCTTATCTCAATGGAAGCGCGATACCATTTCCGACAATTTGTCCGGCTGCAAATTGCCTGTTAACTCTAACAAATCGCGACAGTAGTTGACTGCAGTTCTGGGCTATAACCGGAAGCCAGGTTACAGGTGTCCGAACTAACATGAACGTGAACTCGAACAGCCAGCGAAAACCTCTTTGTTTCCTCGAATCGATCGGCACGGATTTATATATATGTACATACGTCGGTTCGCTGGACACCAGTAAACTATTATGTCCACTATAGGCCAGTCACTGTTAGAACCCTCTGTGCGTTACACGCTGTTTGCCTGTGCAATTTGACGTAGATGGCTGCACCCGGACAGATTTAACAAGTTCTCGAACGATTCACGAGATTCATGGATAACACTCACGTCCTCGACCTATCGGTCACGATTTAACCGCTGCAACCTGGATATCGCCGGATTACCGTGACGCCGGGTTTCATAAATTTCTGTGGACTGTGAATGTGGTCGCTGTAACGACTGTGCACAGAAACCATTAAGTGATATGATTTTTTCAGGAGCGATGATTTGTTGGATGTTTGAGCTATGGGTGAAATATATTTGGAAATACAGAATAATTATTAAAGATAATGTACATTTAATAATTATATAATGGACGAGAACTCGTAATAAAATAATAACAGTGAGGAGGAAAGGTGATGGCGAAGAATTCCTAATTTTGTGGTAATCGATAACAATTGGACACGAGAACTTTCTGAAAAATAATAAATCTAGATTAATAACAAGAAAGGGAAAGGAAAGGTACTTGTGGCAGGTGTATTTAAATTTAGTTTACTATCAAGAAATCCGGAATGAATAATTAGTATGTGTTATAAAACTTTATTTTGATAATGGAAAATTGAACATTTCCTATACAAATATTTTCCTACATCTATATAGATGTCTCTGTATTGCCGTGAATATTGCTTTGTAAATTTAACATGCAATTCCCGGAACTTCTTTCGCTTCCAGATAATTACGTACATGCACAAGCTACGGAACAACTTTCATATTTTTCATGCGTATACACGCTTTTACCTTTCACTCTATGGAAATCGTATTTCGGTGACAAATAGACGTCACTCTGGCCGTGTGAGAAGAAAGAAATGAAACTAACGAGCTAGGGGTGAGAGATTCGCGTTCCATCGAACGACCATTTATCAGAGTTTCGAACTATACTAGCAGAATACATACAGGCACAACCTGTAACACGTTGCATAAATCTGCAATGTTGCGGCGCTATTGAAATTGGACGGTCTCCAAATGCTTTGAACAAACAGCGAAATAAATATGGCGAACGTATGAAGTTACCCCGGTAAAATTTCGCCGATAAATTATTACGCGTACGTGCAAATAATCGGGGAAAATAATGTCGCCCAAATGAAATTCGCTCGTATAAAACTTTCGTTCGCAGTTGGCTTTACAATGCCCGCGCGGAAAATCTATTCTTAGGCGATGAGAAAGTATTTTAATTAAACAGAACAAGATAATTATTGTGAGTTCTATCTGAGCAATATTTTTAGTTAATTTATGTTGCTCACGTTAGACGTTAGAAATATTGAACATTTTTTAAAAAGCAATCTCAGACAGAATGGTTTGGTTGGAATTCGGTAATTTTTAGGATTTTCTATCGACTATTTTATTGAACTGCTTCGACATAAACTGATGTCTTTCATATATTTAGTGTAAAAATAGTAAAGCAATTTATTAAATTCTATATCCTTCTCTATTGTAAATATACTATGCATATACATCCATTATATCAGTCTGCAACCTGGATTGCCTGTCCTGTTACATCTAATTTGTCCCTTAACATAGTGTCGGTAAACACGTCATAAAATTTGTCACATCGTCGTTCGTGACATCATGTTTGCGCAGTGTGATTATACTATAATTTCAAGTGACGTACGTTTACAAGCTATGGTGTCAGCTTTGGTTAAAACACTGCCTAAAAACAATCAGCATATTAAAATATACTACTAAAAATGATTTGTCACCTCAGCTTGGAATTATTTCCACAATTTTCCTACCAGGAAAAATCATTACATTCGAGGACACACGTTCTACTATGAACGACAGCAATGCAAATAAAGGTCTGAGCCAGAATGAAACATCGAATAAAGTCTATTAGCGTGGAAACGGTGTAACACAATTAAACGGCAAAGGCCCGAGACATCAGCTTTCACGCGACGCATTAATTCCTGCTCGCGAATTTCGTCCCATCGAGTGGAACCTGCATTTCATTTGCTTGAGGGACAAATTAATAACGCATTTGATGGTTGGACACGTCGAACGTTGTCCATTAAATAAAGAGGTTACACATAATGTTCCTCTTTTTTCTTTTCCTTTTTTGTTACTGCACTACTGAAGTACGACAAAATCTACAATGTTCAAATTACTAGAGAGACATACACGTTCGACACACGGTTGCAAATATTATATAAAGAGCTTTCGTACATACGAAGCTTGCTTCAAGGAAGTCTACGATGGATAATGAAGAAATTAAATTAAATTAAACCTTAAGGAATCTAGTATAGAGTATACGTAATCGTGATTCAAGCCGCTTAAATACATTGGTTTCCTCTCAGAATACAAGTACACTCTATAAAGAACAAACCCAGGTGACTCTCTACTCAAGAGATTCCTTATGTCATTCAAGATTTAAGAGATCTCATATGAATCCTACTTTAGATTCAACAAAACCAGTACATACAATTCCGGATTTCACATATCCGTGACGCTGTTTGCGATATGTGCATAGAAGACGACACGTGTGTATTATGGTACTCCAAACTGGAGAGGCTCGACGCAAACTAGCCTTAAGCCAAGAAAGTTAATAGATCGGTCTATATCCAAAGGGGTTCAATATAGCCATTGCGGATCCTAGTGCATTATATGTATCGCCTCGAGGTTCAAGGATCAGTTTCGAGTTCCCTGGACGTTTCGTCTGACTCTAGTTTCTCTCCTCTCCCCCTCTTACCAATTCCATTTCTCCTACATTATTTGTACCAAGTTCCTTCGATGTAAAGTTGCTTGTATGGGGCTCTTTTGATACGTGGTCACCTGCACCTGGCTCGTTTGTGTCACGTATTATCTGTCACAGCTACTTTTGAGCCAAAGCTGTTGTCCGTCCTTTTAGTCAGAGTCATCTATCTTTGAGCCGAAGTTGTCTGGTCGAACTTCCTTTGATCTGAAATACTCTGCACTAATTCATTTCAATGCGCTGTCGTGTTCACCCGACGCTTTTAAACACGAATTGTGTGCACCTGTTTCCCTTTGATCCGGGCTGGCTTCTTTTAGTGCAGGGTCGCACGTGTCGTGTATATGTATATTATTTTATTCAGAGATCGTGTTTCTAGTTCAATTCAGCTCACAGTATTTTGTAACGAATTTTGGCCAGTTCAAGTGGTGTCTTTTTCCTAAAATAGGAAATATTGGAATTAAATATAAAATATTGGAAGTAGGTCTATTATATTATAAGATAGTAATTTTGTGCTTTCTATCTCCTATTTCAAATTAGTTGCAAAGAAGAATAAATATTTCGACGGGATGCAAGAGTATCGTTGCGAACTCGATTTACTACGGTACAAATCTAATTTTCAACTCGTCAATTGCCGTACTCGTCGACTCTTTCAGACCTCTGTTACTCTATCAAAAGTATCGTCAATCGCATCGAAAACTCCGTGACCCAAATTCAAGTGAACGAACATTCGAGGTCACGAAACTTCACTGACTTCGTTCCCAAGTCTTTAATCACATAATTTAGCAGACTTTGCACAGCCGCTGAGCAGAACCAACCCCGTACTATGTCATTCGCGCACCCCAGCTGTGCAAAACATTTTACACGGGTCAAATAGCGGTACGCGCCATCAGCATTATTCAGCCATAGAATACGAGGCAAGCTGAAACCGACATCCACACACTATAAGATAATACTATATTACGGAAGTGAAGCTGAAAGCACGAACAACCCGACGAATTATTGGGTCAAGTTTAATGACTTAACTTTACCACGCCCTCTTGTCCCCGAGACTTCTTGAATCATGGATGCTCTTACGGCAATAAGAATCACCTTGTGTCATGGAATGCTATATAATTCCAGGGGACGAAGAGGTTTCTTAAACTAGTGCAGTCGTGTGCAACAATTGTGTTCCCTAGTACGTACTGTACTTACGTGTTGGTTTAATACCAACGTATTAAAGCAGTCGTACAGTAAGAAGCAAGTTGACAATTATTGTTTATTATTCTAAAGAATTACACAATATGAAGTAACACACGCCATTAAAAACAGTAATGTCACTGTTAATAATTTAACACTTTTACCTACCAGACGCTTATTTACTATTAATACCTGCCTTTCTGATAACTTCTTTTATAAATGTTTATATAACAAATCATTGATGTTTTAAATGAACACTGTTACCTATATACCGTAATATTATGAATTTGGAAAAATAAAGGAATTTGTAAAAAAAGCAATACAATTTTAAATGAAAGCACACCAGTATAATTTCCACGTTCGAAGCGACTTCGAATCAAAAGGAAACAAATAAAAACATTTAATGCACACCATCCACTTTAAAGGAATATGCAAACCCATTTTCGAAACAAGTGTAACCATGAGAGACACACGAGCGCCGTACATATACCAGCCACACCTGCAGCTTAATTTTCACGGATACCGCGCGGTGACATTTCCATGCCGTTTTCCATTTCCACGGGCGACGGGTGTACACGCGTGCACGAATGTCTTCGGTTATTAGCTCGGCTGGGATATTAATCCCGGTTAGTGGCAAGTGGCACGATAATGGCGACACTTGCGTTGCGGTCAGCTCGAATTTACGTCGACCAGGCTCTTGTTGTCGGGGCTTCTGTCGACCGGAAGCGAGTCATTGTCGAAACAGCCGAGCATCGACGATAACCTCCGCCGTTTCTATTGCTGCAGAATAGAATTGCCGTCGGTTGCTCCGCAGACAGCAGGACACGCTGGAAACGCCGCGTTGCAGATAATTGTTCGCGGATCGAATCGCGGAAGCGATGGGAATTAGCGGCGTAATTAAAACACCCGAACGGAGCGCGATAACATATTTTCCATCGTTAGCACGGTCGATAGTTAAAATTTTGCACGGCCAGCGACGGTTCGCCCGGGCCCATGAATCGTTGTAACGTTTCATTTTCACGATATTGCCAATGCCGGGGAGAGATTTTAAATAAGCGAGGCTTGTTACTGCTGGGTATAGAGTGTTTCAAAAGCTACGGGATAATAAAGTATTAGGTACTGGTATCGGCGTTTGGAAAACAATTGCCAATATCGCTGCTGCAGCGGAGTTTAGTGTGTTCCTGTGTATACCAGTGTATCTTCTTTTCAGTATCAAGCGTGGGTTACCCGAAGAATATTTTTTGATAATATTGAATAAATTCTCTGTCCTGTTTACTCTTATATTTATGGTACATGGCGAAAATTAACGTATGATTAGATAGGTCCAAGAAATATTGTTACGACAATTGCACAATGCCTTTTATATATGTATAATCCATTGCAATAAAAAATACCAGAGCAAGAATCATATTTAATATCGAATTTCCTAATGGGACTATCTCTCTTAAGTAGTCGATTTCTAAATTGGTGCTACAATAGTAAATTACAAACTGTACCACAAGTACGATGTATCATGCAACGTTTGCCAAATTAATAAGTGAACGGCGAATATTTCTTAAACTTGTGAACAATATTGCGGACACGTATTTACACACTCTGCGACTGTCGTGCGGTGACGTGCTGAAAGAAAAATCGCGTTAACGAATTTGTAATCGTTGGAATAAATTCCACGGATAAAACAAACAGCGTCGTTAACGATGGAAGATTTATTAGCGCGCGGCTATGAAACATTTTATTTAACGATTCGCTTTTTCAATTCGTAACTCCCGTTACCTTCGCGTCGCCACGAATATTCACATCTGTGTGCAAGTACAGTCAACGAGTACAAACGTGAGGACTTAAATTATTACATTTCCTCTTATGCTATACACAGAAACTTTATTACAAATGTGTGGCAACGTAGCTTTCCCCGCGAATAATTTCTTATTCGGCTGAGAATTCAGCCTGTATGCTTCAGAAACATTTTTCATATTGTATCATTTGAATGAAAAATTACTGGAATGAAATATTTCGATCCCTTTTTGTGGTAGTTAAACAACCCAGATTTATTTATATTGAAGTTGAAATTTTTCGACGACATTTTTTCAACTTATTCGCGCTGCATTCATTAACGTCAGCCGTTGTTCGTGAGTAAAATAGGGTTGGAAAATGTGCTGGAGAATAATATTAAAATAATGGATTAATAGTAAAATCCTCCAATTAATAACCTAATAATAACAAATTAATAACCTCATCGCTATGTATTAAATACGTCCTTGTATATGATATCTAAAATATCGCGTCTGCATCGTAGTAATCTCTCTACACACGAAACAGTGCTACTAAATATATTTGGGCAGAAGAATGAACTGCGTTTACGTTACAGGGGTAAATATACGGGAGAAATCCAGAAAAGGGTTGCAAAAGAACCGAAGAAAAGTAATTAAGGTCGTCCCTGCCTGCGGTTGCGCTATCTTCGCAAACGTTACCAGCGACGCAGCGTCGTTATTGCAACAAGATAATGTTAATCTCTCGCGACGTCTCGAAATTACGTTTTTAATTAGCCTGGTTTCACAGTGCGAATCAGAGGTCTAGTATCAAAGGGGAGGATCGCTGAAAAATTCTGCGAACAGTCGTTGCCCGAATTTCCATGTCATTACGGGACTACAAAGCGTTCGAACGAATTTCTCCTTGGGAAAAAAAAAGCTTTGAGGATTAATTTACCGCGTTCTGGTTGAGGGTGGTCTTATTAACGAGAGGATGCAAGTCATTAAGCAAAAATGTTCCTTCTTTCGACGAATTTGTTGGATTATGTAGGACAGACTCGAATGAACTTTATGTGTTACATAGAAATGTTGAAGACTTTAGAGATGGGAACGAAACGTTATTTACTTCAAACGTGAAACGAGGAATGACGAATTTGTTGTTGGTAGTTGGTATATTATGTTGAATATTCTTTTAGACGAAAGAAGAAACGAGGAACCTAATTATTAGTTTTGCATAATATTATATGCACTACATAATTAATAAAGCAAATTTTTCGACTGTGGAAAAAAATATTTCGCAAAATAATTGCATTCTTCTGTTTTCTGTCAGTTCTTCGCTTTTCCAGCTCCTTTACCGCTCAACAATCGTATGCAAATAGGAGTTACATACACGAAAATAATATTCTTTTTCCTTCATTCTTCTCCAGAGTTTACACTGCAAATAGCAAAATAAAATAAAACTTCCAATACCATATTTTCTAACAAAATTCTTTCCCACATATATCTGTTACTCCATATAACATTTATCTACCAATACACATAGCTACCTAAATTGAACCAATTGAAGGAACAAAGAATACAGCTCCCTCAATTTCCACGCTAACGCAATCTGTCTTCATCTTCACAATCGTCGATTGCAAATACAAACATTTAAATTACACACGCCCACAAGCGAATAAAATTCACAAAAACTACTTCGAAACAAGCCGAGATACAAAGGGTCAAACCGTTCCGTGTTCATCGTGGAATCCCGATTTTCCCTTTCGACGAGACGCTGTTGCTAACAATCTCGCAAAATCGCACGCCGCAACGGGAGTTATCGTGAAGAGGTTTATTCAAATAGCGCGAGTCCTCCAACCACGGTTGCCTGAATATTCCTGGAACGTAATCTAGTCGACGATGCACGATTGTGCGGCCGGGAGAACGGTGCCACGGAAATCGTTCGCGGGACAACGCCCTGGCGCGTCGCGACGCGCTGTTTTTGTGTCCCTCCAGAATAATCAACGAGGGTGAAAAGCCGGGTGAAAAAAAATGTTTCCGGTATCCTGCGACGGCGGGAAAGTCGGGCATTAACTTTTCGAGGTGTACGAGCGTGCTATACCGTCTCATTTCTTTTGTCGCGCCTGGAAAAGAGGAGGAAGCAGACGGAACGGTTTCGACGAAATTAATTTTAGTGCATGTCTATATTATGCTTGGTGGTGTTTAATTTGTGGTGACGGACGCATTGAAATGAATTTGCAAGGAATTAATAATCGGGGAGAAATGGCGACGAATAGATTTGTAAGGGAAAGCATCGATGCGTACGGTAGACCGATGTCTAACTTATTACTGGGACTATCTATTTGAAGGTCTGGTCTATGATTGACCGAACTACTTTCAATGCGATGTGCTATCTTGTGTGCTGACTACTTTGTTGAAGAATTGACTGTTATTTTTATTCTGTGTTGTCTGAACAATAATTGGGGGAACAATTCTTCAATTATAATTATACAGTATTATTTCTGAAAAATATTTGAACAGTATTTTGGATGAAATATTACGATATTATTCTTGAGCTATTGTCTCTCTTTTTATGCAAGCTGGATTGTCGGTAAAGTTGTGCCAATTTTTGAAATTCTTAATTATTAAATAACTAAATGGTAAATAAATTGTTGTAGACAATTTCTGATAATATCAGGATTGGCAAGAATCGAATAAGATTGAACATCGAAGGTATAGTTAATAGAAGAGTGAAAATGAAATTTGGTAGATCGTATTTGGTATCCATGCTTCACGTGATTCACGTAAACAGAGATTCTATGCAACGTCAGCATACAGAATGGTTCATTTACTCGTACCGTGCCCTTGTCAATATAATGGTCATCAGAAGCTCGATATTGCTTTTCGGATTAACAGAAAAGCACTGTTCGTCTATCAGGATAAAGGTATTCATTGGATTCAGTCGGCGAATTTTACCATGCGGCACAGGTGAACCAAACAATAGCCTTCGTTCAATGTTTCACTCGGTTAATAAATCCTACGTGCGACACGAAACGATGAATAAATTAACGACGCGAATTATATTAAATATCCCTTAAACGATATTCGAGAACTATCGACAGGCAAAGATTAAATACGTTAAATAAATTATATCATAAGTAAAGTACACATTCCTACGCACCAACGTTATTGGAAAATGGATACTCCAAAAAATACAATAGTCACATCCCATTTTCCAGATATACATAATATTGTATTTTTTATTACCACTCTGAAATCTATTTTTGGAAAATTTGTATAAGAGCTTTAAACGAAATTTATAAGATTCAAGAATAACGAGGGAATACTATTATAACAATATTATCGTCGGAATGATTAATTTTAATTCGTGCTACGCGATGGACGTATACAATTCAATAACACGTTTCATTTCACCAAATCTCGAATTCTCCTTCCTATTGGAAATACGTTCGCTCATGTAAAAGAACTAAATAATGATAAACGATCGCCCACAGCGTCGTATCACAAGAGCTATAACTGGCTTTTATTAGATGCTTCCGATCTTATTATACGAGAAGTAAGACAAATCGTTCTTAATGAGTGACGATTTGTTACGGGATATCGGAAGGCAGGAGAACGCTCCACTAACGGTGATATCGTGGGGAAGCTTTTTGATACCAGTCTACGTGAACGATCCGTCGACCCAGACTTTCCAGGAAGGGTGAAAAATACGATAAGGGTTGTGCGGCGTCGCATAAACAACGTTGACCAACGACCGCAGCAGGATTCAACAATTTTTCTGGCACACCTACGAAAAGCAACTAACAAACAAAAAACGAAAAAAATGTCGCATTTGACATTAATCCATTAAGTAACATCCAACATTTTCTATACACTGTCAAAATGAAAACAATAGATAGTGGAAAAGTAAAACTTAAATAATTTCCTTATCAAACACTTCTGAATCATTTCACGTGTCCTTCCCTTCGCACGTGACTGCATTCACCGTGAATTTTTTGCGATGCTATTTAGGACAGCAGAGAGGTGGGCGCCTGAATAATTCTACAACCCCCTCCCCGAATCCCCTCCCCATTAAACGTGCAAAGCTCCGCGGTGTTACGGTCCAACGATTTCGGTTCCATAGGCCGGTGCAAATTTCTGAGTTATCGAGAGCGTAACGTCACGGCTGCGTTATCGCTTAACCGATTTCGTGGGCTTGAATCGGTCACCGCGGTGCTTCGTGCCAAAGCCTGGCTCCCTTTCGGCGGAGTAATTTTCCAGAAGGGCGGATTCGCGTGAGCCAAGCTGACCCGTGTGGAACGACGCGTAGTCGGGGATAAGACGAAGGGAAGAAGATAAGTGGAATGAAGCACAAGTGCATGGCAGGTTAAGAGAAACGATAAAAGAATGGCAAAGTCAAAGTCGGACGGCTTAGCTTGTTTGACGGATTGCTCTCTTTGTAGACTGTATAATGTTCCGTTAAGTATTTGTTGATTATATGTGGTTTAATTATTCATGATTGGATATAATCGGTTGTGTATGAAATAACTTCTATATATAAATGGGGAAAAATGACAACGTTAGTACTGTCATCTATTGCTTACGTATGAAAATAGTGACTCAATTGATTTATCGGCTGAAAGTTTTATCAATGAAGAGGCTTTTGAACTACGAAACTCATGCTCAGGGAAAGTTGGACTTACACGGATTAGCTTCTGAGCCCTCCGAATATAGGTGCTAAGGCATAAATTGGAAATACGCGATTAAATGATCAATTTATTATACCATTGGAGAGTTAATTATGTTACCATGGAGACTAAAAACACAGCTACTGCTTAGCATATCTTCTAAAAAAATAAAATTGATTTTCACACCATTGTCCAAAAAAATATATATCGTAATTATTGAAACGTTTAAAACTCCCCCATTTTCATCGAATTTTCAGCTACTGTCCTCTAACAGTTCAGATAAACAAGGGGTAGAAAAGCGTGCACGTGGAACTGAATTCTCATCAGCATCGTGACGTGGTATTTCAGAGTAAATTATTGTCACCGCGGGGTACGTTTCTTCCTGCAAAGAGACTCGATGAGATAATGTCGAAAAGTTTGTAGTAAGTCGTTCCGGATAGTGAACGGAGATGTTTCATTTGATTAACAAACCGCTTGGATTGGATTATGTCAATCAAGATAAATGTAATGCTTTATAAGAATTCATTATTAGGGACGAGGTGAATAGTACATTGGTAAAATGTGACCTCAGAAAATTTATTCCAATGAAATAAATTTATCTTTAAGCAGAATATCTGTTAGTATATTTGCAGTATACATACAATGTTGTTTTAATTCTGTGACGTGTATCCAGCTTCGCCTACATAATTTGGTGAAATTATTGAATTATTCTTTGCGATGATTTACTGTTTCCACTTTCCGAGAACAGTTGAAAGCACGTCATTTTTAAAGAAAAAGACCAGGTGGATAGACAAAATGCAAAACTATATAACCTCGTTACATCGCCAGTATTAAGAACCAATTTTAACTCTTTATTTTATTCTAACATTCTACTTTCCGTTCTATTCAACTATGGATAAAGCCGCAATTGTTTAACCACATTTTCCAATTCCACTGCTCTTCAAGTTATCATTGTTGTGCGACCAATTCCCTTACACTAAAATTTCCGCGTGCACTCTACAGGTACAATCCATTCGCCTCTGTATCTCACCTGAAACAGAACCTCATGTCCCAAACAGCCACTCGATCCCGTCTGCGCTTTCCTAAACACTTGTCATTTGCAGCTGTTCTACGAGGGGAGCATGCACAATAGGTGATCGAGAAGTGCATTCACCCAGTGCAATGAAGAGCATAGATACTGTACGAACCATTACTATATCCTTCGTGTCGTTTTGTACAAGCTCCCAAAAAGAAATTAATTGTCAATCTCCAAATCTACATAGTACGAGATTTTCTTAGTAAAAATGTATATTAAATGCAATTTTCCAATACAACATAATTTTATAATGGAATATAAATCCAAAGTAAACATTAATATCTGCACGAGAAGTTTCCCAATACATATTTATCTCCACAATTGTCTGATTACATTTCACATGCAATTCTGAGTTTGCATAACATAACGAATAGTACGTTTATGATATTAACATACACAGTACAATTTCCGCATAATACAATCATAGCAATAATTCTATTACAGTACTCGTCCCCCAGAATACATCCAACCTGACATTATATGCAATCCTTTGCATCACCTCACGTTACAACGTCTTGCCAAACAATACACATACACACACACACACAAAGCAGCCACATTTAATACACCGAACTTCGTGCACAAGTAGTCGCAACAGACTTGTGGTCCAAAAGTGAACCGGTTCCAAAACTGCTTGTTTCGTAATTTAATTACATGCCCTGGAACAAACTGGGCATGCGTTTAATGACCTTCTGTACGATTCTATCGCCTCATTCTCTCCTGTATTCCCGATGTCGGGCTTAATTAATGTTATTTCATCTTCGCCAGGGTCGGCGGATAGCCGACCTTTTGCTCCACGATCTCGTCCTCTCCTTTAATTTAATGCATTGTCCCGACGAACCACGGAACTGGAATAATAATTCATTACCGAATGACCTGCGAGGCAGCATCCTCGTTATGAAAGATGCCCCCTCCGGGATAACGTGCCGCGATGAAACTTTTCTTCCCTATTTCTCCAGAGATCGTCGTCTCTCCCTTATCCCGCGAACCTTTTTGTTCGCCACGTCCATCCGCCTTTGCTGGCGCGGAACAGGAAATTCTGACGGATGTAAGACAACACTGGCGGCATCGGGAGGGCCGGAAAATTCGCTTGGATACTTTGAGGATGACGACGGGTTCGGTCGTTTAGTTCTTGTGCAATCCTCAGGAAATGTAGCGTGGAACGAGTTTACATATTCCTTTCCAGCGATGAAAATACTTTCGTCGAGGTAAAGGCGAATTTGAATTATATATTTTTGATGGCTTGCGTGGAATGTATTGTATACACATGTATTTCAATACTCGAACGATAAGTGAGAATTTTCGTGTGAAAGTGTATTTGTTGGTTAATTGGAAAGCTGAATTGTAATTCTTTTTATTATTATCTCTGCATAGGTTGGTTTAAACTGAGGGGAATACAAATGTAGGAATTGCTGCACGTGGGAAATATTTTTTTATTTTGAAGGAGGGTATTCGTACGATTAGATGACGTGTTTGGATAGTAATATTATTCACGCCTGACACAATTGTGAATTGCCCGTTTTCTTTGAAACACGGAGGCACCGATAAATACTTTTTCAGCGTTTCAATTTGCTTGTATGATTTGTGGCGACACACCCTACGCAGTGTTTCGCAACTTACGGTACAGTCGTAAGGGGAACGCATGCTGAATAAATTAAACCGATAAGACAATCCATGCATAAAAATTCTTCACGTATCAAAGAATTATCTCCCATTCGAAAACGATCGCCATAGATCTGCCTAAACTTAAAGCTCGTCGTGGCGTGAAGATGAAAATGCCTCGCGAGAGCTCTAACGTTGCTTGCCCGAGGGAGATTCTACATTTATTTGGCATTCACCCTCGTGCCCGTTTATAAAGTTGCATTTCAATTGGGCCGGCGCGAGGGCGAAGCAGAGAGAGATAGAGAGACGACAGCATAAAGGCAGAGAAAGAGAGCGGCACAGTCGTCGTATGCAGAGAAGCGACACAAAATATCCGCCAATGTGGCCGGAATTGCGAAAGGCGAGCAGCGTTCAATTTTATTTCGGTTATCTCCGTGAATCCCCGTTAAAATTGAACTCACTAGAAATCTTTGCTCGACCGATCGTCGCGAAAATTTCCATCTTACCGAAATTGACTGGAGGGCGGGGAGCGGAGAAAATCACAAGAATAGTGAGCCATGGCGAAATGGAAACCGCGGGGGAAATATTTCGACGTGGAACTGAAAAGATTCGATGGCTGTTACTCCGGCGACGTTTATGGCCAGCTTCCTCGTCCATTCTCCCCTTGATTATAATTTTAAATCAGCCGCTCCTTGAGATCGTCCTACGAACGAGATTACTGTGATACCGTGGCTCAGCTTTCGCGAGCCACTGTCTGGTAAAACTGGGGATGAACGTGATGACGAGGGTATTACTCAGGGGGAATCCTGTGACATCATTGAATTGGTATTAAATGAGCGTCGTGATGAAGTTTAACGTTGGACGATTCAGTGACAGATATGGATCTTTAGTTGCTTGCAGAGAAATTGATGGGTATAAATAATTCAGGACTTTTGTTTGTTATTTTTTTTTGTATTATTATGATGGAGTGTTATTGCGTTTCAAGGTACTTAGGGGTGGTAAGAAAAAAATAAAAAGTAACGTTTCATTAACATTGTCAATAAGATAGTTGTTAGATTTGTTTTATCGTAGAAGGTTGAGAAAGTAAACAGTTGGATAATAATAATTTAATGTAGAGGAATTAAGCGAATTACCACCGCATTATGTGGCTAAAGTATTCATCAAAGGTTCATTTGCTTACCGTATAGAATTACAACACGACATCCCCAGAGCGTAATAAACTCTTAGTACCCTGATAATAGAAAAAAAACTGTTGAAACAATATTTCCATTAAATTGCTGTCCGTATTCTTTCTTGCAAGATCTTCCGTTCCTCTAGACTCGTTTGATTAAACAACCAGAAAAAAGAAAGGTCTCTCTCTTTCTCTTGCCTTCTCGTTTCGACATTATAAACTTATCTTTCCCAGAGAAAATCGCAGCATGTTTACACACTTTTCCTTTCTCGGTATCTACTTCTTTTGCAAGCTCCACGATTTAATCTCAGATATTACTTCCGCCTAGCTTCACAAATCATATTCATTACTTAAGACGGACGACTTTCGTTCCAGACTTTCTTTGTTCCAGTCGTGCCTCGTTTGAGGAACACAGATACTACTTGACCAACGTAATATAATATGACGGTAGCAAATGTTCTCAGTGTTGTACCAATTGTCAACAAAATTGGCCTGGAAATTACTTCACTCCCGATGATTTTACTTAATTGAAAATGTACAAATCTTGATATTCAGGTTCATTATTTACCTAGACACGATTAATAATTCACATAAATCAGCTGACATCCACCTGCAATTGTTTCTCGTCAAATAAAGTAAAAAGCATTTATTGGAACTTTTACTTGGAAGAACGATTCAACAGAATTAAATTTATTTTTCAACTCAGAGGAAACTTTAAATTCAACTTTATCTGGGATCGTTATTACTAGTTTAATGGTCATGGGGGTGAAAATCAACTTGAAAGAAGAAAGGGAAAAGAGGTTTTTCCTGAAAATTTACGCTACACATTTGTTCCCTATACTTGATTGTCCACGAAGACAGCTCACGTGTGACCCCCGTTTTCTCATTCTCGTCCAGGTGAAAAATTGCCCGTTTCAGTTCTCGGATTTTCCTTCTTACATGGCGATGTGGAAATTCTTCGCGGCAATCTTTCTCACTATATATCCTCTCCCAAGATAATCTATCTATTTTTATTGCTTCGGTCGTGAGATATAATTTCCCATCGTGAAAATACTAACTTAAACTCTATTTAATAGAACGTAGCAATAACACTTTTATACATCTATTTTTCGTGTCGACGAACTCTAAACATTTCAGCACGGAATAATGTTGGTGCAACGTGAAAATTGTTTGCACAATTATAGTCAGAATGGACGACGAACGTTTCAATGGCGACACAGTACAATAGGATCGTTCAGAAATATTAAAATAGTAGCAACGTTGCGTGTGCAACAAAACGATAGGTGCGTTCCGCGGAAAATCATTTTATCCGCGAATGCGACATTCATGACTGATCAAAACTGTTTAATTTGTGGTATTCCATTGATTCTACGAGCGACTGCACCCTCTCGAATTCAATAGCCCTTTATAATCGAGCCTTTGTCCGCCCGACGAATATTTAACGTTTGATCATGCCTAAATTATTGTACGATATAATACATTGTTCCGTGGATTCCTGTTGCTTTATATTTTCCCTGTTCCACGAATTCCTCCATTATAATCCATTAACCGCATTGTTATGATAATGTTATCAATCCAAATCCGATGAAACATTTTTATAATAAACCCAAGGGTACGTTAAAAATATTTAAAAAATTCTGGAGAAATGAATTAATACCGTGTAACAGGTATACTAATAATAATAATAACTTTAAACATGAAAATATGCGTAGTACTAAAAGAGAAGCTGATACGTATATGTACATTGTAATATTGATACTTATATACTGATGGTATATGAAATTGTTTAATATTTTCCTTTATTGCATACATACAAATAATTATTGTTCAGTATAATACATATTCGTATTTATGTGTTCCTTCAATGTAATGTACAGGACGCAAAAAATACATCAGTCACCCTCTGAAAAATAAATTCGATCAGTTAACAATTAAAAAACAACCAGTTTCATCTATTGTATAATTCTGAACCAGGTAAGATCAACAATTTTTTGGACCCCTGCAAAATATACAAATTGTCCAATCTCCGAACCCTAACACCTCAATCAGTTCGTCCAAGTTGTCGTTCGACTTTACGACTCGCGAATCGCATCGACGAATCTTTCAAAACCATGAAACCGGGCTTTGAGTGGATCACGAGACTTAGTGTCATTATTATCGTCGTTGGAACAGTTAGCAGTTGCAATTTATTATCGAAAACATTTCCCCAAGTTGCTCTCGATACTCGTAAATCGAAATCTCGTTCCGCGAAACTGCACATAGGAGCCAGGCCTCTTTCGACTACGGTTCGAATAAAGAGATAGGGTGGGAGAAATAGCTGGTGCACGAGATTGTCGCGATTTCGTGAATCTGAAACGTGGATCGCCGGGCCTGCGATATTTTCAACGAGATGGTCCTCGAACGAAGGTCAAGATAGTACGAATAAATCCCCTTGATATATAGAGGAGATAAGACCGTGATGAGGCGATGAAGTTGGGAGCTGACCGACGCGAGGCGACGCGACGCTGCGAGCGATAGCCTCTCGCTCCATTGCATTCTGATCGAGCCAATTCCAACGGCCCTGTCGCCGCGAAAAATCTGCAGAATATTCCACCCACTCGTTTTCTGTCCTTGCGCTATCTTATTAGAAGACGATCATTGTTCCCGCGGGACGAGCTCCTCGTTACACGCTAAATTAATCTTGCGAAAGGAACTGGAGAAAGATCTAAAGCTTCGCTGGGGTTGAAAGACAATTTGCTTCTATTCTTTTCGCACAGAAATATAGGCCTGTTTATAAATTTGTATCCTCCATAGTGATTTTTATATCGCTACCAAAGTGACATATTTATTTAAAACGTTTGCCAATGCTCGACGAGAAGTATCGCTTAATTAAAAGCTGCTCCGAATATGAACATCGTTATTTCTACTGACAAAATCGTTGAGTGTTATTGAGAGAATATTAAAGGAATTAACTATTGATTGAGCCGAGCAATTCCCTCTAATTGAACATCCCCTTGCTCCGCAACAGTTTTCAACCAACGCGAATTGAAGGAGGCTGCATCGAAATGCAACTCTCGAACGTAATTTCGAGAGCGTGTAACGTCACGGGGGGTTGAACCACTAAATTACAACTAAGTCTGTACTCAGCTTTATTCGCCTCGTGTACCAGCAGCACACGTGTTAATCTTTTCAAACAAGCACGGCAAGTACCTCGCGAACGTGGCACAATGGTTAATCCTTCGAGTCACATCCAACACGCGCCCAAAATAACGTCTATTATCGTGCCTCTTCTGCTTTCGTTGTGCGTGCGGGTGTGTTCTAGAACACGACGTGGATCTCGCAAATTTCTAATATCCCTTTCGTATTCCGAACAGCCGCGGGTTATTGTGGCTCCGGATCGTCGAGGAATCGAGGGGTTCGACTGCGATGAGTCAGAAACTGCGTAGAGCAACCTCTCCATAATCCCAGGAAACGCTGATCCCGCGGTGCTTTCTATAAATCCCGGTATAAAAATAGGATCGATCGTTGCGATTGCGTGAAAGGGGTCTGCGAATAATCTAGGCGAACGAAACCCCGCTGACGTGTGTAGACTTCGAATGCACTATGTTACGTAAGCTTCCAGCGAGTTGACGTTAGTAAACGTTTGGGGGAAAAATTGGTCGACTTGATTTCAGAATTGTTGGACTGAAGGTACGTTAGTTAACGTGATACGTGAAGTATGAATAGACGACTTGATTTGGATAGGTTTTTATGTTTTATCCTTGCTGATTTTCTGTACTACTTTTGTTGTATGACAACCGATCAATTTTGTATACGCATATTGTGTGCACAGACAAGGGTAGTTATCAACGAGCGAGAAAAACTGTTTAAACAAAATGTTTGAAGATATATAAAGATTTGAATTTTCTGCATCAAAGGCATATGTATACAGTAAAATGATTGTGCGCTATGTATACACTTTTTTAAATAATTACGAATTAAAGGATAGCGATTCTTGAGTGAATTAATTTAATCCAGAAGGTCCGAAAGTAAACTAACTATACTTAAAATTGAACATCAAAATTCTTAATATAAGGACACGTACCATATAACAAGGTGTAACTCAAAATTATTACTCACATTTTCGGATAATAGATTCTTGCCAATGCTGTCTTTCATCGTCCCTATTCTTTCCTTCATTCTTCTGTTAACGTTAAGATAAATTATAAATACACTATGAAAACGTTCGAAACCGGTCGGTGCCACTGTGCCAACATTCTTGCGCCAACTCGACGTTGCAAGAGACTACGAAAATTCGATGGAAGATAACAGTTGCCCTTTCCTTGGTCCGCTTAAAAGATTCGACAACGTGGAAGGCTAGGTGACAGCTTCTGCTTTACTGCACCGATGCTTTTGACGTTTCAGCCTCCCCCTCGAAACACGCTGCTTTATTTTTCGAGTACTTTCGTGTGGCTCGTTCATCTTCCACGACACGTTCTCGAGCCTTAGGACCACTGAGCTCTTCTTCACTCGAAACGAGAAACACTTGATCAGTTAGATAGATTAAAAATGAAGAAATTGATTATGGAGTACGATGTAGTGCAGATTGAATTTTTATAATTTGTTTTAATAATTTTCGCGCTTATTTTCTTTCGTTGTATGTAATTATTCTATCTTCGTTGATTGAGTGAGAGGTTTGTAAGAACTTTAACATATTATTAAGTAGTGATTAAGACTGCAATAATAATGATAATATTATATTTTTTATTTCATTGAACACGTAACAGTAGATTAAGGAAAGAATTTCCCACGGAAAGATTAATTTCATACCTATATTTTCAGTGCTGAACTTTATGCACGCTATGCAAAATATTCAGCTATTTAATACTGCGAAACGGATGGAATATAAAATCGCGATTAAATATTGAACCATATTTCAATCGAGGATATTACTGTAAAGAAAAAGTATATCACGAAATTTGATATCTCATTGTATTAATTCAGAATGATACGGCAAAATGTATTCCATGCGTCAAGTGAAAAGAACGCAGAACTTTGGATTAATCTGGTCTACGATACAGATACATTTGATAGAAATTCAATATAGCGTGCTTCAATATTTACACCGCTTTGAATTATATTTCACGAAATTCTCCACCACGCTGAATATCCTCGAAATTAATACGGGCTACGTCCTTTCAACAAGTATTCCGTAAAAACCGACATTAAACATTATGGAACACCCAGCTATCTTTTAAATATATTAATCATTTTTCGGTGCGAACCAAAACTTCTCTTCCCATAATTTCAGGAAATTATTCACCGTTAATACGCCCACTCGTTCATAAATCATAGTATTCAGCATCCGTAACATTTCAACGTTTACTGCACTAACCGATATTATTACTTAACCGTGATCGCGACGTTGACGCATGATCTAAAATCCACCGATGACCCACTGATCGACTATCGATACCGTCAGGACGGGCATGGAATCGCATGCAAAACACGGTATCGCAATTTTCGGAGGCGTGTACTTGGAATTACAACGGGGATTCGATCGATTTACGAAGCAGCCGGCACGGCACAGATCCAATATCTTCCGATCCGAACCACATCATTAGGTTACGTTCGCACGGTAATTAACAATTCCACGTGCAATTTCCCATTCGCGTCAATCCACTCCAGCCGCTTTATTATCGAACCGTGTGTATCACAGTGGTGTTTCGTGACACTTTTCGCGAACCGTACAAATCATGCCAAACTGTTGCGAGATGATCGTTCCATTCGATTCCGTCGATGCATGAAACGTTATTCACGCGTGGCGAGCGACGAGTCGTATTATTTTAATCGAATCAACGGAACAACGTGATCGAATTTCTGAAATCTGTTTGATCAACCGTTCTTCCATACCGTATCATCGATAGGAACGAAATTATTGCGTTTTCGTTGGCAAACAGAACGAGCCGCGACTAATTGGTTTGCCTTTCCACCCGTAGTGCGCGTTTAAGCACACGGCCGAACGGCAAATAAGCCAACAGTTGAAATGTTATTCCAATGGGAATGAAACTGGAATAGATTTGTCGATCGTTTTATAGCGCACGCGATAACGTCGATTAGGCGATAACTGCTTCGACCAGTTCTTCAAGTTTGGTCTGTAGTTCGTACGAATTACTGTCGATCGACTGTCCATGAATCGCTGGATAAACTCGACGGTAAGCTGATTGTGAGCACGCTAACGAACGTAACTTTTACACGAATTTTAACTTTTTTGACGGGCAACGTTGTACTTTTTTTTGGCTGTCGACTAAGCGCGTTTCGGGAACGGAGGCAATTAAAGTTGAACACAAATTGGATAATGTTCGAATCGAAAGTTAAGGGTGCAACACACTTTTCCTGAGTTCTACTTGATTATTCAGCACCTGACAGGTGCTTTATGCAAACGCGATAATGCACTGTGCGATAATTCTTGGTGTTTTGGAAAGAAGTAGAAAAAGTTCAAAATTTCCTGTGGGATAAAACGGGTATTAATTCACCGCGGGGTAATGATATCATCACTCGTGAATTCATCTTTTGGAATTCGTGGTAGAGATAGAAGCGCACCTTTATTTGTGGGTCGAATAAATTTAATTTCATTTAGCGATTACAGCTTTGAATATATTTAACCCTGAATAATATACTTTATAAATTTAGTCACACAATTCTTTCTCATATTTTTCACAGTTTATTAATTATAAGTGATGACTTAAATTACTCAAATATTTGACATACTTTTTTTCTGCCCCATTTGATATACTCGATTCAATTGATATTGCAAGCTCTGGTGACGTGTTATCTTTATCAATAATTTACCACATCCTCTTCTTCGCCAAAAGAATTGAAATACCAGTTTCTTTATTAATAATGTCCGAACGAAAGTTCAGCATATCAGGTCCAACATTTTTCTACCTGACCTCACAAATATTTCCTTTCTATTATGTTACGAGATACCATTACATCTTTCTCCATTCAGTATTATGAAATAAAGGACCTTCTAACATTTTCTAGTCTCTCAGCTTGTAATCCAAACCGCAAGAAAAGCAATTCTATAGGAAAAAAGGGGAAATCACACGTCGATAGTCGCTACGTGGAACGAAACCAATATCGGTTCACGCGTTTCTCCAACAATCTTGTTCACCCTCGACGTATCTCGGGGTGCTTTGTTTCGCGTTGTCCCCGGCGAAAGGGTCGACGATGCAGAGTAACATCGCAAGGGATAACGAGACACCTGTACGAGAATCCAGCGTGGACGAACGCGAATCGAACAACAGGAGGGATCCGGAGAAATGACGAGGCAACCTGATAGCCGACGTCTAGAGAGAACGAGCGTATTGATTGACACGTTCGAATCACTCGAAAAGTAGCGTCATTAATCCGCAGCACGATCCGATTTTTCCCTGTGAGTGTTCTCCGCGTTTCATCTGCCTGCCTTCCCTTCGCCGTCTTTCGTTTTGCATGAACGCGGCCGACAGGAAGTCGCCGGCCGTACAATTTTCTTTCAAGTTATCTCGTTACCGTCTGACACGACGGTAATTGTACTCCTGCCTTTCGTTTGTACGCGCCACGACGGCGCGGAAAGCTTTCCTCCTATTGGCGGGAATCGCGATCGACGTTTTTATGAACGTTTGCATAGGCGTCGATAATATGCGTGTCACTGACAGGGGGATATTTCTCCTTGGGGCGTCGTAGAAGGCGATGGGGTGGAAAAAAGGATTGGCGGTGATTTGTGCATTGTGAAAAAGTGTGATCGATGAATGGGATAGATTGTTGCATAATGGGGTAGCATTAGGGTGGCAGGAAATAAATGACAACCTTGAGGTGCTTAAGTTCACCGTGTTCCTTTTTTTATATATATATTGTAAAGATTATGGTTTTTTTTATATTATATATCAATAGAAACTTCTGAATTAATATAAAAGTTATTTTAATTTAAAGGTAACTGGAACTCGTTCATTTAAGGAATTTTGAAGGAATCAAAATTAAGAGGATGAAAAATTGATACACTGTTGCATATTATTTTTTCCAAAGCTTGTTTTTTATGGTTTTCATTGCATCTTTAAGTATTTCCATGCGCCGCGGTATGTACATCATTATCGTTAAGTTTCAGATTTAAAAGCTTGCTGCGATAGACCATCTTGCTGGGCTCTTTTACATCGTTTTGTAAGCTCTCTTGCTGAAACCTCTCGTTTTACTACGCATTATTCACTCTTAAGAAGACACTCTTATGTTTAGACACTCCCAGAGAGGTTACTTGATCTCTTGGAAGTGCACACATACATATATCTAAAATCTCAGCCTTTCGACCTTCGTGCTCGTACTTCTGTTAAAAACTCTCAGTCTTGCATGAGTTAACATCTGAAGAGGGAAATACTTCCTTCTACATTTCTGTCTGTATGAAACTTTATGATGATAATAATATTGGTTATAAAAGTATAAATGCAGGCTTCGAAGGAAATAATATATACAAACGTGATTAATTAGATCCTTCTTATTTATCAATTCCACCTATGGCAGCATAAATAATTAAGTACAAATGGAAATTGACTAGCCTACTTCACTATTTGTGTTAGTATTACCAGTCTGTAACTTTCATTAGCCAAATGCACCTTTTCGATTACTTAAAATAAAAGCCGCGCTACTTTTATCCTCAGTCTACATTGAATTCTTTCAAATCGATAGAGGTAATTGCTGGAATACGTTACATTAATTTAAGCAGACTTATTTAGCAAGCAGCGTTTAAACAAGGACCTTAAGGGCGAAGTGGAAATTTCTGGGATTACGTTGAACATGATTCAAAGTCCAAGTACTGCATCGCGACGCGAGGTAACGAGAGTCTAAAGTCCAAGTGCTTCACAGTTCGATAGTTGGAGCAATTGTGATTCTTAGAAACTAATTTAAGGCTACTGCTCGGTTCCCACTTCCACCACCTCCCCTAAGATATTCTTCGAAGGTCGAGCATAGAAATGGGAGCGTGAGAAAGCCAATGGGGATGCCCTGAACGGTTCCTTCAATTTTACTTAAGTATACAATGCAAGCTTTCAGAAATTACAATCCTATAATCTTTGTTCGAAGTCTGCCGTTCTTGTAAAGTCTCTATAGTTTGGCTACTATTGAAAAATAAAAGGAGGTCGCGAGTAATCTCAATTGTTTCAGGTTTTCTTAAATTAGTTAATTAATTCGAGGCTTTCTCAGGAGCTGTAAAATTAAATTGCCTATCGAAAGGAATCTATAAGAATTCATGTAAAATTAATTGATAAATATCACTGATTTAGATATTTGTCCTAATCAGAATTAGTACGGACAGTGAGCCAACCTGTATCTCTTCCGAAGTATTACTTATTATAATCCATATTTTAATTTTAAATTTTAATTATTGGTCAATTGCGTTATTGATTAATTTATAAATATCGCAGAGTGAATAACAGTACGCTGCAACGTAGCTCGGATAAACGTTTGCTAAAACTTCTCTGCTAATTAATCACTAATTATTTAAACGAGAATCATTTGAACGATACAAATTGATTAAATGTGCCGCTTCAATGATCGTTTATACATCAAAATAGTTCAGCCTCTAAAGAAACCATTAATTCAGCCTCTCCCCTGCTCGAAAGCAGAAGAACTTTAATCAACTCCAATTTCCACTCTGACAAATTGACAAAAATTGACAAAATGTTTAACCACCGACGCGTGGTAAAACGGCGTCCATCAGAAAGTAATAATTACAAAACACTGGCCGCTCGAATGTAACAAACGCAATCGGGGCCGGCTCTTTTATCCGACTAAATCAATGTACGAGGCGTGCTCCTGACCGAAACTCCAATTTACGAAGATTGGAAATCCAGCCAGAGGAAACGGAAAATCGTGCCCGAACGTTGGCTGACGCGAACGGGTTGGCAGCATAGGAAAACGCGAACCGCACGCAAAGACTCGAATTTCTGCCGGCGAGATGGCAGAAAATCTAAATTGCGTTCCAGCCGGGGGAAAACGGTCTACGTTTTTCATCCAACGTCGTCATATTTATCGAGCACCACGACGCTCTGTACCCGTGGGCTTAGGCAAATTTCGCATATCGGTTTAGCTAGTTGCGGGGCGCCGACGAGACGAGCCACCAAGGTAATTGAAACGTAGCGGCCTAGTATAACTCTATTTCCCTTGAGCCGACGGCTGCGGGCCCCCGCGTCTTTCACCATGAATTGACGCACAAGTGAAATACCAACGGAGATCCCAGGGCTGCCAGAATTCTATTTGTAACTGTTATTTAAACACGCCCACGAGTTCGCATATTGTATTTCAACCCTTTGAGTGCTTAATGCGTACGTCGAACGTGCAACCAAGTAAGACTGAAATGAGCAAATTTCTTTTTGCGGGATTTGAATGAAGGGAACTATGAAAATAAACAAATGGAAGAACAGAAAATATTATTGGTTTTTTTGTACCTTGTTTTAGAATTTATCCTGCAAGAAACATCACTTATTAAGCAAACGAATAGAAGTCAGTGGTATGATCAATTAATTCCGCCAACGTGTACTGAATCAGTAGTGCAACCAAATGATGAATTCGACAGGTTGGCTAAATCTGTAGTACAACCAAACATTCATTCCGTCATATTATCTAACTCATTGTCAGTAGTACCTATCACCACACAGTGATTGCGTTGTATTAGGTAAATCAGTAGTATGATCCAGCAAATATCGCGTCACATCAGATTCGCCAGTAGTATAGCCAAATAATTACTCAGTCATGTCCCTGCAATCGCACACTACCATGTACTGTCTACAAATTTTGCCTGTTTTTTTCTTCTGTACATTAAATATCCAACATAATCGAACTAAATTGTTCCCTTTTTCTCTCAATTCCCACAATTACCAAAACGAGTCTTCCGAAGAAACTCACTCGCAACTATTACCCTGTAAGACAACCATTCATGGCATTCTCCGTCATACCAATTAGAGTGGCGTCACTATTCCAGCAACTTGGTTTCCAATATCGCCACGAATATTGACCGTGGCAGGAACAATTTTCGTTTGCGCGAAAGCAAAGTTCCCGCGACGACGGTGTCAGGACGATCCTCAGGGCAGACGTACACAGGAATGCCGGGTATGCCGAGGCCAATTCCTGGTTGTTCCGGAGAATGCCGCAAGCTTCCGTGCAATCGCTAAGTTATGACGTCTATAATACCGGTTGGTATTTCATTGTTACCATTTACGAAACGGCCATTCCATTGCTCACCACTTTCCCAATTACCGCGCGAAGGACGGCGTCCTTCTTTGTGCAATTTTCTGAGCCGAACGTTGCTGCAATCCGTTCTCGTGCCATTGGTAATTTCCTTTCGACCGTAGAGGGAAAATTATCGAGACTGTTCGGAAAGGAGGCAGGATTGTTTGTCTTGGGTCGGTTGTATCGTAGGTATTTCGCTTTCATCGCTTTGCAGTAATACGATTTAGTGCATCTAAACTGCGTTCTGTATTGTCATGAAGTTACTTGCCTTTTCTTCACTGCTCTTCTTTATATGTAATGGTTCAGATGGCAATATAATTTATTTAGTAAAGAAAGGTAAATATACATGGGATTTCAAGGGGAAATATGTGACACAAATACAATATCGACAGATTTATTGAATATATTGCAATAGTATTTCGTGTTCAATGTTCTTTGCATGGTTTTAAGTAACGTCTTAATTATTCGAAATAATAATGAAAAGGTATAATCAATTGATAATTAAATTACTCTAAATGGCTTACAAATAATGTTTAACAGTATTCTCTTAAACGTTCAGTCTTATTTAAAGACATTAATACGTATTTCTTTTAACATGATAATCTTTCTTAATGTCTATCTTATCCTTCTAATAAATACCTTAGCTCTGCTATCTAGAAAAATCCTACTTCATTCTTATCCCTGCTGATCCAAGTTCACTGCACCAAAGAACAAATATAATACTGTAGACAATTGCGTTGCAAACCTTCCTCTGCACGAAATATTTAACGAAGAACACGTTTGCATAATTATCTTCGTTATCACTCGCACCTCGCCATCAGATAATCAGTATCAGACATTCCGAACGTAACGGCGACAATGTTGTTAATACGAAATATCGACATCGAGGATAGCCTGCCGAGAAAACGTGGAAAGTAGAATGGGAAAGGAATCGTTACGCGAAAGTAAGACCAAACGAGAAATGCAAATGGAAGCAGTGTGCAGCGTCAATGTTTGCTGTTCACGAGGAGTACGGTGCTTATTCTAACCATCGTTCTCCCGCCATCAGCAATAATACTGGCCATCATGGCTCGATTCAACCTGCAATTTACATAAACAGAGACGGGCCCCGACGACGACACACAGTGCTGGAGTCGTTTTGAATAAATAAATTGGATCCGTCTGATTTCGTGCTTTGACGAAGTGCTATTTTCCACCGCCTTCTTGGTTTTTTCCGACGTGTTATCCACATTTCCCCATATTCTTTCATTGCACGTACTGAAATGTTAATGGGGTACTTGCGACTTGACATTGTGTGCTTACTTGCAATTGACAGAGTAAAGGGCTTATTTATGATACGAATAGTACAATATTTATAACATAAAATATAAGTGATATGTAGTATATCAGAATAATTCAATTCATAATACGTGAAGTTTTTTTTGTCATCTCGCACTTGGCATAATTATATTCGCTGCGCTATAATGAAACACGAAAAGAAATATTGAATGTAACAAAATTTGATTTCAGATATTCGAAAAATGTATAATATAACAGTATTTTGTCTAGTACTATGCAAACGGGCAGAAAACGTCTGGCGAAATAATATAATTTTATAACGAATTGAGAAGTTGTTATCATAATTTAACAATTCCAAAATGTGTATATACGATGCGTGGCTTTTCTTGTTATCAATTAATTGGCCAATTAAGAACATTTAGCAGGAGGATGTCATCATAATGCTACTTTAACGACAGTGTTTTGTTTGCTTTCGTCGGTACGGAGATAATTACCATGTCCATTATTAGAAAGGACAGCGTAAAGAGGAACGGTGAAAAATAGATGAATTCCATTGTGACTTTGCCGTTACGTTCACGAAAGGAAAGAGACTGCGAGGAAAATTATGCCGGCCATTATGCTGCCCTTTAACTCGTTGCTTCTAACGTTTCGCTACGTGATAACGTTGCTGCAGACGAAATAAGAAAAAGAAGGAAACCCTTTTACAAAGGATATTTAAGCTGCTAATGTCGTTGAGAGTACAGGCATCAAACATATTTAAATCGGATACTTGAGATTTTTTAACAACGTACAGACGAGTCTCTTAATATTCTCGGATACTTGAAAATGTATTATTTCTGGCTCTGTGTAACATTTAAACGAATCTCAGCTATTGATACAATTATAAATATTGTACAATTAAATAAAGCACAATAATATCTGGGATAATAATATAGAATACAGGGTGTCCCGTAACTACCGCAACATCGGGAAATGGGGGGTAGCTGAGGTGATTCTGAACAACTTTTTCCTTGACCAAAATGTTGTTTGAAGCTTCGTTTTTGAGTTATTAAACAAAAACACTGCCCAATTAGAGCGCTCGAAATCCCGGGACTCAGGCGCGCAACGTTTTGTGGCGCTTCGTCGTGTACGGGGGCCTCGACGGTATCGAGAGAATCGTACGGCAAATGTTACATCGTCTTTAAGCGAGGCTAATGTGGAACGTTTCGTTATTAAATAATGAGAAATAAAGTAATCGTTGTTCATTAATAAGAAATAAACTATTTATTCTTTTATTTAAGCGAGCAGAGTCGTGGTCGCGAAAGAACGCATTGACACGCCGTGTTACATTGTCTTTAAGCAGGGATAATGTGGAATATTTGCTTATTCGGGAATAAGAAATAAACTACTAAATCGTTTAATAACTGTGTCCGATACTTTTATTCGTCATCCGAAAGGAATAAAGTGTTTTAATACTTATGAAACACTTACCCATTCGTGCACGAATTAACCTGCTTCGACTCAACAGCTGATGTTACGGCCGGCTCGATGAACTCACTTCACTATCACTTTCATTGCACAGCCATTTTAATATCCAATGTAAGATTTTGAGATGGTGCGACAGGATTTATTATTCTCACGTGTAACGAAGTTGGTCACTCACTCACGAACGAATTCAGTACTGTGTAATTCAGTACGTCTCTGCGGTCGATACAAAACTGATAGATTTGCGAAGCATTCGCTTGCACACGCACACGCACAGACACATGTTCGTTTCGGTAGCCCACATTCTTGTGTCCACCGTAATATGTACCTTGGTTTAGCAAAAAAGGAGGGCGCGTTCAATTGGTAGTGAGGACTTGGTGGTCTTTGGAAGAGAAAAACTTCGTTGTCCTTGGCGTCTGTTTATTTACAACTGCCCGTGTCCTACGATGCGGTATTACGGTGGACACAAAAATGTGGGCTACCGAAACGAACATGTGTCTGTGCGTGTGCGTGTGCAAGCGAATGCTTCGCAAATCTATCAGTTTTGTATCGACCGCAGAGACGTACTGAATTACACAGTACTGAATTCGTTCGTGAGTGAGTGACCAACTTCGTTACACGTGAGAATAATAAATCCTGTCGCACCATCTCAAAATCTTACATTGGATATTAAAATGGCTGTGCAATGAAAGTGATAGTGAAGTGAGTTCATCGAGCCGGCCGTAACATCAGCTGTTGAGTCGAAGCAGGTTAATTCGTGCACGAATGGGTAAGTGTTTCATAAGTATTAAAACACTTTATTCCTTTCGGATGACGAATAAAAGTATCGGACACAGTTATTAAACGATTTAGTAGTTTATTTCTTATTCCCGAATAAGCAAATATTCCACATTATCCCTGCTTAAAGACAATGTAACACGGCGTGTCAATGCGTTCTTTCGCGACCACGACTCTGCTCGCTTAAATAAAAGAATAAATAGTTTATTTCTTATTAATGAACAACGATTACTTTATTTCTCATTATTTAATAACGAAACGTTCCACATTAGCCTCGCTTAAAGACGATGTAACATTTGCCGTACGATTCTCTCGATACCGTCGAGGCCCCCGTACACGACGAAGCGCCACAAAACGTTGCGCGCCTGAGTCCCGGGATTTCGGTGCTCTAATTGGGCAGTGTTTTTGTTTAATAACTCAAAAACGAAGCTTCAAACAACATTTTCGTCAAGGAAAAAGTTGTTCAGAATCACCTCAGCTACCCCCCATTTCCCGATGTTGCGGTAGTTAGGGGACACCCTGTATAAGAGTGTGTAAAGCGAGAAAGCTTGTTCCTCGAAAGTTCAAACAGTTGCACGGTTATAGCTTTTCTTATTAATTATTCCGAGATCCAAGTAAGCTGAGATATCGCGCGAAAGTTTAGTTGTTTTGTTTCTGTATCGTGAGCATTTCTCACCTGTAAACGAGCAAGCTTTCGTTACACCCGCTTTGTATGTTTAGCTTTATGAAGAAACTGTTTTCGTGACTAAATGCTCTCCCTTATTCCTCTATTATTAACAGAAATAGTTACCCTTGTAGTTACATGTTCATTATCAAGGGATGAGAATCCATGAAACACTGGTTTACGATCAGCATACATAATTTAATATAATACAACAGATAGGTTGAATAGGCAAATGATATTAATAGATACTGTCCTAGATATTGAACGTGAAATTGTATTGGAAATATTAAAACAAAAATTCTGTTGAAAATTTCGAGACATTTCAATGCACAACTATTGACAAAATATTTTTTGGGTTCACAAGAATTAACTCATACATTTATTTTCAATATTATTCACATATAACTCTAACAGACAAGGCTGAGAATTGTATTATTGTAAATTGATTCAACAAATATTTCTAATTTTATTTTCTGTTTATGCTATGATCTCTTACTTCAATTCCTTATCGCAGAATAAATTTTCATTTTCATTTCAAATTTTAAATTCACTCCCATATTTGTTTAAAGGTGCAGAAGTATCCACTAATATTTATAAATTAATTTATAATTGTAAACGTGCTTGCCAACCGTCTAGCATCTAGCATAACAGAATTTATTTTCCCATAATTACGTGCAACAAAGCAATCCTTGTATTAAACTGACCGACCCTCTCCAAAGAACCTCTGTCCTTCGGTATACGTTATAAGCGACGATTATGAGCACAGTGGACGGCATCTTGTGCAAGTCAATTAAAATCGAAAAGGTGATTAAAAGGAGCCCCGACAGTGGATTATACGGAATGGTCGCAGAATAAACCTGAAACTGTTTGTTCGTTTCTCCAGCCGGTGCTGGTCGTCTCCTTGTTTACCCTTTCGTTTCCTCGACGAAAAATTCAGCCCATTCCTGGACTAGTTTACTCTCCCCTCCTCTTCGTGAAAACTCGAAGATTCATGCCTTCTCGAAGCATCGTAATCTGGTGTAATCGTCTGCATGCGCCCGGGCTGTATTACCATGGGAATGGATCGAAATCCCGTGGACAGACAGGACAGTTCACGTGGAACGGAATTACCACGATATTTTGATGAAACTCGCGAGGAAGTACAGCGGCAGAGTGGCTGGAGCCGCGAATTAATTAAATTGACGCGAGTCTAACTGCTTGGTAAGCTGGAAATGCAGTGGAAGGAAATTTAGTTCAAATAGAGCGGTTCGTGAGTTAAGTGGAGGAGGAAAAATGCCCTTGGAATCTTTTATCTGGCTGTCTGAAAGCTCGAGGCTGATGAGTTTTAGTGTATTAAACTGTTACTTTTCATAATATTATTTACAGTAGGTATCCGGACGAAAGAGAGTGAAGGAAGGATATAAAACGTGGGTTGTAAAATTGATTATAATTAGGAATTGAAAGAAGTCATCATATAGCATCGTTTTACCTATTATTTTTTATTGACGTCTTCAGTCACAATCTTTGAACATTTAATTGACTTTTAGCTGAACGAGCAAATTGTGGTAAATGTATACTACAAATCAGTTAATAGTAAAACCAAATGATTTTGGCGACACTGTCAGACAAGCCAGCAGTGTATCTAAATAATTATTCTACCATATTTATATTGTGTCTCTATCGTCCTTTATGAAAATAGAAATATGATTGCATCCGAATGCAATTACTTATTTAATTATTTCATCTTAATTTAGTTACTTGTGCTTCATCAGTTTCAATATTTGAATCACTATCCTGTAAAATAACAAAGTTAACATTCTATAAAACATATGCCTCAATGCAAAGCATACAACTCTGTGCTAATTTATGCAAATAATGTAAACACACGTTACTACACATAAAAAAAGCCACAAACAAAGAAGCCAATCCTCGTTTCCAAATCGTCACAGTTCTTAAATATATTTTCGAAGCATATGTTAAACTATTGCTTATCAAACGACCCTTCTATTCCACCATAAACCCCATCGAGCAGTACATCCCCGAAAGGTCACCGCGCCAAAATCAAATTTCCAAGCGGAACAGTCCTCCAAGAAAGCTTTGTGGCCCGCATAACTCTCGCAACTCTCCTTTGAGTGACACAGAACCGCTTCCCGACAACGAAGGGAGTCTGATTTCTTCTCGTGCATGTACTTATGCGCGTTCCCTTTGCCGCCGAGTCTGGTGACTCTTATCCATGGTATTCTCTGAGCAGGGGAAGTGGTGAGCACGTCGCGTCGATCTCAGAAGGTAGGGATGTCGTAAAGGCATTCACGGTTCACCGCGAATCGAGTTTGAACGTTCTGCACCGAAGTTAATCGTTTATCATGTGAACTGTGAACGAAGCCAGCCCCTTGTTGCCGGCGAACATTCCGAACATATTTGATTTTGCAAGGGCCGTACGCGCGGCACACCGCTCGATCGAGTAATCGATTGTGTTGTTAGTTAAAACGAAGACGATAAAGGGAATAAGTAAGTGGGTCAACGGCTCTGTCGCGCAGAGAGCTCCTTTGATTAGCGAAGTTGAGCTGCGCCATGGTGGCAACTCTCGGTGCACGTAGAGCCGATTATGTTGGGAGCATGGTGTACAAGTGAAACAGAAGCATTGTTCGTAAGGTTATAAGTGTTAATATTGCCTCGCGGGGACTTGGAAACTATAATAATTTTGTGAATGAAACTTCGCTGTAGATTCTCTTAGTTATTAACCATTTAATCAATTCATTTTGTAAATTAGCGGAAAGGGTCATTGTAGTAAATTGAAAGTCGTAAATATGTATTGTAATCTGCTTTTGTTATATTGCGTGGTTTATAACCATTCTGCGGAAGATATTTATCGCAGGGGTAATACCCTTTGGCAAGAAATAGAGTGTTTTCCTAAGAAATGAATAATTTGTGGCAGTTATGAATTTTACGTACCTGAAAGGGTGGTTGAGTTTTCGATATATTTCACAACATTATACTTCAATAAAACGAATATTTTCGTACAATTCTACTTCAGTTATAGAACGCCCCTGAACTACCATAAATGACCAGCGGCGAATGAAAAGCGTTTCACCAGTACAGCGCTTCGATTACTATCAACGTGAAAAACCGAAATGTCGATGCTCGAGATTATTAGCGACAGAGAACGAACGGCGAAGACTGAGATTCAAATAAGATGTCAGCGATACCGTTCCCGATTCAATTTATCGCGGTGCCATGATAGGTATCGGCGATGGGATCGAGAACGAAACGCGAAAGAAGAGAATCTGATTAAAGGCGAGACGCGATGGAACTCGGATCGGATAAAGGTTGCCGGTTTCATAATGATATAATTAACAGGAACGGGGAGGTAAAGGATCGCCTCTGCTGTCGTTTTAAAGGGACGTCGAGAGGAACGTTCCTGGGTACTTGCTCCTCCTCCTCCTTTTGCAGTCGATACTTCCGCGGTTTTCATTATCCGTTGCTACGACGGGTAGAAATTATCAGCCGGAGCGGCCATACTTAATCAGGCGCCCCTTGCCGTGTTTAAATATGCAAACGACCCTGGTGCACGTAGAAGCTGGAATAATTAAAAATATTCCAGGTGACTCGTCTATGTGAATTGGTACACCCAGGTACGGTCTTGAAGCTGGTTTTAGAACGGGAGTTCGTGAATTTTTGGGGTTTGAATTTCTTGAGTATCTTGATCGACTGTCGTGTGAAATATATTCAGGTTGGTAGAGCAAGTACAATTGAGAATATTTTTGGAAGGAAGATTTTAAGTATTTGAAATGGAAATATCTGTTGCGTTTCTACTTTTTAATGTTTTGCACTGATAGAATGCGTTGCTCTCATATTCAGCGGATTTAACGTAAGCTGTAAATGGAGTTCGAGTTTATTTATAAAGTATTCATTCGGTACTTTCATCGAAATATTAATAAGGAGGCACACAAAATGTAGGACGGATACATAATATTTCCCCCTGGGTTGGCATTACGAAAAATACATGGAATAACTAAACGATGGATATTTCGAAACGAAAAACTTAATTTTAAATGAAGTTTCGTTTTTAAAGCCAATAATAATCTCACGTTTAATTCTTTAAATCACCTGTGCTTTACTAATACAATATCGTTACGTTTACCTAACTCCAAAAAATCGTTGTAATAGAATATCTGGATGATTTCTATATAAATTTTCGTATTTAATTTACGACAATATTAATATATATAGATATTTAACGTCGAGTGCAAATGAATTAGTGTTACAATTAGAAGAATTCATAAACTTAAGAACACGTGGAAAGTGAGGTCCGTCAAACACTTCAACATTATCGAAAGAATAGCTCTCTTGGGTGGTCGCAATCAGCTTTAAAAGCCGTACACCGCTGGTTGCTTTTAGCGTGACACGGTTGTTGAAAAGTAGGTGCCAGCTCCACGAGCACGTTTTAATGCGCCAAGCGAAATGGATGAACTCGCGGGGATGAAATTGATTCCACGGAAAAGGTGATTGCGCGTGATCAATCTGTACCCTCGCGACATATTTTCGCAATATTCGTTCGGGCTTGACACTAAAAACGCTAAAGAGGAGAATGGAAGAAACTTCACCAACATGCACGCGGAATCCGAACCAAAAGTAAAATCTACATTTACATTTTAGAAATATCATTAACGAAGAGAAATAAACGCTTGATTTGGTAAAAATACTAATAACGTAAAATAGTAAGGATTTAACTGATATGATTAACAAAGCAGAAAAATCGTTATTTAATATAATATTTGATTCTTAACATAGAAACGAGCAGATTAGCGTACAGTATATCTTTTAATAAAATTGTAAAAATAGAAATTTCTTCAGTATACATATGCATTTTAAATAAAGTAGTTGTCAAAAGCAAGATTAAGAGTTTCATTTTACAAAAAAGTAATTAAATAAGAAGCTATGTTTAATTCATATTGTTTCATAATTTTTTCTATTTCCTTGGGGAAATAGAAATTCGAGGGGAGTCTTATTAAATCCATTGAAAATTTCACTGCCAAGAATTGTGTGCCTTAGAAAAACGTATAATTGTTTTCGATTATACAACACGGTGCGATAAATGTTGAAACGCTACCCCCGCCATTCGTGTTGGATTGAGTGTTACGTGAACAGCATCTCATTACGATTATGTTTTATTGTCTACGTGTCCTGGAACGCGTAACGACAGTATGCACCGTCTACGAAAGGCGATACAATAATGATATCACGAGGGAAATAATGCCGCTGCATTATTACTGGGATACATTCATTGAATAAATTCGATATCCAACGTAATCACGTTTTCTCGCTTCGAATTCTTCCGGCGTCTCTCCCTCCATCTCTCTCTCTGTTAGTGTTTCTGCATTCTCTCCGATTTCCATCCTCTGGTCGTTGAAAGCATATCTTGAGATATAACGCAAGAAATTTCTGCTCGAGTGTGAGGAACGTCGAGGAAACACGTAGTAGGGTATTTGAATATTTTATCAAGTCTGGATAAATGTATTTTAAATGTCAGAGTTTCTGTTGAAATAAGGAAAAGCGCGGTGCTACTATATTCTGATATTAATACAATTGACGTACAATTATTCTTCCATTATGCTTTATTTTATGACTATACGTGTAGTGTTTGTTGATAGTAATACCGCTTGTTTTACTGGTTCTATTATTTTTTTAATGGCAGGGATGTATGTTTTGATTAAAAATTTGTACGATATTGTATTATTTTTAAATCCTCCGGTTTGATGGTATCAGTAAGGAAGTTTCACCTTTAGTTTCAATTGAAGAGCCAAGTGAAATCCCTTTTTAATAACTTGATTACGCGGTTCATCCTTGTACACGCCATACTCCTTACACGATACAGCTTGCTTAGCCGCGAGCTGTTGAACGCAATTTTGGGTCTAAACTTCTGCAAGCAATTTATATAATGAACGCTTGCCTGTAGTACCTTTATTACTGGCAGTTTCTAAATTAAAAAACGGTAATAAGGGAAAGGTATGATGTAGGTAGAGGGTAGATGTTTCTCATTGAATAGCTTATTAGGATAAATATCATTTACTCTGATGAATTATACAGTTTTCCTTTTACTAGTTTTACAGATTAAACAAACACCAAACATAATAGAATTCTAGGACAAGAAATACTTTGGTAGAAATTCTTGTAGGTACCTTCAGTGAGTGATTATACAAAATTACTTGCCTTACTAGAGGCAATTTATTAATAGAACTGTAGAGAAGAGTAATATTTTCAAACGAAGTGTCTATGAAGCTAATTAACTGTAAATTTTGCGCAGGTCGGGATAGAAAACTCTTTCATAAAAGGTATCAAAGCTAGCTCCAAGAACTTAATCAAGCAGCATCGTAGAACGCAGTGCAAACGTGTCAAGAATTGGCGTCAGGGGAACTACAAAGTTTAGAGGGAACAAACTCGTTTTTAATTAAATTCCATCGTACATGCTGCCAAGATTGCCAGATTACTAATTAGGCCTTGGACAGAAAAATAATTTCACCTTCGCGGAATATGTTTGATATTTGACTTACAATAAATCTAGAGTGAGATCGAAATCGTTGACAAACAATTCCATTTGCAGATGGATATTCTTCAAAGTGCTGACGATATATGTATATCTGAAACTCGTCAAATATGATCAACATGTTTGTATATTTTAAACCATACAATAACACAAATTTTATTTCAAACGTAGCAAACGTAATTACTTGATTACTGTATACTAATTACTTTACTTACAAACGTAATTAAATAAATATTGAAATCAATCAGTGGCCACGCTAACTTTACATTATACAAAACGAATTAAAAGTACAACAATCAAAATATTTGCCCAGGTAAGATCTCATTTTAGAGAAAATGAAATTCGAATACTACACCCATGCATTTATAAATAATAAAATGCACCGGTTCATTACGAATATTCAAAGTAAACTAAACAATTATCTCCAAATGGAGTCTGCCATAAAATAATTTCATTCAATACTTTCGCCTTCCTCTCGAGTTAAATTACTTTTTCCAAGTAACTTGTAAAAACCTTGTTTATCTCGGTTTGAATGGTAATGGACTTACACTGATTGGCTTTTGAATCCTCCCTCTGTATTCGTCCAATATTCGAACGTCGAAACTTTAATACGTTCATCCAACTCCGCGCACGTACGAAAAACCACCGCATCCCGTTATCCCAAACAGGATACACCTTCGAATCTGCCACGTTAAACTTCAACGTAGCTGGCTTCGAAATTTCATGCTGTCGAAATTGCAACAGCATTTTCGGGATTTCGACGATGGTCACAGAAAGATTTTCCGTTCCATTCCCTCCTGACGTTCTGGTACTTTCGTGGTGATCCAGCTTCGTGACTTCAAACACGTTTTCAGGAACGGATTACACGAGTTCGTTGGCTGATTCACTTTTGATCTCAGATCCGGCGTAGTTGGTCGGATAACTTCGGCCTGTGCCGCTGGTATAATAGTTTGGATATTAACTACGTCGTGTACTACCGGCGGGCCTTGTGCTGTAATCCCTGCTAATGCATTGGTTAATTAGGCGAACAGTTCTATTATGGCTCACTGGATGTGCTATATGTTGGCGGTGGAATGATTTTTACAGATATAATAGGAGAGAATTAATACGAGAGGCATGTGCGAACGCATATATTATTCGTATTCAAAATTGGTAAAGCAATTAGCAAATGTGAGATAAACTCATGCTTCTACGATAAAATTATTGAAACTGTAAAATCAAGTTAGCACTATTTACTTACACGCTGAATGAATGGAAACGTAATTTAAATAGATAATTATTTTACACGAGACTGTGCGTTTTCTGGTACTACTCAAACTCATTCATAAATGAGAAATCAATTTTTCCTACATCGAAATACCTACAGAAATATATGGATATGAAGCACTAAAGAGATTCCTTGTAAATTAAAACGTTGATTGTCCAATATGTACAATATTTGTAAATCTGCTCTGTTCGATAAACATTGTCCTTATGTTTTCTTTATATCTGTTGCAGGCTGAAATATGGAGCGTGTTCATCGCTATTTTAAGGAAAAGTGTACGGAATTTGCAGGCGTGTACAGACGTAAGCCTCATCGAGCATGTACTGTTACGGCTGTCTCGTGCAGAGACTGTTGTCGCAGGTAAATCCTTATCACACGATTCTGATCTCGTTCACGTATAATAGGTAACACATGCAGTTCATAGGGAGACCAATTTTTCTTTGTTCGATAGATCTGCTGATCGATATGCTTGGAGTGCTGGCCAGCTACAGTATAACGGTGAAAGAGTTAAAACTTTTGTTCGGTGCCATGAAAGCTGTAAAAGGGAAATGGGTAAGAATCTGCGAAAAACGAAAAACTTTCTTTTCAGAAAAGCCTCTTGCTCAGAATGACGAAAAAATGAGCGAAACTTTTAATACGAATATGGCATTATTTCCTTCTTCCTTTTTATTTTTCACAATTACGGTTTGGACTATATTATTACATTGAGTAATAAGTTGGTTCACCATTCGATAGCCTGTCTAATATATTTTTAATAGCACAATGTCGCCCATATAATTAACTTTTCAAGTACCGAATGACATCGTCAGGATTAATAGAAAGAAATTGATAAGTTATAAATCTTCTTACCCCTTTTTTAACCACTCATTTTATAAATACGCATCCCTAAAAGGTTTAAATAAATCGGATTTCACAATTTTCGAATAGAAACAGTCATACAAATGAATATAAAAACCTGGATCCCTGCGTAAACCCGATTTGCAAACCCAGACAGTTATCTTTCTTCTTTCATAATGAGATCGATAAATTATACGTCACCGCAAACGTTTATCAACCATCCATAAAAGTAATCTTAAATAATACTCCACATCATTCAATTACTTGTTACCCATTGTCGGTGTCTTAAAGAACCTATCGCTTAAACCAATATAATTTTTATAATCTAATCAATGTTATTTCTATCACAGCCACGACACTCGGCGAAACTATTGAACGTTCTCCGTCAGATGCCGCAACGGAACGGGCCAGACGTGTTTTTCAGTTTTCCCGGCAGAAAAGGATCGGTAAGTCGATTTCCATCCCTCTTCCAGTCGTTCCTGCTCCGACGGATATCCCTGTTACGACCTCGTCGAAGATGCCGTTCGATCCTGAACTCCATTAAACTTTCGATAAGAAAATTCGCCTTGTTTCACGGAACTTCCACCCGCGCTTAATCCGTCGAATCAAATGACGTATTGATTCTACGATAAGCCAACTCCTTACGGGCGAACAGCCGGAAAATCATTGGAATTATTGGATTCGCTTAATACTCGATCGTGGTTGAGCGTATACCCCCGATATGTGATAATATAGAATGTTTCTACGTGTGGATTGTACTGATTTAGATTAATGACGTTCGATTATTTTTCTTAAGCTCGAGTTATTTCGAACCGATTAACCTGATTAATTGTTTCGGACATTTTTCAGTTCTTTATAAATTGTTTAATATTAGTGCCATAGATTTTTTCTAAATTTTGGTCGTAAAACATTAATTTACTAAAGTATATTTAAACTATTAACAATGTTATATATTTTTCTTAACTGTCTGAGGATATTATAATTGTGCAACATATTTCTACAGGAAATATCAATAGATTGTAATTTTTATTTAGTGAAGAAACATTTGCTGTATACTATATTAAACAAACAAAATATCTTCCAATCATCAGTAATGGAACGCAAAAATAGAATATTTTATTTCGCAGTTAAACGAAAAGTTTTCCAAGCTTCGTATCCAAAGAAACGCTCGAACAAATTGCCCCGACATTAGAATATTGTAATTCATTTCAGCGTGGACATGACAGCTACTCTTTTCGCGTCCAAACAAAAAGATAAGAATGTTGCAAAAATGCGGAGGGTTTACTGGAAAATCGATCGAAACAGATGGTGCACGGTGTAGGAGACGTTTGTAGCTATTCAATGAGTCCTCGTAGAGACAGAAACTTTCTATACGGTAGAGAAAATTCAGGAAAAGAAGTTTCCTGTTCGGCGTAGCTGTTTCGAACGTTTCCTTTAATGTACAACTTGGAAAGAGTACAAGTCAAAGGAAGAGAGACCGCTCGCTTCCAAGTTTGGACGAAGTTTGGACGCATGCGACAGCAGACAAAATAATCAGGAACGTGTTACATATATGACAAACGTGCATTTCAGAACGGAAACTTCTTCTTCGACATAGGAATACTATATTTCATTCTGAATACATAATTGGCGTTCTTATTTTTGTCGTACATTTTTAGTCATCGAGAACAATGGGTTTCTAATGGAGCGCTAAGCATCAGATTGTTATTCCTAATTAAATAATAATTAATTAGGCATTAGATTGAATGCAAATTTGGATTGGACGCCTACAGGGAAACATCCCGACCTGTCCGATTTTGATGAAACTTAGTGGATGTATTAAGCAGGTGAAAATAAGGAACGCGTCTTTTTTATAGTTGTTTAGGGGATGAAATCACCCCTTGAAAAAATTGAGAATGTTGTTTTGCGTGAAATATCTCAAGGACGAAGAAAAAGAACATTCTTATTTTTTTCAAGGGGTGATTTCACCCCCTAAACTTGCGATTGGGTAGCTATAAAAAATACGTGTCCCTTATTTTTACCTGCTCAATATATCTACCAAGTTTCATCAAAATCGGCGACGAACAGCTCGGTATGTTCCCTTGTTAATACCGAACACTAGACGATTAATTATTTCCAAACAGAATTACTAAACCAAATTTACAAATTTCACAGTGACTTCCCCTATATGTACTAAAATATCATACCTATTTAAAACACCTCTTTAAAGATACCTTATTTTCCAAACACTTCCCAGAAGCATTAAAATGCCGTTCACTCCCAATATATGTTTCGAATTAAATAAAACAGCAATTCCATTCAAGCTTATTTAACCCTTTCCATGACAACCTTCACAGGCAATCGTCCTACCACCGCTCGCGAAGTGGCCGCACGAAAATGGTTTCACGTTTACCACGTGGTTCCGGCTGGACCCCATCAACTCTGTTAATATCGAACGAGAAAAGCCGTACCTCTACTGGTAAGTGCCCTTACATCAAGTACTCTCAGAAGAACCCTCTCTTGAATCGAAGTGACTAACCCACTTAAAGAATCGTTCATGTTATTCATATCGGAGAACTACTGTAGGCGTAGGGCGGGAAACACTGGCGAACAGAAACAGAAACGGTTAACAATAGAGGTAAAGGTGGGCCGTGTGGTCCAAATTCCTTTCGATTCGAGCAAGTTTGATTAAATGCGGCTCCGGTCGAGTTCACACGAAAAAAAGGCTCCTATTGGAGCGTTGCATCGTACAGCAATTTGATCGCATTCCTCCACGCGGAAACAATTCGATTTCCATACTGTCGACAACCGTTGTTCCCATTTGCAAAATACATCGCCATTTCGGTGGATAGAAATAAAATAGAGAGCGCTAAAGCTGACAAGAGTAACAGGCGACTCTCTGAACGCGACAAGGAGGTTTCGTTAATGAATCCGAAGTGTTGATCATACTTTCTGCCGCGATTAACTTGGAGAACGAAGTTTTTGTTGGATACGTGCTTACTGGGTGGAATAATAATTTTGTTGACCTGAAATAATTTTCGATTTGCTGTATTTAGACAAGGAGGAAAGTAATATCTATACTGTATGTAATTCTGCGGGTAGATTTAGTTTCGTATGCAATTGAAAAATTGATAAAGTAGTTTAAAATAAGTCAAAGTAATAAACTTACAGCTTTAGTATTCAAATGAGAATCATCCAAGAATCGAATTCAAAATTTTAGATACAGAATTTTTTGGGGGTAAAAAAGTTCTTCTAAATCACTCGAATGGTGTATCTTGACAAAATTTAGAAACTTTTTTATCCAGAATGAATAATAAACCGTGATAAAAAATAAATTCGGTTGTATGGAATGCTTGTTATGTTTAATACTCTATAACCATCTTGGCTTTGTGTTTGCAGTTTTAAAACAAGTAAAGGAGTGGGCTACTCAGCACATTTTGTAGGGAACTGCTTGGTCCTCACCTCTATGAAAGTGAAAGGCAAGGGCCTCCAGCATTGTGTCAAATACGAATTTCAACCACGAAAGGTACCCCACCTTTGTATCAATATTTTACACAAATTCGTGCAACACGTTTCGTGTCTTTTAAATCCTGACGTTTCCAATAACTCAAAACCTAGGTCATAATATTCCTTCAGAAAATGTTCTACACGAAGAAACTATTATTCTCTACAATCTCTCAACCCTTTCGCTACGTGACAAATTAAATGTATCGAAATAAATATTTCACGGCACGAGACGTGTTAAATAAGACACGTTTGCCATTCGCGAGAATGGTATCGATTCCGTGTCATCTCATACTATCGAATAATTACTTCGTTAATTAGTTCGGGACATTCTCAAACAAGACCTATAACGTTTATTTCCACAGTGGTATATGATCGCCGTAGTGTACATATATAATAGGTGGACGAAGAGTGAAATTAAATGTTTGGTCAACGGTCAATTGGCTTCGAGCACAGAAATGGCGTGGTTCGTTTCGACAAACGACGTAAGTGGATTTATTACCGCCTATTAATTTTCGTGCACGTTGGTCGCAATTAAAGCTTCCCAAACGGATGTCCGAAATGCTTGTCGCGTAATATATTTGCCCTGACCGTCTGGAGAAATTATCGGCACTATCGTGGAAATTTCTTCGCAGCCCTTTGACAAATGTTACATCGGGGCTACACCGGAACTGGATGAGGAGCTCGTGTTTTGCGGACAAATGAGCGCGATTTATCTGTTCAGCGAGGCACTGACGACGCATCAGATATGCGCTATGCATAGACTGGGGCCAGGATATAAGGTAACGCGAAATTCGGATTAATAAAAATTCGTGCAAGTATAAATATTTATACTTGCCCGGGATTAATATTGTCTACGGCGTTCATATTTTTCGCATTTGTTTACTATCAGTCACATTTAAACGTCCTAATAAAATACTCACACTAATGTGTGCAAATACTTGCAGCAAGGCATTTTACGCGTCAGAATTGTTTTGGATTAGTCCTAGATTTCGATTTGCTGAAAATTTCATATTTTATTAAAACTGTAGATACTTTACATTTAATGTAATACATGTATTATTATTTTTTATAAGTTCGCGTGGGATGATATTATGGATAGTGTGATAGAAACTTGAACTTTTTATATAGAGTGCCGTGGCGCAATTAATTTTTCGATAATTATTAATTGCATCTATTGCACATTAAGTGTTCTCAATTCGCGTTACCATTTTTCTCTTCGCAGAGTCAGTTTCGTTTTGACAACGAGTGTTACCTGAATCTGCCTGACAATCACAAAAGGGTGAGTGATGAGCTGGAGCTCACGAGCATGGTGGACCAAAGTATGCAAACTGTAAGCATTTTATTTTCGTTTTTTCCCGTTTACGTTCAATTTGCACATTGTTTAATCACTCTGTTACTGCGTTCGAGTTCATCAGAGGTAATTACCCCTATTATCGACCGTCACATGCGAATATCTTTTTCCCAGAACGTGACGTTCCATTGGACGTTACTGTGATGCATAACGTTCGTATCCATCGATTTGCGTGATTGATTTGTTTATAGACTATTTTATTTTCGTACACGCGATTCGTTTTCGTACGAGCCCAGTTTTCAGTTTTGCCTGATGCTTTCTTATTATATGTAGTCGTATACCAGTACCCTAATTAATTTGCAGTCTTTTGAATATATTGTAATAGTCTTGTACCTTGGATAACATGATTGGTTTTTGATGATGATTTTTTTTTGTTGTGTATGTGTATTATCTCGTAGCAATATGTATCTGTAGGTGTAATAGTATTGTTAAATATATAATGTGTGATACCTATTGCAATTTTAACAGCATTGTTAGCAACGGATGGTGCGATTAATTGGTAAAGTTTAATTTGGAAAGGATTCTCAATCCGTTTCCTGGTGGTTTCATCATGGTTTACTTAAACTAATTGTAAAATCACGTTCGGTTTCATTTGTGATGTGTGGCACATTTTGGTCGTTTAACATGTAGCGATCTTTCTGAGCAATCGTTGTTAAACTTTGTAAGTCTTCTTTTACGATATCAGGCGTCAACATATTGATAATGGTCGAATAAAAAATATTTCTAAATTTAAAAATAAATAACAGTGGCTATATTTATTACATTTAGTATCGTATAGGAAGTTTTCAAAGATTAATAATGATTTGTACGGTGATGGTAATGGCTCTGGGAGATGAAATTAAGGGAACGCTTGAACAGTATTAACAACGCTATTTTATAGGTGCTTTACGATGGGAAGCTGTCGAATGCGATTGTGTTCATGTACAACCCGGTAGCAACTGATTCTCAACTGTGCCTGCAAAGCGCACCGAAAGGCAACGTCTCCTATTTTGTACATACACCTCACGCCCTTATGCTGCAGGTACGATTTCGAAAATACTATACTAGGGTGCAATAAAAATGGAACACCTGGAAATCTTGCGTAAAACACTGACTAACTGCCGAATCTTTAATATTCCGAATATTTAAGTAAATATAAAAGTATTATATTGAAAACATGATATTATTCTAAAGAAAAGTAGTAAAAGTAAAAATTATATTAAATTAATAAACATATTAAAACTCATCCTAGGCAATAAAAAATATTATCGTTCAACCGCAGGAAATATTTCCAAATGTATACATAATATATATTTATATTCTCTTGCGACTTTTTGTAAATATAAAACTTCCACAAGATGAAGACTACCCCCAATGTTGGGGTGAATAATTTTTCCACCTGTTCCATATTTTATATACCCCAGTGTGGAATACATCAAGCTACAGACCATTCGATAAACAAACGATCGAACCGTTTCCTGTCTATTTCTAGGATGTTAAAGCTGTCATCACACATTCCATTCATAGCACGTTAAACTCGATCGGTGGCATTCAAGTGTTGTTCCCTTTGTTCTCGCAACTAGATATGCCCTACGATTGTATAGCGCCCAACGATGTTAAACGTGATCCAACGTTATGGTAGATACATTTTTACGCATTGACACGGTCGTGTGAAACGAACGGTCGATTAACGAAGGAGCTTGAATTTCAGTTCGAAACTGCTGGGGTTTATTTGCGACCTGGTGGAGAGTTCGCAAACCGTGCAGCAACACATGGTACAAAACCGTGGATTTTTAGTGATCAGCTACATGCTACAAAGGGCGAGCAGGGATCATCTGACAACGGAGGTTCTCGCCTCGTTCTTGAAGCTCACGAAACACCTGGTCACCTGTCTCAGCGCGAACAGCGATTTATTATTGAAACAGGTATCGATTTAGTCGTCAGTTGAATATATTACAAATTAGAGTTATATTAGCGTTAAGACCCTTAGATCGAAGATAGAGTCGAAGTTTTAGTTAAAAACGAAAATTGGATTCAAGACAAGAATGACAGGCATAGTTTGCACGAAAGTAGTCGAGACTAAGTAAAGTATGTTCGTAATGTTTATACTAGGCCCATACGGTGCTGGTCATAAGTATATGGAATGACAAACAATTTATTTGCCTCTCAATTCATTAGGTTACTCTGATCGAACTTTTTTTTAGATTTCTTTTTGTTGAAAATTGTCAAGTTTGCTCGGCGAAAGAAAAAGAAATACAAAAGCATATAAAACGTTTTGTATTATATACTTGTGGCCATTGCTATAGTTATCACTATCAAACAATTTAAGGTAATTCACTGTACCATTAATTCGACCGATAAATTTTCAATATCGAAATGACACTCTTCGATTAATCTTTCTCAATTGAGAAATGAACAAAATGTTTTCATACTGTGAATTACCTTACACAGTTAAATTATCCAAAGATTTCAATATAGATTTTAGCCTAACCAGCCCCTAGGTTTTAAGCATACTAATGATGTGAAACCTGTGAAACACACAGCTAATGACATAACTAGAGAACCATATTAAGTAACTAGGATTTGTATTTACAGAAATATTAGTGTACATTTAAATTTCCTAGCAAGATCATCGTTGACACATTCCTCTGTGAAAATGTTGTATCCAACAGTGTAATGCATCCCCTATTTTCCACCCTTGCTCCCTTCGTTTCATCCACGATGCAGCATACAATAGCATGAACGAAAGAACTTGGTAAACGCAGTTGTAGCTACCTATTGTTCCATGCGATATCCGTTGCATTATCCTGTACGATAAAAATTGCTCGTAGGTGCTCGGAATGTTACATGCCATTTAAAATGTATGCGTATATTTTCGTTCGTGAATTCCATCCGTTTACGATGCATCACAATTTCAAGCATGAACTATACTTTCCTGATAAAACGACATTATGTCACTTGAATCTTTGGGTCGCATGCAATCTACCGACTTTTAGGCTTCCTGATTTCATAATATGGCCACGCAAAAATATTTTCGTTGACACTTAAGACGCTTTTGAACGAGATCTTCTATTTCTACTATTTCTTTCTACTTTTGCAACGCTGAAAATAATGAATACCCTTCGCCGTGAACAATCTGTCCGATGTTTCTGTTCGAAACAATGCTACGAGAACGCGTTTGATAACGATTACTGTCTTTTGTTCATATCTCTCACACTTGGCATCATGTTCCATCGGGGATGCCTACTAACGGCTTCGAGAAATTATATATTCATTATTTTCTTTCTTACGCGCACAGTGAAATATTGGGACATCCTATTCTCGCGAATTCCAGCTAAATCATGAAAGAAGGGAAGATCGTTTGCCTTAATGTTTATTATTGTACATCTAATCGAAAAGAAATATCGGGGAAAATGAATTCAACATATATGTCTCTGCGTGACTTTTTAAATCTGTCTCAATATTACCTTCGAAGCTACCACTAACTTTCAGCATTGATTTTTCGGCGCATGAATGTTCGACATGAAGTGTCTACCATCCTCAATCTATTTTCCTTTGTGATTACTGTTCGTGAACTGTTACGGTGAACTTATTCGGCACCTTCGATTTCTTTCTTCCCACTTTTCTCACTTCCACCCTATGCGCTTTCTGCCAACCGACAATGCTCCTCGCACAAATCTAAATGTCAAACTTCCCACTTCGATTTCCTGCAACGATATCAAGCCAATGTGCGAGCACAAAAGTGCGAGGACATACAATTATTCGATCTCCGTTCCCGACGATCGTCTACGATACGTGGCGACGTGTGATAGTACACTTGAAGCAGGATTATAAGAGCATTAGGAACACGTAAAAGTCGGCTAGATTGGTGTGTCCGAAGAACAGGCAGATCCATGGTGATGTAGTTGTTTTACTTTTCATTCCTAACATGGCAGCTGTTGGACCACGTCCTTTTTAATCCCGCGCTGTGGATATATACACCGGCGCCGGTGCAAACCAGACTTTATTCCTACTTGGCCACAGAATTTCTCAGCGACACGCAAATATATTCTAATGTGAGGAGGGTCTCCACAGTATTACAAACGGTGCACACCCTTAAGTACTATTACTGGATCGCCAATCCACGAGCCAAGAGCGGAATCACTCCCAAAGGACTCGGTGAGCAATTTAGGACGGTTAACATACGCTAATGCATAGCAAATGTTTCATCGACCGTGCAGGATACACGTTGGTTTTGTTTAATTATAGATGGACCGCGACCACAGCAGAAGGATGTTTTGACAATACGTTCTTATATTTTGTTATTTCTGAAACAACTGATCATGATCGGCAACGGGGTGAAGGATGACGAGCTGCAGAGTATTCTGAATTATCTCACGACAATACACGAGGTAACGATGCTTGTAATCAGTCGATAATTGTATGAAAAATGATTATACTACGGCAGTATGGCTGAGAAGCTTCAAGCTTGCTACAACTTTTTTTTCTTGTCAGAATTTATATTTATTTCTCGTATTACTTCAATTTCTTATACGTAACCGATAGTAATCAACTTTAGTAAAATAAAAATTCTAAATAACTGATTGTGCCTTGGTTACTATTTTGTAGGACGAAAATTTACACGACGTTTTGCAAATGCTTATATCTTTAATGTCGGAGCATCCATCGTCGATGGTGCCCGCCTTCGACGCGAAACAGGGTGTCAGGTCGATTTTCAAATTATTAGCAGCTGAGAGCCAGCTGATACGTTTGCAAGCCCTAAAGTTATTAGGATTCTTCTTGAGTCGCAGCACACACAAGTATGTACATTAGGCTCGTAAAGAATGTGATACAAAAAAATATATATAGATGTAACAGAAGTAAATTATAAATACTGTTTTATTACAGAAGGAAATACGATGTAATGAGTCCTCACAATTTGTACACATTACTTGCTGAAAGAGTACTATTAAACGAAGAGACATTATCATTACCAACATACAACGTTTTATACGAGGTACGAACATCAACATGTAGATTTGTTCTTCTAATGTCATTTAATAATATTACTCTTAAATTTCCTCTAGGAAATTAAAATTGCTTAATAATATAAATAATAAAAATATTGGTATTGAGTTTTCCTGTGATATAATTCGAAATATGATTCTAGATCATGACGGAGCACATTAGTCAACAGATCCTCTATGCTAGGCATCCTGAACCAGAGTCTCATTATCGTCTAGAAAATCCAAGTAAGACCTCGAATTAATATATCTATAATATTTCCTCCTTTATTAAATAGGAAACGTCTTTTGGTAAAAATGCGCAATTAGTATTGTCAATAAGAATAAAATTAAAATATAGAAGCAGAAAGAAAACCATAGAAAAACAATACGATACAAATATAAGTTATCGCAATTAAGGGTGAATAAATCGAGAATTTATTTAGACCGTCTCTGATATAAATCACAGATCAGTAAAGATTTCCACAGAAAGAAATTAAATAATATTATCTGACACAATTGTCTCCGCAGTGATCCTCAAAGTAGTGGCGACGTTAATACGACAATCAAAGCAAACGGAGCAACTGCTCGAAGTGAAGAAGCTGTTCCTCTCGGATATGACGTTGTTATGCAACAACAATCGAGAGAATCGACGAACTGTTCTGCAGATGTCTGTATGGCAAGAATGGCTAATAGCAATGGCGTACATTCATCCGAAGAACACGGAAGAACAGAAGATCTCGGACATGGTGTACTCGTTGTTTCGTATGCTTCTGCATCATGCTATCAAACACGAGTACGGCGGATGGCGCGTTTGGGTCGACACCCTGGCCATCGTGCATTCCAAGGTAAATGTCGAGAAACCGAGAAACGAACAAAATAACAATCGAACGAACCTGATGTTTTATGTGAATCTTGATTGTTTTAGGTATCCTACGAGGAATTCAAGCTTCAGTTTGCTCAGATGTACGAGCATTACGAGAGACAACGTTCAGATAATATCACGGATCCCGAGTTAAGACAGCAGAGGCCAATCAGCACTATCTCAGGTTGGGATCAACAGCATTCGGGAAATAATGGGTACAGTAAACCGTCGCCCTGGGTCAATCAACCGAATCACGACGTGCAACACGTAGAAAGGAATTACAAGGTTTGTTGTAAAATTAGGCAGCCTGACAAACCTTCTGCATAAAAAGGAGATAGAAATGGGAAATAATTGTAAATAATTAAGTCTAACAGCCAAAGGAATCATTTTCGTCTTCTTTATTATGATTTTCTGATACACGCTTTGCCAATTCACTTGTTATATATCAAAGTTATTCAGTATTTAATGTTTCTACATAGTCAACATTATTTTATGAAACTTTACCATGAAACTTTATTGCGCACTGTTCCCAGGAATTCGACACAATTGAAGGAAACGACCGGCTAGAAGAATCCTGCAGTTGCGACTTAAATTCCATAGACAATACAGAAAGCGATGGCAGTCCTGCGATCGTGAAATCTCACAGCGAAACCCTGGACACCGCACAATCGAGCGAAGCGATATCCCTGGACTCCAGACTAAGCGACAAACCGGAAACGCCGACAACGGCGCGTGAAATTCACACGGACACACCAACGATCCTCGAAGAAGGAAACAGTGAAGCGATTTCTGCGCCAACCACGCACGAAACCAGCGAGGCACTGTCAATAGAGAGTTCCAGTGACTTCTACAGCGAAGTTCACAAGGTTGAAAGCTCCAGTCCTGATTCGATAGCAGTGCAGGAGGTTTTGAAGAAAGATGAGGAACCTGCTGAACAGAAATCGCAAGAGGAAACCGTACCTCAGCCATCTTCCAAGGAACAGGATGAAGAGGACGCACAGGATAAACCGGAAGATGTTGAACCAACAGAAGAAGCAACACCAGTGTCTAAAGACAACGTCGAAACCTCTGGCAATGTTAGTTTGAATGAAACTGAAAAGATAGAAGAAGGTAAAGTTGAAACCGAACTCGAAGCTAAGGTTGAGAGTGAATCCGAAGCGAAAGCAGAAACTGAGGTTGAAACTCAAGTTGAAACTCAGGTTGAAACCGAGGTTAAACCGGAAGTTACGACTGAAGATACAACTGACGTTAAAGCTGAAGTTATAACTAAAGTTGAAGCTGAAGTTACACCTAAAGTTGAAGCTGAAGTTACAACTAAAGTTGAAGCTGAAGTTACAACTGAAATTCAAGCTGAAGTTACAACTGAAGTTACAACTGAAATTACAACTGAAGTTCAAGCTGAAGTTACAACTGAAGTTCAACCTGAAGTGAAAATAGAAGTTTCGCCGAGAAAGGAAATTGAAGCAACCGACGAAGCAAAGTCCAACGTAGAAGATAACGTTGCTCCTGAAGACAAGAATCCTTCTGACACAACTGAAGCTTCCCAGAAAGAGGAGCAGAAGGAAGAGCAGGCAGAGGAGAAAGATTCGACAGGCATTGTTACCTCAACGGAGCTGACTGACGCAGAAATTGTGCCTCCTGCCTCGCCTGGCCATTCACCGGAGCCATTGACGATCAAGGAAATCGAGAAACTGCAATTGGAGAACGATCGAGAAGTGATCGACAGCGATACCTCAGAAGCGTACTTAACACCGACCGAGAATCAAGACAATTTGACAGATATGAAGACGAAGGAGGCGGACAGTATCGAAGAACCTGTCAACGAGGATAATGAAGATACGGAGGAGCCGAACGTTGACACTGAGATGACTAAAAACGATACCGAAGAGACCGTGAAGAATGCCAATTGCTCAACTAGCGTAATAGAAAGTAACGAGGCCCGGGATGAGAAGATAGATGTAGAACAAGACGAAGAGAAGAAGGTGGAGACAGTAGTGACTAGCGAGTTAAGTAGTGAGAAATGCGCCGTGGACTCTGTGAAAGAGGAGAAAAGTGCTGTTATTAATGATAGCGACGAGAAGGTAACTGAAAAACATTCGAGGGAGCCGTCCACTATTTCTACTAACGTAAGTGATAATCAGACAGACATTCCGGTGAGAACTGAAAGCGAGGTAGAGGTAACAGATAGTGTTTGTAGTAATAGCGATATTCAAAGTTCTGTAGATAATGTGACGCAAGTGCCAAATCCTAAGCAGCAAATTCCAACAATATCTACGGTCTGTGATGCAAATAAAAATATGCCCGACGGTGTGCCTGAAATCGTTAGTTCTACAGTGATTACCAGGGATAATTCGTTAATGAATGACTCGACTTCGGAACACGTAGATGCCCATCGCAGATCCAGTTTACCGGCTGTTCCCACAGAGTCAGCCGGCGACGATAATGTGAACAATAACAGTAACGAACCTCCTTCTTTATCTGTACCCTTGCGGAAATCATCGTCACCCCAGAAACGACCAAGGAGTGCCTCAACGTCCACGCAGGTGGATCCAAATCATTTCGGTAATAACTAGTATTGATGCTGTGTACACAATATGTCTAATTGCAATGATGAAAAATCGAAAATAAATTCCTGCCGCGTGAAGAATTGTGGATTAGGGGTACGTTTGGCTCTTTTGGAGGGGTTGAATATGTCAAAAATTGTAGAGTTTGTAGAAAGATTCCTTCTAGATATTAACGAATTTGCAAGATATTGGTCATAAAGAAATTGTAGCTGTTAGCAAAAATATTGATTGTATTTTTTAATTCTATGTACAACACTTTATTCTTTTGTACTAAAATATACGATATTGCCATTATTGCAGAATCAAAACGAGCGAAACAAGGTAATCCTTCTACGAGACCGATGTTCAGCCCAGGGCCGACTCGTCCTCCCTTCAGAATACCAGAATTCAAATGGTCGTACATACATCAACGACTACTCTCGGATGTTCTTTTCTCGTTAGAGACAGACATTCAAGTTTGGAGAAGGTAATTTCACTTAAACGAACACGATAATCGAGATGACATTATTGTCTGTAAACTATAAATTTGTATCACCATGTTCCAGTCATTCGACGAAGTCAGTGCTGGACTTTGTGAACAGCAGCGAGAACGCAATTTTTGTTGTCAATACTGTTCACCTGATTTCCCAACTGGCTGACAATCTTATAATTGCCTGCGGAGGATTGTTACCACTTCTAGCATCGGCGACCTCGCCAAATGTATGTATAATCCATCTCCGCGTTTCTTTATGATTTCACATAGACGAGCGTATCCGGATGAAAGTTCTTTGTCACGGATCCTTTTTTTAATTCGTGCTTGGATATTCATAGAGCGAATTGGATGTAATTGAACCAACTCAGGGGATGCCAATTGAGGTAGCAGTTTCTTTTCTGCAAAGACTAGTCAACATGGCTGATGTACTTATCTTCGCCAGCTCTTTAAATTTCGGTGAACTGGAGGCCGAGAAGAATATGTCTAGTGGTGGTATTCTGAGGCAGTGTTTAAGACTGGTTTGTATTATCGTCCACGTAGTATTTTAATTTTAATTTTGCAGACAGATACACTACTATTGCCACATCGTGTCATTCAGCTCCCATGAGAAGCTCGTTTCTGTAATTTTCGTATAGCTGATCAAAATGATTGTTTGTGAAAAGTGTAGCTCGTTGATTGAGTTAAAAATGTGGGAATTATCGTTGAGAAGGTTTCTACATTGAGTGTTTGTGGTGCACACTAATTAGATTCATTGTTCTATATGCGCATTGCGACAAATGAAGTTTATGTTACATGATTACACGAACATCAATTATTATTGGTAGACATCGTCCTTCGAAATACTTTTAATCAGTAATTTATTTAATTTTTGTATTCTTTTTACTCGCCTAATGATTTGGTAGCTTATATTTTTTTTATATCGATACTATTAATGGTGTTTTAGTAAACAATGTTAACAGTACAAGTACAGTACAGTACAGTTATATTTATTGAATCGAATTTTTGTTTAGTATTAAATTTGTTGTATGTATATACTTGAAATCATTCCATTTATATGAAATCTATTTGTTCAAATGCTGATATTACATATGATTTATCATCGTTTATTATTATTATCCTTCCTAGTTGAATGACGAGGTCTATCTACATTAGAGTAATAGTACAATCGTATAGTGTGGGCTTATATATTTTTTCACATCTATACACATTGATATCCCATTGTGATCACATCCGCATTTACCATTCATGTAAGATCTACATATACAATACAAAAGGTGTTACCCTTAAAAATATGTTAAAGCATCACATAATTCGATCACCAGTGAAAACACCATTTAATGCTACCAACTAGCTTTCTTCACCATAAACCATCGAATTTTCAATACCTCCAAGTAATAAGAAATTGCCTACATAATTCACGTAATAAAACAATTACAATAAATCAATTATTCCTCAAACACAATAACGCTGTCGTAGCTTAAAAGTATGTAATCTCTTATCAATAGAAATAGCTCTTAAGTCAGCAATGTATTCAATATTATATTAGCAGTAATACTTTTCATTTCCGTTTATATGTAAAACATAGAACTTCGACATGTATGTTGACACTATATTTCGTTCTTATATTCATCTGATGAAATGCTTCTATAGGTCTGTACATGTGCCGTTAGAAACTGCTTAGAGTGTAAAGAACGTGGCAGATCGTACAGCATGTTAGGTCGGCAGATTGGTTCTAGTAATAAATCGCAGCACATACAGTCCCTTATACGAGGAGCTCAAACATCACCCAAGGTATGTCTCATCTGATCGAACTTATACTTTTATATAGAGAAATGTGTTATTGTCATCCATACTGACAAATTACACACCATGCCTACCATATACTTATTCGAAATCGTATCGTATAGACAATAGCGTTCAACAGTGATCGTTAACGTCTATAATGGACAGTCAAATAAAATACAATTTCTATCTTTGTAGAACATAGTGGATAATCTGGCACATCAATTAAGTCCTGTAAAAGATCCCGAGAAATTGTTACAAGACATGGACGTCAATCGTTTGAGAGCTGTGATATACAGAGATGTTGTGAGTATATTGAAAATGTTCGCGTGTGACTTGGAGCATAATAATATGACAACGGAATTATTAAAGAGTATATTCTCGTTCTTTTTTGCAGGAAGAAACCAAGCAGGCCCAGTTTCTGTCCCTGGCTATAGTTTACTTCATCTCTGTACTGATGGTATCAAAATACCGCGATATATTGGAACCACCAGTGTCACAACGTCCACCAAGCCCGGTTCAAACTATACAAACTAATGGCGCTAGTCTGAGACCAGGCAGCCCTTCAGGTGAGATATATTTCATTATGATATTAGTACAGTTTGCTAGAACAAAATAATATTTATTATGACATTTCGGCGGACATCTTATGAAACCTGATATCCAAATTAATTATTGACACAATTTAATACAAGTTGCGGAGTATATTATTAGTTAATAGGAAAGAGTTAGATTTTCATTAATTTTCTTTTGCGTCAGGAGCATTGTTGTCGTCATGGATAGTACAATACTCTGTACAAGAATTAATAGGTTTGAATATTACAACAGTTGACGCTTTACGCGGTTTGCCCACATCGGAAGTAATTCAGTAATCGGAAGTTTTGAAAATGATTATAGACGCTGTCATTTTCAGGAGTTTCAAAAGGAACGTTAATAAGATACATAATGATTGTTGAAATCAGTGTTAATATTTATATATTTGCATGTTCGATTTCAAACATTACATGTACTATTCCTAACAGATTTTACACCCAAAGTGATAGTATTTGTTACAATGTGAATAACAATAATAAGATCGAAATACTACTTCAAAACTCTTACATGTCAGATATGCATTATTACATTTTCTACTTGTTCTGTCTAACATCCATTAAAACAACAGGAATTTATATCCTACCATACTTCAATGTGACATAACATCATGGCATGATTGTTACTGGCGATAACTTAACGCGCATGTTTTTTACGATATTTATACATTCAAAAAACGTCATACCTTCTTTTCAAACTCCAACATAATTTGAGCTCAACAGGTATACAAAACATTAATTAGGTACATACATGACAAGTTGCTATAAAGTTTAATAATTTCTCGAGGTGAATAAACGATTGGAGAAAGTTTGTTTTTGTAACAAACAAAAATTTTACCAAAGTGATTGGACCGTAATTGAACGAAACGACAATTTTATGCATAACACAAATGTATGTGCAAATACGTAGCTGCTGTGGAACACTATGCACTTTAATTGTCTAGCAGCAAATCAAACAATAGCACATTACACTCGATAGAGCCGCATGTCCAATTGCACTGTATGAACTATTTTCTATGTATCTGACAGTGAGAGTTTTGATGTTTGCCGAATGCATTAGCACCTTTTGGTTCAGTTTAGATATATTTTTTAAATGTCACTATTATGTTGCATTACGGAATACAAAATTTATTTCTGTACAACCGATTTGAAAAATAATAGCTTCGAAGAACAATTACATATGACAATCAGGATAGTATACAATAAGTGCGTTAAATGTTTCTGTGAGGACAATTAAATGTTTAATAACGTGTACCATTTAGATGTTGTAATTCAACGATACATGTTATCTTCGAACTGTGGGAAAATGGAAAATCTCCCGTTGTGTTCACTTTATTGAGTTTCACTTTGTATTCAGTATGATATGAGATCATTTTCAAGGTTGAAGTTAGTATTTGTATTAAAAAGAACACCGATAATAAAAGTTGCATCAGGGCAATCAATTTTAAAATAATATTAAAATTTTGCGGGCATTCAAAATTCTTCTGATCTCGAGAAAGATGAGTTCGATTAAATAAACAGAAATGGAAATATAGTATAACGAAAATATAATACACGGACAGTGACCTCGGATAAGTGATTACATTTCCCCTCTTTAAATAATCCTATAAATACAAGAAATGCATACGAACTTAACTCGTTGAGTACTTGAAAAAATAGTTACACACCTCGCTATCACTTATCCGAGTACCGCTACGTTTCTCAACTCACCCCTTACTCACAACCACTTTCAACCGCAATGCAACTTCTTCAACATCGTTAAATTAAATTCATCAAACCTAACTGCCTTCGAATTATTAAGAAGAATTCGTAAATAACACATCCCAATTGCAGTCTAGTCGTGTTACAAAAGCGTTCATAATCTCTGGCAACCAAAAATACGAGTAGCTAATACGGTTTAAGGCGATATTTCCACAGCAGACACAGTGAAACCCAGTAAAACCCGTGAAACTGGCATACATACATGGTCAATTGATAAAAGCAAGCGTACGAAAAGAAAGAAAGAAAAATAACAAAACAGAGAGGGCTTACGGTCGAGTATCGTGGTAATATGGTAAATGTGGTTCCTCAGCAGATGGGAATGGTGGTGGAGGAGGGCGGCCCCTGTTTCCACAGTGGTCTCACCACGTGTACCCACAGTTCCTCCCGGGATCTCACCCTAACGCCAATGCGAATGCCAATGCCAATGCCAACCACCACATGAACCAGCACCACCACCAGCACCCGCTACCGGCTGCCAGGCACTCTAATCGCCAGCCCCCCTCCAACTATTATCTCCCGAATCACCACAGTAATCACTATGACCATCATCCGAATAACCATAACTATCATCGTCATCATCATTACCATCATCACAATAACAACAATCACCATCATACGCTTCAAAAGCATATCGATCAGCCCCGAAATCTCTGTCATAGAAACACCGGTGTTGGTCTGCAAGGTAACTTCGATTGCCCGAACGTTGTGTTCCACGGAATGCTCGAGTTTTGTTCATTTATTCGCCTGCTCGATTTTTTTTTACTTGCCGTCTACTATACTGGCCAACGAACCTTTGTATACTATATATATATATATATACTTACTATCGACACACCTGTTTCTTTCTATTTACAAAACCTTACGTTCCTCGATTGTTCTACTTTTCTCTTTCTGTTTCATTGGCGGTATTATACACGTATATCGATATATCTGTCTTGCATGTTTGCTGTTCACTAGCCAGTTTGAGCCAATTCGAGGTTTGATCTGTTGTTACACACGGACGTATATACACGTGCACGCACATACACGCGCATAAGCATCGTCCTGATTTTCTTTTCACGTACTTTCTTCTTTTTCTGTTTTTTTTGGTAATACCGATGGATTGGTTTTGGTTTGCGGTAGAGTTTTGATTTTCGTTGTATCACGAGAGCCAGGTGAAGTTGAGTAGACGTGTTTCACTTGTTTCGTAATTTGAAGGCTGGAAAGCACAAGTTTCGAATGAAGATTGCGCACTATTTGCATTCGATTTGTCACAGGTCCGTTTAATCAGCATGTCCTTTATGGATTGTAATACACAAGTCGCGTGAAATATTGGTTTGATTGGCACCGAATGCAGAACTGCTCCCTTAATGATTAACGAAGTACAACAATAATTATACAGTAAATTCGTTGGACAATGACAGTGGCGTGTTCGAGATCGATAATACTTAGAGTAAATCGCATATTGAAATCGAAGCAACGCATTTCCTTGAAGGTATTACTTGCTCCAGCTTCTGCTGCGACGAAAAGAATTTCTACAAAGCCTGAATACCACTCGCCACTCTTGGTGCACTTCAAAACGTTTGTATCCGATTTTCTTACGTTCACCACGATTATTGAACATTATTTGATTTCTCTCTGCGTTACGAGGAGGAAGGAGACGTATTAATTATTGATTACTATCTCTAGTCGTGTTTCCTTCAGCTTCGAATAGCTAAGCAGTTCTGAATGCTTCGATTAAATCTTTACTTACGCTTCGGTTTCTTTTCTCCCTCCTGTTTTTAATTCCTGCACTATATAATGCATCTCCTGTCCTGTGCAAATGCGACCGACGTAACATTCGTAACGGTTCAAATGTAAATGACAAATCGTAGAGCCGCTACGAACGTAAGTGTCGTCGATCGCATGATCGTTCATGTCAGCCTGCTTTGCAAGACAAAATGTTGTTCCCGCGTGTACGGGCAAATCATCATAATGACAATATATGTTCTCAGGAAGCGGAGGAATTATGAGTCAGACTGGTTCTCAGGACGACGGTGAATACGAGGTGATAATTGTCGACGAAAACAATTCGTCTATCTTGGCGGATCATGACGTTACGTCATCCGGACCTCCATCCACAAAGGTAAGTGACCATAAGATGTTACCTGTTGAAAAAAGAAAAAGCCCAAAGAAAAACCAAAACACCTTCCGCTACACTCCGTTTAAAAAAAAGAACCGTGCAACGTAAAAGATCTACCTGTAGGAATGATGCGTACGTCGGGATTAATTGATCCGTTGTTCTCAGGTAAAAAGTCTTGTGAATCTCTCATCAGTGCTGTTCGTAACGTGAACGTAATGAAATTATCGAAACTCTCATTCATGATTCACTGTCAATATATGAAACGTCAGATGCTCGAGAAGATTAGTGACTTCAAACTACATACTTGAGATTTGCATGCTTTTGAAAAGGCACTGTCGTGCTTCAATGTGTGTTCTCGAAGAGTACGATTTTGTATACAAAAAAAAGATCTGGAATGTTCCTTTCGAAATCGTCATGTTGATATTACATTGTGTTATATATAAATATATATTTATCTATTCGATACCTATCGATAATACTTTGATGGCAATATAAGTCTTTTGCACCCTTTTGTCACGCACAATCCATGGTCACGATGGAATTGTCACTTTCTGCCCACGCGATACGCTTTGCATTCGTTTACTCAGCTATCGTTCCACGATTCTTTCACTGTAGATAAATGAGAGCGCAAAATTCTGCGTGCCTCTGTTGGAATTTCTGACATGACGAACTAATTGCATGCATCCCAAAGTGTTAATAATAGACTAACAGTGAACAGTAGATAATTATTTCAAAATCAAAATGGGAAGAAGGAATAAATTTCGAAAGTGCAATAAACATTACTGAATTATAACACCGCATTAGTTTTGCTCACAGAAGAGTTTCCTTTAGAGGAAGTTTATTTATACCCTGTTAGTAGTTAACACGATAGAATGTTCGGAAGTACTAGAAAACTTCGATTTTACGATGTAAGAGTTTCTGCTACATCCAGCATGTAGTGTTTACTGGAAGTTAGTATACATTCACCGTTGCTCTATTGCACATTAAGTAGCCCAGAATGGTAGCATTATATTACCAACAATCGCACATCTATAGTTTGATCGGAGCACGTGAAGTCGATGAAAATATTCCAATTGTTTATCAAGTCGAAGGAACGAAACTATTCTTTCAACCTCGAATTCGAATTTGTACATACAACTACACTGTTCCCATGTCTCGAAAAGTGCATTTCTATCTATTTTATACCTAATCGCCCCATAATTACTTCCGAGCATGCGACACCTGTACTCTTGAACTTTTCTCAACGTTAACTTCCTCTGCTTGCATTGCTATGCGTACTAACTACTGGTTCTGAAGGGAGGTCACAGTGGTGTACCTCGGCCACGGACAATTCTCGAGGATTACACCTCGTCAGAACCAACGCTTGGCTCCTCGGCGAGACCCACTGAACCACTGCCACGAAATGTCCAGGTAAACGTTTCACTTCGTGTACGGACACTGGAACAGAGTGAATGAACCGAGTGAACAGAGCAAAGCGAAACAGAGAATTTCCGTACGAACCAAAATTATCGGAAAAAAAAGAAAGAGGAATAATAATTGTCTCGGCGATCACTCTTTAATTCAAAGGAGGCTTATTCGAGAGATCATTTCGATTTTTCCGCACGATCGATAATGCAACGATATTTTTTTTTCCTCTGTCGAAAGCAAGAAGAGACGCAACGACGAATACCTCGACGGGTGTGCAATAAGAATGGGAAACAGTATGGGAATAAAGTCGATTCGAATTTCTGTAGGGTTGCTTGTCCACGATTTTTTCTTTTTTTTTCTTTATTTTTCGTATACGTAGGTGTCTTTCTGTTATGTACGGTTCATGGACGTAATCTATCGTAGCAATAACGACAATATACGTTCGCCGTCAGAGCTTGAGACTCTAGCGTGGCTTTTACTTTGTTGTTTACACGTATATTAGATGATTGCGTATTAGTGATGTACGACTAACTGCATGACATCGAGTAAATGCATAGCACTCGAGATTTCATGCCAGAATTCATCGTATGATTCTCTTTTTCGGTAAACGTACTTAAGTCTATCGTAAAGGGTGACACGAAAATAGATTGGAGTGATTTAGAGGCATATATCACTCATTGAAATCGATAGGCAACATTACTATTGTTATTGCTGTCAATTTATTTTGCATAACATAAATGGAGGAGACTTAGAAAGACGAGGGAACGAAAAAATACAGCAATCAAAATCGAATATTTATCGATATCTATCGACATATTTTCTTGCTCTAGTATTAAAGTAAATCATGCCTTCGACCCATCCAATCTTTTCTTCAGATCACCCTTATAGTATTTTACAATTAAATAGTGTGATCAGCGGAAGCTAGGCTTCCGTTAGAAAAATACAGTGTTTAGTATCAAGTAGCAAAGTAGTCGTAGTGTTGTTTCAAATTGTCCTGATATTAAAGTATTGTTGTTAGACAAACTACTTTCAGATAAATTAATCGAACAAATTATATTGATCTTAAGTGAGAGAAAGGATCTAGTAAAAATTTTTTCTCAGATAGCCGATGAACTCCCTATTCCTAAAAGTTTAAGAACTAAATAGTTAAACGTATAATAAATTCACGTTCACGCACATATATGAGGGCTTCCATCTATGCACTGCGACTTCAGTTTCGTTCATTTTTTCCTTATTTCTATTAGAGCAACGACTCCAGTGAAGAAACGGTGCATCGCAGCAATATGACTGCCGATGCTAGTCCATCCGATATTACCACAGACAATGAGAACAAGCACAACTCCTCTGAAGAAGCTTGGACTGACGTGAACCTGAATGAAGACGGAGATGCGATACCGATTACTAATCAAAGAGAAGATCCGCGAAATATTCATAATATGGCTCACTCTCGTGGTAAGAATTTTTTTGGATCGTATGAAAATATGAATCGTTGCCTTAAAAAAGAAGACGAGTTAGATACATTTCCATTTCACTGGGAAACAACATATTCATCAGACATGCTTTAATAAATATTTTATAGATTTTTAGTTATATTTATAGATTTTTTTTATCACTTATACTTTTGATGTGAATTTGTGAAGAATTTATAAATACTTGTACTAGTATTTCGTCACATATTGTATTTGGAAGTTTGATGTATGAAAACAGAAATTTTCGTTTGGTTATCTAGTGTTATCCAGGTATGTCTAAGTTAATAATGTTACGGTATTATAAATGGGAGATTTGAATTTATATTTCTAAGCAGGAGTTATAGTTTTCTTTAAAATGGGATTCATATTCGTCCATTATTTTCGACCCTCTATTTTGTATTCTACAAAGCTCTCGACCACGACCATTTTAGAGCATTAAGATTGGAGATAATAGTTTGTTTGCCACTTATTTAGCAACCGAGAGATTTCAATCTAAATCCTGAGACTCTGGACCCTCTTTTTCTTCCCATTAAAATCCTCTCACCTTCCATTGTGCTTTGGCCATTCACTTCCATTTCAAATTCATTGTTCGGTCTTGTTACAAGTTATCACCATTTTCCTACTGCAGGATTATGAACGGAAAAAGAAAACTATTAACTTTTAAGGTACCTCGAATGTCAAAACAATTTGGCAGTACAACAATAAAGAACCTATACTCTCTCTCTTTACAATACTCGTAAATTTCTTCACCACGCTCAGTTTGAAGATAAAGATCTGTTAACTACCTGTTCACTAACAGTTGTCCCGCAAGAATTTATTCCAAACTTCAAAGTGGCCACGCTATTGTCAACCCTTTCTCCCCACTCAAAAATCTAAAAAATGCAAGACCCGTACTTTCTGCCCCTCCCCTTTAACGTCATTCACGTCTCACCGTTTTTATTCGACTTTCGATTCAGGAAGCGTGCACCATTCACGTAACTCACTGTCCTCTCACTTATAAAATATATCTCACTCTCGAAATATACGTCTATGTATCCTGGAATAATTTATAATTGCTTGCCAGTGAAATCGCTAAAAATCGTAAAAATCACTTTAACATATTCAGCGCAGCATAGTTCACAGTCAGGTATCAAACTTTACTTTTGTTAAACCATGACATAGAAATATACATATACGTAAGTATAATAAAACACGATAAACATAATGGCAGGTTATATAAATCGGTCGTCTACCAAAGGGTGGAAAATAATTCTTAATTGACGAGAAAGATGCAGAATAGCATAGACAAAAGTATAAAACGTTCGAAGTAAAAATGAATGTAATTAGTGAAAATGAGGTAGGTAGTTCGATTATTCAACTGAAATCTCTAAATTCATTTTACTCGCAGGAGACATACAGGACAATGAAGGCAACGTTCTGGAGCAAGGGATGATGGGTAATAACGAGCGTGGTGAGAAACCACCCGGTGAGATTTCAGTGGTTCGCGTGTCAGACAGATTAGTGATGACTTCCGCGTCGCCACGACCCGACGAATTGCCAATCAAAGGGTTGGTCGATCACCTACCTGTGCCGACACCCTCGCGCGAAGCGTCGCTCACGCAAAAACTAGAAATGGCACTGGGCTCTGTTTGTCCGCTTCTGCGTGAGATCATGGTCGATTTCGCGCCGTTCCTTTCGAAAACCCTTGTCGGTTCCCATGGGCAAGAATTACTCATGGAAGGAAAAGGTAGGACTCGTAAGTGCATTCTAATTAATTAATCCATTTGTGTGTTCGTTGTGAATGTCCTTCCCGATGTTGGTTACATTTGTGTGAGATGTCTACTCGAGTTATCCTTTTTTCGTTATTATTATTATCATTTTACCATGATTCGTGGTGGGGGGAAAGGTAACCACTTCCATAGAATTTTTCATTTGGATAAAAAAGTTGTATTCAGTGTCGTTAAGTACTTGCAGTTAGTATCTCAGAAAATGTCTCTTTCTTTTTTAGAACGAAAGGAAGACATTTTCTTTTTACTAAAATGCTTATGGTAAATTTATGGCTACAACATCTTATCATTTCCGGAAAAAATATTATTACTCGTTGACGATGAAAATTGGTAGATACAGTGTTGAGAATGATATTTAATAAGACATCCGATTAACACTGACCAGTCTCTACTGGTGGAAAAGCGTTTCACATTTAAGAAACATATAAGAACAAATTCATTCCTGTTAAAATAATTAAAATCTCGGCGTCTATCCCCCCAAAACAAACAATTGCGTTGCCCAGTCACCGGAACATTCAGATACATTGAATCAATCTCTTCGTTCGATATTTCCATCAACATAGCCAACCATTCTTCCACATTCCTCAGCCACTTTTTATCAACACTGGCTCGCCTGTATTCCACCGTTGCTATCTGCCTCGATTCACCGCCGTGAACGTATTCAAATTAGTCAGTTTATGGTTTCGCTTAGTGAAGATGGAACGCGTATACCGGGATAATCGTCGAACATTTGTATTCACGCGACGCGCGTCGTCCGCGGCACTTCGCGAGGATTTTATATATTCGTGGAACGTCGCGGCTGACGGCAGTGCCGCGTATCGATGCACTTTTATTTTTAAACAAAAATAAAATCACGCTCCGACCGATACATTGAACGTCGTTTATAAATCACCCAACCGCCTCTATCTTCTACATTCCTTTCTTACAGTCGCGTTCGTTCCACCCCGTTAAATTTTTTCACGATTGAATTTCAACCGCGTGCTCCTATTCCCCGTCCACGTGATCCCGTCGTTCGAACCGTCTACAAATTGAACAATCTTTTCTGCTAACGATTCCCTCCGTTCCACGTTAGGTCTGACAACCTTCAAGAACAGCAATTCCGTGGTGGAACTGGTGATGCTGCTCTGCTCCCAAGAATGGCAGAACTCATTGCAGAAACACGCGGGCCTTGCTTTCATCGAGCTCATTAACGAGGGAAGGTAAGAGGAGGGCTCATTACGATCGTTGGAACCACAGAGTTATAGTTATAGTGCGAGCAGTAAACAGCCCACTGAAACCCCGCCGACCACGTTCACTATCGTAAAAATTGACGCTTATGTTGCACAGGTTACTGTCTCACGCGATGAAGGATCATATAGTGCGTGTGGCCAACGAGGCTGAGTTTATTCTGAATCGTATGAGGGCGGACGATGTGTTGAAACATGCCGACTTCGAGGTACGTATACCCGTTTTACATATTTTCAGACTGCGCGGTTTTCCACCTTCGGCAAACACTGGCAAATATTTATCGCGATCGAATGTGTGTCTCAGACGCAGTGCGCGCAAACGCTTCTCGACCGGAGGGAAGAGGAACGAATGTGCGATCATTTGATCACTGCCGCACGAAGACGGGACAATGTTATTGCTAGTAGATTGTTGGAGAAGGTCCGCAACATTCTGTCGAATAAGCATGGCGCTTGGGGTTACATGGATCCAATGGCTGCAAAGTGAGTGCTTATACTTCTGTCACAGCGAAACGATGGAACTCCATTTAACCGAACTCGTCGGGGGGCAAGTGTGTAGTTCAGAGAATAAAACCTTTTATTCGGAGAAGTGGACTCGAATCAACGATTGCCAGTTGTTCTTTTTCAAACGTTTGTTTTAAAATAATATCAATTTGGAGATGAAGTTGCGGGGATGATCGTTTCGTGATGATCAGTGACTAAAGTCTTGGTTCATTTTGCGGTAAAAATATACGTATTTTGATGAATTACGATGAGTAATTGAGCTGGAATTGCGGTTTAGTGTAACTGGAATTACACTTGGCAGTATAGTTCAAATAATCGAACACTTGTTAAAACTTCGTTCCGATAAATGGAGTTCTACTGTATATTTATTAGTTGTATTAAAATTCAACGAAGGAATGGTCGTATATCTTTGAGAAGTCGTTCGTTAAGTGTAGAGGATAGATAGAAGAGGAGCAATACGAGCAACTAATCTGATCAACCAGATATCAGAATTAATTTGCGCTCTATAATTGGCTATTCCAATATACGTTGAATTGCAATTTATAATAGGGCAAGTGGACGATCGCCGTGAATTGATATATTTCTTTCTAATTCTTTCTAATTTATTATTTCCTGTATTATCGTCATTACCTTGGTTAGTTTCGTGAAGACAATATAATAGTAGCAAGCGTACATCGCGGGAATAATAATAAAAATGCTTTAATTGAAACGCTGGAGGAAGATCATTAAAGTTAATGTAATATATTACAGCGTTCCACAGGAAACCTGTATTAATTCCACTTCTATTAATTCGTAAATCCAAAGGCAAGGTACAGACTTCCGCATTGTGTCAAGCAACACATTATCAACCCTTTTAATCACCATCAAGCTGCAGACAGTCTACTTAGCTAACTAATTGGAAAGCGTTAATACCTACAATATTCGAAATCTTCAGTACCTTAATTTATACTAAGCATATTGTTTATACTAGAACTAACGTAGGAGCATATCGCTGCGCAAAATCTGCCCCTTAATTTCTGTCGAATAATGCGCAGACAAATGCGAAATGTGGTGAGCGCAAAATGTGACTATTAAATATAATGCATATACGACTGAAATTGTTTCGACAAAATAATTTTGCTCACCGTCCAACCTCAACCTAGGGACATATTTCAATCCCTATCCACGATGAAAGAAAGAAATTTTGGAGTACACTAAATAATTGTACGATATTAAATGAACGTAGGTTGGCCGAATACTGGAAGCTAGATGCTTGGGAGGATGATGCACGTAGACGCAAGCGTTTCGTGCATAATCCACTAGGCTCGAGCCATCCCGAAGCTACACTGAAAGCGGCCCTCGAACACGGTGCACCCGAGGATGCGATTCTGCAAGCTCGTGAAGAGTTTCATGCGCATCTCGCAGCCTCGCGTGCACACCAGCAACAATTGCAGTCGGCGGATCTAATGGACGACAGCGAATTGTTATCGGACGACAGAGACCTCGACAACGATCTGACAGGTACGATGTTCCACTTTATTTTATCTGGCTTCATTTCGTTTCGTTTCGTTTCGTTCTCCCCAGTGTACAGTGGGGTGCAAAAGTCTTGGATGAATCAAAAATCCGTCTTGATATGATTTTAACACGGACATTAATTCTTGAAGGGCGTTTGGGAAAAGATTTGATAAAATTGCACATTGACGTAAATTTATTAATTTAAAAGAATGAATATTCCGCTTGAGTTGCAAAATTCTTGTCTATTACAACTTGTCTGTATATTATAAAAAAGCACTTTGGTATATAAATTGTCAGATACTTGTTGTTAGGAGATTCGGGTTGAGAATAAATTTATCGGGTAAATAGAACTATAGGATAAAGCTAATTATTAATAACTGTTCACATTGTAATGAAAAATGGTTAAATGTAAATATTCTTTTACTTCGATGGATATGGTATTTTTATTTTACCATTATTAGTAACTGAACCATATAATATTTCACAATCGTATCTCAATTTATGAAACAACAAAATTACAAAGCTCTTGCCAAAGGAATTAAAATCTTTCGATAATCTTAGGGAAACGACAATGAATATTTCCATAAAACCTTTATGAACGAGAATGTACAAAACAAATCGTGACACGTTCTATCGTTTCAATTGTGTAAAACATTGTCCACGTGTGTGTACACATGAACTGCAACAAAGATTGTGTTCTGCTAGGCCCTGTGAACATCAGCACGAAAGGAAAATTGATCGCGCCAGGTATCGTGGCCCATGGCATTATCTCCGTGACGTCCACGGAATTGTATTTCGAGGTGGACGAGGACGACCCAGAGTTCAAGAAGATCGACAGTGAGGTAAGCCCTACAAATATTTGACTATTCACATGAAAATTACTGTCTACATGTACAAAGTGATACAAGAGGATGAACTTGATATTTCCAAACTGTGGTTTCGGTCCTTAATATTTTCATTAAATTTAATCATGCACGCATCGTTGACGTACTGAAATTACAGAGTGCAGAAACATTCTTTTAAATGGTTCAACAATAGCACGTAAACGTGAAAATAACAGCTGACTATGTCGTTTGCTACAAACGCTTTAAGTAATGCAACTGTTGAGCCACATGATTAATTTCGTTCGTCATAAATATTGGGGCAAATTTTCAATTAGTAGCACTTAAAGACAGTAATAATATCCGCAGTATTTATTTAAATAATCCAACAGTAGCAGGTAGTAACAGTTAACAGTAGCAACAGTTAAGTCTTTGCAGAAATTTAAATTCAAGTATAAAAAGTATATAACCAAAGTTCCCTTTTCTATTAATCACCAGCGACGCACGGAATTTAACAATCTCTACTTTCAAAAGGTGAAATGACATCACCGTTGACGTAATTCAGCTGCGCAAGTAATTGATTGTTATTATTAATTTGTGGCATCTAGTTTCGCCTGACAGGAATGTTTGAAATCGCGAGAATTAATGGTTCTCAGGATATTCTCCCTGTGCATTTTCTTCTTTTTTCCTTACCAATTGCAAAAGTTAATCTGGAATTCGAACAGCCATTACGTTTGTCACTTTTTCCGTTATACACATTGAAACTATATTCCTTAGCTTACATTTATCACTTGTCACGCGCAATCTTAATGATTAATCACTGTGTCAGTTCCTCCGCGTTAAGATACCGTCTATTACATGCATTTGGAGCAACTTGTTGCGTTCCCGAAGCTATCTCTTTGAAACATTGTTACCGGTCACCAGCCAGATAACGTTAACCATGCACTCTGAAATCTAGGACCACTTCACATTTCACTGGACGGGTTAAACTTTCCAGAAAATTTAAATTTTGCCAATTGTTAAGTACAACCAGACTAAGCATAAGTAATAAGAATCCATCGTGAAAAATCTTCGAACCATTCTATAAGTTTGGGAAAACTGAAGAAACCTCATATACAATCTCATATAAAACAAGTCTCCGGCATACCGGTGCAAAAACCTTACCAACAGCAAGAATTGCAAAACTCATTTCACCACTAAACAGACCTCAACTTCCACGAGGCTAACGATCCCGATCGGCCGCGTCAGTCTCTGCCACCAAAGTGTATTAATCACATCTCGTAGCCGAGGAATTCGAACAAATGCGAATCGTAAATGATGAGACGTGGCGAAAGCTTCCACGATACTGACCGCTGCACAGCCTTAGTCTTAGTTACATAGAATTGGCTCGGACGTGTCCTTGTCTATCAGCCTGCATAATGTAGCCACGTTTCGCGATGGTGGTCGTCCAACTGGCCACGGCCAAGGAGTCGAAAACCAAAAGAGAAAAAAATGCAGGGAAGAAAGTAAAAGGAAGAGCGTAGAAAAAAACAAAACAGGATGAAAACGAACAACAAAATAAAGAGGGAAGAAAAAGAGTCAGCGAGATAAGGAACGAGTGAGAGGGATCCTGGAGAGAACTAGAGACCGATTATCATATATCGGTCGTAGATCTCGCGTTTGTATAACTAGGGAATAAAACAAACAGAGAAGGGCCCCATGGGGTCGACCGATCTTCAGGGTCGGCAATTATGAGCCCCCCGCGGGGCCCGGTATCTACCTAGCCTGCTCTTCTTTCTCTCTCTGACCATCGCACACATTCCCTTTCCATTTGCTTCGCATCGTTGTCCCGCGTACCGTGCACATATCGGTGGCATAGGTGAGCAGACAACTCCTCAGGAATGCACTAGAACTACCACGCTTTTCCCGCCTATCTAGTAACTATTGCACGTCTACGCACGACATCCTGTTTATGCGATCCTCCTCGCGTATCGACGGGAAACGATGCGATGATTCGGTAGATAAGTAGCCGTTCGAATTCCCTGGCAGATATTTATAGGCGCGGCCTAAAAGCACTGGGATTCATAAATACTAATGGTTAGGGAATATGTGCTCTTGTTTTGCGTGCGAGAGATGTTTGTCGAAGAGGCGATTAATGGTCCGTGTTGCGAAAGTGGTGTTGGTATCGAGCTGTTTCGTGACAGTTTTTTAAGTGATTGGTTTCTGTGTGGTGCGTGGTATTTTTTCGTTGGCGTTACGTTGAAGTTAAAAGCGTGGACGTTGGTGTTAGAAAAGTTCGGTGCCTAATGGTCGGGAGAAGCAAAGTTGTCAGCGATTATAGCGGGAGAGGCGGTATTTCATTCTTGAAATAAGTTGTAGTTTGAGGGGTACTTAAGCGATGAGAAAGTAATTTCGGTTGCTAGAGAAAGAATCGTGCATTTGGATAGTGGACTTCTGAGTAAATTTTATAGCGAAGTGCTGCGGCGAATAATTTATTCTGAATATTTCGAATATTGAATACTGTGAAATGTAAAAGCTTGATTAGTATCACATTTTTGTTAAATGAAAGCCAACCCCAGTGATAAGGCAACAAAATAAATTGAACCACGTAATCTTAGGATGACAAATTCTATTAATTCTCAGTCGACTATATTTTAGGGCTTCCCCTCGTGACACATTCAATAACTCTGGCAAACAATAAAATACTATTTGCGAGAGTCCCCTGTTGTAACATTTGCAAGTACCTCCACAATGGAGTACAGAGACAATAGAAGGAAGGCTGGCTCGCAAGATGAAATTGCGATAAAAAAAAATTATAACAAAGGATGACTCAAGACCTCGATATTCTCCCACGAAGCCCCGTCCAGAATCCAACTTTCCAATTAACCCACTCGTCCCTGTCCCCCACGGGCAACACGGAAAGCCGAATCCCGTAAGTGTCTCTTCTTCATTCCGGTCGCTCAGTCACCGGGAATTCCTCAGCATCTCAAAAGGTTTCGTCGTGTCCACCTGTCGTCTCCGATATATCTCGACCGGACGAGTGGATCCATATCCATGAATAGGAGCACGAGCTCATTCGGCCTCTTAATTGGGATCCTGTTTGAACGGAAAGACTCTGAACGCACCTGGAAGCGTGGACGTCTCCAAACAGAATAAAAAGAAGCAACGAAATGCGAAGGAAAGAAGGCAGACAAAGACTGACGAGGAAAAAGAGAAACAGGACACACAAAAATGGAAAGAAACAGGGCAGAAAAAAATTCGAAGACCTGGAAAGGGAGCAACGAGAAGGAGCGAACGGGCAAACATAGGATAATAGAAAGAGAGGGTCAGTCGTTCACGATCGAGACACGCTCATTAGTCGAGGATGTCCTGAGGGTAGGCGGGAGGGTTCGTCGAATTCGTAGGTCGATGGATCACTCGATAGTCGAGTCGAGACTTAAGCGATCGTAATGCGTGGCTGTAGAGGAGAGACTGCATCGGGAGTGGCCCCAGGGAGAGACTACGTATCGGTGAACTCTTGCCTGGTTCACCAGGATCGGCTGGCTGGCGAGCCTCACCTCCTTCGCCGATCGTGCCGATTCCCCTCCCCACCTCCTCGAGCTTTTATAATGGTCCAGGCAAACGTATTTATCGTGATTTATTATTTACACGGGTCTCCTTTCTCTCTGGCCAGCCTTGTCTCATTTCGCCCGATACACTGTGCCTGCTCACTCTTTCAACCGGCCCCACGCTAGAGATAGAGGATGCACACCGTGCGATTACGTCCGATGTAAATTATTGATCATCCACGGGGAACATTAATATCTAAAACAAATAATGGACCGTTACACCCTGAACCCTTTTGAGCTGTGCGCGCCCTCGCGGTTCTTTCTTTCTTTTCGGCCAGTCGAACACCCATTGATCGGGGAGCGTATGCTTGCTGGTCGTTTTTAATTTTTGCGAGTCTTATTGATTTTCCTTTCTTTGTTTCCTCTTTTCGTGCGGTGTCGTGCACGCTCGGCTGCATTGTTCGCGGCGATGATTAACAGATCACGGGTTCAACGAGTGTTTCGTGGCGGCTATCGAAGTAGTTTTGGTGTGGCTTTGCGTAACAAGAGCGAGTAGTGTTAGATTTCGAAACAGTTCTCATCGTAATGACCTGTTCGGCATCGCGGGGAGAAATTCTTTGGAATAAAATATGGGAATACCATTGAATTGCTTAAGCGCGCTATTAAGTTTAATCCAATGAATAATTATATCCAGTCGCGGTCTGCTATGCAACGAATCGCTGGCAAGGTGTTCCAGTTTGCCTACGCGAGTTATAGGTCGTTTTATGGTTAATAACGATTTGCTTATATAAAGATTATAACGAATTACGGGCGGTTCGTGCAATAGCGAACATAAATTTCATCTATTCAGTGAAAACGCGATTCGAGGAGTCGCTGAAGGGTACGAATGCAGGTCGGGTTGCTTAAAATTCTGCCTTTACATAGTTATTACATCTCCTTATGATGCTTGCTCGGCGATGCGTGGCTTGCGTGCACCGTGAAAAGAGGCAGCTTGGTAATTACTGTACCTTCAAGCACGCACGGTACTCTCGTTACGTCGAGGCCACGAATATTCGTTCGTATCGTGCGAGATCTTTCTACTGATTTTCTACCGGTAGTTTAGAGTGAAACTTCCAAAATGCACATTTTGTAACGGAAAATTCGTGGATCTTTGCAATCTGTTCACATTTATTTCACTCAATATTATTTCCAAGTATTCGCCGTTTAATCATTTCCCTGATTAATTAAAGTGATTTCAAAATTTCATAGTTAAAATATTTATCGTGATTTGGATAGAGAATTGATAACATTTGTATCAAGAATTGATATAACTTTTAGTCACCCTTTACTATCTGACGGTACTTTGTAGTACTGCTGATAAGAAAATGCTGCCATGACATTTACATTTCTTACATGCTACCATTTATGAACCAATGTTTGTCAACAATATTTATAGTTCGAGCGTGTCTTGTTTAATCACTTTTGATGTATCTAGAATGCAAATTATTATAAAAAAAATAACCGCAATATAATTCAGGCCGCAAAGAGTTAAAGTTTTAGAGTGTTATAGGTGTTACGCATTAAAGTCAAGTTAACTTCAATATTTTGTAAGAATTTAAAATATCGAATCGCGTCCTTGTCACGGATTATGCTCAAAACGAAACCAAATGTCCCGTTCATGATATTCACGCCAATTATATGCTGTGTGACTGTCATCGCAATCCAAGCTGCGTAGCAGATGAATACATTGAACGCGCATCTAATTCAGCGAACAGATGCTTCTACAGTTCTTCAGTTTATCTCCTCGTTTATTCAGAACCGTTATGCAACGACTCATCAACAGATTTTCATCTGTCCCGGCGTATATATACGTCTGTAATTCAGCTTTCAAACTCCAACACATGTTTTCCATTAAAGCCATTAATAAATATTTTATTACAAGAATAAGCAATTACCGTGGTAAACACGAAACTGTTCACTCCTTTCAATTTACACTTGTGTACATCGCAATATTGTGCCATGAGATTTCGGTTAGACATAGTCCAAGAAATTTGCCAGATGATTACGCCTTATTTCTAAACAAAAAGCCTCGGAAAATTCGTCATACAGGATATTTCTATTAGTTTTCAAGAAATGCGAAAATACAAAAACGGGGAACTATTTAAAATTAATTCATTATTATCCTTATTTAGTAGCATTATTTCAAATTAATTGGAAAGGAGAGAATAACTAGTCTCGTGAGACATATCTCAATTTTTCGCACCAAATGGAATTTCAAGTACTTCAAAAAGACTCACAAATAAATACTTCCCTTAATTTCCCAAATTCAATCCTCCTTTACCTGTTCCTCCATCGTCTCATGAAACAGTTACTCATAAATCCCATTATTACAAGAAATTTTTCACCAATCTAACTTCCTCATTACACTAGAGTCACACGATACACCTGCATCTCAAATCCATCCTCCCCTCCATATTCTCCTCCCATATAACACGCAATAACGAAATATTGTTCTTATATCGTCGCACCACCATTCGATCAAGAACCTACGGCCTCGAGTACCACTAAAGTTCACAATTTTACAAAATATGCTCGAAACGCCGCTCAATTTGAATACAAATCGTTCCTTCTCCCAAACGTATTGAACCCGCAATTGCCAAAGGCATGCATACATACAACGGGCGACGATACTGCAACGTATACACACGGGGGAATACCAAGCCTCCGGACAAATCACATTTTTTTAGCAAACCGAAGGGCTGTGGCGCCTAAAGCCGGCAGACCTGCGCTATAGTTATCGCAGACGCACGCTGCGTAGTATCCCCGCGGGATATTTACCTGTCGAGAGGGTTGGGGAGGTGGAGAGGAACCCGGACAGGTGGTCCGTATTGGCAATACGTCGGCCGCGTACTCATTGGCAAGTGAGATTAGCCATTAACGGGAGTAGAGTATCGCGTAAAATCGAAGAAACCATCGGATCGTTTATCAGCGAACAGGAGACGAGCCACACGGGTCATATATCATCTCGTGGTAAAGATTCTCGATTTATGGATAGGGGATATTGCGGTGTATGATCGCTGGAAAAATCGCCGTACGCTTGTATGCACGAGCAGGAGTATTACGTTTGACGAGGATTTGAGGAATTCCGCGTGTTAATGGTTTTATAGGTGTCCGTGCCACCTCGGGTCGGGTAAAATTAATTGTTCGTCTAATTTATGGATAGAGAATATATTGCGAGTTCGAATTACCGTGACGCCGGGAGTCGACGTTTATTGTCGAGATCCGTGACTCCGACCGCAGAGATTTCGCTGATTTCTAATCCTTCGTGGAGTGAAATTGATTACCGGCGGACGTATGCATGATCGTGAAGTTTTTGTAAGACGCGAAAGGTACGTAGAAATCGGACACTCGCAGTGAACGCGCCATTCGATAGAATTTTCTTATGCGCGATTCGACGGGGAAAATTCGGTGGAAATTCCTGGGTTGAACGAGAGGAATATTTATGTTGAAATAACTAATACTGCAACGGAGATGGTTATGCTAGAAGATTGAAGGATTAAAAGCGAAAGCAAAAGGTGGCTTTACAAGATGTTCAATATTTATCGCCAATATTTCTGTATTAACAAGAGTATTGAGCGTGCGAGGAGGAAAAATGTTGACTAACAAAACCACTTTAAAACAGATATAGTACATGTAGGCAATGCTTTTCGTTTTATACCCCATTAAAAAAGAATCGGAATAGATTGCCCATAAATATATATTAACTACTGGTAGACCATTTTTATTGTCATTCCTGTAAAACCAATAAATCTTCGACGTTCGAGAATTTCTCAACGATTACGAGCAATTACATGTCAAAAACAAAACCGTACCGCTAAAATTCCCCGTTGAAAAGACGAAAATTTGACTCGTATAGTCGCTGGAATGAAAAATTGATTACAGTGGCGCCCATCGCTGTTTAGCCAGAGGTTGGCAAATCCAAGGAAATCGTATATTTAATGCTGCTTTTCCGCAGAACAAGGTTAATTGTTGATTGAACGCACGTGTTGCGACATTCATCTTTTTAGTTTAGATAACCGGTGTTTACCGGGCGTGGCTTCCCAACCAGTTCCTACGATTACCCATTGATATATGCAAAACGGCGTTGGCTCGTGAATTTTTTTCTCAAATTAATAAGGCGCTCGGATACGGCATTCATTGACAGTGTAACAGGCTTATCGCAACTGACAGCCGGGGACTGGTTGATTGGTGCTTTTCGCATGGATATTACGTGTATAAGGAGTGATTTAAACACGCGTCGAAATCTCTTTAAAACTGTACTGCTTGTAAGAAAGTTCTTATATATAGGACTTAAAAAGTAATCTTTTCTATAAGTGGTTAGGTATTATAAATATTCGACCGACACATTTTCCAGGTAATATTTTGAGAAATGATCGATGACGTGGAAATTGAATGGTACGATAAAAAAAAACGCAGATGGATGACGTGACTTTAATTATACGCACATATCTAGTAAAGCTAGATGTAATAACAAACCAGACGTATTTATCGCTAGTCAGTGCATATCAGCTGCAGAAAAAAAGGAACAAAATTTTCTACTTTTCTAGCATTCCACATTTTATAAGAAATATTTGAAATATTTTGTATCTCTATCTAAAATTATACAAAGAAATTTGTAGAAATTATAATGCAAGCTAACTGGTCTTCTTAAAATGTATACGAAAAAAATAATAAAAGACGAAAAAAGAACAAAATATACTAGGTAATAGAGGGATGCCAAAGAAAATTAATATTCTACAAGAATTAACAATGAGAGGGTGCAGATATAAAACCACTTATTATTTCTTAAACAAATTATCGCTAAATAAAAATTACTGACTAACTCTATATAATATACGTATATCATTCCCAGCGCAACTAAAATATATTGCTTCAATTTTCATTCGTGTCACCCGCGTTCCGTTGTTAAGTTTCGCGAAATACGCCGCGCGTCATTTTCGCGATACGCTAAGATACAATTAATTAGTCAACGGACAATTACGCGGGGCGTTCTCATAATTAACGTCCGATAAAGTTAATCGTACGTCAGGCGCGCGCTTCGCGGCCAAACGAAATACAGACGTAGGAAAGAATGATCGCGGAGGGCGTGCACTCGGCAAGGAAAGACCGAAGAGAAATGGCAGGAAGGCGGGAAAGTAACTGTGAACGAGCGCCGATTTAATGTTATGCGTTTATGCCCTTCCGCGGCGTTGCATATGCATGGAATCCCGGTGATGTATGGCGAGTGACTGCGGCAATAATGCAACTGTAATTATCCTGTGCCCAATACAGGCCGATTCGAAAAATCGCGCGTGCGCTCGTATATAAGCGCGCAGTGAACGAGAATGCGATCGTGTATTACGTTCCATTAATTCCGTCGAGTTATCCGACCCGCACAGATCACGTGAACATTGATAATGTATAGTGAATTTCTTCGAATAATCTTGTGCGACAGCCAGTCGATTGTGCTGTAATTACTTGAAACGCGAGAGATGGTTCAGCTGTCTTGTTGTACAATATTTCCTCTTTTTTCTTTCTTGAAACCACCTGATTAGTCTGCTATTATTTATCATTCTTTTCATTGCTACCCATTTTCGATTGTCAGTGCAGTAATTTGTGTTTCAAAATCGTGATAGGTAGGTGCCTACCAAATTCGAAATAAACCTACTAAATTACTTTCATACAAGCAATCAAACTTCGATATCAAAGGTACCTCAGTGCGTTCGCAAAAATGATCTCACGTGCAATTCCAACGACCGCGACAATTCCACTTAAGAGTCCCTACCACTTATACATATGAAACCTCAATAATAAATCCATTAATTAATTCAATATTAATTTAGCGACCCAGTTAAACATTTGCGAATCTCCTTACATTTAGCTTTTACGTGCGCTTCTGTAGTTGAACTGTGCGAAGGAAACGAGATAACTTGTGAACCCTTATCCGTGGTGCCTGATGCACCCTTATCCAGGTTGCATCGCATACCCACGGCACGCGATGCGTTTCTGCACGCCCCTGCCTTCGACGTCGCATTTTAATTCTAGGGGCCGAAAATTTCAATGGAATTCGACGTTATAGTAGCTCACGGCGTGCAGGTAGATAGTTTGGTAAACATCCATCAATTCGTGGGCAGGGCTCCGTAAGGCAATGCAGGGTTGTGGCCTGAACAACAAGCAGTCTGGAAGGAGAGCGGGCGGATTCATTCTGAACAAGGCAGGGTAATCACAGCTATTAACGCGGACATTACTCCGGTGGTCCGCCAATCTCCTTAGCACTCCATCATATCGCTACCTCGAGGGCCTTCTCTACTCAACGTGTAGAAAATAGATTGTATACTTTTTGCGGAGCAACAAGTCTCAACTTGTTTATATTCCACTCGTACGATCCACTTCTTTTGTTATAATGCCGGAGCACAGCCTCCTGATCGTGGAATTAGGATCATATTGCGAAATATTTTAGTCCTTCTTCAGCTTTTTTGAGCTGTAATGCTGCGACACGAATAGAAAATTAGCTGCACAAATTATTATCGAACACGTAGACTGTACGTAGTTAATTTATTACTTGCCGTAAATTGTTTCAGAGCATACCGCAAGGAGCATCAATTATTTTGCCACGTGTATCAGAAAGACCTTAAAAGTCAATAAACTTTGTTATTAAAATTCGCTCAGTCTAGTCAGAAGCTATAACTATATCATTATTTAAGCGAAATTTGAATACTCCCTTTTTTCATCCCATAGAATAAAGCGATACGATTTTATATCAACATTCATTTCGATTTCTCAGTGAAATTATTACAAACGAGGGGGGTAAAGAAGAAGTTAAATATATGTATAATTTATGCGATATTAGAAATTGGTTCATTAATAATGGAAATTATGGGATTCTTTTGGAAAGATTCGTAATTTAGCAGAATGGGAGTGAGTTGTCCCGTTGGCAGTGTTGACACTTGTGGTTTCTGGCGAGACAGTTTAGTTTTGGAGCAGGACTCCTTCTATGATATCCTTCGTCGGCTATTAGAGACGTGACCCGACGATTAGCCTCGAAAGGAACGATGATGGATACCATAGGCAACTGTCTCGTGCCACATCAACGCTGTCAGCGGCTGCCAGGTAGGCGGAAAGTTTGTGGGTGTAGCCTTGTTCCGTGAATCAACGATGCACCGTAAATGTAATGTGGATACTCAGAGGCACCGATGTATGCGAATCTCATTAACGAATTTTGGCTCAATTCCCCCTCGTTTTAATGAGCATTTTTAATCGACCCTTTTTTAAAAAGTTTAACTGTACTCGTGCATAATATTGTTTTATGCGTTCAGTGACAATTTATGAAGTCGATGGTCGTGTTTATATTCAGGTAAATCGGTCCCTAATTTATTTTCAGATTTTAGTAGATACTTCGTATAAAATGCAGTAGAAGTTGGCGTCGAAGATGCAATGAAAGGATTGTGACTGTTTTGTCAAAAAGTATCGATTAAAAATAGTAATCGTCTGGAATATGCTAAAATCGATCCTTCCTAGTTGTCAATTGAATTCCATTAGAATATTGCAACTCTTCTATAATATATGCGAAATCCGCATAAATCCGCTTCATCTAAACGCGACGCCGCACCCGTAACAAGATTGACAGAGCAACAAAAAAAAAAGAAAGAAATATCATTGCAATAATTCCACAACGATGCCACGCTATAACGTTAAAAGGAAGAAAAACCTCTTACGCGGCTCCAAACACCCGCCGCTTCATTCACCTTCGCATTCGAGGAAAAACGACGAGGCAATTAAAAAAGACGCGTCGCGCAGAAGAAGAGACCATCGTTGCAAATCAACGAAACAGTAGTCTCTATCATCAATTCGTTCCACTCGCCTCCGCGAACAGCTCACCCGCCTGTCATCGCCTCGTGGTTACGCGCGCGAACAGGTAGACCGGGCTCGTGGGAACACCAAACGGCGAAACGAAATTGGCCGTGTCGATTGAATCGAATCCACGAGCTGGCAATTTGTGTGCCATGGGGCGCCCGGTAACCCTTTCGAGACGTGCCTGGTGTGGAAGAATGTTAGTCGGTGAATAGGCGGAGCCGGCCAGGTTGGATCCGATTCAGAGTGTGACGGATGGCGCCCACCTGTGGATTCATTCACTAATCTGCTCGCTAAGCAAACAGCCCGAACACACCCCATCATTATCGCTGACGGCGTAAGTAGCGCCCGATCTCTGCCTTACCCAATATTTATTATGCCCCCCGGACCCCCGGCGCCCCCACCCTTGTCTTTTATACGCATTTTAAGGGGGCCACGTATTCGAACGTTCAGTCTATTTTCGCGTCACACCGTTCGCATGGACAGTCGAAGGCAGCCCAGTTATTATTCCTGGCGAACTGGTACCGGTGCGTATCGCTGGTTGCCGTGTGCCATATGGATCTACGATCGAGAGCAATCTCGTGCGTTAAATGTTGCACTAAATGAGTTCGAAGAGGACACACGTTTACGATTTGCATAGTAGAATAGGGCAGGCTAGTTGCGGGTAATCTCCGACGGGGGTAATGAAAATGCCGAGCGACGATTTACTGGAATATCGCTTCGTTGGTGGGTTCTTTTTCTTGACCTGTTTTACGAAGGTAATATCGTAACCGGTGAACAGCTCACCGAACGGGATCATCCTGAACGATACGCCATGCGTGTGCAATTATATGTATCTGCTTGATTATACGACGGAGAGGGAGAGTGTATGGTGATCGGTGTTAAGGAGCATTCCCGCTGATCGTTGCACGTAACGATGGAAAACGAACGGACGCAGCTGCGACGTTCTACAACGGCGGATAAAGCCGCGACCGGTAGATAAGGGAAAATCTACCTGCGCCTACCTTTCCCGCCTTTTCTGTCATTAATCATTGCTGCGTTGCGTGCAGACACGCGCTGCCCGTGGCAGGTTTTCAAGCGTTGCGAAACGGCCACGTGACAACGGCAATCGATTAATATTAATGAACGACGAGCTCACGAATCGTCACGCATAGGATCGCGCGGAATTCGTGGATCGTCGCTAAACGGACATAATGCCAGCCGTGTAATTTTCTGTACGCGTGTGCAATTCGTCATGACGACACCGTCGAAGCAATTAGCGCCGAAGCAACGCGAGTGGATAGTACGAAAATTCGTTAAAAGATTTTAGCAGAAAGTTTTAATGGCGGAGAATTCTGTGAAACCTCTTAAGAACATTTTTAACGGCTTCAATTAAAATTTCATTATATCATGCGCGTAGACAGTAATGAAGCAATTTGCTGGGGGACTGCTTGATCAATTTATTGGCTGACAGAATTTTGAAATAGATCTGCGGCGAGAATTAATCGAAATTGGAAACGGCGGGGAGGAAAAATGTAGTGAAGGAATTTATCAAGAAATTCGCGATGACTAAAAAAAAGCGACATAAATTATCGCAACGCACGGTTGAAGAACCCCTGGCATTTAGTTGGTGGGAAACGAGTGACCGAATAAATCATGAGTGATATTACGATATTATGACAAGAGTTGTTAATCACTTTCAATTGTTTCTACAGAGTGTACTAGGTTAGCCTACATACAGTACAGTGATATTATTACTTCGTTTCAATTATTTTTCCGTATATTTTTCAATGATCATCAACGCAATGTTAACCTTCGTATTCATGAGTCAATTTAATCGAGAAAGCATCAAGCAATTATAAACTGTAGTGAAATTATTTTAGTCTACTTGATGTTGCATTATTTATTCCTTGACTATTAAAAAGTGTTTAAATCGAAACTCGAATTTCCACAACCTCCCATCTGGCATATATTATAATTTATATATGAACTGTGGACAACTGTTGATACAAATTTATTATTCATAATTACACTTTGAAATATGTAAATAATTTTCTGTGCCAAAAATAACCCTAGCACGAAAATACACGAATCAAGGTTCAAGGGGGAATTTATAGAATTTATGACTTTACGAACCGCAGTTATAAAAATAAAAAAAAATGTATAGACTGCGACAATATCGTCACAATCAGGCATCATAAAATATACACGGCTCGTATAATACAATCACACGAATATAGATATCCCGTGGTCATCTCTTTCACACTGACCCAATATCTTCGCAGAATCGCAAACTTCCGTGTTCCACCAAGCGCGGCAGACCGTTAACCGCTCGAATCCGAGTCGAATCGAATCGAATCGATAAATCCATAAAACAGACCGCAATCTCCCGTGCGTACATGAAACCCCATAAAGACCGTAGAACCCTTTCCGACTGCGAGTAACAAAAACGAAATAAAATCACGAGAAATTCTTGCGCCCCGGCGTTGTTTTCCAAGGCGTGTGGTCGAACAGGAATGTCTGGTTACCAGTAGAAAATTAAAAGCTAACAAAGTACACCGAAAAATGAGTATCCCTCGCCGGTTTTACGAGTTTCAGGCTCGCGGGCTCTTGTAATTTACCAGCCGCGCGAGATTGATTTTATTTTGCCCCTAGACGTTATTTGTCCGTAAGAAAGTATAAAATTATACGACGACATAATTGCTCGATCAAAAATGCCGCGCAATCACGTCGATACCAACGTGAAGCATCCACACTTTACGGCCACTGTTCCCTCCTCGCCGATCGTTAAACTGCTAAATCGTTCGGTCGCACTTCGCCGTACCAGCGCCGTCATTTTTCCCCTAAACTCGTCTAATCTGTCCACGGATCCTGAACACGTCCGGCGAGGGGGGAGGGGGGACGAAATTTGGCAGCGCGTAGAAAATTTGCCGGGGCTGATGAAAATTAATGACCTGCGCAAAGTGTACGCCTCTATCTCCCTACAGGATCCATGGACCAGGTATAAAATAACAATTATACCTCGTTCGGTGGACCATTCGTCGAGGCTCTGTTTCAGATGAACTTTATTGGCCCATTAATCATACCGAGGTCGATAATGTTGCTAACGACTGTCCCCTGTGATTTTCGTTCGCGTACCCGCGAACGATTCGCCCCGCGTCGCCGTTGTTTTTTCTTTTGATTCCTGTGCACCACTGTTTGTCGTGAAAGGGTACAAATAATACGGGGAGAAAATGAACGGTGAAAGGTTGGAGAGAGGCAGCGGGGAAAGGCACAAACGAAGGAAGCTGGCCAGGTATCGGGAGAAGCGAGATGGGTCAAGAGGATAGGCAGGAAACGGGAATGTTGATCAGCCGGGGCAGCGGGCTGGTAGTTAAAACTGTACGCATCCCATAATTTAGCGATTATTTTGACAAGGGTATGATCTCTTGACAGGTTGTTGGCCTTACGGCTACGCTCTGAAATATAGCTATTTAAATGGGCACTTAGGTGTTCCGTAATGAATACATACTTTCGGCTGCGCCGTTCGCGAGCGAGAATTTCGTCGGGAACGTGCGATTTGCGCCCCGTTGCATTTGGATGCTCGGGTCGTCGGTTTTCGACCGTCTCCTCTGGAGCAGCGTGAACGAGGTTTAACGGGAGCTCGGTTGAATGGCGTTTGTATCGCGTGTTGGTTGGATCGCGATTAACAGCGAGACACGGTGTTTGCTTGGCGATGCCCGTTCAGAGTGAACCGGCTGTTTACTAGGATGTTGCAAAAAAGTGATGACCTCGTGAATTACAGGTTGATACGTGTAACATGACGGAGAAGTTCTTTTATAAGCGTCTTCCGGGGTTTTGTAGAGTGCTCGTCAGTGTGTTCTGTAATTAAAAATGATACAGAATAAGAAGGAAAGAAAATTTCAAGGTGTGCTTCATTTTTGATCGGGATCCGGGTTTAGTGGAGTACTTCTTCGTTAATGAAAATGGTACCATTCCTTGCGAAGTTTCCATTGTTAATGTTCGCACAGTCGCGATTCACTTTCGACGAAATGAATTATTAATTGAAATGTTATCAGCGATGACAAGAATAAAATGGAGCTGATTCGAAAGGTTTTACAATGTGGATGCCTGTTTATGTTTATTCAATGGTATAACATTTTCAGTGGCTTTTCGCGATGGGTCCAGGCTTCGTCGAGCTAATAACTGGTTCGCAAGTGGCATGTGGTTGATTATGGTAAATCATTGGGGACTTGATTAGCCATAATTTTCACGGACGCCAGTGGACGCACTTGTTTCATCTAATTACGCCCGATGTACTAGGCCGTTTATTTTCTACTTTATTGCGATAGTAAGTAGCAAAGCTACATGATTATCCACGGGACCGGGCAAAAGAAGCGAGGATACGCGGTGTCGTAACTTAACGCTTAAACGAGTCTCGATTTATCGCGAATAACGGTCGTCAAGTTATATCCTCCAATTAATTCTCGTTAAACTCGATAATTTGCGAACCAAATGGAATCTTTATTGAATACAAGCGTGCGAGTCTTTTACTGCCGGTTAGCTGGTAATTATTTTCTTTTTCTTTTCGATGCCGTTGTAATTTGTTTACATTCACCGTCGAAAAGTGTTCCGAGCTACGGGAACATAATATCTAGAACACGCGAGATTCACCCAGGTAATGACGAAACGTATCCCGAAACACCTGAAACTTTAATGGAATTTAAATTGGTTTCAGTAGGTACGTCGAAAATGATGAAAGCGGGCAGGAAATGTCGCAACAATAATTGCATGAAGAGAACACGTTCGTCAATCATATAAATCCCTTCTAATTTTATTGAATATTAAGATGTTTAATATAACTACCTATGATATATACGGTCACTAAAAATATTTCACGACGAAATCAAAATTTCTTTTTCATTCAATTGTACTAAATCATGTTTACACAATCGGGATTATTTTTCATTGCTTTTTAATTTTCCCCAAACTAAAAAAATCATTCTCGTACATTCAGTGCTTCAGCAGATGCAAGTTATCGAGGGAAAAAAATACATTCTGAAAACGTATTTCGAAGAACGGGGGGCTGAGTCACAAGACTGAAGTTTCCGCGATTTGTAACGTAGCCGTTTAGTGCAAAACTGTGTAAGCCTGTTCAGGTTGTTTTGCTAGGCTTTTCAGGGACGCTGGGTACACGAGGTAGCCTGCTAGGTCTTGCCGGAACGATTATCCGGTTGTTAGTTGGCCCCTGAAATCGATGGTAGGTGGAGTCCCTTTCAATTTCGCTCGCAACATGGTAGCATCTGCATAATCTGTTTACATTTCCATCCTATAGGATAATTACACTATTTCATGTAAATATCAGGTGGTGCTACCAGAGGTATCTTAAGGTGGAAGATGTATATCCTTGTCAAAAGACTGAGTTTTTATTTGCGCTTCACAATTACAATCTCTGGGAGTCGATCGAGCCATACTGTATACATAATGTTTCCCGCAGGTACAACTCGCATAGAATCGGCTGGTGGCTCGAGGCCGCTGCAACGTTTAGTTCCTTTAGAACTGTATTTACAGGATCTTTAAGTTCGCGGGAATAAAAACTCTCGAATCTGTTATGTTACTTCCTATACAGATTAATAATTGCCCAATCATAATTTACATAGTTCCATGCACCCGTTCCATTCGTACAACGCGCAACAATAGAATCAAAAGAAACCCTAAATGAATTTAACGCCGCAAGTTAAGAAAACCCTTAAATGGTTTCAACTACTTTATTGATATTCATGGCCAAGCGCTTTCCCAAGCAATTACCCTATCTTTATTCAACCGAGTCCCCACAATGTTCCCTTCAACGATACGCCGCGAAGTAACGTCTCGGAATAAGTACCGCGTCGCGGATAAGCGAATCCGTGAATACACAAATATCTGGTTTGAAAGGAGGTGGTCGGGCGGAGGGGGATGAGAGACCTGCCCGCGGCTGGAGGCGCGACGTACCTTGAGTTATGGCGCAGGTTAATTATACAAAACATTCAATTATACCTCCTCGTCCACGCACACGACGTACCGCCTGTTTGCACGTGCACGAGTAAGAAAACAGTGCGCACACAGGACGGACAAGCGAACGATCGTGCCGGGAGGATGTTGCGGACTCGCCAACATGAAATCAGTCGCAAGGGTCGTGAACGATCCCGTTTGCTTGAAAAAAATATAAAGATCGCGGAATAAGAACGCTGCCACGCTGGATTCTTCAACGGTCGAATGAAACAGATGTTACTGGCCATTGGAGTCGCTTGGCCACGAAGAAAGCAGGTGAAATTAATTATGGTACATTGATGGAGAACCGGCAGAAGTGTAATTACAACAGAGAACAAATTGAAGCGTTGTAGGATACGCGAAGGGAAGGAGTCAGCTGGCGCTTGGTTGAGAGGGCATAGGGGTTTGTGCAAATGGTTTGTTTTCAGTTTTGAAGAATAAGCTTGGCGAAAAAGCTGTGGGATAGGCGAATTTAATTAGCTAAATTGAATATGGCTCTCCATTATCTTGGTTCGTAGGTAAATATTCGTTTCTATAAATTGATACATCGATTGCTAAAAAAATTCGTCCCGCCCCCGACGAGCAAAACAGAGCATAAACCTGTCGAGCAATATTTACGAATATTTTAATCGACAATCGATTACTCCTGCCAACCTTCCATTCTTCTACTAACTTGCTGATGACACTTTCACAAAAGATCCTGGTCCCGTGTAAAAAAAGAACACCCGTCTACTCTGCGACGGAAACGACGTCAACGATTCACGTTCCACCGTATAAAAAAACCCGTCTCATAAACTCGCAAAAAGGAAAGAGAAGAAAACGAAGAAAAAGAGACAGAAGAAAGAACCTCCAACCCATAGCACACGGATCGTCCCGTGCAGAACAGGACCGTGAAATCCGTGGGCCTTTTGTCATCTCGAAGATCGATCTCCGCACAGCCAGTTGAAGTCGAGGCGAATAGTCGCGCGGCTAGCGTGTCACCGCATAGTCGCACGTGAAGTTACCGATCGTCCCTGACGGGAAGGGTACCATTTATCACGTCCAAGGGATCCTTGGGATGCCTTCTTAAAACAAAAGCCCAATGGAGATAGAGGAAAGGGAGAAAGAGGGAAGACGACGAACAGAAAGACAGAACGAGACGCAGAAAGAAAGAGGGAGAAAGAGACATGGGGAGAGACAAAGAGAACGCGATAGGGGGAGAGAGAAAGAGAAAGGGAGGTAAAAGGAGAATGAGATAGAAGGGGAGAGAAAGAGATGTGCTCGTGGGGAAACTGGACGAAGGATAGCGCGGAGAACGAGAAAGTAAGGGATAGAATAATACAGCGATGGAGGAAGAAGAAGAGGAGCAGCGGTGGCGGAGATTCCGAGGCGAAACGGCGTGGGGCCCGGTATATAGTGGTTGGGACAGGTGGCGGTGGGGGGGAGGGGCAAACGGGGACTCATAAGGCAGAAATTTTACGCGCCGGCGCCGGCGCCCCCCGCGGTCTCAGACGCCGCAACCATAATGCTGCACGAAACTGAACGCGTATGGGACTATCTCTGGTACTATCGCACCGCGCGCACCTACCTCCGAACGTTTCGAAACGTTTTTATTGATATGCTCGTTACATAACAATCGAATCACGGAAACTTGATTTCCTTCTTCGCCTCGTTGCATTACGAGCGGGGACAGTCCACTCGCCGTGCGATTTCTTGCGACGCTTTCCCTTTGCGCGTACGATCCCCACGCCGATTCTCCGTTGCGCTATCGGGGAAATATTCGCTTGATTAATGGAGATATTTAGAGATCTTGTTGTTCTTTTTTTGTACGGGGTGAAACCGATGCCGCGGATGGATAATCGACGATTTCTATATAGATAGAGGAACGCCGTTGTCTTTGGAGGATGAACGATCGGTCGGCGTTCGGTTAAACGCGGATTCCTCTGTATCGATCATGTCGCGGGTACGATCGATCGTCTTGCATCTATCCAGCCGCGCATGAACCGCCGCCGTGGTCACGTGATGCCTCGTTTTAGAGCGGTCCCGCGATCGGTCATTAATTATCTGTGGGGTTATTAATTGTGGCGCGGGGAGGTATCATTGCGCGGAACGCGATTCAACCGGTTCCCTTCGCTAACCGATTGATTTATTCCTTGACCTTGAACTTTCGTCTCACGACGCGAGCAAAAGAAGCACGGGACAAGCGGTTACCAGTGAGTTTGGTCGTTGTTGCCTTGGCTACCGATTTAGATGCCCTGACGGAGGATATGACGGTGGATGGTCGGTGGAGAAGAGTAACCACGATTTCTCCTTTGTAACTATATCTTGACATGTTGTTAAGGACTGTGGCGAATTTGCTGTGGGTATTTTCGGAGATTTTAGTGTTTGTTCGTGTTGTTTCGTGGTAGGGGTATGTAGAATGGTAGCGAAGGGGTGTCGAGTTAAGATAAAGTATTTTTTAAGCTGCGAATATTTAATCCGAATTTAGATTGACAGTAGATATTACCATATTGTGATTGTCATTTTTTTTTTTTGAATTGAGTGTTTATGGCGCATTGAATTTAATGATGTTGCGACGCAAGAAACTTCGTGTAATCATTGCATTGGATTTGGCTATAGAAGAACCCAAGGAAAGGAAAATTGTTCGGCATTTAAGGAACTGTTACCCCAATATTTTTTTTAATATTCACAGTACTTGAAATATTAGGTAATAATAAATATTGCTTGCTAGAAGAGGTATTATTGATTTGATTTGACAACAATAGAAATTCTGAATCGCAGTCGGAATTCAATAGCATCGTTATTGTTATTATTAGGACGAGGAGGATGACACCCCTTTTTGCATACTTCGTACGATGGATTGATAGAAAGTTACAATCGTCCCTGCGTGAATGCTGATACGATTTTTATGATACGTTTTTTATGGCTCGGTCATTAAATGAGGAATATTCCGTTAATCGTAAATCAATGATTGGTTTACAGCTTCTCTGCAGGAGACGTTTCCTGAAATATTCTTTAGGGCCCTCGCTTTCCACTTGAATGGCTGGACTCCTACTAAACTGTGCTTCACTAAATATCCTAACAAATATACATATATGAGTATCTATATTAAACATTGCATTTAAAGGTATACTCCAGAAACGTATCACTTCATGCAGATTATAATTAATTTCATCAATTTAGCCAACTTTGCTTCTCTACCGTCAAAATGCTAAGCTGGTTCGTCAAACTTTTCCCTTCGCTCCAAATAATCTCTCCTAATGTCAACTCAGCAACTGAATGATTATTTCAAACACTAGCAGCAAAGAAATTGTCATCAAATCCTCCCGTCCCGTAATCTGAATATATACAATACGTTCGAGCAGTCGAAATTCTATGTACCAACGAAACAACCGATTCCTTTCCACTCGCGAACGAAAGCTCGAAACGAAACTCTGTCGCACGTGTACGCCGTTAAACGTCAGCGTACCATAAAGTCTATTCCGGGGGCCCCGTGTAACGACACGCATATTCGATACGCGGACTCCGTTTTCCCCTCAGCTTGCACGCGCGCTCGTTCGATTCCGCCGCGGGGCCCATTACCGTGAAACATCGCCCGGCTCTGGAAGCATGTACAACACGCGAACACTGTACACAGAACCGGGGGCCCGGAGACGGGGACCGCATTGCTCCGTGGCATCTCGGATTTCTGGAGTCCTTGAATGCCTTCGAAAGGCATCCGAGAGGCGTATACGCGTGTTGTCCGAGATCTGGCCGATCTCTTAGGGATTTTCTCACGAATCAACCTGGACTTAACCCCGAGAGACACCGTAAACATGATATACCGCCATTCGATGCGGCGACACGACCGTTGGACCGATCCGCGGGTAGCGTCCCGTCGCCCTGTGGTATTCGAAAGCTAGCCTATTCATTGTTTTATAGGAGTCGTAAAGATGTCAAGCAATTAAAAGATTCGGTTGATTTGTTGCGTGGGCGGCTAACGCGAGACGGCGGCGGTGGGTGGGTGGTTGAGGGGACACAAGTAGGTGGAAGACGCGCCGTGAGACGACCACGGCAGCTTGTGCCCACGTGAAACACCGCGTCGGGGACACCTGACATCGTGCCGTCGCTGTGTCCTACAAAACACAGCTTCAGATATGCTCGTAAACGTCCAAGTCCAAGCGCCGTGACCGTACCAGTGATATACAATAAGCTGTATATTACACTTGCAACGCGCGGACGGTCGGGTAGTGCCTTAGTTCGAAGTTGTCGTTCGTTTCGCTTTTGATATCAGTCTTCGCGGGATCAGACCGTAGTCCGATTAATGAGTGGCCTGGTGTACGATTGCTTTGCAGCTGGGATACACTTTTGGAATTCTGAAAGATTTTTGTTATATTATATTTAGATAATGGAGCTTGGATTGTGGTTAGACGATGCGAAATAGTGTAGAGATATACATAAGTCAGGGTTTGTAATGTATTGCTAATTTTTCCTCTTAATTCGATGCTGTTCGAAAGTAATAGAAATATAAGTCAAGCAAATCGTACGCGTATGGTTCAATAGTTCCCTACCTCTTAGATACCCGAGGACTATAACCGTCATCAGTTCTCCACAGGTTGCATGAATACAGCTTACAGCCGTCGAACCGATAGGGTTAAAGGAACCTGCACCTCGATTGTAGTTTCTTCGAAAATCACGAAGGCAAATGCTCCCCGTATCTCTTCCTATCGAACCAACAACGAGATACAAGAACCGCATCGCAAGACATCTTTGTCTGTCGAACGACAGCGTGATCGATCTCCACAGAAAACGGCGACTCGTATCTTTGCTCGGCACCTATGTTCCTGACCAGAAACCGGCGCAACGAAGATCGTATCTGGCCAAAGGCGAACTCGCGGTTACGCCATACGACCCATCGGTCTCATCGTGAACTGTTGCTCGGTCGTAGGTAAGTCACGTCGAAACGGGCCATCGTGATCCTCGAACGAGTAACAGGACAATGAAGAAGGACCAAGAAACCCTTTTGTCCGTGACTGTTCACTGGCGAAAGAAGGAAAGGAAGGAAGACTGTTTCGGTGGGAGATTAAAACAATGCGGCTGGTCAGATAACGCGGGTGTGACAGGTCTCCGTATCCACGGGCCGGAGATGGCTACGCGGATGGACCTTAACGAGGTCCTCTAATAAATAACCGCCAAGTTCGAGTTCTTCTTCTATCCTTTTCCGTCCGTTGCCCGGTCTCTGTTCGTCGTCGGATCGCCTCGAGTTTCACGGGCCGCACGAGGATCGTAGGGATGGACCTGAACAGGCCCCGAGCAAGAAGATGAATGTGCTGCTAGGCGCCGCCGTCACCTGGCGGGTTCTTCCAGCAGACTTCCAGTGATACTTTCGGAGGAAGTCGGTCTCGAGTGCCGCAAACCGCGACACCTCGGGTTCTTAAGGGAAAATTGTTCACCTTTGTGACTGATGGGAGATCAATGGAGATTGAACTTGGTCGCTTTAGCAACGGAAGTCGTGTACCGATTCTGTGGAAAAGTGTGAACAATTGAGACACCGTGAAACTTGAAATGCATTCGACGTATTTAATATGCTCATACACGACTCTTCCCTTTTTCGCTAAAAATGATCTAGTTTCATTAGTAGGTATGAGCGTGCGAAAGTTATTCGCGTGCAGAGTGCAAGAATCTTTTACTTATAAATCAGCTTACGAACCTGTTTCATTGCTGTTTTGAAATACAGTTTCTTTTTCTATTAATTGCCTGTAATTAATTTCTATCTACGGCATCGGTCGATGAATTTCAATCATCCAAATAGAACGTTTCGAGCGCCCCAATTATTAGGGACCAGCAAGCTGAATACCTCGGCGCAATCTACTCCAAACACTGAATTTACATTTCCATTGATCCGTGCAGCGCTATTCGCCAGGCTCATTTCGCTTCAAACTTGCATACCCGTTCGAAACCTTTCTCGAGAGAATCGCAACGACACAAAGCGGCAACTATGTTCCTCCTGTCTTCCCCTTTAACAGACGAAGTCATTCCGATCGTGGAACGTCAACGCAACATGACTGGTCGAAAAGGAGGAAAAAGATCTACCTGGACGTGGGCCACGTCCACGAGTAAGACGTTCCACGGCCTACATGTCACGTAGCGATTGAACGATCTGCGATTCAAGCCGCGCTCCATTCGCCGCGCCGTTCCATGTCGTTTATACGATTCCGTAAGGGCCATATTGATAAGGGGCTAACCTACGTTCATGGTGAATTTATCTGGCGCGTATTTCACGCACGACCAGCGTCCTGCTTCGTGTATCGTGGCGAGTGGCACGATAAAACAGACTTCGATCGGCCGGATTGGAAACGTTCGCGGGGCCGTTAACGATAAGGTGCCGATAAGGGAACGACAGTGTCGCCTCGTTGGCCGCGGAGGAAATGTAAATGCCTCTTGCACAACAGGTGCGACGACGGAGTTACCTGGCGCACTGTACACACATACAGCCGAGGGGAAGCTGCGAGTGCGTCTGGAAGCCGGGACGTAGGATTTATTGTAATGGACTCGGAGGCGTTCGACGTTTCGATCGTCCCCCGGCAGACACGTTCAATATTCTATGAATTACGATTCGCTGTCGCGCGAGCGACTCGATGGATTAGATTATTTGCCGCGTTGCCACGAAAGATTTACCGGTATAACGTAAGCTGTCGGTGGTTCGACAGGTAGCAGTGTCGTTTCGACAATTATTGCGATTCGTTTGGATAATTAGACGAGGGACTCTTTGCACTTTTCTCACGGCATCCAGAATCGTGATTTACGGATCGGGACGTGGCTACGCGAGATTAGTGTTTGCAATTTCAGAGAATGTCGTACCTGTAAGGAATTTCTTAATTATAGGCTGTGAAACGTTTTAGCGACTGCTTCGAAAATTATTAAGACAGTTTTACTCCGAGGTTATACGACAATTTAAACACGTCTATTTCGAATATAATAGCAAGACATTTTAGTAAGCTCGTTCTCGCTGCGACGAATAGACTTATCAGGCTAATCAATACTGTCTCTAACAAATCAATCACCCGTCACGACCCCTGATACTAAGATTTCCGAATTTTCAAAAAATGAAATTAATCGCGTTCGGCTTCCGATCGCCCGAAATAACGCTACCGTAAACCATCCACCCCAATATCCTTCCACCTATGTACATATATACCAAAAACTTCCCCCAGTTCGGTGGTCGTTATTTATTTTCATAACGAGACCTCTGCTATATGCGTGCGGTGTAGTATCACGATTCCCGGTTCTTGGCTACCGATAATATACGCACTTCAGATTCTATTAGGTCGCCGGTAGATCCTCGATACCTGCTTGACTCGGTAACCCAAGGGTTTCACTTATCGTGCAGCCGATCTTCTTCACGCATATTATACTCCGGGGAAAACAGTGAGGGTAAAAAAAGGGGCGGATAGCAGCAGCGTCTCGAGCTGGTGAGCTCCGTCGCGCGAATAACAGGATCAGGTTACTCTTTTGGAAAAAGGAAAAGGGACCAGCGCTGGTATTCCTCGTAGGATCTCCCGGCCATTGGCGGCCTTTTTCCAAAAACATTTCACAGAGGGAAGGGGGTGAGCGATCCTTTTCCGGCGTGTTGCACGCGAGAAATGTTTCGCTATTTATTTTTTCCCTATTCCTCTTTATTCCCTCGTCGGGGTTGCAGAGCTTGTTGATCTCACGGCACAGCTTTTCGTGCTCGACCGTGCGAGATGTCTACGGTGACGCAATGTGTTTAACAAGGAGGAGTCTCGGGGGATTTGGTGGTTGAAATCGGTCGAGTTTTAGAAATACGTGGACAGTAGTTGTTAATATTGATCACTTGCTTAGATTTGTCACATAGGTACTTCTATTTTTCTTTATTTTTCTTTATTACTTGTTGTTTGTATAAAATCCTCCAAATATCGACCCGGATCTCAGCACATTAAACGAACAGAAAAACCTGCTGAAATATTTCACTGACAATATTACTGAGCCGAAAATAAACACGTCGCTATGCCTAATGAAATCACCTCGGCAACCTTAGCCCAATAAAATTCCGCTCTATTTTTCCTCAAATCCTTGGTGAGCTGCCAAACCTTCAAACAATACATCAATCATCCGGCGATAGAGGTATCCGTGTAAGAATACAACAGGTATCCCTCCTACTCGTGCAACAGGTACAACTTGTACTGACCTATTAAATCCCGTAGTTGCCCGTATAAGAGGGCAATCAAATCCAATCACACTGACACGAGCTCCAGAACCTTGGCGTTATTAAAAATTGTGTCCCTCACCGAGGGCCACCCGGACGTCCACGGAGAAACATAAATCTTCGCCGGATGGTATGATTGACGTCTATTTAATAGAAACGCAACTGCACATGGATGGCGCAGAATAACATTAACTCGTCCGGGAGTCGAGGGGGCTGGTTTCACCACGGCGGGTGGCCATTGTAGCCGGTGGACCCCTGCGATCCACGGCCTTTCTCCCATTCTCGTGGCTGCCAGCTCCCTCGTAAAGTCAAACGTTGACACTAGCCGCGGGACACCGGCTCCGTGGCTTTCCTTCCCTTTCTATCCCCTTCTTTTTCACCTGAAACAGACTTTTTCATGCGTCGTTATGTTATTATTACCGGCCTCGAATAATATCTGACCGATCAAGTGGGCGTGATGTCATCGAACCGCGGGTCGAGATCGAGGGTTGCGTCCTGGTGAAGATCTGGGGAACAGTTGATTGAGTATTCGATGCGTATATCGCACGGTGTTATTAATTGATCCCTGGTTCATCCTTGTTTTTCTTCTGTTATTTTATTCTTATATTTCTTGTACATCTCTATTGTTGTTCGGTTTTGGAAAATGGGAGAAATCTAGCTCACCGTCGTCGTGTACAAATTAGTATTCGTATGGGGGATTGCAAGTTGAGTCCGCGTAAATATAAATAAATTTTACGTTGTTAAGGTACTGCATATACACGTATAGTGGGCCGGGGCTGACGCGTTCCTTAAATTGCCAACTTTATGGGCGCATTAGCGACCTTAACGACCTAATCAGAACGGCACGGCATCAGAAGGGCCGTGATGAAATTGACGTGATCGTGCTGACGCGACCTCGACGCCTCGGGCATGAAGCACTCGGCGAACAGTATTTCTATCTTCGTATACGACACAGCTAGTCGAATCACTCGAATCGTTCACCACTAAATATAATTTATCTGGGGGTAGGTGTCCATGCTGCGTTCAGTATTAGTAGGATGATCCGTGCAATAATCGTGAAACGTTGCACCGTTAATCCATTCTGAAATTATAATATCAACAAGAACACAGAGATAATCAACAATTGATTAAAAGTCCTCCAAGTATCTACTCCCAAACTAGCTACATTGATGAACGAAAATGTCTCCTCAAGTATCCAAATTCCTTTTTGAAGTTCAACTATGTACCTATCAAATCGAACTATAAATCCATCAAATATACATGCGATATTCTTTCCCTCAATCCAATCACCCATCCAGCGTATCCGATTCCAAGCTTCCGTTAATTTTCCCACCCTTTCTGAACTCCCCATAATTCGAGGAAAGCGTCAGAGCGTAAGGCCTGTTCGTGGAACGTGGTAACGCGATACAGCAGAGAGGCCGATCTTCCAAGATCGAGCTGCGGAGGATCGCTGGTGACCGGCTGGTGAACTGGCCGCTGAGCTGGTTGTAACGCGGGGCCGGAGGGGCCCAAGAAGAAAAACACGAGGCCCCGAAGAAAAGGAAGAGGAGGAAGAGGCAGAAGAATGGGCAGAGTGGCTTGCTTTGCGCTTCGTCGGCGAGATCAAGGTGGCGCCACGCCTCCGGACCGCCTCCTCTAATCATCGGCTCATTACTCATTAGTACTAATGAGCCACGCGCACCGTCTATACATATCTGCCTACGACGGTGCAACACCTAGAAAACTGACTGAATACCTGGCCACAATGGCCCCCACCGGACATGTGTGCCACCGCGATACGGCACACGCAACCAGTTGCCAGTCACGTAGATTTTGGCCGGGAAAAAAAGGGGAAACAAGGTGGAAGAGGTGTGTGCGTGTGTGCGGGTGTGTGTGTTTGGTATGTGGGAGAGAGAAAGATCGATAAGGCTTGTTTTAAAGTATATCGTGAAATGGAACCATTTAACGGAAGGTCGGGCGATGATGATTAACGATGGAGTTAATGGAGAACGTCTCCAACCGCTCGCGTTTATTATAGAGGTCTGAGTCTAAACATGTGCACGGTGACTGTTATGGTACCTGGGCTGAAGTTCGAATGGATATTCAGGTCTAGGCTATATGGAAATGTGTAGTTCTTTTTTGTTCTTTCGATGCTGAAATCGAGCTACTTCGGGATGGATTAAGAATTGATAACTATGCGAGGGAAAGGATCGTCCATTTGGTTAATGATGAGGATGTAGGTTTTCATAGATTGACGTGGTGTTGGAGAGGGATTTTTTACCTCGGAAATAAATCGGGCACAGTTTATGCATATAGTGAGAAGATGTCGGTATAAGAATAAATTCTGTGCAGGTACTTTGCTTTATTCTTTTCTGGCATCTGTGTGGGTGCTGCTTTGGAGAGACTAACGGTTGTAACTTGTTTGACAAATTCGTTTTATTATAATTAGAAATTAAATTAAAGAGGATTTCATTTGAAGTTTGCTGTAATCAGATACACAATTTAAAAAATTCTTTTAAATTAAAGAACACTCTTCCAACATTTCGTATACACAAACGATGGAACGAAATATTTCTTAACACGTTCGCGGGCAGGAAAAATTAGATAAATGATTTATTATTATTATTTTTCTTTGAATTTCAAAAAATTAACCCTATAAAGAATTGAATACATAATAATGTAGCTTATAAATTTGAATGCTATAGGATTCACGTCCGCGAACGTGTTAACATATTGGCCACATAATAGTTCTACCATAAAAACGAAAACTGAGGTATCGACGTATACAGTTTCAACTTTGTACAATAAACTCAACAGCATTCGATTTCATCCACCAGCAGAATTAAACCTGTATTTGATTCCTCGGTCCAGCGACGATAGGGGATGAATTTTGATCCCGTGGACGAGGCATCCCCCGTTTCCCATAAAACCAGCCATGACATCGTGCCCAGCGAAGCGACCACGTGTGACGAACGCCGCGTAGTACTGCGTCTCGTTACATCCGTCACAGCCGTCGGTCCGTAAAATTAGCGCCACCTGCCACCCTCACGAAGTCCGGCTTCCCGTTGCTACAGATTCTGACTCATCCCCATCGCCTCTGAGTATTTAATGCATTTATAATAACGGACTTAATAACGCCCTGCCCATCTTCACGCTTGGAATTTGTTACAAATTGAACGTTCGCCGATACGGAAGACAAGGAAGTTGAAAGACGCTGCGTTGGAAGGTGTTATCGATAATTGGAGATTTTTCATTTTTCTAATAATTTCTTTTCCACTTCCTTTGTGGTATTACTGAAATATCGATATTGCAAAGTTCGAGGATTTTTGTGTGAATATTATATTCTAGTTATAGCAAGAATCTATATTAGTACAATTTCTGTTTTAAATTGAACAGTATTAAATTGTTTTTAAATTGAGACTAAGGCTGGTTTGAAAGGCCCAATATGCAACGAATGATTTATATCAATTTGTTTTCAAAATATCCAGTCGAAAGAAGATCACAATTCAGCACTATTCCGTTACCGCGGGTATTAATCAGAAATAATAATTCTACAACGTTATTCTACAGAAACATGCATTGTTGGTCGTAAATTTAACTAAAACATTATTCTGTTTCAACGAGCAATTCACGTTGACACATTTTCCTCACCCCTTTACGTCAAACACAAAGTACAGAATAACACGCAATTAAAAACCACCCTGTATAAATATCTTCCAGTCGAAGATGACTTAATTAATGCGGTAAGGTTCCAGCAGTCATTACTTCTTTCAAGCTTAAAGGAATAAAGAATCATTACATTACTCTGGCCACCCCGCAACCAGGGGTGGCATCGCGCAGAGGGTTGGCAGGAAGCTCGGTGTACAAACTATAATGTGATTGTTTCCGAGCCAACGGACCTGCTGGGGCTGCTGTTTCGCTCCACCGGTGATGACTTCATCCCCATCTGATCCCGATTTCCTCTCCGTTTTAGAGACTACTACAGGACCATCAGTATTCGTTCTCGTATAAACCATCGCGCGCCCCTCCTTCTATCTTGTCACTCGAGTGCTCCAAAAACACCCCACATTGACAGACAAAAATAGGGATTCCTGTTAAATTGGCCGAATGCAAAAGTTGGGATGTTTTGCATTTTATATTTCTTATTATTATTTATGTTATAATATTTACGAATTGTGATCTACAGAATATACCAGGTATTATTATTTGTTTTTTAAGTGATGTTGGATTAAAAAGGATACGAGTAACTGCTGTGAGATTTACTATTTAAAACAGATGAAATAAATTTATATATTTAAGAAATAACATTTTAGTCTGTATATACCATTATTGATTTATTTTCTGGCATTTTTATTTCGTTCTTGAGAGTGATGTAGGAAGAACATATTATTTCTATTATTATTTTTTTTAAAAGACCAGGCCTGGTTTAACGGTTGGATCAATCGCCGACTTAACATCCCGTAATAAAACCTGACTATAATAATAATCATTACTATAAAATCCTCCTTCTTCTTTTTATTATTATCTGCCTGCTATTATTGAAGTCATTGTAAAACTCATCATTATTTCCGGTCACAAAGACCAACCATAATCAAGCACCAGAAGAAGGCTACCACACATATTATTCTGGATCTCTGTAAAGATCGACAATCCTCGTAAACCAACAAAACATCATAAACAGATCCTCCATCATCGTTTCGAGCAATATCATTGGACTTCCTGTTTGCGCGGAAATATAGAACGCTAGCGTGTAATCGCGAACCTTTTTACCCTTCGTGATGAAAGGGGGTAGAAAGGGAAACTGGCACAGGCACAGACAAGCAGTAGCTGATCGGGAAGAACAAAGCTCGTAGATAGACCCGGTTGCATTGTCCCGCGGCTGTTTGCGTCCGTTTCTATCCCTGTGTACAGGAACGACGGACTCTTTGTGCCTCTTGGTGTTTTCGCCATCGTGCACCATCGGGTTCTCCCGCCAACTGCGGCCAGGGGATTACCAGAGAAATCCTTTAATGGTATTGTTGGCATTTGAATAACACGAAATATGATACGAGATCAGAACCTAGTCGTCCTCTTTCTCTCTCTCTCTCTGCCACCCTTTCTTGCCGCTTCATCTTCAAGCTCGAACTTTAGGGGGGTCTCCTATGGGCACGTATAGGGTTACGGTCCCGTTCTACGCCGTTGTCCGTCTGGATTAATTGTTGGCAGCTCGTCGATGTTCAACCGAGATACTGGCGAAAAATGTCCCATTTCTTTCTTCCCTCGGTTCGCATGATCCTCCATCTTCGGAAAGTACACCGTCGACAGGCTGAACGTTTCGTCGCGTTGATCGAACTTTCGACTACGCGACAGAGGTCTGTCGTGATCTTTTTAGTTGAGATTAATTACCTCGCGGTAGTGGTACCCATTAAGCGGAGTCTTAAGTTTGTTTGGGGTGGAAGCTGTTGAACACTGTTTGAAAACTGTTTTCATTGTTCTATGAAAAAGATATTTTCAACTATAACAGATTTACATTGGAAAAGTCTGGAAGATTTTACCAAAGACAGTTCAGAAAATGGATAATGTCGCTGTAAACAAATATTAATATTACATGGTTATCATGCCACTTTCCAAATATAAAATATGACTGTAAATATGACTTACCTATATCCTTGTTTTGATTGAAGCACAGCTATCGAGCTACAACTTCTAGTCTCCGATATTTCAAATTTATCCACGACATCTATAACTTCACCGTGGATATACAATATTTCCAATGATTCTTTAATTTCATATCAATGTTCTCTTGATCTTACATCTCTACCATTTAATCTGGACCACTTAAACACCTGGACACCAAATCGAGAGATATCATGGAACGATCCACAAATTGAAATTCCGTCCCAGTCGCGCGGGGCTCGATCTAACTGTCCCCGAGAAGAAATATCGTTTCCAATTCGTGACTACGGAATATTACTGCGAAATCGTCCCGCGATTCCGCAATTGATCCGACACCGAGGTTAAACGTCGCCGCGCACGCTTCTAAGATGGTTTCGCAGGATGGTTTCGTGCGAGGTAGCATTTTAGACGGGAAGAAAAACGCGAATCACGCGGCGTCGGGCTCGACCGTGATGGGGAGGAGAGGCAAATGAAAAGGGACGCGGGGCTATAAAGAACAACGGCGGCCGGCGAAGTGAAAGGCCGGCACGAAAGCAAACGGGAAGACAATCTACGCCGGGCGAACGGTTGAAAAATCGAAAGACTAAAACGCAGTAAGTTATTACGCCGGGGAATCAACTTGTTAACGTCATTTCGCGCGTGAGCGACTACTGGTCACCTCGCGGCTAAGCCGTGGCCGCTATTTTTCCTGAAGAATGTCCATAAACCGGACACTTTAGACGTACGGCGGCCGCGCCACGATCTATTTAACATTCACGTCGTTCCTTTGAACCACGACGGGGAATGAATACTGCACCCTCCCTCTCTAGACGTCCCTTCTCTTTCTCGTTCGTTACTGTTCCCCGTGAACGGTGTCGCGATCGTGCCGTTTATTTTTAACCAGTTTAGCAATGGAATCGATGAGATAACGCGAGCCTGTCGCACGAATCCCACGAAAATGTTGGATGACGCGGTTCGACACGCGTGTCGGACTCGATAAGACGACGCGGAAATGTATTTGCTTGGATCAATGTGATTGCAAGAGTACCGCTGGCGTGCTTGGTACATAATGAATGGGATTATTTGCATTCCAGTGGTGCTGGATTTTTAAAGAGGCCCGATGGCTGCTTTTGCTCTTGTTTGATGATAGTCGTTGGGGGGTTGAGGTTTGGAGAGCCAGGTTTGCCCTGGAAACGATTTATTATTAGAAACATTTTTATTCGTACTGTGTAGTGTTGGTTCAATTTTTTTTAGGTGGATGTTGATTTTTATAATTCAAGTAAACAGGTTGCTCAATTTATTAGAGAATATATACTTTTACGTGCAAGAATTTGTTAAAATAATTATGTTAAGCATTTTAAAATATAAGTAGCGCAATAGATATAGTTATCGTGATTTAAGAACAGGGAAGGTATAGCACCTTTTAACTTCACATTATTGCTATGTGAATGTTTCTCTGTGCATCCTCAATGCATTACCACGATAAACAACGTTAATTATAGAATTAACTCTCCTCTTGTATCACTAAGGGGACACTAAAAACCGTTTCACTCATCGAGCGTACCTCCTCGCCTATATTCCACCGTCTTATCCTCCATTCATTCGCTCTAACGAAACGGTCCTCACTCATTCTAACCCCTTTGTTCTTATTTTGATTTCAGGTGAGTAATCGACTGAATCTCACTTTCGTGCAACAATTTGCCACGAAAACGTGGTGGATCGGTAATTCAATCGGTGTCGGTGAGTAAATCACATTGTTTACGCGAGCATGCGGTCTCGTGCGCGAAATTAGACTAAGAAAAAGGTCTGGCCGGTTGTGCCAACCAAATCTACACAGAAATACCCTGGATGAGATAGTTCCATGGTCGCGACCGCGAAGTTACGAGCGTAAACAGGCGATATAGTTGGCGATCCCAGAAAATTAAGGACTTGCCTCTGTGAGCAGACCCGGGACTAAATTACAAATTTAGAAACCCACTGAAAGCATAATATTCCACCACAGTCTGAACCAAGATCTTCACTTTCCAAACACATACAGAATATTCTGCGATAATCAAATCCCCACGAACTATTCTAATACCCAAACAATATAACAAGAAAACAATATAACGAACCCATAAATGCATACTAACAAATAAAAATACATCGGTTCTTGCTACAAGTATTTAAATATATCATAATGTGAATCGGCCATTCATTTTCCGTCAGTCCAGTAATTAAATAAAGTCGAGGGTGTAAATCGTCATCTCTCGAGTAGCAAGAGCTGCTGCTGGAAAAAGAAGCAGCAGGCAATCCAAAGGAGGAGAAAAGTGGGGAAAAAGCGGAGGATGCGAGACTAGGACTCGGTAATAATTCAAGCAAAAGGACGCATCAATCCTGATGACCCTCCGCCCCTCTTGTTCCTCCGCGATGTTTCAGCCAGAAATAGAGCGATGCTCGTAACGCTGTTCTTTCGTTGTCCTCCTTCCGCCACCGTTCCCACAAACTCGTCCGTGTTCTCCCCTGGGGAAAAGCTGGATGACTACCGATTTTCCCTTATTGCCGCTTGCCACGCGACACCCCCGCCCATGGCACTCGCACTTTTGCCACATAAATCTCCGCTCGTTGGGGCACAGCTAGCGCCGCCTCCGGAACTAATCGAATTTTCGGCCGAACTCATCTGATTTCGAATTGGAGATCTCGTCGCGTGGAATGGATCGATTGTTATTTTGAGAAATTATTGTGTAAGTACATATATATGTATATATAGTTCAGGCGACGAGGTCTCCAATTGGCAATGGGATGAGTTCGATATATACATATATTAATAATAATAATTTAATAATTTTGTCGGAAAGGTTCTGTACTTCCAATAGATTCTCCAAAACCTATATAATTATCTTTTGGAAGTCCTCGAAAAATTATTAAATTATTTTACAGTGCAATAGACTGGAATATATTTATTATGTTGTATAAACATATGTCGTATGTGGTACTTTACCGTACGGTAACTTTTGGACATTCTGTGTTATTATGTTTTTTGTGACATTCTAAGAGAATTTTTTTTTCTTAACTGTGGATTTTCTTAGGCTTTGGATAGAGAAATGAATTTTGTTGCGGTATGGAAGGTAGAGAGGTGATGGATATGGTGTCTGCTTGTTTGGATCTTCGGTGATAAATTGTATTTGGACAGCACTTAGCTCGTCCTTTACCCCTTTCTCTGGTAACGATGTTACACAGGTCGTCGCTGGGAGCATGATTCAATTTACGTACCCCTTTTAGCGTAACGAATGAAGAATATATATGTTAAATGACACATAAATCGTGACAGTTTTCTAGGAACAATTGTTTTTGGGTGAACTATAAATCTTTCAATGTAGGTAATTTTTTTGTGCTTCGTTTTTTAAAAACTTACTCGTTTGATCGTTCAATTTATTTTAAAAATTTGTAACAAAAAGTCGTATTATTATTGGCATATCATAATTTTTAAATCATTTGGACACTCGTCGATGTATTTTTTTTGTATACTTAGTCGATTTGTTCATTATGGTATTTAATTACCAATACAGTTTGTATTATAAAATTATTATTACTTCCTAAAAATTTATTATCAAATTATTGAAAAGATATATTAACTTCCACATGTTCGAACTGCAAAGCCACCCATAATCTAAAGTGAAAGTTCCCCGGTTTTTCTCGAAACTAATATCCAATCTATCGATCAAGCAGCAGAGTTACGATCATTTATATCCATTCCTAAAATCCACCTGCGTAAAATATAGCCCCCGGGAGCCTGCTTTTCTTGAAAATGGCGTTCAAAAAATGATGCAGCCACGTGGCCATGTTCTCCACTTTAATAATCAAGAGTGTTTCTCGCCATAAAAGAAACTCTTACACTCGTTATTTCTTCCACCTCTGAATAATTTAATCAGCCCGCATACTTTACACTCTAATAGCAATCACCAACCAAGAAACCACTCTCTTCAGAAACCTTATGTCGTATCTCTCACGCTACAATCACGAATGTATGATAGATAGGGATAGATTCGTAAAAATTCACAAATAAGCATAAAATATAACCAGATAATTCTGGAAATCATAATATTCTAAATTATCCCCCGACTTGACTTTAATTATAAAATAATTTTCAATTAATAGAAGACGTTCAACCGGTTTATACAGAAATAAATAATTTAGACATACATACTTGATTGCTAACTAAAGTCACGTTCGAGAATATATCAGATAACCGGAGCACTAACTAAAATTTCGCTCCAATAAATAGAATTGTATTTTATGCCATACAAAAATATATATAAAATATATAAAGATATATTTATATTTATATAATTTACGCTGCTGAAAATTTTGAAGATTCCCACGAAACACGGGTCCGTTCGTACGACTATCTTAAAATACGCCTATATTAGCCGCCTCCATTTACGGAAGATCGGTGCACTGATTTATTGTAACGCGTTCTCAACGCATTCGGTCTAACACATCTCACAGTGGTCGCGTAGGAGGAGCGACGCATCACCAGGAGCGGTGTTTAGACTCAAGAAGAACAAAGGGTGCCGCCTGTTCAAAGCCAGAGCTCGTTTCACAGCCCGTAGAACATTAGCCAGATCACCGGATGCCCGTGACACTTTTCTCACCCACTCGTCCGTCGTTATCTCCGCCGTAAAACCAGCCCTCTTCTACCTTCCCCCCATCCACCCTCCGCCACTCTCTCGCGCCCCCTCGTTTCTTATTAAAAAGTCGCCCGTTAATTTCGCGTCCGCCGGTGTGTGGCAAAAAACCAAGGGGGCAAGAGAATCTTGGTCCTACGCGCTATCGCGGGCAGAGATCGTGGAAGAGTATTCGGGAGTTACTTTCGGGCAGACGTTCAGATAAGTCGGTCGGATGGGACGTTCAAAGGCGGGCACATAAAGAGATCGTTAATTGCCGCTACTTTGTGTTCCAGCACATTTAACTGGTCCCGCGGACGATTTGTTTCGGCGATGGTGAAATCGTCGGGATGGAATCGCGTATAATCATCGTCGACTTCATAAACGACAGATTACTCGGACAGTTTGGTTATCTTATGGTGTACTTACGGGTGGAGGGGTGTCACACGGTTTCACTTATCTGCTGTAGCATTATGGTATTGGCCGTTCGACTATTTGCGATAAATCTTTTGGCTCTGTTCAGTGGGAGGAGGAGGTTTCTTGTATAAGTACATATGTATATCGTGTTGTGGGTGTATCTAGCACTTGAGCATTGACATTTGCTGTTAGAAAATGAAACAGGCAGTATTCGTTATTTTATCATTAGGGAAATTCGGTTTATAAAATCTCCAGTGTAGAAAATATACAAATGCGTAAAAAGAATTGGCCAATATTTGTTAGAGATGTATTGTTATATTCAGTTTTACTAGTGGCGCTCGTTAGACCTTTTGTACGGAGAAACGTACGGAGAAAAAATGTACGGAGAAACAGGGACGAGACAGTTGTCTTCGATTGATACCGTCAAGCAATCGTTGCGTGACAATGATCTTTAAGCAGACGTCGTTTCCAACGTTACATACCGCTAACTTTTTGCTCGATCGAGGACTCGATCTACGGTTAGACTTGCTCGTATCTGTTAGACTCGTTGCTTCCATGGATTTCGCGTGGCACGGTATTTTCATGTGTTCGAAACGCGGCGTGTCACCCTGCCTCCGCTTCATCAATGTTTCATACGCATGCGATGACCCCAACCCCCTACGCCAACGATACACTAAGTGGTTTTGCTCATAAAGCTGCGACGGTTCGTAGGATAATGTCGCCTGTAAGTGGGTCTCGAGTAGCGGACCGGATAGCGTGTTCTCGAGAGCGCACATGTGACCAAGGAACTACCACTTGAGAGACGTTTCCATAATTTACAGGAAGTTCCCGGTGATTTTGAAGTGTCTATATGGGTTTCGAAACAGGACTTCCTTACAATGTGTGGAAATCGAACTTTCTATGAGTGTATGTATTAGGGAATAAGTGTATTGTTATTACTGTTATCAGTATTTACGAACCTATGCTATGATTAAGAGAGAAGCTAAGAGATTTGCATATGCGGCACAAATTTTGTTAATGCCAAAGGGGTTGGCGAATGGTGTTTAACAATGCATAGAAACTATGTACGTCTGAAGTATGTGGCATAGCGTTAGATTTTTCTGTTTATAAGAATAACTATATGTATTTCATCTTCAATCGTGCCTGTCATTAATACGGCGCAACGTTGACCCTTATAAATGTTAAACAAGGATTCAAGTTTAGCCTAGTTCTTCACAGTATCGGTATCTATCACTAAAGCCTCATAATCGCAAAATTACGTGCAAATACGTGAGTGCTGTATGCAATTGATGTCTGTGGAATGCATATTAAAAAGTAACTACTATAATTGCACTAGTAGTCATATCGGTACAATCAATTGAATGAGACTACTGAAAAACTGCAATTTCTTTACTTGAACCACTTACACATGCGGACATAAAAACAGATTGATCAACACCGGTTATGCCTTTCAAATTCGTACTTCATTTTACTCGATACCGATCTCAATTACAAATTAATTTTTTGTCAATATTGCTCATTGAAACTGTGGCGCATATATCGCACGTCTCCTTTGCATAAACCATTCGATTCATGGCATTCTGAATAAGCATTCACAATTAAGTCCGTCGAGATACACTACTTTTCAATTAACTTTATCTTCCATTTTATTAATTATACCACATAAAAATGTCCACCACGTGGTTAATCTGCTTACGCGATCGCTTTTTACGCTCAGTTGGAGCGAAAAGCTGTGCTGCACAAGTACTGCATAAATCTCGTTCAACTACGTGAACGAAACCATACTTATTTATATCGATCGCTGGCTGATTGCATCCTACGTTTAATAAAAAGTTCCTGTGAATACAAAAAAGGACAGGTAATTATACATGCATGCGGAAACAAACAACTATTCTATTAAACACTTTTCGACATGCATACAAATTATTATTTTTCTCAATTGAAACCACTCCGTTCAATTTCAATGCTACAAAGTACATGCTTTGCGCGTAATGGACTCTGCGCATGCTGCGTTCGTGTAGAAATATTTGATACGAGCACTGAGATATGCAATTGTGGCTGGAATTATTCGACAGTCGTGTGGAGTCGCAAATGTTGTGGCAACTGAATACAGTAAATTGATATTATGTATAGGTTGTTAATATTTGCGGGTTTTGCAACTCGCGAGCACGTGTGTATTTACTAATTCTCACGAACGTTCACGATTATACATATCTCCAGATAATGACTTATCAGGTATACCTTCCTTGCATACCTAAGGTTTTCAACGTTCTTAGTATTAATTATTATTTTCCTCAATTTTATGTGATGTAGCACAGGAATGCGCAAGTGCATTTAATTAATTAATTTTATTTAACGTGCTGAGATAAATAGGAATTAGATACATACGTTGATTATCGTCACAAATATTTCCAAGAGAATCCAAGAATGTTCGTGTACATTTATTCGTGAACCAATAAATAGTCCACTATTTATTTCCAAATTTTTGTACTTAATAGCAAAACATTCTAAAATAATTAATTCATAGTAGCTATTCAACTCTGTAGATTTCGCTCCATTTCATTATTACGCCAAACATTCCAGCCTAATAAAAGAAATTGAAGATAAAATAATTCTGCTGTAGCTACATACCAGTTAAATAATTCCACGACAATGTCAAGCTCCATACGACAAAATTTCCAGAGAACCTTTCCATATAAAATTCAATTTTCCTACAGCATTCTAAATTACTCATATATCCCAATACAACGCGTTCGATTCAAAACATATACCAAAAATAGCTTCACAAGGAAACACCCTCCTAAAATTATTGCAAGCAAAAACCGTGTTTCTTCCACCAAAAATTGCCAACACAACAGAAATGAATATACAATCGCCCCAAGACTACGACGAAAATTATTCTCACGAATAAATCCATTTGACAATGCGTCCATAATAAACCACTAACAAATTCTAAGAAATAATGCCACTAGTAATTGGCACCTATCAAATACGCACCAACATATGCGCAAACTTCCCCAACCCAATTCCACACCGACCCCGCAACAACTCCATCGCGTTTACCCTCCCTCTGTCGGCCTGGAAAAGTTTCGAATTTCAAAGCCTATATTTTTCCCTCGTTTTCGACATGATTTGAAGCCGCGACTCGCAACCGGGGGTGTGCGCGGGGACACCCGCGTTATTTTTATAATCCCGTTTTGCCGGCTTCAACGCTCGAGCGGTCTCAGCGTGTCGCTGCTCGGTCTTGCGCGTGTGCATCACAGGAGAAAAAGGAATCGTTCTTGGGGTATCGCGTTACCGATCGGTAGGTAAGGCCCTTGTCTCTTGTCTTTTTCTCTTCTTTAACCGGCATGGCTGAAAAGGGGGATGCAGGGCGTGTGTGCGGGCGCGCGCGGGCAAATACACACGCGCACACAGACGGGGCCGCCAATAAAATTCAGGGATTTCGAGGACGCGACATGCTGGACAATGAAACGAATGGACAGGCCCCGTTGAAATAATTATGCCACGGATCCGAGAAATATTTGTGCGGAACACTGTGAATGGAATTGGCCGTTTCGGCGGTGTCCATTTGTTGTTACGGTCGAATAAGGCAGATTTATGGCACGGTGACGATTCTCGTTACGTCCGTGGAGAATATTTTTTCGGGCAATGCCAGAAGGGGCGGACGAGATTTGAAATCGGTCGCTTGGTTGTTGTTTAACGTACCGATTGTGCTGGAGTTTTATCGTTGGACGTTGCGAAAGAATTTGCGGAGTTTTTACGATATTTTTATTTCAGATTTAGATAAAGGAATTGGAAGTAAGGGGTTGAGACAATAGAAACTGGTTACTACAATTTTCCATTTTAGAGTCGATGTTAAAAATATGAATTTTTTGTATTGTAGGATATGTGACAGAAGATTCTTACAATAATTCTTTTCGGTTTTATCTGGTACCCAAATATTTCCAGCTACAAATGTTCTGTTTTCCTTTGCACGACAATTGCAGTATAAAATGTTGAAGCAGTAGCTCGAGCGCATAGAATTTTCACCAAAGGCTTCAACCTCCACCGTTCTACAGCAATCCCAAAAACAGATCGAAAACCTTCTATATTTTAGAACGCCTTAAACCCATTATCCACGAACTTGGTCATTGCAGAATAGATCCACCAAATACAAAATCGCATAATCATCCCTGTGATCTCTCTCACCCTGTTCCTTAACCCTTCGCGGTCCTATATAGAGACTGGCTAGATATTGCATTTAGTATCAGAGCAGACTTTATGACTTTATGTATAAAAGTGTACGTTGCTCAGATTCATTTTAGTCTTCCACGCACGTGTTGCAATTTTCTCCCCTAATATTGATATATGAAGGGTTCAGGAATTCAGAGTGAGATAGACAAGATTTTTACAAATTACTTGTTAAAAAATGACAATGTTAGTACCGTCATTTATTACTTACGTATGAAAATGCTGACTTAATTCCTTGCCCAACTGAGAGTTTTAACAATAAAGAGGTTTTCGACCTACGAAACTCATGTTCAGGAAACTGATTGCCTTCCGAGCCCCCCATGTAATCAAATAAACGCAGACCAGCCAAAACGAAACGGCAAAGGGGTAACCGCGTCCATTTTTTCCACTCGTCAACAATATCACCGTGCCGCAGGAAAGCTTCACGCGATCGATCGAATCCAGCAACGGGGCCTCACGAAGAGGATCCACAATTCTAATGAGTGCCAGGTCCGCGAGATAAGCACGCCTCTGCGGTCTGTGCAACGCGGCGCATTCATCCGTGCATTCCTGTCCGGTTTCCTTCTTTTCTGCCCACCCTCTCACCCCCGTCGACCTATCTGCCGTCCCTGATACGATGCAGCCCCCCTCGGTCGTTTGTCCGCACTCTTTCTTCCTCCTCGTACTTTTCTCTTCTTTCCTCGCTCCTTTCCTCGCCCCCTCGTCCTCGTCCCGTCGCGTCGGTTGGTCCCGCGGGTCCCTACTTATACCACCGCGTCGTCCACCCCCGGCTTTTGTCTTATTATTTGGTCGGCGCGGCCAGGTATATCTCTCCTGCTACACGGCACTCCTTTCGCTGCGATCCACGCATATAAACATCGCGGCTTTATCTGAGCGTTTTATAGCAGCGGAGGTCCCAGCAGCCAGGGGGACCGACCACGATCGCCACGGTGAAACGGAGGACGCGCTGCGATCGCGAGTAGGTACCCTCGGCCTACGCTCTCCTTGCGTTTTCGCCTGTTCGAGACCTGGCCGGGAGTTTTTGTTTGTGTGTTACTGTATGGTATGGGTATGCGAAGGCGAGTACTGGATTCGTTTTTGGTTTCGTTTCTTTTACGGGGTACACGAACTCGGATCACCTGTTGCGTACTGCTTTAGTTTTCTGGTTAAGGTCTGGTTCTTGGGACGCAGGGGATATTGAAATGTGGAAAATTCGTGTAACTGTGGTGGGCTAACTCATTGACTTGGGAAGGTGGAAATCTTCGTGGTTCGCGGTCTGTTATTTCTGGGACAGCTTGGCTACCGGAGGGATAGTTTCTTTGTTTAGCTAATTTAGGAAGTTGAGGAGAAGATAGTAGCTTTCCATTTTTGGAGACGAGAAATGAAAGCTGTTTGCGGATAATTACTGTTGCATTAAGATTTCGGAATGCTACAGTTAGTCTTAGGCATGCGTGAGGTGCATTGAAATACTTGTTGCTGAAAAAGTCAAAGAAAGGCGAGGAATATATGGATCGTAACATTTAAATAATCTGTGAATAATCTTGAATAGTCTGCGCGAAGGTAGGAAATGTAAATGTTCTTATGAACCTTGGCGATATTAGTATAATTCACCGCCAGCGGTTACCCTGGCTTGTTAATAAATTTTCCAAACAAAAAGTAAGATACAAATATGGGGAAGGAAATAAATCGTGCATACTAATCCAGGGATCTAGGTAGACGTTTATCCATGGAACACATGGACGTTACCCAGAATATACGTGGATGCTGCCCCCATTCAATTAAACTCGCTGTCTCTCAAAAATCCGTATCTCCGATCTTCGAAAACTCGTTCCCACCGATTTCCATCGCTCTTTCCACGGCGATCCATACCAAGGATCGATCTCGCGATCGCCCATCGTGGATCGTGAGAGACGGTCCGACGCGTAGAATCTGTTACAGGGTTCGCAAGAACGTCGCGGCAAAAAAGGAGGAAAGCGGCGTGCCTCATTAGCATACCATGTCTGGATCTCTCTTCTTCCACCTTTTTCTTCTTTCTGTTCCTCCTTTCTTTCCACGGGGACCTCGTCGCTTCTCCGTGATTCTCGCCACTTTGATAATTCCGTCGGCCCCGTGGCCGCAATATTTCTCTCGCTTCCTCCACTCCGAATCGAGCAAGCCCGCTGAATTTCGTAATCTGCTTTACTCGCCGCGTGAAATCGTCTCCCCGGAAAGAAGAACGAAGCATTTCGGCCATATTTCTGCATTTTTTTGTGGCACAGGTCCTGGAAGGACCCGTGACTCGATAGATTAGGTATGAACGCGTAAATCGTCGATTCAATGTTCTTTCGCTCGTCTAATAATTGTTTTTTTTGGGGGAAGGGGGGGGACAATATTTTCAACGAGTTAATGTTTACAGATTGATTGAAAAATGGAGAATGTTGTTGGGAATGTTTTTGAGTTTGTTTGGTGGGGAAATCGATTCAGACATGTGTGGATAGTATATTAATGGGATTGATAAGGGCACAGTCATTTCCAGATCGATTAGTTCCAGTGATAGACAAAATAATTCGTACAGTGGAAACGTGAAAATAAAGTGAATTTTTAAGTGAACACGTGAACTATGGTATACTTTCTTTATTGTCAAATATATTCAAATAGACACGTAGGTATGCAGCCGCGCGCTGTACAAATATATTAATGATAACAAATATGTTTCATGAGGTATTCAGGTGTATTATATTCAGGTGTAGAAGTTGATCGGATCATTCGGTATTTTATAATAACACACGGTGCCAACATAAAAGTGCTCTTACTACCCACAAACCAACTCTGACCATGTATTTGCCCCTCCTTAATTATGTATATACTTGAAACGCCTTATCAACGAAATTAAATGTTACGTAACAAGAACAGGACGTTAGTACTGCAACATACGTAAACCGCTTAGAAATAGGTTTCACCGTTAGCTACTTATTTATGCTACAGAAATTTCATTTAGTCTCCCTATGTAACCCACAATATGCACAGCCACATGGTCTATATAATTAAAACAATTCCAGTAATTCAATTATTAGATATATCCTACACCAACAAACAAATTATTATTACTATTCAACATTCGAACACTTTCCCTCAATCAGTATCGTGAGCTTTGCACAATCGCCATTTCAAAACCTAAAACTGCATGCCATTGCATATTTTTTATTTCATAGTTCCAAACATATAAAAAATAGAGTACGAGGTCAAGATAAATTCTCCTTTCACAAAAGAGTCACGAAGTCCTCCAGTGTTCATTCCATTCCGTACTTCCCGGTCTTGAACAAACAGGATAGAGCACGAGATTACGATAAAGTCTGTCAGAAGGTCGTGAAGTTCCCCAACGACGGTCGTTGAAATTTCGCGAGATCGTAATAGATCCAGCAATTAAAAGTCATTACACTCGATATAATACACCGTACGCCATGCAGAACGCGGCTGTCTCGCCAAGGTTTTTTCGTCAAACTTACTGGTCAACTTTTGTTTTCCTTCGGCTGAAAGTCGCGGTAATATCCAGATAAACATGTAAATTTATTCACCGTGGTAATTTGTCGCACGCATGACTGCTTAATATTTAATCCACGAACACAGCCACGACCGCGGATAGACGAGATAGTGTTCACGCTACGGAATTGTAAATTTTGGCGAAGGAGCTTGATAATACCGTCGCGTGTGTCGTTCGTCTTCGGTATTAATTGAAACGAAAGAAAAATCTTATTTCCATGCGTCTTCTTTTCCTTTCTTTAAAAGTGCGAACCGGCGACGTTCTGGTACGTTCATTTATTCTCGCACACGATCGTGCTGCACATTCTCTTTCGATAGGCGAGCCGTCGATCTCGAGATTAAATCGATCGCAGGGGATGAAGGGTTAACGGCACGCGAACGTTTTCCGCGAACAATTTACGCGCGACGGAAATTCGTCTGCATGCTTTACTTTGCGAAACTGGGGAAGTTAAAGAACGAGATGACCGCTTGTTAGGCAGTTTTTATTGGAAAGTTAAAGTGAATCGATATTAAGTGGAATCAGGACTCGTACTGCAGTGTTTATGTAGGGAAAACATTATTATTTAATTGTTGGAATATAATGCATTTATTAAAGATGTTCATTATCCTCTATTATTATGGTTACATGCATTGTACTCAGAAAATCTCTTTTCGAATCGCGAAAATTGCTGTAAAAAGTGAGTATGTACAAAAATTTACTATACGTCTTCAAAAATGTATAAAGTAATTTATGTACCAATATTTTTACGATATCCGTAAACGTTACAGGACACTGAAATTATTCACAGCTTTTGAATACCGACAATATTCTTCGCTCCATTGAATTCGTAACACTGGCAGAATCTAAATGAAGGTAGGAAAATTCAGGAAAAACTTCATTCGCTGCTGCGCAAAGTAATGCAAAGCAAAATAATAGCGGAATATACGTATCCTAGTCTTTCCATAACGAAATAAAAATGATCAGCCAACACAAAGCAAAGTATAATACCAATTTCTACTAACCATATTAATAATGCGTGGATACATTTACGCAAACTGCTCTTTGAATATCGAGGAATCGAGATCAATTAAGAAAGGCACTAAATTAAAAGTGGGAACAGCAAAACGATCAATCAAATCCAATCGATACGTTTTTCTGCAATTTTCACGCGTGTCATTTCTGTCGAAACTCGTCAAAACCGCGTCGTTTCTACTACCAATGATTTATCAGACCCGTTCGCTCATTAGTCGGATATATTAATTCAGCTATTAATATTTCTCGATCGATAATCGACCACGTTTCTACGGACGTTTATTGATACTAGTTGCAGCAGTGGATCTCGCTGCCAACACTCGCATATATTAAACGCGCGGAAATGTGTTCTATTTGAAATTTCCCTGATCCACGCTTGGTAAACACGGTTATTAACGATTGTTGCTTGAATTGCTGCCAGTTTCCCGCTCGTTCTTGTAACTCGCGCGGACCTTCCCGCCGGGAAATGGATTGCACGCGTGAAAACGTGACTGCGTGTCATCGGTCCTTCGTTTTTGGGTCTTTGAGGATTGATGATCGAATAATTCATTAGCTTTATCGATTTCTAAACAACCATTTATCGTATTGCACGACGAACACGTTATTTATTACGATTTCGGAAACAACGACGCGCGAATAACGAGCGAGGCTCTTGTACAGATAAAATGCAATTTACGTATCGTCGAGCAGGAAACGATAGCGCACCTGGAAAGTAACAAAACGAAACACAATACACAACGCGGAAATAAGTGATGTTATCCTCTAGCCGGGATATGTAGAAGTACGATTTTATTTCGCTGCGCAATTCCGTACGCAATTTCGGTCGAATTAATTTGAAAGCGTCGATGCAAGACCGCACGAAGGCAGAACTTTATTTGGCTGTTAGGCAAACTTTGAGAAGAAAAATTGGACTTTCCAAGAATTCTTTATGGCGAATGAATGAAAAGTTTAACCGCCGTGTCGAACGAAATGGAATTCGACGATACCTGCAAAGGTGTCGTATAATTTCAAGAACACTGTAAAGTAACCAAGACGTTATTATTTCTTTATCAGACATTTCAAATGTGTCGTGTCGGATATACTTTTGAATAATACGTTTATCTATTATTACGGAAAGGCAAATAAATCCACCTACTTTGAATCATTTAATAATGTCCCGTTTAAATATGGTTTAATCGTTCTCCATTTACCACTAACGCGAGCATTACAATTCAGTATAAGCAAAACGGCAGAAATAATAATTTAGTAATGTAATATCAGTTGAAGCTGCGCCTGTTGAATTATGATTCTAGTAAAGACAGAATGATTACTACCCCAACGAGAAAATTTACTTCGAATCGAAGACAAAACACGAGGCAAACAGCACTTAACAGAAATCTCGATCACGACCGCAGAAAAAGACAGGAATAACGTTGAACAGACAGAAATTTTATTCAATCCATCGTCGTCCACTTTCTTCAGTATCTAATGACAATACGAAAAATTTACGCGGTCCTAATCGACACAATATTCACGACAATTCGATTCCCCCATAGATTCCGCGTTTTCAGTAAGGAATGGGTGTGTTTGTCCCGAACAGACGAGAATGATTGACTGCGGCTACGGTTCCATATAAATAGCATTGTATTTCACATATCTCGTGTACACTTTCAATAAATATCTTTCAAATAGTATTTACATAGCGACAGTTCGATTAGAGAATGGGACTAAGTAATACACGTAACCGGTGACTCTTCCGTTTTCAACGTTAACAGTCTCACAAATATAATATATATATATACTCGAAAATCAATCGGGATTACGCTTAATATCATTCAACTGCAAACAAGTGATTTACATAGAAACGATACCAAGTAGCACCGGTTAAAGGTTAAGTATCGTTCAAGTATCGCAATTCGACGTAGCTGCCGTCGGCGATTCGCAATCGAAACAGACATTCCTACGTCGACGTATTTATGGCACTGGTTCGTTTGTCCTCGAGGTCCGTGGACCACAAAATCACACACGCACGATCGTCCCCTCTACGTGCACACACCCCAAAACCAGACATTTCGTCTCAACCCTTTGCTGGCTCGAAAATCCATCCGACAACGTCTGCGTATACAAACGTTCCACTGTGCGACGACAATCGGTCCCTTGAAACCGTCACTGGAACCCGGTGCCTCAAAAATCATCCCCAAATTGTTCCACTGGACCATTTTCAATCGTATTAATTCACACAAATTCCAAATCCTCTTCACTACAGCTTCTCCAGGGCGCGACTATTCGTCAACAGCTCCCTGGTGAGTCTCCACACTTGCTTGGCCGCGTTCTCCAAACCACTGGGCGACTTTCCTTTGAACAGATCCAAGTTCGGCAGAAAATAGTGAGGACATCTTCGACACTGAAGGCAGGAAATCAGTTGCAACAGTATTCCATTGATCCTATCCGCGATAGAGGTCTCGTCCCATTCCACTTCGTGCGGATGCTTCTCGCATTCGTACAGCAGCAATGTCTTCATATGATAGCTGGACACTGGATTCCCAGGTAGATCCAGGTGTCGATCCCTCAGAGTCTTCAGAATGCTCAGGCAACGTTTTCTGCTGCCGCCCTGGAGCAAACGATTCTCCGCGTCGATGAAGGATAACGCCCATGCGTCGCCTTCCATCGCCGACTGCTTGCCCTGCAAGCCTATACACTCTTTCGAGAGCATATCGAAGCCCTCTGTCTTTACCTCCGCCACGATATTAGGATGCGGCCAAGGTATATGCGCTATCGGCCAATGGGATGCCGATCTAGGCCACAGTCCTGCACATTTGAAGGCCGGCGTGATCTGCACCACGTATCTCTCTCTGATTCGAAGCTTCACTTCCGTCGTGTCGGCTATCATTTTCACCGAATCCCTGTAGGCGCACTTGTCACAGGCCTGCGCCACCAGAGTCTGGAACCTCGAGCGGATTTTCCGAGCAGACAGATAGCCAGAGGCCGTGATGAATTCCACCCAGAGAGACATGGATCGTTTTCGTCCGTCGCTGAGCTTCAGAACCGCGCATCCTGGTAGCGTTCCGTCGTCGACGAAATTCAACACTCCCATCTGATTTAGATAGATCACGATCTCGAACTCCGTCGGCGAAATAACGTCCAGGCCGTCGAAACGGCCGTTGTAGTCCGTCAGCGACGAGATGAACCTAGGTTCCTGGACCTCGACCTCTTTCAACACGTCCTGCACAACTCGGCACACTTCTTGGATCGTCTTCATCACTTGGCTCTTCCTCGTCATCACGCGTTCCCCGAAGTACTTGTTGATCTGGTACACCATCTTAGACTGAGCCGCCAGCATATCGGCCGGCAACAGCATGGTTGCGGCGGCCTGAAGCCTTCGAGGGCTTCTGTGTCGCGGTCCTTACTTGTAGATCACCGCATTCTGCTGCGAAACACCCCGATCGAACCGTCTTCTCGTTGCGTTCAACTAGATTTTCCAGGATTTTTTCGTTCCATGTGCAGCTTCCTCCGTCTGTTCAGCTATCTAGCTTGCCTCGACCGAGTCGACAATGACCGTACTGTTCCCCGAGAAACGATGCTACCCGGGAACAGCGTCGTGCGGGGTACAAGGCCGGCCTCAGCGTCGGAGACACGAGCGAGAAGCGGGAGAAGAGGTGTGCGAGCGACTCCGTGCAGGAGCAGATTGTCGACTGCGCTGTCGTCCACCTCCTCCGCGCCACCCGCTCTTCGTAACCGCACGAAGTCGTGCGGCGCGCTGGGCGGCACCCGCGAGAGGCCACGCCCCGCCCCACGCGGTTCGACCAGTCGCGCGGTGCGGTAACCGCAGGGGCGTGGCCAGCCGCGGTACGCCGACGGATCGATCCGTTGGACCCGTTCTACCTATACGCAAACGCGCGTCTCGCCGAAGGACGAGGGCAACGGCGGCTAACCCCATAACGCGAACCCTTCGTCCCCCATGAATTATGCAGGGATCCTATACTCGTTTTATTTCGTGCCCGTGGATACGCAGGGCTCGGCCATTCCTCCGCAACCCCTTCGACCGAGCCACGAAATTTTCGTTATGGTGGAGGATTCGACGATCACGCTTGGCTACCTCGACGGAGCCACCGTGCTAAAGAGGTTCTTCAGTCGGTTTTTGTTTGCCGATGGTGGGCCAGCGGGATGATACTCTGTCGTTATCTATACGGCGACCGTAAAATTTCCCGAAGAGGTGGTTCGGTCGGGAATAAGAGATTCGCGCGACACGCTGACGAGTTTTGGTTACGGTTGAGTTATCGGGGGGCGGGGGGAGGAGGGACCAGTTTCATTTACGAGCGTTTTATTGAGAACCGGACGCACGCGGCGAAGAAAGTTCGGTATAAAATCTACATTTAACGACGACAACGATAACTCTACCATTAAGGCTTGTAAATCGCGGGGGAACTGCTCGATACGGCGCGCGTAAAGTGTGGCCGAGCGTTCGCCGTGGAAACGTTTTCCTCTCACTTTGTTTTACGGGGTAATAATAGTAAACGTAAATTCCCGAACGATCGGCCGAGCCGAGGCTGAGTGGCATTGGCTAACGAATGTCATTGCGCCGCTGAGATAAGGCAGGAAGTTCCTCGGGGGAATTAAGATAAGGGATACGACTCGCGTCCCGTAGGTGTATAAAGGATATGAAAGTCGGTAGCGACGCATTCGACGAGGCGGTTTCGGTGTTCTGGCAGCGCGTGCGCAAGTGTTAATATCGTAGATAATAATTGCTCTATGGCGCCTTTTATGGTGCCGTTTAGAGTTGAAACGCATTGGATGTTGGAAGAATTCTTGGCGGGTCGTTATTATGGTAGATATCAATTATTGTGGATCATTTGCTGGGGAAAGGTTTCATGGAACGAGGATTAATATTTTACAAGATGTGCTTAATTAAGCAACTGAGAAATATTTTACTTAGTGTATGTTCCAACAGACTTAGATTTTTGTAAATATTATTATTCGGCAAAGATAATGACGGGGTTTAGAAACAGAATTTTCTCAGGGGTTCGCAGAGAATTTTTAATACATTTCTGTCCACGGTAGACTTTATTCTACTTGATAGGCATAGGAATATCATAAAATGGTCTGTGGCAAGCCAAACAACACTAAACAAATCCTGGTAAATATCATTACTGATAGCAAAAATCTTACTGCAAACACCTATCAATGGTTCATTTAGGATAACATGGTTTCGAGTGAGTTACACTTTCGAATACGAGACGAAATGCGTTTATTAATTATTTACATCATGTGTTCGAACAGCGATTCGAGTAGAAATAAATATCGTTTAAATAATATAAAACGAAGTATGTACATACAACAATATAATGGTCGAGCTTCCATCGCGGGCTCGATCGCCAACCGATTATAAACATTGGATTAATTTAACGGCAACGGATCGCACGATAATTTACATCAGCCATTAGAAGAACAAGAGCAGCTAACGTAGTTAATTGATCTTCGCTTCTATATTGCAACGCTACATAGAGAAATTCGTTCCATTTGCGTCGGCAAGCACGGAATTCCGCTCCAAGCGAAAGCTTCACTGGTATAAAAAACACATCTATGTACTTAATTATATTTTCCACGGTAGTGCACACGCTTGTCGATTCGGTGGTATTCTGTCCCCACTGTTCTCTTCGAACTAATCCTACAGATCCTACAAAACTAACGTAAAACCTAGCAACAATTGTCTTCGCAAGAAACGAAACATTAATATACGCAGTACGATACCGCACTAGGACGGGAGACATCGTTGCACAAGTAACCGCAATACGACATGCATTACTCGCGCCACGATTAACAGAGCACGTAATAAAACGTTAAACAAGACGGAGGAAAGCAACGCGAAGAAAAGAGACGTAACGGCAAGACCAGGAGATTGGTTACACCATCCCCGTATCGAAGTACTCGAACAAGACAGCGAGTGAAAGTCGACGTTTCCACGTTCCTGGCGAGGGTAAAAAAAAGCGGACAGAGAACCGACGCGAAAGCAGCATCCCGATACTCGTGATACACACGAGCCGCCGAATCTTTCCATCGTAGAAACTCCAGGCTCCCCTCCATTCTTTATTACATTCCTCCTGCTTGAACATCACCAAACAAAAACATTCAGCTTCGCTAAAGCTTCTCCAGGGCGCGACTGTTGGTCAATAACTCCCTGGTCAGTCTCCAGACTTGCTTGGCAGCGTTCTCCAATCCGCTGGGCGATTTCCCCTTGAACAAATCCAAATTGGGTAAGAAGTAATGGGGGCACCGCCTGCACTGAAGACACGAGATCAGCTGCAAGAAGATCCCGTTGATACGGTCTGCGAGGCATCCCTCGTCCCACTCTGTCTCTAGGGGATGCTTCTCGCACTCGTACAGAAGTAACGTCTTCATATGATAACTGGACACAGGATTTCCGGGCAGGTCCAGGTGTCTGTCCCTCAATGTTTTCAAAATGCTCAAGCATCGTCTACGGCAGCCGCCCTGCAGCAGTCTAGTCTCGGCCTCCGTGAAGGACAACACCCACGCGTCACCCTCCATGGCAGACTGTTTCCCCTGAAGCGCCACGCTCTCCTTGGACAGCAAATCGAAGCCTTCCGTCTTCACCTCAGCCACGAGGTTCGGATGTGGCCAAGGGATATGAGGAATTGGCCAGTGGGCCGCAGACCTCGGCCACACGCCCGAGCATTTGAAGGCCGGCGTAATCTGCACCACGTATCTCTCCCTGATTCGGAGCTTCACTTCCGTCGTGTCCGCTATCATCTTCACGGAATCTCTGTAGGCGCACTTGTCGCAGGCCTGCGCCACCAGGGTCTGAAATCTCGAGCGGATCTTCCGAGCGGACAGGTACCCGGAGGCAGTGATGAACTCCACCCAGAGGGACATGGATCGTTTTCGACCGTCGCTGAGCTTCAGTACCGCGCAGCCCGGCAGGGTGCCGTCGTCGACGAAGTTGAACACTCCCATCTGATTCAGGTAGAGGACCACCTCGAATTCGCCCGGCGAGATAACCTCCAGGCCCTCGTAGCGGCCGTTGCACTCGGTCAGCGACGAGATGAACCGCGGCTCCTGAACCTCCACTTCCTTCAGTACCTCCTGGACCACCTTGCACACCTCGCGGATCGTTTTCTGCACCTGGCCCATGCGGGCCTGCACCCGTTCCCCGTAGTACTTGTTCATTTGATACAGCATCTTCGACTGGGCGGCCATCATGTCTTGAGGCAGCAGCATGTTGCTGTGGCGTGGCTCGGCCGATTGCGAACAAGATTGCTCGGATGTTTATCCTTGACAGCAGTCTGACTCATTCTACCGTGTGGATTTTTGTTGTATCGATTGGCCTCCAGCAATTTCGCTCCATGATCCCGCGGTGCTTTTGTTTCCTGCGCTGCCCGATCGATAATGGGCTACGGGGACCCCGAGAAAAGGAGGAACGCGAGGTTCCTGGATCACGGGGAACACTTTCGTGAAGGAGTCACCGATAATAGGCTGAACGAGGCGCGCACGAACGAGCGGCAATCGTCGGCGGCAGGTGTTGGACGTGCAACGAGCGCGACTCGAGGTGTTCCGCGCGCGCGACGACAGAGAGAGCACCGGGGACCACTGGCCCGTTCCACTGCCCTTGTAGTTGTGTGCCGGCGCCCCAAGTCCCGCCCTCTGGACGACACGGTCACGTGGAGCGTGCGCGGTTTCGCCACGCCCCTTCGTCGTTCCTGCTCCCTTGGTTTGCGCCGCCACGAGCCGCGACCGTGCGCACCATCGACGTCGCGGCACCTCGCCCTTTCGTTCCGAACAATTTTTCGTCCCGTTTTAGTTATTTACGCGACTCCTCTCGTTGTTAACGGGGTACATGGCACGGCGAACTTTGGATATAAAGGGACGATCCGTGGATTTCCGAAGGAACGGTGAGAATCGTCGGATGGGTTATTGTGGGTTTTGAGATATGATTCAAAATGATTTGAATAGTGTTTTCGTAATGTAGACTAGTATAGTATTCTACATTTTGCAAATTAATTATTGTATCCAACTTGAAATCATCCTCCCGTCTGTTATTTGCCCTCAGTCGTCGTGTCATCGCATTGATACAGACTCGGGTGATAGAATTCAGAATGCTCCGCACTGGCACTAGGTGTCCATCGATAACACTTTATTTTAACCAAGCTATAAGACCCAACAAGAAGAAGCAGAAAGCACATTTCCCTGTCCTCAATTAGCAAATACTATATAGCGTGTCATATCCAACGGGAAACCATCTTCTTTCTTCCATTTAATTTACCTCTTTCATTCCTGTCTAAATCACAGCCTGCACTTACTGCTTGCTCAGCCCGCCACTTCGTTTCTATTATACATTCATTTCACACCGTCCAGCACAGAAGCAACAGCGAAAGTAAAAACGTGCGCGCAACGATTTCACGTGCCAGACACATAAATATCCCGGGTATCCATAATTTCCCCCGTCTATTTATTCTCCCGAACCTAATGTCAAGGAGACATCAACGAGCCTCCGAACAACAGTATGTACCAATCCACCGACTCGCCCGTAAATAAATTCCTAGACGGAGGATCGTCCACGGAATAGAATCGTGCAAAGATTCCGCTCACGATCGTTCGAGTCGATAATTCCATCGCGGTGGGTCATTTGAATATTCGACGTTCGAATAAGAAGCAGAGAAAGTTCGCAGAGACGAGAAATTTCCTATTGTGTCCGCGTCAGCTCGCAACATGGCGATCGAATAATTCAGACAGATGTTTTCGGATGAAAGTAGCGATTCAGCATTGTAAAGCAGAATTTTCCGGGCCGCTTTTGTGCGTCGATCGTAAAAAGACGCGAATACCTGTGTCCGAAGATACCGATAACCGGCTGAGATATCCCATACGTCGATCTCCCCCCTGTAAGATTCCGGCGATTACAGCCTTCGTATGACGAGGAATGGTCCCAGGTACCGCCTGCTCGACCTTCTTAACCCTACTGTTATCGAGGTCAAATCTGGCGACGCGACACTAGGGACGTGTTTTATTTGGCGAACGGGTCGCTTGTGCGTTTGATGCCGGTGAAAGGGGTGCTTTACGGCGATGGAGTAGATTGTAGAATAGATATCAAAGAATTTTCGAGATTCGAGAATGTAAAGTGATCGTGTAATAGAATATACCTATTTATAATTTCGTGTTAGGTATATAAATAAATACAGGAGCTGTATTCTTTTTTTTTAATATAACTATTCGCGTGTTGGACTCTGATGAAATTTTACACGAATTGAAAACTGTTTCTTTCAAACATTCATAAAAGAAATTTACAATGAATTGAATTTGAAATCAAGCTTCTCCAATTTTCAATATTTCTCTATTTAATCAGCCTGCCTGTTTCCTAATCAAGTACGTTACTCGATGCTGTACGGTATAAACATTTAAAAATTCATCGAACAACTACTTTTAAAAGGTTCACACCCCCCGACAGATTATGTCAACCCCTAACACCAAAAGTGGATATGCCTTCCAAAAGAAACCCTTACAAAACGAATAACCCATTACGAATTTGTTGCTTCTCATATAGAAAGACGCGAGTTGCAGGCACATATATACATCTAGCATTACTCTTAGAAAACCCTCAACGACGACCTCCTGTCCGGTCGAGCGTCGCCCCGTTGGCGGATAATTAAATAAAGTTCAGAAATCCAATCTACTCGAAGTTGGAGTGGTAGATTGGTGCCCACCAGGCCTGCTATACTCTCGCTAATACGACTTGATTCATGAGTCGAGCACGTGCTCCTCTCTCTTTTCCTCTCTCCCTATCTTCGTTTTGCTTTAGAGCCGTGTTTTCGTGCAAGGGATGAGGGGTCAAACGTTCTGCTACATCAGCCCTCGCATTAATGCAGAAACCGGCGTCTCGTTGCGCCCTAAACGCGCCTTTCATCATCCCATTTCGACTTAATTCGTTTATCATCTGAATTATTTGTACACCCACGAGATGCTCGGGGTGCAGCTTGGAAATGATGCCTGCGTTTGGTCATTTTTTATACGGGGACAGGGAAGAGGAGGAAGGGGCAAGCTTCTAGGTTGGATTGACAGAATTGGGAATCGTACGAATAGGGAAGGAAAATTCGCGCAGTATTTTTTAAAATAGTGCTTACTTCAGAAATGATGGAATGAATATGGCCTCAGTGCTTACGTGTTTGCGTAAATTTTAAATAATTGCAGTGATTCAAATTTGGTATTGCGTCTCTCGGATGGAAAGTATCACCGTGATCGACATTACGATTTGCTTATTTTATTATTTTCTTGTTCATTATTACGATATACTTTCCATGGAATGCATACTCGTGCAATATTTATAAGAACTCGTTCGTTTCTCAATTGGATAATTCTCCAATTCACTCAAATTCCCGCAAGAGAGTGAAGATTCGTAAATTAAAAAGGAAAAGCTAAATATTATTTATCACTGAAAACTTTAATGCTGTTTTCCATCCAATCCGACACTGACCCTTGAATAAATGTTCATCCCCTTGCTCAAATAAATCGTTCGACCAACGAACGACCTGGCAAGCTAAAAAAGGCGAATCTGCAAACCTGAAATACGCAATAGCTGTCGAAGTAAGATCGTCCAGGATCCAGGATCGTTTCCACCGACTGCACATCCACTCGGCTATATCTAACGTCCCGATCGGTACCATGAAAGTCCCTAAAAGAGCAATCCTAAGCAAATGCAGTTCGCCAAAGCAAAACATTCCTCAAAGGAGGGGGCTAGTTTTACGCGGCAGGTATAAGAGCCTCCTTCGGTCTCCTATTGCGTGGCCTTTCATTGTACAAGGTTTTCAGTCGTGTAGAAACGACGACAAGTCTCTGGCGGAGGCGACCAGCCGGGATGAAGAACGCAGACCTTGTAAATCAGCTCGAACGAACATCCTCGCGTAATCCCCGAATAATCCAGGGCTCAGTCGTTGAGCTCCAACAGCCGGCAAAACTGGAGAGGCGCACTGCGTATTTCATGGTCTTCTTGTTTAATGAAACGAGAGCATGACGTTCTCTTGGCTCGATCTCTCGATTCGATCTGGATGAACTGGCGGTGATTCGTATTGCGCGGCCACTCGAGGGGGTAAGGTTTTGTTCAGACGGGGAAATTTTTCTGCGAGAGAAACCCGTGTTTGAGCAGAATGAGGAATATGAATAGGAACATTCGGGTAAATTATTCTGGCTGCCCTTTTTTAACGATCGGAAATGAATTTAGTGTTTTATTGCGAGACATGCGACTTTTACTTCGGCAGACTATAATATTTAAGTTGTATCTGAATTATAGTAAAGTTCCTAGTCTAATGAAAAGTTAAAACATGCCAATTACAATTAATATGTGTATCTATTATGATAGGCGTAGTAAATGTGTTATGATAGATATATCGTGGCACTTATGGGGCAAGTATAAAATTAATTCGATGACATGTTATCTAGATATTGTCTAAAAAATAATGAGAGCATCCACTCCAATTGGTCAGATCATACGGTATAATAATAATTTAGAGAAGACAAATCATGTTACCCAAAGAAAATCGCATTCAACTATATTCGTATTACCTATACATAAAATCGAATCCCCCATCGAGCAATTTAAATGCACGCATAATCATCGCATTAAAGTCGCATAGACTCGATTATCGACGCAGACGACGATCGTTCCCCTGGTAGTGTTATAGTGCAGGTTCATGGACCAGTGACGGAAGCACTGGTCCAAAGCGAGTGACAGTCCTGTCACATCTGTCGGCGAAAATGGATCGCGTTATGCGCTGTTTTGCAACATCCCCGCCTCTCTGCACGGGTTCATCAAGCGAAGAAAACTTGTCGTTCGCCGTGTACCGAACGCCATTAACTCGGCTCGTTCTGTCCAATTAGTTTCGTCCGGCGAGGCTCCCAACGAGACAGGAATCCGCATTCCGAGTCGGGTACTTGGAGAAATTTAGTCCAAGACCGGGCCTTGTTAAGCAAGGAGTTATTGGTAAATACTGAGTAATGAATTTTCAGTTTACTGGATGCCAAGTATAAATTTATTGAAAGAAAGCGAGCCGCTGTTGTTCACGTTACAGTGAAACCTCGATTAACCGAGTCGGGATTGCTCGTGATCTACCTTACTAAAATTAGTTACAAAGAGGGTGCTACTGCTTTTAATTAAGTTGTTCAATGTTTGGAAGAAATTTGTCTTTGATTACTTCTTAAATCGGTTAATCAAAGACTTTAGGTGCCTACTATTATTTTTAAATTAGGGATCAGCTATGAAAAGATTGGGTACCTACTTGTAGGACGGGGAATGCGATTAAGAACATTTGACCGGTAGTGTGTTTATATATTAGGGATGCTAGGGCTGCCTGCAACGTAAGAAGTCTTTTGTATTTTGGATGCCGCGATAAGTTATCTCGTGTGGGATACTGTAATAAAGGTATGAGAACACGCACGTGACACGCATAATTCATTGTTCTGCGGACGGTTTTGATGCTTTTCTAACGTTTTCGACGCATCAGCCGGCGCGTTCACAAAACTAGGGTGGCTGGCGCGCCGCTTATAGAACTTCTACACCAGCATGTAGTAAGTCTTGACAACTGATCGTATGGGGCCTATATTACAGGTAAATACATCACTGACAATGAGAATAAGTTCCAAGTGTACCTTGTTTTACGTCATTCTCGTTTTTCACAGCAAAATTGTATTCGTCTTTGCAATTCTTTAACTCGATGTTCCAAGAAACTTCTAAACAACACCTGCCTGCAATTAATACAATACTACAAATAGAAATATTTTCCACCATTACAGAAGAATCACCGTGCGAAACATTCACTATCATACAGTAGCAACCGCGAAGGTAATTGTATTCACCAAAAAAAGAACAACTAACAAAGTCATCACTCAAACGAAGAAAAATATTGCAACAAAAAAGTAAAATAATTACAACATCCAGTACCCTTTTCCCCACCGGAAACGAATCCCCCCACCCACATTACTCTCCCCAAATGAAAATTTCCACAAAGCACGCCGGACGATAACTTTCCAAGAGCATCGAGCACAGACAACTGCGCCCCCTCCCCATGGATACCTCGGATAACTAATGATCCAGCCACTTCGTCCAGCATCCCGAATCGAATGAACCACCTCTCACGCTCACGAGCCATCGTGATTTCGAGTGGTTCGCGCTCCGCAAGGAGGCTCGAGAGGGTGCTCGTGGTAGACCTGGCGAAGAGGACGGGGGGTCTATTATTGTCCGGCGCTTAATCTGTTTGTTGTATACCGGGCGGCGGGCTGCTAAGTGGTCCCCATTCTATGGTGCCCTATGGTGTATACACATTGAAGGAAGCAGCAAGGGGCCCTTGTGAACGCGACACATGTTGTTACATCACGATGCCCATTGTCGCTGCGGAGAGCAAGGCGCACTGCTGAGGCGGCACGATTTCGCTTCCCCGAGAGATGAACGCCGCACGGGGAACACTAATCGTGCACCACTTGACACTCCGCCAGGGCTGCAGCTCTTTTTAACTGTACACCCTCTTCCTTTTCTACGCGGACGCTTCATCGAACGTGTAAACATATTAGTCGCGCGAGACTGGTGGCTCCTCGTGACACGACCGAACAGAGGGGTGCGCCTCTGTTATTTTAACGGCTCACTTTTTGGTCGCGCTGTTTGTATGCGTTGCGGGAGAGTGTTTCGAGTGACTGATGGTGCGAGAGTGGGGATGAATTTAGGAATTCCTTTTTTCTTGGGTCTTTTTGTTTCATTTTGGCGGGCGGATAATGGACACGCGACGTTCCCGCGATTTTTATGCGCTTTTTGAGGTGTAGCTGGGTTTTGGGCGATAGGTTTTATTGTGGTGTGTTGTGGATTGTAGTTTGATTGTTTATGTATGTAAGTGGATATTTCTTTTTTATTTCTAAGATCTTGGGAAAGATATTGCACTGCCTCTTTTAAAATTACTTTTCGAGTTCTTTGACTTGATCATTTTACTTTTGCTAATTGTTCTGATGGCGATCGGATGCTAATAATTTGAAGGTTTGATACTTTCTGTAAATATAAATTTTCAGTCCCTGTGTCTAATAAGAAGTTGCTGTTTACTATACCTGAGCATACCAGGGAAGTCTGTCGAATAAAAGAAACGGGTGGAATCACTAAAACCATATCCCCTTTATTTCTGCTATAAATGATAATAAATAGTACATAAACCTGAATAAAGGTTTACTTTCATTGCAAACCTACTTGATAGATTTTTGGGAAACAGTCGAGCATCAGATTGCACCTTCATAGACCATAAATCGGTATACTGCTAAAAGACACGAATCATTGGGAGTCCACAAAGGACGATGTAATACTGTGTGTACGTGTTATATCTGTACCAAGATTGCACAATATACGTATAATGAATTCCGTGTCACGACGCAAAGCTTTATCAGCTTCAGCCAGTGTTTGCAGCGAGCCTGCGCAATGGTCCTTAGGGGTTGGTTCTGTGCAGCCACCCCCCAAACCTCTCCTTTCCAATCTCGCGCATGGAATCAAGTTGATTTCGCTCCAAAATATTTGCTCCCGCTCGTATCTAACAATTCACGCTCCTCGTCGATAAAAATCGATACTTCACCTTTCAGTCAAAGTTTCATCTCAACAGATTTGATCGATTAGTACCTATTAAAACTTTTTTTTCTACTTGTCAAGTGTTTTCGATAACGACACTTGACTCGTCGTTGACAAATTGAAAAAAGCCCCGCGACGACTTATTAACGCAAACAACACGCGTTGTACTTAATCCTTACGAGTTAACGCGACGTTTATGGCCCCCAGAGGTTTCAAGCAGCTTATGTGCTCGTAATTAGATTTCGACGCGCGTGCGTTGCACCCTAATGCACTCTCTTGTGTTCATTTGATCTGTCGCGACTGGCAGGGGACGCTCGTCGATACTCCACTCCGATGTTGTTTGCAAAAATCCATTTATTATACCGGGCGTTCGATGTGCTTCGTTACTTTGCACTTCGTTGGATGAGCTTTCTCGTTTGTTGCTGACTGGTAAATGTCGCGAACGTTCTCGATTTAAACAGTTGTCAACGGTTTACTTGATCGTCAGAAATTATTGGATTACCCTCCTGGAAGTAAATATACATTTATTGTTTCAAACAGTTTACAAACATCTCACTATTTTGATAATACAGAACCGTCCAAAATGTTATCAAAAGACAATGGTAGAAATAGGCCAACTTTGCACCTGGCTGAGAATGAAGATGTCTTTTTGTGAGACATGGTTCTGCATGACTTCTGTATTTTAAAAACACGACATTGTTCTACAGCATTACTAATTTTCTTCCAAATATTTAATTCTGGCATTGTTTGTGTTTGTGAATATATTCGCGTGACAACAATTATATAATTTCTGAATACGATTGACAACAATATACTGAATCTGCATAATTTTGCCTAATTACTGGTACATCGTCATCCGAAGAAGAAGACAAAGACGATTAGTAAGCTGACTTGTGTTAACCACAATATTCCGAAGTTTAAGCTTATTTTCTTCAAACATTCCCATCATCTCCAAGGGTGAACAATTATGCAGAAGCATATGCCATACAAAGTTTTCATTCCAAGCCAAGTTCAAAATTAGCCAAATTTCTACCACTGTCCTTTACCAGCAATGTAATAAATATTAATAGCACGTCCTCGTCCTTCCTCATATCTATTTCACTCCAACGTTCACCTAAAAAGTCCAATCCCTTAAAACCCTCTAAATACGCACCATATAGATTACCAATGGCCCAAACGTCGCGTAAAACCATCGAATAATTCTTCTAATCCCCACCTGTACGATCCATCGAACCTTCCTCAAGAATCCTCCGGCCATCTCGAATCTCCAACATTAATTTTAATGGCGTTCGGTAACATCCATTTGGCCTGGTCTCTATAGTCCCTATTAGACCATTCGGAACAAGGAATTCGACGAGCGTCCAGGCATCAAGCAGATAGGATCTCGTCCACGGGACCAAGGTTAGTTAACCCGGGGAACGCCGTCGGATTATATCGAGGATAATTTCATTTGGCCCGCGTAAGGACATCCTGGCGGCGCTCATTAAGCGGGTAAAAATTGAAAGGGCTGTTAGCCGCGACTCGGTAAATTAGGACCTCTCTGTCCCCCTTTTGTCCGATCTTCCTCGAACCGCCACCGGCCGCCTCGTCCTTTTTTCCCCCTTTTTTTCGCCCACGAGTTGTTCACGACTCGTTCGAGAGCGCAAGTCCGCGAAGTCCTGGGATCGATTCTGGACTCAGCAGGAGGCTCCTCCTACCATGACGGCCATCTTGCAACCGGCACCGGTCTCACTATATCACATCACACTTCACTGAATCCAGCTTGCATACTTTTACGGTCAGCCATGCGATCGCACCCTGGCGCTGTCCCTCCTCGGTGTAAGTTGGCCGATTTTCTTCTCGAATTTCCGCCCGCTGTAAGTTCCGCCTCGTTGCGAACCTCGTGGCTTCGAGGCATCAGTTTTTCGCCCCTCGCCGTGGACAGGTTTGATCCATTGCTAATTCGAGGTAGTTTGATACTAGTGCTGAGGGAATTCGTTCATTTGAAACTACAGTTTGAGATAGTATGGAGATTCATGGTTAATGTAGAAATTTTTGCAGCATTGCTGGTTTGTTATAGAGGAGGTAAGATATTTTCGGTTGGTGTTTGAAGGAAGTGTTTATCAGAAGCTTTCAGTTTATTTTCGAAGAGGATACAAAGTCTCACCGGAGAATCGGAGAACCGAGATTACGCATTTCTCGGAAGATAACGATCAATCGGTGGTTCCGAGTTCAGCGATTCTTTAATTAATGTGCGAAGGTTTCTTCGGAGAACTATCCGCTGCTTGAAATATTCGGGACATTGTTCTTGCGAAATATATGGGAAAACATTCCAGGGGAAAAATTCGTATTTCTGTGGTTCCTGATTTATAGGCGAGACGAGGATTCGATTTGAGTTTGCGGTCTGCCTTTCAATCGAAGTCCGATTCCAAAGAACGCTCTGCTCAGAAAAATATTTTTATCGCAGCCGAAATCTTCCCAGGGTTGGCAATATTCAAATTGCGTTCACCACTACTGGCATACTAAAATGTCCAACAAAACCCAAGAACTTATCATTTACATACTTGCAGAAATATTTGTGCGCGTACGCTTGGCCCTGACTTCGAAATAATTTCAATTACAAATAATTACAATAATTGTATTACATTCTACTTTATGTTATTTTATTTAAGTTGTTAATATTTTCCTTATCTCTATATTTACTTTAAACTGTACATGATACTATTATTCTCTGTGTGACACAATCCCCTGTATACTAAAGGGTTCTCTTGCCCGTTGATTCATGAAATATATTATTATCATTATTATTATTATTATTAATTAAGAGCAACGCAAATGTTTCCTTTTACATCTCCGCTAACGATGGCACATTTTTGTATGATTCCAGGTGCTCAAGTACTGCGACCATCTGCACGGAAAATGGTACTTCTCGGAGGTGCGAGCGATATTCTCGCGACGCTATCTGCTCCAGAACGTCGCCATCGAGATCTTCCTGGCCAGTCGAAGTAAGTCGTGCGATTCGTTTCGTTCGTTTTCAAAGGAGGCGGCGGGTCCTTTTCGAAAGGGGACGCATTCCGTTTCTTGCTCGACTGCCCCGTCCCTCCATGCGTTATTTCACACGGCGTGATCTAATCCGGCAAAACGGTAACGGAATCCTGAGCGCGCCACGAGGTGTGCACCCCCGGTTTGCTTTTTCCGTAATAAATATCTGGCTCGCGTTGCAGCATCCGTTGTTGTTTTTCTTCCTTTCTGTCGTCGATTTATCGACCAAGTCTAGCTACACCTGCAGTTGCCGTCCATGTCATTGATACCCTTCGCGAGAATATAATAAGGTAGATCGTGGATTTGGGAGTTTGTTAGGGAGCTGTGCAAATGCGTGGTTGAAGAGTTTCATTACATCAATTCGTTAGGATGCAGCGTGGAACGCATGTGTGTTTCAATTAAATAGATTGTAATACTGCATTGAGAAATATTTGTAAATATTTAGTATATTTATATTATTTTTATAAATTTGAAATTATATTTTGTATATTGTAAATTATAATTATATATTAATATTGATATTTATAAATTTTAGTGTACATAGTATAATTTCATCCTTGCGATGTACTTTTGATTGATGCTACGTAAATATCAACGTCGACACCTGAGAATTCGGACGTTTTAAAACTGACACTTGGAATTGTCTGTATACTCCTTCACTCTTTTAGGCTCACCTCCCATTTCCCACATATTACACGAAAATGAATCAACGAGGTATGGTGAACAGAGTGCCCGTTATCTCGATTTCATAGCAAGGTGTTAAAATATTCCAGGAGGTCTGTCGAGCATCGTGATACGTCGCGTTTCCCTTGAAATATAGTTGTCGTCTTCCCTGGTGGACGGTCGTCGACGGTCCGCGTATTTCGAACAAACGCGTCGTGGAATTAACTGGCATATATACCTGCGAGCTCCGTTGGCCACGCAATCCCGCTGATTATTTCTCTTCTGGCCGCAGATAAATTTCTCGACGGACGTTCCTCGATTCTAATCTGATATCCCTGGACTTTCGATGAAGCGGCGGAATGTCATCCGTGCGTGTTCGTCGTTCATTAAAAAATTACTGGAAACGCGCGTGCACCTCCTCGTTAACGGGACAGGTCGGATCGAGTAGCCTTGTGATAAATCGTCGAAGAATTGAGAGAGAGAGAGAAAGAAAAAAAATACGAGCGAGTCCACTTGTGTGTGAATGTCGCCATGATACCTTCGTGGATCTTTACGAGACGGTTTCAACTTTCCAGCGAGTCTTGGAGAAGAATTGCGGATATTTGTTGTTTTTATTAGGCTCAGGTGGAAAGAAGTAGAAGTAGAAAGTTCTCTTTGCGAAGACTTAAATGTAATTGTTCAAGTAAGCTTGGGAGAAATATTAATGGGATCTCGTGAAATTTTTAGGGGACACGTAATTGTCTTCCTTTCTAGATTAAGACTCACTCGTATATTCCAGTTCTGTATTCGGAGTTACATAAAGTACTTGCAAGTATTTATGGTAACTGTCTCTTTGCATGCTACCCTTTGAACTCTCGGGAGAACCTCACCGATGCTATTAAGACCGTGAAATTAAATTCACCATATACTCCCCTTTCGTATTTCCACATTTAACTGCGCTCGAAATGCGTTTGTCATTCGCGGCACGATGAATCAAGTAAACAAATAAAGTCTTATTAATATAATGACAGATATACGATATACGATATCGTATTTATACAGATACGAAATTCGTAACTCTTTGGTTCTTTGTTTGTTATTTAAATGAAACACTGAATATTCAGATATGACAAGTTACAAAATTTGCACAGCTTCCTTAATACTTAATAGTCGTATACACGAAAAAGTTGGATAACAGAAAAGATTACAGCAGCGAATATAAAATATAAATCATCGACATCGATTCTATTCTTCTCCCAAAGTTTCACGCCTTTTCAAATGGTTTTCGTTCACAATTCATTCTCAACACTTTCAATCTGATAAATATCGATCTAAGACAGGCGTATGGGCAAGTTTCTGCATACAGATCGTCCAAATAAAATATGGTCGTTTATGTTTAAAATAAGATAAGAACCGGCATTATTCATTGGATGTCCCAATACACTTTCAACCCCATACTACACCACCCCTACTGCGCCCTATAAACCTACACAAAAACATGCCTCGCATTGTCCTAAACAAAAAGAATCACCTAATTCCTTTCGAGGACCCATCCACCCATCATCCTAGCCTAATTCGTAGATACCAATCAGCCAGTAACGCCTGGAACAATTCCGCATGAGCTACCGTCCAGTAAAAGAACCGTCTCCCTCGACGATGCGAGTAAGAAACTCGTCCTTGCCTGCCATCCTCGCCGAATGATTGACACACGGCCCGTCAGCCAGATTGGGCTCGCTTATAATCCGCACTTTAACGCCTTTTTGTCCACAGCCTCGATCCTGTTCGCGTTCCCGGACCAGGCGACAGTGAAAAAGGTGATCAAGGCGCTACCGCGGGTCGGCGTTGGCATCAAATACGGGATTCCTCAGACTAGGTAAGGAACCACGCACCCCTTTCGCCGACATCTGGATCCAGGAGTGATCGGGGCACCACGGGGCCCTGAAACACGCTCGCTGCATTCCGTTTCTTCTTTCTTTGCCCCGTTCCGTGGGATTCCCCTCGCGATCGATCCCGGATCTCCGCTGGTTTCTTGCTGCGGCTGAAACGTTCCGATGAATCGAACGATATAGAGAGCTTCGGTGGATATTGAAAAATGTATGGCTGATCGGGTATATCGATAGCGAGAACACGTTGACGTGACGAGATTGTTGGATTATTTTGACGGTGGTTATGGGTAATTTAAGGGACGTCTAGGTTATAGTGGATTGTTTGATTCGGATGATTTTAATTTTGGGAGGTACGTCTGTTTTTATTAAATTATTAGTATCTATCGTGCATATAAATATTTAGTTGTTTACTGTTGAGATAGAAGCATTTATTATTATTCATTTATTTATAAACGGACCGAAGCCCTCTTACATAAAAGTTAACACAAAGAAGATTTTCAATAACATAACAAAGAAGGGACATGTACAAAACGTCATGACGCAACGGTATAACTTTATTCGATAATTCTACGTAATTGACGATTATTGATGGATATTGCATAATATTTCATTACTTTTGTTTATCGAAAAACTGTTCCCGAGTGTCAGTTATCTTATACATAACCCACCAAGAATGTCCAACTATATCCTGAATAATTTACTCCTATAGTAATCAAACAGTTACTTAATTACAGTGCAAAAGAATATTAACGAACTATTGAATCGTATTGAAATAGTATTAAGACTCTGTCTATTACATCTGAGTAACACAATCGAATAATCCATCATAAAATGCAGCTGTCGTCACGAGATATTCGATTCAGTTAAACACGAAACGAATTTCAAATGAGTCGACGTAGAAGAACATCTTCCCTGTGTTCCAAGAGAAGGAACAGAGGGATCCTCTCTCGATACCAATAGTACCGCAGCTTCGACGAGGACAGGCTAGGCGGCGAGAACAGAGGTTCGCGTATCCGCTCTTCGATCCATCCATTAAAGCGCTCCTATCCTCGAGACAGAAAGGGAAAGAAAGGATCTACGAGAAGGATACGCCGGCCATAAATATACGGAGGCTGAGTTGGACGTCTGATCCGAGGGAGATTCCTGGCCAACAAAAATAATCCGCCTGTGTATAAAACGTGCATCCGCGTCGTGACGCCCGGTACCAAGCTCGAGCAGCGGGAAAAATAAATGCCCCTTACCTTCGAGCGTTAAACGGAAAATCCACTTGGCGTACTTGCATGACGCCTTTGAAAATGACGAAAGTCTTGCCGCGACGAGGAATGTTTCCATTCGACGAATGTTGGGAATTTCAGATATTCTAGGAACAATTATATTTTAAGTTACAGAAGTGGCTGCAGGTGTTTCGCAATGACAGATGAATTTATATTCAGTGCGTATAATTGCAAGTGACAGTAAATGCGGGGGATATAAAATTCAGGATAATTGATTTTCCGATTTCGTATATTTCTGTCATGCGACTGCGTGCAGTTTTAAATACGATTTTTCCCAATTGAAGAGGGAACCAATTCGACCGTGATAATAATATGAACCAGCAGAAGTGACAAAGTAACAACTTATCGTTCGAACATCAGTATTAAAAATAATTGTACTCCGGCGAAACATGAAATAGGAAATTGAGGAAAAATTTAGGAAATTTTTAAAAAAGGAAATAGGAAAAATTTAGGAAATTTTAAAAAAGGAAATAGGAAAAATTTATTTGGCAAAATAATGCAAAGTAAGATGGGAGATTTTAGATTTCGAGCGTGCGTCTTGGTTTATAAGGGAAGCACGCCGACGAAATAATTGACTTATTCTTCTCGTGTGACGGTTCCCGACTTGCATTGTGAAATGGTGTCGCGACGAAAGACTTTCGCGGTTCCGCAAGATTTGTTGACGACACACGCAAAGGCAGAATTTATACATCCGGTCCGCTCGCATGCTTCCCTCCTTTAATGTCGTCCACCGTGTACCGTCCATTAAAGTCTCCCGTATAAATCCTAAATCAGCCATCCTCGCGTTCATAAAACGCGATCGCTGAATTTTATGGCGCGAACCGTAAAGCACCACGAGCCCCGCGTTCCGATGCAACAGCTTTTACGAATTGAAACCGAGTGTCCCCTTGATCGGGCATGGGGATCGTTCCAGGTTTGACGGCGCACGTTTCTCCACGCAATTATATCTTCCGTGACTTCGAGTTCATGCCATCTTACAATCAATGTCGTCTAACTTATTGTTATCGAAACTGATAACATCTTTTTTAATATTTTTTAAATTAAATATTTGAATATTCTAAGTGATGCAAACTTTCTAATTATTAAGAATTCGTTATTCTTTCGAGAAATCAACTGCGCCGTTGTTCCACCAAACGGAAAGGATTTCAATTCAACGTTAAATAACAGTAGTCGCTCATAATAAAATTATTATTGCAAGCAATCCTGTTAAAGATAGCCTGCGTATTGAAATCTCTGTCGGCGATTTCCAGCAAACTTGCATCAGTCGTACATGCGATAGCAATCTCGTAATTACAATTGATGAGCGTGTGATAGAGTAAACTAGTTAGACAGGTATCAATTCATCTGTCCTGGCGTCTCGTGTTAGCGTTTAAATCGTACATAGGTTGCCGTACGGCTGTTTTAATTTGTTTTGATAGATGACTAATCGTAAGATAGTAATAAATAGAATAATAATAATGTGCGTCGTGGATACTGCACCATCCCAACTGCAAATTACTATTAACAACATCAATCTTACGAACTGTCACGATCGCTTATTACATAATTGGATCGACGAGCGTTTTAAATAAGAAAAATGGAAACTTGAGGAAATTAAACGATGGCAACGTTATCTGTTCAGGAGAGCGTCGATGATGTCGCCCCGACAGCTGATGAGAAGCTCCAATATGACGCAAAAATGGCAGCGAAGAGAAATATCGAACTTCGAGTATCTGATGTTCTTGAACACCATTGCTGGTAAGTACTGTCTTATTACAACAAAATTATTCTTTTCGCCGTTCACTCGAGTTCGCTCACACATTTCGTCAATCAAATTTCAATGACATTCTCTTTCAAAAATACCCAAAATAAAGGAGAATAGGTTTTTCCAATTCAGTGCGCACGATTTAACAAATTCAACTTGCAAACGAACCGAACGATCTCCGAATCGAGTTACAGGGAACACAACCGAACTTCGACACATCGGCGTACAATTTTCCTCTATCTCACGCTTATTTTCCAATTCGCCATACAAATTCTGCTCGACGACGAGATACCACGTCGAAGAGCCTCGTGGACGAAATAATTCACCCCATGGCGCGAACTCTGCGCGGCGACCGTAATAAAGGGTGGCTTGCTCAACAATCAAATCGAAAAAAAAATCGTATCGGCTTACGGGCTGCGGAAAGAAAATGCGACGTCTGCGGACGGCCGATCGTCGCGGTTCCACGAACGACAGAAGGAGATGGCTGTCGAAGGAAAACGGGATAGAGAAGGATCGAGAGCGTCTATGGCTGCACACGGCCGGATGGAATCTGTCGCGGCGTATTAGGGATGTTCTCAATCAGCTCCGTGTTCCGTTAGCCACCCCATACGAGTAATCCCCGGCTCGTGGGCCCCGGTAATCCTCTCCCGAGGGACCGTCGTCGTTCCCCGCTTCCCTACGCGCATTGGAAGCCGCGCCTTTTGTTTCTCTGTCGGTTTAATATCGGTCGACCCCTTTGTGCGCCCGCGTCGCGAGCTAAATCACGAAACTCGAGACGCTGTGGGACCCTTGCCTTCTCTTTTTTTCTTTTTCTCTTTTTACCCGGTCACGCTGATCAGCCGTTTCGACGCACGGTGAATATACACTGGAGTGCGCTCGTTTGTTGTTTTGGGGTTGCTCGAAGTGGCGTGGGGTGTAGATTTGACGCTCGGTGTATCGGAATTGCCCGAAGGTGTATAATGTGGTTGTTTGGAAGGGAAATGTTTTCGTAATTGGTGGGAAAATATTGACGGGGGTAAAGACAGTAGGGTTGGAAAGTTTGGAGTTTTTTGACAAGTTGTGCTTGCTGGTCCTTTGTGTATATACATATGTACATTGTTCGCAGCGTGTGATAATACTGCGAGGGATAATGTAGGTGGATTCTATAATATATTCGTGAATTATTCTGGTGATCATTTGGGTAGACGTACTTGTAGTAACGAACAACATTTCTGGCTGCCGCTACTGAAATTCATATTGTCAATCGGTTAATACTAAAAAAGTTAAATAAATTGAACTTTAATAATTATTAGGATCAGGTTGGTATTGTTTTGTCCAGCACTATACAGCCATCTCAAATATAATACATGTATTTGGTAACTATCAGCCATTTTGGTGTTTACTCACCTACGGTGTTACAAATTTTACGTGACAGTTGCAAGCACGCATGGTACCACTGCAATAAAAATAACCATATAGTTCAATTCACGGTAACAATTGTAATGACCTGTTGCAATACTAATTGTACCAACACCCTTTATCCCAATCATCGCAATTTCTCCTTCCAATTCACCACGAAACAATTTATCAATCGCCCGAGCATAAACAATTTCCAGAACCGTTTACCTTCGACCGACGCTCCACGACAAAGGCGTAAAATCATTTACAATCCGCCCAACAGGACCCCGATCCAAAAATCGGGTCCATATTACCATAAAATTATGTAATCGTAAAACTCGCGACACGACCGTCGACGACAAACACGATTAACGACGAGGATCACCGCGGATTCGAAATTATTCCTATATCGACGAGCATCGCTGGGAGACCCTGGAGGGTGGTCGTGTATTTACGAGCGTTATATATTAATTGCACGAATAAATAGTCCGTCGACGGAGTGGTGGTTGGGGGGGGGGGGGGCGGAAGGGTGATTGAGAAAGGTGGGCAACGCAATTGGGCGAAGGCCCGGCGGGAGAACACGTTGCGAGAACGAACCGGTCCAACGGCCAGACTCCCGCGTGCGATCGTGGCCCGTTGTTTATTTGCTCGGACGCATTGGTTTATTAAAAATTAATGACAGCAGGGCCGATGTAAATATGATAGACTTTCGTGTCCCGATGCGAGCCGGGTTCGCGTGGGTGTACACCGTCGGCTACGCGGCCACCGGTGCTTCGGCGCCCTTTCTGCTGCTTGTTCGCCAAGGAGAGTTCCTTTAATTAATTGTTCGCCTGAGAATTCTGCACAGCTCTGGGCCGAGTATGTATTTATGGGCGGAGGAGGGGAGGATTACCGTGGGGGATAAAGTTATGTAGATAAGTAGTTGAAACGGTTGTAATATATATATGTATGTGTAAGGTTTAATTAATTAAAGGGTGCCATCAGTGTAAGTTAACTGAAATTTGTTGTTTTTGTTTTGATCAACCGGAAGGTTAGATGTAGTTGAACGTTTGCCACATTCTGGGCAAATTATGCGATTTTAATTTGTAGTTGCGGTTCTTTTTGTGGAAGAGATGAAGCAAGTCGTAATTTCTGGAAAAGATCGCATACACCATCGGCTACAGTTACGGCACCCCTTTTACTCTTCTTGCCATAACTCGTTAGGCTTGCGATCGAACAATGGACACTCTCGGTTGTATCCTCTAAATTTTGCATTGAAAGTTACGGACATTTATAGTCGTATCCTAGTATAGGGTGTTAGGTTTCTTGTGGGTTCTACATCCCGTTTATTTTAAAGCGCTGTGTGGCAACTTTTTGGTTTTAATCGTTGATCTATTGAGACAATTTTCTTGTGATAACCGTAACGTAGTGCTTCTTATTGTTATCGCAAATTGGATTGCACGATTGTACTTTTAATAAAGATATCCACAATTATTATAGATTTTAGGGAAATGTATAGTACTAAAATTTTGTTGTCTCTCCTGAGAAAAATGTATGAAGGTTTTGCGCCTGTTGCTGAAGATTTGATTTAAAACATATTCGCTATTTGAATATCTGGCTTTCTAGTTCGCTAGATTGCTCATTTGAGAAACTAGAAGGTTTATGGTGCGCTATAAATTACGACCGTTTATAACTTAGAACCAAAAATATACGATATATATTTGAACGTATCCTCAAGACTAGTACTTAATTTTACGACACATTAAAGACACCGCTGTCTAATGCTTAACGTTTCAAACTTACCCTCGAAAGTTATCACTATCCGGTTCACAGTCGCCCAGAAAGATAGTTCAAAAAGGAATATTCGTAAAACAAATCGAATAAAATGCACAGTCCCAAACAAGTACTTAATCAAACAGCTCTAGGAAGTTATATTTAACTTGAAGTATTCCATGCAGTTCTCGAAATCTTCTATACTGATACACTTTGATTTCTTCCTTTACGTTTTCTGATTTCACACTGTACAATTATTAATATCAGTCATTCACTTTGAAAATTTACACACAATATTCATGTCCTACCTAACTAAACCATTACAACACTACTCTACTCCCTTTTTATATTCATCACTCGAAACGATTAATATCTGGTGAAAGGTAATTAATTACTTCTCTCCAAACATAGCAGGGACAGACATTAACGAAAATTTTAAGAAGACGCAATGTTAATTATACACCTATGTGAATACACTAATCCAGATCGAATATTTCACCCTTCATTAACGAACAATTTCTTCGAACCGATTAGCTTCAACAGACATTGCACAAGTTTAGGCTGACGATTTTTAATAAACAACATATCAAAGATTTAAAACCCCTATTAAATAATAGTCATCTTATCAGCCACCTGAAGGATGCGATTAATTTCACGACTCGCCACAGCTTACCACATTTAAAACACGTTACTCAAAAAACATCACATACTTATAACAACATCACCATCAAATAACCACCCAATCTTCTATCAAATAACCACTCCGGGCGTCTCCAGAAATAATACGAAATTCCCAAGAAAATAACCAGCGAAACAAGTCGCAGCAGCGTAACGAGGCGCACTGTCGCCAGGCCTGTAACCATTTCGCAGGACTTCCTGCCAATTTTTCTCCGTACTCCGGGCGTCCCTCTAAATCTCGTCGAGTGGTGAGTTAAAAACGAGCCGCTCGTCGCGGCCGGCACTTATTATAACGCTGTTCCACGGCGAACGACAGGGGCGGCGGTGGAATATGTAAAAAGTAAGGGCAAAGGGCGGCGGCGGGGGCGGTGACGACGGGGGTAGCGCGTGTCGCGAGCATTCCGCTGTCGAGAAGCGTTCAGGGAACGCTCGCTCACCCCGACGCTACCATTAATAATCACTTTGATGCATAACGCGGCCTTACTATTATTTACGTCCGACCGACGGTCGTGCAGCGTCACGATTTACGACGCATTGTAGCGGGCCTTGTGCGCCGCGACTTCGCCGACGTGTTCTCCTTTCCCTCCTTCCTCCCTTTGTTTTCTCACTTTTTCATTGTTTTTTCGCGGTCGAATCGAACAGATACTGCGGGGACCTCTTTGGGACGAATCGACGAAGTCCCGTGGGCCCTGGATTATTTTTCCGTTTGACGGAGATTCCGTGATGGGGGGGACCGTTTTGGGCGCGCCGCAGTTTGTTGACTCAATTTTTTTTGGCTGGATTTCGAATTGGAGAAGAACAGCGAACAATGATCTTACGGAAGAATTTATTTAATATAGCAAATGATCGTAATTGTTCTCACAATATTATCGCTAGATACTCAAGCTAGATGAAATCGTTCGGGGAATATTCGGTCCGATAATGTTATCTCAAGTTTTAACGTATGTGACTGCCTCCTTTTATCATTGCATTTCTACATATGTGCTTTTCTAAATTATATTAGCAACGATGGAAGTTATATTGTTCAGTAATTGTATTAGTTTCTTTGAATTCAAAAGCGCACAGAACTTTCCGGTAGACCTATTATATAGCCCCTTTCTTTGCAATGATAACTATAGATACTTGGATCCCTTACGATGAAATTGTTCAACACGTACCATACGATCGTAACGGATTTGAAAATCAAGTCGCTCGAGGTACGCAATTGTCTCCATACATTCTGTGCATCTCAAACAAGCATAAAAAAATCTATAAATATATCAAAAGAAAACAGGAAAATGTCCATTCCTCGAATAAAGAAGACACTATCTACGCGACGGCTGTCTTCGAATCGGTAGGATTCCAACTAGAACGAATGTAGTACGAATTAAACGTGCGCGTAAACGATCCGGCACAGGGCGTCGTCTGACATACTTGCTGACGGCTTTTAATTAGCGACAGGGGCAGGAGATTAGAAGAAGCCAGGCTTGCAGCCTCGCTGCCTTCGCTAATGCATCACGGAATGGGATTTCGGGGGTGGAAGAGTGAGACCTCCAGAAGTGACAATTTCAGGAACGATTAGCCGTCACGCTCTGAGTTATGCGCTTACTAAACGGAGCACCACCTACCCATGAGTCGAACCGTGGCGTGCATTTCGTAAAAATAGAATTAGAGGGCCCACGGGTATACGTCCACGACTTTTTTCCTCCTTGCAGTCCTTTTTTTATCGTTGCTTATGGCGCGAGGGCAGCGCAACGGGGGAATAGTGACCGCGGCTTGGCGCGACAAAAAATTAGGCCGGTGATTATACGCATTAAAAGGAAGATGTTGATCTTTTATTTTTGGCCCCGTTTAGGCGTGGAATTCTGGTTTAGCTAGTTCGGATGGCTGATCTTGGTCTTCTTGGCGGACCGTGATGCGTGGTCGTGTCGTAAACGCGGAATGATATTTATGTCATTAATGGAAGGCGGTTCGTTTTTGTTATTTGTCAGGGTTTTTAGGTTTTTTGTTTGTGTAAGATAGAGATGGTAAGCGAAATTTCGAAGTTTTTTTACAGCTTAACTGCGACGTTAACTGAAATGATATTGGACTTTCTATCTTAGTATTCTTATATTTCCTTTATTTTTCGTTTGCATATTTAGATCTTGTTTTATATAACATCGTTAAGATAGTTGGTGTTTTGTTTTATGTCAGCTGCTTGTTGTTGAAAATGTAATATAACAAAAATTGATATTAGAGAAATTTAATTGAAGTATCACTGTTGATGCTAATATAATCCTACTTATAATATATGCGCCTAGTATATGAAGTAAATAAACAAAATTTACTCAAAGACTGGAAAATGCAATTTAAATCCACGTTATCATTATGATTTCGATTATACTGAAACAGCAACTATTTTTACCATTTGACTACTCACTTATTATATTCATTATATATGTTTCTATCTGAATAAAGGGAAATATTAAAATAAAAATGAATCGGGATAGTAAATATAGTACTGGAATTTTATGGCAATTATCTGGATGTAAATTCTGTTCCAGGTCGAACTTACAATGATTTGAATCAGTATCCAGTGTTCCCTTGGGTATTGACTAACTATGAGACGAAGGAGCTTGATCTCAGTTTACCCAGTAATTACCGTGATTTGTCAAAGGTAAGAAATATAAATTGTGAGACCACTTGGAATTTTATGTAAAAATCGCTAATAATTTCTCTATTTAAATTTTCCTTTAATTATTCATTTACAGCCAATCGGTGCATTGAACCCAAGCAGAAGAGCGTATTTCGAAGATCGTTTCCAAACGTGGGAGCACGACAGCATACCGCCTTTCCATTATGGCACACACTATTCTACGGCTGCCTTCGTGTTGAACTGGATGATACGCATGGTAAGTCATATTAATTAATGTCATTTAAAGTAATTGATCAATTATAATTAATTTTAACTACATACTTACTTTGCAACGATTTATTATACCCAAAGCTTTCCATCCTTTTTACAATTTGGTAGATCTTGCGATTAATGATAATTAAAACCACGAATCACCATTTTCGTTTTAAACAATAAAGCCAGCATACGATAATAATATATTAAAACCAAACAAATATACGAAAAGGTGAATCCTTCTAGTTCTATTTCGACAAAACACTTACGCAAAGCCATCCCCCTTTCTACCACCTGAACGAAATTTATTTTTATTATCTCACTTCAACTAATACCTCCCTAATTCAATATTTTGTAAACAGTGCTCAATTTCGTAGCGCGTGCTCCCGATTTATCAGCAAACAACTCTAAAACAACTCAAAGTACCCCAACAAAATTGCCCGTTTCTGAGCCGTCTATTTCAGAGAGCTGCCCAGTTCCAACCATAAATTTCCACGACGCATTCGGTAGTGTCTGCACACTAATTCGGAGGCGTCGGAACGCCCTCGAGTTCACGAAACCCGCCTTCTGTTAAATACTTATATACATTGATACATTTCTTTTCCGCTGCATTTTCTCACCTGTCCCTCTCCTTCTTCTCTCTCTCGTCACATACAAAACTTATAGAAAGATATAAGCCCTTTGAACGATAACGTTTGCATTAATTTCGCCAACAATACCAAGGGCGAATAAACAATTAAAAAAAAGAATCAAAAATTTAACCACCTTTCCAATGCGCTTTACATCGACCTCACCTATCGTTCACCTCACCCTCGGTAATAATCAGCGAGCATGCGCGCGCGCCAATTCACCTTACAGCGATCGAGTCCCGCTTAAATATACTGCTCGAGCGGAACAAACATGATTTCCCGCGCATTTACATGCAAATCGTCAATAAGCGATTTTACTGTTGTTTCTCCGGCAAGACGCCCCGCTGTTCCCTTTAAGGATATACTGCGTCGTAAACAATTTACTGCTTTATAACTGCGCCGCTTCTTGTCTCTTTTCGTTTCCTCGCGCGACAAACAAAAAGAAGAAAAAAAAGAAGAAAATCGCACCCCGCTCGTTCCTTGGATCATTGTAAGGCGTTCCGGGCGCAACATGTCGAAAATCTCGCTCGCAAGGCACGACTGTAAATCATAGGTGTATTTTTCGACGCCTACGCGTGAAACACGCAACGATCACAGGGGGTCCTCTGTTAACATTCATCAGCCTGTCAGTGGAATGGACGACTGACGGACGACGGACAGGACTTTAAGCGCTAAACCGTATAACAAAGTAGCCTCTCAGTGGGCTTAACGCGTTATGATTTTTGTGCTGTTTTTTTTCTTGTTTTTTTAGTTTGTTTTCTTGTTTGTGCTAACCGCGAGGAGACGAGCGTGGCGACGTTAATTTATCTTTATTTTCCTGTTCGGTTTGTCCGCGTAATCTTGTGTTTTCCAACATTGGTAACACCGATGAAGTTTTAGATGCCTTCAATTGTTAAATAGTTACATGCTGGACCGAGAACATTGCGGTGCGATTAAATGAATTTATTATTGTCGAATGTTTGGAAGTAGCGTATTAGAAACAGAGATTTTGGCCAGATATAATAATGCGTTTTATTAGTTTATTTACAGTTGTCGCAGGTCTTTTTGTGAACATCGACGGTTATATGTTTACTGGGTGAAATCATTTTTACTAGATTTAAATCTGGGAAAAATAAATATGAATTTGCAAACGGCAATAGTAATATATTATTATTCTATTATTCTCTGTGTGACACAATCCCCTGTATACTAAAGGGCTCTCTTGCCCGTTGATTCATGAAATATATTATTATTATAATACGAATATCAGTCACATCGCAATTATACGTGAGGTTATTTAATTATGCTGTGATAAAATTTTCAGGAGCCCATGACAACGATGTTCCTCGCTCTCCAGGGCGGCAAGTTCGATCACCCTAATCGATTGTTCTCCTCAATCGCTCTATCTTGGAAAAATTGTCAGCGTGATACGTCAGATGTTAAGGTTCGTGTCACTTTCTACCTACTACTATTCTTCATTTTTAATGAGGACCATATTGGCCACGGTCACAATAAATTATTCGTTCTGTCAACAGGAACTGATACCCGAGTTCTTCTTCCTGCCGGAAATGCTGGTGAACACCAACCGGTATCGCTTGGGCAGACAAGAAGACGGCAGCGTTGTTGGCGATGTTGAATTACCGCCGTGGGCATCGTCTCCCGAAGAGTTTATACGAATCAATCGAATGGCACGTCATTGAAATTAAGTTGCACTCAGGTGTACCTCGAAACTCGTTTAACAAATTGAATTTTTTCTTTCACAGGCTCTCGAGTCGGAGTTCGTGTCGTGTCAATTACATCAATGGATCGATCTGATATTTGGTTACAAGCAGAAAGGTAGGATTTACCAGAGTTTTAAATAGATACACAATGTATTGGTAGATATATACCCAGTGGCGGCTCGCGTATAAGCACTGTGGATCTGCAGCAACCCCAATTTCCACTTGATATTATCAATAACATTTAATATAATGAGTCTTTTCTTCTTTAATTCTTGCTTTATACCTGTACAATATATAATCCTTAAGCTCAATGTCAGCAGACATCCCTCAGTTTATGAAAAAGATACAATTTTTCTGGAGCAGCACCCCCACTAATTTTAGCTACGAGTCGCCACTGTATATACCATTCAGAATTGAACACCTGCTAATTTCGTGCATCTTAAAAAAGAATAGATACGACGAAAATTAAACAGCAATTCAATTGCTGTCCATAATAAATAAATATATTGCACACCGAGGTGTCCCCAACGCCTTAAGCATTAATACCATGCCCCAAATGATTTACTTTGTGAAAACCACCTCTACCCGTTATATCCCAGTGTCTAATTCAGACGGCACCATAAATCTCAAAGTCGAAGTCCCAGAAACGGTGGACGGTGGCAGGAACATAATTCAAACGCCAACAAAGTCCCAGAAAATCCCAGCGGCATCAATCTTTCCGCGTAAAGCCCTCGACCGAATCGACACCGACAACATCCGGACAATGGCGCGAATGGTCGGCCAGACCGGGTGTTGGGCCACGCGTGGTCGAGTCAAATTAGATTTCCACTGATGATAATTGCCGGTGGCGCCTCTATATCCGGCGCTTCCTCGAAGATGCTGACGCCGCACCGGCGAAGGCATTGGGGATGCTGGCGCTCGGCGCGCGTATGGAATGAATTAGTTTTTAGTTGGCTTCCTCTTGGTCTTGTCTCGACCAATTAGGCACGTGTGCCGACCGCGACAATGCCGTCCACCCCTTAACACGTAACACGTTTACAGACGGTTGCGCCGGGAGTGCACGGGCAACCGGAAATACCGGCCACGAGCAATCGGCAATAGCTTACGGGGTTGGACGATACGACAAAACGCTGGAACTTTACTTAGCTGTAGCTTTTTCATGTTTATGGTGGCGTCAAATTTTACGGCCCGCGAAACAAAAGTGTAGTCGTTTTGAACAGCTTTTATGGGCATGTAAGTGTCGGGCGCCGATTCTCGTGAAATTTATGTTTGACGCGATACATCGACGGGTATTTGAAACTCCTCGTTCGTCCGCGATTTTGTGTGCTTTAGATTAACGAAGAGAGGATTGGAAATATTTATTTTTTTATTTATTTATTAACGGCATACAGCCTTTATGTAAAAACAGTAGTAAGTTAGACATGTTTGCTCGGTATGTGTATGCAAATTCAATTAACATAATATTTAAAGAGTTGAGTCTTAAAAGATGCTTCAGAGTGCACAAACAAGTCAATGGATTGGTGACAATTATTGCCTGAAGAGGCGATTCTAGTATAGATTGAGTTGGAGCTAAAAAGCGTCCTATGCGTAGGAATATGAAATAGAAAATTGTTTCTCCTTGGGGGTTCTTCCCGGTACGCAAAAATTACTTAGACCTAACAAATCGGAGCAGTTGTAGCCGCTGCTTATAATATCATATAAAAATTTCATCGATATATTAGAGGCGGGTGCGAAGTTGATTCAAATTGGAAAAGTAGTCAAGAGTCGAGAATAATTGGAAAAGTAATGAAATACAATTTGCGGAGTATTTTATTTAGTTGCTGCTGCACTAATAATATTGAAAAATGTTTTCAGGATTACGAATACTGATTGACGATATTTTAGTAGAAAGTAGTAATGAATTGATTAAAAGAAATTGAATAACTTGTCAGGTCCAGAGGCTGTGCGAGCAACAAACGTTTTCTACTATTTAACCTACGAAGGCAGCGTGGATTTGGACACGATAACGGATCCAGTGATGAGGGAAGCCATCGAGAATCAGATACGAAACTTCGGTCAAACACCGTCGCAACTATTGATGGAGCCCCATCCTCCAAGGAGTTCGGCTATGCATTTGGTAAACGCTGTTCATTTCGTAGTTACGCAATGCTTTCAATAGTATTCACCATGATTCAGTGTTTCGTAGAACAGTGTACCAAGAAGAGTGTGCAATGTATCGTAGGCATTCCGTTTACAGAAACGTGGACAGAGTTTCTATACGGGAGCTACTTTTAGATTAACAAGCTAATGGCCTCTGATAAGACTAAGAGCCTTTAAAAATATTCTGTTAGTTCTAGATTAATACCACTGGCACAGAAAAATTAGTTAGTCTTTAGTCGGATAATTTAGATTTCTCGTCTTAATTTTATCATACGTTATCTACGAAAGTTTGCTCGTCAAAGTTTTTCAATAAAAGCATACTCATCATTATTGAAGTATATTTTGTATTTAAAATTCACGGTTTACAAGAATCATTGCAGACTTGTAAATCTTATGTCGCTTTGTTACACCGATTTAAAAACTTTTTGCATTGTTTCATCCAATTAATGGCTTATACTAACAATTAATAGTACACAACATTTTTGAAACATGTAATAATTTTATAGTAAAATCTTTTCTAATGGTAGCAATTATTTTAACGTACAGTTCCCGTTGTATTTAATTTTCCGTATCGATGTACTGCTTGTCATAATTAATCAAATTCGAAAATCCAGTTGAATATGTTTCGCAGAACAGAGCCAATTACATTTTCATTACTTTCAATTGGTGAACGTATGATAACATTAAAAATCAATGCAGCACGTAACTAACAGAATACTAGACTCCATTCACGACATCTCTAATATAGCTGCCCCGACATCAATCCGAAACGAGTTAACGTAGAATTTCCGAGACAGTAAACGTACAATGCACGCTTTTCTTTCTGTTCAATCGTACCGAACGAGAAGACTACCGCGAAGTTTGACAAGACGTTGCCAACCGTGTTGCAGTCGCCGATGATGTTCTCGAGTATCCCGGACGATGTCTGCATGACCATCAAATTCCCATCGAACTCGCCGATCTGTCATATTTCAGCCAACACGTATCCCCAATTACCTTTGCCATCCGTTGTCACAGTAACCACTGGACAACAATTCGCTGTAAATAGATGGAACACCAACTATGCTGGTATTTACCTTTATTTTCTTCGTATTTTGTTACTACTGAATTTATAAAAATTCATTAATGCCAATGATTTTATAGCATCTGTGCAATCACCAAGTTACGCAGATACTCCACAAGCTCAAGCCTCCAATCAGCCGTTGTCTATGGACCCAGTGCTGTGTAAGTACAGAGAGGAATAGTGAAGTGATGGGTCGATGGAAAAGTTCAAGATATAAATGTTACTGTCATTCATATGTTTACTACAGCACAAGCAGCGAATAGCTCGAATCCCACACTGCGTCGTCATTTAGGAGACAATTTCAGTCAGAAGCTGAAAATTCGAAGCAACTGTTTCGTCACTACGGTGGATAGTAGATTCTTGGTAGCTTGTGGCTTTTGGGATAACAGCTTCCGCGTGTTCTCCACTGAAACTGGTAAGAGGATCGGTTGACGTGTATTTATGTTCGAACGTAATTGGACATGGAAGAAAACGTTTAATAGGGATGAATACCTTGAAATATTATGTGGGTTAGGAAATATAATATTGGAGATAATTGAGGGGAGAAAAATAGCATTGTTAATAAATGAATACTGGAGAGAGAAAAGCATGTGTTAAATAACAAATAAAAGGGATTTGTGTTGGAATGTGAAATAAAATATTATTGTCTCCTTTTCCAGCCAAAATCGTGCAAATCGTTTTCGGCCACTACGGAGTCGTCACGTGTTTGTCACGTAGTGAATGCAACATCACTTCCGATTGCTATATAGCATCCGGGAGTGCCGATTGCACCGTTTTGTTGTGGCACTGGAATGCCAGGACTCAGACAATCGTTGGAGAGGGTGAGGCCCCTGCACCTAGGGCAACCCTTACAGGACACGAGCAGCCAGTAACTGCTGTGGTTATTTCAGCCGAGTTGGGCTTGGTCGTTTCCGGTTCCTATTGTACGTAATCAGAATTTCTTGTTTCTCAAGATGTTCGTACAATTCTAAGTTATATTTCGATATTAATTTTTACATAAGCCTTAATCATATCGCTGGAAATGGAATACTGCAAAACACCTGTCGCATCAAGAATAATAGGGTGTTTATCAATTATTTTCTGTTCCCAGACGGACCAGTCCTGGTTCACACGACTTTTGGCGATCTGTTGAGATCGTTAGAGGCACCCAACGGATTTTCTTCGCCAGAAAACATAGCTATGTCGCGGGAAGGTGTTATTGTAGTGAATTATGAACGTGGACACATAGCGGCATTCACTATAAACGGAAAACGCCTTCGTCACGAGTCTCACAATGACAACCTTCAGGTAATTTATATCAGTCATACTTCTATTTCTCCCCTGTTCCGTATCGATGATATTCTCTTCAATTAATGACTGAAACCAAATATTCCTATGTTCGTATAAATAAGTAATTATCACACAAATAATTTTATCTTTTTTTCAGTGTCTACTTCTCAGCAGAGACGGCGAGTACTTAATGACAGGTGGCGACAAACGAATCGTAGAAGTCTGGAGGACATTTAATCTAGCTCTTCTCTATGCATTCCCAGCTTGTGAAAGCAGTGTTCGTTCTCTGGCACTCTCGCACGATCAAAAGTAAGATCACTTCTATATTCATTGCATAACATGTTTCTGAAAAATGTTTCATCCCCTTTCTGGCTGCCATCGGTCGCTACAAAAAAACCACTGTAATCCCAAACGACGTTCGATCTTTATCTGCTCTGGAAACGTCACTTTAGCAAATCAAGACGTTATATTGACAATAAAAATTCAATCTTCCTTCCAGGTTTCTCTTAGCTGGCCTGGCCAACGGTTCGATGGTGATCTTCCACATCGATTTCAACAGATGGCATCACGAGTTCCAGCAACGCTACTGAGACTGTTTCGCCTACGTCTAGCAAAGCCGAACGGGATATGAACTAGATTCATGTATCGTTTGTCTTCCTTATACAACATCGGCAGATTTCTCTCGCCCGTGGATCTATCGCAAAAATGTATCCACGCGAAAACTCAGTCTCGCAACATCCAGTGTGTATAACTTCGTTCGAACAGACTTACGATTCGACCGCAACTCGTCGAACTTAAGAAAAAAAAGCAAAACAAAACAAAAACGCATCGTGCAATAACGCGAAGATCGGACGAAACGTTTAACGATCATCGCGATCACTTGAAATAACAACTGGTTTCATGAACGGTGAACGAAATCCGTTCTTCAGATGATTACAGATAGGAGCAACGAGCAACGACGCTTTCGTAACGGTTTATTACAATCAAGTAGTGGGTGAACAGTAGTCGCCGGGCAGCAGATATATTCATGATATTCAGCGTGCTAGCAATAAACGAAAAAAAAAAGAAAAGAAAATTCGCTTTCTCGCGGCTCTAAAAAGAGGATATTCGTGTGCTTCCGTGAGGCGGCGCTTGCGAGTCGTCGATCACGCGCAAGTGAACGAGGGTAGAGTGAACTGTATCGAGCACGGGTCAAACTCGAGGTCACGTTATTTCACGGTGTCGCAGGATATCGATGCTTGCCCCGTGCTCTCTAGCCATGCAGAGACGAGGGAGTGAGAGATGGGGTAATGAATAGAACAACAAAACAAAAGATACGTAAATACATCACAAGTTCTCTCTCCCTCTCTCACTTTCTCGAACCGCTAGTCAATTACAAACAGACTGGAATCTATCTGTACGCTTGCGAATACTCGAAGGCCGATTCTCTCGACTCACCCCCGTTCGAGGGTGTGATGACGCGCTGACATAACGCGGTTCGATCCTCGCACAGTAGCCTTGCGACGGAAAGATCGCAGAAGTCTTCTGTGCGGTGTGCATGTCGAGGTCGCGATACATTTTCGCTTGGAAAAAACTATCGCGTGGCTACGGCCCCTCCAAAAAGAAAACCTCTAACGCTAGTAACGTCCCGTGTAAATATGATTATCTCTACGGCGTATAAATATAAAAAGTACACATATATTCTATACGTACACGCATAATTCCGTGCTAGCGAATGATGCGAATGATGCGACAGTTAAGACAGAGAGAAAGAGAGAGAAATGTGTTTCCATTTCGAAGGGGAAAGACGTCCTCGATTATATTTCTGCGCCGGCGATATAATTACTGCTCGTGATATTAAACAAACACTTTTTGGCCAAGCACTTATCGTTAGTGATTTCAGTTCTGCGAGACAGGAAAGCGCGCGAATAGGAGCGGACACAAAACGCACGGAGATTCACGCGAGACAAGCCTCACGCGCGTGGGAAGCAAATTTCTTCGCGCGCAACAAATTTACACGTTTCCACAAGGGGGCTGTGTCGCGAGGGGCGAAACGTATTTCATTTCGCAGTGCAGTTTGCAACGACGCGGTTCGCCCCGTTTCGTGAAACAAACACCGTGTGCGCCATTCACCACGTTCACCCGCCACACCGTATCACCCGCAATCCCGCAACACTTCCCACCACCCCCCACCCCCAATATTCACGTCCTTCGAAAGAGATCCTAATTTTTTATCAAAGCCGTCCAGCTTAACTTTTGCGAGGATATTTCTTGGTATTTTCGCACGCGAGGTATAATTAATCAGCAGAGACGAAGAATTATTAATAGGCTTAATGGAAAACAATGGGAAAGAGGATGAAAACAAAAAACGAGCGAATCTGAATCACGTGGATTCTCTTTGAATTACCGTGTTGCGAGCGTATGACGCCCTGTATGACGATTCGAATGGAACAGAAGGGATTCGGTTTCGTTTTCACGGCGACCCATCCGGTATGTTCGCGGCAATCGGTGGTGGAGAGCGAGGAACGATTAAGTGTGAAAGACATGTCACGGAGATAATGGTTAAGAAGTAACGGTTAAATCGGCGAAATCATCGAAGAAAGTAGCAGGGAAGTTGAAACGAATGTTCGAAGGGACAACGTCCCCGTATGATCCATGCGACTCTCGTCCACTCGTCGTTTCGCTGTAGAACGAACGCCAGCCACCTTTCCTTGTGCACAAGAACCACGTATGCACAATTTCGATTGTTCCGCTGCTGCAGCAGGTTGGCGTGTCTCTCGAAACCGGTGAGCCAACGATGGTTACCTTCGTGCACGCAGTTGCTGTAGTCGTCTTAATTAGATCACGATGTGTTTGCCTACGTGTGACGATCAGTGACGTGACGCTTAGATCGGAGAGGATCCCCGTGGCCGAGGGAACGGGGGATGAAAACGAAAATGACGGACAAAGGGGGGATAGGGCGCGAATAGGGGGTAAATGAGAATGATTGGAGCGTTTGCGGGCGCGTCGGTGTGCGTCGCGACGCGACGTCTCGCGAGTCCGCGCGTGAAACTACGGTCGCGTTCGACTGGATCCATACTTCATTTTCCCGGTGTAATTTCTCAAGTACTTAATTGAACGTAACCGCATAGATTAACGACGGTCGAACGAACGATTGACTAGGAAGGCTTTCGTGAATCGAGAAATATATCTCAGGATGCATCTAGTCAGGACTCGCGCCGTTTTGCGTCGCGACGCCACCGACGGATCCCGAATACCTTAGATGTCGATACACTTAAGAAAGTAATCATATTACGATACTGTCTAGGTGGTAGATGCGAAGGGGGAAAAGTACGCGCACGGACGCCGTCGTTCTGGCGAACGATCACTTCTGAGCTTCGCGAAACGGGCATAAATACGGACAGGACAAAGGGGGATAGAGACGTCGCGGTGTAACTTTCTAATAACGGTTTGCGAAATATTTTAGTGTCGGATTCTTTGTATCGTGCACCCGGTTCGCCGCCGGTCTCGTTAATCGTACAATTTATACACGCATAGGACAATGTTACGTGTGCAACAACGTGTTAAACAATGATATTATCGCTGCTACTCGTTATGGGCGTGCTTATTGCATGATTGTCGTGTCGTATCGCGAAGGTGTGTACGAGGGGAAGCTTGCTGTCGAGGGAAAGAAAAATCGCGGAGGGATGAAAGGGGTGCAGGATCGCGTTATGGACGTGTGAAAGAGGGTGAGAAAGGGTGATAACGAGTCACGTGCACGTTCGCTGTGTGTGCCTGTGTGTGCGTGTGTGTAAGTGAGGAATATACAGTGTAGGATCGTGCCTGGTGCTTCGGATAATATTAATTTCTTGCACACTCGACCGGCTATTTGTTCGCGCGAGTACCGTTCACATGTTGTACTTAATGTACAGTCGCGTACTATCGACACCTTATTTTCGCTACGACGGAATTACGTATTTGGAAAGGCAATAGACGAAGGGAAACGGATGGAAACGTGGAGAAGAACGGTGAGGGTTATTGGGATATCAGACGCGGTATTTTGACCGCATTTCCCGCTTTCGTTCGAATCTGAATCGTTGTGGCGCTCAAGAAGTGGCGAAACATTTGATATCGGTGAAAATGACAGAAACATCACACGAACGCGAAAGCGGCGTAATCGGTTGAAATATATCGTGCTGGACGAAAGCACAATGAAATGGAAGGTGTGCAAAAGTGGACGAAAAACAAGTGTGCAAAGTAAAAGGAAAAAAAAAAACAGCAAAATGATTTTAAAGAGAGGAGTTTTTATATTTGTTTATAGGTGTGTGAGAATGCTGCACTTTTCGAGCAAGTTGTTAGTGAATTCCCTCCATATTGCTATATATATAATATATATATATATAAAAAAATATATATAAAGGAAGTTAAAAAAAAAATCAATTTTCTGTCCGTACTTGAACTTCGGTACACATAAGAGTAACGCTACTATTTTAAATAACGCTAAGTACAACGCTACAACAAAGTTCGCCTATATAATTATCATTACAACTACACTCTACTCACATTATTGATTAATTACGATTATTATTATTATTAATTACCATTACTATGATTACGAGGTATAATTGATTAGTGTTCTCGGCATCACACGCGTTTGCGGTTACATTTTGACACCTGTACTTATTATATGAATCAAATGAATGACACACAAAACAAAAAAAAACAAAAAAAAAGAATGAAGATGAATGAGACGAAAAAAAATACGAATATTAAAGAAACAGAGATTTGTACAATTCGAGAAAGGTTAAGGTTCGTCCGATGTTTTCCGTTTCTTCGAGAATCGTACGAAAACGTATGTAGTAACTACGAAAAAAAAGAGAAGAAAAAATGGTATAAGTGGAAAAAATGTACGAGACGGTTGACGGTTCGGTAAGCTCGTTTACCGAGCTACCCGTATATGTACTTACGTGTAGATTAATCGAACGTTCTGCGTTTCTAAGCGTAATCACGGGCGGATGAGAGGGAATAGCGCATAAATGTCGCGGAATAACACTTACTCGGACGCTTAGTCGTTAGAATCGTAACCTGTTCAGTATTTCACTGCGCCGCTGGCCGAAGGAAATCGCGACGATGATCGAGACGTAATTGAAATTGATCGAGGCCGCGATCGTTGTGAATGAGACGACACCGCGACGGGATATGTATGCGAATGATGCAAAACGTTGTTCTCGTCGTCACGAGCTTCCTCTTGTCGCGAAATAATTTTCCAATCGATCGATAAAAGTCAATATATGCGAGATTGTAGAGAAAAATCTAATAATGCGAACGGAGGAGAAGAAGGAAAGGGAGGAAAAACAGGACGATGAAGATGAAGCAGAGGTACACACAGAGGAAATAATATGAATAACGTAGCGAAGTCATGTAGAGCCGCGATCGTTAGAAAACGAGTTCATCGAGTTCATCTGCGTCAAAAGTAGCGTTTTATAATCACGAGTCCGTTTTCTTATGGTAAGCGAGATACGATTTAAATAATTGTACAGCATTTGTAATGCTTACACGAGCCATCCGCTCTGGATTAAGCTTAAGCCCATTAATCCGGTTCACACCGCTGCAGTTGCATTTCTTCAAAGACTGAACATCGTTCCGCGGACATATTTTGTTTTCTATTGTAATACACAGTGTATATTTCACCACCACGTTGCATCACGTCATTGTTGATCGTAATTTCGGGGCAGTATTCTAGAGACCGCGTATTCCGATTGTTCTAAAACGATCTTTAATTAGCGAAAAGTTCGAAAGGGAAGTAAAGGGGGGAAAGGGTTAACACTTGCATGAGAATAGAATTGTAAAAAAGAGAAGGGAAAAAAAGAATGAATTAAAATGTGACACGACGAAGGATAATAATATGGCCTAACTTTTTTCACAATTTACGACGCGATGTAGACGATACGTAGAGCGCACGAACATGGAAACGTAAATGAAACAAAAATGGATCGATGTTCGATCGACGAACAAATGGCTGCGATTAATTGCCCCTTTAAATGAAACCTCGATGCTTGTCTGATTATGATTTCCGATCGAAAGCCAAAATTGTAAGCGCGACACCACACGTCGATCAGTCTCGTCGGCGACACGGACGACGCAGGTTTATTCCCGGCACTTTTAAAACCAGCACTATTAAATAGAGGTACTTAAGTCGTTGCTACATACCAATATAAGCTCTATTGCTTATTTTATACTTAGTATTATCGTAATGTTTCGATTAGAGGTAACATAATGGGAAAGTTGTATCTTAGAATAAGGTAGACTAATCTGTAAAGATAAGTAGTCAAATAAATGAAAAGTACATTTGATGTTGCATACAGTTTTTCCTTTACTTTCATCCTCGTTACATGCTATCTCGATTGTTCGATTAATTTATGTCGTTCGACAATATAATGATACAATGATTCACCATTTGAATAAATCGTTCGGTTATTAATAACACTGCATTACAATATACTATATCTTATTTAATCTTTTCTTTATCGCGTATAATCGTACATTTGCCGATCATTATTTGCAAATATTAGCTATCAAATTTCATACGATTTATCAGAAGAACTGAAAAATGATACGCTGAGAATACTATTTTCAAGATCAAGCTGAAAACACGTAAATTGTTTTTTTTTTTTTAATATACGAGAAGCATCGAATTGTTGGATTCATGGAACAAAAATAAGAAAGAAGGCAACACATTTTACATGGTACCGATTTATTTATTTCATTCACAATCACAAAGGGGCCGCTGTGTATGCCCGGATATATAGTGTAGATTATACATACTCGTTAGAAAATGCGTATTACCCCCGGTACCGGGATACTCGTGTCGACTCGCCTGCAATTTTGGTTAAATATACGACACACGATATCACTTTCATGATCAGAGTAGACTTTAAACGAGGTTTCGTCCCTGCTTGTAGCCACGCATTCCTTCGCCCCCCGAGAATCGCTTGTCCAGTGAGATTGATGCCCGTCAGCCAATTTGTTCGCATCGTCGATTGATATGTATACGCGTCCAAATACATATCATTCGTTCGGAATCGGTATCAGCAAAAGGATGCTGGCGACGATGGTTTGCCGCATGGACAGTTCGAAAACCCCGTTAACGTATAAAAAGGAAACCCGTTAACTCTAACATCGACGCACACTAATCGTAAGAGTACACGGGAATAGAAAAATGCCAGGCTGAAAGGAATTTCGTACACTGACCATGAATATTAGACAGTTCGACGACTTCGGCTACATCTATTGACGTTAATTAACTGGAACTAACGTTTGTCTGTGTTCGACGTTATAAAAGAAGATAAGAGTATTGGTTGATCGAGAGCGGACCTTCGTGCATCGAGAAGTATCCTGTAATCAGCGTTAATGGAAGTTTGCTAATGGATTGTATTATTGTAATTAATATATGGTGTTTGAAAGGTAAGCTAGTTTCAGATGAGGGAAATAAATTGATTGATTTTCGCCACATATTGCATGCTTCCAAATACATATTGTGAACACTGTGCAGGTACCATACGATTTTGTATTTTTACCGTAGAATAAAGGAAGACATATTGAATACCTCCACGTTATTTATTTGTATTAATAAAATAATTATTGCGCGAATTGCAAGTCAATGAAAGCTACGAAAGTAAACGAAATTGAATTCTGAAACGCACGAAAGAAGAATGGTGTCTAAAATATTATGCATACATCGTTATTTCAAAATAACGTAGATTACAGAGTTTTGCTTTTTTATAGTCTTTTATATTTTACATATTGTTTAGCGAAATATCTTCCAGTAATATTAAGCAACATTTTTCTTAAATATCTCTAGCCAACCAATACTCGTAGCTTCCACTAAAGTGTTACAGTTTAAGTACGTATTTTGAAAGAGCATCGATCTATCCTACTTCCTGTCTCCTCCCTACATACACGTATAAAATAACACTCCTCAGTCTCGACTCATTCAAACGACTACTCCAATCGTGAAATAATACGGCAATCCACGGTGGTCGCGTTTGCCGCGCGAAGTTGCTCGAGTAAGCTCAGTCTGTGAAAGAATGTTTATGGTTCGTACGAAAAAATAAGAACCACACTTATATTCGTCTTGCCCGGCTGATAATCGATTGGTGGGCATCGCTGGAACAACGGATGAGATCAGAAGTCGACGGTAATTTTTAAAGACGTTCTCGAAAATTCACCGGCAGCCATGAGAATATTGACTGGATACGGGTACCTTAGTACATGGTCTATACAAATATATGTATGTATATACGTATATGTTTGTGTACACTTTGAGGTATCAACCACTAAAAGCTTCCGATGTTCTGCAACTAGGTACTACTGTACTAATCTACTTTGTGTCTTGGCACATTTTCATCGAGCCACTACTGCACTTACAATATCACCGTTTGTTCCTCCAGTTATGTAGTTTCAATAGTGTATCTTCTTATATGGTACGTTGTACAATTATCTACGTATGTAAATACTCCCACAGATAAGTCACCGGACACTTGTTACTTTTCGATGAAATATCTGCGATAAAATTCATCGATGTTTAGTAATAGTTAGGTTATTAGATAATGGGGATAGTTTTCTTCAAGCCTTTCGATATATTTTTTTGATTTTTTCATTTTATTTTACTTATAGTGTGAACTCTTTGTTTCACTCTTTTTAACTTTGATGAAATTAATCAAATATACATGTAGTGAAAACTATCAAAGTTGGAAAACATCTTTCTAAAGTTTTTTTATCTTTATCGTTGCGGGGTCCAATTTAATAAAACCTGAAATTAACTGACTTTGAATTTTCAATGCTTAGAACCATAATATTAAAAAATTTGTTTGTGGACGCCAATACCCACCTTTTATTCCTGGCTTACTTTAAAATGTCACCTCTATCGTGTCTTTCCTTGACCGGTCTAAATCTACTGAATGTCCCGTGACTTATAAGCAGTAGTGTATGTCTCAGTACAGGTAAGGTATACTTTCAGCTACATAGAACACAGAGTGTCATTACAAACGTAACGCTTCGTCTAATCCCGTGGTACGTATACATCGATTGTTCGCTGTCTGGCGTGTACTTCTTCATCCATCTTCCAGAGACGCCCATGTACATTTCGAAGTGCAGCTTATATACTTTCCGCGTCCCTCTGATCGATCGTTTGCCAATATAAAACACGATCACATCGTCGTCGATCAAGGTGTGTATTGTTATTCGCGAAATAATCGGTGCCATTTTACGCGTACTCCTTTCCACCACCGCACGTTCACAAATGAATCTTACGGATATCTAAGTACGTGTACATGTTTTTACGATATATCATAGTGTCGCCTGTGCGCGTACAATATCATACTTTACATTACTTGCTTTGATTCACTGTCGTCTACGACGCAGCCCTTCGCACGTGCACTCGTCATTATTATAGTATCAATTATAGTAGAAGTGGTGTTCCAATTTTACAAAGTCACGATTACTACGATATCACCTTTTCAATAACCAATTATGTACCTTGATAATTCTAATCAAGAAGAATACTAGTTCAGGTGCACTTGCATTTCCCTTCTATCCGATTCGTATCAAGAAAATCTAATATACCATTTATCTTTGAATTATTCTCACCTTTTTTTCGAGATAATTAATTATTACCTTTTCGGCAAGTAAAGACAATATTTCATTAAATTTTTTTTTCAAAATTCTAGTGTAAAATAAATTACATTTATCTCTCACTTGTCTCCCAACTGCTGTACCTGATAAATAGTAAGCCCCTGTACATTCACTCCTTAAAGGAATCCACGTTTTCCTTCCATACGCGTTTCGTCTAAGTGCACGTGTATCCAGGTGCGTTATCACAACCGGTGCCCTTCGCGGAGCCTTATATCGAAACACGTATCGCGCTAAATTAAGAACATTTTCACGAAAGTGGCGTACCAGCGTGAATTAGTAAACTTCGCACTCGCTACATCTACGCGTCACTTCGCCACCATTCTGTCCCTTAACTTTCTCAATCTCTCTGCTTTGCATTCGACTTATGTGCCCGCCATGCACGATTCACACAGAACAGCGTTTACATTTAGGAATATTGCTCTATTCGAAATCTACAGGAGCATCTAACCGGCTACGCGTCTTATTGTCCTTAGAACGTTCCATCGCGGTGTAGGTACATGCATGCGTCGTACGATAGAAACAGTTAATCCGGAAGCACGAAAGAGGTGTTTGGTTATACTCGATCCGCAATGATAGACTCACGTGGATCGTTGAAAGCGATTATTGTACTATTATTTGTGTCGCGCACTGTACTGCAAGCCAACATTTCTATCTTATAAGTGTCGTACACAAACACGCGCGTGTTGCGGTGTACATTGACAATAGGCAACCACATATGTTTCACGTCTTACTGCTTATCCGTCAAGTCTGCGGAACAGAGCGAGCCAAATATTCGATGGTTGCGTCGGCCTAATCAGGGGAATTGGCGATTCGCAGCATCCATAGATCGTTGACGATGATTCTCCAGCGAACAAAATTTATTATTATTACGGTGGGTCTAACGGTGCGGAACTACTGAAACAATTACTTCAATAATGCGCAAAGAGCGAGGCCATAGTCAGCAGACTGGAAGTTAAGCATAAAGAAATGTACAGATTGAGGTATACAGAAAATAAGTTTAACCATTGCCAGGGTAGTAGAATAAATTCGGCGATTCAGAAAGATACATAAATATAATCAAAGTTATTCATATATATATTCATACGTCGTTCGGTAAGCAAAACGGATTGCTCGTAAATGCGTCCGAATTCGCCAACAATCCATCGCGTAACAATTCCAGGGGAAACGTACGCATTCAATTCTTCTGTACGATTGTTCCTTTTTTTTTATCCATGACCATTGCCTCAAAGTGCCGTGCATATAGCGAAGGCTCTGCCTATATTCTTTTCCAATACCGCCCGTAGAAACTGTACGCGTACATCGAAATCCCTATCGTTATCCCCGTATCGTGCTCGTATTATTCGACGGTAAAGCAAATGGTTTGGGGGGTGGGGGCAGGGGGTGTATGTATCGATTTGCAAGATCAAAAGCGTCGAGCAACGAACAGTTCGCGTGTTCTACCATTTTGGGTCGTCGTAAAAATTCCCTCCTATTCACAACCATCTATTGGATCAGTGTAATCTCTCTTGCTGATAAAATATATATGATCATGGTACAGTTGATAAACTATATATGCTCGTATTTGTGTGTATGCTCGAATACAGGACCAGCCTGGATTCGTTCTCAAAAAATAAACTACTCTATCTTTTCTATTATTTTCTCTTTCTCTCTCTATATTTTTATTCTACTCTCATTCTCTCTTTCTTAACGTTTTCTATTTATCTCATACACATCTTTCTTTCTTCTCCTTCTTTTCTTTTTCTTCAAAGACAGTTTGAGCAACCTCGTGTTCCATCGTTTCTCCCTATCATACCTAAGCTTTTACAAATATTCTGCTACGGTCTACCACTCCGTTTACTATTTCACGCTCGCCACGATTTTTATGATATTCCGAAAAGCACAGAGTGTGTCTTGTTTTTACTTTTCTTTCTCTTTCCATTTTTTTGGGGGGTTTTTCATTTGGTTTCTTGTGTTTCTTCCAAGTTTTGCTTGTCTGAGATAGAAATTGTACTTAAGTCAGTCAAGCGGTGTGCATGAAATGACGACAGAAGGTTACAACGCCCAAGCCGACGTCCGACGAAAACTGCGACTTCCTGCGATATTTATCCTGGCCGCGGTGTCTTCATCTGCAAGAAGTTTTCGCTATACTGTATCGAATTTTCTTTTACTTTCAATAATGACCGCCGTTCTTCCAATATTTCCGGGTTTCAATGCTCTTATATCGTTGTGAATTTAATATGAAAATCCAGCGCACAATGTGCGAGATATATTGCTTCGATTTTTTTGGTATTATATTTAAGATTTTTAGAGGGACGAGTAATAATTTGAAGCAACGCTTGATATGTAATTTTTTAATGAATTTCGGAGAATCTTTGCTCGGAAACCTTTATGATGATTATGAAACCTTTAATTCTGGCAAATCGATTTTAATGGTATTTCGTAAATTGATTTTTATAATATTTCGCAAACATAGTTATGTTCAAATAACAAATTCTAGGTATACTTATGTTCTACTCACAAATTTCGTACAAATATTTATTCCCTCCCACCTTATTTATGGTTATCAAAATAATTAAGCATTTCTTATTTTACAAGCTAACTCTACAAATTCTGAACAAGGATTGAACTTCTTTCGTAAATCGCATATTTGTACAAAAAAGAAATTGAAAAAAAAACATTAAGGGAGTGCCGATTGACAAATATCAGGAAGAAAATAGCGTAATTAATAAATACTTTGTACTTTACCGAGAGACATCCACAAATTTGCTGCATGTTCGAAATCAGCAATTCGTTAATAGTTACCCATCAACTTACCTACTATTTAAGCAGCTCAGACTCACTGGAAGTGGTTCCACAGATGGAATGTGACCAGGGATTGTTTCTAGCAGCGGGTACCATTGCGTCACTTGTTTCCTCGGATTGTCCAACATCTTTAGCCATTGCTCACGACCGATACCGACGAAACTGGAGCCAATTGCCGTGCAACCCATTAACTCGTTCGGTCCGATTCTACGGAGAAAATTAGCCAAGCTTCGATCTTCGATTGGTAATAATTAATCGTTTGATGGTTGGTGATTGATTCACAGAAACTTATGTTAACCAAGGAAGAAAATATTTCATTATTTATAGCTTATTGTTGAATTCGCGTTTAAAATTAGGAGCGATGGGTGTAACCTAATGATAATAATAATAAGTACACAAATTTATACCATATATTAATTATGTAGTGTTTCTCGCATCACACCGAAGCTGTTGTAATTATTATTATTATTTTTATTTAGGCATATTGAGAGATATCACGATTGCGATCGTGCGAAATAAATTATAGGACAATATATAGCAAAGTAAAAGTTATTAAAATTTTTTGTGGCATACTACTGAATAACTTTTAATTAAAATCTTCTACGCTGCTAAGCATTCTCTGAGCGTTATTAATTGATTCGTTAACTACGTCGCGGGCAATTACAAACATTTGTCGGTCTGTTGTGAAATTGGTCGCAGGTCGTTTTTCAACTTACCTGTCGTGATCGATTACTTTTACTATGAGACTGACGTCCTCGATGTTGTCTGCTGGTACATCGAATATCAGGCTTTCATTGTACGCAGGATACAACGTTTTCTTCTTCACCGTAGTCTTCTTCTTCTTAATTCGCTTGCCCTGGCACAGCAGGTACACTTTCACATACGGGTCTGGAAATTCGTTTATTCGGTTAGATACTCTCTGTGTGAATTTAAGAAAGTAAGAGTTCTTGCTGGTTATTTTACTGTACGTGCCCACTGTTTCTGACAGTTCCTAGGTACATGTATCTACTTTAACCGACATTTGATATTTATTTCATTTTTGCCTTAGCTTACTTAGCTGCAGAGTTTCTAGAACTTGTCCTTCAACATTTATTATTCCCCACATTTCAAACTAATTTCTAAAGGAGCAATAACGACATATTTCGATTTTTACATAGATTTGGAGTAAAGGGAAATATTTATGTAGATGTACGTTGAATAAACATACTAATAAAATTGTATATTGTATTGCAAAAACTTTTGTGCATTGTATTTTGCTGTATATCCGTGATCACGTGGAATACATTCGAGTAAACTTACCCGACGATCCTGTTATATCCATGGCTTTCAGGTTCTTGGCTTTAATTACGGTCACTGTTAGCCGACCAGCAGTTGGTAGATAGCACAGAGACAGCATCAATTTTCCCCGGTCAGCTTTGTCCTAAAGGAATGGGCAAAACCGGTTCAGTTGCTAAAGCAGACTTTAAGGTAATGACTAAAGTGGGCGTTATTTGAATGTTGCTTGCTCAGGGTCACTCTGTTTAACAAAACTCCAGGCACCAGGATTTAATTCAACATTTGCGAAATTTTTAAATGATTCTTACTGAGCTTCTGCAATTAGTAAAATAAGTTCTTGAATTTTAATGTGTACACAAGTCTTTCGCTAAATTTTGTAACTACAGTAACCAATTTCTGAAATTCAGAGTCATGTTCCAAATAGTATTCACTTCCTTAAATAATTAGGTGACTTAATGAAATTCTAAAGAAGCAATATAATATTTAACAACCAAGAAACAGGATGAAAACTTTGTGGCTGATATTTTGGCTAAAATGAATCATTGTACCAACCTGCAGGGCACATAGAATGTCCATCGTGTACTCAAGCTCTTGTTTAAGGTCTGTGCAATCCAGCAACTCCTTGAGTACCACCTGTCCAATCAGATCGTTCTTGGAGAATCGATCGAAGTCGCAAACGGAGAATTGCAGATATCGTTCACCCAATTCTTCATACGACACACTAGTAACCAATATCAATATGTTGTCGTTTTATTTCAAACAAATAAATCGGATAATTTCGACAGATTGTTATAATTTATTAGTGCTTCAGGGCTGACCTGAATATGAATGTTTCGTTGAATTCAGGGTTCAGATTCTTTCGATGAACTTTCGTTTGATATTTCTTCTTCCGGTCTGGCAAGAGGTACACCTTTACATATGGATCGCTGCTACCTGTCACGTCTTTCACTGGGAGTTCCCGAGCTTCTAAAATCTGCGAAGAATATTATTTTCTTGGTTTACATTAATTAGATTAAACATTTTACGATGTATCATTAATATGTTGTATTAGTGCACGCAGATTGATCACTTTGAACAGGTTCGTTTTATATTGAAAGAAGTTTATTTTGATAAGAGAATGTTATATTTGTTTAAAGGAAGATTTGCTTGTTCACGCGTCAATTTCATTTCAACGAATTTTATTCCAACATAAATTCCAGCGTTTCATTCCTAAAGCCGCAGGGAGCAGAACTTTCCTACCCTGCAAACTTCCAATGAGCAATTAATGAAATTGAGGCTCGAAACCTTCGTGCTCGCAAAAAAGGATTCGCTGCTTGGAAACATTTCGCAGGGTATAAATCACAAACTCGTGGACAGACCACTACCAGAGAAATTTAAGGTCGAACTTTCTCAGGAGTGGGTTTTGAGAGACAAACTGCTCTCCTGTGAGAATAACGTTCGATGCATCGCTTAACTTCGTGACAACTTCTCGAAAGTGTTATAAGTACTTGATTTTCAGAAACCGCCGAGTATTGTTGTTTAAATTATACACTCGAGGTGATTCAAACTATAGGCTACACCTATAATCATTATTTATAATTGAATATTCGCGAGAGGAGAGTCAATATCGCGATTCCGATGAGACTTTTGCAAACAGAATAGAAGTTCCATTATAAATTTTCACTAAAAAGGTAAAATATCAATTATGTAAAACATACGATAATAACGATCATAGATCTAAAGATTCCGAAAGTGAAATTAATTGCAGAAAAGTGATCGCGATATAATACAAACTTGACGGCAATAAATGAGACGAAAGATCGATAACTATTATTTTAGAACTTATAACAAAAATAATTCCGACAAATCAAGAGCTGTTTCCCGGTGCCCACAGAAAAGCAGCTCTCAGCGATAAATACTTTATACCCATATCTCCAGACTCATTAATTCCTTCCATTCTTCTGCCACGAAGTTCCATTTGTTAATTACTTTTGCTTCTTTTCAGAAAGCAAAGCAAATAACAAAAAAAAAGGTGCAAACCCAACAAATTTCTCCACTATTCGAGTAATAAATATAATCACGATGCAACGAAGTCACTAATATCCCTCCCGCCCACCGCAACTCCAAGTAGATTCTAATTAACGCCACCATAATTACACCTTCGCAAAACGGGCTCGCCGTAGGACGGGAGGAAAAATTCATATCTTCGTGGGCAGTCCTTCATTCCTCCCTCCATTCTCGATTAGATTTATGAACGGGGCCCGACTACGTGTCACCTGTGCATTCATCCGCGTTTACATTTCTATGTCACGAAACGTGGGTTCCGCCCTATTTAGAACGAATTCAATCCACCCCTGATTCAATTCCAGCGGCGCTAACGCGTCGACACGTCGTTTATTAGCCAGTCGACGGCACGTCGCGCCAGCCAGTGGTAATCTAAGCGACAGGGCAACGTGTGTCCGTCACAATGGCCTGATGTACTTCATTATCGTTATCCAGCAGCCCGTGCTAAATATGGCGGCCCCGTAATTAACTCGGTCGAGTGCGATCGCGAAACGAATTTGCCTACGCGCGTGAAGCGTTGCGAAAATGTTTTCCGTTACGACAGGTCGGCCGTTGCATTTGCAATCGTGTTTGCTCGCGATGACGATCGCGTTCTATTTTCGTTTCTGCACGGGACGATGCTCGTTATGGGTATAGCGATGGCCGATTGTGCACCGTGGAAAAGTGTAACGACGCGTCGTTTTGGGTACTACGGACGAACTGTTATTTGCATTCGATATCGTACAGGTACGGGCGGCCTTTGGCACGGGCGGTTTTGATAGTATCGCAATTGTTTCGCTACGTTGGATTCTTTTTTTTATGATGGAGTTTAAACGTATTTTGCGGGATATTTTAATAATTATGTAATTAACATTTATGTAATTCGTTGGGTATTATCAGGAGCAGAAGCATATTTCATTGTTTGATAATTTGTAATGGCGCATGGTAGGTGTCAACGAAAGATTTTTCTTTTTATTATTTTCGCCGTAGCTGTACGAACACATTTGTTTCTTAATGTGCATATAGATCTACTGGATGTCACAGGAGACTTCATGTGCGAATTCTCATAATGGACGGACGCTGCGTGTAATTGAGACGAGATTCTATTTTATGCCTAAATGGTTGATATGTTGCTGGTGACAACATTCTGATTGCGTATTCGCATTCCTATTTTTCCTTGTAAATCGTAAATTTAATGCAGATATAATACTCGTTATTTCCCAAGTACGAAAAGTATATTCCCTACCAAACTGCTGTATTACACAATACATTGAAATCTACGAAGACAACAGACCTACAATAATTTCCCTATGGCGATGCATTTTACCACTTATACTTTTCTGATACTTATCCAGCCGTAATAAATGTCTTGTCCAAGAAGAAATTCGTTTCCCTTGCAACGATTTTCTATACCAAGCACTTTACTGTACTGCCTACATACATACGTATGTGCATCTAAAGTGCACACACATAATTTCATAAGATTTTTCTTTTCCCTCATCCACGAGGCATTTCGCTATATTTCTCAATAGCGTTTGCGAGGTCTCACCCTTGGATAAGTTTCTCGTGAATAATCCGCAGCCTTGAGGCGCGGATACCCCTTTAATCGGTGGTCACACGCGATCGAACCTAGCAGAAATCGAGAACGATACGATGCCGAGGCAAACGATAAAACTGGAGCGCGAATGTCGGTCATCGTTTACGTGGAAAGAATTCTTCGTCCGCCACGTTGATTTCACGATACGTGCACGGTTTTATGAAGAAGCTCTGTTTGCTGATAGAATCGGGACGTTCGGACCAAGGTGCGACCATACATCAGGATGGATCTTATTGTTTGGTCTCGTTAACCACGTATGCACCAGTTCGTTTAAAAATGCGGTGCAAAGCACGTGAGATCTATTGGATTATGGCAAGGGCTTTAAAAGAATATCTGTGACTGTGTAGGTAGTGTTTGACAGAAGTGTTTTCGAATCGAAATTAACTTACGATGCGCTAGTTGTGTGCTGGTTACTATAAGAATACTTTTTGGCACAATTCAACCCCTTAGTTATACTATAGAAGGAATAATGAACAAATGAAGTCGAGGAAGGTATAAAACGAGCTTGACCTAAAGCTTTTCAGCAAATTACATATATCATCCAATAAAGTATGAAATATTATTTTCAAACGTCTTAAAGATCATTGCTATCGCTCAACAGTAATAATCCTTCGTAATAATTTATGTAAACTAGTATGTACATATACTCATGTGTTTGACATAATATTTTATATGCGACTGCACAATGTGTTCTTGATAACTTCTCAAATAGTAATGCACACTTTCAATGCTATATTCAATTAAAGAGATACGGAGTAAATAAACTACAGGTATTGAAAAATAATATTACTTACAGAATGACTTAATGTATCTATATTATGTTTAGAAAATTGCGAAACTCACCTTCACAACCAGTCCCTCGATTTCTCTATCGTAGCGTAGAGCAAAATGCAGTTTTCCTGCGTATTCCATCTCCGTGGTGCTGCAGCTATCCGCGTCTTCCTGTCTTGCCTGCTCTTCCTTGTAAAGTTCCGGCTGAAAAACCGGGAGCATACGGTTCAAACTTTTCACAAACTGAATTTCCCGGCTTCTTTCATTATTCGGACTCTCTCGGTTCTCCCTCTATAGTTTATTCTTCGGCAAAGTCGAACAGAAAAGTTCCATTAAACCCCTTAATCGTTTGGCGCAGTTAACCCTCATACTGCATTCGGTTTTCTCGCATTTTCGCGCTATGCACTCGAATTCGAATACCTTTGGAGTGGGCTATTTCGTATTTTTATGCAATTTCAACGAAATGACACTTTGCATTACTGTTGGTTTAGCAGGAGCTTTTATCAATAATTCTCGAATTTTTATTCTCACGGTTGGATTTGTCTGTCGGAATATTTTGAAAGTGACACTTTTGACCAAATTCTGTTCAATATTATTTTATTCAATTGCTGATTATAAATTCGTTTCTGAATCAAGATCTTTCTGTGTCGTTTACTATGAGTTTTTGATATTTTTTTCAAGAATTTGAGTAGCGATTACTTTTAATGTAATTTATTAATATAAATTAATTTTCTATTTCATTAACGAAGTAAAGATAAACGAAAGGGGCAATGTATGATATCAAAGTACATGTACCTTAATTAATCCGAGACTGGAATCGCTACGGTTCTCCAGGCTACGGATGCTGAAATTAGTCGGCAGATCGAGTCGATGGGAGAGTTGTCTCTGAAAGCTCTGGTGTCTCATCGGCACAATGGGCAAAGTTGTCTGGCGCAGCACCTATAAGAAATTCATACCTTAATGCGTCCGTCGCGTCTCAATATTTCAGAGGTTTGCCCCGGAAGTCGAACGCCCCTTCGTTAGTCCTTTAACTAGGAACTTTTTTTCTTGCCGTTTCGTTACATGAAATTTTAATTTGGTTATTTCACAATTGTTACGCGGGAATGCTCCATCGTGAACTGCGGAAAAGTTAATCAATTTCTTGGAACAATTTTTGAAAATAAGAGGAATGTTTCTACACTTGAGTGCTTAAAGTCGTTGTACTCAAGTGCCACCTCGTCGATTTATTATTATTCTCAAATGGCTGAGCGTAAATGTTTACAGTAGAGATAGTTGGTGAATTTTAAGATAAAGAAAAATCATTTTTGGAACTGAGAAGGTAAAGAGAAGCTTGAATGTCAAAAAAGAAAAAAATGATACTGAAACAATTTTTAGAAATATTTCCTATTCGCGCAAGCCTATTAATTTAATACGTTCAATACATCTTTTTTTATAATTACTTTATTAAGAGAGCGTTCCACTTGCAAGCAACAGTTCACATAGTTTCACTGGTTTTGAAAGTGTAACAAAATTCTTAAACAGAAGTGTATAATAAAATTTGTCGCTTAAAAGTTCCCAACTTCGAACCAATGTCTTTCGACAAAACGATTTAATTCCACCATTTGTTACCAATGAATCCAATTATCCTATTATCTTGTTGCCAGATTAAATTTTAAATATTAAATTTTACACCTATGCATGTTCTTTTAAACCCGGTGAGATAATACAAGCAACACCTTCACGGTCTACGTACGATTTCTTTATACATTCTAGGGATAATATCGTATCATACCTTTTTGCTATCCTTCTGCTCCTGAACGTACTCATGAGTGATTGGCTCTGATTGGAGATCCGGCAGGGAATGACTGATGCGAATAGCGTTCTGCTGCGATAAGTTGCTCTCGGCGTCTTCTTCCTTCATATGCCGTCTCACCCTCATTAACCATCGCCAGGTAGAAGAGCATTGGAAACTCACGGCGGCCAACAGCAATAGAGCCATCAAAGCTACTCCAGTCCCGACTAACAGCTGATACGGGAACGTTTCCGTCCATTCTTCTGCGAACAAATTCACGGAACGATAGTACGATAATAATAATACAAACAACAAATAAGCAAGTGACTTAATTTTCTTGAACGGTTTCACGAATACAAATTGTCGGATTAAAATAAAATGTCCGTGTTTACCAAGGAGAAGGTACGACGATGGGAAAGGGAAGGTACGACGGAATCTAAGGCGAATCGCGCGAGATATCGTTCGAGTTCTAAGCTCGAAGTTAATTAAGTTAGATAAAGGATGGCTGGGACACGGCTTCCCATGGGGTCAAAGAATTTTAATTAAAAGAGAAAAAGTGTTAGATTTTTTTCGCCTCAGATTAGAGGCATACGAGGATCGAACGGAAATTAGTATGCCATACGAATCGAATAAGCGTGGCACATCGTAGATAATCGATAGCGGGAGATAAACACCACCCACCCCTATAATTGCGCAACTTGGCGCACGTTCTAAGTCGAGCTTTACAGTCCCGAGGAAATTGGAACTCCCGGACGAGATTTGAATAATTTTATTCCGAACAGAATGAGGCTGGCAACAATTTCTTGTGATCAAGTTTGTTAAGTAGTTGAACCTGTCCTTGAATAAATTCCGGAGTCATAAATAATGTAAGGTTTTGTGCGCCCATCTCTGAATGTGTTTTTTGTTTTTGGTATATTAATTTTTAGCAGCTACGATGTCGAAAAGTTCATTGTCCTGCATACGTGTATAATGTATTTGCGACTTTTAACAGTTATAGCAGTTCTCTAAGCTGTCCCTTATCCAGCTGATTTAATTTCCTCTCCGGCTTCGAGGGTTAAATTTAATCAGCGCGTTACTGTATCCTGCCTATTACATGCTGTAACAGGCACCATTTGCATATACCGTTTATTTGCATGTATTACCCTGGACGTGCCGTAGCGACGAAATTATTCTCATTATTATTACTCTAAATAAGAGTTATGTATTTACACGGAATTATACGAAATAGTATGAATTCATTTACAATTCTGCAAAATTATGATATAATTGCACCAATGCCATATTTACATTAATATTGGTGACATAAAATTATATCAAAATTCCACGATTTATTTTATTCTTCATATCATTAAATTTAAGTCAAAATTTCCAATATATGGGTATACAATATATTCAATCATAATTTAAAAGAATAAGTCAAGTTTATAAGTAAGAGAAGACTTCGTTCAACCCACCAGAACCCAAGAAAACGCGCCTAGTTTCCTGTTCCACCTTAACAACCACGCTGATTTCCCTCCAGAGCTGGACAAGAAATGAGAGAAAAAACAGAACCAAGAAAAGCCGTGAATGTTTATTGTTCATGCCTTCTAAGCTGACGATACATCGCGGGATGAGTCATTTGCGAGGTCTAGCTGACGCAACGCCGTTTAACATCCGACAGGTAAAAATCGTAGACGGTTTTGCAACATCCCAACGTTGCAAGAGGACGATGCAAATGAAGAATAACGTTTCGTGTAAAGTACACGCACGCCTCGATGATTAATGCAGTATGTAGCATTACGGGTGAACCAAAGAGAAAGGGAAAGCCAGATGGATCGTTGCGCGTACATGAACACCGGGCAAACACGTGAACGCGTCTCAAATAAGTGAACGTTTTGTCTTGCCGCCTTTATTAAGCTTGTCGTCAACGCCTCTAACGACAGCAACTATTCGAACGTAGTTGAATCGCGCAATAATACGCCGACTGACACGTATGATGCAAATAAGGTGAAATCTTCACCGAGCACGACGAATAGTTATTACTTCTTACTGTACTACGGTGCGTCGGTGTCTTTGTACCTTGAGTTCCATTGAGTATTATTTTCAATACTATAACTACCGACGGTAGGCGATAAGGCGAAATTACAGTGAGACTTTTATAATCATTTTTTATGTAGAATGTTACTGTGAAAAAATAATTTTTTTACCCGGAGTTTTTCAAGGTCTAGATTTCATCTCGTGTTTTTTAAATGGAATGCTATATTTTTGTTTTGATATTATGGAAGCTGATAAAGAAACATGTTCAGTTGCTTTACCTTTTACGTTGGATTTAGGTAACACGAGAATTGAACTTTTGATCAACTTTGCAGGTGTTTAGGAAACCTTAGTGGAGTGATTAAGAAATTTGTATACTGCCACTCTTTGGTTCCTCGGGGCGAATACAACCCTTAAATGTTAACGTGTGCTTCACTGTTTTTCTGTATATTTTGAAAGCTATAGTAGAATTCTTGCTGGGTAAGAAATATAGATTATTTTTTGTAGTAAATTAATTACAGATATTTATCAACTTCGTTATCTTTAGCTTTGAATCCTGATCGAAGGACACCCTTAAGATCACGATGTCACGTGAAAAATTGACTCAAGTTATTACGTACGTACTCTGCTAATTGGCGAAATGATCTTGAAATGCTATAATAATCCTTCCTATCGTTATACAGCGAAAGCAAATGTAATACAATGTAATATATTGTTAAAAAGGCAACCTTCTACTGTTCAAGATCTTTTCGATACGTAGAAACGATATTTATTGTATAACATCGTTTATAACTTCCACTTGGATTCGAAGAATTCTTCACATATTGTATTTTTCAATTATAAAATTGATGTTTGCCGATATCGTAGCAAGAATATTTCTGTATGTATGTACATCCGTTTCTGGAATTTTATTGCAACGTCTGCCGTGCAATTGGTATCAAGTTGCCTTCATTGGCTTCCGTTTCACTTGCCTGCGTTTTTCAATAATTTGCAACTGCGATTATTCTGAGTTTGCGATTATTCTACGGTTTGTATTTCGGAACGCCAATCACGATGTCGTGATGACTATTGTTCCTCTGATTTCTCACACAAACAGTTCCTCCGCCTTAATCCATTTATGCGGGATTCATTCTCCCTAGTTATTGCCTCGATACATGATATTCGGTAGGATTGAACGTGTTTCTATTGCATCTCTATTACCGTACTGCCCACTGGAGGTTTTGTGAACAATTCTGAACTAGGAACAATAACCTCGATGATGTTTCGTGTATCTAGTATTTATTTTGTAGAGGAGATATTTCTTTTGAATAGAAGGATTAAATGAACACGAAGGATTTGGATTTAAAAGTATTATTTGTAAGACGTTTGGCTTTTTAAAGTTAAGTATTCATTCCTGTTTCTATAGTTTTAGACAGATTTTTCAAACACGAGCTAAATCAAATTTTAATACAATTTTAAAATGATAATTAATTATTAAATAAATAGTTTCTCTGTGTTTTGCTTAAAGTACAAATTTTTTTACAGAAATAAGATTATGATTCGGTGGAAAAACCTAAAGGCAGAGTTGGAAAACGAACTTCAGTGCTAAAATACATTCTATTAATTGAAATATAAATGGTGAAATGATATTGGATATAATATTCTTATTTTTTGTGGAGTACGGAAGATAGAAAAGCAACTGGGCGGATTGAAATGGCTGATTCGATGTTCGAATACGATACCTTCACTTTGTTAGGTATTCGTTTTTAACTAATTGCTATAGACATATTCGATGTACGTAAACGGTATAGGCAGACGTAGGCGTAGGAAATTTATAAAAATTTCAGAGATAGAAAACGGCATTGATAGGACGGCATTAAAATGGTTTAACCGATACTTCGATCTTTTCCCTCTGTTTGTTGGTCTTTCATTAAAATTAATCGACCCATCTGGACTATTGATTTATTAATTTCACTATCGAAAGGTTACGTACGAATTGGTGAATATAACAAATATAAATTGTCAGATCTACGTACTGAAATTTGAGTCTCAACCAAAAATACCGATGGGAAATAAAGTTACATTAGAAAGTTTGAATATATTTTAGTATAACATTATAATAAATAAATAAAGCTTTTGACAACTTTTCACATATATGAAATTTCTTGAAAAATTATTGGAAAATGTAATACCTTCTCCCACACACTTTTGTGACATAATTCGACTTAAATGTACAACATATCCGTTTATAAATCTAGCCAGATTTATCATCCGTGGGAAGATTCAATGATAACTGAAACCTATCCGTAAACTCATCACATAAATGTCACATTTCAAATCCACGGACAGAAACAAAACTGCGGCTGATGGGATTAGACCAACCAGGTACATATGTAAATTCAGTTTTTTCTCCATGTCCATTCTGGTCAGCTAAATTATGTAGGTCATCGTCTCCTCGACCCTGGTATCCGAAGGGCATTTCTAACAGGTTAATAAATGTGAGTCGTCTCGTGCACGCGTGCGAACTCAATGTTTGGGCGAAGCGTAAGTCATGAGTGGAATCCCACACACCTAAAAAATGTGGGAAGCAAGGGAGTGGTCGGACGATCGAATGGGTCGTAATTTATATTCTCAATTGCGAAGATTGCAAGCCATCGTCTTCGTTTAATCATCTTTACAGACATGTCCAAAAGTATTTCAAATGTAATGAAGAAATTGAATTAAATTAGTTGATTGATATCATTATCGTTTTATTAAATAAAAATTGTTGTGAAGCGTTGTAATCATAGTTGTTACATTATAACATCGAACTCGCGGTATGATATTGATTTTGCCCATGTTTGTGCTAGAATTTACTCGGAAAAAATTTGCCCACAATTCAATAATTCGTAGTGAATATTTGGAAGAATCAGAGTTGTGAAAGATTAATATTAAAATTATTTTTAGTCTAATACAAGTTCCTCTTCATATTTAACTAATTGTTAAAAGCGATTACAGCTTCTGATTTTATTAAGTACATATCACATTTTGAATACTAAACGAGTTGCAAGTATCGTGCATTTTCTGTAAAACTTAAGCTGTTCTAGTTACACCATTACATGGTACACGAATCAATTGGCTTAACACAAATCATCGCCCAGAATATCCAATATCATTATGAATAGCTTGCAACAACGTTGCACCACACATTTATAATACCTGTAAATTTACGTGTCACTGAATCTATAAATAAAATTAGTTTCTTATTTGTCGATTACCAAACAGGCGTTCATAAATACTTTTACAAGCATTTCGACCCAACTGTAATATTTAATCTAAGCTCACGCGATTTTTAATTCATCTTTTTCATACAACACAACAGAATTTCGTTGTCGGACCCAATTAACTCAACACAGTATTCTGGTTATAGAAGTATATAAACATTCACTTTCCCAAGGAACTTTCATTCCACACGCTAATAAATATCTCAAGGCTCGACAATTTTATTTTACAGAAATACATTACTCGAACCACACCGCACAAGTGGATGAATTCACAATTTCTTATCAACGAAGTATTCAACACTCTTCCCTACATCACTTTCTCTTCTATTCCATTTTCTCCCCCACTGTCACGGTGAATCGGTCATCGCGGAGCCATACGCCAGAAGGTCGCAAAAAGTTCAAACAAACGACATCCCCCGAGGTCTCATCACTTTTATCGCCGAGTCTAGCAAGGTAACATCCGATGATGGCGTGCCGGAGGTGATAACGGCCGAAGGTACGGGTGTAAATTCGATTTACGACTTTACTCGTTCGCAGTCGCGAACGAAACGCCCCCGTGTGCACGCTTAAGTGATTGATGGTGGCCGGCGAATTACGCCATTGCAGACATTACTCGCCTCTTAATAATCGTTTGCCGGTGGAATTTCGAATTTCGCTTTCATTCTTCACCAGCCGTGACCCTTGCCTACGACGATTTTAATAATGCAGATTTTTTCTTCCCTTTTACATCCTGGCTTACGAAGGTATAATAACGCGTCTGTCATGAGACAACGGCGTTGCGAATCGCTTCGTAAAAGGACACTTTATGCTCGCACGGGGGAGGTAACAGGTGAGAGGAAAACCTCGATTCACTTTCTGGACCGGTGCGCTGTAGGCGGCGGCTATTTCGATGTTGGAATCAACGAGAAGCAGTCGTGTATAACTGGAGCAACGGAAGTGGTAACTAGTTCAGTAATTCCGTGAGTTATTCTTTGCACTGCACACGAGCCGACGTGGTGCAACAAGTTGTGCCTGTTTGAGGATCGTAACAACTTCAATGAATCGGTGCTTGATTTACGGACGGCTGTATGTATGATGGATGTGTACGTGTGATTGGAGGTGTTGGAGAGAGTGGGTTGTGGTTGTTATAATTGATTTGGAACTAATGAACGTGGTATTCTTTCGACGGCATTGATATTTTTTTTCCTTGCCAAGATTCTTGGTTATTATACGGGGATCTTTTTAACGGGCACGTTTATATGATTTGTATAAACAGCGTGGAATATTTGAAGGGAGCATGTTGAATCGCAGGAATCGTGAAATGATAGATTTATATGAAAGTAGCGTTGATTGCTTCATTTTCGCGAAGGTTAATATTAATTGAATTGTTTTATTATTATTCAAGATTCATGATTCTAATTTTTGTAATTATGTTTCATAATTTATTGTCACAGTTATTGAAAGGAGAAGAAGAGTAATCGATTTATAGTTATTTATAACTGTATCACATAGCCGGTACATTTGAAAATGTTTATTGTGCATATACTACTGGCCTACCATTGCATATAGAACGTTGAAATTCCTGGACATTGCAAACAGGATAGAAATTTTATAAATAATTGTCGATATTAAAGTATAATACAAATTTTTTAATTTTTTCCAGCGCCAAATATATTCTTTGCAATATTAAGCTTAATTAATAGGAGTATTTCTAAGGACTATTAAAGATTTATTTCCACTTGGACATATTAAAAATACAGTCTTTAATTTCCCCACGAAATTGAAAAAAATTAGAACAAACGGCAGACCCATTCAATTAACTTTCACGTTTAATAAAATCTCTACGGCCATCAATTTGGAATATCGTCACAAAGCGGGCGAAACATCGAATCCAAGAAATCGTTAAATGCTCGAATACAGTCGCCCACTGCTTGCAAGAGACATTTCAAATTGCTCGCGACACAGACTATCTTCCATTTACGAGTTCGCAAGTTCACCGCCGCCAGCCCATTCAATTATCGATTGCTCCACCCTTTTTTCATCTTCCGCGTGGATGGCTGGATAACCTTGACCCTCGAATCCCTATCGCGTGGGCGTCAAGGTCACGCAAAATGGACTGTGCGTTGCACACGTTTATCGTGTGCCAGAGGTGCAAATTTTCACCTGTTATCTTCGTTTTCCATCGAACAAAATTAATGAGAATGTAAGTGAGAAAGGGTAGAAGATTGGTACAACACCTTTTCTGGTGCTCTCTGTACTAGATTAAGGTTTGCTATTTATCAAATAGGTGTACACTGCTTTTCTTTGAAAAGATCATGGATTCAATCTATTAAATTAATCATATAAATAAAAGTAGCCACTACAAGTTTAAGGTTTTCAAGTTTTCAGATGTACCGAGTATATTATTGATCGGCAGTTCAAATCACTGTATTTATTGATCTGGTTAATGCAAAATAAAAGGTAAAAAAATAGCAAGGAGCATGTATATGCTTAATGTATGAAAGGAGCTTTATACCAGAACTACGTATATACCTAACTTTTATGATCGTCGTCAATGGTAGCAACAAGTAGTTGCGTTCTGACTGGTGAGTGGAAATACTATCTAACATTCTTATTCCTCTGTATCAAGTAACCAATTGAATAACTATGGTTACTCAAAAGAAAAGTTAAATTGAATATAAAAATTAACTTGAATTTTCATCATATTTTCAAGTTTCTAGGAATAGACAATTATTATAAATTCAAGCATCAATTTAAACTTATTTATTCATGAATAATAGCGTTTATTAAGTCGTAAGTCACATAATCAATTCTCATCCAACAGCCTTATTATACTTTCTCTCCACCAAGTTTAGCTCCCCAGGTGAAAATTCATTTCTAATCTATACATATTCTAATACTATACATATGTATAACTCAACTACGAACATTAACACGGAGGAAAAATCGAAATGTTCAATTTCACCGTGAGAATCTTCACACAGTTGTATTTACTCGTCAATGAATCGAGGAATCTCGGTCATAGAAATCACTGCATACAAGCCTGTCCGAGCTATCCACCCACAATTGATTTTCATGTCTGTGTCGAGACGTGACGCAATGGTTACGGCGTGACGAAATAACGACGACCCTGACCTTACCTCTCCAATGATTGTTATAATCTCGAAGAGGCTATCTGGGCTGTCACGTTGCATCTGCATTATCAGAATTGGCACCCAATAATTCGATCGACGGCCTTTCTGTGTAGTGAATTCTGTTTGTTGCCATTGTCATTTAACGATGATCCTGTACATTTCGACGGGAAATGTGATACATGCGTTAATTCCCTGATAAAGGCTAATGATTCGATGTTTCTTTCTGTAATATTATTTTTACTCATAGCGTACATTTTATAGCACTTAATTATATTACGTTCGATAATTTGGAGTTGCACTTTTAATAAGCAAAGCAGTTATTCGCATTAATTAATTTAGTTAAATGTGGTTGGCTGCGGTAATATGAATGAAAAATAGAAAGCAAAATGTTAATGAAATTTCTAGTGCACAGTTGAAAATTGAATGTAATTTCATTCCAACGCCATTACAATGCGTCGCGTGTACAATTAGAATCTGTTTCTTTATATACTTTCCTAAATACAATTCTTAATCTCAGTGCCAATAGAAACTAAAATCATTTTGCACGTTCGATCGTAGAAATGACAACGCTAGTTTTTCCTTTTCTAGTGCAACTATTAATATACAGAAAACTACACAAGTCAAATAAAAAAATTTCAAAGAATACAATACCAGTGCATAAACAGTCTTTGTATGCTTGCTTATGTATTTCTTTTATTATGTCCTCCAGACACTAAACGTCTAACAGGTTTTATAATACATTCCATTGTAATTTTTTTTAAACCATAGGAACGGTAATGGAGAATTTGCGATCATATTCAATCCCAGTCATAATGGACAAGAGAGCCTTGTATATAGAGGAAAGCATGAAGCACAATTTGGCATCCTTTGTTCCACACGGTACCACGTTGAAATATAACGGTAACCTTCAAACGTGAGAAATTCTAAGCCCACAAAGGACCGAGGCTTACCTTGCAACATATCCCCTTTCTAATACCTTACCCCTTATCTAAAATCTTTTTGACATTCCTCCTCACTTCAACTATAATTTACACGGCTCTGCAAAAAACGCCACTCTATATAATGAACGTCTTACTGGAACGTCGGCGGCATTTCTGTCGGACATTATTAGGACACACAGAAACATTCTTTATATCTTGTCAAAATAATCCAGCATCTAAAGAAATAGAGGACCACTGTCCCTCATTTTTATAAACATAAACGAATATAAATTTAACTTATTTAAATCAGCAAATATTTATTTGAAAAATGTTCCATTCGCGTTATTAAGGATATAAAACTTGACATTTTCGTAATTAATTATTAACACAATTTTGTTAATGTACTATTAGTACAATTAATAGTACTAAACATCAAAATAAATTTTATTAGACAACCGCCAACTAACAATTTATTCAAAAGAAGCACATGCAGATACGTGCAGCTTTAATAAAGGAAGATATTTTCAAAGGCCATCAAATGTTTCGTTTATTACCATTGACACGCGAGCACATTTCGATATACGAGAACACGAGTCGCGCGAAGTCGTGCGTTTGATCGAAGCTACGTGAAATATTTGGAAATTGAAACGTCGATTGCGAGACAGGCGTTGCGATTTTTCATTCGTTCGAGTAGCAACGGTGGCATGGAGATGAAGGGGAGTTCGAGATTGTCTGCAGACAAACGCGAAGGTGTACGTGTCCCGTTGCAGGAGGCTGATTTCGAATCGAGCCGCAAGAGCAAAGAGGACCACACGAGGGATGAACCTGTCGAACCCAATTTCAAACCCTGGCGGGTGTTTATCAATCACATTGACAGTTACCATGGCAGGAAATTGGCCGACGTAAGTGTCGAAATATGGATAGATTCTGACGTTTCGATATTCATCGAATACCTTAGACTTTGGCGAAAGGGTGTAATAAAACGTCGCAAATTGTATGGAATGTCTTTGCAGAATTATTGTTCGATCGAATGAAATCAAATGAGATCGATTAATGGCGACATGTTCGATGCCTAGATTACTAATTAATAATTACATGCCTAGATGGCTCTGCCAAAAGAAATTGTAAAAAGGAACATTTAAGAAACATCAATAGGTATAAAATGTGCGTACGTGGCCTTTACATTTATTGTGAGAGCTGAAAGTGTCGTACGCGAGAGAAATTCGAATTCTATTATAGCCAGCTCGCGTTATTAATTCGCTATTATTCAGAACTTATTAATAAAATACAGAAATGTGTATATTGGAGCAAGCAGGCGCAAGGTAGAAATTAAAGATTCTTGCCCTTCTTCCCAACACCCCTGTACAACCTATGGTATCGATTTCGAATTAGTTCCGGTATATCCCCTTTAACCATACTACAGGTACAATCTTTTTTTAACAACCGACGCAACGATGCAACTATTGCGTTGGATAGCTGGTTGCAAATTGCAGGCAAATTGCGTGTCAGTGAATTCGCAGTCAAGTTGAGCGATTAGGGGGGTTACGTTACAGCGACTCAGACTTTTCTTCGCGATGGTATGGGGTGGAATTGAGGGGTGGATGTATATTATTCTCGTAGTTGCCCACTCAGGAGAAAAAATTACGACGCAGCACAGACCCCACAAATACTGTGTAACCAAAACTCGACCTTGGTTAGGGGACTGAGAAAGGGTTCAGACTAAATTGCGTTTTCCACTGGAATATGCGATTACGTATGGTCTACTACAATATATTTGTTTTCTAATAAAGAAAATTTGAAGATATTGTACCAGTCGATTGGCGAAACGTCGGATATTCTGTCAAGATAATATTGTTCATTTTATTTTTTAATTAAAGGTATAGAAGAAACTTGAACTCGATTGTGAATCTTATGCTATTAAATTCGTACGATGTCAAAATTAGCACACGTCTCTCGATTTGCAAACGTAATTAATTCTTTTATATATTTTCTCTCCGTTTTATGCAAATATCAATGAGATTAACCTGGTTTCTTCTTGGTGCGTACTTTTCCTTTTATACTAGTAGACTTTAATTAATAAGTTATAGTCAATCATGCCAACTAAGGGATGAGTATTAAATGGCTTATTTATTTGTTGGCATACTGTTATTTTAGAACAGTAGAATATTTACACTTAATATAAAGCAATTAATTTTCCTCATTACGTTTATTTATTTTTTGGATTAGACGGAGAAATTTCGAAATCTGGTGATGCTAACGTGTTACCAGCAATATGTAAACTGTGCACCTCGATTCGCGACAACGAAGCGCGTGTACAATAGATCATTCATGAAGCTGTAAAAGGAAGCAGTCCTAAAAAAACTCATGTGCGATGATTTTTTTTGTCGTCGACAATACAGTTCGTTAAACAGTGAACTTTATACGTGCTATTCTATTGTGAATCCTATTCCAAGGAACTTCTAATTACGAATACACTGACGGACGTGATTGCCAATTCATGAAATTTAAACATGAGTTTTAATTTAAATATATTTCTTCAAAATATCTGGTTGATAAAAGTTTTGCTTACGTTATGCTTGTCTTATCATTCTCCCTATTGTTTTTATTGTCGGTAAAGGTACAATGGTAATTTGCACCCAATTTTTATCTTATAATTTTACATCTTGAGAATAAAGGAAAACGATAATAGTTTGTAGCATATGCATCAATATTAAATTATTTCAAGGAAAGAAATTAGTACATCTTGGAAACAATATTTTTCTTTAAACAATTTTCTAAATTGTGGTTTTCGCAATTTACCCTAGGTAAATTAAGGAAATATATTTACTCATCTTCTACATTTCATATAAGCGATCTAGATAAGAATTTATTGCCCGCATTACTGGCAAGAGCGAGCAGTATTCATTTTCTTAAACATTCCTACATACCCTTACGAATAATGGAAGCATTAAAACCGCCAAGATTGATGCAACATCTTCCGCTTAACGAAGCTATTAATCTATTCTCGCATTAGAGACTCTATTCCACGCTCGAAACGAGATTATCCTGCGCGGCCGACTAAAAATAAAGCAATCAATTAGTTCACACATATAGATCGCACTAAACGAACTATAATTATTTCTAACGTAGGCAGCACGCAAAAAAGAAAAACTATTTTCCCATTTAATTACCGCCCCAGAGGCAGGAAGGGTTCTTTGTTTCAACAACGAATTACCTCACTTTAAATCGACCTTGTATGCGTCGGGAATTTCATTTCAATGTAAATTGCGCTCCAACGAGTAACTCATGCGACTTCTTAAACATTATTATTCCCTTACGCTGTTGCGTCGACTTGATTCGTCGCCCACCGAATAATTCGATTCCCTGCCGATGCGACCCGCTAAGAATTCGAGGAAGCTGCAAAATCGAATTTCTCGCGTCACAAACGCGGTCATTCCAGTCGGAAGGAAGTTTGAGTAGTGAACGACGTTAATTAAACGACCCTGTGATGTACCAAAATCGAATTGCTTCAGTGATTCAACTGGAAATCATGCTCCGTGCCCGCCTTTTAGGGTGATTGCTTTTTTTCGTATCGTTGAATTGGCGAGAGTAATAATCGGCTCATGGTTGTCGCTGTAAAATTTCTTTGACGGCAACTCCGACATCGAGGGTGCTCTCGATTTAAAAGGGTGTCGGCGAACGGATAGCAGAAGTCGAATAGGGTGCACGACGTAAAGGAGGAATAACCTGAAATGTATAATACATGCGTAGGAAAGATCGTTTGCAAATAAATCGTGGAAAGTTTATGGATTATGTATATTAGGATATTCACGGCCATGGGTTATCGAAAATTATTATATGTGTTTTATTAATGTTATCCATCAAGTCTGCCACAATTTATGACAATATGATGTCTGCAGCGCAGAAAATCGATAGCACCCGTGGGACCCATAAATTTATCCCCACCTTCGAAAATATAACAATACACACGCAGAAGTTATCCACCTGGCAGTCCACTGTGTTTTCTGCGTATGCACCATTTTATTTTCTCCCTGTTTGTGCTTTACACCGTGCCATATGGATCTTTCAACAGGTTAAAATTATGTCAAAGATAATGGTTTATTTTAGAATTTGAATTCGAAGTTAATTGAATCAATTCGAGGCAATTAATTCGACTCCTCGAAATTTTTTCGGCGCGCTCCGAAGTGTAGCAAAAGTTTCGTGTATGAACTAGTGTAAATACCGGAGAAATTAATGAAACACGAGTGAATTCTTATTATATTACAAAATAATTATTCACTGCCAATGTACTTAACAATAGTGAAGGATCATTCTCAGTCTTTTTCTAGTGAGATCAACTCTGTCTTATGTACGACACATTCCAAAGCAACCTATTCAACAATAGAACTTTTCATAAACAAATGTTAGGGCTCATGATTTGAATATACATTTTTAATATTCACATTCGTATGTTCTATTCTTATATTCGTCAACGCGCTAATCAAAATTTCAGCTCCTACTGGATCGCGTGTACATTAATCCAGAAGGTGAGCTCGAAGGAATGGGTGAAGAGGAGGAATTCGAAGGGGGAGAGGAAGAGGAAGTGGAAGAGGAAGAGGAAGAAGGAGAAGAAATGGATAAGGAAGATACCAGGAAGGACGAAAAGTTTAGCAATTTAGTAGACTCGGCAAAGAAATACGAAGTAATCGGAACGACTTCGATCCCCGATGTAAGCTAATACTCACAAGGAACAGCCCTCAACTGAAGCATGACTTGATGAAACTTTGCACACGGCTATAGAATGAAAAAAAAACTCGACACGTATTTTCCTTATTGGCACAGGTTTATGCTCAGAAGCTGAAATTATTTCACAAAGCTGTGGCTTATGAATTTATTAATTCGAGTAGCTTAAGATTGAATGGGGAGACAATCAACTATATTTTCTGGTACTTTATAAATAACGCCATCCTTATCGATAAAGGCAATTTTTTAAAATAATTATTTTCTTCTCAACGTGATGATTTTTTACTAAATTTTCTTAGGATTAATATGAACTACACTATGAACGGCAAAAAGTGGTACTTTAACAAATAATTGTGAATTGCTGGTCGATTTCATTTTTCTATTAAACTTTTATTTTATTCTCATCCCCGTCTGAATTATTCGAAGTACATAATAGCTTCGTAAGCACCGCGTCTCAGGGTTAAATGCACCCTTTATACACGATTCTCCATCGAGAATAAACCAAGTACCTTACTGCGCTCTTATTCCATAGGTATATGCAAAGTTTTATAAAAATCAGCGGGTCTCAGATGGCTAATGCTCGTTATTACTCGTGACTCCATTTTACTGTGCTTAATGCTGTACCACTTTTCTGCGCCGATTCGTTCGCTGTCCGCAAAGGCCATGAATTTCTCGGTAAATTTATTTTTCTGCGCCACTGCGACGAAATGAGAGGGCGATTTGAGTGGTTCATTTATTCCTAAGACGACCATCTCTTCTGTTGAACGCGAGACGATGCTAAACGACCGACTTCAGGACGATCTTTTCATTCCTTATTCCTCCTTTTTTTTTGCTCGTTCAAATTCAATACCACTCCTCCACGAATGGTTCTTCCCGACAAATTTTTTTTCTTCTCCTCCCTCGGATGTCGAGTTTTCTTTCGACACTAACTTTCCTTTCAACCCCATTGTAACCCGGCAAGGGGGGGTCACCCTCCACTACGCTTCAATTCGTTTTTATTACACAGAATTTCATTCTGCCTCTTCAGAGCCCCGCGCCAGAGGACGTGACCATGATTATAAAGGACGCGAAAGATCGAGAGACGCTGCTGCAGGAACTGATGAGGTGCGGCATCGTGATATACGATATCACACAGGACGATAGCCAAGTCGAGGAGGCACGATGGGCGTTGAAATGTTAGTACAAAGGAGCGGCTGTGCAGGGTACGATTAATCGTATCGAACGCGAAACAGTCGCCAATAAAGTGTATACATATATTGTATACACTATACCATATACAATCTATGTAAAATTTGGAAGATTGACAGCACTGTCTTGGTGAAATATTTCTGTTGCTCATATAAACGTGCGACGATAGTAGCTATTTAAAGATGATATTCGAAAGACAAACTCTGCAGCGGAAAAGTATGTTTTTAAATTACACCTGACACGACGGAGATAATAGCGAGCGTGACGTAAATCGAAGTATCTGATATACGCATCGCTAAGGACCCCAAAAAGGTTGTACGTTATCTCCTCATATCACTAAATAGTTGTAGGTAGCACATTGAAGGGTTCGTAGATCTTCGAATTGGGCCATTAGGACATCGTAGAGGCACGCTTCACGTCACCTAAACGTCGTTGGACCTCGTCCGGCATCATCACAAATGGGCAAGATGATATTGGAATCATGTTTCAGACCATTAAGCAATCATACCATCTTCAGAATGGATCTTTGATCCGAGACCCTAGACTCTGATCTTGTTCATGGTCTCGGAGTGCAGACTTGGGTCTAAGAACTTTGGACACCGGTTCTCAGATCCCAAATTTCAGACTTGTGACTTTAGACATCAAGCCAAAAATAGGTACTAGTCTCTCGATATGAAAGGAAGCCAGGTGGACTATAGCTCTCTTTAAAAACAAAGAGGGACTAACAACAGGTGTGCTGTTCTTAAAGGATCCCGTGCTATAAGCCGGAGATGTTCTCGCTGGGATGCGATTACTTTATCCTTGAACTCGCTACTTTTTTTCTCGCCATTAAACCGTGGATGATGTTCTTTTTATTAAGACCGTAAGCGTAGGTACGTGCACGATGTACGTTATAGTATGAACATTATATTAATGGCAAATCCAAGGGACATAAGCCGTAATGTTCACGGTATGGTGTTAAAAGTTCCACTCCAAGAGGTCGAGTCTATGGCGTCTTATGAATGGGTAGTGGGGGATGTCAGAATGTTTGGGATTCAAGAGTGTATGGTGACTCCAAATTTGTATTCATAATTTGTGTAAAATAAGTGCGAACTTTCGTACCTATTTTCGGGTTTTTGTTGTTCCTTGTTCAGTACTTTTAGACGTTGATGTAATTTTCAATTTTATTGTCACAATAAATTGAACAATCCTAATAAACCAATCTGTACTTTACACATTTTACATGACTTCTCTTTCTGAGTACAGAATTTCAAAAGATTCTAGATCTTAACCCTGGTATTCTTATTAGCCAATAACTCCCATTTAATAATGTATCATGTCATTATAAATTACATACCCTTCATTTTATAAAACATCTGTTTCTCCTACTTAAGATTACTCAATCCATATAAATCAAAATGTGCACAATTCAATAACTACACAATTAAAGTACACTTTCTTCGTCTAAGAGAACACGAAGATTTAACTCTATTTTATACCATGCGTATATTAATTTCTTTTACCCCCTACTCCGTAAAAATTCTGCTCCCTCACTGCTCTCAGCTTTTATCTTTCCATTTCACTTTCTGCCAGCCATCGTTCAGATGTTGGAACAGTCGGAGCAAGCAACGCCAAAGGCTTTCAAACGTAGCAACGATGTGCGATATTTCGTTTTGATATCCACCCTGATGACGTGGGCCAACACGAAACCCCTGAGTCCAGACGAGCCAGACCTACCCTTTACAGAAGAGGACTATCGAAAACGAAAACCTCATCCAAACTTCAAGCAGCATATTCAGTGTGAAAAAGACGTAGTAATAGTAAAGAAGAAGACGAAAATAAGAGATAAACTGAAAACGTTGGTAATTTGTTGCGGAATAACTTATGGCGACGAGCAGGGTCCCCTTCATCATTTATTCAAAATGGCCTGGCAGAACGCATCGTTTCTGCCGATTTTCGGGAAAGGGCGAAACAGGATCCCGTTGTTACACGTCCGTGATCTGACCACGTGAGTGCCAACCGATTTATGGAGATTCGATGTTGCCGATCGATTCGTTAATGACACGATAACTCGAATTCCAATTAAACGGTAAACGGAGATCAATGGTGATGTCTGTTACGGTGTAGTAAATTGGGCAATTAACGCGCATCTCATTAAATCTAGCTTCAATTTGCTTCGAATTGCGCCAATTTAGATTCCCTGCGATGTATTGGTGTATGTTGGTTATTTAAATTGTGCAATTGGTAGAATAGTTCTAACAGCTGAGTAATTTCTCACGTTCACTGTTTTCGAAATTCTGGTGTAACAGAAGTTTTTGATATCATTGTTGTTAAAATGGGACTGATATCCTTGAAATATTCTATAGTTCTAAAAATGTCACATTCGTTATTCTCCTTCACTAAAACCCGAGGAAATGATTAGTTTCAAATATTATACGTAAAATGAAAATAAAATACTAAAATAAAACTTCTTCGTATTAACATGACAGCGCGATGACAGACGTGCTGCAAAACTGGCCACCGTTGCAATACATCGTGGCTGCAGAACAGGAACCAACTACACAGGCCACTATCGCAAAGGTATGACAATGAAAGGTCTTTGTCATATACATGATTTACATGTGCACAGGATACCTTATCATCTTGGGAGTTTGCTTTCTGCGAATTTTTCCGTTTGACCCCTTGACATGTCATATTTTCTTTAACGTGACGTAGCATCGCACCGTAGTGCAAATTCCCCCTTTGTCCCGTTTCCCTGCATCGTTTCAGTTACAAGTAACATTGAATCTATGTTTCTACTATGAAAACGTGTCGCTGAATAAACGAGAAATAGAATGGAAAGTAATTGAAGGTATCAATGATTAATTTATTATCGTGGAGTAATCATTCTATTGTAGTTATCATATGGTTGTTTAATTCTGTAACAAAATTAATTTCTCCGGTTTCGTTACATCTTAGGTAACGATAATCAACTTAACAACTAAGAGGTTTAGGGGTTGGTTCAGTTATTACTTCGTAACTTAATAGCTCGTCGTACGACTAGACACGGTGCGAAATAACTGATAGCTCGGGAGTCCGGCTTGTCAGTGTCTAATGGTCTTGGAATGATGATCTTGGAATTGATATGTTTTGTTACGAATTAGTTCTGAATACGGTTCGAGTAGCATCATTATTCCGAGCAACTGCCATGAGGAATGTCTTACATATTTTGCGGTGCATGCAATCGTAGGATAGACTGGACGCGTTGCATAACTTTCATTTTCTTATTGCTACTGTTACTTCTGTCTTCTATCGGTTTTTTTTATAATTCTCCCTTAAATCAGAGTAACTTTAACGCTCCCAGACGTAAATGTTTAACAGAAATCATGGCACAGAAGCTCTTGAGATGAATAAAATGTTGAAAAGAATTTGTCTTGAACATGTTATCAAATATGAATATAAACTTTTTTCCTTTTACAGCAAATCAGCCGAGCTTTGTCCAACGGCAAGGTGAGCTACGTCGCGCAGGAGGAGGCTTTCTTAATACCGGAGGTCACGCAAAGAATATTTGACCTAATGACAATGAACCTCATCGTTGACCCGGTGTACATCACGGATAGGATATCCTGGCACCTTGATGCGCCATTCCGTGACAACATCAACGTCATTGTGAAGGAGTACAAAGCTGCCAGGGATCTGCATCCTATAAAGATAATTGTTCTAGGGCCACCAGTATCTGGGAAGACAAAGGTCGCCCGTTACCTTGCAAAGCATTATTGCATTCATTATGTTCATGTGAAGTCGCTGATTTCAGAGACAGTCGAGAAATTGGTTAGTGTAAATAGTCTACTGTACATAATATATATAAATACTTGCCTTATAATGTTAATAAAAGAAAATTTAATTGATTCAGAAACTGTTTTAACACAAATTTTGATTTCCAAAATCCTAAAATAGTGAATAAATTAGAATCACTAAATCATTGCTACCAAACACCGTATCCATTATAAATAATATCCATTAGCAACGAACATTTTTGCACCGAAATTCTTTTTTAATGACTTGGGAAATATTTAGAATCATTGAATACCATCTCCAACGTTATCCAACACACAAAGGTCTCTTAATATTTCTCTCGAATAGACAGCAGTTATCGAGGAGGCTACGGCTACACCGGAACCAGGCGAGGAAGAAGAGGGGGATGAAGATGAAGAGGGCGAAGACGAAGAAGAAGGGGATGATGCAACGAACGTCACCGAAATGCAGGAACTGTTAGATGAAATTGATCGAAATATGCGGAGAACCGATGGTCGCCTCGATGACAGTGTTGTAAACAAGTTAGTCAAAACATTTTATTTAAGGTATTAGCTATAATATGTATGCTACAGTTTGCATCCAGAATTGCACAGCCTAACATTACTCTCCACTGATATTATCAGCACTGAAAATAAATAGCAAACATGTGAGTCCCCTAAGATCAAATTTCTCAGCACAACAACAACAACAACAACAAAAACAACAAGAAATAGAAATAGCATAGTCTGTGTCGAAGAATAAATAAAATTATAAAAACCTGTCCACCGAACAAATTTCACAATAACAACGATAGTGTGCGGTTTGTTTAAACGTTGCACAGATCATAATGTCGAGAATGCAGCTGTTTGCATAATATTATGGCCATATTACGGCTAGCAATCTTGTGCACTCGGCGTTGGTGAATAACACCCTGAACGAACTGGACGTTAAGCCACTGCATATCGAGAGTACCGAGTTATTTAATTAACACCTGAGTTCGTTCATCGTCGTCGTCCACGCCGTGGCAAATATTCCTTCATACGAAATACGATATATCGAGCGAATCTTGTGGTAATTTTGTGCTAAGACGGACCACGAACCGCTTGGAGGGTGCTTCTGCTCGCGCGAGAAATTTAATTTCGAGGCATTCCATCCGGTACGTGTGATATCTCGGCGTTAACGGGATCGTTATCGATTCATTCGACGCAGTTTGAACTTTCAACGAGATGGTTTCACGTGTGCAATGTGCACCGTGAAGCATCCAGCGGAGTTATGCGACACGTTTTTGGCTAATATCGCGTTCTCACGTGTGCAATATGCGCTGCACTACTTTGGAGAGTTCAGTATATGGAGGTTCACTTTTATGCAAGGATGTGCGTACATTATTTTTGTGCAAATTGTGATGTTGAGAATGTGGATTAATGTGTATGGGATTGATATTGTTATTGTTACAAACATATATCAATCGTATATGCGTGCTAAATTATTTAATGCAATTGGGTAGGGTTTAACCCTTGTGTAGGCAACCAAAATAGCCAATAAGTTTAAAGCCTAATTACAAAAAATATTTTGCATACATTTTTTTCACAAAACGTGTATTGACGTAAAAGTGTCCAAAGAATGGAGATTCGGAGTGGTTTTGCGGTATCTTGTCAATGAATTTTCTGGTTTGGGAAATTATTTTAATTAATTATTTTAATTAATTATTTTAATTTTTTGCACTCCTTGGGGATTTTATTAATTTTGTGACATCAATTTTATAAGTGGGTGTGATTTGTCTATGTTTGTTACAGTTATATATTTAATTGTAGCACAATTACTGATATGAGATAGAGAAGTATAATTAGGTTGCAAAAGTTGATCACGAAAATTGCGAAAATTCCTAGTGTTATATATAAAGCACCTAACATTTAGAATTCTATAATTCATTATATGGTTGAACAATGTTGAACGATAAGCCCTTAAAATATGAAACCTGACTCTAGATATTCTCCTTTAATCATCGACATATCTATGCGTAAAGTATGTAATTTTCCCCTTTGAACGTTTCCAAGTAAACATGATAATGTTTGTTCGCGGCTTCTAATAGTTCAACAGCTTTTCAATATGACTACTCCACAGGAAATGAACCGCTTTGAGCGTCAAAGGATCCCATTTTCTGTACGATGGTACATGAGCCACGATGAAGCTCATTTTCATAATAGAATGCGTGAGATAGTGTTCGAAAACGATGTCCCTTCAAAATGGTGTTTCCAAATATTTCCCGTATTTTTATTGTACGTCAGTATATTTCATAGACATCATCAGTATTTTTCCAGTATAATTATAATGTGATATTGTAACCCCAACAATCCTGATAATTAGTTAGCTATAAGATATGTTTGAGGCACCCTAAGTGCTTCAATGAGCTAGGTAAACTAAACTTGCGAAGTTAGAAAGCTTGCCTCCGCTTCTGCTACGCTAACAGACAAGTATTGAACATTTAGCCCTACCACGATGTACGTGTAGATGAGAAGCATGCCTATCGGTGAACGTGATTAATTCCTTCGAGAAGTATCGATTTTCCTGCACCTAATAACGACACGCGAAATGAGAAAAAGCTGTGAAAAATGCCCCGTCACTTGTTACTCGAGCAAATAGGTACGTGGCATAATGAACGGTGACAAACCAAAAGAAACATAGCGCCACGTAGCATTTCGTAGCTCGATAAACTGCAGTGTGCAAATGTTTGAAAAATCGCTGTTGGAAGTAAGGAATTTACTTCAAGACAAGAAGAAAAGAAGTAGGCACGTAGACACCCGCAGTAAGAAAATTGGAAATATGTATTCACGTTCACTCATTGTCCATAAATTATACTCCTCCCATAATTTCCGACATATAGAAATAATTGTCCTACTTATGAAACAACTGGCGATCAGTAAGAACGACGAATATAAAATAAAAATAGATCAATATAGACAAAGTCAAGAAAAGGGAGGCTTTAATACTTCACCCATCGTTTTTACCTGCCTAATGAACTTCATCGATTACTTTCATGCGTTCAAAGATAAATGGAATATTAATATTTGGAATGTACTGAATAACGATAAATGGAACTGTTTCGCGAGCTGGCAGTGTCCATTGAAATTACCATGAGACAATCGGCAGTGGCGTAATGGAAACGGAACACTCTCGACGTGGGGCCAATTTTTTCACTTCAACAAGATTCTCTCGTTTTTTTCTTTATTCTGTCGTGCGAACTTAAGTGGTCTGGAAACCTGGTAACGTCGCTTGCGTTCCTGTGCTCGACGAGGTTCAAACGATGCACGTTACGAGCATGACGTTAAAAAGAGCATCTCTTTGAAAGAGACCGGAGAACTTAAGCAGCTGAGTTTCCAGGAAAAGGAAAATAGCCGCTCGTGGGAGGCGTTCGAACAGCGAATTAGATAGCAATATCGGAGCTTCGAGGACAAGTTTTTCAAGAAGAAGGGTAGGCGGTGAAAATTGATTGGAAATTAGAAACAAAGAGGGGGTTAGTTCTCACGTGAAAAAGTGTGTAGATCGCTTGATCCATTCTGAATAAACTGTGAATACCTGGTAATCTTGCAGCCAAATGGTTTTCTGTTATTCCATACCTGTTTCAAAGCCTTTTCTCTTCCACAATTGGATTTATGTTCATGCAAGTCTGTAAGAGTGTGAGGTGACTCAGAAATAATTTCATCGAATATAAGAACGTATTATAGGTATAAAGTGTAAAGAAAAAAAACCAAAAATATTATGAACATGACCAGTGTTGTAAAAAGTGTGATTTTTATATACCAAAATAGTTGGCGTTAAGGCACTTATTCCGAAAACCATTTACACGAATATAAAACACATCTATTACACTTTAAAATACTGTATATTGTTTTAGGTATAATTCTATTAGCACCAACATTTTGGTGACACCAAAAAAATGAAGTTGCAAGTAAAAACTAATGCACTGCACGATTACTTTTTTGGCCCATGATCGATTATTTCCATTCCTACGGAACCCAGTTCTCTGAATCACTACTTTCCCCATTTATTTTTCCAACTCATTATTAAGAAACACGAGTGAACCTTGTGTTGTTACTCATTCGTGCCTGTTGCAGATTATTCCTCAGGAAGCTACGATCCGCAGAGTGTTCGAATCAAGGTTACGTCATAGACGGTTATCCAAAGACACTGGAACAAGCGAAAGAGCTGTTCGCCGGAGAAAATGCGAATGAAATCGACGAAGAACTAGACGAGGAAGTTCAGGCAGATGGGACGATCTCCACTATGCCTGAACTGGTAGTGTCGTTAGAGGCGAGCGACGAGTTTCTGAAAGAAAGGATTATTCACCGTCCGGAGAAGGAAATCCAAGGTACTCATTATACGGAAGAGCACATGGTTCGCCGATTGAAGGAGTTCAGGTAACACTTGCGAGTACATTGCCTCTGCGAGCTACTCCCTCGTGTCGATAAAGGTTAATTAATAAAGGTTAATTCAATGCGAAACTCGACGCAGAGACACCGCCGCGATTTTCATGGAATTCTATGAGAAAGGGGTGAAAGATTTAATTGGCAGAAGCTAGACGCCGGGAAAGAACAGTTGAATGAAATGAACATCTATTTTAATCGCGTGTTTTTTAAATGTACATTCATCTAGCTATTGACGATCAAATATAATGAAATAAATTTTTAATTATTCAATTCACTATCGTGACACGAGTAGATTCGTAAAACCTTTGCGATCGTAAGAATACTTTAATGCTTCAGTTGGAACAATTATATAATAGTTTTGATGCATCTGTTGGAAAATATGGAGTCTAATTAATTTCCTGAAGCTTTCGGGTTTGACCTCCAACACATTTATCTCCTTGGTAGGGCGAGGAACACGGACGATAACACCCCCTTGCAGTTTTTCGACGAAATTGAGATTCACCCGCTCATCATCGACATAGAGGACGACGTTTGTCCTGACATGTTCCCCACGATTCATCAATGTCTCCAGAAAATCGGTCCGCCGAAGAATTACGGTGAGAAATGCCTTCAACATGTTCCGATCCGTCATATATCACTTGGCCGGCAAGATAAACTTTTTCATCGCCGAAATGAATGTATTAGCAGCAAGTTTCCTTGCAGAACTTTCACGAGAATTCTGTAGAATTTCGTTTTCTGACACATTAGTCTTCTTGATTTTTGTATGGAGGCAAGACGTTCATTCATTTACTTCGAGAAAGCTACACGTGTCCAGAATATTGAAGTCCGAACAAAGGGTGCAGAGTTTGCGTGCACGGTGTTGCGTGCACATTATATTTGCCAATATTAATTGTTGCATTGTTATTCGTCTACTCCACCTGATTAATCCACGAAAATATTTACAATACATTTGCTCGTATTATTTAAAATTTGCTTCCCCAAATTCGGCCAAAAATATGTTCGTACAAAAAAATTTGAATCTTAAGAATACGCAAAATAAATATGTTCCCAATAGCTTCAACGTAAATGTAGAGCGTGTAGCATTCAACAATGTATTTTTCTTTCTTGCTCAACGTGAAATATATCTGTCGTCCTGTTCTTTTCGTCAGGATTAACCGTGGAAGAGGCGAGGGAATTGAGAAATCGCGCCGAGGAAGAGAAGCGTGCAGCGGAAGCTGCGGCGAAGTTGCAAGAAGAGAATGAATTCCAGGAACGCAAGCGGATACGCGAGGAGAAGATGGCAGAATGGGTTAGATCCCATTGTTCCTTTTTACCAATAAAGCGTGACATAACAAAAATCTGTTACTTGAACAGTATTAGATTCTGCGCATTCCGTTTCTTTTTATCAATTTATAGTATACCATAAACGATCAAAGCTGGACTATTTCTGAATAATAATATTAACTTTAAGTTTGCAATATTCACGGTTGAACAGTCTGACGTGTGGATGGCAACACCTATGCGTGGATGTCACATATAGACCTGTGACACCTTATAGTTTACGCGACGCGCAGAAACAAAAGTGTGTTTGCAAGCTATAATAGAACAGGTGGTCGATACATAATCCGAAACTCTGGTTCGAGTGGGGCAGATTTTATTTAGTGTTGCTTCATATAACGGAACCCTATGAAAGTTATGATCGGTCGAAGTATGAAGTCTCATCCAGTCGGAAGTCTTCGAAAAGGGGAAACACACTGCTGATCGATGTCTAAAACGATACTTGGGCTACCTTCGACAACTTCTAACTAATGATAAACGTATACATATTGAAAGACTGCTTTCACCGACTTTTTCTTCACGTCATTATGTCCGCCCCTTTTGCATTGATTCTAATATTCTATAGGTACAATTATCAGGGGGGAATTCAATTATTATTCTTTCCTTTCAAACATAGTTTCAACATGACAAGGTCTAGCAAGGTAAAAATAAACTGTGATAGTGTTTTTGAAGAATGTGATTCTTCAATTCGGCAAAGATATTAAATGGTTTGCCATCAGTTTAATGTATTTCGCTTCAGCAACATCTTATATTTTGCCAGTCGTTTGTAAGCGTTTTTCCCTAAAGGCAACTTCTGGTTTTCTTTACCATTCGTGTGCACGTACTTACGCTACTTCTGTGCTACTTGTTTGTGTCTGTTTTCGTGGAATTATGTTATCGTCTCTCGACTCGCGAAACTTTGAAGACCCAAGAAGTTGCTTTTGTTCGCGATAAAGTGACTTATGGAAACGAATCCTCGTAGCCGTCGAAGAGTGGGTAGACCGATTTAAAATGTTAATTCGATTTTTTTCTTGTCTGTCAGAATCTTATGATAAATTGCGTCCACTCTGTACAGCTTGCAAGCCTATTTCCATTTCTATTTCTTGCTTAAAAGTTTTCTTATTAACGATTTAATTCGATATCCTTCGTTTTTGTGCCAAGCCTCTCGAAAAAACTTTATTATTCTCTAGGGGATTTTTAATGTCTTTCCCCTTTTTTTTTTTGTCATGAATAAGGATGCCAATCATAAACCTTTCTGGCCTTGACGATAGCAATTACAGAATTGTCCAAGATTTTTAAGAATATAGAATTTTTTATAGCGAAATCTGTTATCTTTGTTTTTAATTAAAGATATTCATAGGATTCTAGTTTTGATAATACTAAGTACACAATTTAACGAATACGTGGATACGATTAAATTAATTTCCTCACAAGTTTCCTCAATAATTTCCGCTCAGAATTTTACTTCGCCGATCCGATTTTTAACTGATTTCATATAATATTTGATAAGTAGCAAGAAAATTAATAGAGACCCAGAAATAATAAATTCTCATCACAAATAATAAACACAAGACTCACTCCATTAATTACGAGATACCTTGAACAATATGCAGAATGTCGTTATTAGTGCTTTACACGGTGTCCCCTACCGTTCGCTATCGGAAAATGCCAATCATTAGTTTCCTATTCCATTGGATGAATATCGGAAATCGAAAAGAAACTTTCGTATTAAATCATTTTCGCCGTTCGACTGCCGCCCGATTCGATATAAAATAGCGACGGTATCGTTTGATCGCCCGTGGTTATCGATTCTCTGCGAAACTAATCAGCGAGAAACGCGTTTCAACGCAGATTAACACACACGTTTCTACTATCGAAAACAATCGTTTCTCCTTCGGTTGAAATTCCTCGTTTTATTTTTTGTACAGACGAACCTCATGGAAAGATTGAAAGAAGAGGAGGAAGAAAGGCTGTGTCTCTTGGGTCTGCCGTTGCGCCACTATTTAGTGAAATACGTGTTCCCGACATTGACGAAAGGATTGATCGAAGTGGCGAATCTACGACCAGACGATCCCGTTGATTATCTCGTAAGTCTGTCGGAACAAGGACTTATTCTACTCAGATATTTCAGCATTCGCGGTAGTTTATATTTTTTAGTCAGTGTTCAGTTTGTTTTATACTGGTATGCAAACGCAAAACTGTGCGCCACTGAGAATTCACTTTTCTCCCGGATAATTATATAAGAAATCTTTCCCCTCCGTTTGCTTTCCTTTAGTTAAAATTAATTTCCTCTCTGGTAATTGTAAGAATAAAAAACGACCGCAGAGTACTAGTAAAGGGAGATCTATGCTCCGAGACCGTCTGAATAGTTTAATAAGGCCATCGATTCTCATTCCTTCTTTGCAATGTTTAATGGTAGGGATCAGTTAACATATGTAAGTAGAAGACGGGATAAAAATTAGTTGAATTTTTCAAAATTAATTATATCATTGGTGAGAATAAATGATCTATTACACATTATGTGTGATCTAAAAAGAGAAGGACATTTCGAGGTAATAGAATTCCACAGGTTTCTCGCTGCGATAGAAGCCAGATTTATCGTGACGTAAAATGCGGCAGGCCGAAGGATTGTCTTTAAAAAAATTGTGAAGGGGAGTGTAAAATTGACGCGTTCACGATATTTATTACCACACACAAAACAAAACGACAAATTTGAAGTCCCTAAACTTTCAAAGTGTAGAAAGAAATACTCAAATTGTAGTGTAATTGAAGTAGAAATAATTGAAGTGCAATACTTAATATAAAGTATATAATCTACGAAAAAAGGGGGAAACGTTGAAATATGAAAACGAACGTAATATAACTTCAGCAAAGGCGGAGATAAACTTAAGCATGCTATTAAACCGAACCGTTTGACGAATTAATAGTTGCTTCAGGCGTGACATTTGAAAACCAGATATGTCGTTAACGTCATCCGAGTTTAATTACTTGATCCAGAAATTCGAAATGTGAAAGACTGCAGTCCAATTAGTAAAATCTTACACTTCGTGTACAGTGGTCTTTGCACCGTTTTAAATTACGAAGTTACTAAGGACAGTTATGTTCGTTAAGCTAGTTGAACTGGAGATGACATCTCTTCTTCGTGGGAACCTCATTATGAGGAGAACACTGGGCTACTAAATAGCATAGTGCCTTAAAATATCCATGAGAGAAAAGATTCGAACCTCAAATTTCAATTATATCGGTTGTTAACTTTTTTATAAGTTTGCTTGGGAAATTATATTTCTTTATTTATTTACTTAATAATTAATGGGCTTATACTTAATCTGGAAGAAATGAATTACCTTGATTAAAGCAGAATTTAAAAACCATAAGAATTTTTTATTTACACATAAGAATCAGTAATTATTTGGTCGAGTGTTCCTTTTAAACCTAGTTAATCGTAAAATTTGGATATTAGAAATTGGTAGTTGTTCACGAGCAAATAATAATGCCAGAAGTCACCTGCCATTATGGTTCCTGTTTGTATTCAAACAATTTCTATACGGGTTGCAATATTCATTACAAAATTTTCTAGATATCTAACAATCGCTCTTCGCGTCGAAAGAAACTAATCGCCGACTCGACGAGACGATATTAAAACGGATATTTTTCAGTCCACGTATCGATCCGTACTGTAAACTGAGACGGTAGAGTTCATCCAGAAGGGGATACTGAATTTCCAACGAAGCAGCCAATAGTATGACACGGTAGTAGCTTCGTTAAAGGGGAAACAGAATTCCCGTTCAATTTCGAAAATTGCTATCGACCGACACCATAAATTCTGCCATCAACTTGATACACTTGCCTCGTCAAATTAATAAGTTTCCACTTCAATAATCTGGTATTTCCATCATTGAAATCTAAATACAAGAGACCTATCTTTTTCTATTTTTTGTCAACAAAAATTATGCTATTAACGAATTTTTATTCCGTCATGATCTCTTGCACAAAACACGAAAGAACGTTGCAGAAAGACTGATTCACAATATTAAACTTTTCATACTTTATTCATTTGTGTTCCTAAAATATTTAGTAAGTGCCCGTTTCTATTTTGCGCGACCAAGTCCCCCAACGAGTCGTGCTTCCTTTTTCCCGACTCGGGGATCATCAGAACAATAACCTTGCGCGTCTCGACGTCACTATGCCCGTCTCCCACGACCAGACAATGATTCTCGTAGGGACATCGAACCGCAAGGAGAACGGGAGCGTGGCGAGGGCTAGATCAACTATCAGTGGATCGGGCAGGCGAAATCCCTTTCGTCGACACGTTGATCCTTCGTTATCAGCAAAAAATTTCGGGAAGCTGCCTCGAGGTCGAAGCACCTTCGCGTCGACGACACACGTGCGCGTCCAATGTTTGCATTGGGACGTTGCTTTATCGATCAGCTTTTCTTTTATGTAAGACAAGCTGGGAGGACGGGCGCCACTGTGAGAGGGCAGCAAAGAGTGAAATATCGACGAAGTGAATTCCTATTATTATCCTAGGGCGTCTTACAACGATTACTCTCTTGCCATTCGTATCTCGTTACTTATCTTATAATCGAGCCCACTCTTGTGCAAGAGGTCTGATTGATACGGTGGGCTCAAAGGGGTGAAATTATTTTCTTAGCTAGGTGAATAACTGAAGGCGCGTGGGATTATTTCTGACAAGCCCCGAGGACCTTCTCGGAACATCGAGGACATTCAGAAAATTGATCGCGTGTGAAAAGTATGATACTTTCCTGCCACAACGGGAAGAAAGTAATAAGCGATGGCGTGTCGAGTCCTTGCACGTTTTTCTTCAGTATTGTATAAACTTTTTGCTATTTTTATTAATAATAGATAGAATGATAGGAACATATAATTTTGTTCAATAAAAAACCTTGTCTATTATATTTCTTTCATATTTTTATTCGATTTCTTTAGAATATCATTGACCCCTTTACTATCTTTCGTTCCTTAATTTCTGTGGCTAATTTATTCTGTATCCTAATAAAGCACTCGTTTCGATTTCTAAGTCGGTTTCTTCGCATGAACTTTCGAACTTTCATTACGAATGGGAGAAAGTATAGAATACTTTTTAATACCTCGTTTGATACAAATTTGAAAAATAACCCTTCCCTTTCGACCTGTCGAGTCTAGCTTATGCTCTTAAGTTCTAGCTCAAGGGGCTGAGTCTATGTAACGAGTCCATCGTTTAGAAAAGCGTTATGCTTCAATATATTTCTGGTTTTACGAGTACGACCGTCGAAGGGCACTCTTGATTGCCCGTCTGTTCGTTCCCGGGCCAGGCTGTTCACCTTGAACCTCTTCCGACCCCGGCAAGGATGTTTCAGACGAGGGATGGTGACTGGGGTAGTTGTCTTAGCGAATTCGGGGAAGTAAACTAATATTTCTGGCGTACTTCGTGGTTTGAGCCTGGAAATGGCCTGTGCAAGGGGTACGGGATTATTTACTTTGCAAACACTGACAGGATTTCTTCTCATCCGTCTCGAAATTAATTGGAAGGTTTCAAGTAACGAAAAATTGAAAAATAAATATTTTCGCATTTTTTTATCAACATCTACAGTTTGTTTTTGGAGTGTACGTAGTACAAGATTAGTAATTATTGTTTGCAGTTTGGTTCTCAGAAAATACCTATCGAAAAATACATTCATTTCGAACTTGTTAGTAAAATATGACGAGGGCATCAAAGGATTATTTTGTATGAGAGAATATATTTACTTGTCCCTCCACGATCATTGAAAAATATTTTCTATGTAATAGAAACCTAAATGTTAGGTAATTTCAAAATGGAAATGTGATTAAAACATGGTCGTAATATCCGACTAGCATAAATGTATCGTGGTTCCATGGAACATCAATTGACACTCAAAGAAACCGACATCGCTCAATAACACAGAATCTTATAGAGAATTCCCAGAATCGTGGACAATCGGAGCTTTTCAACCTTCTCTGGGAGGTTTCATACGTCAGCTGAAGTTTATCTCGGTAATACGAAGAGGATATCAGTTGGTTCCACTTGCTCCAGTGGCTCCACTTTTGCCTGGGCATGTAACGTTTTCTGGAAAAGTATCCCGTATTATACTTCCGAGAAAATTCACTAAGAATGCCGGTATTTTCTGTCGGAAGTAAAAGAACAAGATTCGCCCCCTTCAATACGCTGGGGCGGCGACGTCTAGAGGCTGGAGTTCCTTGAAAGTACCTTCTTAGGTCATGACGTTAAGTTAATTGGTAAATCGATGGCCAATGATTCAAACGTGGGTGCTCTTGATTTCAGGTAAAGGTTTATGTTACATGCAGTAACAAGATTGAGATTATCAATGATTGTCAGTATATACTGTCGCAAAAGTTTATTCGTTGCCTCACAACTATTGTAAAATTTTTTTTTATATATTGGAAAAGACTTTTCGTCTTTTTACGTATATTGCTTAATTTAATAATTCAGTATCAATGATGAATATTGTGCATTCAATATTAAGTCTCTCCCTCGTAATTTAAAATTGATATCTGTTTCATCTGAACAGGAAAAGAAATCAGCTATTATTATTCTTTAACAACTATTAACTGTAGTAAATAGTAATAGCTCAGGGAAGATTAAGTTGTTCGAATACAGACTGATCCCTGACATTTCCGTCCTGAGACCTGATTGGCTACTTGCTAAGCTCCATTTGCCGGTCGAAGAGTTTAAGGAACGCCACCAATCTCCCGACAATTTAGTTTTAACAAGCATTCTCTTGAATGAAAAACTGACAATACTTATATTACAATATTATAACACTCATATTTCTTTGCCCTCAAATATATGATCTACTCAGACTTTAATGAGCTTTCAATCGAATAGTTTTGCTTCTAACAAGTTGATGGTATTCATCATCTGCCAGGCTTTCGTTATAATTGATTTCGACCTCTGGATGTGTTTCATTACACAAGGTATGATCTGAGCTTTGTGTGCGCGCGCATGGTTCAATGTACGCTCTGCCGCGTGGAATTTCACGATGTCATCTCCGGTAAGGTGAAAGTTTCGCGGTCGTTACGACCGCGCAGATGTAAATGTAACACATCCACCTGTGCCTTCGCATCGGGAGTATTTACATCTGGGTGAACAATCGACCTGATACGTGCGTGTTATTTTTGCAAGTGCGTGTTTCTATGTTTTATTTCAACGCGGATTATATTTATTTACGGGATCTAAAATTCTAAGAGTCAAGGGCTGTTGGGAATTTTTATTAATTGTTAACAGGTGGAAATGAATTGAAATGATATCGTGAAATCTTGGAAAATCAAATATTTTTATTACAGTAATTTAGACTATAAAAAATTCTCTTATAATGTGGGAAACCGTTTTGAAAGGAAAATTTAATTTTCGGGCCGCGTATTGCTATTTATCGTTAACAAATTCAGCATAGTTAAATAGTATATCCACTGAGTATGAAATAAAGTAAATGAAACGTTGGAAAATAAATTTGCAGTCTACGTTTCGTTTAATTGCAGGCTTTTGGGAGAGGTTTAAAATAAATTATATTTGTTTAATATTGCCTGCTTGAAATAACGCGTAAAGTAGTCTGCTTAAATTAATATTAATTCCCGGATTTTAAATTGCAAAATTATTGATTTGCTCAAACTCGTGTCTAAAAAACCCTGACACATATCTCCAATTCCAAATTTATACTTACATTCGCATTAAAAATCCAAACGTTAAACTTGAAATATTTCTCTATGCTGCTTTCTTCTCGAATACGAATAACAATAAACCGATAGTAAACTTTGAGCAAATGAACAAATATCAATATATTACAAAATAACGAAGAAGATAAGCGCCATTTATTTCTATTTCAAGCTATAAGAAATCAACTCTCCAATAAACAAAAATAGTTTACCTAAAACCTAGCAATGAGAACGAACTTAATATTTGTATAAAAATGTCGTTTTAGGTAGTCCTCTTTGTACCCCATTAACGTACGCCTGTTGCAAGCTGTTTACTCATGGATAATTCAATGAATTTTCATCGATAAATTATGACCAGTTAATTAACAATGATGTGTGTACCGTTGGATTTATATGGGATCCTCGTGGATATCGTTGAATCGTCTCACGAGTACATTTCGCGAAACAATACTACACCACGTAGTTTCCGTCTAGTTAACCGGTAGGTACGTTAGGATAGGGTAAATAGACGTAACAGGAATTTCAGAGACGCTATCGCGACCAAAACTGTAGGAACAGGATGCATTCAGCAGTAACAAGATAGTGTACACGATATGACGGTGAAACAACAGTGTAAGCTTTAATAAGCACACTTCTGATGTTCGACGTATTCTACAACGCAGAGGCAGCTCTGAAAAAGGGGTTGAAAATTGTTACGGTCTTCTAGCGGAGAGGCTGATTCTCGAGGTGATTTACTGATACGTAAAATAGAATGTTGTATAAATAGAGAAACAATGAATCTTTAGTGTAAATGTTTGTTTTATATCACGATTAATAATACGCGATATTTCAAGTAGTTGATTTCAATGGTACGTAAGGGGGTGTTAAATTTGCTAGGTTTTGGAGTATTTTGAATAAACGGTGGCACAGATTGCTCTTCTCGTAATTGAGCAAATTAAGTGATCCAACAAATTCGAACCAATTACGTTGAATACTGTTTGTGCAAATGGCAGGGGTCGAAAGTGTATGCGAAGGTCTTAATTTTTAAATATTATAGACGTCACTTAATTGTACAGTGATCCATTGGCAAATCTTTATTTTATAACATATGTAAAAAAAAGGGATTATCGATTAGTTCAAGCTCTTTCTAAAACACAGTACTGATCACTAAAAAAGTATTTTCGAAATAAAATACATTTCATTTCAATAAGTTTTACTATGTAAAGTCGAAAATATACAGGGAACGTGGTCAGTAATCGTGATCAGCTTAGATTCTTAGATTATTCTATTTGCATATTAATCTTAGATTATTCTATGCACAAAATTTATTAAGATCATGTCACAGCTCTAACTCAAATGTGTTATGCCGAATACAACAATCTTCCATCGGTCCATCAATTGCAGAATAATCTTAGCTGATCATCTTTCGTGGTTCACCCTGTATAATACTGTACATTCTATTATGCCACAGAAAATGTCCTTGTACAATATATTTCCCTATGATTTATCGATTTGCGAACGAAAGGGTGAGTGGCATCGTAACTAAAGACTTGCTGACAAGTCAGATGAATTGTCTGGATTGCATGAGACGAGTGAATTTAAATTACAGAACGACACGTAACCACCATTGGGACGGCGAATATTAATATTGTCAGTCTGGTTACGTTTCCCCGAGTTTATATCGTGATGGAAATTGAACGACAAGAAAAGTGTCTCACCCTTTGCCCGATATATTATTATGTAAGTAATCGTAATCGTTCAAGCCACTTCGGTCTACTTATACCTTCTGCACATGCTTATGCATGCACGTCGACGTTACGTTAACGCAATTAATATACTTCGTGGCTTCGATGTAAATTACTTTAAACAACGCGGCAACGAGATGAGATTGAAAGGTATCGTACTTTGAAATGGAACGAAATTTCTGTCACCGATGGGTATTATAATTTGCTTACGCGTTCAATTAGGTAATGAGTCAAGCGTGGCTAACGAAAATAAACTGTTTTAACGGGGGAATTGAATTGCGCGTTCAGTAACGAATTCTTTGAACAGGCAATGATGCTGGATATTACGTGATGCTTGATTAAGATTTGGTGGATGTTATATGTTCAACGAGTGAATTTTAAATTAATTCGAGATATTGATAAATAGTAACGCAAAGTAATACTGTTGCTGCAAGTTATATCTGAATTTATTTCTGGAAAACTAGTAGTGAATTATTAACATTGGACGCATAAGGATGTTCATGAAATTCAAAGGAAAAATGAAGAAGATTTGTTTTGCAAAATATAAGAGAGAAATGTATTTGACACTAAGTAATTAATATTATAAATACACAAGTACACATTTTCCAAGTGTATAATAATAATTTTTCTAAAGCAACCTTGGCTCAACTTTACCTTTAATGCTTTACCTTGAACGTTTTCAATATCTCCTGCAAACAGCTTTTAATCCTCCCATCTTCATTTTTTGTTTGTTCGTTAGCTGAGTGCATTTTAACGAAACGTGAGCAAGTCGTGCATGAAATAGTTGTTAAACGCAAAAACAAGGGGAACAATGATACTGTCATCTTATTTTTAGACCAGACCATAAACGAGAAGTTTCGAGATTAATTTATTCGCGGCAACTTTCGAAGGTCGTAGGATCGTGCAAGTAGTTTAAACCGTGTTACGATATTTAAACAGAGGGTGTATACACGTCAGTCACGTACAGTGAATAAACTTCGGACAATATTTACGATGCATATCGATTATTGTCTGTTAAAACGATTCTTATTCTACTGATCCCTGAATCGCTCGAAGGTTACGGTGCACGGGTTCGTTGAATTTCTTCCCTTTCTTAACATTGTCACAGAAAAACATGGAAAAATAAATAATAATGTGACCTTGATTAAAAATAAAGCAGCAGGCACGAAGAGACCTTGGAAAAATAAATAGGATTAAGGAAAATCATTATTCTCGCTAATAGTAAAATTTGCTAATAAAAAAAAGTGGACTCTTAAACCTTAAACATTTAAATTTTATCCATTGCAAGTGACATAGAATAGAAATTCAATGTGACTATAAATAGCAAAAGATATGTCTATATCGTATAACAAAATTACCAAAAATTACCTCGCAAAAAAATTCAGAAAATAAGAATAAAATCTCTACGAAATGCTAGCCAGAAAATAACTAATCCAGTTGTCCAAAGTCGGCTTTAAACAAACAATAAGTTTCAAACATAAATCACGAGATAAATCGACATTCAACTCTCGCACGATTTCGAAGCACAATTTTACGAATAGGAACGAGCGTCGTTTCAATTCTCCAGAAACTTTCCAAACCGATAATCTACAATAGATCAATCGAATACGTATCGCAAAAAAGAAAAAAAATTCTCGCGATAGCTTTTCTATGTGCTCGCGAACGTTTCAACTCCACCCATTCCATTCACGCCGGAACAAATACGAATAACTTTAGCCATTCGACGCTGAAGAGTTCTGGGACTATTTTGATCGTCGCGATTCGCCGTTTTTCGAAAGCGAGGCGTGATTTTTTGTATTATTACCTCCTCCGTTTTACTCGTTCCAGTAGGCCACTGAACCGACGGAATACAGAAAATGGGTTGACGAGCGTCGCAAGCTATGCATGGAAAAGTGAAAACAATGTGACGCGATCGCTTGGATTAGAGGGAAAAGTCGGTCGGACAATTGTGGAATAGGTGTCGACCCATTTTTAAATAGGCCGCGTGTACGTGCACCGTGTATGCGTCACGTTTTCCGAGAAGAATATCGGGAAATGTGCATGCATTCCTTTATGAGAATCCATCACGTATTCCTATTGCGTACGACCGTCCTTGCATCGAGTTTCGCCGCAGCTGTATATCGTTTTTGTTAGTGCCATCAATAATATTGCCATTTGCTTCGTTCGAAGTGAAATGCTGTACTGCGAATCGCGTATGATTTATTGGACTACGTCAATATTTTTTACCTACGTGAATTGGGGTAACATTCTGTTGCGTGTCGAGGAGAAAGGATTAATGGTATTATAATAATTAAGTAGAATGAGCCTCGGGGTGAAGAAACTCGAAATTCCCTGGACTCATCGTGTTAATATAATGTTGTATCAACTGTCTAATGATGCGATTATTATATTTAATGCATTAATTGCACTAGTATTCTAATAATGTATTAAAACAGTACCACGGTTATTTCCCAGCAGGTTTATTCTTATTACTATTATTATTATAGGAAATTTCTTTATGCAGGAACAATGAAAGATTAAATCTTGAATCTGTAATTGCACTGCCGTGTGTTACAACCCTCTTCTTATATTATTATTATTCCACCTTCTTTACTGCTTACAAGCTACCAAATGTGAAGCAATAAACAATACAAAATTCATGTAGGTCGTTATGGATAGTGATTAGTTAAATTCCGTTTCTCGTGCATCATTTATTACATCATTCATTATATCAGTCGCATTTCTCTAACACCAACAAGGGTTGCGAAATCGCAATATACTTTTCGTATATTTCGTGTAGCAGGAAATCAATAAAACACTCTCCTTTGTCTAACTACGAAACCTATTCATAAAATCAAAACGCTCAGGTGTATCGCACCGATCATACATCCTCAGCCGATTTGATGCAGTACGTCCTCTTACACTGTCACCGATCGAGCCCTATCAAGTAACCATACATCACTCGATTACATCTAACCGATTCCCCTCCACCCTTCAGGCTGAATTCCTGTTCCGTGAGAACCCCGAGGGCAAGATGTTCGAGCCGGAATACACAGAGGCGTTGGACACGGTCCTGACCCTAATCGAGAAGTACAGCGATACAGTTCTTCACAAACAGGAGATCCGTAACACCATAACGCAGTTCCTCCATCGTAAAACCGATGTGTCGATGATGTCGATGACGGAGTGTAGCGAGTTCGACGTGTGCACGAGCCCGAAATTGACCACCTGTGTCACCTCGTGTTTCGGTGACGACGACACGGATGCATACGAAAAGGAAGAGGAAACAGGGTCGGGGAGCACTGCCAATTACGACCAGGAAAATTGACGAGGGTGGATGGAAACCTAAACGTTTCGGCCAACGGCCCAGCGATTAATTAATCTACACGTGGCATGGCAATGTCAATATTTGGCTCGCATCGCCACCAGGAAATTCCAGTAATCTGATGAGTCGCGCATACTAATGTACCGAGACTCTGATCGACCATTGCCAGAAGAGATTTCCATAGTATAATAGCTGCGCTGATGGTTGCGAGTGGTAGCATGGGATTGGGGTATTGATTTGAAACGTCCGACGGGCGAGCTGTATTGTCAGTGAAAATAAAATGACTTGTTTATTTATCGCGTCGGGCGCGTGCCGATGGAAATTAACGGAGATTTATAGTATTCGGAATGATTAAAGTGCAATTGTTATTCGCTTAAATAATTAAAACTGTTGGTTCATACTATTGTGTAAAAATTGATTTGGCTTCTGGAAGTTGTGAAACTTTTTAATAAATGCGTTTACCAGTTGCGACAATTATGTCAGTTTATTATATATTTGATACGGGCCCTTCAAATCATCGGTTTTTTCAATTTAGACAAATGTGTCTTCCCTCGGCATTCTTTGAACGACCACCAGGAACTTTTTACAGAAAATTATTTAACCGACGTAGGAAGTCGTGGGCGACTTCTTTTGTTAAAAGAAAAAAGTGAAGGTAGACAAGGAAAAGTTTATTGTCCTACGACGTGAATGGCTTCGTACGTGTAACGTTACTTGTGTGAAATGTGATTCAAATTCTGTTCACAGAGGCAGCAACCTAATTTGAAAGTTTCGCTAATTCATATTTATCGCGCGAGTGGAGTGGACATTTTACGATACATTTCATCCTGCAGGATTATTTCAAAGATAAAGTGTCCGTTTCTTAACACGAAAGGCTTAAACGAACGAAGCAGAGTGAATTACTGGAAGTTACAATACATGTGACCATTAAAGTGGAAGAAACGGCTCGTGTACCACATTCATTTGGCTGTAGTAGACCGAAAGTAGGAACAACGTGTGCAATTGAGAAATTTAAAATACCTTATACGCATAATCATATTCTAAATATCTCACTTTACTGTTACCATGCACAGAATATTCAAAAGACTCGATGTACTTATATGTACATATGCAAATAAGTGCGCACATTATTTAAAAAAAAAGAATTGCACCCGTAGTGGATAAAGAAATTGTCGTCTCCCGTGCATTGTTTAAAATGTAAATACTCTGTTGTGACACTGTGTTGCAACGTTTTATATAAAAAGGTTTCTAAAAATAATTCCTCTTCGCACCAATGCACATCTTAATCGATTATCAACATTGAAAAGTGCCTTAGTTTCCTGCATTCTTTAAAAATAGAAATAATGGCACAATTTTTTGACTATCTGAAAAAGCTCAATAATTGACAATTCAAAGTATTTGTATTATATCCCGTTTATTGTAATTACGAAAAAGAGTAAGCTTCCACCACTGAGAATACATTCACATTCGCAACCACCCTATGTTCCTCTATCAAAGAACTTAAAGAATAACCGAATAAAAAATCCACATCAGCATTTGCGTACATAAAAGCAAGATTCCATCATACCGGAAGTAATAATGCTAATACCAAGAATTTTCCATCCAACGCAACAGGTACACGAATATTATTCAAACACTGTAATGCAATTTTGAAGTGAGCAATTTCATACGTCGCGATCCAATGCGCTTCTCCATTCGATAATCGATTCACGTACACCTCTGAGGCAGGATCAATCGTCAAGCCAGGCAACGTCTGTTAAATATGCATCACCGGAAGTGCAGGGATATTCGAAAGACCCACGCTGGCCATTAGGACCACACCATACATTACTATATCGGGCCTAAAGTAACCCCACGTGTCTAGAGGAATGATATTCAACGTAGCAATTTTGCGAGCCCAATGTTACAGACCTTGACCGTTCCATGCTGACGTATGGGAAGCTGCGAAAGCTATTTCGAAAATAGTTCGACATGCATGCACCTCAAAAGCCTCTAATGCACCGCATAAGACCACTAATAACACTGATTCTATGGAACCTGATTAATCAAGCAGCAAGCATATTCATATTATTAACTGGAATGGAAGTAACAGTCTAAGGGTGGCTAGAAAATGTTCAAACATATTACATCAACGAAGAATCACAAAGCGTTCTATTGCGACAGGTAACAGCGCTCTTAATAAATTGCTTATCGCCCGTTAAATTCAGTGAACTCGCGTTCGTCGCAGTCGTCAGTTTGATACAAATGTAAATTAATTCCAAAAATATGCTCGCGGCGGAAGGCAACAGAAGCAGTGTAAAATTAATGTCTGCAACGATTCGTGGCCGTATAAATGAATTCTAAACTGTTTTGGTTGGCTCGCGTTTAATGGTCGAACGTGTTTCGGTGGCATACTCTTTTTTTCGCGTGTAGTGAAAAATCTTGTTATTTCTAAACAAAAAAAATGCGAGAGAAAAACGGCATGGAAAAACGGGAAAATGTTTGCACGCGTTGAATTTCACCGAACGCGCCGTTTAAGCGGATCAGAAAAGTCACAGTGGAGAGCGTTGGTTATTATCAGTCGCATATCGCGTTAATATTTCCCTCTGAGGACGCGCGCGCTTGAAATTCGCCGTTTCCAGAAGACCAGAAGACTATGAGCGCACTATTGAGCCGCAAGCGGCCTTACGAGGCCAAGGACGATGCTACCACATTGTTCCGCGTCTTTAATATGACGCAGGGTTTGCCCCCTTCGCCTGGAGCATTCGTAATATCGTGGTGTACCTTCTGCGTGTTTTTCTTCACAACAAACGAGAAATTACATTGGGAAAGCATGGATGAAACTGTGCTCTTACTTCGGTCTTACTTCGTTACAATCAGACAGGCTATCCTTGCGAACTTTTCGGCGATCTGTAAATCTTACAGTGTTGGTAAAATCGTGCAATACCGTGGAATATAATAATTCATTGTGCCTCTTATTATTTTTATTTTTGTTATGTCCATCGAGTAGCTTTCACTGCCTCTTGTTCGCCCCCGTGTTTCTTCCTTATTTTCCTCGACGGCAATGGACAGAAACAGTTCTTTCTACACTTTTTACCACAGCCGAGATCGAGACTTCGTATACGCAAATAGATGCGGGTCGTTTGGAAATTTCAACACCAACGCGATCTCGCGTATCGCGTAGCGTCAGCTTGAAATATACCGCGATAAAAAATCACGAAACGCACGACAGACGCGTTCATCTCGCGGATATTCCTCTGAATAAATATAAAGCTGCTCTGGTTTGATTTAAAACTGGCAGCGCGGAAACGACAGGTAGCCGGTCGCCAAGGGAAGCATTTTATAAATTCTACGTGGAGCGAAAAATCCTCTCGAGTGCAACTCCTGTTCGTCGAATTAAACGGAAAGTCTGGAATAAACTGAAAACAGCGCCGATACGGTTTCCAATTGTTACAAAAGGAAGGCATCGATAGAGTGTTTCCGTCCTGTTTTCCAATTAGAGCCGAGAACTCGGCAACCCTGACTACAACCCTGGTTTCAACAGGTAAACTCTCGATGGTATCTCGAGTTCCTCACGCGACCTGTTCAAACGGTCCCCCAATCACAGCAATCGATTGCCAGTCGCGATTAAAAATAAAATCGCACGACACCGAACCGTCCCCCGTGGAAATTCTCCAACACGAAAGAAGAGGGCAGCGGCTCGTTTTAACGCGAAACCGCTAATCGACCCTTAGCCGTAATTCGCCGCGGCGACGGCGATAGACGGGCTGGTTTCGTCTGGCCGAGAGGTAAACGCTTGAATAATTCGAAGAGCAAAGACGCCGCGACGCCTTCGAGGGCCGCGAGCGACGCGTTATATACACTGGCGAAGCGCAGCCGGTATATCTGTATCTTCGAACACCTGTTAGCAGTGGCTCGTGTGGGCGGCTCGCCACATCGCCTTTAAACTCTCGCCGCGATTAAGCGACGTCCTCCGACGATCTATCTCACGCACGCGATTTCTACTCTCCGTTTCGTCGTAACGTTCGCGCTTCATCGATACCACGATGTATCGTACCGACACGCCACCGAAACAATCGCACCGAAAATAAATATCAACTTACCGGCATGGCCCTGCACAGAATAATTCGCCTCCTCGCTCGGGACCACGGCCTCTTCGAGGATGCTCTCCGAGGCTGTCTTAACAACACCCATGTCTACTGTCCCCGATTGTTCAGGTTGAAATTTCGACGAACGCTCCACAGCCGTCCAGGTACACGCTGTAAGCTGATGCGGCCAAGTGATGTTGTTCCACGGTGATTACCTCCGCTTGATCGTGCCGCGTTGTCTGCCGCTGCCGGAATGCTCGGCGCCGTTTCGTCAACTTATTGCGTCTGCGTTCGCGCTTGCGTCCTCTGTATCTCCCTTGTGCCCTCTATCCTGCTGCTCCTCTTCCCTCCTTGACCCTCGCGCGCGTATATCCTACACCCTGTTCCATCCCGCAACCCTCGAGCAGCAACACGTCACGGGACGAGGAGCAAGGCAATCCCTAGGCCAGGGTGAACGCAGGCAAGAACGGAACGGGGGTGGCGGTGGCGATGGTGGTGCGCCGCGTCCGTTCGCTACGGCAGGGGGTTGCTTTCGCCGTTTCTGCCGCCGCTACTCTCTAGCAAACGTTAGCCGTATCGGCGGAAGGGCGGGGTGCGGCGATACTGGAACGCACGGGGGCAATGTCGACCAACTGGGTCTCGGTGAAGGTCTCGGTTAGCACAGCTACTCGTGTCCAATAATGCATCCGCTTCCTTCGCTGTTTTTCCCTTTCAATCTCCGCAGTTTCCGTCTGTTGGGTCGTGCTGGATTAATTTTGATAGTGGCTATTTATGGGTGGCTCGGGGCGCGCAGGTATTCTCGCTGACGATTAGTAATCGCTGGTCGAGAATTAATTGAATGCTTCGATGCCGAAGAAATTGATATCGGCTCGAGTGATTCAGCAAGTTGTCGGAACCTTTTGGCTGATATGTAATCTCTGAATCATTTCTACTGTAGATGCTTGATATAATTTGGCTGAGGGTTTCATATTTGATGCGGGTTTGGGTGCGCGTTAAAAATGCAACAAGGTTGTTTCGTATGGTAGTTCCGGAAATCGCAAGTACGCGGAAAATGATTAATCGATCGGGGCCAGGATTAATATTCTCGGGGCGAACCGCGAGATTCCAATTCACCAACGCAGCGAGCTTTCGTCTTAATAATGAATCGATGAATCCTCCAATATCGTATTGGCTTGTACGTGCCTCTGATAAAGGGATTAATTAAAAACAGAGCAATAGTAGAATAGTGCAAGAGTACTATTTATTCTGCGAAAAATAAGGATTGACTTAATTTTGTTAAATATATGTGCATACACAAATACATAGAGACACTCTCTATTCCGATGCCTCCACCTGCGTAATACCTGCTTCCCTTGCTCCCAGGGTTATCGGATTCGATGCGTTCTCAGCACGTGCACGTCCTTGAAATCGTACGGGGCTACAAATAGAACGGGGGCATGAACCAGGCGCAACCCTTAATTGCCGCCTTTTATTCGCTCCTGCATTTCTACCCTTCGATCGGACGCTGCTCCATCCTACCCCTTTGACCCCAGTTTTCGACGTGCTCGCAATGATTATTCTACCGTGCTTCGCGTATACGTTGCATAATCGGAAACCGTGAATTATGTAACGTGCGAATTCATGCACAGAACGAACAATCTTTCGGTATTCGCGATACGAAATTTTTCAGCCGGGCTTTCATCGAGAGACGAATAATATCCAGGAGCTTCTGGATGGTTGATAAAAGTAGCCGCGAAGAATACATAAACGCCGTCGAGATTTCCGCGAAGCATTGTGAAGATAAGCTTTTCAAGGATGAAAAGGCCTGATGGATTTATTAAACGGGACATTTCTCGTGAGGCCGGCCCCTTCGACGAGCTTTTTTTTCCTAAAATCCCTCGACATCCCCGTCGATCCCGGCATTCCATCCTCATTATCTCAGCTCTCTCATTGAATTTCTCCTCTCCCTGCTGTATGGACGTCACGTGGTGCGAGGTCGTGCTTCCCGGTTCTGCCCTGCCGCAAGACTTGTTGCACGCAACCGAACGAACCAGCTAGCGACAGAACAAATCAGAGCACAGATGGAGCGGATTGTAGAGTAGCGGTGATCTTGCGACATCTGGATATTCATGTCAAAATTGTTACAAAATTGGTGAAGCGTTTTTAGTGAACGTCGGTGACATTCGGTGTATTTTAGGAATTTCGCAATTTTTTATCGATAATTAGCGTCAAGTTATTTATCGATATTATTATCAGATAAATTAAAATTTTACCTCATAACAATTGGGGGATTATTTATAGAAACGTAGAATAGCATGCCTCTTGCCATTGTATATTGTACACTTTAAGCTAAATGTAAATTTCATTAAATGTCAATTATCTCAGGGACGATAAGTTTTAGGACAGGTGTACTTCGGTACTCTTTTATTCAAAACACACCATTTTATTGACATCGAGTATAAAAAATAAGGCATTCAATTTAAGAAAACCAAAGGCGTCCATTTGCGAAAAAGTTGCAAATTACTTTAAATCCTACAACGTTTACCTAATACATTTTCGCGTTCTGTTTAAAATAACGAAGGTATTATATAAAAACACCATTCGAGAAAGGATAATACTTTTCTACCCTACATAGCCTGATCTGGGTCACGAAGTCATAAAGAAATCACCGACAGCTCCAAACCATCGTGTCATAATAACATATTGACTTCTGATACATCTCAATCGATCATTTACTTCCCACGAAGCAGCCATTATATCTATCTTGCATTATTCTTTTATAAAACTATGCTACGTCCTAATGCCAATACCCCACGAAGAGCAACAGCCGATCCCCTTAATAATAACAATAATAAAACTGCTCGGAAGCAAACAGGCGCATCGCTACCGCGTGCAAATAGCCCCTTACACGCTCGTTTCATGTCTAGCCCCTCCAGCCGACGGACACGTGGCGTAGGCCCGATAAGGATGCAACCATTTCAAGGATCCCTTCGATCGTGGTTCAGGTCGACCTGTTTGTCTGCCAGGGCCTGCCCCTGGGTGGCTGCCCATTCGCTTTTACACGTTGCCATCACGAGAGGGTGGCGCGCCGGCGTTTCGCTCTGATTTTCGACACCACCATCCCCGCAACGCCTCAGGCCGCTCCACTTTCCCTGTCTCACAGCCTTCCGCAACGCGTTTCCACCATCACCACCCTCTCGTGGACGTTCCCCGTTCTCCTGCCACCGGTTATCCATCGATCGAACGATCTCGTGGTCGCGCCGGGATTCATGTTTCGACGTGCGAATGGATTGAACGTGAGTATGTGTGCATGTATCTACATATAATATATATATATATATACTATACACGTATGCATCGGCGCAACTGGTGTAGCCACGATCGATTTGAGTTCATTGCATGCTGACGCCGCGCCGTATTTGCCGCGTTACATCGCGACTTTTTCCCTGGGTTGCCTGGGACAACGCTCAATATATTTGCACGCGTTTCAACATCTCCAGCCACGCGTGCCGGGCCAGCGCACCACCTGCAAAACGTTGCGACATCGTCAAGAGTGTCAAGGTGAAGGGGAAGAATCTTGCGGGGAAGAGTTACGGGATCGAGGTTTGGTAGATCGTTTTCTTTTTGATTTTTTTCTTGCGGTATTGGATCGGGTTCGATTGATAGATATAGGGTAAGCTCAGGCGGACTAATTTGAATTGAAAGATGTCAGGTATTGGAAACGTAGAGAGGGATATAATTTAACAAGTTGTTTGTAATAAATTAATTATGGGGTCTGAATTATATTTTTGTTTTTTTTTTCAAAGGATTATTGATTGAATATTCATTTAAGAGACTATAAAGAATCAAGAAGCACACGATAAATTTGTATGCAGGTTAAATATAGATATTCCAAAGATAAAGAATCAAGAAGCACACGATAAATTTGTATGCAGGTTAAATATAGATATTCCAAAGATACACTAAAGAGTACGGTTTCAAATGAAATTGGAGAGGTAGCACGAGGAAATACCGACGAGTAAAATGGAGTGCTCAACTATCCATATCAATACTAGTAGGGTAATATTTAGCTGGCGATTTAACCAAGCTTAGTACATGCTGCTCTCCGATACCACAGCTGCACATTTTTCTAGCTTCTACTTTAAAACGTTTGTATATCGACACAAAGTTATATGGAAATTTATTTTCTTCCATGCCGTGCGATTTTTTTCACACCTATACAGCTACAGTGATCCGCATATAAAGGGTGAAAATTGTTCTAAAAATTTAGGCCTGCCAGTCATTTTCATCCTACATCTCGAAAAATATTTCAGACGGAGAAACAATATCAGTAATGAAATTTTATGATGCTCAGTAAATAACTCACTGGTGCATCCACTTTTAAATCTAACTCTAAGTAAAGAAAAATGAATTCTGCGACGGGCTTTCAAACGCGTGAATAGCGTGTTATTCACGAACGAACGTCCAGTACTATAATTAGTAGTGCGATTCGACTACAGGGCAAGGTTGTGCTTAAACTAAAGTTACGTGGCTCACGAGTTTGCACCTCTGGGGCATCATTAGTATTGGAAATTGTGGGCCAAACACGGCCTCGAGATGTTTAGATTAATAGTGACCGCAGGTTTTGTTATTGTTCTAAATTAGGGCACTTCCGACAAGAAGTTAGGGTTGATTGGAATGCAAGACTGCGCTTGGGAACTTGTGTTTTTCCATGCTGCTTTTGTATCAGTCTTGCGGATAATTGAACGACTATTTATTATAATGACTTTAGACTGGATGGTGCAACGTAGATTAGGAGCGTACTGTATATGGAAGTTGAACATATTGAAATATACATTTTGGCGAATACAGGCATACATATATATGTAATGCAAGTGGTATTTGTTGCTCTTTGATAGGATCGTTTTATTGATCGGAATTACCGCGATATACGTATATTTAATCTGCTGGGATTTGGGCAGTATTTAATTCCCATTACTGAATGTGGTATCGATCAGTATGATGCATTATCAGTCGAGAAATTACACTCAATTACACTCAACGATATTCCAACTCGTGACATTGATCATTGCTTAACATTTTATATATTTCAGACATGCCTGTTCTAACCTTCTGGATTTTTCTCTTGGTCGTTTCGAATTTTTACAATATTTTTAAAATAGTTTTACAATTTTATTCGCATATTTTGAACTATTATTTGCATTTGTTTCTCCTTCGATCCTAAAATTCTTCAGCAAATGTCCTATTATTGTTATTATATAAATAAAATAAAAATATTACAATTGTAACAACTGGAAAATTGCAAAGATCTTCGTACACATTCACTTTCCCCAATTGTAAACATCATTTTCAAGCGACAGCACAAAACTACCCAGTGCTGGCACTTCTCCAAAGTAACGAGTACACTCGTTCTACACCCTCAAGGGGGTTGCACGTCTGGTTCACGTCGCACGTCGCTCAATAGACGGTCCCAGGGAAATAATTATAAGAGCCACAGTGAACTCTCTGTAATGAGGCATATTTAATAGCGAGCCATATCGAATGGTCCACTCTATCGCGTATGATGGAAATAGATCGAACTTTTGATAGAATCAAGCAAAGGCCATCACTCGCCTAATAGTTATTACACATGCAGTCTGCCACGTGGACGACGCGACGGGGACTTAACTTATTTAATGGCTGGGAATACCAGTCGTTATGTGCCATGCAAGTTCAAGTCTAGCCATGGAAGTCCAATCATCGTGACCCTAGGGTCGAAGGATTAAAAATCTCTATGGTGACGTCCGCTCGGTGCGCGGAATTTCTGTACGTGATGTTCCATTGACAACCGGAAGGCGTGCCAATATAAAGAACCCAGCCTTCGATATGCTAGTGTTAACAAACGGAATTTAAATCGTACTGTTGATCCGTCACTAACGAACTTGCGTAACCCTTGCAACCTGGAATGGTTCGTGTTCCTCTATCGATTGATGATTTTCGTTCTTCGTGTTCGTTTGTTTCTTGAACCAACCTTACGTAAGTACGTACATATACTCAGGTATCTTTTAGAAAAGGTTGCCTAATACAAAAGCATGCCATGCTCCTTCCGCCCTGGCAGCTCTATTATTTCCTTGTGCTCGAATTATTTGGGGGAAAGACGGGGAGATGTCGAAAGGTCTGTACGATTTGTTTCTTTTTAACTGGAATGGTTTTGTGCTTTCGGGAATTTGTACGGAAATGTGGAATGAAAAGAAACAACGAATGTAATCTCAATGTTATGTCAACAAAGTGGTTTCAGGAACGTGTACGGAAAGTAGTTTTTCAACTACGTTTCATGTAGATAGCAAGTTTCCCGATACTTAAGTGATAAATTTGTACCGATATATATTTCGTTGCGAGTGCAAAAAAAGAATTGCACGTGATTTCAATATTTTCCTTTGCTTTACAAACGCCAGCAAAACTCTTGCTTTTAATATCCGAACGTTTTAGTAAGCTGGTTTAATATTGGAACAGAGGATTGCAATTTATTCCGACGGGGTTTGCGTGCAGATTTATGTTAATCAAGCAATTGTTTCCCTTCCTGTTAGGTAGTTTCCTTTACATTGTGCAAACCATTCGAACGGAATAATGGCTATTATTCTGAAATTGTAAATTGTTAGAGCCTGAGCGATGTTTTAATCATAAAAAATATCCGTGACCGTATATAAATTTAATAACGAACCTTTCGTGAAAAAACGTTAATAATTTTGTACTAGAATATTCTGTACATAATCCTTGTATATTTTTGAAGTACAGCAAATAAATTTATTAAAACAATAAACCCTAAGTTGAATACAATAAGTAAGTGTACTTTATTAATATTCTAAATATTCTACGTATTTATTAATCAACATGAAAGTCGTATATGCAGAATCGACTACAATTTACAATAACAAATACAAATTTCAATTCACGGCAACAATACGTATACGTGAAGAAATAAAGAACACTCCAAATATTTACAAACTGACATATTCATACTGCAAATCTTTTTTATTTTCATTCGCGTTCAATCAACACGTTCGATTGTTAAATCAAGTAGCTGGAACGTCATTTTGATGCAAATATACGGTCAATGGGAATGTTCGCGTGCTGCAGTCCGATGTTTAACACTCTGTCGTAAATCAGCACTGTCGCAACAGAAATGGCATCTAATTGCTCCCTGTGCATCGTAAATGTGCCTTTCGAGCGGCACGAGGCGTTGCTATATAAGTGACTTGTTGCATACGCAATCGATGGCCCACAGATCGATTCGGCACACGAGCGCGTTAAACATTAAAACGATTAGCACGTTGTGCCCACTTTAATTAAACCTTCGTCCATTACTGCAGCAACGTAGGAAAACAATTTTATGGAAGTATTCTGTGCAGGGTTTTCTACATGCATTTTGTTTTCTTCGCTGCAATTGAAAAATCAAATTAGGCACATACTTGTACAGTCTCGCGTTTGAACTTTCTTTTATTTGTATTGCATCTTACTTTGGATTATTTACAATTCAATTTATCTTATGTGAGATAGAAGACACCTTATCCTTAGTCAATTTTATTAATAATATTGTACTATTACCATATGCATGGTATAAGAATGTTAAATCGATTAAACATGTGGATAGGGACAACATATGTTAAGGGCAACTGCGAAAATCGTAGGAATATTAAATGTGTACAAGTCCAGTAGTGACGTGTACGCGTGTCTGCCCAATTGAGACCTATTCTACTGGCAGACAGCGTGGCAGTTTCTCCACTGGTAGAATGTCGATTTATTCACGAGGTTTATATACGCCTATTGTTAGCAAGTATATTTTTCAAATATATTAATTTTACGTTTCCTGTATTAAAATAGCGTTATCATTATATTATATTAAATATTAGTATATTATTGTTTGTGTCAAAGTATGTGGTTTGATGCAAAGAAGTAATAAATTCAGTTCGTCTAAGTTTTCCATTTAGATGCACAATTACAATGAATAAAACGGCTTTTACAATATCTTAACCGAGCTTGTTTTTCTGAGAGGGTAGTAACATTTCTTTTCATCTTCTACCTACCCCCTTTCCTTTTGTTACAATTTTACTCCCTTCTCTTTGTTACTTTCTGCCCCTCGTTTCCTGAAAACACGTAGTTACTCCTTGTTTTTCTAGATTACTTGCAACCAAGCTAATGTATTATCTTGTCTTATTTACTTACACATCGTTGCCCCTGATTTCATTTAGCATAGCAGACGCACATTATCCTGTGTCGTTACTTCAGACGTAAAAGCAAGCACTTAATTGTTCCCTACTTAAAATAATTAAAGAAGCTAACAATGGTCTTAACAAAGTATGATTATTTACTTTTTCACTCGATGTCATAAAAATAATATCATTTGATATCACCGCAATTGGCCATGCACTTTACCCGATTTCTCAATTCAAAAACATTACGATTCTGTTAATCTCTGAAACCGCAATACATCTGAAATACAAAATCTATCAACTCACAACCGTCGTCGAAGAGAACACTTGAGTCTTTCTAACCATGAGAAATATAATGTCAAAGAGTGGGCTTAGCCAAACAGGATCCGCCGTTCGTAAAAACATTCGCGCCAACGAATGTTGCAATATATTCAGGAAAATATTTACCTAATGGAAACAAGCAGATCCTCTCCGGCCACGAAGGAACGAAAATTCTTCATAAGAAGACGCCGTGCGTCTCACGTCTTGCGCATTCCCTGTTTACACGACAAGCTTCACACGCGTGAGAGAATCGTGAATACTAACACGCTATTATATCGGAGGTTCCGCAATTAAAGACGGCGAGTCAATGCACAGGAAGTACGTCTTTCCTGGACGTTCGCGGCGACAATACTCCATAGAATGTTCCGTTCTATATTTTTTTTCAGGGCGGCCCGACAAAACCTACTTTATGCCGCGCGATTCAGGTTGCGCAATTAAATGTGACCGAGTATAAAACCATTGTGCCGGTGTTGTGTCGGTTCTTCTCCTTTTTTTTTACAGAAATAACCTTCGGAACCTTCTTTTCTTTGAAGAACGAGGCGCGTTAACGTGAACCAGTTTTCTGGCGGTCCGTTGTGCTGGAAATTATGCGGTCATTGGGAAAATAATTGAGAACGAGGGCATTACGAGGGGAGGAAATGTAATGCGCACTGAGTTATTAGAAAATACATAATTGTTATTCTGGTTATTTAATGGAAGTGATGTAATGTGGGGCATAGAGGAGACATTGTGGTTATTACTGTGGTGGCTGATACAACGAGCAGACTCCCCATTTGGACCCCTATTGTTGGAAGATCTCCAGGTAGATTACGGTCTATAATAAAACTCTGGGTCCACATCTAGGGCAACAACATAGCCATCAGTCCACATTTTGGATCGCCGAAGGATCAAATGATTTTGCTGTTGGTCGTGAAAAGATTATAGGCGGCCCCCGGGAACTACCAAAACTGCGTGGAGTGTCCATTCAAACCACTAATCGATTGTGGGACCTTGCATTTTATCGTTAGAATTGATGTAGATCCGGGTTTTTGGACAAAAAGTTAGGAATGGAAAAAGTATTACTATGTTATAAGAATATAGTAGCTTCGAATGTAAAATACAGTAACTTAATAAATAATCCAGGATTTGTTAAATCCAAATTGATTCCAAAAATGGCAAACTCGAAAAATAGAAAACGATTATTTCGTAAGTATAACGAATCTCCCAATTTTTGTTTAAATAAAGTATTTTCTTCCAATTTTGTTTACAAGAAAGCTCAATAATGTGAAAAGGATTAGAGTCTATCTAAAGGATAGTGCTGCAACTTATTTTCTAGGACGTGGGGCCAGTTAATAAAAATTGCTGAAACTCCCTTATAGCTGTTAAACTTTTTTAACTAGGTTTTAAATCTTGATAAAGACCAAGCTTTATCCTCTAGAAATTTTTGAAGCAGATGCCTTGTATTTAGATGCCATAATAAAAAATGTGCAATTAAAGCTGAAATGGGCTAGTCGTCTTGTACGATACAACTATACATTGTAGTAGATTTTGGCGAACTAGTCAAGAACAGAGACCAAAACGCCATATTGGTACACGTAACTAATTTTCAAAGACAACAATGTTTACTTTATCCAAACGTCGATATTATTTAAATGCACAGAAGTAAATAGTAAATTATTTCTCATTTAAAAAATTATCAACTGCAGATTATACTACAAATACATATTCAGTTCGGGTTAAAGTTTAAATTAAAACGTGCATGTAAAACTAAAATATTTAATAACTATGATAAAAGGTTCACTCATTGTAGGACTCTAAAAATGTTATCTGATCGTTCGTATATTGATATGTAATTAAATTAATCGAGAAACTTAGTGGATTATCGACAGCAATGAATCGTGTATCGACTAAGTAATTGCGGTACTGATTTATCGATGACGAGGAGGACAAAGTTTACCTCGGAACTGCGGATTAAGCGAGTTTCTAATCGGCTGAACTTATGACGGTCAGTTCGAGGGATGCTTGAACGATGATTCTACGGTGGAAACGCTTCGTCGTGCCAAAGTTTCCCTTGAGTTACTACTTCCCTTGTAATTACATTAACGAGAATTGATACGCAAATGGACCTCAATTTTTTTTCCCCACTCTATTCCTGGAAATGGAATAATCTGTGTTTCCAATTTCAGTAGCGGTACGTGTTTCCAATTTGATCACCGAATTAGTGACGCAATTCGGAAACGAACGATTCCACGTGAAAAAATAAATCGAATACGGAATTTCATTTGCGAATTGATCGATATTGTAAATTGATTGAATACGATGACGAACGTATCGATAATAGATAGGGGCGAATGGTGTTGACGAAAAGTATAAATCGTTTTAAACGTTATCGAGGCCAATAAGAAGGAATTTCTAAATAAAATTCTATTTATATCATTAGTAGTATTCGACTATTTCGAGTATGGGAATTAGGAATATCCAGCATTGCCAATAAAATTTCTTTGAGTTGAAGTTATATTTTTAAACAAATTAAAGAATTATAACCCGAGACATTTATTTTTTTGTGGAAGAGGTTGGATAATAAATCACTAAAGAGCGTACAATGGACAAGTCAGATTCGAATCTTGTTCTGTAACATTTTAAACGCCTCGTTTCGCGTTAATTGCAAAGTTTCTTCGTGCGGTAATCGGATCGTGTACGAGAGGAAAGTGCACTAATTGTGCGGCATAACTTTGTGCTCCAATTATCCTGATCGTGAAATTGAATTCATGAAACCGATCTACGTCATTCCTCGTAAACTTTTAATTCAAGGAAAAGTAAACATTCGGTACGAAGAGCTGGGGTAAATTGTAATTGTATGAAAATGTTGTTTGTATAGCGGCCATGACGAAACTTCAACCGTGTTTATTTAACAGCGACGAATATTTTGATTGTGGAAATATGGGAATGTGTACTCGGGTGTCGAAGCGTGTTACAATTATGCACTATAGTAATTTAACAGGTGGCAATGTTCAGGAAGGTAAGCCTCGCTTACGCTATCGGCACCATATATATTTTTTACATACATATAAACCATGGATACTTTTCTGAAACAGGGCACATGCAATGTCGAAAGAAAAGTCGATTTACATCTACAGTGGCATTATAGATTACTTTTATTCAGTCAAATTCAGCAGTTAAAAAATATGTGTGCATTAATTATGGAAGTTAAATATGTATTTAACAAATGGATATGCATGAACGTATGATGAATGTATGTACATACATGGCAATTCGAAACTTTGAGATTTCACTTGACTCTTTATTCTATTGAAAGTTTCGCCATTAAAAGTGAAATGCAAATAACTGTGAAACGTAAGGCAAGTAAATAAAAATAATTTCACTGCCAGTAAGCTGCTTGTGCGCGTACAAACTTTCTTCTTTGAGTACTGTCTATAGCCTGAGGACGGCCAATGGTTTCGTCAAATGTTTATAACGATACAACGTGTCCTTAGTATTTCTTTGAAATTGTACCAGTATTTCTCATTAGGAAATGTACACAAAAATATTCTAAGGCTGACTAAATTATTTTAATCGGTCCCAAGTAATTGCCACCTAAGAACATGCATTATTTCAACTGCAAACCGTATTTTATTCATCTCAACGTAGTTTTCTTCGAAATCTCCATACCACCATAAGTAAGCACCAATAATCAACGCAGGGCGCAGAAACTTCAAAATTTATAGGAAAAGGAATGAGAACACAGGCTGTTCAATAAAACCCAACGTCGAGTAACACATCGATTGCGTATTACAAAACATTATATAAGCTTTATTTATTACTCCATATTTTACATCTCACGCGCGGTCGCTCAGCGTCAGCGAATCATGCTGGATACTCAAGATCGGGCGTGCCAGCACCGTTTTATCTCGAATTTTCACGGCAACTTCCTACAATTCATTTCCAACAATAAAAACAATCCCGCTGCAAACCGAAACGGAAGTTTCAACAAAACGAAACGAAAACAACGAACGAAACAAAATTCGAGTCGAGACAGCGCTTGCACGCGTGACTATACACTGCAACGAATAATGGACGTGTATGTTTCGCGTGACGCGACACCGTGTGTCTTTCAGTGACGTGTTAAACATGCAATATACTTCTCGTAGCACCTTAGTCCTAAATAAGGGAACGTGTAGGGCAAACGATACGATAACAGTATCGAGACTGCCGGTTATCGGTCCAAGCACGTGCACGTCGTTCCCATCCGGTGTTGGATACTTCAGCAATGCGGACAACGAATCAGGCCATTCACGTCGCATTTCGCACACTTCAGGGCGACGAATTCTGCGGTGAAATCGTTGCGATGGACAGACCTTTTGCTGCCATTGCAAATCGGGCACAATTGCCACTGGTAACCTCCGCAGAACAGGCACACTGTGCAGGCGTCTTCACTCTGAAACACAAGAAAATAATATTCGTTAACACTCTAAGATCGAACACGTCTAACGATTCACTCAATCGAAATGAACGTTATGCAGACGGATTTTAACGATCTTTGTTTCGATGTTTCCCGGGGGCGTGTTAGGTTTTCATCTTAAAATTATTAATCAGTGATGAAATTTCTGTGTGTACGTAATGGACACAGAGAAAATTTAACTCCCAACTTCGGTTTTTACCGAATAGATTTAATTATCACTTGGACTTAGACTATGACGATTGATTTTTTCGTATGATGTGAGCTCGGGAGTCAGGGAACCTTGGGGTTTTAAAGGGTGTTGGAAACGATTTTATAGGGCTGGTGAGGGCGAATTCCAAAGGACTCCGGGTGGGTAGGGATAAGGTGGCATGACGACTGTTTGTAACGACGGAACTTAAAAATATATGTATAAATGAATCCTTAGGTGACTAGTAGATAATAAGAGTAATACAGAAATATATATCGCAAGACTAATATAGATATTTGGGGGCGACTACATTACATGTAGCTTCGAATATTAAATAAACGAGGATACCAGAAGTTCTGCGTTAATTTTATTTATGGAGGAATTCCCTTGCGTCGCCTCGAACGTTTTATTTGACGCGTTCGCGCGTCTGAATAGATTACAAACAAGATCCATGCACGCGCGAGATATTATTTTAAGAATGTTTCAAGGAAGAACGTCGTATTTTAATTAAGATACATGAAAAATTCAAGATTGACAACATTTCGGTATACGATAGACTTTGTACCAGTAAGTAGTGTTACGTGACGAAATCATTGCTCAAAATTCTTACCGTATCGAAACAAATGTTTCCACTTTCTTAATATACTAGAGTGCGATTTCTGACGTCCGCTTCACCGGATCTTACTTACCGAAAAGTTTACTACTATTTGCGTAACGCGCGTCTAGCGTTCAAACTTTCGATGACGAACTTAATGCCGATCTCGATTAGTGATTGCTGAACATTACCGATTGACCATTAAAAAAGCAAGCGTGACGAGTCAGATTTCTACATTAGTCCCCAGTGTACGCACCGTTGTTGGACACTTTACGCAATACCACTTTCGCTTTTACTCATTTTCGTTTTCAATCTTCGCAAGAAAGTGTTCGCCAAGACGGTGGAGGATTGGCGGAGGGAGGGAGGGCGTGGGAAACGAAATTGTTTGTTCAAGTTTCTCGACATTGATGTTCATCGTTTCGAAACATGGTTCCACTTCGAAGTTTTCTCCCTAAACCATTAATTTCTTCCTTTTTTCTCTGGACGACTGACGTCGGGTTTAAAGTTCGACTGTAATTAATGGAGTGTGGTGTAATATATCACTGAATTATTATAAATTCTAAAAATATATGGGAATAATGTAACAATAGTATACTAATATGTTGATTAAATGTATCAGTGAAATAATATTTAGATTTTAGACGAAAACGAAAGTACCTATACTACAATTTTCCCAATAATATTGGCAATGTTTTAATACATAAATCTCTATTTGCAATGAAGTAATATTGTGTTCAATTAAAATTGTATTGCGTGCTTCGCATACTTACAGATAAAATAACGATATTTATTCTACATTTTGCAACAAAAAATGTTATTGCTTTTACTTATCACATCCTATCGAACGCTCTCTGAAATTTCAATCTTGAAACATTTACTTTTCCCGGTTTAAATTCACCAACGACATACAATGGTTCGCGGAAGAGAATATTGGTGGACCAACGACTGAAATGAAGCTAATATCGAAGCTGCATTGTTCCAGAAACCGGATGAAGGTATACTATATGTTTCGAATTCAATAAAACGTCTCCAGATTATTGTCCACTCTATTAATTGCATTCAACGGGATATTGACGTAATACCGATACTACTTTAGCCGAAGTTCTACCGAGGCGTAGATGACAAGACGTGATTGGTATTCAACGTGTTAATGAAACTTATGTATGTATGTATGTACCATGCACGACGCACATGTTCATCGGATGAAGGAAGATTAGAATAGCGATGATACATTATGCAAGTATTGCGTAAAGCGACGCGGAGCAAAGTATACTGTACGTCGTGGGCGTCGTTTAATTACGCATCTTTCTAACAAACTAAACGAGTAATTAATAATCATGCAGAGGAGAATGGCGGTATGCTATTTTTTTGCTCGTAATTATGGTACTTTCTTAACTTTCAATAGCAATAACGACGAACGGATGATCTGTAATGCTTCTTAAGGAGTGGCGTAACAGGTTGGTAATTGTAGTTACCCTCTGAAGTTTTGTGTCACTTGTTAAGTCACTCTAGTCATCGTGGGGTAATAAAGGAGCAGGTTTTTACATTACTTATATAACTGGAAAACTAATTTAATGTGATGAATAGAGAATGCAACAGTCGTCGTATATTTGATTAGTTTAAGTAGGTAATTTTCGATACTGGATATGGTTTCTGGACATTTGCGGTCTACCTTTCTATGGGAATTTAGACTTTCGAAATTTTCCTTTGCTTTATTCTTTTTCATCACAAATATTAATGATAAACTTAACAGCCACGTAACGTAAGATCGGCAAACTATTCCTGCGCCATTAAAGACAACACACCGAGCCACTACATTATAGGCAATTTTCATATTAATGATTAGAGTTTATAAACTCATTATCCAGGTTTGACGTAAAAACAGGTAAAACGATGATGACATAAAATGTATCTTTCATCTATCATTCCTTTAAGCTCATTCCGCCTAACGTCACAATTATGTAATAACTACTCATCTTTGCAACGCACATTCATTGCAAAATTCAATATCTGTTGAATAGAAACGATGTTTCCCTTCTCTTAAACTTCACACTCTCTACATTGGATAAACATTGAAGTCAGATAATTCTGATTAACAAAAGACAAATAATTGTACTGTCACACGATATACTATATAGGTACTATTTTTATATAAATTGTACTAAAGAATATTCTTACTGCATCAATCAGTATGACACATTTTGCCTGATACAAACTTTGGACGGAAATCTTGAAATATTAAAAGGACACGTTTTGTACTGATTTTTTTCTATTGACGTAATACGATATTCATGTAATTATTATACGTCTATATAATATTAGTAGACGACTGACAACGCCTTTAACTACACCTACACGTCTCTCTATTCACACCAAGTTTATTACAGAACTTTCCCCTATAAAGAAAAATAGTTAGCAAAAACATTGAAATAATAAAATATATGCTTGAATAGCCAATCTAAATTATCAAATACATTATGGATGTTATTTTTTATATTAAAGAGCTTCGAGAAAATTCGATTGCCAAAAACTGTAATCGATGGAAGGATTCAGATTGCATGTTTATATTCTTTACAAAAAATTACATATGCAGCACGTGTTAGTGCTTATGGGACCCAAGTTTTGTCCCTCCAGTGTTACATAATTCTTACTCTTCGATCCAAGCTTTTATGGCGGTTCTTCACCGCAAGAGTACGCCAACAACGTTGGGTCCCTCGCGAAAAGAGAAATTGTTTGTTTAAAATATCTCTGCTTTAACTTTCACGGCACTTTAAAGACGATACATGATATACCAATATTTCTATTCTCCATATTAATACGTACTATGCAATATCACAGAATACTAAAAAAGCAATACTCCACCGTTCTATGAAATCTGAACATTCTCCACTAATTATAATTACAATCATAATTAAGAAAACGCATTCGTTATAATATTTTCCATTGAGGGGCACTGAATCCAAAGGACACTAGATTTGGATCCACAGCACTCGAAACACGGAAACATTATCAGAAAAGTGATAGTGGTGGCGGGAGTGTAAACGACCTTTACTCGTAGCAAGGTAAACCTCAATCGCAAAACATCGAAATTTATGACCACGGTGGACAAGGAAGGTGGTGGTAGATATCGTCGGATAAAAGTGAAAGGATTGTACAACCTTGCGTTCGCGACGGATTACGGTGCACGCGCGCGCGCAACCTACCACGCTCAAGTTCGTTCATGGCACACATTTATGCGTATAATGCCCGACACGGTTGTTCCATTCTTTTGCGCGGCATAAATATTCCGAAGACATGGAACATAGTTACGTAGCGAATTCTCAGAACCGACACGGAATTCCTAAAGGGTCAGGCAATTCTTCGCCGGCAGGAATATCGACAGGATTCTAGTGGTTTTCCGAGGATTACACGTTGACTCGGGATTATAGTAAATCCATATGTCCGGCACTGGATTCGTTTATGGAACCGGATTCTTTCGACGGCGGCGAGTGGATAGAGAACTGAACTGAAATCAAATAGCATAGCGCGAGTGAAGAATGTATTCGAACGAACGGTTGAGCGGTCGACGTTTCAGTATGTAAAAATTGGAGAAAATGTTCTGTTTTGTTCGTGGGAAAATTGTATGAATATCGGAGAATATTTTTATGGCTGATAGTTTGAAATTTTTGTAGAAATGTCGATTCGATGAATCATATTTTAGACGTGATATTTGAATTGCTTGGCAATTTATAGGCATGGATGTTAATTAAAAAGGGCGCCTCTAAGGTGTTACCATTAAATTAGTTCCAGACGCGATTTAAGTAGCAAAGCTTGTTTTAATGATAATTTTTGCTTTCATCAACATAATATGTTATATTTTAAAAGCATCCTTTCTAAATTATGACCGAACGGTGGCCACAGGTGCAGTTTCAACGCCAAGATCAAGCGAAGGAATATTTTTATGAGACTAATTATAACAATATATTTATCCTCTACTTAGAATCTTATAACAAGAAAAGTTATTTCTGATCGCTATTTCTGATATGGATTATACATCCATATAGAACAATTAATCACAACTAAGTTTATTTTCATTAATGCCAGACAATTATCAAGAAATAGAGAATTGAAATGTCGCATATTATTGTGTCTTATTTTTGGGCGAATAACATTGAATAGATATCGTTGGTGAAAATTGCAAGCTTCAATTTACTTTTCGAAAGAAAATACGCACGAATAAATTGGTGTATCTCAAACTGTAAATTGTGTAAGCAGAATTTTTGTTTATGTTGTTCAAAAAACTTTCTGCCAGTAGAATAACGTTTTTATTACCACAAGTATCTACATGGACTGTACGCATATTCATTTCATAAAACTGTGTCATTCGTCACAAAAACATTTACCACTATTTATATTACTAGAAAATATACAAATATATCCGACATCGCTGCACGAATTCAAACAGCAACAAGTAGGGAACAATTTATACACGTGTCTAGCACAGACGGTAGCTTATATCAGAACTTTTGATTACCTGGTAGGGTTTCAGCATATCTCTGAGCTCTCCAGATTCGTTTAGTCGCTCCACAGTGTCGAATCCCTGTAATAAGAAACAACTTTTAATAACTCACTGATAGATCGTAACGTCTTTTAATAAAATTCTGTTAAATCTATTTCTACGTGAATCTACGTTATCGTGTCGCTTTTCTTAGGGTTGCGGAGTTTCGCCTGTTCACAGGAAGTACAGGTGAATAATAAGTCGATTATAATTTTCAGCACCTCGTAATCGATGGCTATTTCGGCAGGCGCATTATACAATGACGATGCAACGTCATATGAACGTATATAAGCGAGGAAAATTGCATTAAATTATTTATGAAGCTTATAACAGCCGCCATAATCACTTTGGTTTTGCTGTCACGCAATTTCTCTATTTCACGGTATTTTATCGCACACTATTTAGCAGCGTCGCTTAAACGCACACGCGACAGAGGCAGCTGGAAATGAATGGCTTCCGATGTGCCGCAGTTTAAACAATCACGCATCTCACAGTGATGATATTTCAATATTTGTCGTACCTTTTAATTGTTTTTCTTTTATTCGTTCGTGTTCTTTTGTGACAAAAAGATTTGTAGCAGTGCTTCGTTCTTATTGTTAGTGAAAGGAATTGGTAAATGTAAAAGTGGCTGGAAAAACGTGGTACAATTTTTATATCGGTTTGTGGAAGTATTTCGTCAATGAATCGTAAGAAAAGCATAAAGCTTGTCGAAAGATCGATGCTTGAAATATTTTCGATGCTAAAGTGGTAATAGATGTTTGCAAAAACGAATAATTAATCCTTCAATTTAAGATGGTACTGTACTAAACTATCAGCAGAATAAAAAGAAATAAAATACACAACTCAATGAATTCAGGTCCAAATAAAAAAATTACAAGAAATCTTTTTTTCACCGAATCCTTCGAATAATATATTTCGTAGTCATCTTATTACGCCTCATTAGTTACCACAAGCACATTTCCTCTTCTGCAAAATAAGAATCCTTGTCACTAACTGCGTTATTAAAATCGAGTACCATGCAGTCGTTGACCTATTCTACTTGCACTGCCATATGAGCCGCATAATAGCTAAATCGATCAACTTCGCCTTCTGACTTTTAAACAATTTTATCGACGAAACGTTTGATTGACTCTTAACTGTTTATATTTAAAATAAATTTCCCTGCTTTTGTTTCGTGGAGCTAGCCAATTTAGCCAATGAATGGCTCATATGGACCGTTAATTTGGAAGTGGTGTAAGTCCATCTTTTTTAAAAACTGAGATGTCACGTAATTTCTGATTAATTTAGTGCACATTTTTGTATTAATAACTAGTAAAAAAGAAGAACAAAAAATGGACTTGCACCGCTTTTAATATAAACGGTCCATGTATCGCTGCCGTGTTTCCCACCCAAATTGATTAAAAACCCAAAAATCTCGGCTATGCACGAAGAAACCACGCTAAATCAAATCAGAACCGCGTTGGACGTAAACTTCCAATGGCATTTTCTGCTTTCGATGCTCGCGTGCAGCTGTCGCAACGCGTTACGAGGAAACGAACGATTGATGCCTTTCACTGAACACGCTCTGCGTTTCTAATCCATCAGCATCGCGTTCCGACGAAACGTAAGCGGAAAGGAACGGCTCTGAGGAACGAGGAACCCCACGAACGACACAGGATACGCGACGACCGACGGTTCCTTAGGTTTTCCATCCTTTTTTCTTCGTTTCCGAGGTTGCACGACTATCGAACGCGACTATCGCGTGGCGTGGTCGATCAGGAATGCGGTTGGAACTCGCGGTGTTTCGTTTGCACACGCTTGTTCGAGACCACAGAGGACCGTGGTGCCTTGTAACGCAAGCAACTTCACCTTTCGTTCCCCTATCCTTTTTGCTCCTTCCTTATTTCATTCTCTGTCTTTCAGCCGGCCTTGGATCGAACGGTTTGACATTTTGCTGGCTTGCTTGTCTGCTTGGACGACGACTGTCTCGCGAGCATGGAAAGCGAAGATGGGATTGTTTTTTCTTCTTTTTTTTTTATAGCAAGGCAGCAGTTCTTTATCGGTTATGTCGGTAGCTGGTCGAAGATTTTTGTGAAATCGTTTACTGTTACGCTTGGGAATGGTACAATCTGTGCGGCAGGTATATCTGGAGCATATGAGATCGGTTGGTTAATAATGGAACGTGCCTCGAGGACCTTGAAATTTAAATGGAATATACGGTAGTGGCCATGATTTCAAACGAGGTACACTGTAGTTTAGATTGTATGTACAGTTGTACTTTATATAAGGATTGAAAAACAGAAATTTGTACATCTATGAGGTTCACGTGACTTTGATGGTCCGAATGGTTTTAATTTTTTGCAGAGCTTAAGAAATAAGCAAGATCGAATAAGGTTAAAGCTTTTCATTAAAATGCAGTTTTAACTGTACGTTTTTCATATCGAATGCGCCAATAAATGTTTTCTTCCTAACTGCCTGGTGTCCAGGGACTTATTAACAGGGGAGATTTGTGGATTATATATCATAATTTTTCATGCACCTAGCAGTCAATTATTTTTTCGTGTATCTTGCTGAATGTCTGACCTTCAAATATTCTTGTTAAACAAATTCCTGTTAAATATTCCTATTACTATAACTTTTATCATCATTTCAATCTCCGTGGACCACGCTTTGCCGTTCCCCATATATAATCACGTATACTCTACGTATAATTTCCTGTAGTGAACAACCTTTCATGGATAAGAGTAAACAAAAAAATCTGAACTTTGCGAAATAGGAATCGCACTAATTTGCACGAAACTATATTTCGTGCGACGTAACGGGTGCTTTGGAAAATTAAGCAATCGCGGATATAGTGGTGGCACCGGTACGTGACAAATAGCCGAACTACGTGTTCGGAGAACGAAAGGAATTCGGTGTTTGTGGCGAGTATCGAAATCGATTGTGAACGCGATGGAATGTTGTTGAAATTGCGGATAGAAGGTTCGGTGTCTTGGGTTAATTGTATGGCATATGGATACCTGGCAGGCGAATGTTTTGTGTTTGGTTTGAAGCGGCATACCTGACGTTTGTGTGAATGATTTTGGAATGTGGCATATCAACTTGTTGCAGAAATCGTGATACTGACTTCGTGTGACTTTACATGTTATTAATTCTTACTCTGTTTTGATTCGTGTTCCATACAATACAATATTTTCGAAAAGCGATGGACGTTCATTCGAAAAGAAATGGAAGTCATTTTATTATTCTTATCATTGTTGTTATTTATAAATGGGTAATAAGAACCCTGTAATTTTAATATTAATAATTTATAAATCTATCATATTGCAATTTGATTGCATTTTTCAAATACTACGTGGTTAATATTTTTATGTTGTAGGAACCGAGGAAGGGTTTTAAATTTTATAGAGTATAAATAGCTTATAGATATATTAAACTCGGAAGTGTAAAATGAAAGTCACACAGTGCAGATCCTTTCGATCGAAATTAACTTAATCTCCTAATTCCTCGCGTATTATTTTAAGAATCGTTTTCAACGAACGCTATTAGGTTTAATGGAAACCTCTAACACAATTACGTTTAATAACTTCTTTGCTACACTACGGCGAAATGATACAAAATGTGAAATGGGCGACAAAATGTCATAATATTGGAAAGGCGAGGATCAACTCAGACGTTATTAAACTTGGATGAATGCATTTTATGATTGTTAAGCTCCATTCCGTTTTCACTTTTCCAGGAAAAATACCTTGCAAGAGTTTATTGTCTATAAAGAAAATGTAAATATACGAAGAAAAACATGTTTTCCATGAAAGTTGCACAAGTATAATATACATTTATCCTGAATTCCAATTTTAAATTTAATTAATAATGTTTGTTAAACATATAAAATCTTTCTAGGTCAATGTTTTGAATACTTTATCTGATATGTTTATGCATATACATATTAACGATAATTCAAATACAATCCGAAGAAAGCTGTGCTCTTCTCGCCAATAATAATTAAACAATAATGAGAAAGACATCGTGGGAAGATGTCCTTAGATCCACATTAAAAACGTGTAACTTCATTATCACGAATATCTTGTGTATTCATAAACCTGTTAACATCCGGCTGTAGATACACGTACGCATAAATACATTAAAGCATCCTCGTTTCTCTTCTAACCATTTAAATTTCTTCATTTCAAATTTCTCTCAGGTCAAGAGTCTTCATCGAAACATCGCCGAGAGTTCAAATCGTTCAAAAAGAAAAGTAAATCGCGCGAAGCGAATCACGACCAAAGTACCAAACATAAGCACTTAAAAATAGTGCAAACAAATTTTGTAAATACTCATTTCTTGGCTGATTGTTGCAATTACTTTTATATACAAAAGTTAATTGATACGTTTTAAGTCTACATAAACAAACATTTGACGTTCTATTAAAAGGAACCAGATTTATCATTTTCTCTCTACTAAAATCGAAAAAGAGTACAAATCTACTAACAAATATAAGATGCAAACAACATAACGAAAAATATATCAATAAAAAGAATCTACAAATTGCAGTAAAATACGATAATGTAACGGTCAGACTAAACGCAGTACATTCATTGGAGACAATAAATAACGGCAAGCCCATAAATCACTCTTATATTTATGACCTGTACCGTATCTCACTGATCCGTGTTGCGCAATTAGCGAAATTGTGCGGCGCGTCCATCACGAGAGCATTTTCTGCAACAACTGAGATCGCGACAACGTTTCGGCCACCCCTCAAACATTCAGAAATTATTATTCGATCGGGCGACCATAAATGCCCAGCGACAATGAAGGTATCCCGTTATCATTTTGTTCCCATTGACCAATCTTGTTCGAGGACAGCGAGCTCACATTCACCTAGCAATAATTAAATGGATCCTATTATGCGCCGTTAATTGGGGCAAGGTAACGGCTACGAAGTTTCAATCCGATTATGCTGTACTTTTTTTCGAGACTGGGCGCGATACCCAGACAACTTCGTCGAAGTTTGCGTAACTTTTCGACATTTGTTCACCAAGGGACCGAGAACGCCCGCTATTTTCTTCGGAATCTTTCCAGCCCCGCTGTGATACAATTTATTAGCCGCCGTGTTGCAACGTAATTACACACTACTGTCGAAACGTGCGGCTAATTGCTCGACGTGTAATTGCGCGTTTGTTTGTTTCGTCGCGAGCGTGTATTCAGCCTTTCGAAGGCTGGCTTCGCGATACTTGGGGAAGGACTTGCTTGTATTGTAGCATTATAGCGAGACGAGGCTGTTTTATCAAAGAATAAATCGAATCGACAGTAGATATGAAAAGAAACGATCGAAAGTGTAGTTGTATATTTATGTGAGATATTTCGATTGATTCGATGGTATTGGAAATAATATAAGTCAATATTCTTTTAATTTTATAATTTTCATTCATATTTCATTTATATTATATAAGTATTTTAAATTCACTAATTCAAGTGAATTATTAATTAATTCAATTCAGAGTGTAGAATAATTGTTCATTACCAATAATATGTGTTTAGAATCGTGTTAAGCCTTTTCCTAGCACTTAACGCATAGTTATTTAAATAGATGGCAAAATTTGAACTTTCACTTCAGCAAATCAAAGAATTTAAACTTCCATTTAAAAAAGCAACCATGAAACTAATACCCCTCTTGGCAGATATTACTTTTTCCAAATAATAATTTCGTATTTCTATCAATCAACGATCAACGACGAAACGGAAAGGATTATTCAAAGAATTATTTTTCGCGCAAACAAGCGCACATTTCGAATCGAAACGAAGCGCAGCATTGACCACACGAAACTTTCATCGAGCACTCGACCGATAAGGCAAGTAAAAGTATCGTCGACTTGCCATCGTGAGGAAAAGGACCATTACGAAAGCAAAGCGGGAAAAAATGGAGAACGTGAAATCGTTTATTCCGTTGAACAACTCGACGAAGCTGAACAATTAACTGTGTTCAAGCGATCCCATGCATTTATTTACGATAATATACGTTTAAGGCCCTATTTTGCTTTCCTATCAGCTGTGTGGGACTGAAACGTGCAATTGCAATGAAAAACTGACGTCAGACGCGTCCATCGGGAAATAATACAACCTTCCTTGGGACCTTTAGATGTGTACCTTACGGTTGTTTCCAATATTCCGTTGTATTTGTTCTGATGGGTCCACGATTCGTGATCGATGGACGAAATTTTGTTTAACTTATGTGCCGACGTCATTCACTCGTTGTATTCCAACCACTACACGAGAAATATACAAGAAATATACAATACACAAGAAGTTACAAGAAAAGCATCGCGATTTCGGAAACAATCTAAATCCATTCAACCACAAAACAACGAAATCGATGAACCTTTCGATCGATGAACGTATGGCAGAGGCGCGTACCGAACATCGCAATGGACAAAAGACTTTCTCGAATCGATTGTATAACCATGCGTCGCCTGCAGATTTCCGGTTACGAAGTTATTCGAAACACAAGCGTTGGTCGTCGGTCATCATTGACATTTCGCCTTGGTTTCTCCTGTCGACTCCTCTTCGCTTTCTCGAACGTTTCGCGTTCATGTTGATTGTGTAACGCGACATCGGCCTTGCGAGAAATTCGCGCGTGAACCAACGGGATCGCGTGACAATTGTTGGACATACATATGTATGTAAGTACGTGCTCCCACGAGCCAAGACCGTAGGTATCCGCTGACGTATTACCAAAGAAGTTTCAGCTACGAATTATAACACGCCGGAATTTGTAGCGTTCGATTTGACAAAACGTTACTCACACGAAATAAATATTCACTCATTAAATCGAATCCAGATCTAATACAATTTAATCTAGATTTAAGAATAATGAAAAAATCGCATTTCCAAAAAAGAAAACTGCACGTCCAGTGTAAATATAAATGTAATATAAATATAATATAAATTTTACATAAAATCGTAATGCTATAACGTTACGAAAATCATTTTTATCGCCAGTGAAATCCTCTCAAGCTGCCGCAAATACAAGTGTCAAGGTAAGTAGGGACAAAGGTATGCACATTGTTGTGAAGTAAAGTATCAAACGCAATCTAGCACGGCGAAACGGCTAACCGGGGAAATTTAACCGGAGGGGAATGAAGGTTTCCACGAACTCTCTTGGTATTCAGCTAATGACGCGAATCAGCAGAGAAAGGAATAGCGTGTGATTGGAAAGAAACGATTACGATTTCCCACAGGCGAGAAGATCGATAACAACGACCGAACATCCGCGAGCCGGTTTGACGAGCGTCGAATGCAGCTCGTCTAGACGGTCAGCAGCAGATGCTCACGTTTCATTATTCAACGTCGTTTCGCTGATAACCGCGGAACGTGCACCTTATCGGGAATGTCCGCGACACGTGCCGACAGGAAGTGATCTCTTGCAGATACTCGTTGCAATTTTATGCTAATAATTGCGCGGTCGGATTGACCTAATGAGGGGCTCGATAAGCATCGATGATTATGTGCAGTGGTATTAACGAGAATAGTGCGGATACCGATTTAACCTTGTTATTTAGACTGGCGTGACACGAGTATTTAGCTGGTAATGGCTTTCGGTTGCAGTGGAATATACGCTATCCGAATATCTATGATTTAATCGTTCGGTAGAATGTTCTCAGTGAATGTTTGGTTATGGGAAATTGTGCACATCCGTTTACGATTAGCGGTATTTCTTCGGTTTGTTCGATTTCTTTGATAACAGAGATCTGTACTGGTGGTGTACGAAATTTATATTTTTCGAGAAATTTTCATGCTTCTGGGTCATTAGAATATTTCAAGGGAAAAGTGTAACCTCGATTTTCAAAAGGAGACAATGGGTGTTAAATGAAAATGTGAATGGAAAATTTGTAGGATGGAGATTCTAAGATTTGTCGTATATAGAATCGATGTGTGACTGTAATTAATTAATGAGGAGTTTTGTGTTCAATTGTGTCGAGATAATAACATTTGTAATAAAAGTATTTTTATTTACTCCAAGTTGGTAAACTTTATGGTATATTTCAATGGGTGATTTTTATAAGCACAGTGTCGAATGGCTGTAATTACACGATTATTAAAATATGCTTGATTTCTTCAATACGACACCTGCCCTATTTGACACCTTACACTTACATTATCGCGTCACGTTTCACGACCTCGCGGTTTCGATTTCGCTCATCTCGCGCATTGCATTCTTCTCCCGTTTACATTTTCCTCGTAAATTTCCGAAATAAAATATTTATGTGCAATTCTCGAGTCTATAGTGCATTTCGAAAAATGTCAACCGATACTTCTACTAGAAACTAGAGATATATAACTGATTTCTAACAAGATATTCTATTCCTTTAATAAAATGCTTACAAGTATCCGTAGATTAATTTCTTACGAACGCTCTATTTAAAATGATTGAATACACGTGACAAATTTACATACCCCAATATGTTGTCCATCAATGAAAAGCTGTGGCAATTGTATCACTGTGGAACTCAAGCGATCCCTCAGCTCGGCCTGCAATTCTGCATCTCCAAATAAGTCAAGCTCGTCGTATTTAACCATGTGCGTCCTCAAAATTTGCTTCACCTTCTTGCAGTTGTAGAACGTTTTCCTCACGATGCCAGAGGTCGTTGTGTAGACCACCACCTTGCCCAATTCCTTCTTTATGTACGCCTAAGAGCAGACATGATTCCCTTATTAAATATCGTGACAGCGTGGAAAATGTATATTGCGACGAACACTTTGTCGCTATATTATTATTACATATACTATAATATAATTGGGGCACTTACATATGGCACCTTAACAAATATAATAAAAAGTAATAAAATATGGCATCGTGACAAATATAATGAAAGTAGCTTCTCTGAATAAATGCGATATGGATTGGTAAAATTCACTCTATGTGTACAAAAAGGGACGACAAGAAGAGTTATTTAATTTACATCCGCTGGACCTATAAATCATGATAAAAATACTACAATAGAATTGTTTTTTCATTTAAATTTTATCTTTGGCGTTAATTACAATATATTTTCTGTCTGTTTTATATGACACATGTGAATGTCTCAAAGAGATTTTATTTCATTTTAATGACGCAAATAATACATCGTCGGCGCACGGCAATTTTATGTATTATTATCACCGTTCGCCTTGATGTCTGCGCCGCTCGAAATTTCAACCTGATTACAGCCTATTGTGCACATGGAAACCCTTGTAATTTAATATTCAGTTACGATTGCACGATGCGCGTTCTGCTTTGGAACTTTCGACTGAATCACTTCGCCTCGAACACCGCGAGAAAGTATCCTAGTATTTCGATGGCTTCGTGTTCTCTAGCGAGACAGAAAATGAACATGAAATTGCGGTTAAAGTGGTTGCCTGCGAAGATAGAAGATTTTGTATCGTCGAGGGCAGAAAGTTCAATTGATCGGATTGGAGGATTGCAAGTTGTACTTTTTCATTTGTTCAGTTTAAATGCCAATTAAATCGGTGGCTTTCCATCGGCCTGTGTAGTACAACAGAGAAAAGTATATTGCTTTTGTCCTTTGAGGTAACATTAAATTCGTGGAATATGAATGAAAGATAAGAGATAACGCAATAAATTTATTAAATAGCACAGCTGAATGTGTTCCTTGATGTGCTCTGTGTTAATGCCAGAAAAACTACAGTTGCACGACGTGGAACGATGCTTCGACGGTTGCGGACGTTATAATTGCCGGCTAGAAATATTTTACAGGTACTAATGAGCAGCTCTAAGAACGATCACAGTGAGATTTTGCTATTACGTCTGTCAAACAGAATATTTATGAATCAGGTCATTATACTCGCTTCCAAGAAAAAAATCTAAGAATAAAGTATGAAAACATGTAACAGTATCGCATATATGTATACATAAAATAATACACGGACACATTTGATTCCAAATCTACCGAAATAATTATGCACTCCAAAACATAAGAATTACTCTTAAACCAATTTTAAACAAATTATGTTCCCGAAAGAAATGAAGCGAGATAGCACGCTGCAAAACATAACTCACAATTAGTAACCAAATTTACGCACGAAATCTAATTATGCATCTGAAATTGATTTACGAAATCGACCATTATGCTCGCATAATTTCGAAGAACACTACATTCAATCTATATTCTGTATACGCATGTCGCGTAATTCGAACTTTGATACTCTAAGGACTACCTAGTAGCAGTTGTGTAGGTGGCTCATTGTATCCCACAATTTATATCATTAACCTGTAAACGCTAACTGTTTACGCGATCCATTCTAACAACCTTGTCAGCAATCATGTACCTACTCTACTTATGTGCATATGCTGCATTCACAGTGCATGCTCGGGTAAAGGTAATGGATTTCACGTAGGCATATAGATGTGGGCGTTACGAGATAATGACATTCGACCAGATGTATACGAAGAATTAGAAAGGAGATTGAAATATGTGAACACGCGCATACAGAAGTGGTACATTACGTAAGTGGAATGAAAGACTTTCTGTAGTAGGCGGACAGGTGGACAATTTGCGGAAAATCGTGAAAAAAATGGTACTTTTGTGAGCCTGCTCGGTTTATATACTTTTGTTCACGGTACCACGCTCTATTTTTTGTATCATCGTTGTATTATACATAGATAGGTTCGTTGGTGTTCATTTCAGATTTCTCGAGGGGCAAGATTTATAATATTTTAGATGGAAATGTTTATAAGCGGAATTTTCAATAATTTTCCCTCATTTCTTTTTGGATTTGATATTAAGGAAATTAAGAACAATGGGTATAAATAAATTATTGAACATTTCTTGCAAGAACATTCCATGAAGCTGACCTGGACGAATGCAAAGTGTAAAGGGAACAAGAATCCACGATACAGATATTTTGCATACCTCATGGCGAAAATACGTCTATTTCCCATAACGCATAGCGGGACACCGAGGTTGCAGTTACGTGCGCCAGTTTACACACGAGATATACGGTTAAGTCGTTTGCATTCGCGACCATTTTTCGTCTAACATGTAATTCGTACATATCGCCACACAAAAATCACTCCAAAAGTAACAAGAAATTTCAATGAAACGATGTGGTAAAAAAAGATACAAAATTTTATGGTAAGGAAAAATAAATGCGTACTGCCGATTTATAGTTTGACGACGTAACAATAAAAGTGCAGAGTGCAGAACACAAAATTCGTGTACATGGTTAATTGCAGAATATTTCTTAGCACAGTGGGACCTTGATTTTCCAAATTAATTTCGACATTCGACCTTCGAACATTCCAGCAACTTTCTTTCATCGCGAAGTGAGATCATTTGATATCATATATTTAATTAATGATAATGCATAATTAATATGTCCTTCATTAATATATAGCGTCTACTATAATAAAAAGAAAAGTCTGTAACAAGAATATAGAACATAGATTATTCTTCCACTTTTCCTTCTTTTTTCCATCCCAATCTTTCTCAGCTGCCAGCTGAGCAATTTTTATCTAATGTTGCCATACAACTGGACGTAATATTTTCCCAGGGCCCACATCACCGGAAACCCGTTTCTAAGGCAACGAAAGCTTCACTAACGTGTACGAATTTAAAACCAGAATTCTTCTCAAATTGTCCTCCTTTCTATGTTCGTTTCTTTTTCTTTCGCCATTTGCCTACATTTCCCTTACAATAGCCAACACTTTTCTAACGAAATATTATTGGTAAATGCTGATTAAGTGATAACATAATAATGTAAATTTATACAACCAGAATTATATTTCTCTTTCTTCGCCCTTATAAAACACTGTTCAAATAATCGAATATGCCCTTAATCGGTGTACCAAGAAAGAATGCAGGAATGTTAATTTAATCGGTGCTCCAATAATAATCGATCATTCCGTCAATCGACGTCCCGATTACCGAGCTACTACTACACTATACACATCATCACTTACAATAAACCAGATATAATTTCGTTTTAACACAAGTAACCATCATACAACACAGTACATTGTATTTATATAGCGTAAGCACGCCCTAAAATATATCATTGCCCAGGAAATCTCATACATGAAATGGTAAGGAAACACAGTAATGCTTCTTTCCAGAGATTTATGTTAGCCTGTAAGCGAGACCTGGCCGTCTTGTTGTGCTTACAAACGATGAACAAGAAAACAATTTTTCAGAAATCCCACGCGATAAATTTCCATCAAATTGTAGTATGATTATTCACATTGTGGAACTAAAGTACTCTGACAAAATTTGAAACTGAATCCATTTTCTGTATTCATTAAACCTATACCAAAAATTAATATCTGCAAAAGTATTTTTCAAACGTACCTCACATATTCCAAGTACCACAATTACTTCTTACTAATTGAAAATCTATTAGAAATAATGCAATTAAAAATATAATACTTTTAACCAAATACATAGCCTGGCAATCAAGATTAATGAAAATATATAAACAAACGTTTATCCAGCAACCTACCGCAATTCGTCGAGAAATAACGAAATAACTTAATCGGTATTCTCACGATTTACACGCGTGTCTACGTACTTACATATTGCACGCGTAGGCATGCTATCGCTGGACGTTCGAGGCATGTATACATAATACATATACGAACAAATCGATCACGTTCGCAGAGTATTATAGATCACCGTGTGGCCACATTCAACGGGACCGTTAATGACCACGCATTACGCATTCGCGGTTCTGTGTACATACAACCGGATCCGTCGGTCCAGGTGTATGATCGACGCGATAAAAGGAAACTATAATTGCACAGGAATGTTCGGTAGGATCCCGGCTTCGAGGCTCGTTTATTTTTCCAACGCTCTCTACTTACAATTAGTTAGCTAGTTGCGCCATACGATCGAATACCGCGACTCTCTAATTATTTGATTTGGCGTTGGCGAATCATTAGGCCGCGTTAAGACGGCAAACAATATTTGCGTAATTTCGAGCCGCTTGCAATGTACAGTTACGCTCGTGAAGCTTGCACATTTATCTCTTGATCGTATCGTGGACAAGATTGGCTGAGAAGTGGGAGCAAAAGGAGTGAATTGATTAGAAAGACACCGCGGGAGATTAGTGTGTGAATAATTGAGGAAACGTCCATTTCTCTGGGTCGAAATGATTAGTTTTTGGAAACGACGGAAGTGAGAGGATTGTCGTGTACCTTAGAGAGCTTATTTTGCTGAGCATAGAATTTTAGGAGCTGTTTATTTATTTGTAGTGTGTACAGTGATTTAATTGTCATTTTGGCCTAGACTATTTCTATTTTTCTTCACTTTTTGTAGCTTCTTTATATGTCACTTATGTTTTGGAGAAATTACTTCTGCACGCATAATACTTTGAGACGTATGTGAATTACTAATTAAATGCGTGCCAGAAGAGTGTATTATGTACCCCTTTTAAATGGAACGTGGAACATTTTAATATAACGAAATAAAAAGAATTTTGTAGTCAACATTTCATGTAAAACAAATTTAATACATTCAAACTAATATTAAATTATGTTGGCATTAGAAACACTAAATCGTAGAGGGGCTCCCATATACTTATAGTCACTGAATCACCCCTTGGGAACCAAGGAGCCAATAAGAAAAAAATAAAGGAATGCACGTAGCATTAATTGCAACCGTGGTTCACGAGCATTTCTACTCGCAGTACAAACAGAAATCGCAAAGGCCGTATGATTGCACGTTCGCGTCGTCCCACGTCATTGTTTGCCTTCTTAATTACTTGTAATCGAGCGTTGCGTAAATGGAATAACACCAACGGAAATGGGATGAGCAGAAGTGGCGCAAAAATACCGTGACAAGCACCGAGAGATGATGAGCGTTCTTTTCGAAACTTAGTTCTGGAAGAATTTATCGATTTCGACTGTGCCACCTGCTTGAGATTCGCGCGGCTTCGTTCGAAGGAAAACGGCTGTAACGCAGCCCCGTTCGTGTTGAATATGGAATTATGAAAGACGCGGAATTGCAACCGCGATAACCTTCGAGGCAACTTCTCCGCACTCGCACTATTAATGTCGATGAACTGGATCCACCAGACTGCATGAAAACTTCTGCAAGGATATCTATTTCTGTTCCTTCGTCCTTCGTCCTGCTCAACTCCCACCGACCGATTCGTCGGATATTTCCAAGAGAAATAACCAGACTATGTGTATAAGGAGTTTCAAAAGTGAAGAAACAATTCGTGGAAGAGTGATAAAGTGGAATAATAATAGCTTGTATTGATTAAAAGGACGATGATAGAAATGTGGGACCGAAGAAGTTTTATTCCTACATATGTATTATATTTATATAATTTTAGGGGTTGTGTACGATTATTAAATTAATTGTGACTAAACGCACTTGGTAAAGAGAGATTGAAAAATCTATGTTTTTAAATATAATATTATATTATATCTTGGTAGTTAAGATTAATAATAGCTTCTGGTTAAGTCTCGAGTCTGAACATGCTATGCTATATATTAATTCTGTACCTTCTTGTCTTTATAATTTGTTTCGTATTATACAGAATAAGCCCGTTAATAACAGTAATAATAAAGACATCACGAACTCGCGAGTGAGTTTTATTAGGCATACTGATTAATATATCATTAAATAAATTAAACGCCTTTGAAGTCTGTTGAATATGTAGAAATGAATAGGTCAATGGCAACATTTCCTTGGTTCGGAAACTTTGTGAAGACTAACTCTTGAAAACAAAAAATTTTAGATTTTATGTTAAGCTGTCAAATGACGTTCATCATTTCATAGTCCGTCAGCCACTGGAATACATTAATTTTTTTGAATGACGCTGCTATTTCCTTTTTTACAAATACATGATAATGCAGTGACGAAAAACTTGTTTCTCGGCATATCTGGTTACAGATCAGTGTAACATGATTTGTTCATTTTTTTTCTACGTCTTACAATTAGTTGTTTACGTAAAATACACTAGTAAGCAGATACACGAATGGTATGGCGGAATTAAGTCTTTCATGTTGTGTGTAGAATAATATTTTGAATATTACAACCTTTGCACCTGCAATTTTGTCAGTCCATTTCAATTTCTCATTCTGACAGATTAAAATAAAAATTAATGTTTTCAACAAACAGGCTACGAGACGGCAGAGCAATTGTACGATCGCGGATGACGATACCGTACGATAATAAACGGGGAAATAAAACTTTTAGAATATAAATACAATCGTTATGCAGCTTCCAAGTCGTGTCCATTGCATCACGAAGAATTAAATCGCCTATTAGTATGGAGCATTATCTGAAAGTAAATCTTGACTACTACCTACAGGCTGATTCAAAAGTTAAGCGTTCATCACGAAGATGTAAAATCCACACAAAATTTAATAAAATACGAATTTAGTCACACCAGGATTTAATAAATTTCAATAAATTATTTCACGATGGCCCTTCATGGACAAAAATACAATGCCAGGAATTGTTATAATAAACTAAACAATACCAGCAAATTTTTTACATAACACTTGGATCCTCTGCAAAGATATTTATACAATTTTAGTCTATACAGTTTCACAAGTCTCAAGTGTATATCTCCATTATATTTTCATGAACCTGCATTACTCATAACCGAATGAATCGACCTTTCATTTCCACAAAGAATGCCTCGACTTTTTACTCCAAGTGTACATACCATCACCAACGATGTACAAGAGACACCCATGAGGCGCATCTTCAACATCACGGCGATAAATCAAGCGAGTCGATAAAAAAACAGCCACGTTTCTATGCCTTTTTGTCCTCGTGAGAATAAGACGACACTCGAACAAAGCGTGTTTCTGCTGTGAAACCGAACAAAGATCGCCGTATCGATGATTAATTATACGAGGACCGATCGTTGATGCTACTTTGTCGACAAATGACATCAGCGACGATTTCTCCGCAAATAGGATGACGCTTAATCGCAAGATCGAGAGATGACCGGAATTTTCTTGGAATATACCAATGGAATATACCACTCGAGTATACCAAGACTGTCCCGACGTTTTCTGTTCATGTCCAGGTTCAGTGGATCGAGTCAAACTATCGCCATGCTAAGCACGCGGTGGACCGTTTTCATATTTTAGAAAGGGTAAAAAGATACGTTTCGTAAATTGTACAGAATCGACGTCGATTCTAACCGAGCGTAACGATCGTAAAATAGTAGACCACCGTTCTCCTGTTTCCGTTGCCCGCCGTGGCATAGCTAGATAGTTCAATTGAAAAGTGAATTGAACTTAAATTGAGTTGATTTATTGGTTTGTGGAAATAGTTAATCGAAATTGGGTTTTCCTCGCTTAGCGATCGTTGTTGAAAATGGTTCAATATACTGGTTAACTGTATTTTATCGATCGGGTAATGTAAAATTGTTGATTTGCGATCAATTCATTAATTGATTAGGTGGCTGAGTGACGTTTTTATTTATTGACTTTCGATCAGTTTCGTTATTTTACATTGTTTTTATTGTGAAGAATGTGCTAGTGAATAATTGTATTTCCGAGGACTTTCTTTTAGATATCGTTTACTCGATGCTTTACCTATATTAATTACGAATTGATTGAGATCCTGGGGAAAAAATGGAACGATTTCATTCATCGGTATAAAAAATATTATTTGCGCAGCATTATGTTGGAGTTGCGCGAACTCCAATCAACTTTAAAGAATGTAAATCGCATTCGCTGATGTATGTAAAACACTTCTCGTATAAAATGCAACATTCATGCATATATTTACTTAATTTTTATAATGCGTATAAATATAAGGAACGGGGCGGACAATGTTGCTTAAATGGAAATATAAACATAACGATGAATAATACACTGAGTACAGACACAAACAGCACGTTTCCCTAGACATTCTACTGACTTTATACCAGACACGAATTAGCTTCTTGAAAAAAATAACTTCAATATTACAAGACGTTTAACGTCAATTGTAATAAATTTAATTAAATTTAATGATCAATTTTGTCGGCGAGGCTGCCAAGCTACACATTATGTACTCCCAATTAAATAATACAAAACTAAAACCACGTATTTGCTACTTCACTTTTCTGCTCTACCATCTCTATCTGCAGAATTATTTTTCACTTGGAAATCTACGTCAGAAATCTTCGCAATTTAATGTGGAGCAGCCAGTGTTCACCGTGGTTGTGGACCACTGTCATTTCTCTAATAGCAGTTCAGCGTTCGCGCGACTTTCGCCTGGAACCACCACGAAGTGAAAAGTTGTTCGCAGGAGAGCAGCGACGTTCCAAAAATAAGTGTGCTCGAGCCGCGAAGGAATCGGGCCAGGACCTGGATTCGCTAAATAATTCATTCGATAATCTCCCTTGGAATACTTGCCGGCACGCTGATAACGTTCACGGAATTCGTCGACAACATCTTTTTTTCTTGTTTTTAGCAAAAGAGAAAGCGCCCATCCTGGCGGAGTGACAGTGGTCACTTAACGCAAGTGACAAAAGAAAAATATCCTGATTACATGCTGAAAAGTTTGACGGTTTTGGCTGCGCAGAAACGCGATCGATGAGTGGCGTGAGAAGGTAGAAAGTTTGAAAAGCAGAATAAATATTTACGTGTTTGAAATGCTTTGAAACGGATTCGTTGATTGTTATTACTGCAATTGAATAATGGAACGAAAGTAAATAGAAATCTGAATACTCAGAAGAGGTCTATATTACCCGGTTTCAGGCTAATTGAATTTACAAATTGCACGTTATGCATTAAAACCGCTTCGTATTGATAACTTCTCAACTGCGACACATAGGCGTCACGTATTTGTCCAAGAGGAATTCTATCTTTGCGGTTCTTGAGAAAGCAGTCCTTTTCCATCATTTCCCACTGTGGCTAAACCTCTTCCACGTGTCGCAATAGCGCGAATTCCTCTACCATTCGAAGAAAACGGTAAATAAACTGTCATTATTTCTATTTACGGGCGGGAGATTTTATATTTCGCCCAACCGAGGACGTCACAAGGCTCGGCGCCAATTCGACGCTGCAGCGTGCTGTACACACTCGTCCCCATCGAATCGATGCTAAGAATTGAATTATCTTAGGACTTATCAAGAGTTTCAGGACGACTCGATGAAGAAACGCCGGCAGAAAATTGCCTCCGTTCTAATAATTACGTTGAAGTGCACACGTGGGCCGCGAAGAGGAGCATTAACCTTTTGGCATTAACTGATAATAATATTGCGTTCATAATTATCGTAAAAATGATATCGCTTTCATCTTTCGGTACATCACATTGCAATGAAGTAAAATTGATCTTCTGTTTAGCAGAAATGCAGTTGACTCTTGAGCCGCCCATATATGCAAAGTACTACCATTTCGGTTTCACTTACAATAGTGGTATAGTGTCCCTCGTTAAGAGATGAATTTACATTACCAATCAAGGAAATCAATTTCGAATACATATTGCGCACCGAACATTGTACAATGCCACTGAAACAAATTGAAGCACTTTTCCGCAATGGCTTTCGATTAATGATTCCGTCGTTGCCACGGCCCTGTACCTATTTTACTTGCATCGAATTAATGTACATGAAGCCGATGTTTCCCTGGCGATTCGTTTAGCGAAGCCAGCCTCGTTTTGATGAGTTTCCAACGACGGGCTTTCACTGCTCATTATTCTCCACGTTGTTGGGTTCACAGTCGCCTTGCTAATTTCCGAACCGGCCAGAAGCATCGATTTCACAGAGTCGCCCGGCTATCCGATGCTCATCAAGCTTAAAGTCCATTGACGTTGAACCATGATCCCGTGAACGCAGGCTAACGAACTGATGTAATTAAAAATACTGCTCCTATTTTTTCCGTGATGCATTGGTGCTTTACTTAACTGTGGAGATTATAATCCATACGAACCGGTCCCGATACGCCAATTTCGAAGTAATTATTATAAAAGGAACATGAAATGGTATCTAATAAATAATAAACGCGTTTCATTTTATCCGTCTATGCATGCGAGCAAAAGTGAATTAAAATTATCGGCGCTGCTAGCTGTTAATCATAGTACAAAATGTGCAGCGATATTGAAAACTGGAGAAGATAATATAATTATATTTGCGTTGCACTCAATTTCGGGGATCGATCAGTGTTACGTAACAAACATAAATGTCATATTTAAAACTGGATTATATCGTTGAAATCTTTCTGTAATACGGTTCGATTTCTCCACCGAAGCCTAACAGCATCGAACATATTGGACAATATATATATACAATATATATATACAATATATATACAATATATATGTACACTGTAAAACTTTTACAGAAAGGTGTACGCAGGAAATGTACTCGATTTTCCATTAACGTAGGACTTCAAAGTTCGAAATACTATTATATTTTCAACAGCAATATATTGTTAAGGTATTAGGTACTACGAGTTCAAACATTGTCTTCAAAAAGAAAAAACCAATAATAAAAATAGATAAACAGTTCACGAACATTATCTGCAATTACAATACATAACCCAGTCCCCCGTTTTCAACATCTACAAGTACAACATAATCGATCGCCAATTAAAATTCAACGTGCAATCAGCATCCTTCCACCGATGGGAGAGAAAAATAAGCGATCCCGCCGATTCATGCGTCGCCAAGGAATTCTTAAGCATCGTCGATCGAACGCAGATTTTATTCCTGTTTCGAAACGTCGCGACGCTTTGGGGACGGCAGCCGTGATCCTCGTTAATTGGACGCGTCGTTGACGGAATGCCATACGCCAAGAAGAAAGTACGCTTTCGTGGACGTGGTTAATTATCCATGCCCGACCGACGACGACGGACAGCGTGCCGCAGAAATGTCAACGACGGGACGCGACGTCGCGAATGGAAAGTGCCAATACTGTTCATTGTCGACGCAAACCGCGATCTTTTCTTTCTCACGGACCAATCGCGTTCGTCTATCCATACAACTACTCGCAATTACCGCGATTCCAATCCTTCAAGGATGCCAGGTTGCTGTAAGTTCACGGAAAATCGAGTTCTCTGCGTTGGATGGGCAACCCCTTAAGTCACCGATAAGATGTAAGGCCCGCGGATTCTGCCCTAGGCAGAATAAATATTACTCTCTAAGGTACCGGTAAGTAGAGGGGCATCATTACCAAGGACCAGATTGCACATTGATTAAGGACACTCAACAAGGGCCAAGGTCGGCCTTCCCCCCTGAACATCATAACATGGACCGTTAATCACATAATTTTTGATTAATTCAGTGAAACTTTTCATTTATAACTAGTAAAAAAAACAGCAAAAATGAATTTGCACCACTTTCAAAATAAACGATCCGTATATATACTAGGGGAATTTCAATCGCATTCAGAATAGTTGTGGACGCGACACATTCTATCACTGTCGCGCAAAATTGTCACTGTATTCGTATTTAAAACCTCTTTGCCAAAGTTAATTGTTGCACGCGAATTCGGCTACCCCGAAAGCCAATATCTTCATTCGAAGATCTTTCTATTCGTTTTCCAAAATCGAAGGTAAAATGGAGAGTTTATCTATTATATTTGTTTTTAGAAGAACATTTCGTATTTAGGCAGGCAGAACAGCTCTTACACAGCGTTGAGTTGGAAAGGAATCCTAATTAATCGCCGTTGAATTTGCATTCTCGGTAAAGTCACGGTCTCGTGGGAAGGTGCAGCTAAGCACCTTGCAGTTCTTAGAAATGACGTAAGGGTAATGATGTGCCGCGAGTTTGAAAGCGCGTCGTTATCTGCACGTCGAGAGAATCTGGGATTCCGATGCCTTTCTGGAAACATCGGTGGCTATCTTGAGAACGTTCTTGGCGTACATGATCTGGCGTACATGAAGAGTTATTTAACGTGATATGATATAATTCATTGGAATGTTACTGTGAGGAAACTTTTGTATGATAAAGCTGTAAGCAGATTATGATGAATTAACAGCAGGGAACGCAATAATGTACAATACATACATACTTAGGCTTCAGGATTTTTAATGATTGGTATACAAAGATTATGTAAATAAATTTGGAGCAACATTTTAGTCGCTGTGATCAAATGGCCGACGTGAATGAAGAATACAAAAGTAAGACGAAGTAAGTAGAATAAATTCGGCAGGAATAAGTTACTGCGTACGTAATATGGAAAGTAAAATAAAAGATAATAGAAAGCAATCTTGCGAAGGATTAATGAAACATAGAAGTGTAAGCATGTGGTCTGAATAATGAAGCCTGTCTAGCGAAACTTCTAGGATCATTAATGTTGATTCGAGAACTGAATTCTGAATTACCTGTTTGATTATTGATAGTTTTACATAGAAAAGGGAAGTCGATAATATTGACGATCCTACCGTTGAACGACAGCGGAATTTTTCTATATAGTATGCCGAATTATTCTGGTACCGACAATCAGTGATATTCAGAAATGTGGAACGCAATGAAATAAGTATGCAAGGATTGATGCCACGGAAGATAGTATTGTTCACTTTTGTGGTTTCTTAGAAACGAAGAGTGATTGAAAGTTTCTGTAGTGCTAGGAATATTCAGATAGGCAAATGCTATTCAAATGGAAAGTTTGGTATTTTCAAATGTTTGAATAAAACTGAATAATTCAATCATAATTAATAGTAATCCCTAGTCAAAGATGTACATACATATATTGAGCTGTATTGTAAAATGATTTCGAGGCTTAACGATATTAGACTAAACCCGGTTAGTAGTTTGAAGATGAAAGTCATTGATGACTGGAGATATAGCCATTATTTTGGAATTCTCTTATTATTTGAGAAACTAGTTTTCTTATTTGCTTAAGTAGTAAGTAATAGATATTTGGAAAGCATAACTAAAAAAATGCACAATTTCTACCGATTAAAATACAAGTAGCCTGATACATATTAAGTATTTTAATGTTTCTAAAACCTTGGGAATATGCTCGTGCCAGTGGAGAATCGCAACAATGTAAAGCCATAAATTTTCCTATAACAACTATATCAAACCTTAGACATCTATGAATACTGCTTGGAGTGTGACAACTTACTATAAATTTATACTTATTGTTTCTTCGGTCTTAAACGTAGACCCTGATTTATAGCCGTTTACTTTTGTAAAATTGAAAACGGGTACGCGAGTGCACATGCGTTCGTAATGAAGTGCTCGTAGGAAAAGCGTGGGCCTTGAAAACAGAATCTCTCAAGCCACGAAAGTGTGAAAAACGAGCAACGGCCTGCGAATTATGCACTAGAAATTAATCACGTCTCATTCGTATTTCCCACATCACTGTTGCGGTATTTAAATATGTTCAAATATATTGTAACAAATTTTTTTAATTTTGAAAATACCTTTATCTTACTGTTCCCCAGCTTACAAAAATGTTCAACGAGTCGCTGTTATTCTAATTGTAAGTGTATTTCAACTCAAGAGTGTGCTTTGCAACGACTACTTACATGCTATTACGCGATAGCTATTTGTCGCTGGCAGTTGAGATCCGCCACAAAAGAAACAGATAATGATCGAAGAAACAGGTAGAAACTGTACAATCATCTACATTGACACGTACAAATGTACGTGGCAAATATATTTCTTAAATGACATTATTAGATACTAGACGCAGCGTGAACTATTCGCGTGTATTACTCTGTTCATATAGTATCCTCGTAAAGTCTCTTTTACCTTTCCCCACTTTCCAACTCGCTTCCATAACTGGCGTGCAACAAGTACATGTTACATATATACATATAACTCGTATGCCTAGGCCTGTCGTGCGATTTAGAACGAAGAGAATAAAAGTTTCTTGCTCGTGCATGGTCTCGTGCTTGCGAGTAATTTAGAAATTACAGTGTTACGAGTGCCTCACTGTTTTCCTATATTTTCCTGCGAGACACTCGATCGTCTTCGTCCCCGTTACGACTTTTCGAATTCTCAGCGTTTCCGTTATAGATTTGATAAACCGGTTCCACCGCGACCAGATTCCCGAAATTTTGGGTTACCAGTGCGACGCACACACACGAGCACACGTCATGTAAAGCTCGTCATTGGATAACGGTATTGGCGAAAGAACCGCGGCTTACTTTCACGCTAGCCCTTATCGAAACGCTATCGATGCTGACTTTGGAAGATCTATCATCGAGGATTTAGTTAAAACGTCTTACGATAGGTCACAAATGATCAAAAATTGATTTGCCTTATTTTTATAAATTTTCTTCTACTAGGATGTACATGCATTTGAATTAAAACTTGGAGATATTACAAAGTTAGTGACTTTTATATTATTTAAACCATTTTATTATAATTTCATTTTTTCATTTACGTAGCTATCTTTTCTGTTCTATTCAGAAAGATAATCGTGGGACACATATGTGTAAGTATAGGTTCGAAATAATTGAATGCATAGCACAATTCTGACTCAAATAATTATCTCATCTGTATCCATTGATCATTGAAATTGAATATCAATACTGCACTCTGAATAATAAAGAATAGATAAGGCTTATCAGTAAATAAGTAGAACAAATTGTAATATTTTCAGTAGCCCCTCTCGTTCCAGACCAGTGACTATGATCTAATGAAACTCGAATCGTTCCAAGACAATTCACTGTGACCTGATAATTTAATATGCGCTGCACCTTAAATTTGTTTACCGTGACAGGTGTTAATCGAAATCGTGATTACACCTCCAATGAAATGCTCTTCCGCCTCTGTGACAAGGATCTTAGTTCCCGTTACGCTCGGGGACTTCGAAATGAAGCGCTTTTTACCTGACGTGGTTATAGTTACGATTCGATGCACCGCTTGATACTTTATGCCAGGTGTTCTGCGAACGGTGCACCACGGGGGAAGCGAATGGAATTTTTAACTGCAGCTCTTAGGTGTTGTTGGAAAGTTGATAGAGGCTGGGGCTTGAAACGTAAGAATGCGATCGATATCGATTGGATTGAGGTGTGGTGTTGGTAAAAGGATCTTGATGGATAGTGGTAGTTTTACTTTAAATCAGAAAATGGAAGATTGTTGCTTGGGACAGATTTACGTCAGCCCTAATCAAGTTCGAATCCCCTTGAAGCGACGATTCTTTTTATGCAACAAAGACACTGTATTTCGGATATTATATTTATATAATTGTATGCCATTTGTTGCATTAGTGACTTTATTTGTGATTCTGCCGCTTGGCGTGCTATTCGTCGAATTTATTATGATATCCAAAGGTTTCTCGAAGTAAGAAGAATAAAGGTAAATTTCCTAGTAAGACGTCTTCTTAATTAAGAAAATTCTGTTTTAATACAGTCCTGCATTTAAAGATCGCTGGAATATTTCATCTTCCACGGTGTTCAGTCCCATCAAATTTCTGAAGTTCTTTCCATAACTTCAACAGGAAGTTATGCATTAACTTCGTAGGGAAAAGTGTCGTTACTAGCAATCAGAAAAGCTACAATAATGAAACGCAAGACCCTAAAAACAGCAAAATGTGTGAATTCGTAATATGAATAACTGCAATTTTCTTCCAAATTAATCCTTCGATTATCATGAAAATGCGATTCCAATAATAACAGTGAAATACAATTTTGCAATACTTTATGCATACTACACCTTGTCGCAACACATTGCGACAAAATAACAAATTCTTCCAACAGCTGACGTAAAATCAGCAAACTACAATTAACGCGGTACAAGCACCATACAGGAATAACTCCGAAGGAAAGTGCACACCACGGGCAATCCTACAAACCTACAAACCCATAAGTTAGTTCATTACCCCCGAAAGTTATCAAACCCTCTCCCACCGCGCTTCCTTGACCACACAATTTTTCCTTTCTACAAGCACCAAACTATACTTCACGCCCAATTCTCCTTTCACATTCGAACCATTCAACTCTCTTGCACCGCCTTCAAAGCGCGCAACGACGAACGATAATGAAGGCCGGCTCTCGAAACATCTCGATGACTCGATGCACAAGAGGTGTACACCGAGAGATCCGCCAACGAAATACGAGGAAATAAGGTGACTGGAGAGAAGGTTGAACGAATCCAAGACGAGGTTAAAACTGCTGATCGCCGTTCCTGTCGCCACGGTGGCCTCTTTGACCCGCTTTCTCTTTTCCCACCCGATTTGTCTCGTGGACATGCCTACCGCGTTTTCTTTAACCGGGAAATTCATGATGCCGGCCTCGCCACCTGCCGTGCCACGGCTCGATCGGCTGAGCTTGACGTCCTCCGCGGCGCAAGAAAGAAAAACCGGAAGTCGAGAACCGGCCAAGTGGGTCGAACAAGTGGGCACACGCGCAAATTCCGATTATCTGCCGGCTTCTCGTGGTTCGTTCAACCTTTGCGAGAGGTTACATCTCGTTGGGGCGAGCACTTTCGAAAATCGCTCGACAGGCAGACACACGAGCGACACTGCGACGATGTAGCGTGATCGAATACGGAGAGGTGAATACGTTTGGCGTCGAGGTTGACCGAATGTATGGTATTATGATTTTACCTCGACGGATTTTACGAGTTGGGGCGGATACGCATTGATTTTGTTGCAAGTTGTATTGACAGTGTTGTAGAAACTTATTTCGGATGATTGATCGGGTACAAATTATTGTCCTGAGGTATAATGTTATAGTGGATGTGTATTTGTTTGTTAATATTTCGCAATCGTTTTTGGATGAATTCTGTTGCTTCGTATTTGCCTTTCGCAATGACCGGTTTATTTTTTGCTGAAGGAGTGAATTCGTGATTTAAAAAGCGGACGAGTCTGGTTTAAAAGTCAATCTCTGGGGTATGATAAGCTTTTCTTGGAATTGATTGCGGAATTATTTTAACGAGGCCTTGCTTATTCATGAGAAATATGTGAAGTTGATATAATGAAATATGAAATTTCGTTCCTTCTTGGAATTTAGAAATGGATAAGTTTATTTATTATTAAGTATGGTACTTTAGCGATATTTTCGTTAAACGCTATAATTTATGATTATTGTAATAGGAGTATAAATTGTATGGTATTAATTGGATTTCAAATTATGGGACTAAGCTGAAGAATTAGGAATTGGAAAACTTATTCCTTTTATAATGCTATTATGTAGATGCTGTTTATGGAGACAGTCATGACGTATTTTTAGAAAGGAGTAAGAGGTTCTTTTAACTGGAATGTGATTCCTGAAAAACCCATTGGATGTAGAGTTTGAACTGTGACTCACTGAGAAGGTACGTCTCTGTCTATTGATCCTTCTACGGAAGAGTAGCATCTCTTGGTATTTCGTTACACGTTAAACGGAGTAACGTAATAATTTTAGTGAAGACTTTAAAATTATAACACACATCGATATTATTAATCAAATATTTTACGTATATTTTTACAAAGTATATAGCAAAATATTTTTCAAAACATTTTGGACACTAAAAACTTTTCTGCTTTTTCTTAATGAATACAATTCCCATTAACCGCTGCAGAATCAGAATATTGCCTAACCAACTTTCTCAGCTTTGATTTATTTTTATACGATGCACAATCTCTCGCAAGAAATAATTTATGCTTACAAACGATAGTAAAACGAAAGTTATTCAGAAGATAAAATCGTAAATGCATACAATGTTTCTGCTGCTGACCTACTTGATATAAAAAGGATCTTGCACGAATTCAACCATGAACCGATACGCCATGTGTGCAATAGCGTTTACTAAAAAACAACTTGTAAGGATGAAGAAAATTCAACGAAACCTTGAACTTAATTACGCACTACCTCGCGACTTTGACCTCCTTTCGAAACAAAGTTCCAATTCCGCCATAACGCAAACCAACATTCTCCAGCCACGAAAATGACATGGAAATTCGTAAATCAGCTTGAAAATATGGGTAACATTTATTCGCGTAATATGCTAAGCTGGAAAACTGATTGATGGGCTAGGTTTAGATCATACACCGTAAAGTAGAATCATTCCGATCCCAGTATCTTTTATTCTTATTACATCAATACTTGCAATCCGAATTCCTGACAACCCTTAGTCCTTTCACAGCGACACACACTTGGATGCATTACCTAATTGACTAAACTAAAATACTGAATTAAAATAATAATATAGTTTAGCAGGTAAGATTTAAATTCTTCTCAACCACTGTACCTATGCCCCAGCGAAAGGGTTAAAAATAATCCAATAAATAAATGCCAGTATAATGATTTCTTCCATTCATCTTGCACGCATCAAACATCCTTCCATCCTTATTACCACGAAGGAATGCGAATCGTAGAATCCTGTAACACCCCACTTCGATGAATACATACTATCGAATTCCACACGATTCATAAGCAACGTCGAGGAATCGATATTGCTCCACGAGTTCAATTACGATTTTCATCGACCCGGTTTCTCGCATTTCCAATTGATCCAGTGTTGAACGGTCGCGGGTAAATCATCGGAATCTTTATTTGCGTGCAGGCCAAACAAGCATTGCGGGGAAATAGAACATGAAGCGTGACATACAGCCAGCCCATAAGTGTCGATTTCGAGCTGCTCGAGGCCGGTGGTCAGATCAGAAAGAAAGTCGGCGACGCTGAACGATGAAGTGGGTCGTGTTCCTGTCGCGTTTATTATCGATCATTTCACCTTCTTCGTCGGCAGGTCGTCAGGATCGACAAAGTGGGTTGCTCGCTTCGTAGCCGGGCGAATTAGCCCCGCGAAAATTTGTGTTTCGCGTACGAAAGTCAGCGTCGATTAATGTTGATACCGTGGAACGTGTTTACGCGTATGATGCAGCCCGATAACTTTCTTCACGAGTACACTGGATCGAATATCAGTGGATGCTAAACGCGTGTGTGCAGTGGCATAATTACTTTCGTTGCTTAATACATTTTTCCACGGTTCTTATTGTATCCCGATTTTAGAGTTTTATACGGATTTAGACGAATTTGTCGGGCGACATGATCTTCAGAATTGATTGTCAACATTATTGGTTGTACCGAGAGAGGACGGGTAGATTAATATTGCATTGAAAGTTAATATCGAGTAATGGCGGTATAGGATTGTACGAAATGAAATTTGCATATTTTATATGAAAAGGTTTCCATTAAATATAGTTGAAATTTTCTTGAATGTATTTCAAATATTGCTGGTCTGTCATACCAGAAGTACGATGTATTTACAATCAAAATGAGCATCGCTTTTATATAAATAATATTACAGGTAATATACTCCACCATTACAAGTGATTATTATTATTATTTCATTTTCCATCCCTGGCGTCGAACATTAAGTCGATTAAAATCTAGCCAATTTAGATACCATTTATAGTTCCAGTTACCTGCTATGCTACGTTACAAATTACGTTTAATTGGCATGCGTCCGCAATACGATAGATCAACATTTTTTCTCCCTACTGCGATACATTTTCTGTCGTTGGAACGAGCTGATTGGTCACCCCGTTTCCTGCACCATGTGCCGCAGATATGGTATTAATTAAATTAATTTAACGAGCAGGTTCCAAAATCGGTTAATTTGCTCGGCAAGACATCGATGTTTTAATTGCCGACTTGGTGCTGGCTAGTCGGTGGGCAAATCGCTGAACTGGCACGTGCGTGTTCCACAGTGTTCGATTGCATTCGCGATTAATCGTGTCCACGTGTCATTGCATATTTCATATACAATCCTGGATAGCAGGCGGAGCGAACGACCTTTTACGTAACCGAGCTAAAAACAGTGGAATTTATACATACACGTATTTGCCGTGGCGTGAATCGTAGATACGTGTATTAGAACGGGACTAACGAGTTCATTCTGGTTGGGGAAATATTTAAAGTGTGGGTGGAATCGTTGAATGTAGCGTATGGTTGATATTAAACCATCAACAAGTTAGGTATTCGTTTCCAACTTATTTCAAACATGCTTCGTTTCTTATGAATGCGACTTAAACAATAGCAAAAAAGTTGTGTTTCAAGTGATGGAACTTTTTTAACATCTCGTGATCAGGTAACTTCGTGTTACTATAATAGGGATGGACATCGAATACGTATACAATCAATTTCGATAGTCAGAGAATTAAATTTTGCTGATCGATTTATTATAAAGTCCCGACTGCCTAATTATTCAGGTATAGTCTGAATTGCGAATAATTATTGTAATTACTATCGCGGCGTGTAATCCGGTTTTAGATTAATGCTGAAACAATTTATACAGTATACAGCGGTTAAACGGAATCAATTGGAAGCGAATGTAGCGTAGTAATCGTGATCACCTGCTATTGAATTCATGCTACATCCCAGAGCAAAGTTAAGAAAAGCAGACTTATCCTACCAAAGTCGAAACCTTCTTCCGCTTCTGTCACATACAAAACATACAAAAAAATCACAGACACACACATTCCATACCAGAGCAACCTAAATAATACTATGCACAATAAATAAATCATTTCTATAAAACTGGTTGGAATTTCAATAAACGATTAAGAGAATTAATTGACCGCCAGGGAACGCAGTAAAAACTGGCATTTTCACGTTATTCCAGGACTCCGCAGTAAACTCAACAACTTTCTAGTCTCAATTGGATCGCGTGAGGCTCTCTATAAAGACACGGATTACACGGGTATCGTAACGAGCGCGGCATCAGCAATTGCGTGAACGGTATTGCTGCGATAACACTGATACGAGGCAGCGAGGAATTTAAATCGATCCCTTTCCATCGATGCATCTTGGCGGGCTACACGTTCTTTCGTATGCCCCAGGAAATTACGACACCGCTTTCTGCTGGTACGTGCTCTGTTATGTCAGCGGAACCGCGCGATACCTAACGTTAGTTTCGTATTGTTGACTACACGGAAGTAACCACGTGGCTTCCTATCACGCGTTTTCTCATCGCGTCGACAATCGGTGTACACGAGGCTGCGGATGTAATCTCCGCCTTGTTGGCTTAACTCTCTGATTAGGGGACGCCTGAAGCGATGGTAATTACCTTACAGATTAATGACGTAATTATGAACGAATAAAAATGGATGATTTTTAAGTGCGATGCGCGGCGCGATATGTAACTCAGACAGGAAAAGGATTAATTCAGAGCTGGCGGTGAAACGTTTTCATACCACGTTTTGCTTTATTTCCTTCATGCTGATTGGGGAATATTCACTGCGATGATAGATATACTTTCATAAAATTCACAGGAAGAGATAGCTGGCTTAATTATTCAATCCTTTTATGCAATCGGAATTTGCAATTTACCTGGATAATGGGATAAGGTGTACAGGAGTGACAACAATTATTTTAATGAACGTATTCTTGTGGAATGAAGATTATCCAGTGCTGTTTGAGCCAGCTGGCCTGTACATATAATATAAAGAAAAATTTATCCAAGGGCGGGGATGAAATATGGTTTGCGTTATAATTTTAATCGGACCATTGCTTCGTGGAAACAGTTGGTGGAGCACGACGAAATAATTAAATTGAATGATTAAAAATTAATTACAGGCAATTTTGACTTGTACGAGAAATAGAATTGGAACGTTCTTCTACCTTTTACCTTTAGCCAACAATGGGCAAATTGAGCCCATAACGAACAATTCTAAGACGGGGCAAAAAATTCGATCGAGGTTGCAAGTGGAATGTTGCACGCGGTTTAGCTTTCGCTTCGATCTAGATTACGAATATTTATTGTTAACGCGATCGCAGTTCAAAATCAACCGTATAGGCGCAAAGTAAGAACAATGCATGACGCTGCTCGCAGATATGATTTAGAGGAAGAAAAAGGTTCGAGTCCAGGTTGCAAGTGAAATCTCCGCGTTTTAGCTTTTACTCTGACCGAGGAACACTTAACGCTATAGTGGCCACGATAAAGAGGTGTTATTGCAATATGAGAAATACTCAAGACAATTTCGATTCGCGGGTACCATTTACGAGGGAGAAAGAGGATCCACTCCAGGCTAGATCGAATGTCCTCAATATTTTTCAACACCTTTTATAAAACAAGCAAGATTGGAGCATCGATACCATGAAAAACGAAGATCGCCTATCTACCCACAATCGAACACACAATTAATTCATGATCCAACAAATCAAGATTATTTCGCGGCACGGTTTCGCGTGTCGGTTGAAACGAGTTGCATACCCGGGGATCTCATTTTTCCGCAGGAGAAAAACAGTGGAGTTACGACACAGCAACCACAGATTACCTTCCAACGAGAGCTCTGTCTAATCTCGGTGCCGCGAAAGATTCCGTTTCCACAGTGTACACTCGTGCCAGAACATTGACCGTAACGCAGCGTGCCCTTTTTTTCCCCACCTCTAATGAAACGCGTGAAGAAACCGAGGAAAATTGTCACTAAGTAAATGACTCCCGTAAATGTACCTGCTGCGAGGGACCTTTAAGAAACTTGTTGCGAAACGCGGCCATTACGTTGCTTTACTGGCGAATATTGTACAATCGGAGCCTTCTCTCTTGCATCAAAAGATTCAACGGTTTCTTCAGTACGTAGAATGAGGGGTGCACAGGGGGCCATGTAGCTGGCGCTACGAGAGGAATAACGATGATTTCGTTTGAGAAACTGAATATAAAATCGGGGATAAGAGATTTCAAGGGGAACAATTTTAGATGGTTGTCGAGACCCTTGCATTTTAGAATTGATTTCATTAAAAGGAGACTTTATTCCAGCAACCTATATCGACGAAATTATTCATGGTAATTGCACAGGTAATACAAATGAATTTACATTGAAACGTTTTTACAGATGCACGCTGTTTACAAGGATATGTGGTATTGAATGTTCAATAAAGAGAAATCCAGATTCGTTATTCAACGCATGGACCTTCTGACTGCATTTGAATTTAAAAATGCAGAATAACATGGATTACGTAAGGTAATCTGGTGGTGCCGCAGTTTTTATGCCAATGTTTTTTTTACTCTATCTACATACATACGGAGGACTAATTGCATACGCATGTTTAATAGTATCTATTACGATAATGTCGAAGCATCCAAGCAACAAAAAAATCAGGTAAGAAAGCAAGCAGCGCTATATGCATCGCGAATGCAAATGTACTACGTTAGTACGCGAAAAAGATGAAACTTTTAATTTGGATGAAACTCGTCGGAAATAGACCACGATAAATTGACACGTTTTTAATCGATAAAGAAGTTCCAATAACAGATTTCTCTGACATGGACTCTGATAGACCACCGATCGTGAAAAACCGGGCACCGTTCGTCAGAAATGCGTTGATCGAAACGACACGCGTAATCTCCGGGGACAAGCTGCAGTGTATCTGAGGTTTCTTTATAATCAGTTTCGAAGAGACTACCCGCAGTTCAGATTCATCTGAGTTTGTAATTTCTCGAAATAGACACGAGTTCAAAGAATGCACCACACAGCCAAATTGGAATTCTTTTAATCCCGCAGCCCAAACATTGTTCTATTTGTACCTTGTGGGAATGAAATTGCTAGAGATTGTAGGACCGATGAAACAGTGATAAAACATGCCCCGAGGTATTTGAAATTCAAATGGGAACCTTAACGAGTTTAAATTCTTCCGCTGCCTCGCTATGAATTTAAGATTCTGCATCTATTGTCGTGTCCGTAGCAATTAATGTTACTAAAAATTCACGTATTTCGCAACACCGGAACTCCATTCTATTTAATATTCCTCCGATTTTTACGTCTATGCACAGTGAAATTGATTAGCTCTTAGGTAAATAGCCAACTTCTTTGTAGTACTCGATCTCTCTAACTAGTAGCTGGAAATAGAAGTGTAAATGAAGAAGCTACAGGGTGAAGGCTGACTATAATTAGCATATTGTTACATCGCAACAAAATAACTATTGCCGAGGAAAAAATATAAAGTAAATTTATGATTTAAAGTTATTATTAGTATATAATCACAAAAAATACTACTACTAATAATAATAATAAACAAAACTGCTTTCTGCTTCAAAGCACACCGCATCTCAACCGTACGAGTGTTAAACAAAAAAAAGCCATCCGATCACTTATACCTAACAATTGAACGAACCCAACCCCGGTGCACGCGCAAAAGTGAACAAAATGAGAACAGAGTCACGAAATCACGAGAGGAAGAAAAAGGTCCAGAAGAACACAAAAGCGGAAGACCGGTTTGCAGCTAGGGACAACGAGTATGCTCTCTGTACGTTGCCATAATATCGCTTTATCGGATCTACCGTTATGTCGATCCGTTCTGCATCGACGGCGTACGATTCTCGTTCTATGCACGCCATTCGCATAGCAACACCGGAAACCTTGCAGTAGGACCACATGGGACGTCGTCGTCTACGACAGTCTACGTCATTGATCGATGCCAGTCAACCGGTCGATCCAAACTGGTCAGCCAGTGAGGTGATCTAACTGTAAATCTGACGCTTTTCGCCCGTCGTCGCCGTCGACGCGAATCAAATGTATCACACGAACGACGTAAATAGATAGCCGTTGCTCGACGGTGGCACGAACCTGCCATTCGATACCGTTTCGATCGTGGACCGTGTTGAAACGCTCGTCAGGCGAACACGGCGTCGCTGACCGATTTGCATAACAAATCTAAGTGTCGTTTGCGCGTCCCCGAGACTGGAGCCGATATTTAAAGCGCGTCAATGGGATATGGCGTGCGGCGACACGACACCGTTTCTGCGCTTCGATTTCACGTTTTTGCCGCGATTTTTCCTTGAATACGTGCACCGTTCGACAGGTCGTGCGCGAAAGCGTTTACAGCAGTCGAAGAGTCGACGTTCCACGCGCTGCGGCATTCGGTGAAATCTAGACCAACGATTCGCCAATTTTTCGACATCCTGTCCTTGTAACCCCACAGAGGGCCTTTCACCATCTTCGTTTGGGTTTATTACGATTCGTGACATTTTTCCAATCTTAGAAGGAACACTTTTGGTGGCCTTTGAACTTGGTTGGAAGTTATGTCTACGCGTGTATATTGTTAGCGTGGAAAAAGGTTTTCCTTCGCTGCGGTTTCGTATGAGAATTACGTGCATCGGCGTTTCCAGCGCCGATAAACATCGCTTAATTTAAACTTTTCGTTCGCTTCCCTGAGTATCTGTTTAGTATTCCTTTAATGGGCAGGATTAGACGTTAATTAGCAAGCAACAGGAATTCCTTGAGGAAGGGGAGAGGAAGTCTGAGCGTGTATATATGTGTATTAGGGTGGTTCTCGGCTATAGATGGTTCGTAGTCGTACTTTCGCAGTCAGGGGTGTTACGATCATTATGAAAATAATATCCAAGGCGAATGAGACTGATCAGATAATTATAAAACGTGCATCGAAATTTTTAGTATTCAATTGAGGATTATAATTAGTCCTAATTTTGTTCCGTATGTATTCGTAAAGGAGGATACTAAAGAAGAATCCAATTTTGTCACTGGCAATTTTGCAAAAGCCATTTACAGAGCCACCAACAAAGTTATAAGAAAGACCAAACCACTTATTCTAGCTATAACTTTCTACTCTAATTTCAAGTGCTTTAAGATTGGAACACTTGATCATTCTACTATTGACTTACTGTGCTTATTTGGAAATTATATTTTATAATATGTTAAACCACTTCCAATATACATTGAAAAGAAAATAAGACTGGCCTATTTTTAAATGTAATGTAACAGAATGCGATGTACCAACCTGAGAAGAAGGTTTCTGAAGGAACGTCGCGATTCCAGCGCGCACCCTGTTTTTGACACCGCGCACAGTTCCCTTGGCACTGCGTATGGCTTCCTTATCGAGGATCTTGTAACCGGCAAAACATTCATCGGTCTCCTTATCGCCTAAGACCACTCCCCGGCTCGTGTCCTTATTGTTCCCCTTCAGTTCGTTCATGTGAAACTTGTAAAACCTGTCATACTCGTACAGGTACTTCTTGCCAGTCACAGGATTAATGCTGTTATCAGCATCGTTGGCAACCGATTCTTGTTCTAACCGTTCCTGTTCTTGTTTCCTCTCCTCGTATGTGCATTCCTTTACCACTGGGGACGATAGCCTGCCATTTTGTTCCGTCGATAGTAACGGACTTCTGATCCTTGGCGTGGAGGAGGCTTTCGATAAGGAGGAAGTACCAGACGGCGCTGGTGAAACACTAGGAGAAGCTCTGGTTGAACAGGAATTCGAGTGAACTTCCGGCGTCGTAGCAGCTGGCGCGGATTCTTTACTCGTGTGCTCCTCGTTCTCGTTAGACAATTCCAAGCGACTCAGATTCAAGACAGTTTCATTTGCGTCTGGATACTTCCGATCATTCTGCAATCCATTTTCCGACCGATGACTCTGAGCGTCCTCTTGGAAATCCATGGACGCTGGATTAGACTCGACATCGTTCCCATTGATACTTCCTTCCACTATTCTGTCGCTCAGATCTCTACCATTCAACGAGTCACAGCTGATGTTACTCTCGTTGTCATCGCTGTCCACCTCTGCGCCACTGCTGGTCAGACTACCTGTACGATTGTGCTGCTCATTGGCCAACGTGACCTTGCTGGCGTTCTTCTTCTTGGGAAGAGGCGGTGGGGTGCCGTCCAGGTCACTACAGGTGCCGCTGTCCAAGGTGTCACTGGGCGAACACTGTCCACTGGACATCACCATCCCGTTCAGTTGACTGGGGTACGAATTGTAATAGAAGCAAGCACTGGAACTGTTCTTCCCAGTGGTTGTGCTCAAAGGTTCCGAAGTTTCACGATGAACCATATCTTTCTCCGGGTGATCCTCGTTTTGGTTACGTTTCTCCTTATTGTTATTATTATTGTTATTATTGTGCTCGAAGGTGTTCGAGCCGACACTGATCCTCACACAGCCGTCACCGGCACCGGCACTTCCACAACGCTGCTCGTTCACCAGATTCGTCGCACTCACGACCACACCACCGTCACGCTTGCTCGAACGTTCGCACGCGATCCCGTTCTCTTTTTCGGTTTCGTGCCCGACGTTCTCGTCCAGAGTCAATAGTACGGTCGATATCACTCTGCCGTTCTTGTCACCATCTGGGTTGATCTTGATCTTCACCACGTGGGCCGCCTGTTGTTGTTGTTGCTGTTGGACGTACTGGTGGTGTTGTTGCTGGTTCTGCGTGTTCTGCGCCGGCTTCACGGTGCTCTGCTTACCGTAGCCGTTCGCAGCTTGCACTTCCGGGATTCTTCTCCTACAGGTTGCCGCGGAATCGACGCCAGGAGCGGCCAGTCCGACAAATACCGTTGCTCCGGCCCCGGTGCTCAGAGGACCTGTGGGGGGGCTGGAAACAGTCCGGATTGACACAGTCTGTCGGGCAACCTGACTCGCGTCTCGGGCCTGAGCCTTCGCCGGCAGTGTCGGTGGAACGGTCATCGTGGCGATCTCGTCCATATACACATTCGAGGGCCCTGTCAGCTTCGTCGATGACGAGGTACACCTGGTCCACGACCTGCACGATCTTTCGTGCTCTTCTCTGTTCTATTTCGTTTTCCGGTTGGAGGAGCGCAGGCTCGGGGCACTTGTGAGGGTGGCTGGATCTCTTGAGAATGAATTCCTTAGGCAGGCTTTGGGAATCGTCCGGAATGTGGAATAATTGTTGAATTGGGTGGGTAGACAACAGGTGGTTGACAGGTTTGATCGAAGAGAGTCTATAAATGTCCTGGTCCTGTTGTCGGGAAGTGATGGTCCGAATATATTGTATAAACTGTAATCTCTGCCACGTTCGTTTTCATGAATCACAGTTTCACACACAGCAGCTCGACATATGGCGCGACGTGTTGCGAACACCAGACACACTGTGCGACGAAAGTTTAAAAACTGTCAAGCATCGCTATTCACTAATCACACTTTAGCTCCCTGTCAATGCTCAAACTCGTCCTCCTCCTTGCAGCAAGTCAGTTAAACGGAGAAGAAAAGAATCCCAGTTGCCTCTCTGTGCTCAGCAGCTGGTCGAAAGTCGTAATAATCGACGACACTGCATCTCATGGATCTCTGAGGTGTATATTTCCCGCGGAATGCAGAAATGCTCGCGAACATCCACGAACGAGCGCACGAGCTTCAGAAAATCTGTCCCCAGGGACGCGGTTCGATTGAGAAAGAAAAGGAGAAACGACGGAACGAAAGCGGAGAAGAACAGACCGAGAGGAGCAGAGATAGAAGAGAGAGAGAGAGAAAGGGTGAAACAAGCGTACCGCCACTTACTAACCGCATACGTTTATCGCGAGCAGCGCATGGTAAACCCTGCTATACGTTCGACAACGACACAACGACGGTGACAACAGTCGACGACGGCGATCGTTCACGGTACGGGCCGTCAGTAACTGTACTGAGTGCCTCTGACACTTACTCATGCAGTTTCGTAGGATAGGTGGGGGGGAAGTTGGGCCTCGCGACGGGGCACAGTGAAACCGGGAGTGGGAATGTCGGCTGGTTCTCGGGCCAGGAGTGGGGATGCTTGGGCCAGATCGAGAGTGTGTCTGTACACGTAGGCTGTGAGATCGAATAAGGAGAAGGATGGTGGAGCTACATAGCGATGGGAATGATCCAATTCTTTCTCGTGGTCCGCGTTCAAATATTGATACACCTGTTGGGTGGAATTGAATGAATTGGTTCGCAGGGCTAGATAAGCGAGATCGATTGTATTGGAGAGAATGCGAAGTGGTATTAGTATCAGGACATTTACCGAAGAATGCGTCGATACTGTCGCAAGCAGAATTGAGTAATAGTTGGCGAAACACGAGAGGGATTGCAAATAAAAATGCGGCAGAACCAGCAGTATGTGAATTGTTAGTGAGAGATAATCGTTCGGATACGAGAATTCAGTGGAAAGTGGAATGCTAGTTGTTCCTTGCAACGAAATGCGGCATTAATTATATTTTCTTAATTTTTGCGCTTTTTCCAGTCGAAGAGTCACGTTAAGAATCTAGTGCAAACTTTGGGCGTTTTTACAGCTGTGTGGAGTTTCTACCCTTTCCTAGCGTTTCATTCATCTCTTGTTTTGTTTCAATAGTTTAGTGCTAGAAGTTTCACTCTTTATGCCATTGTGCTCTCGGTACCATCAGATTTACGTAATATAGCAGCAATTATTATTGAACTTCCCTCATTTCATCATATACTCACTGAAATTTACATAATGCAATAGGGTCTTGCATTAAGACATATAATACTAATTCCATATTGAATTAGAAGCGTGCGTCCCTTTGACGAAAAATACATTTTCCTATTAAAAGAACCGTCCATAAACCGCCCGTCGAATTAATGAGCAAGGTAGATACATATGCTTTTTGCATAAAACATTCGAGCAGAAGTACTTTCGAATAACGTAATACAGAAATAAAATAAAAAAGTGTCCCATAATTGATGGAGCGAATATTGCGAAAATTGTAATACTATAATATTTATCGCTCAAAAGAAATCAATCCTTCTTCGATTAACAAAAGTAGACATAATTTGATAATCAGTTTCGAATTGGCACTTACTTGTGTATTCTTATGTACACTTCGGGTAGCTATATTTTATCAGTAGAAATCGATACTAATTGGGAAGTATGTATCATGACCATCGCCACATTGAACCGTGTAAACCGTCGAAAGAATGAACCAGCATGGGGGCCCAAGCTCGAGTGAATGAGCGAACGAATGAAAGAAGTTTCAGATCTATGTATGCGTAGGTAAATGAGCTGTCGGTGGGGACATGCGAGTGAACAGGTAAACGCGTTAGCAGGCGATCGAAGTAGTGAAAGGACGAGTGTGCGAGCGTACGTAGGGATGAATAAGGGAAAAAGACATGACACTATGGTGTGGAAGGAAAGGATAGAGGTAGGAGAACGAGTGTTGGAAATCGTCTGGCACGTAAGCATTTGCTCGTGGTGGACGTGGCGTCCTCTACCGAGCCAGGTAGAATCGACTATCCGGTTTCTCATTTAAATACCTGTTCTTTACCGTTCACCGGCTTTCTCGCGTACATAGGCGGTGTCTGTGTGGCTTCTATAGTACAGACGCGCGTTTTGCTGATGGATTTGTGTACCTGCCCGAAGGTGTGCACCTGCCAAAGTTTCGTGTAATACTATTGAGACGATGTGGGTGAACTGGAGTGTTTTGGAGTTTGTTTTGGGGATTTAAATATATTTCTGCGCAAAAAATTAACCTGCTATGAGATAGATAATTATTTTCAATAACATCCAGTATTATACTTCATTGTTCTCGCGAATTAAAATAATTCTTTTATTTTTGTTGATTCGCAAAATTAAATTGCTTTATACACGCAGTAACATAGAAATTTATACAACATTATCAATTTTTTCTTTATTAAATATTCACTTCTGATATCACAAATTGCAAGACTATTTTATATCCCTTTTTTCCGTCCAAATTACGTATTTCAAGGAGACCAGTGAATAACAAAATCTGTTTCAACCGAAAGTTTCCCCAAATGCTACCTAGGACGATTTGATATTGTCCCGCGATATGGGGGGTATTTCTTGGCAAAGTACTCAGTGCCTACTTTGTACGAGTATGGTCGAGTGCGAATGATCGTATGAAATAAGAGCAACGGGACAACTAGTCCCAGAAATATTTTCTAAACTTTCTTGGCAATGTTCACCTGGCAATGAGATGTATCGGCGCAGTTGCGTAACACTTTCCGTTTGTTTGCTCCTGTTTCATCGTATTAACCGTAAGCGTTGCAGACGGCCGTGTAATTACTTCTGCGGGAAAGCAGAACGGCTGTAATTCTTTGATAACTCGAGTTACGTCGTGAGCGATGAATGAATCTGTCCCGGTGGGAAGCGGCTCCGTTTTATCAACAGCTCGACTATGCGGGGATGATCGATTTTTTTGCGCTTACCTGCCGGTAACACTACAGATTGATCTCGCATACACATGTCAGGTAACTAGGATATTTGTCCGCGTAGGCAAGATTATGCTCGTGCATTGATAAATATCATATAATTGGATTCACTTAATTATCGATGATACTTTCTACCGTAAATTCATGATCATGAATCTAGCGTGTATCGTGCTAGAAATTTGAAATAAATTGTGTAGTATATGTGAGTATTAAGTACAAGTATTTATGAATTTGTCAGATAGAAAGTAGCGAGCTGAATAGTTAAAAATTGAAATCTTTTTTACTGATGTGAAAACGATCATACCTTTCCGTTCAGTTAGAAAATTTATATAGTTTCGTGGATGTTCTGCATAAAATTAATTTTATGAAAATATCAGTGACTGCAGTACAATTATATTGGTAAGATAAAAGCTTATAATTGACCCTAGTATATATTTCAAAATATTTGTGATATTGCAGAATTTTAGCAGTGAAACAGTTCATCATTGCACGTTTAATATTCAATGAAAGCTCTTGAGTAATAAACTGTATGTTTGAGCCAGAAGGTAAGCTGAGAGGGCGAAATAAATATGTTTTGTTCCAGGTTTCACTTTACTTTATTGTCTTCCGTACTATTTAGAACAGGTGGCTACTTGAAAGTTCTGCTGCTGCTGGCAACCCCACCGTCGCAGATCTCGAGCCGAGATGAAAAAGGAACAATTTAAATTCAGACAGCTGCGATGCAACGACTTGTTCACAGGACCAGTAGAATCGCTGCGAAATACAGATAAGGGAAGAGAAATCTAATTCAGGCAAATAACGTATTTTTTGGGCAATTAATTCAAGCCAATTAATTTTATTAATTATATTATTTCGTGTTAATATGCCAGATTATTTATTTCACTCCAGTGTTTATTAAACTATTTTTCTGTTTTTATTAAAATTTTACAAACATCTACACTTCCTTCACAAGTACACTATTTTATGTATGTATTTTCAGAAAACGCGTGCCTGAAAATTGCTATATTATTCCACTCCGTTTAAGCTAATTTGTGTAACTTTTGAACGTTAAATAATTACCTGCTACATTAAAGTTTGTGCTGATATTATTTAGAGAGACCGGCGAGTACCTAGTGAAGCGAGTCTTATGGCTTCAGCACACTTAATTTCATTTGCCGACCATCATAATGAATAAGGTCCTTGATTATGAACATTTAAACTCAATTTGTTAAGTACTTTATTATTACGAAGTCCCGACATCTCTGCAACATAGTTCATTTACACGAGAAAAGGTATTAATATTTTTTGGTCGTCGACATTCCACTGCTACACCATTAATATTTATTATATTTATTTATCTTCGTGAATCCCATGACATTACAATGGAGCAAATTTTGTCGCAAGTGCTTTCAATATGTTCTGCATAATAAGGTTGACAGATATTACAAGCACACTACATTTATTATTAACAATTAAAACTGTATAAATCAACATTGAATGGATTAGTCTAAAATTCTTAGGAAAACAGAAATTATTATAATAATATAACTATAACTAACATTGGCATCTAATATAATCCAGTAATCCTCATTTTCTCAGGTAGCGTTATTATTAATTACGTAAATTATTACAATTTAATTTCTTTCGTTTGTTACACAAAATTGTTCTTCCTACCCTTAAACGACAGGTTCCGACGAATTTGTGTACCATCTAGTCCCTTCCTCCACATAAACAACTTACCTGAATGAACAAAAGAATCTTCACACAAATTAATACAAATAATTCATTAAAATATCGAAAGAATCATTCGTAACTAATCACCGATCGTGGGTGTCGTCGGGATTGTAGAACGACATTTCATCCCTCATACCTCAATCGCCTATCGACTGTCGATATTCGACCCTCGTTACGTGCGAATTCACGCCCCCAATTTACCTGCAGGACACGTATTATGGCGTTTTTACGATGTCGTAGAAAAACCATGACAATCGTACGCTCTCTAGATTGGATGAAATAAAATGAAATATCTGATGATTCGTTCAGAAGATCCCACGTGTCGTAAGTTTCGACGTTCTTAGCTTAAGTCACGATTTAACACGACCGTGGGTATCGGTATCGATCGGTTAATCCCACAGTATTCGATGTTTCTTTTACTTTTTATTATTTGTCCTTACTTTCCACATACCTCACCTGGTAAACCAGTTGGTTAGTGTACGCCTTTCTTTCCATGCCACGGAACCTGTATTCTGCATACCACTTACCGCGGCATGCGATTGAATAAGCAACTTTATAAACAGCTAGAGGAACATGGAAGCTGTTTGCCTACGAAACCATAATAAACTCTTGGGAATTCTCGATTTTTCCTTATTAGCACTTGTCCGTGCACGTGTGTATCATAGATTTCTGATTTGCGATACATATTCTGCGAACGTATGTAGGTTAAACATGTATGTAGCTTAATGGGAAGCAAATGCTCATACATAAATGTTGAAATGTATATTCTGTAATACTTGTTATTGGTTGCTTGGGTAAAAGAACTGCATAACGACGGATAGTGTCTACTGGAGTTTAGAACACAATATTTGTGGTACAAATTGTTATTATTATTATCCATGTTGATGATGTCAAGTATTGTCGTTGCAATTATTAATTGCTGCCTGCGCTAATTATTGTTATCGTTATTACTATTTTTCTTATTAGCTAAGAAGTACATTTTTTTTGCTCACTCATGGATGTTAATAAATTAATTCACAGAAATTCCGCGAGTGGCACGTGTTATGACACACTCATTACCATTATCATAATATTATGCATTCTCCGCTTTATGCATTGCACAACGCGTATTTTAATCTCCACGTAAACATAACAAAACATGAAATCCAAATCAAACTTTTCAGATAACAATAATTTTCTAAACCATCACGTATACTCCTATTATCAAAATCGAATTGCACAAACACGCTAAGTACACGCACTTCAGAATAAATTATTAACCAAACAGAAAAAAAGGAAATGCCGGCCTGTTAGCACCGCCAGAATTTACCGGATAATTCTCGAACGTCGTCCACCAATTTGCAACATCCAAGAAGATATCACCCAGCGAAAAATATGACGCGCAATAAAGTACGCGTGTACGATTTGCGCGCGATGCATAAAGGAACCAGGACAAACGGCCAGGCCCTAACGAGCATGATATATTACTTTCGCAAGATGACGCGCTTATATTGAGATATTCCTCGTAGGAATGAGAGAAAAATGATTACTGGAATCTGTGCCGCATCGGCGATCGTGTTATGCACGAGCCTTCGTGTATTGGCCTTGCGACGTGCGTGGGACGTGTTGGGGAGTAGAACAGGTTCCGTTACACCTTCCAGCATCGAGGCATTCCATCGGCATCTGCCTGCTTCCACTTTGCAATTCTTTTTCCTTTCCGTTTAAAGGGTGAGGTTATTTGACACCGGCGAACCTCGACCTGAACGATGCTGATGGTGATGAACCTGTGCACCGGTGTGTGCGTTCAGCGGGATACGTTTGAAGGAAAGGAAACTTAAGCGTGCACACCATTGAAGTAACAGTGACATTTATATTTGATTGCCTCTTACATTTACAATTGGTTAACACTGGTCGTGTCGATATTGGACGTGAAAATTCGAGATTTTCTAGTGGACGTCGGTTAAGATTAACGATGAACCGTGGTGCACACGATTTAAGCTTAGGACGACTTTTGTACGTACTGTAAAGCAATTTGTTACTATACAATGTATAAGTATTATAATTGTGATGATTTGTAGGCTATGGTAATGAATATTATAATTATGATAACTTACGTACTAAAATAATAAATATCATAGTTACATATTGTTAACCCTGTCTATGTAAAATTGTTCGCGTGCCTTAGTCTGAAAATATTTGATTTCGCGGAATATATTTAAATGCCCGCTATTAGAATTTTATTTACGCTAACTGTTGCGTGCAAAAGAAATTTTCTTCAGTGCAAATCGATAGTTTCGTTCGATATGAATGTGACAAAACTGAAAAATCGAATAATCTCCTTACAGAATTAATGCAGCAAGAATCGCCCTAGGATTAAATATTGCGAGGTTGTATGAGCATTTCTCACGGCTCGTATTTCGTTCGATATTGAAATTATTCGTGTACAGAGTATTATAATCGTAAAAATCTTATCAGCTTTCTATACAATGCTCTAAAGGAATTAAGAGTTCGGACAGAATCGTAAAAGTATCGCTAGAATGCTGTTAGCTATGGCGGTAGCGAATTTATGCAGGTAGCTCCGTTTCCCTGGATAGGAACCAAACGTTCATGGGATCTGACTTGCCCTTCATGGTCACGGGTCCCCTGTACTCCAACAGGAATTGCGGATCTTGGTTCTCGGGCATGCACAGATACCTACGACGAAGACATACAAATATTCATTACTATCAATTGAATGCACCGATACAGGATATACGTATTAAAACCGTCATAAAAATTAAATCATATTAGTGCTATCTGTTCTAAAGAAAATTAACGTAATTCAATATACATAATGTACAGTAACTGTTGTGTATAATAAAATACTAGTACAAGATTCGTCTTATGAAAGTAATAAGAAGATGCTGGAACCACCCACGTGATTAAGGTTGTTGCAATCAGACATGGAAAGTTCAAAACTCCGTTATTTTTACGAACTTCAACAAAGTTTCTGAAAACGCACAGTTTCCAAATTCTAAAATATCACAAAGCTTCAGAGGCATGAATGATTTCAAGATTTCACAAAATCTTCTTTCCAAATATCATTCTCCCCTAAAGGTACTAGCTAAATCCATCAAACGATACCTTATCACAATGACAACTTCACAACTATCGCGTACATCCCAAGAATAATATTAAACTATGTATTCACCTTTATATATTCCTCCAATAAAGTATACTGAATACTAATTCAAATCGGAGGAAATACCTCACAATTTACAACATATTACAAATCGTAATACTGAGAAGACATCGAATGATTAAAAACAGCTAATAACCCATATCCCCTTAATTACGTACATATGTACGTATGCCCCTACATTATTCAACAGGATCGAAACTTGCACCACGCTCACCCGGGTGGTTTTGTTGCACCCTTCGTGAACGAACAGAAGAAGCCCTTGAAATATACTTATTTAACGTCTAATCGAATTAACCCTCTCTTGTTTCCTCGGTTGTTCCTCCTGTCAGCTATCATTTGCAGGCGAACAATGGTTGAGATAGTTCGCTGGCGAGTCATGAACGTTTGTTTTTAACGTGGGATCAGTGAATGTCACCTGTCGAACATCTCCATCGGGTAAGAAGGCGGAATGGAGGTGTTGATCGACTGTTACTTCGACAAACTGTTCTCTGAAATGGAACGCAGTTGTCTGGCCTCGAGATACAAACGTCGAGAGATGGTTGGGTACTTTTCAGACGTGATAAACAGCTGCGCGGAAGGTAATTGTATTATCTTACGAATATTTTGCGATCCTTTCGAACATTTTCTTGTATGGTGGAGCTTGATTTCTTTATTTTTGACGAATTATGTGAAAATATATAATTTATTTAACGCGTTGATATGAACTTGGGTAGCATGAGAAAGAACCAATTTTCCAGAAGGTGTAAATAATTTGTTGTTATATGTGAGAACAGACTTGTGTCGCACATACAAGAGAATTCATACCTTCTTGAGCTCGCAATTTTTTCCAGTGAAATATTCTTAAATCTTGAATAAATTTCTGAAGATTTCAATCGATGGAAATCTACGATTGTTCTGGATAATATGAAACCGTGAAGAAACTTTTAAGTGGATTCCAATAGAGTTGAAACTGTTATACTTCATCATTTATTTCATGCCTTTTATTAAATCGCAACAGCCATTCTAAACAATTCAGGAGATAGCAAATCGATTGTTTCTTATTATCCATTTATTATCCATCTTATCATTTGACGTATACGAAGAAACGCAGCCCACTTGTCACATTGTGTTTGCATAATCGTGCATTATTATAAGAAACAGATTATGGCCCATAATTTACAGTACGACTAACGGGGATTGGAAAAGACACCTGTCCGGATGTTTCCGATTCAATGGACATAAGATTCGCCCATCGACCTGCTACGAATTGTATTGTGTGATCACGAAAGTGGCTCGATCGAAAATACCGGAAGGAAAGTGATTCTGTGTCATTTTATATGCGGGAGAAACCCTCTCATCACTCGCCACCATATGATTTTACTTTCTTTGAAAAATTATGCAAACCGAAGCGACGCGGACGGAATCACTTATCCGTGAAAAAAGACTTTCGCGGCTCGCGCTGTTCCGTAATGCGCTTCGTGAATTGTAGCAAGCACAAAGAACGTATATTGTGACTGTGATTGTACATTAAATGATTGTGGATATATCAATGGTTAAAAATTTGTTAAAAATGCTTAGAAAGTCGCCACTGAATCTTTTTACCATGGATTACCATGGAATATTTTGCATAATGCTAATTTACGTGTAGATTAAATTTGTTGCCTTTTTATTAGGCTGTGTTAAATGGTTTGCTTTTCGTATTTGTTCAAATGGTAAGCGATTCAAGTGTGAGATACGTAACAAATGATATTTTCAGTTAAAATATTATTAATAATAATATCGGGAAAATTTTATTCCTAGAATTTACATCGTATACCATTTTATTTCCTTACTTAGATTTCTCGGTGGTTTAATTGGTCACACACATGAATAAATCTTCCCCCCTTTAGTTACAAACAGAATAATGCAAGAATGATTTTCGCATGCTTCCAAGCGTTTAGCGTTGTATAAAAGACTTACGTTTCTAAGGAAGTGAAATATTGTGCAGTCATCGTGAAACAGTGATGTTGCTTCGAGCATCGCTACTTTCACCGCGATAAACATATCGATCACCTTCGTAATGGTCGTCAATTAATAGGAACAATGGGTATAAACATGCTCCAAACCGCAATCCAGTGGTTGCCGTTACATTTTACAGTATTACGACAGCTATTACCCTCGTGTACGATAATGAAGCTAACCTACATCCAACTAAATATAGTCTCCAGTATAGTGCACAACTTCTATCGAAAATAAAAATAAACCTTGCGAACCAATAATCATCCACGTTATTTAACAAAACTCCAAAGATTTCGATAAATATTCCCACCCCAACCGCATTTAACTTCTCCACCCTTTTTCAGCTGAAAACCTGGACAAAGGGGACGTCTGCGAGAGAATAGTAATGTCTGCCCTCCGGTACCACAACATCTCCATGATGGACAACGGCTACGTCTGCATGCTGGGTAAATTCCACAACGTCCTGTACGTAGCAGCGAAACTCTGCTTCGACTGGAACCTCGACAACAACGAAATCGTATCCCGTCTGCTCAACGACATTTTCTACTGCGAGAAGACGTTCGAACGGATAATGGTGGGCGCGATCTTCGGCACCCGGGTCACACACTTCCTCTCGGGTTGGAAAAGCGACTTCGAGGACCGCGAAGAAAACATGCGAGCCCTGGTATACTTCTTGCACCACGCCACCCTTGGACGCCTGGAATATCGATGCGAGTCCTCTCCCGTGAAAAGACGATTAGTCGACGTGCCTATGGAGTCGTACGGCCAGGCGTTACCACTAAGGGTGGCCATTCAGCACGGCGCCCCGGATATTCTTTTAATCATGCTCCGTTACGGGGCGTCGGAGGAACCAGACAAACTGGCCCCGTCACCGCTCGAGATGCTTCTCACCAAACTGAGCGAGTACGAATCTCAACCTGGCCAAGATCGCATCGTGTACCCGGAGCAATTGCTGCATTGCCTGAGACTGGTGCTCAGGACCGTGACGACTGCCTTCGTGAGGACTCCAAGGCACATAGCTGACCTGAGCGGGGTGTTCAGTGTCTCTCTTTACGAGCAGCATCCGATTTTGGTGGAACAGAAGTTGGTGCCGCCTGAGAGGAGCGGTATGAGCCCGCCCGAATTGAGACATCTTTGCCGATGTCGTATACGTGAGGCGTTGTTTGAAAACTGGGCGCTGCCTCATGGGATTAAGCAGCTTCACATACCGGAGTCGTTGAGGGACTATTTGGACCTGCTTTGCGATTGAATTTCTTATCGACGATCTGTAGCGGATACGAGGATAGGTCGTTTTAATTGGGGAAGTTTTTTAAAACGTTTTTTGCGTGAGCTTTACTTAAGGGGATCTTACCGACTGTTTGGAAATTGTATTTATTATATGATGCTGCATGTGTGTGAATTTGTTATTGCTCACTGTCTTTAGGATTTGTCTAATGACTTATAATGTAAGCAGTCTAATGAATGGTTTCTACATATGCCAAGAAGGAAGCGTTAGGCAGACGAGGCAACTGAGAAACATTTATTTTGTGCGTTTCATTGCTTCACAACGTATAGTTGTCTTGTACGATGCAAATTGGAATTGGATTTCTGACAATGAGTTCTAGAAATTAATTTCTACTTCCTGGACATCGGGGCCTTATATAATAATATTAAATGTTTGCTTATTAAAGACTGAGATTTCAAGTTTATATTCCAAGGAAGTCATTCACAGATCGCTGTATTTATTTGCGATTATCTACTCTCGAATGTTCTTTCACGTAATATTTCCATTGTATGATGCACGGATATTGTGATTTATATTATGTAATTTAATACGTATAAATAAAGTGCTCCGTGTGCACTATAAACAATCTAATTTGTCTAAGCAGCCTTATCTTAAATAAATTGATTTGGACGAATTAAACATATAGGTACCATTTGTCTATAGAAAGAAACACTGGAATCTTTTTCCAACTTATAGCAGTCATCGATCTTCTCAACCTGCTCTTCACATTGAAGAGGAAAATTATGATTGATGAGGATTCTGACTTCAACACAGTTTTCCAAGTAAACCCAATCATAGTTTCCAGAGTTTCGAGGCTACAGTTGGACAGTTGCCTTGAAGACGTCTGAAGTTCGACGAAGATATAATCGAACAGGTATACATAATACTATACATATACACTAACCAATTGAGACAAGTTTCGGATAGTTTCGTGCGTGGAATACACAAGCCGCCTGAAAGCGTGGGTTCAGATATTTTAAGCTCCTTCATAACTTTCGATGCAGTTTCTTACAGCTGACGTTTCGAGTGTTGGAAACAGTTTAACAGCATTTAACTTTCTGATCAGAACTACTGCCGTACGATGACAGGTTAATCGTACAAATTTCGACAGAGGTGAACTGAATTTTCCACTTTGCACACGATATTTCTGATGAATCGCACTGGTGGATATAACACGTCAAGTATTCAGCATTTAAATGATTATCCAATAATTGTGCGCTACAAGTGTTGCAATACTTAAAAAAATACTTGATGATATTTATAACAAGACCTGCAATGCAACATTAATTTTCCATTTCATAGTTTCTTTCTCACTTGATTAAAGTGCATTTCCAATTCCTTGCATTCAACTTGAATGAATGCATTACTTATTTTCGTATCCGCACTCATTAATCATTCTATCAAAATTGTATAATATTAAGCGTACCGTGATTAAGTAGATCGAATAATAATTATCGATATATCGTAATACTAAGCATACCAACAATCATCGTTCTTTTACATACATTTTTATATAAACAAACTTGCTACGACTTTCTATCCTATTACATAAACGAAAAAATACCTTTCATAATCGCAATCGACCCACACTTTTCCAACGATGCCAACTGTTTGCTACACAAAGCTTGCCTGAGTATCAATCAATGACGAAAACATCGAGTAATTGAAAATTTTCATCAAATCTATTTAACAAAAAACATGCACCGAGGCAATTTGAACATCTATCAAAGTAAAGTATCGTAAAGTGTTCACTCGGGGCCACTAATCTGACGAAGGGCCACGGGAGCTTAAGGAAAAGTCAGTTAGCGTGATATGGAGGTTTCTGAGCCCATTGGTTAGCTTTGTCGTACGAAAGATATCAGTCAGTACCGACGATATTGGGGCGTTCAACCCCTGCTGAGAGCCACAAACAAGGATAAATAACACCTTCGCATATCCTGGTCACCAGATATGAGTACGGTAGACCTTTCTTAACTCCTGTTATCTGTAAGAATTTTCTTGCTCTAAGGTATATTTTATACTTAATAGATTGTCGCTTCATTAGGGAAGACGAGGTCCGTCGATAGAAAGTAAGGTTCAATAGGCCCATGGTAATTATACATTGAAATATATCGATGATTATAAATCCCGAGAATCAGAGAAACTCATTCGAACCGCGAGATGCATCTTTCTGTTCCTTACGACACGCGTATCGATAAGAGAAACGCGATTATGAACATCAAACTTTGATGACCGCTTAAATATGCGAAGCATGCTGCACACGAAACAGCAGAGCGACAGTGTACTGCATTTTTCATGAGGCTTTTATGCGTTGTTGCTGTTCCGCCAAGGGAGTTTGCAATTATTTCGAAATAATGCGACAGGCTTGGTCAAAGTGTAGGGCAACATTCGAGCACAGTGTTAAAATTTGCTTACGACTTTTTGCGAAAGCGTCATATGAATTTTGCATTCGACGCGAGTCGTTCATTAATGTAAATTTGTATAATTTTTTGAGCGCTGCTTTTAAATACGAGAAATTTTTCCAGTTTTATTGAGAATATTTTTTTCTGTGGATAATTCTACATTCTGCTGTTGAAAAGTCTATTCTGGTTCAATAATATATTTTGTAATAGCTGCATAAAGTTATTACGCGACCAAGTGTTTGTTGTTCGGTGCTATTATTTTATTCCCTCAATTTTTCGTGGCCTTTTTCAATGATAGCAAATGTTTACGCTACGGTTAACTGCAAGAGCTTTCAGAACAATGAACCAGTTGAGGATGAATTGGCCTTGACAATTAATTCTATGCATTTTAATGCAGAGGGTACATACAAATTATTATCGTACACAATTTTGGATGGAAAGTAACAAAACTTGTAATTAGGTATTCCTTCCATTAAACGTGTCAATCTTGCACGGTTAATCTCCCGGTGAACAGCAGTGATATTGGAATTTAAAATGCCCAAGAGAATGACTGACAGGCGTTGTAACTACTTCAACTGACATTTTGCATTAAATTTTGTCCCATGGCGTCAAACAAATTTCCCGTGGGGATGATAGCTCGCGATCCCTCCTAGATTCTCCCGAGCTTGTTCGCGTAATTGAATTACCTTCCACCCTAAACAATTCATTGCCGCGATAGTGTTGTTGGACACGGTTATCTGTCATTTATCAGTAATCCCGGCTGCGCTCTATGTATCCAGGTGATGGAAGAACATGGGCGTAATAAATCTCGATGAACGCGATAAAAATAAAAAAAGGAAATATATTTAGTTTATCTTTTAGTTATATATCTATTTAGCTAGTCTTTTTAGTTTAGTTTATTCATGATTAATTGTTACTTTTAAAAATTATTATTCAATTCGATTCTATTTTACATTGCACGTTACTTGACGTAAACGAAAAATGTTGAAGGGAATTTGTGCAATGTGTCACATAATGTAAGCTTTGAGAATCGGGCATGTGAATATCTTCAATATCTCTGGCATCATATAAGAGAATAGTGTATTACTATTATTTATAAATTTAGTGGACATAACATTTCTTCTACGTACGAAATAATGAATAGAAGTAATTAGTAGAAATTCTACAAATTTCCAACGCGTCTTAATTTCATTTCAATCAACGCAAAAGTTGCAACACGAAAGTCTTCAAAATAATCCCAAACAATTTTTCAATCCAGCAAACGTTGCCTGCTCTTAAAAAACACTTACTCCAGGATTACGACCCATTAATAAAAGTTCTCCCCATTAAAACATACACCACTTGCAGCTCGAAACGAAACATTCCGCAGCCACATTCCGCACTTTCTTGCAAAACTCGACGGCAATTTTTACAGGATCGACTTCCAAAAAAAATATCAACTAATTACCATAAATTTTCCGCCCAATGTAAGAAATATTTATACCTGTAAGCGTCTTCGGAGACGTTTATTTTTCCAGGCTCCCCGGTGGTCTCCGTTCGGCTGGTGAGGTTCACGGTATTTCCGAAGAGACAGTAACGAGGCATGCGATGCCCAATTACCCCGGTCACTACCTCGCCGCTATGGATTCCAATGGTGATTTTCTGTGAAACAATTTTCACGTTTGTTACAGGTATCCTGTTTCAAGCGACAATGAGGATTCGCGTCACGTTGGACGCGTTCGTATTATTGGCAGAAACTTTCGCCCAGAAACAGGAAGAGCGTATTCAGGAAGCAGAACAAGACCCTTTCTACGGGTAATCGAATGCAAGACATCTTCGTGTATTTGTTTCCAAAGGTGTTTCACGAACACGATAGAAAAGTCACGTCGAGAAACGTTTAACTCATTTAGAAGCGTTCTGCGTTGTTCAGTTGCCTTGTTGAGAAAGATGTGTACATTGGAGAAGTATTTGAGTCTGGTATATTTTAATTTATGGACGTGCTAAGGCGAAAGGATTGTACTCGGTAATTCGAATTTAAGGATATAGACAAACGAGTTGGAATAATAAAGGAATGATAACGTTTATAATAATATATAGGAATATATAGAAACTGGTGTTCCAAAGAATTTACGAAATTCTGTAAAATACAGTGAATCATAGTAATTGAATTTTAAAAGATATATTAATATTTCGTACGCAATCCAGCTTTCAATATTCTATAAAAAATATACCGTAGAGTATAAAACAAAAAATATAAAGTTAAATATACTACGATTCGAATCTGCTCTACATTCGGGCAAAACATCAAGCCAACATACTTTTATTTTTCAATTTTTCAAGAAATTTGCATTCAATTCCACCGCCTCCCAAAGTTTATACGAAATTTATCGTACGAAATTTTTCACGGGAACTGTCGTAAAAACGAGAAACTTCCATTGCATTTTGAGGTTCAGAGATATTCCCAGTAGAAACACCTCCAGGGAATACCCTTCGTAAAAACATAAAATTCGAGTCCGTAGATGGTTGCATAGAAAATATGGCGACTTACCACAGGTTCACCATCGATCTGCACTTCGTTCGCCGCCAGGTCCATCATATCTAACGCCAGGCGAGCGATGCACCGTGCATGGGAACGACATGGCTCCGGTAATCCGCTCACGGCCATGTATTTGTCACCGACAGTTTCGACCTAGACCAAACGAAAGTGGATCAGTGCTAACAAGCCTTCCCGTAAATTCCTATATATTCGTGGTCGGCTATATATGCGATAGTTATAATCGGATCCAGGTTAAACTTACTGACGAATTTTATCAAATACTGATCACCTGCATGTTTCTCGTTTGAGACGTGGAACAAGCAGACAGAGTTAATTGCTGAACACATCTCTTTTTTAAATGCGTGTGTATGCTGAGCTTTGCAATGGTGCAGAACGTATTTTATATGGGACAGTGCTATTTACGTAGGGTAGACAATAATTGCTCTTTTTATTATTCTCTGATTTTGGAGTATTTTTATATATTATTTACATATTCTATTTTATTATATTGTTTGCTTTTAAGATTCGTATATTTTCGATGCCCAAGTGTTTGAGCAGCATAAGTTACGAGGAAATATTCTCTTCAAACAAGGGAAAATCTTCTAAATTTTTTGTCTCAAGTAGTATTAGTACCATGTAACACAATCCGCCATATAATTCAACACAGAATTGTTCGAAATCTCGTCCAAATTATCCTTGCAGGCGCAAAGAAGTAAAGGTTTACCTTGTAGACGTTTGGATTCTTCTTCGGGTCTGTAAGCACGTCGAATGCCGTGTACAGTTGATTGAGCATGTTGACGATCTTCATCGCGCCACTGGAGTCTGTGTGAGCGGCACAGTAAGCCCCAAAACCGACGATTCCAGAAAACAGAAGGGTTACGCACTCGTACTTCTTCGCCGGAACCGGCCTCGAGTGCCTCAGCTCATTCGCCACGGAAATAGGCAGAACCGAGTACAATAATCTGCGGAACACGAGCAATTTTTAACGGTGCTTCCTTCAATCACAGCCAGCCACGCCATTACCCCCCTAAGTTCGTTCACTCCCTTAAATTGTAACGGTGATTGTAAGGGGAAATGGTTTTTTAGGACAACCAACTGGACTTAGCGTTTTACCTTTTTCCCGTAATAATGTGGGACAGGTGCGTTCTGCTGCATTTTTCTCGCACTGGTCCTTTTTACTTTTTGAAGCAATAATTTTTTGTCTGCCATATTAGGTCTATGTATTCTTTTTTACCCCCAATTCGAATTTTGACTCCTAGTTTATTTTTCAGTATTGAAATTTTGGAATGCAATGAAAATTACAAGCAAAAGGTATTCCATCTCTATCATCTTCATCAACCGATTTATTAAACCTAATCGTGCCCTCGATCTTATTCAATTATCATACTGTTGATTGTTCTCAGTTCATGGTGCACATGTTCGCCATAAATTCGTTTCTAAATTAAGGTTTGCCAGTTTTCACGATCACAAGGCTCTCGAGACAGAACGGGAGGCTAGTAAATACTGCAACCGTTGAATGGAAGTACCAAAAAAAAAAGGAAAAAAGAGGAAGAAGAAACGCGATCCAATTTCCAGTAGGATAGAATATCCTGTCAAGAGAGGAACTCTGGCAACGAAGAAGTCGATTCCAGCAGAATTGCGCCAGGATAAATGGCAAACGAGGCCAATGGGGATTTCCTTAATCAGAAAATTACGCAGACGGAAATACTTACCTGTCGGTTTTCTGCTTCTCGCCGTCGAGCTCGCGATACGTCTGTTGCAATTTATCGGTAAGCAATTCCAAGTTCCTTGTTAATTTGTAATCAGCCTCGAATTGCTCCGACATCAGCACGAGATCTCTGGTGGCGTCGTGGAGAGGAATGTCACTCAGGTACAAGCCCCGTCTGCCGAACAGAGGCATGCAAGGGTAAAGGGTAGCTCTTCTAGTTTGATCAAGGAGCTGATTTAGAAAAAGATTTCTACTTGGAATTGGTGACAGTACTTAATAACAGAAATGTAACTTCCTCCCTGCTAATATACTATGAAATTGTAGGAAATGATTGCAGTGATAAGTTTATGGTAAAAATTGCAAATCTGTTGGCGTGAATAATTAATTGGTCAGTGCGGGGCAATAAAATATTTATATAAAGCAATAACAAAAATTCAGAACTGCTTTATATATACATATAGTTCTTTATATAGTTCTGTCGTAGCAAATATAGAACTTCATAACATAGGTATAAAGAGGAACCATTTCTCAAAATACTAATTTTTCAAGAATAGCTACTATTTGTGTAATTAAACAGTAACCTGTAGCATCGTAATCCAATTTTATTAAAATGTATTTAAGTTCTAGTAGAAATTTCGTTGCATCTCTGTTATTATTAATACTAACTAATTATTAGCAATTTATTAACTCATATTTTCACCCTCCTTACTAACTTATTAAAAATAACCAAAGATTTACAATCCCCAATAGTTCCACGCTGCAAATAAGACAATTAACGAACGTGTTACGTTGCATTCACCAATTGCAAGTAAATGGCTCGACACGTTAAACGATATTTATTCCTGTCCGCTGGAAACTCGATTTGAAATCCAGCAGAATTTCCCCGCGTCACCTCTAATCGTTGTCATCTAAGACACAAGATTCAATCATCCCCGATGTATAATTCATGTTTCTTCCCCCGATCACGATGAATATTACGCGACGGCATGGCGTAATAGCGCACCCTTAGCTTCGTGTCTCGTGCTTAATGGGAAACCAGCTACGCCAAGACTGAAGAAACACTAAACTCTTTTGAAACAAAATTCATCCCTCGACGAGTCAACATTTGTTTGATGCCTATAGACGAGCTAATTAACCTGACCAGTAGAATTTTCGTCTAATGTAACACCTGAACACAACCACGACTCGGTCCGCGTAACAATAGGAACTTAGCACAGTAAACAGGCGGCGCAATGGGAGGCAACGCAATTAAGCTTTAAATTTATCCGCTAACTACCCCGACGCTTCTGCTCGACTAAATCGTGCCCAGACCTAACTACGTAGAATTATCTACGAGTTAACCGTCGGCCATAAGACTAGAGAAAGCGGGGAGTGTTTAATAGCGTTGAAAGTGATCCAATTTTTCTCGTGATTTTCAAGCGCCCGAACAATCAAGCGCTTTGCCCTGGAAGTTTCGCAATACAGCAGAACCACGATTATTAGAGTGCTGATTGATGGAATAATGGATTATCGGTGCACCGTTCGATGGAATATTCGTTGATCGAGTCGTCGATGAACAGAACGTTCGAACATCCCAAGAGTATATTGTATTTAACAAGGAAAGGAGAGAAATATTATAAATCATCTAAAACAGTTCTCATAAAAATGTTCAAGCACCCATAATTAAAACACGAGTGGCTTAAATAGATACTGCTGCGATACTATCGATACCGACCCCATGCAACATACGTTAAAAAAGAACTTAGGATTGTATACCAGTGAATACCAATAACTACTTATACATATACACCCACACACAGTTCGTACGATAATACCTTACTCGCACGAGTCAATACTATAACAACAAAGTCATATCGCACACATCACCACCGCCGACTGAACCAAGAAACAAATTCTCGATACAGTGCTGATTGCGCTATCGAAGTTTCTCTCCGGATTATCCGATTCTGCTGCAACAATCGCGAGTTATAATTGACCATGGAGAATCATAGTACACGGGGATGCTGGTAGACGCCACGTTCGATGTAATATTCGATCCGCCGTTGAAGCGTAAAATGAAGGGAACAAGAAACAAAAGATGACCTGGACGAGGCAAAGATCAGACAAGGGAGACAGAGATACGGTGAACTGGGAGAACAACACGAGCGAGGATTATTCGAACGAGGGCAATTCGGTGGCGGCGTGACGAGAATTTATGTTCGCAGCAGAGCACTGCCAGACACTAAAATGGCTGCAATTATGCGAACCATCGTTCCACTATCTATTGTACAGCCACTGTACCGTTATTTTCACCGAGGACAAATATTTTCCGCGTAAAGACGGGAAGATACGTTTCGATGAATTAATAGGGAGAGAGGCCACTTGTCTCGACCACGAAACACGTTATCACTATTTACGCTGGCGACCTACAATACCGTCGCCTTCAATGGCTGCGAAATCGTCGGGCTAGATTTTATGGCGAATTTCTCGGTAGTTACAACGGGCATACCTCCAGTGTATTATTTCTGTTGCGAGCGTAACGACTTCCTCCAGATACTCGTACTTTTCGTTCACTTACTATACCGGCTGTGTTCGTTTCATTACATCGTACTGATGTTTTGGTGCCAAATTAAACTCTTGGGGGCTCGGTACAACTCGGGGTTTTGGTGTAAGTGGCTGTAGACCATAAGGAACTTATGGGTCAATGATTTTTAGTACAGAATCGAAACAATTCTGCTATGTAATTTATTAAGAAGTGTAATACGTAATTCAAAAACCAAGAAATTGCAATGGTTTGCCATTGATACCAGGCGATAAGAAAGAAATGAATAAGTATACAATTTCAAGCAGTATCCGGGAAACGTAAGTGTTATAATTAATATAATTGAAATTAACAAGATCTCGTTATCCAAACACACGCTAAGCGTCGTCGGTATTTCGTGAACTATCCGTGACCTAATTAGGAATCCTTACAGAATTTACTTTCACATTTTCCCTGCGTGCGTTATTTATTGTGGAGGATGATCCATTCTTATCTATAAACGGCTGTGCTTCGAAAGATATATTGAACTGCGAAAATGAAATATATCGGGATTAGAGTGTATCGAAGGGGACGTTAGAGCATCCAAGGGGACTTCCTGGCTAAGAGCAAAGATATTTCAAGGCCGTTTGTATTTTCCTTATCTTAATAACGGGGGCGTTCTTCGCGATAGTTAAAGTGATGAAATGAGTTCATTTGTCCCGTTGGCAATGAAACAACGAGGCCTAACTGATTGTTCAATGGAAACTTCTGGCCGAGACTATTCGTCCAAGATTCGAAACAAAGCAAGTAGATACTTCGTATTTAATTAATTAAAATACCTCGGAAAGAATTATGTTCATATTGCTGGTGCAATACGAAATGCACTCGGTAATTCCGGGTAATACCAAATGCACTTGGTAATTCACTATTATGGAAAACTTTTTATGGGAAAATTTATGTTTCATTTGCATGATGAAATTTTGAATTTATGATATGGATGTTTAATTTATTTATATGTCTGGCATTAATATTTATATCCTCCACTCGGCAATATCCCATCCTCCGGTTTCAAAGTATGTAGGCATACAATGAAGCAATATTCATAATTGAAAAAGATATAAACAACTCACTTGAAAAATTTCGCATTTAGAGAATTTGAAACCTCTAGATGTCTCATTCAGTACAAATGTTGAATAATTGTTCTTTTTTGATAGGGAAGAAATGCACAATCTTTTATTTCAGTGTAGTGTCCCCTTTGTTGCCATTACTACGGATTGTACTTTAATTAATTAAATAGAGTATATAGCATTGTTTACACGAGTGTTCTTGCCATGTTTATAAAAACTGTGCTAATTTGTTCACCACAACATTTTGAATTTTAATCACGTTACAGCGAAAGTGTTTGTTGACGTGTAACATTTACTACATTTAATATTGCGTTGTATCTTCTTTAATTAATTACGTTCTGCTATTTCCAAAGTAAATACATTTGTAGATTAAAATACTTCTATTTACTTAACACTGAAATTTCTCAATACCTTTCATTTATATATGTAATTTTCTATATATTTTCCAATCATTTTGTCTTGTATAACGATACACAAAGATATTTTTGAAACAGCAGTTTCGTTATTAGCACACATCAGCAATCTTTTAATCACCAAAAGCCTATTTATTTATTTAATTAAGATTAATCGAATCTAACATAAATCAGAATAAAACGAAAGATATTAATAATTCCGCGTATAAAAATTTTCTAATGATGCAGTTAATTAATTGAAAAAAAAGTATACGAATACAATTTTTGAGGTAAAGTCACATTTAACCATCAACCCCTAAAAAATTGGAAGCTCTACCAAGTGACCTGCTGGACAATTCGACGTGGCAACCCTCGACGTTAACGAACGACTGTCCCCCTAGGTGACTACTTTACCTTTTGCAAACGGAAATCCGTCGAGTATCGCTTTTCACGGCGCCCATTCATTTCACCCCGAGTTAACCGTACATATGTGTCGCTAGTTTTTGCAGATTTCGAATTTTCGACGCGAAACGCAGCGATGATGGACGTGTTATCGATTACAGCATTGATTGAAACTCAATTTAGGAACTATTCGATAATTGCAACGCATCGTGAATCAACACACGTGAATAGCGATATCAATTTACGACATAATTGCCACGTCGTACGAGTTAGCGAATTTTCGAATTATCGAGCGCCTAGTGGAATGGAGGAATGCGGTCGATCGTGCCACTTCGATTTCTAATAAATCGAGGTCGCGTTAACCCGCTTGGGAGAAACGATTCTCGTTAATCGACGGGACTGTGATGCGTTAAATGTGTGAAATCGAGTCTCGTGTGGCGGCTCACGTACGATCCATTGAGATCGGGGTCTGATTGAATTTAGATTAACAGTTAATAGTTTGGTGGACAGGTTCGTATGAGTATTTTGTTACGTATGATTTGTGCAATGTCTAGCACGAATCGTAGTTATTAAATTGCACTATAATTGGTACGAATCTTGAAGATGTAATAGCGATCTAATTATTGTGATTATGACTATTCCCCCTTTAGAAAGTTGCTAGGAAAAGCATTTTGTAATTATTAGTTACGAGGGTATTTTTCTTTTTTCTACGAATGTTATGGTTTGTTTTTTTATCAAATGTTCTGCACTTCTTGTAGAATCTTTGGAATACTCCGAATTATATGCAAGAAGTTTTAATTAAACAGAATAATTTGGTTCGAATTAAACAGTGCACAATAGATTATTTAATGTGTGAAGAACAATTTGCAGTTATTATCTTTAAAATCATTTGGATTATTGCAAACAACTTCTCTAACAATCTTCAAGTATCCTCCAGTAAGTTGCGTTCAATTACTTTTAATCCTATTACATACACATACTACATACTACATATTACATACTACATACATTTAGTTCTCAAGCTGTACAAGTATATACTCTATACACATAAGTCTAGCAATTTTCTGTGAATCCTTACCTGGTTAAGTCATCCAAGTTCATAACACTGGGGTAACAAAGGAAAGTGACCAGGTCTGATTCGGGTATATACAGCATTTGTCCCTGGACATTCAATAAATCACAGATACCATTAATAAAGTCTTTTTGACCTAGTTCCATGCTACGTGTACCACAATTTATCTACATCGTTTATATTGTTAAGTAATTCATCATGTTCTTAATAAGTTCTAGACGGTTAATATGTTCCCAATAAAGAACTCGAGTTTTTTTTTAACCGAATTAAATATTAACATCAACACAAGCATTAAGAAAAGGATTGTACTAACTTTCAAACGCAGAGACGAGTACTCCTCGGATGCGTCGACACGCATTACTCCTTTCTTCGTTCGTAACACGTAAACGGTGTTTATGTGCGATAATATGTTCGCGAACGTCAACTCTAAATGAGGTCTGATCTGCGACAACAAAACTAGAAGTTTATTCCACAATACGTGTCGCTTATTTGGATCAATAAGCATTCACCGATTATGGCTGGGCCATTATTGCAATATGCACATTATGTGTAACATTATATATGTACATACGCAGAGCGCACCAGAGCCTGTGGGCTTAGCTTCTGGAATTAACTTTCACACACCATAGGTGACAGTAATGTTTATACATATACACAGCAGTGCCATTAGACACGTCCAAACTAAATTTTAAAGAAGCTTGCGCCGGAAAAAGCTGGTCACTCTAATAATAATGAATTTTCGTATTATGGCATACATTACAAATAAAAAGGACATCAAAGGCGAAAAGAAAAATTATATTTTACGAATACATTCCGCCATCCTTTTATTTACTTATCGAGGTCTGTAAAATTGAAATAGCGGAATCTTATAAAGAGAATAGCGTTTCTTTTTTTTGATTAATTTACAATCTGAGTGTATTTCAACAAAAATGATCTATTATTATTTTCGAACAAGAATATGCTTCGAACTGGGGAAAATTTTACACAATTTATTTGATCTTAGTCATATCTTATTTCATCGTTCCGTAAATATTATCGAAATTACACCCAAAGATTTTGATACACCGTGTGTATAGATGCGACGGCGTTTCGTTTTACGTAATTCCTCAAGGAGTCAGGGCGAAATTTCAACAACAATGTATGAATAACAATGGACCGATAATTGATCACGGACAGGGGCGTACGCACGAGCCGGGATGCAAACGAAGTTAAATGGTTCCGTTTCAACGGCGCGTGTCACATCGTTTCAAATAAACCACATTTGAAAGATATATGATCACGCGTGCATGAATTCGTACAAATTATATCGTCGATGGCCGGGAAGTGGTGCACAATAACGCAATTTCGCGGTGCACGACAAATATTGCGGTGTTTCGAGAATAAAACGTAGATCATTGATTGGACACTGTTGCGTGAATCGGTATCGTTTCTCTGGAAATCGCGATCGAAACCATTTTTTTCCGATGGTTTTCATATATGTATAATGAATATTCGACAGAATTTTGTCTAGAAGAATTCAGTATTTCGAAACGCGAATGCAATTTGGTGTTGCGGTGAATGAAACTTTAATGTCTTGCGAAAAATATGTGTGGCATTGATATATATCTGAAAATTGACTAAAATAATTTACTACATTCGAACATTCTTTATGCGAAATTTAAAATTGCTTTCCTTGTATGCTATTTCAACCACGAAAAAGAACAAAGGTAAACAAGCGAAAAAACGAATGAACCACGCTGTATATTGTTCAGTTAAATTAAATTTCTTTGTAATTATTTAACTTTGTGAATTATTAATTTCGTTCTTTAAAATGTTACTATAACGACGAATTTTAATTCACGCAATATAAAAGGAAGGCCTGAATACTTTTGGCTTGTAAAGAAAATTCCTTCGTTTCTTGTTACCTGTCATAGCGAAGGCATTAAACAAATACTATTGTCACATCAATTAATAGTTACAAACGCCTAAATCGTTACATCGTGGAAATCCCTTACAAAGTACTGTGTATTAACCAATTCAGATATTAATTCGCAGAATGTCATGAAGCAGCATAATTGTACGTAACACTTCATGCATTACCCACGTAAGTAATAATCGTACAAACTTACGGTCAGGAGGATGTCGCTCAACTTGCAATTACCAGAGTTCACTTGGGGAATAACTCGTGTTACTGCGCATCCAGTTTGCACTATGGTGAGGTCTCGGTTGAACATCAGATGAAATGGAAAAACTCGGCAGAACGTCATGGGGCTTACTTTCGGTTCTGCAACATGTTTGATGATATTGTTAATGAAGGTAGTAGTAGTTTTTACGAAGGAACAAATCCTATGGTGTGACATTAAACAATAACCATTTGAATCTCAATATAATTAGTAATAATATTGAAAATCATATTTTTATAGTAATAGCGACAGTAGGAATGATAATAATAATGGTAGTAATATTAAAAAATACCAAAGGGAATTCGCTTCAATTTTTCGAGACGAATATTAATTAATGTATTCAAAAATTGACTCACCCACGGATAATGTTTCCAATTCTGCGATCATAGGATTAGAAACGACCCCGGGCCCAGATGTGTTAGTGATCAGAAATTGCACGTGATCACATTCATTTTTTGTCTTCAATATTCGCATCTCTATATCCGTGCCGTGAAGCTTTTTTGCCACGGTCTACGACCGATAAAAGATATAATTCGTTTAATCATGGTTCGTTTTAGCCCGAGCGGATTTGTTAAGATGAAAATTAGATAGCAAGTGGCGATCGATTTACCGCTCGTTTAACTGATCACGATGCCAATAAAAACGCGTATCTTTGCTGGTAATGGTAATTCAGAAATTGGTTTTCAACTTTAAATTTGTGATTACGAATTTTCTTATTATTGTTGTTTTATGTCGAGAATATTTATCTATTTTAAATTGGAATTTTGTTGATGCTTAAATTTTAGCTTCAGCATTACTTACACCAGGAATGATTTAATTCTTCCTCCAATAAAACGATTGTCTAAATTGAGTTTTATACGCAAAAATTGGAACTATACTAGTCTATTCGAAATGCAAATAGAATTTCTACAACTGAATGAGAACAAAAGTGAAAGTTTTGGTACATTATACCGATTTGTTTATAAATTCTTCCTTTTAAAAAGCAACAATTATTCACCAGTACTCATTGTAGTATTTTACTGTTATACTATTCTATGGGAACCAATGTATTTGCTTATGCACTTCATCACCGTTTGCAACTCCGCAATTGCAAATCATTCTTTGTTCCTGATAACACATCGGTACCTTGCAAAATTATATTCTATTCGTGTACTAGTATTACTATATCCCACTCGCACGTTGCATACATTTCTTTCCACTTGATCAACGTTTGGTTACAAATGGTTCGAATAAACAATATAATATTTTCTTGTAAATACGTATCGACCTCCCAATGAGACTTTATTTGTCAAAAATAAGAATTCCGATTTCAGCGATACTTGGTCGCCAGCACTCGCGTTCTTAATTTATTCGTCTGAAGTATATACCTTAACGATGCCAATCACAATATGTTCCAAACCGGGTCGATCGGAGTAATAATGTAGTATCAGCGCCCCATCATCTGGCCGTTCTGTGCACCGGAAAGAGGGCGCCCTCATTCCCGGGTACAAAGTGCCTAAATGATCGTGGAGGGCGTCCAAGTTCTGTAATTAAACGTTACAGGTATCCATGTCAGCCTCTTGTCGCTTACATAATTATGGTGCACTACGTCCCGTCCAACTAAAACATATCTATGCCCCTAATTCGTTTTCGATTGCCACTTTGACCATACGTCCACGCTGATCGACATACACGATTTCATCGCACGAACCTCGTTACGCGTTTCCAATTCAATTTCTGCCCATTAATTTCTGTCACGACCGGTCGCGTTAATATACGAAATGGTAAGGCCAGAGGAATACATAAGAAACCGCGACATTTCCAAGATCGAGCGATGCGACGGGAACAAGTTGCTCGTACGTGACGTTAGACGAGAGAACGAGAGAGAGTACCGGAAATGAAACCTTGCGAAAGAAAACTGCCACGATAATAATCTCGTTTCGCGGTGACACTCGGCTTACTAATCGCATCGCACGCATTCATCGCGAACCAAGTTTCTCGTTGTTCGCGGTGGAAATCGGTTTATTCGAATAAGGTTAATAATAGTAATAATAATAATAATAATAACAGTCATAACAATGATAATAATAATAATAGTAATGAAACCGTTGGATGAACGATTCTTCGTTAAGAAAGTTTCATAAATTGATTCTGTGAAATGAAATTTCCTTTAGTAACACGTCTGTTTTTTGGTTAACACAGTTTATGAAAATAATCGAGGCACAGGGAATCAGTTTATTTGTCATAGAACGGTTTGAAAAAAACGCACGATTACAAATTGGATTATTTTATGTAAGAGATTGGAAATCGATTTTTTGTTTCACAATTATGGAAATTATTGCGCACCTGTAATGTCGATTACTCTGTTGCTACTTCGCGCGTTTATGATGTTCGACTTTCATAATTCTGTGAAAGCAAAAATGTCTACCTAGCAGCTGGGAATGCCAGTAAAAAGTGAACGACTATTTATTGTGGGAATATTAAGCAGAATTTACGAATCCATAATTAACATGATTTCTTTTCCCAATGAACGAACTTCAAATAAAGAGAACATAATAACGTCGCGCTTCCTTACATTTGTCATTAGTATTATTCACGCAAGAACCTTAATTTATGGAGCAACCCAGATTTCATTTCCCCCATAGCGTACGCTCATTACCTCCGCAGAATCGATTATTTCAAAGACAATGTACTATGCGAAGAAGAAATTGGGGCATTCATGCATCTTAGGTCATCAACATTTCTGCACTCGATACAAATGTTATTTATACACGAGAAATTGTGTACGATATGCAGGTAGAAGAAGCACGATTAATTTCTCGAGATAATGACAGGATATATATCATTAAATAAATGCACGCAAAAAATCCATTACTTATGGGGTGATACGATGTTTAACCCAGCCAGCTCTATATGACGTATAATAGTTCAGAAGGAACTGGTATTATGCTTTTTGCCCACTGAAATATTATAACGAACTCGTAATAATTCATTGCCCGAGCACGGTGGAAATATTTTCTACGATTGCGCCTCGTATAATTCCGCGTTCGTATTCCGACCACGCGAACGAGTTCACGCGCTTTTTGTTCGACCATTCAGGCATAGGTTGTCGCAATCGGCAACTGGTTCAACGCGTTTCCCTCAAACGAATCGTGAGCCGCGTTTAAAGCCATGTGAACACATCGCGAGAACGTTGCATACTTAATACACCGATGCAAATTCGCCGATAATGAAAGCACAAGTGCTTTGTTAATATTCCTGACCGCACGTTGCACTGCACAAGCGCGGAGAAAATGAACAAGAACAGGTACAGGCCCTGGGTTCTGCGGTGCGTGTCGATGAAAGCGGTGGATAAATTTAACGGAAAGACTCTGAGAGAAATCGTTAGTATTTAATTTAAGCAAATTGATATGGATTTTCGTACCGACTTGCGCGAATTTTATTCCGATTAAATTTGAGATATAAATGAAAGATAGAGCATTGAACAGAATATGTGCGCGATTCATATTTGATTTAATTACTGAATAATGGTTGCAATCTCTTTAGATTATTTGGCATTATTAGTTTCTCTGAATTGCGGCTGAAGAAAACGGATGTCGAAGATGGAATACGTTATCACCTATGTTTCCTAAAATATTTGTACAATTGTCGTTTGCGATTTCGTTTATTTGCTACGAAAAATTAATTTGTTAAGAGCAATATGTTTCAAGGCTTTTCTCTCTGCCTTTTCGTTCATTAAAAATCATTTCCAGTTACACGAGCACACGCAAAACTACGCGACACAATTTTTACATTACATTTACAGGTGCACAAGAACTAGGTGCACAAGAACTCGGTCGAAAGTAGCGAAATTCAATATTTAATAGCGCTTTACACGAACAAATTGGAATTCCACTTTGCCCGCCTGTTTACCCAATTTTTTACACAACACTATCCCATTATATAATCAACGGTGTACCACTTGTATCGTACATATCTCTACACGGCGGAACGATTTACCTACATGTCATCTTTACAGAAAACTTTCACCATGACAGCGTGGAATCGCAAGAATTCCGGTCGCGGTCCACTATGGTAATCTTATTCCGCAGAAAAGTGAATGGCCGTGGCGAACCAGCGTGTGCAAGCGTGATTTACCTGTAAGAAGTCCCTGGGCGTCGCCCCGAGCACCTGGAGAATCTTGTCGTAGCCGGAATCCTGGCAGAACTCGAAGAACATCCGACCAAACAGCTCCAGGATCTCGTTCGCGGGAATGTCTGCAAGATTTGTCGCAAATATCCACGGTACTTTCGTTAAAGCTCGATATGGAAGCCGATCGTTAGTCGTGCTAAACGGCTGCCGTCACCATCGACGTCGATATTACAATTTTCGAGAAACACGTGAGGAACTCGAGGACGTGATCGAGGATTTTCTCGTACAGAGAGAGAGTGAGAGATTAATTACGACGTCGATGCGACGTGACAAATTGCTCGCCGAGAAAACGTTTTCACGGCGGGTCATTGCAGCACAAGTGTTACAAGATGGACCCGTTTGTTTTTTTCTTTTTACTCGACGATTTGTGAATTCCATTTTATACGTTGCCATAGGAATCGTAATGAAAATTGTAATTTTAAAGGTGGCCTCGTGTTCTGATATTTGATAAGTTACCGGGTAATTTTTTTAAATAAGCATAAAAAGGCCGCTGAGCGAGGAAAGATCGTGATTTTTAGTAATATCATAGCGTTGAGGATGTATGTAAATTTTGGTTCTACTTGAGTGATAGAGTGTACGCTTTAAGCACGTTAATATACATATATACAATATATATAGGTCGAAATATGTGGCCAAGGGAAAATAACTACGTACTAAGTCGATTGACAGCTGCCGATATAATATTATAGGTAATTTCATCATCGTATATCTGACGAACCAGAAACTGTCCTTCCATATTAACCGCGGCATCTTTCCTGCACAAACAAAACGTAATGAACATTAAATTATAGTTAAGGTTAATTCCGAGGTAAAATAACTTCGTAGACATACATGCATAATTAATTTTCTACATTAATTTTCGTAAGCTCAGGATTGGATATTAAATGTACAATCTGCGGCTCCCATTCCTGAAAATGCTTGCAATAGTATAAAACAAAGTGGTGCGCCAGGAACAATTTCGAAATGTTTGGATTAAACAGTTACAGAGGGTTGTTTGCTACGTAATAGAGGATATTTTTCATTGAACAAAAATAGGCAACAAATTGATTAAAATGTCATACCTTTTAAATGCTTTCTCAAACGTTATGGTAACATAAAAGTCAGCATCTATTAAAAACGAAATGCTCGATTTATAGCTTCTGAAATATGAATTGCATTCAATTGATACTTTGCTTTGCACGCTGAAAAACTGTTGCAAACTGTACACTATTCATTTTATTTGTAGTAACAAAATAACCAGCTATTAAATTTATTATGGTGGCAGAATTTCAGTTGATAGGGTATCATGTATACATATACGTTCTAGTAAATATCGTAAAATGTTTGGAAATTAGAAATATGGTACTATAACAAGTCAAAGGGGTTGTTTATCCTGTAGCAACGTTTCGATTTGGGGATGTGTATAGCAAGTGCTTGATTAATTTTGCTCGGCGAACAAAGTAAATATATCTCAGCAGCTAAAAGGAAAGCATTTTAATAGGTTGCCAGGCACTCTGGTGGTTTCTATTAAATTTCCAAAGTGCAATCTACAGCCACTTCATCGTTTGACATGGATATGAGCTGTCACTCGAAGCCAACTAGGAAGTTTTCGTATAATTTCTCGAGACTCTCGCTGTCCGACATGGAGTGTTACATCTTAAATAAATGCTAAGAATAGAATTAGCTTTTCCACGACCAAAAATAAAACGTTTAACCTTGGTAATCGTAATTATAGAAATCTTCAATTTCCTTTTTATGTAGACGTACGCGTCACATAAGGTCTTAACAGGAAAATTTGTCCCCAAGTATTTGTTGTTTTAATACAATATATAAAATGTCTATTGTATAATGTATTTTAATCCTAATGTGTTATATAATAGAGAAACTTGAATGAATTTATTTCAGCATTGATGGATTCGACTCTTGTGTAATGGATAATATTTCCATCATAAATATAATTATGAACGCATTAACGTTATCGAGAATATATTTGTATGGCTCTCTAATAATTCTCTAAATGCTTGAAATGCAGCAAAAGCAAGTATTATACATAAATTAAAGACGTTCTCGTATTTTCATTACGTTAGAAAGTGTATATATCATTTACTAGTAACACGAATTCCAAAGAAACTTAATTTATATACTATCTGCCTTAAAATCGTAACTAGAAACCTGCATTATTAATATTCTTCTGCAATCAAACTCTATACAATAACTTATGGTTGGTATTGAACAACTTTCAAAATCGGCAATTGGCCGAACAACACCTTGCATTTCTGACAAACTTGTTAATCTTACTCGAACTCCGGAAATCAAACTTCCATATAACATCACCCGTCGTTGCGAGAACTACCTTCGAATATGTACAATAATATGCTGCTTGAGTTTCAATGAAATCTCACCAAACCTCGAAACTCATATTTGTCCGACCGTATCACTGCAATAATTTCAAATTTTCAAACACATTTACAGAAATGCACATGTCGCGAAACAACGAAACAATTATAAATATTATGCACGAAGGAATGAAAAAACATCATTATCATGCACGTTGAAATGAAAGCGAATGAATGTACGTAGATGTGTGCGACAAATGAAAACCCCCGAACAAATCCGATTGGCTGAGATAAGAAAAATAATCAAGACAAAAGTGACCATCGGTACAAGAGGAAACTTTTTTAATATCTATCCTATTTTCTACTATTTCAACTTACTTTATTCATTCATTTATTGGATAAACTTGATATGAAACACCGCCTGGTCCTGTTAATTCACATTAATGTATATATTCCTACATACATTGACGGTGGCACGACTTTTCTGCGCAAACTTCCACCCGACTTGAAAAGTCGCGCCACTTCCGTCATCCCTCTGAAACACACGAAAAACTTCGTGCTTCTGTAATGCTCCACAATTTTGCACATTCTACGAAAGTATAAGACCAACGAATAAACTCGCATCTCGAGCTTCGGCTGTCCAAGCAGCCTCTTTCTTTTCTCTCTCGTTTCTCGTTACCCCCCCCCCCCCCTTAGCCCCTTTACAAATTCCTCGAAAGAGTATTCTCACAGTGGAAAAGCAGAAAAGAAAGCACCATCGACAACCGAGGCGACTTTTCCGTCTAAGAAAACGATTGGAGAAAGGAGTTTCGCTGCTGTGAGCATAAAAACTTTCGCTCTTCGTGGATTACGGATATTCTTTTCACGTTCTGCCATGGCTCGGGAACTTCTGTGCGGTATTTGTTGGCTAGATTTGAGTGGGGGACGCCGTTGCAGACGCCAAGAATCGGACGAGCCCCCACGGGGGGCCAACTGGCATTGATAGGAAAACAACGAAACATTTTTGCAACCCCTTCGATTCAAACCCCGACGATTCAAAGATTTATCCTATGGACGACCGACGGGACCGGCGCGGTTGTTGGACGAACAACGAAACGCGCGGCAATATTTCGTAAAAAAGAAAGTGTAGCTGAATCAATAGAATCGGAAGATCGGGTCAACGAAAGTTTATTACACGAACTTGTTGATCCGACGGGATGGGGCCGGAATTTATCGTGCGTCGACATTTTCTTCCATTTCGTGGGCAAACGGGTTGCCTCTCGTCGGTCACGTTTTCCTTTTCTTTTTTATGACAAGGGGAATTCCTCTGGGTATAATATGTGAGGCGCACTTTTATCGCTGGCATTTCATTTAGGGGGTAAATGGGGCGGTTGCGGATAATAGAAAATAGTTTATGTTAAGTATAGATTGCGAGTGAGACCTGTAGGCGTAATTGATGAACCGGAAGGGTGAACATTTTGGCGGTGAGCACAGTTGTATGAGGTGGGCCGGACCGATTCGAATTGAAGGTAGGGTTTCAAGTATTCTTCGCGGTAATTAAAGGGCGGTAATCGTATATGTATAATGTTGTGTTAGATAACAGGGAATCATTTCGCTGAATGGAATAAAATCATAGTGGAAGCATAGGTATCTTGTTTCGTAACTGCTGCTAATTTGTGTTCCATTTGCCTCTGCCTGTTCATGTAGAAATTAAACGTCTGATGGAGCGTGTAATATATGTAATTGTAGCTATTACATATTACGCAATTACGCGGTGGATGGTACAAAGGAAACTCTGTGCATATTTTATTCTTGCTGATTATCAAATTTCGTTTCTCTATATGTTTACGCTTTTCTGGATGTTAATTTTTTCATTGCATATATAAATATTTTATCACTTATTCTTGCATACAATTCCGAAGCTCTTGAATTGGTGCGTCCAGTAAATTAACTAAAATGCTCACAAGAACGTATGGTACGCAATAATACCATACTCTTATACTGACGTATAATCAGTAAATCAAATATTAAAGTATCACCAACGACATAAACACTTTACCTCGATATTATTATTGTTGACATACTATCAATCGTATATATGTATATTTATATTATACATAATAAAAGTCTGCCAATATATTCTGCATTAATATGAAGCATCTTAAAGTGAAGAAATATTTACAATAAAATCGAGCAAAACCATGCGTAAAATATCCATTAATAATTATAACGATACACCACTAAAGCATTCTAATAAAATCAATCAGATCGTTTCTGCGTACCACAATCAATCTCCAAACAATAATAATCACGTCCAGAGCTACATCCGATTCCTCAAAAGACTCGATCATGGAAGCTCAAGCCTTCGTCGGTAGTATTTCGAAATTTGTCAAAATCAATTCCACGGGATTTAAGGTGAAGTCGAAACCAAGGTAACTCAGCTAGGATTTGTCGAGGCGGAAATTCAATCATCCCTTCGATTTCTACCGAAATCCCAACGGCCGAAAAATTCAATACAAATTCTGCTCGGCAGCGCGGAAAAGACAAGCACCGCATAGGTCAGCGAAATTTCAATTAAGCGCGCTTTGGATGCAGGTGATGGAAGCATGGAGCCACCCTATAGATACCTCTATGTGTATATACATTGACAGAGCAAAATAAAACTGGGCAAGCATGGACACATAGCACGTGGTCTGGTCGTAGCGTCTTCTCGCGATCAACTTCCAGCTTAATGCAGAAGCGAAAGCTCGACACGACCCGTCCATGAAATCGAACCAACGACGTCGAAGGTGTTTTTTACTATGCCACACGGGACAAAGAAGAAATTGATTCATGCAAGGAACTATACGCAACAACTGTACACAAAAGGAAGAGGAACATGGGACGTACGAAGAAAATAGTCGAATTAGACCGTCGTGCATCCTACTTTTTACCTACTTTATAGCCTCCCACGTCTCGCTGTCAAAGGTCTTCACAACCAGCAGCTCGAGGGCGTAATTCACAAAACCGTACTGCACATAAGACAAAAAGAACCATACGTTTTTTTTTCGCGTAGATCATACGAACGAGTACAACTAATAAATGTGAATAAATCGTGATTTACGTGATAACTGATCGTTTAGCCACTGATCAACTGACATTAACATTCACGGGCTGTCAACTGGTCTTGTCATTCGTTCAACAGTCACTGTCCGTTCGTATCTGTTTCGTGTTTGTTTCGTTGTCTTTCCCGAGTTTTTCTCTTTTCTTTTATAATGAACGTACCATGATGATTGTTATTGTTAAAAGGCTCCTCCACTTATCATTCCATTTTAATTGCCATGGGAGCCGTGTTTACCTCGTGCACACGAGCCACATACTGGAAAGTCGGCCTGCCGTTCGTCGGAGACGATAAGTATCGATTTTCTGGTAGCCGCTGCGCCACCTAGATACAGCCCTGTTACCCGTCTTCAGTTCACCCTCCAAGCGCCCCCTACACCCTTCCTATGCCAATCCGCTTTTCTGCTATCCTCAGCCCGCTATCGGAGCGATATTACTCGCTGAGTGAATACTTACAAGACCTGGAAGACTGACCAGAGGGAATTCGATTTCTTTGTTGGAACTGGACGTCTTTCCTTTTGTCTTTCTTCTCTTTTTTTGTATCCTCGTAATCCTTTTACTCGCTATGTTCTTGGCGCTGCTATTATTGTTGTATCGATCCTATTGGATTCGATGTGCGAGGTACAAAGTAAGAAAATGAAGCGGGGTATTAAGGTGTTAAATAAGTGAAGAAGGTTATTAGATTTTTTTTCATACCTCTTTATTGTAAGGAATTAAAAGTTTGTAGGTTGCTTGTTTGATATTGAAACTGCTTGCAGTTTTACGATATTACATTGGGATGCTGCGTTATTGAATAATTTATAGGATTCAAATTATTCGTTAGTTCAGTCCTTATAAATGTTTTTTTTAATTTTATTTAAAATAAAACACAATCTCACCGCCCAACTTATATGTAATGTTATGTTAAATGGATGCGAGTAAATTGAAACGCAGCATTGTTGACGCCGTATTGAACCCTAAAGTTGTGAACGGTACACTGGATTTAATTAAAGTAGGTAAATCTCACATTAAAGTCGGTGGAAGTATTAGGGGGGCAAAATATGCATAGCCTTAACAGCTTCCCAAGATTTTGTTCCGCTTATAGTGCCTTCATTATGAAGTCGCTCGATTAGTTTATTCGAAAATTAAACAAATCATCAGATAAGAAGCACGACGTACCAAACGCAAACTAATAATAAAGTAATTAATCTCACACAAAATTAAACGTAATTAAAAATATTTCACCGGTTCTTTAATATGTTAAGAAAGTACTAAAACGTGAAATAGTATTTGTCTAAATAGAAGTTTGTTGGAAACGGAGAATTCAGTGCAAGGTAAATATTAATCAGTCCTTCTTACAACGATACTTACAAGTCCATTTTACATAAATATACTATATTATACACACAAAAATACTTAAAAATACAGACATATCACTGACAAGTTAATTCGTCAAAGCTTTGAGCAAATCTATCACTCTGGCAATCTTGGAATATAAATATTGCTTTAGTATTAAGTACAGGATACAAGTCATGTACCCTGAAATATTTTCTCAAAGAATCAACCATCGTTCTTTTCCAAGAAAGTTTCGGCTTTCTTCGAGAATTCTTCCCGGAACATTCGGTCCCGAAATCAGGTTTAGCAACGATTTCTGGGTCAAGTTTCGTTGCAAAAACGATTACCGTCGTTCAGGAAGTTAGGGCAACAGGTTCGAACGGATTAATTTCGTATTAACGTTAGGCGTCGGAAACTGGAGCGCGATATAATATTCCGGTCGGACGTTCCACGCTTCGAAATACCGACTTCAGGACATGATGGAGAATAAGCTCGGCTTAAATTGTAATTAGAAATGAAGGCAGGAATTCGTAGCGCTTCTGCTGCCTTCGGGGGCTAAAAGACTCTCATTGAAACGTCTTGAATGGACGGATTCTATAATATTTTCGCGGAGCACGACGTTGTTCGACGGTGAAACTGAAGGAAACGGAAATTGCAATAGCTTCGAATCCGTGAATGACTGCACGGTTTCATTAGTATGATTATATTTGTTGTTAAGAATCGTTCTTTCGAACCAAGGAATGCGGTGATATTTGGGACGGGTGTGTTATTTTGGTTTTCGACTTGTTTTTAAGGAGCAGATACCTGTATTAGTAGAAGGATGATAATACGGAGAAGCGCTCTTTTTATTTATTTATTTGATTTTTTATTGAGAATGAGATGTAAAATATAAATATTCATTGTCTGTTAGTATAGTGTGCACTTCAATTTTCATAATTAATGTCTGCCTGGGAGGTTGTAAATATTTGGTATAACACAGATTCAACTTCTTCAAATTTTCGTCGTAAAGATTGTGATGTCGTAATGATTGTGATTGTGATTGATTAAGTTATACGTAAATAAACATTCGATGTTATCAGCAACTTATTGCACTCAGAAAATCGCAAGTGTATTTAATTGAGATATATCTGTTCTTCACTTTTCGGTTTTAACTAATTCTTAGAACTTCCCCACTAATATCATAAATATTTCATAAATCCCCGCACGATTCCTTAATTTTTCCTTCGAATATATCTTCCAGGGGTCCCAATGGATTAACTAAGACCACACACTATATTTTCCTTCCCTGTGCATTCAGAACTTCCCGGAATATCCGAACAATCCCCCACAAATTATACCCAGGGAAGGGATCGTAAAAGTAGCTTTTAGCCGGAATCCAAGCCAGAACGTACGTGTGCACGATCATCTAGCCAATGGCAAGTAAAACTATTACGTACGATTCCCGCGACGATATTCAATCCATCATTCGATATTCAAAAGGTGAATTCATTGACGACCGATCCAATCACGTTAGATCTGTAAGACGTGATCCCTATTTTAGCTGACTTCACGATATTGCGTGGACGTCAAGTAAAACTCCAAAAGGGCGATGCCAATTTATGCAATGACACCGTGACCAGCGAGGCGAGCTATAGATCAAGATTCTATTTACATATACATAAAAGGAAATAGACATCAAATAATAATATTCGTGACCAATCATCCAATATCGGTCTTCCTTCCAGCAAATAATTTCCGTGGCAATATTAGTGCAAACAGGCAACTTAGTTTTAATAAAATTCCTATGAATCCTTGCAAAGCAGTTGCAACTAAACACTGTAATAAAATATGAGCTATTATTATACATTGCCGACCTTCATTTTCAATGATAATATTAGTTGGCAATGTGATACAAAAGCTGCAACAGCAAAAGTATTATTTCGGCCGTAAGTAATTTCTGATTTAAAGAAATGTAAAGCTTAAATCGATAATGGATTTCCAAAAGTGGGTAACTACAGCTTATGTAGGCCACGCTGAAACTCCAAATATTTATACATCGAACTTCCTGTCATTTCGCGATCCCATTTTCTCAGTTCCAGAACGCGAGTACGTCAAAGAACCACCGGATCTGACAACACCGCGCTGTATCCTGATAAAAATATACGACCGGCAGAACGAAACTCGTCCCGACGTGAACTGCATACAAGCCGCGGGACTAACATTCCCCATTCGACATCCCTCGGCAAACTAATCAGAAAGTCAAGGAACAAGGGGGTCCTCCTCTTCCAATCAGAATTCCCTCAGTCCGTGACCCAAAGCGTTTTTGATTAATTCACACGCTGACCATCTTCCATCGAGCTCACCGGCAATTTTCCTCGGGGATCACGATCAGCTTCGTACTCGAAAGAACGACAAAGTGGTTGCCGTCGCGACGCGGACAAACGGCGGAAGGACCGTTAGGGGGAATGAAAGTTTAACGGAGCTCGCCCGGACGAATTCCGTTTCACCGGGACGGAGGAGAATTTGAAAATTTCATCGACCATGGACACAAGAGAGGAACATAAATATTTAAACGCTCAGTCGAGAAGCAGTCGAAGTTACGCGAACTCGATGCCTCGTGCCTGGCGTCGACAGTTTAAGGCTGACCCCTTTTCCCTGGCCGATGTTCTTGGGGAAAGTTCGCGAAGCACAGCGCCATGGATGGCAGGAAAATATCGGGCAATCCGTTTCGAGTGATCGTCCCGTGCAAACGCTTGGCCTCGAGTTCCCTACCAAACAATTTTACGTGCCCGGCTCCTCCGGTAATTTCACCGCTGAAACTCCACTCGTTGATTTTCCTCCGACTTTTCGTTCGTGATTGTTTCCGAGCAATTGGGCGGATATCGGTGTCGTTGGTACGTCGTCGACGGGCGACGTGCGCCGCGACGACGACATAGTTTTTCGCCAAAACTGCCAGATGTTTACCATCGCAGCTGTCGCCCGGCGTCAAAGACGAACAGGCTATATCGTACTCGTAATATCGGTATATAGGGCAGCGGGGAAATCGCGCAGACCTCGACCCGATTATTAAAGGCCAAGAGGACATGATGGAGCGTCCTGCCGTGGATAATTTCTCGTGAAAATCGACTGGAAGAGTTCGAAAATTGCGAAGAACGAGGTTTGTTCGATGAGTTCGTGGGGAATGATTTTTCAAAGGATATGTACTGGATTGTTATTAGCGCAAACATTATATGCCCAGTGGAACTTCTGGTGCCATGAATGTTATAGTCTTTGAATGGTGAACTGGTAGATTAGAGGTCGTCCATAAACCACGTTGTATGCCGATAAATTGTTAAAAAAAAATTGAAAAAAACTACGTAACACACTAAGGGGTGGAGGGGGCAACTAAGGGGTGTCCTCTGAGAAAAACGATCATTCCATCGGTGATTACAATAGCTTGTTTTATAGGTCATGGTGTTTTTATAAAAACTAAAGGAACATTGTCCGGAGTGTTTCGTCGGTTTTGCAAAATATTATACTGGTTAGCTTTTACGTTGAATATTCCTTGCACATTGTTTAGTGTAAAAAAATTGTAAACAAAATGGGAATAATTCAAAATTATATTATGTTGGTACCTATGTGAAACAATATCGAGGAGTAGGTAGTGTTATGCCTTGGAACTTCGTTAATTTTTGGAATAAAATTTAGTTGATATATTTCCATAGAGAGAAAAACGAATTGTCCATCAGCGACAAATTTCTTTATCCAATAAAAACATTCTTATACCACATCGACTATCGTGCCCTCTGGGATACGGGTCCGAATTCCTGTGTAATGGCATCAGCGTTCCCCAAACTATATTCCCTGGTGACACCCCCCAGTTTGGAGAGCGCAAAAAAAAAAAGAAAAAAATGCCACGAAAGTAGGTCTTGCGTATAATGCGGGTTTTTTTTTAATACTGTTACTAAGCTTTTTTTCGAGAAACTTACTACCGTATAAGGCTAGACGTATCGTAGTCTTATCGTGACAAAGGAAGCAGGATTTATCTTTCTACAACACTGGTTTCATTTATGAAACTCAAACGCATAATCATCCTAGGGTAACAAAATGTGACATCCATAATTTATCCTTCCGGGGGGAATTCGATGGTACATTATTGATTACAACCAACGTTGTTTCGTTATCCGAAACAACCTATAAAAGGTTTGAATTTTGTATCAAATTTTTTGTCGACGTGCTATCGTTACGACGAGCCAAGGGAATGTTTATTTCTTACGATCTTCCATGTAAAGCGGACATTAGTGCAGAACTTGGGAGGTTCAGATAGTTGGAGGAAATTTTCGAGAGAACCGAGGGGGAATTAACTACCGTGATCTAACAAGTTGTACGTTTCACACGTGCTTCGATGGTTCCCCTATAGAGGTGCGTGACTCTAGAAATCATAACGAGGTCAAGGGAGACGTTCCTCCACTTGTTAAGGGAGGTTAATGCATTCTTCTGGTGTACATCGTGGCAGGATATTCCTCTTAATGACGTGGCTATCTGAGTACCTTGGAGAATGAAATGTTTGAAAACTGGAAAGTACCTATCAAAACGTTTTCGCATCGTACACTTGAAAATGCTATCAAATTCTCGTATGGAAACTTGAATAATATTAAAGCCTATGAGGATAAATTCTATTTGAATACAATCTTGGAGTTTCTTCGTTTCAACCAACTGACTGTAGGTTAATTTGGGTGATAAATAATACGAGCAATTGTTAATGATTCTTACTACACACTTGTTAATACGAAATTGTAATTTGCACCTTCGCGTACATAATTAATCTTCTCTAGATTTCCTCGTGATAGCGTCAGGGATACTAATTTTCAAACACTGAGTGACTCGTGTTTATTAATGGTTACTAGAAGCCTGCCCTGTATGAATAAAATATTCCTTCGAGCACAGTGTAACTCGATCACGAGTTGCTCCACATTCCGTGGCTCATACCTTGAAACCGTAGAAACTACGCACGATAACATATAACAAGTTACAATTAAAAAGGGTTCAATCTGAACCATCTTGAGTGTTGAGCATTCCACAAATTTCAAAGGAGAAACATAAATCTGCAGAATATAAAATACACGGAAACCTGCATTTAGAATACAAGATATGTGCAACAATTTAACCGATCACCGCTTCACCTCCGAATAAAATTTCTTTCATCAAACACCTTTCATCTGTGAACCCCATGTGTTTCGCCCATCCACCGTTCTATTTTTTCCCTCACTGTGTAATGCCCCGTTCGTTACGATTATCTCTGTCGAATAAAATCGTTGGCCTGGCCATTGGTCGAGGAGGCGAGCTGCGAATCGATGCAACGACAGAATTTACGAGGCTCACCACCCGGCGGATTATGAGGTAAGATATGGTCCTCCATCGACGCCGGTGTTTGCTCGTAAAAGCATGAAAATAATGGGACGTTATATAATTGCTGGAACGTTTACGATCGAAAACTTTACGAGTCGTGTGTCGTTGCGACGAGTAGCAATCGTATCGGCTGTCAAACGAAACGCATGGCCATCGACCGTCAGGGATTAAATGGCCCCGAGTGATTCAGGATTGTCACGACGTCGCGACGACGACGACGACGTGGCGTGGGTGGGGTTCGATAATCAAGGGCGACGACAACCGGGCGCTTTTCGTCTTCCGCTCCTCTACAGTGAAGAATTATCGTTCGATTTCGAGGGTCGGTCGTGAACGGCGAGGGAAAAAAAGTTTCTTCGTGAGTCGCTGATACGTCAGGATACCATGGAACGACGGTCGAAGCCCAGCTTTCGATCGTCGCAAAAACGCTCTCTGCGTCGATCTACGATCTCACGTCACACCGATCGAACGTTAATCCGCGCGGCAATAACTGGAGAAAATTCGTTAGCGACGGATGCTGAAATATGCGACGGATATACGGCCCTGTCGTTGCTGAAAGCTTTGGCGGACGTGTTCTAACGACGGTGCGCTGTGAGTGGAATGAATAAGCAGGAATTACTGTTTGATCGACGTGTTTAGCTTTTGCGTGGAACTCTGGTGAAATTGTTGATACTGATTGTGTAAAGGAACAACAGTGCATAAAAATGTGAATACAGCCGGTGGGTTAGAATTGGGCCAAATTGGTTGAACTTAAAGATTAGGGTGCAGTTTGCGTCTCTTCATACGAATTAGTAGATTCAGGTTCACTGTGTAGATGCTACATAAATTGATTCTCGTTATAAATAAATCGAATCTCCCTTTTTGAAGTTAGATGGAAAATATTTTGCATCGAACTGTGTAGACGCAGTTCAACTAACGGAGGAAACATTTCTGTAGATTTGTGATTTTATACACGACAATCTAATTACAATAGTGATTTGGAAAGATTGATTGCTTACTGTAACTATAACTGTTTGAGTAATTGCTTGCAGAAAGTTCCTCGTATAGCTATAATCTATTATTATAGAAAGGAAACTTTCAACAGGCAAAGTATATCCCTCGCCTAGAAACATTGTATTGGATAATGTACTTTCGGAAAGTTTACGAATAAATCTAACAGCTGATAGCAGCAAACGAAATAAAGTTCTTCCCACGTCGAGATAAGTAATATTTGATATGTATAGATTCATTATATGACACGATATGATCGATCATTACATTGTAAGTAATTTCGAAATCTAACTACGATACTGTCGTCAAACAATAATCATGATTATTATCGACCAAAGTAATAGTCCAAGCTATATTTAATTCAGACTTGTTAATGAATGCAGAAAGCTTTCCTTGTACGATTAAAATATTCCATCTTATTCAAGCAAGACCCTTCTGAATTAGGTTCTCAGATGTAGTAATAATATCAAATCAGCGAAGCCTTTATACATTTGAATGCCATGGATTCTCTTTGGTAGAAGTCTCCGAATCCTAATTCAAGTGACAATAATTAGAGGTGATAATAATCTGAGAAGACCTCTTGCTCGTAGATTTGCGCCCTCAAATATTTAATTGGATCGGTCTAATTAACTCAGATATCGTGTCATCAAGGTATCAACATGAATTGCAGATTCTTGAGATTGTAATTGAAGCGTTAATGGAATTACTCAGGAGGTAATTCTGATGTAGAGATTCGTAAGAGTTGAAATTTGTTTCTATTACATTTCGTGGAACTTTTCGATTCGAAAAACGTGTTCTTAAGGGTTGTTCACTTTCGAATGAAACAATGCAAATGCAAAGTAGATATTCCATTGTAACTTTAAACAGAACTTTCGAAAAAACCAGGTTTTTCAAGCCGACAGATATTTGCCTAAAAGAGGATAGCTCACAGTAATAAGATTAGAAAATTTAAATTAAAGATAAGATAAACAATGAATGTACATCTGACAAAATTTGATTCTTCCAATAAATCAGGCTGTGAATTTTTCATACTTTTCTTTATATATATTTTTCGTTGTTCTTCTTAATGTTTCTTCATTACAAAACCAATCTCCAAATGATATGGATCGAAAAACATGAAGAAGCTTTAATGAAACGAAATCGATATTATTACACGTCCCTTGGTTCCCTTCGAAGGAAAAATTCACGTACGTGTTCGATACCCATCTGGGACGCATATAATCCCTTAACGCGTCTCGAACTTAACATTACGAACCACCGATACAAAGGCAAATAAAAAGAAGCAGATAAGGAGCTCCCAACGTTGTCCCTCTCATAAATCATCGAAGTGCAAATATTGAACGAACTGTGCAGCCAGTTACTGGATTGCCTCACGACTGTCCCCGTCGTGTTACGGGGTGATTTATTTACGAAAGACTCCTCTTCTTGTCGTAAAGGCGTCGTTTGACGATTTAGAATCAAACCTTTCATCCGGTCCTATGCAAATTTGCTTGCCACTTAGTAGTAGACACACATGCTGCGAAACATACCGAAACATGATACATTAGTTCATTCGGGCTCTTTCTATGGAAATTTAATATTGTTTTAGGGAGGGAGGGGTGCTGTTGGGGATGACGTTCACACGTTTGTAAATTGACAGTATGTAAAAATATGACAGCCAACATTTTTGGAATTTATAGAGGAATTTAGCTTTGAATATATTCAATGAACGCCTAGAAACGTTGTCGACGCAGTAGTATAAGTCTGATTATGGTCAGACCATAACTCTGGTAATTTTCCTCGCCTTTATCTGTTCGTTTATTACATTGGAAATTGTGTTTGCCCCCCGAGCATGCATGCACTTTCGGGGTAATTAAATGAACTGCCTCGGTTTATTCGGATTTGACGACGAAAATATTCTAATGCAGATGGTTGACTGGCGATGGACGAATATAAAGGGAAGCGTACGGTAGAAAGTATGCGCATAGATCAAATTTCAGGGGCAACGGCGAGGGAATAAAGTGAAAAGACATTCGTCGAAAGCAATTTGGAAGTTCTGTAAACATCTAGTGAGGTTTTATTGCTCGTCGAGTGAGTAAAATTTCCAACACGTCGCGTAATTCCGGCGACAGACCGTGATTCTGTATTATTGAGTGCTGATATAAACTACCCTGTAATGGTCATAAACGCTAATCTCGTGTTGATAGCCGTGCAAGTAGTAAAGTATTCCACCACGATCTACGTACTCTCCTCAACATCAAATAAACTTTTTACAAATAGCGTTCACAAAAGTGAACGCTATTTTATACGATAACACTGTCAACGGTACGGCATCTCAAAAATAGAATAACACACACGCGTGTTGAAAATGAAAGATAGAAAATTCATTCTGGATCAATGTTTGAATAAAGGTCTCCTATCGCAATAAATATTCTTCGAGATGTTTAAATTATAATTAATTGACACACCCTTGCACAGTAATAGTTTATCGATTCCTATGTCTCAGTAAATAATTTATTCATTTAATAATAAAATATCAATAATAACGTTCCTTTTAATATTTTATAATATTTTCCTACCGAGCTACAACAGAAATATACTATTACACTAAAAAAATGACCATGCGTTCCACACAAGTTATCTCACCACTTCTGCCCATTATACATTCTTTCTCTTCGCCCTTGGAACGTGTCAAACGAATATTCAAACCAACCAATTCAACCCACCCCGCACTTACACACCCTCCCCCGATTCTCGCAATTATATCTGTATCAACCGTTCCTCGTACTCTTCTCAACAAGCCGCTCGCGTATATCAACGCGAACACCTGGGACGTCTTCCTAACAAGATAATCAATAGAAACGGGGCGCTCGTTAAGTGGACATTACGGCGGGAAGCTGCGAGGAAGGTCGAGGGAAGGTAACAAATTGCGGGGGAGGTCGTGGAAGCGCGAGGGCGACTGCTTTGCATCGTGAATCTGATGGGAACTTAAAATTGGAAAGCCATGCCCCGGCTTCGCCGAATCATTAATCGATTCGATTCAAGTGCGAAACAGAATTATCTGCCCCCTTGGTCCTCCCGCGAAATTAATTAGCCAAGGACGCCGTCGCGATTTGGATCCTCGAAGCCTGGCGTCGAGCGATGATGAATAGCGTTCCGGTGTTAATTAAAAATACCGTCACGCATCGAATATCGATGATTCCGTCGGCGTGCTAGACCCCCCGTTGCTCGTCGCCGTCAGCTTTCATTTCGTTTTCGATGCCACCATAGAATCCTGCCGCCAATCGGAACGGTCGTATGATAACGCAGGAATGATCGATGTCATCGTGTGGCCAGCGGTGTACTAGCAATGTAGGCTGTTTCAATGTTTGCGATGCGATTAGGGAGACAATAAATGCGAATATTGTACCATATAAGTATAGTGTATTGTTTTCGGAAGGATTTTATATTTTGGTTGTTCACCGAGGATCGGAGTGATCATATTCAATAAAGTCGATTTGTATATTTTATAATACTTGGGCAAATATATTTTTATGTAAATTATGTTTGTACAACAGCGAGAAGGGTGCAAGTTATATATGTATACTTTGGTGAATTGTATTTTTGGATCATTCTCAGTAAATTGGTAAATGTATCGGTGTTAATATTTGCAACAATTTTTACAACTGAGATAATCTAACTGTATGGAATTTTAGGTTACAATAAAATAATTTAGATTATTTGAAAATCATTATATTGTAATTGGAAATTTTGTTATAGTTTTAGGTACGTTTGTCGCTTAATGTTGCTTGCCAAACAATTTTCCATTGAAATCTCTTCATAAAGTGGTCAAATGGTTTAAGTAATATCAATAGCAGTACCCTTTGCATCAATTAGCATAGTTTAAACGGTTCAACTTGCTCTACTAAAAGCTCTGTTCGTTAATATTTGAGGACCGAATCAAAAGTATTCTGTACATACAGGAATAATATAGATATTAAAATATATAATGTATGTGTAATTAAAAAATTAATTTGCCTCGTCCCTTTTTATCCACAAGTTTTGAATTAAAATATATTTGTTAATGCCGCAATGAATACTGGCTTACTATAGCGAAATGACAGTGTTGTCTTTATAAAACATTTGCGAATAACTTTAACGTCGAGTTGCTTGTCAATTTTTATAGTGAAACACCATCAAATGCATTCTTGAAGGCTGGTCATTTAAGCCAGCCTAGAATAACCATCAATTTCTATCCCGTATAATCTTCTCCGACGGCAAAGAGCAACGTCGACTTTCGCGGTTTTATCGGCCTCTTTTCGTATGCACTTCCAGCCAAATGTTCCCATTACATTCCCAAGCTACTGGTTCGACTGAGGCGATTAGATGTGCGACTCGATTGAAGTTCAATGTAAGTGGATCGATCGACACAGGTTTAACGCTACTTGCGCGCACCTGTTCCGTCGAAGTCGATTCTTTTTTATTTCCGGCTGGTGAAAACCGAAGGAGGAAGAGTCAAGAATTGGTGGTTCGTGCAATCATGTTACAGAGAAAAGCAGATTTGCTCTGTCTATTGCTTCTAAAATTTGTGTTTAATCTTCTCGATAAATTAATAAGCAACAATTGCAATGGCAGAGGGTGTCATGAAATTGAAATACACGTATACTGTAAAAAATGAGTAAATATTGAGTTTGTCGATAGCAATGAACATTTCCTGCTTTCAGCAAAATCCAATATTTTATGCAGGTGGTTATAAGTTTTTAATATTTCCAACTTCCTGAAAGTTCGTATTATTATAATAAACTCGAACAAACTTTGTGTTGTTACAATGAGCTGGTAATAAACTCGAAAAATTAACATTTCCTTACTTCTATTACTTCGTACAACTTGAGATCTCAAGACCACCATGCTAATAATTCATCGACAGAAATAATAAAAAAAGTTAAATATTCTCTTGGCTCAAAATAAATCGCGATATCGTTCAACCTAAAATAAAAAAAACATTTCTTGACAATCGCAGCGGGGGTTCAACATTAACACACCCTTCTAAAAACTAAAACCCATTACTCCAGAAACTCTCAAGTTAATTTACACGCATTGATTCAAATACAACCCCGAGCAGCAGCGAATAATGCAAAATAGGTATCTTTTCGCAGAACAACAGCGAAATCAGATTTGGAAAGTCACTTTATACGTCCAAGTTAATCCACGTGGAAATATTTACGGGTTGTTGCTGCCGCTCGCGAGAAACAGTCTACATAAAGGAAACTACACATGTTTCTTTCGCGGAGGCGACCACGTAGAAGCTTTTATTTCCGCCCGATAGGAATCGACGGAAGGATATAGTGAATGCAAGTCGTAGAATTCGGTCGTGATGCAGCTTCATCCGTGACTAGATTCCTCGTGCTACAAGTTTATATAAATAACTTTGATCGCTATGGAAACTCAACGATCCCCGGAATTTCGATAATCGTATATGAATCGCAACGGGAAACTTCTTTACAAAAAATTCGTTGCTTGTTTGCTTCTATACAAATGGAATAGAAGCGGGAATGTATCGATGGTTAATTAATAGGAAACCACGATGTTAATTAAGGAGCCGCAGGCGAGAACTGTGAGCACGTTATTTCTTTCGCCAATGCAGTGGAATATGGGCAGAATATTTTAATGCATTCCATTAATGAAATGGAACAGGGAACAAGGTATCGAAGCTGAGCGGAGAGGAACACCATATACATGTATACATACATATTACATACATACATGCATAGGTGCTTGGTGGTACATAGAGGCGAGGAAACTGTGTCGAGGTGAGAACTTCTTTGCTTCGGTTTTACGTGCCAGTAAGAAGCACGCTGAATCTTGTATTGTTCTAAAAAATATATTCCTGTAACACTGAGAAGTAGTAATGGTTAATGCAAGACTGGCAGAAACTGAAGGAAATATTATTGTGGCTTGAAATCTCGCGTTCCAGATTTTTGTATAATTTTTGTTATTTTGATCTTTAGAATAGAGCATTCGATCTGCAAATTTGATTATACTTGGCGGAGTCAACGAATAGTTGTCAAGTGACAAAGAGGGTGCAAATTATTGATCTATTGATTGACTATCTCTTCGAGACTTCCAGTAATAAATTCGAGTCGCTCATTCATTTCTGGAACGAGGTGTGTTCGATAAACCCTTTGATAATGTCAAGGAGTTCGTCGAGTGCAGCGAGGAATAAGTGCCGCCACAACCTTTGCTAAACCTCTGATATCCAATGGGAAATCTTGCACGCTCTTCTACAACTCTTGCTCATTCCTCCTTTGGGAAACATTTTTCAATACCGCCTCTCGTGAGTGTTCGAGCGATTTCTCGGTGTGCAAAAACTGCTGGGAAGGGCGGCTTTTCTGCTTTGCCTTTGTTTCGATTATGCGATACTTTCAATGCGACATTTTTATTCAATTGTCGTGTTTTGTGCTGCGAGTATTTTTTATTGTTCATTTCAGATTTACCGGATGAATTTTCTGGTTGAGCAATTCTGTATTTTGCAATTCATAGAAAATCTAGATATTATTTGTACAATTATTCCATGCAATTGCAATGGGAATTGCGAAACTTATATCTCCTTAATCATAGAGTTATAAATTAAATATGACCAATTTAATTATGCAAAATGCTTAAGCCATTTAATGAAGAGAACGGCAAATTTTTGTTAGCTGCACGGCATTCCATTCTCAGTCTTAAAATTTTGGAACGGAACCTATTGAAATGGATTTAATTACCCTTCGAGGTAATACTTCAATCTATTGCAGTTGACAGTGGCCGCGTTGAAACCTATTTCAATATCTAACAGGTTCCAACTTAAACCGAACGAATGTAGGTGCGCAAACCTCTTGAATTTCCAGGATTAAGCATAATACTTCCAGCATTTGTGATCACGGCTGCCTGCTCGTAATCCCTTCAGTGATATAAAACAACATCCAGCTTATTCGTTTTCTTAGACACACAATAACTCACAGCAGATGGAGATGAAATTGGTTTATTCAAATCAAGGTGCTTTCCTGCAGTGATTCGGTAAAAAGGGTTGAATCGTTTGCTCGGTATAAACGCAAACTCCTTTGTGACTTCGTTGCGAATAATTGTGGCGCATAAAAAATATTACTGGCAATATAATTGTAGAAAGAAAGACGTGGTCTGTAAACTTGTTACGGCATTGCGAATATTATAATATTATTATATGTATCGTCTGTATTCTTCGTGTCTCATAATATATAAATAATTGGTTGAATTAACTCACAAGAAAATCCTAACTCGATTGGTGTATCAATCAACATTATATTAGAACAGTTAACTCAAATCAAAGAGAAGATACGAGCAAATAGCATTGCCAGATGGAATTTTAGTGAAAAGCAGGCAAACGTTCTGAAGCCCAAGAGCAAATCAAATGAATCAGAGGGATCCGAATAAAGCGAACTAAGCGGAAGGCACGTTTCTTTGAGACGGAGGAGATCCATGTAAGTCAAGCTAAGCCTGGCCTGCTGCGGATAAGTCAGGTGTCCGAACAGGATCGAACAAATCAGATTAATTCGCAGAAGTTTCATGGAAAGGAAGAACGAAGTTAGAACAGAACAGAGGAGGTCTAAGACAGCAGCAAAGACGAATTAAAAGATATCGGAAAAAGTTCGGGGTAGCCGCTGGCATGATTGCGTGAAGGAACGACGAATAACGTTTAAGTGAATGAGCAGAAAGTGGGGAAAGTTTCGTTGATATTCTCCGTGTGCGTGTCACTAATGAAACGAATATGTTACTTCTGTATGGTGATTTTTTAAGTAGCGATAGAACCACAGAGATTCGAAAAAATGTAATTATATATATCGTACGAAAATTAAGATCAAAGTACGAAAACATTTGCACACTTCGTAAATACAGTAGCTTAAAATATTATATATTGCTTAAAAATATAACATAATATTGATTAAAAATATTATAGAAAAAACATGAGTGGTCTGTTTTAAATATACATACAAACATTATTAAGCAAAAACGAAGCATGTATTTACTTTTCTTATTATAATAGAACGCGTGGGAAGATAGTGGCTGGTACTTCATGAAAATTCATCCGGCATGCATAAGAACTCTGGAGAAACGGGCTGAATTTGCCTCAGGTTTATCAGAAATTGGTTCGGCAAGATCGAAGCTAATCAGCGCAAGTTCCGGAAGTACATAAATGAAGATAGGTCCTGTGGAAAGTTGCCGGACCTCCTCTGGATGAATCAGGATGGGTATAAATGGCTCGAGGCGTGTTCAGCCAAGTCAACGAGGGTCTAAGTTGATCGAGGGTATTGAGATAAGTTGCGTCCAGCTTTCCTGCTTAATACGTAAACATACGTGTTTCTAGAAGCAGTAGACAATGCTCAGAGCAGGAGGCTTAATTGCATGTAGTGGAAAAACGTTGTATTCGTTAATTGTATTTCCCCCAGCGTTAAGACAATATTATAAAAATATTCAGAAACAAGTCATTAAAATATTATAAAATATCTCTTTGCTTAAATCGTCCTACATAGCAGAGGGAAATTTTTTTAAGACGTTTCGTACTGCATCTCACCAGTTATCGTTTAAAATCATCACATTTTACTAAATATCGTCCCAGTTTCTGTTTCGTGTACACGCACTTACATGTACATACTACCAGCGATAGGTGCAGCTTTAACGCAACGCCGACAGAGAGTGTCCGATAAATCAAGTCCAATTAAACAAAAACGTACTCAAGCATGGCGTGTACAATTGAATTGCTTTCACGGCAGCCCCATGGAAAAGTGAAAGGAACGAGCTATCAAAACAGAGAATTGTTCATCTGTTCGATCACTCGTAACCTCTTCACGCAAACAGTACCAATTACCCGGTTATACACCACAATTATTCCACTCCGACTGCTTCTCAGCCCTCTTTCACACAATGAACAATTCATCCCCCGTGGAACGAACCGAAAATCGAATGGGTCCACTCCTGACCGCTGAAGCATCACCAGCGATTGTCCATTACGAAAGTTTCCCCCTATGCCGAAAGTGCTGTAAGCGAATCTTGATTCATCGCCAGACGAAACTACAGATAAGCTTACGTGCACGGAGAATTGCACGCGTGCAGCCAGAACGCAATTGCTCCATTGTTTCCAATGTGTGGGGATGATAGGGGTAGAAAGTTTCGACTTGTCCGCTGGCCCAATCAAATTCAAAGTTCCGACCTGGTACAAGTGTTCGAACAAGGTGTATTCGAGAAAGTTTCACTGTCTCCCCCATCGTAGATGGTTCGAATCAAGGAGGCACACGCATGCACAACCCGTCAGCGGCATTGGTTCCTGTTGAAAGAAGCGATCAGCCTACCGGAAATGGAGCTCTTGCGGCAAGCGACTGTTCAGAATGTAGCTGATTACAGTTTCAAACTGTCCTTGTGTAACGCAACGAGTTAATTTCCTGGTCCAAACGATACTGGCATGTCTGGAATTTCTCTGTGATGTTAAATATCGCGCAGTTTTGTTAAACGTAACGAAGAGAAACGTTTCGAAATTATTTTCGTTTCTAATTAGAAGTTGGCGATTTTAGCGCGCTATCTTCCGCCGTTCATGCGACTTTCGAGGAATACTTTGAGTAATTATTAATATATTCACTTCTTTGAAGAGGTAATGTACAATATCTGTTTTCTGAGTGCATTCATTTGGTGTATGTTAGATTCATTCCCATTTGCATTGTGTCTTTGTTTCTCTTTCAGTTGGACTAAAATGTTGAATGTAGAATAATATATTGACAATTGAATATTAATCAACATAATTTCTTCCATAAACCATTTCATGGCTTCCAATGTTCGTCTAAATAATGCATCCGATAACACAATATTTCGGAGAATGTTCATTCATTTATTCATAGTTGCATCTTAGACTAATATTAATGAGGCACACTCCAAATTGACACTAAAACGCACGACGTGTACCTGTTTCACACGAAACAGATACCGACGTGAAGTGTGTACATATACACGCATGTAGCAGCATCGATATTTCTTCATAATGGTCGTTATGGCGACCAGCCCCTGTTGCAATTTTCATTAACTGTAATATGAAACGCGAGATACACTGGTAGCGCGGGGTTGCTCCTTTCGGCGTAATTTCCACTGTTTGCATCCATTTGAGTTTGGTAATTTGTCTGCATTCGTAGTTGCCCGTGGTACTTTTACGCGCGAGCTGCCGAGTCGATAGATTATTTCTACTTGCGCTGCGCGTTGAAGGGTTTGAGCTTCAATTTATTGCTGTGTTAGAAGTGTCAGGAGTGTGCAATAAAGTGTGCAGCTGCTTCCCGTTTTGCATACTTGCAACCTATTTCTATTTATGGGAATTGTAAATCTTCGTTCAGCGAGGGAATGGTTTTGCACGTAGCAAGGTATTCGCGAACGAAAAAAGGCACTTGTGCTTGATAAAAAGGAAGATGGCATTATTAACAAATTTCACGTCAATTTATTTGACTAAGATACTTGGTCAAATAATTAGTGATGAAATATAATTCTTTTGTTCAGATTCTTGTATATGTAAAATATATTATTCATTATACCATGAAATTTAGAACGTTAGTTATTAAATTTTCTAATATAGTAATAAAATGGTACTTGTTACAGGATCTCACAAATTGAGTGAAATCAATTTTATTTGGTGAAAATACATATAAATATAAATAGCGACTACGTGTAGGGAGTACATATGAAATAGAAATTTTTTTATTCTAACATGTCTTAATTAATTAATTATTATCAATCGTCCGCGCAATTAATACTGCAAATTTTCATCGCTGAATGTTGAAACAATTAATTGCACCTCCTTGAAAATTAGGGAACAATTATTACCGTTCGTATAAACCCAATTTACAACCTACGGTTCTTTAAAAAGCTATTGCCAAATATCCTCGAATTTAATACATTCCATTTCGAAATTGTATCCCCTTAATATACAATTTGGTCGAAGCAAAGTTTTATTGCTTTTATTCGCCCACGCTCACCGTTCCAATTCTAAATCCAATTTAATTAAACCGAAAGACCCATTCTTTTCACTCGACATCGTTTTCATGCATCCACTATTTAAATCAGTTATCAAATTACACCCCACGATATTACAATTACCGTATGCATACGTAGGGAATACAAAACTACTCTACTCGCGTAACACCATTTTGATAACTACCGTTTAGGACCGGACTTGCCAGAAGTCGTGTACACCGTTCGAACATTCCCGGAACACTTGCTTCCGGTATTCCCATTTCTCTGCGTCACGTAGTGGTCGAGTTTAAGGATCCGTGCAATGTGTAATAATTCTCCAGGGAAATGCTCGCCGGTGTGGTCCGCCCCCGTTCCTCGCGTGGATCTAAGAACGATTTTTACACAACACACCCCCCGGCGTTACTCGTTTCACAATTCTTCTTCTCGTTGATCTTCTGGAAGAAAATAAACTGGCGAAAGTTCTTTAAGGTCTTTTTACGATGTTTGGACGAACCTGCACGCTGAGTTATGTTTGACGACAGTAAAATTTACTTTCGTCCAACTTTGTTAAGGACTTTACTAACCGCGCTTTGCCTTTTATAGTACACCTTTCTGCCCACCCATACTGTCATATATTTTCCTGACATTTCCTGTTTTGTTCGTGGGATCACTTTGATACGATCTACTTTAATTTACCTGCGATTCTAGCAAAGACGTATTTTCGTTATTTAACGCGACGTGCTGGAATACGTTATTTATCGATATGAATGTTTCATATTTTCATTTGCCCTGCGTTCAATTTTTAATGTCGTATAGTGAGTTTTTAATATTAATGCCTTTTCAAGATTGTGGTGGGGCATGATCGAAATCACAGCTACTGATTGTCGTACATATTGATACGTCATATAGTAAACAATGTAAATGTAAACCATTGCACACATTCACCAAGTTCCGCGGCACCTGTGATCGAATACCATACATTGATCACGCGTTCTTGCAATTCCTAAAGTGATATATTGAAACATAAAACCCGAACATATAGGAACCTTTCATAAAATAAGAGCAAAGGCGTCGGCTAATTCGTATCTCTAAATTCGATCTAAATAAGAGTGTAAATAAATAAAAATCACGATGCCTATTTCTCAGTAACTCCTTCTCAGCATTTTCTTCTCATCTTTCAAGTACGAAACAGATACATAACTTGATCGGCCCAATTTCTGAAACCCCCCGTAAACAATTTCAAAGCGAAACATGTACCACGACCCCCATATTACGAATTTCATAGCCAAATTGAAATTATTACACCTTGGAAATCATAAGAATCATTCGATAGCAGTATTCAAAACACTTTCGTTACAATTTTCGTGGAAAACGCAACAACGTGACTCGAAAACGGACAAGTTTATAGAAATCGGTACAAAGGATTTCTATTACAGGCATAGAGCGGGTGCAATTAAATCCTGGGGCTCGTGTGTCGCCATTTAGTTGGCCGCAAATTTCTACATTTACCTCGTGCCAGCGACGCCACTACTGTTCTGCCACATTCTGCCGAGAGATTATTGTACCAGCCTGTATTTACTGCGAGCACGCCGCGAACGCTTCGCTGTATTCCATTCGCGTCACTCGCGAAATGTTGGCTTCTTAATTAAATTAATAACGGCGCCGTTTTCTATGCAACACAAGCATTCATTGTGCCGGGGAAAAATTAAATATCTTTGCCGCGCTTTGCGCGGGGGAGTCGAATTAATACCGCCGTCGTGCTACTCCATTCCAGGCTCGATTACGAAGGGGTGAAACGTGAATCGAACCGGAATCGACGTTTTTGATAATTGAATTCCGTTCGCCGCCATTGTCTGGAGGGTTTTACATATCGCTGTTTCGTATGGAATCGTTTGTACTAATATTGGCAGTATCTAATAGTAGCGAAATATTTGATGTATGTAATTGACAGAAGCAGAATTGGACCGAATCTACTGAAGCAGAATTGAAGTTCGTGAACATGTTAATCTATAGTATAATGGGAAAGAAAACGTGCGATTCAGTTCAGAGAAAAGAATCCAAAAATTATTTTCAATCTCTAATATAGATACCGTTGCACACTTATCGTCTTTTTGATTAATAAAAGCAAGCAAAAAGCCTGTAGGTGTTTCACAGGTGAATTTTCTTAATTAATGTAACACGACCTGCTTTGATATTTTCTTGAACGACGAGCAATGAATACCAGTTGCTTTATACGTGAATGAAATAAAATAAATAAAATGGATATTATCGTTCGTAGGAGACCGCGATACGTAGCAAATAATGACGAATGGTCTATAAAAAAAAATACAGAGGGAATTGGTGATTCCATGATACGAAAGGAAATATGTACTTCACCTACCATTATCCCATAATGGCTACATACTTATTTAAATGTGTCAAGATCCAAGGGTGGCGTGTAACTTCCGTTCCTAATCCGCGAGTGGGTGAACTTTTATGGTTTACGGTAGACTGGTGGGAAGTTTATAGGAAGGTCCATGTAACTGGGAATTGTATAATATCTCGACGAAAATATAATCTATTTTACATAATCGTTCCGGTTTCGAGTGATATGGGGCCAAGGTGTGTTGAAATGTGTAGCAGGGTTGATCTGTATTCATCCCCTTTAATGGCGAAACGAGGGTTGCGTAGAAAATGTTAAACGGGCAGCTGCTTTAACAAGCAGGCAATTTTTATCTGAAAATTTTGCTTAATAAAGCCGTTGTCAGGAAAGCTGTAAGCCGGCACAGTTTAATTAAGATTATTTGCAAACGTTCGAAGTTTTAAATGCGCAAACTTGAAATTGTTGATAGTCAAACTAACTTCAAAGTGTTTCACGCTGCGAAGCGCAATACGTATTTCTAAACAATGCCACGGAGTATAGAATTGCGTTCAGCTGAAACAAACGTCGCCAACTTCTCCAGTATATTTTTCTTGATGTTTACGGGCTTGGCGCAATAAGTACGCCGGAATTAATCGATCGTCACGGTAATATCGCGTAACTGTCTATAAAAATTCTCCTTTGTTGTCACACAATCAGTTTTCTTTAGATAGTACCTATATACGACGGGTGTCCACTGTGGTATATTAGTTTCATAGGGACTCGAGCACCTTTGACGCATTAACGATATCACTGAAGACGAGTAAATAAGTAGAAGAATGTTCAGCTTCATTTATTCACTCGAATCCAAGAAAATATTATTTCCTCATTAATAAGTTTCCCCATTAATAGACGTAAAACTGGTAGTTCATTTATTTTATAATATTCACTGGTGCTTCAAAACTTTGAAGACATCACAAATAACATAAATAATACCATGGACAACGTACGTTTTCAAAATTGACTACCGGCTACCCAGTTAATCCAGCACACACTGCAGCTTCTTCCGCCGTGAATTCTGAAATAAATTCTCATCAAGCTCGAAGTTACGATCCGAAATTCCATTATTTTCGATGTCTACGTGGTTCGTGGAACAAACTCGCCGACATTAATCTAACGACGCAACGAGGCCGCGAGTGGCGAGTCATAAAAACCGTCCTTTGTTGCGACAGTGTCATCCGGCTTTTCCGTTTCTCGAATACGCGTCAGCTTTTTCACCGTGCATCAAGTTACACGGCACCTGGACGACGCGACGCGTTGCCGGCATACGTCTCAGGTGAAGAAAAAGAAAAGGCGAGGAATGGCGCGAGGGAAAAATTAGTCGCCGCCAATTAGGCTGCATCGATCTGGTCGTGCGGCTCTCTCAAGTAGTACAAGTGTACGTATACAGCGGCATACGTGACACAGAAACGGCGAAGAGATGTCAGAGCAAGATGCCGGCGGCACCCTCGAAACGATTTACGGATCTGTTTATTTCTGTCGCAAACGAGCACTGAATCTAAGTGCAAACAACGTTCACGTAGCTGCAGAAATTACGTCCTGCTGATAGAACAACGAATCCGATTCGAATCCATTTGTCGTAGGAAACGATACCTGCTGCGTTCGACTTCGTTTAACTTGCGTGGCGGTGTTCAGAGTTTCAAATTATTCGTAAACGCAGCACGCTTGAAGCTTGCAATTTAGAACGGGTTGAGTTTGTCGATTTCTCAAACTTTATTAGTGTCTTCGTTTACTTCATTTTATCTCCTTTAGTTTTATCTTATATTTGTAATCAATCTGTTTTATTCAGGATCCGGTTTTTTTTTTATATAATAAATTAAAAAGAATTTGTATGTGAATTTGAAACGGATTTATCATGGAAAAATAGAAAATACGAAGCAAAAGTGTGGATATTCGTATATCTAACTTCTGTACAATTATATAAATATTATTATATAATTTTAGTGTTATTATAAAAAAGTTAACAATTACAGGTATGCAGTTTCATGAATATTTATCTCTGTGCATTCTGGGCAACTGATATTCAGCATTTCAAAGTATCGTGAATAAACATTATAAAAGTATCAAAAATATTATTTTAAATAACTATTTAAAAAGTAATCAACCTTTCTTACTTATTTAGTGTAAATTATTCTACAACAGTTAACCACGCCTATCTAAAACAAATGTTATAAAACTAAAACTAATGTTATGTGTCTTTAATACATCATTATATAATAAATAGTACATACTAGAAGCTATGAAATTGTTCAGTACAATCATTTAGCGACTCCGTAAACTATCGATTAAAGATCGCACGATAAATTTAGTGAACTGCCAAACAGAAGAATAGCCCGGAAATGCACGGAGTTTCGTAAATAGCCGGGCAATTTGTACGGTGTCGTAAGTAGATAATGGCAAATTAAGTACTCTGGAGAGTTTGGCATACGTTGGCGAGTGGGCCACATTTCCTTGCACATTATTGAAAATTGTTTGACCATTGGAGAATTCCATTAGTGCCAGTTAAGTATTACGTACGCTCTTACAATTCCCATAATTTTATCTAGCTGCATTCTAAATGGATCAAATAACGAGTATTTATACAGGTACACGAAAATGTCTAATGATACCATAACAAACGAGTTAATCTAAGAATATATTCTATTCTATTAAAAACAAACTACTTCTGCCCTCAACAACAGTTCGCATGAATCTCGTTTACGTAGCGTCTGTATTCCTCCATTATAAGGAAAAGTTATTTTCAATTAGCTGGCCTCGCTACGTACAGGCGGAAAGTTGTATTCACAATCAGTAACGAAAGTTCCAATCTAATTTTCGCTATTTTCTGCTCTAACTGCAAACTCTCGAATGTTACCTTCGCGGCAGTGGTATTTAATTTTTCCATATTCGAAAACTCCATCGGCCAATTTACTTCTCAACGAAATTTATCATCGAATTTCTCGATGAATCTGCCAACAACGTTACACGCTCGCAACAGCTATATTATGACTGAGCGTAATACGATTTTCTTAATTTCTATCTTCATGCGTCGCTAGGGGCTCGATGTTAAGAGCTTCGTACACAAAGACGAAACGTCTCATCTTCGGGAAAAGCTTCGTCCCGTTGCAGCCACCGACGGAACAGAGTTATTAGAGATACAAAAGAATCTGTCGTTTTAAGACATTGCTGTCGAGGGGAATGGGCCTCTCGCAGGCGAACCCGGTCGTCATTAAGTGTGTACTATGCAAAGAAAGTACGTGCACTCGGCGACGACGTGAAAACGGCCCTTGGATTCAGAAAAACACGGCGATTCTAGAGGTTGAAAAATATGGGGAGAAATTTCTTATTACTTCAGAATTGTCACGTGGTTGGACGTTTTTAATAATTCGATAAGAAACTCGATAATCAATGACTCCCTGAAGGATTCTTGAGAAAATGTGGTTAATTCGCGTAGACTCTGTTCGCGGAATAGTTGCTGGCAGCAACGTCGAAACGGTTCGGGTGGAAAGGAAAAGATGGCAAAATGGAGGGTATTAATCAAAGTTATAAGATAAGTAGAAGAAATAAATTGGGTCATAATTAGCGATAATGAGGTGAGTCAGGAAAATTGGATAATCTATAATAAACATACAGGGTGATCGACTTAACTTTAGCATCTGGATTACCTTGTTTGCTTTTGATAATATTACAAAATGTTTTAGACAAAGGATGAATGGCCTCGAGGGGGACAGGATTAGGCGAAACTATCTTTTTTAACAAACGAGATATTCCTGGTGATAAAGTTAGGTGGACCACACTATATATATCGTTTTGGCCAAAGGTAGAAAGGGCTCTGGAGAAAAACGTTCAATAGTAGCAGAAATCGATGTTTCTATAGCAATTATGCCGAAATAATTAAGCATAGGTTTTTGCTGTTTCTTCAGACAAAACTGTATGATTCCATTAATAGTGTAGTACGTCACAATTTCTTTGATATATTTTTGACATATCGCAGAATTTACGAAGAAAGTGGAGCATGATATTAAAAATATTATAAATATTTTGTTATTATTTCAAAAGCTAAGAATAATGATTTGAAAGAAAGTAGATTACAACAATTTCCCAGTCACATTATTAAAAGTGCTATTAACAATAAGAACTAAGTCTATGCAATGTTACACTGCAGCAGAGCATTGAAACTTATAGAAACAGAGTGACCCAAATGTTGAAGCATGAACGCTACCTTTTTGTACCTCGTATTCTTTAAAGTTCCACGTGCGGAGCAAAAAGTCAAAAAAGGAGTGACGAAGAAAATGGCGAAATAGAAGGTCTTCCTGTCTATTCCGCGTTCTATTCTCCAGTTCCTCGACGTTTGTTAAACAAACTTCTCTCTGACGTCTCGCTGCGTGAAATATGGGAATACAAGAAGCAAAATATGCGTTTGCAAAATTTTGCCTCTTTTACCTTACGTGCTCGGCCGTAGCTCGTGGGTCAATTTTCTCAAGCCCTTTGTTACACGCCACGTCCCCGGCCGACTCACTCCTCTAGTGCATATTCTTATTCATCTCTCGAGTACGTATTCTTAGCAATACACTCACAGAGGCATACACAGGGGAGCTGGTTGACAAATTGCTGGAAAACAATTATGAAGTCGAGCCCCTAAATAATGTTCAGGGAAAAGATTTCTCTTTCAAATGTGAAGGGACAGCTTTTTGTTGACGATATGACGACTACAAGCACGTTTAAATCTATATTCTCGAGCACAAAGATCTAATTTCAGTTTACGGATTCGTCTGGTTCGATGCAATATGTACCTATATAAAAATATATTGTGTATATTTCAATTATATGTACGAATTCGTCTGTTTTAATGCAACGAAATACTATTGAATTCCTTAATGAATCCAATCTCTTCCACAAAATGTAAAGTCATTGCGGAAGTTCGTCTCTAATGACTTCGATGTTGATGCGACGTAAAACCTCAAAAAAAAATATATAAAAATATATTGTGTATATTTCAATTATATTTACAAAGTTGTCTATCTAAACATTATAGCTGCAAAAACATGTAACATAAAAAAAGGAATAAGATTACCTTACACGGTCTGAAATATTTCAGAAATTACAATAAATCAATTTTTCATGGCTTTCCTGGCAATAATGCAATGTTAACACAAACTTGAAACACCTTCCACCTGCATAACTCTCGACCCCAAACGCATCCATAATTCCATGCATCAAAGCCTCCCTACAACACATGTACCGTAATGCACATAAAAAATGAATAAATCGCTTGCGCACCAACGAATCCATTTATTCCCTTGCATGTCGATCAGATTGCAGGATTAAACAGTCTCCCTTAAAATTAAGGCAGCAAACGCTGCGTCCGACTGTAGTACCAAAACAAATTCTGCTCGAGCCCCTGCCACTCCTCGCAGTAGTCGACGATAAATTTCCCGATACTACGTCACCAGCCCGAGGCGTTAAGCTAGCTCTGTTTATCAGCTCTAACGAAGTTCCATCCGAAGTAAGACATACATACATCGAAACATCCAATCAGCCTCTCCCTGTGAATTGCACGCATGCAAACGCCATTGTCGCGCCGTCATCGGGCAGAAAGACCGTAGTCGAAATCTATCGACAGCCAGCTCGATGCCGCTTGTCAATCGACTTAATTCGGCTCGCGTCGTCGGAAACGGGGCCACGAGAGAAGAGGAGCCTCCGTGGCGTTACCACGGGAGGGTCTGCAGTTTCCGTGGATTCCGCGCGATACAACGGGCAGAAGGGATCGCATAGATAGGGACGAGGTGGCTGGTAGACAGGCAGGCAAGGCAAGTAGGGCAGAGGGAGGTAGGTTTTCGTTTGCGGTTGAAAGAGCTGCCACTATGGAGAAAAGACCGCTCTCGAGGGGGAGAGAGAGACTCGCCCTCTTGGGCAGGTCGAGAGGGGCGAAAATTCGCGCAGGCGTCCCAACCGCCGTCCATCGTGGCGCCTTGACGCTACCCATCGCATCCCCTACGACTCTCCGACCCGATGTAGCACCCCGCACCCCCTGCACCCCTCGCCGAGCGAACGGCAACTCGGCGCTGCTCGCTGCGCCTCGGTCAATCCGCGCCTAGTATGGCGCTGCGCGCCCCGACACGGCATCGTACGTACCGTGCTCGTCAATCGTCCGTGGATCGTGCACCGCGATTAGTGCACGGATAGAAACGGGAACGCGGGAATTATTCAACTCGGTCGCAGCAGGACAATACTCGTGCGGCAACACCGTCCGCGGGGAACGAACGTCGGAGAGGTTATTCGATTCGAAGCAAGTGAACGTGTTTGCCGGATCGTCGCGGGACGATGAAATAAAGGGAAGAAAGCGACGGGCGTCTCGTCTCTGATTCACCTCGACGCGAGGGATTGTTATTGCCGAAGTGAATCTCTCGCAGTTGGGGGCCGGCGAAGTGGCGAAGGGAGGAGGACACGCGGCAACGAACCGGCAGAGAGGGTGAACATATCGGCCAGTTAGGGGTTGCTGGCATGTAAACCGCGTGCACCGCCGCTGACCCGGTGACGAGATCGCGAGAGGACGCCGGGCGGTAAGTGGTGATTGCGTTTTGCGGTAACGCCGGACTTCGATAAGCGCGCCAGTAATAAGTGAAATGATAGCGTCGTTAACCGCGACCCGGGCGCACGAGGCAGGACGGTAGTCGCGGCAGGTGTTTGGCCTGGCACGAGTTGCAGGGCGACGATGCTTGTGAATCGGCCGACGCGGGGATCAGATAGGGCAGCGAGGAGCAAACGGACGCGCGCGTTGTATCGTTGAGATCGGGGGGCGGGGAAGAGGAAGAAGAAGAACGGCGAAAGGGGGACAGGAAGAGGAAGGCGGCTCGCTGCACAGCTGATCGCTGATAAACAAGAAGATGCGGAGGAATATTAACGCGTTCGTCGAATGTAAATGAACGATCGAGCGTTCATCGTTTCCACGATAGATCGACGGTGAATCGACGATCAACATGGCGTGCCCTTTCTCGCGGGATAACTTAAGGGCGAGGTGCGACGAGCAGAGCGACAATGGTCGTCCACGAATCAGTAGATTCAGTCGGGACGAGAGCGGCAGGTCCAGACAATCGTCGTTCGAAGTCACGTCGCTGCTGACGCGAGAGGAGAACGAGGACGTCGAGGACACGCAGACCCTGAACCTGAAGCACCTGCGGGCGGCTGTACTTGTGCTGACAAATCCATCGGTATTGTACTCGCTGTGTTATTTCATGCGTTTCTTTTAATATTATGTTGTGTTGTCCATTTTTCCGGTAGGATTTAGGGGAAGAATAAGGGGATCACGGTTTTTGTCCCTTTCTTTTGAACGAGATCTTTTTCTCGCGAGGAGGAAAGGTTAGGCGAGGAAATAGGGTCTCGGGGACGTTGGAGGCGCAGGCTGAGATGTAGGGTTGAAGTTTCGTCCGATTTGGATGAGAGGAGGATAGAAGGCGGAAATTTATGCGACTTCCTGCTTGCCGAGTTTGTCGTCTTTCGATAAATTTTTCATAAAACTCGGGAATTCAATTTTCTCGAGCTCCTTTTCTTCGTCTCACCGTTCCACGAGCAATTATTGCATCGAAGACGCGCGATCGAAATCGAAAAGCGAAGGTATAATGGGGGGGGGATTATTTTTATAGGTTGTTGGTATGCGATTTTGTGGGAGGATGGAATTCGTTGATTGAAATAGGGAAGTTTGTGGGAATGTACAGGAATAGATTTATTTGTCTCATTTTGACTTTGATAAAGAAGGAAAGAAGTGGAAATTTGTAGAATACGTAGTTTGGTTTCGTTAGATATATTTTTAATTTGCTTGTTATTCATTACATTGAAGCTACGTTCATTTAATAGATTAATTAAAGCTTAATTAATAGTGTTGTAAATGTGCATGAACTGTTTGTCCTTAATAATTGTTGGAATATTCTTCCAATGATAAGTGTATTTATTCTCAGATTTATTTCCAAACAAAGAATATGTTATTGCCTAACTCGCAATACGAATGCAATCGTATATCCAATAACTTTGTTGTTGCGTTGGTCAAAGCCACGGCTTATCTCAGGGTTACCGTGATTGTTTGTTGAAACATTTTGGTATCATTTATTGTTCAAACTTAATTCGTTACGGTCCGTATGCATTTTTCTCTTATTCATTGAGAACGAATTAATTTTTCTGAATCCATATAATCTATAAACAATAGTAAATCATACTTTACCAGGTATAACCGTTGTCAAACACAAAATATATGGATCTACATTTGCGAACTGAAGATTAAATGGGAGTTGTACACGGTCATATTTGTAAGGCTCTCTATTTAAAAACCATTGCAATCGTGAATGTTCAATATTCTGCAGCAGTCAATCGTCGCACGATTACGCACAATAGACTAAAATACTGGCCAATCGGTTAAATTGCCAGGTTTTTGCAATAAATGTCACGGAAATTTGGCAGTCCCTTTCACTGCAACTAACATTTATTACAATCATAAAAAAACAAGTAAAATCGAGAACAAAATTCAAACCCGTCAAGATTTCATTGTACCTACTCTTGAAAATGAACAAAATTTGCTACCGACAAAATTTGTTAATGCTCCAAACATATTATTATATGCAAAACCACATGCGATACTGTTCTTTACTCGCGTAATTTTGTTTTCATATCTACAATTAAGCAAGATAACATCTTTCTTATAATAACCTACATCATTTTATAGAATAATAGCTTTTTTCTAAATATTTTTCTCAGCGTGTTTTCAACTATACCTCTGACTAAGCATTTAATATAAATGCAATTAATATCGCATGCGAATATTTTCTATCTACATTTCCATCCACGTATTATTCCACAAAACTCTTACAGCTTGAAAATTAAAAAAAAAAAAAAGAATGAAGGTATCCGTATACGAGTATACCATTATAAAAGAAAACTTTTGCCCCAGTATGAAATCGTTGCAGCGAACAAGAAGAATGGTCAAACTTGTGTAACATTTGGTATGCCGAGTATCGTCTCGACAAGTAATACTATAAAACGAATATATCGCTCGTAATTCACGTAACCGTTTCGTTATTAAACACGATAAGAACGTCCAGATCGTTGCCGAAGAAATACGGGCAGCATTGCGTTTGCAATACAAATTAGAATTCTTCCTCGGCGGGAATCGAGGCGGAAACGTGCAATAAACGTGTACGGAGGGCCCTTCCTGTTTTCCCGTCCGCCGCAAAAACGTCCACCAAGTTTCTTCCGAGCCCGGCGTCGATTAATAACAGTCCAACCAACGCTCCGCCATTTATGGAAACACTCGAAGTTTCGAATCTTTTCGCGCCAGTAATAAAAAAAAAACTTGTGTGCAATTCTGCACGTTTATGAGGGGCCGAATGATCGAAGACCTTGTGGCTAAAGAGTTTACTCGATTTCTTGTGCTTTCGACTTGTGCAAAGATTCCTGACGTATTGAATTCAGGTGATTTCTCAGCAAGATCATGAAAGCAAGTGATTTTCGATTACCACTAACATGTCTGGCGTATTAATTCGAGGTACTCTTTAATTGCTGCGACAAATGGAACGATTTCGTTGGAATTAGATTATGATTTAGAAATATAGTACATTGGAGTGTGAATCGGCGAGAATTAATAATCTCTCTGGGAAACGTGGTTTTATTTCAAATAAGTCTATAGCCAAGTGTTAGTAGTATTGGCCATGTGGCAATATGTAGGCAACATGTGGTTAATTCATTCAACGCCTTATATTAAGGGAGGTTTTTTATTCTTACAAATATCAATAAAATAGAAATAATAGAAGCGGATGGAACGATTAATTTGTGTGGTAACAGGATCAGTGGGTAGCAGAGTTTACACGAATACTTGCAACCGCAAAAAGCGAAAAGTCGCGGTAGTTCGAAAGGAAGAGAAGGTAACGCAAGAAAAATATGAAAATTTTAGTCGATAGGATTAATAGATTAATTATTATAAATATACATATCCTTATATTCATCTAGAAATTGCGTCTCATTTATTCTCTATGTTCCCAAAAATCATTCTATAACTCATCTGAATCTAATTCTCGTTAAATTGAACATTTAATAATTTTCAACATAAATTGAACAACAATATTGCCACCATTCTCACAATATTCAATTGTAAAAAGTTCAATCTAAAAAACAAAGCTGTGATTTTGTAAAATCCATACGTATGTCTTGCTGCTGCCTGGAACAGCACGAGCTTCGAACTATCTAGAAAAGAAAACTAGTCCACGAATCTGTGAATAATCCAAACTACGCCATCGATCGATACCTAAAACTCGCTACCCCGCATAGATTTATCTAAAAATCGAACAGAGTCTTAACGAGGATTACGTTCAAACTCGAACAGGGTTTTCCGTTAAAACCGTCGAGAAGGGGCAAAGCGGTTTTTTTCCTCACTTCGACTGTATCATGAAACTCCCATTAGTCTTCGGCACATCAATCGAGGAAGATCGATTCGCCGTCTCCGGGGGGAATCGCGAATAATGGAGCGACATTTAGCATACGCGAAACGAGCCAACCTCTGTGCTTGGCCACGGGGAAAGGGGTGAGAGTAATGTAAGCTAACACGTAATATGAATTTCAAATCAGCGCCGTCTCGTTTGCTAAAATCGTACATATTGCCCGATAACGTCTCGCCTACAACCACTTAATTCGAGTTTGATGCCCGGAACTTTGCACGGCTCCGATTTCCATATACAGGGGCGGCCAAGTTTTCGCGAGTCGCCAACGAAATTTGTGTTCACGCATCTAACCCTTTGATTTTCACCGGTGCAACGAACGTCGAATCACTTCGTCCACGTTGAGGAATATTAGTAATGTAAATCGTGGAATCGTCGACTAGACGATCTTGAATGTCGTACGAAATTGGATCAACATTTCCGTGTTGGCACGCCGCTCGTATTAATTAGGAAAATCGTGCTTTTTAATCATTGAAATTGTTTCTTGGCGGAAATTCTCGTGTTCCGTCGATTTCCGTTCGACGCTTGGTATGCGAACACGATTCCTTATGCGCATCGCACGTTCAATGCGATTTAAACGAATGGAATTCGCGTCTGAAAATTGTTATGCAAATCGGTGTATAGAGGAGGAGGAGGGAAGATATGTTCTGTAATTTATACGGTGACAGGTGGTGCACGAGGAATTGGGTTTAATTATTTTTAGTCGGAAATTGTGAGTTTTGAAACGGCTTCGTTGTTCGGGGAAGTGGTTTAGGGAGATCAATTTTGGTTTTGTTTATTTTCCCCGTTAGGAATTATGGTGGGATTTATTTGATTCCTTTGGATTCTGTATACAAGGCTCTAGTAGAGTAACGAATATTCATGTTTTCTTGACAGAATTTCTTTCTCAGATAATTCTAGAATTTGGCTATTGCTCGCGCAAGAAAATATTTAATTAAATATATGAACGAACAATAGACAGGAATTGGAATGAAAGTCGTTCCAAAGCACCTGAAGCCTCAGAAACTGAATAGGAAACCTTAAAATTTATAGTTTGAGAATTGCCAGCGTTTCACAATGAAATGAATTAATGTAAGATTATTGCATTTTACCTCTGAGTGTAAATGGAGTTTTCGATTGCCAAAGGATCAGCTTAAGTGGTTATACAGGTACTCGTCAACTTCCTTCGCCTCTCTTCCATTAACGCTTCTAATTGTAAGACCTATCAACTCCTAAATGTTACATCCACAGTCTACTTACAGCCCTTATTTAAGTTCATCAACTGCAGCTAAGAGGCTGCCGCTCATCGGTTCCACTCTCTACCAACTATAATCTTTCACAAACTCTCAAACCGTCGTTGATCCCGCGGTAATCGAACAAACTGGGAGCGCGGCAATTAAAGCAATACACTTTCTTATGAATCCAAAACGAAGCAATTACAGCAGTGAAATTTTCCCATTCATTTGTGTTTCACAATCAGCAGAAATGATTTTATTCCTTGGTAAAGATACGCAATCGATAGAAATATACTTATCTTTATCTAATTACTGTCAGCGTCAACTATGGAATATTTTCAATAGTCCTTATGTAATTAAAAATGGTTACACACCGTATAATAGAACAGTATTGTTGTTTCAATATAATATTAATTTATGAATTAATGCAACATTATGTGCTGTTGCTTCAGATTGAACGGTATAACCAATTAATTGAATGAAAGCATGACGTTGTACTATACTATGTCTACCCTTCAATCAGTCTGGCCCAGATATTATTTTAGTTTTGCATACGTTAATAACTTTCTGACCCAGAATAATTTCACCGCAGGACCTATTGCTATTAAAATAATGGAAAAATGTGCGTACTCAATAGCATTGGAACTTCAAGTATCCTAGACAAATAAAAAGATTAATCACTGTAATACAGTTCGCAAGAAATTCCAAGACGGCGAACTTAAATCATCGTGAATGGTAAAGGACAATGTGTAAAATTCAATTGATACCTTTTAACGGCGCAATCAATGGAAAGCAATGAATTTTAACTTGAACGGTTCGAAGACGACAGAACTAAACGGCCACTTATATTCCGTGAATTCAATAGTATCGTTCGACTCTATACATCAAAGGAACCTCTTGAACGAAACGAACGTCAAAGAAATCCAATCGGAGGAAACAAAACTGATTGTCTTTTAACGACGATTCATAGGCGTAACCTGTTGAGTCGCCACGACACTTCATTAGCATAAACATCGACGGAATCGAGTTGAAGATGATGTTGAAGCTTGGCCTTCGTTCCAGATAGACTTCCGTTTCCCCTCGGTATGGAGTGGTTCGATACAACATTGTTTAATCGAAAGGATAATACAGCTTTGTACGGTCTGTGCGGTTGCGGTCGTCTCAGTCGAGACAACCGCAGCCCCAAGTAACTCGAGCATAGTTGCGAATCGATATGCATCATAATTGCATCGTGATTTTAGTGGAAACTCGTCCATTAGTCAATTGGTTAGTCCGCGTATTCGTTCGAATACTCTCACGCGTGGTGAAACACGCAGAAATAGAATTGTCATCGATATGTATGCTTGCAAGCAACAGCTTGCAATTAGTTTGTTGTAGTGGGCTGTAAAAATGACTCTGATCGTAGATTATTTAGCTGGAAACACTTTGTAGCCATGTATATTTACTTATTACTTTATTTCACGAGAAGAATAACCAGATTGATGTAGGAATTTAAATAAAACAGTAGTACACTTGCTGAGAATGGTATTTTTGGGAAGGGAATGAAAGAAAAGTTTGTCAAGATATTTTTCTATTAAATCTATTAAATGTTTTTTATTGATGTTTTTCAGTTTGGAAGGTACAGTGATATATACAGGTTTGTAATTTAATAATTTCCATGTGCACCTGTTTATAAGAGTGAGCCTGGTATATGGATTCTTAGAAATGTAAAAAGAAGAAATTCAACGTTGTCTCAGGGGAAATGGTATTGTAGTAGTATTAATTAAAATGTAAGAGACAATAATAACGAAATATTGCTTTTATTTAATTAACGTTCAATTATTAAATTACAAATTGGTAAATTGTGGTAATGGCATATTTATCAATCATAAGCATGTGTATATAAATTGTTAAAATATATGATAATGTTAGTCACCGTATTAAAGTTTGATGAATCGTAACAAAATCAATATGTAAACAGCCTTCACAATTTATTTTTAACAATATAGTAGCGTGCAATTCGTGATACTACATTTCGTCATTCTGTAAAAAATTTCATTTACTTCCCGTGTTGGTTACATTTGCACGAATCTTTACAAAAAGCAATTTTTCCAATTCCGTGACATTTATCGTGAAAGGAGAAATAATTACAGCTTCCATTCTTTTTTTATCGATTTTTTATTCATCCAACCGTTACCAAAGGAGAAATCTTTTCTTCAAAGGACGAATATTTAAATGCCACTGTCATTAAACTTCGATTCATTCACGAATCGAAAGAAAGCTATTGGTGACACGAAAACCGATCGCAAGATTGAAGAGGACTCGTCTTTCTGAAATTTATACTGAGAAAGAGTTTAGTACTCCAATTACCGGATAGAAATACTAGGTTCTTGTTTACCCAATGACACGTTTGTAAACTTTGAAACTCAGGTCGTCGACAGATTCCTCGTGTACAGTTAAAAATCCAAAACCCAACTATTCCTTATGATTAAAAAAAATTTGTTTAAAAAGCAGAATACACGCATGAGACCAGAAAAATAAAGGCATTTAATTTTAAATCAACGTAACTACAATTTGCATATAGTAGGCACACAGAGTTGACGACACTTTGACAAATGAATAATTTGAATTAGAACAATTGTACTACTCTTTACGTTTACCCATAACCTTACGTATTACTATTGTACCTATACTACCCCCGCAACGCACTGACCGCCCTCAAAAACACCCTCACACTCACCTACTTACACACACTGGCAACAGCTTTTTCGGCCGATCCGGGGCACATCCCTCGAATCCTTATTTTCTGCCAGTCTCAGTCACGCTTGTCGCGCAAAAAAGCCTATTCACATCTAGATTGATAGCCGATCCTTGATACTGATACCCACGACGCAATTTTTCAATGTATACTGGATATTTGGTAACCAATATCATTTTTCCAGAGATGATAAAATGTACGCATTGGCGTTCGATAAATTCAGACCCCTGTCTCGTCATTCGTGTACGATGCTGTATGAATAAATGACGCGACGTGATTAGCATACGTTCACTCAGTGGATATCAGCTAATACACGCTTAATTTATTGAAATAAATCAAAAGGTTGTATACAGTAGATACACACTGAATGCTTACCCAACGTGTCGATAGAAGATTTGCATCCCTCGTACGGAAATTTGAATCAATTTCCCCCACAACCAAGATAAGAGTAGACTTTTCTCATTTTTCAGGTGCTATATAGATAATTGCACTCGATAAAACAAGTACATTATCTCAAAACTTTTGCGTAGAAAATTGGACAAAATGTTAGAGTATTCCACAATTTTCGAATGAACTATATTTTTCACGTCACGTAAAATTGTATTATTTCTAATCAAATATTTCTTGTAATATTTAAACGTTTAATGACGAGAGTTCAATTCCAGCCGCGCAGTTTCATCGTAACACCGTTAAATCGTACGAAATGAATTGAAAGTTCTTGCCGTTTACGTCGATTGACGTAAAAACGACACCGCGGGGAGCATCGATTACAATGCATTTATTTTCTTTGTGAAAATTCATCGAGCCGAGTAGCGGATTATCGATCGTTTTAAAAGAGGAACGCTGGAGTAGGTTCCTTTCACAGAAAAGGGTCGAGAGCAATTAACCTAGGAAGTGGCGCGGCGAGATATTATTTTTGCGCTCCCCCGGTTCCACTTTTAATTTCATCGCGCCAGAAAACTTCGTATTCTTTTCCACTTTGCCGTTTAATTCGCTGGATTTACGGCGCATTAATTGAATCAGAACCCTCGGTTGTGCCGAAAAAATTACGACGATCCCCGGCAGCGAAACTGAAACCTAGTTTTGTTTTTTGTTTGTTTCAGAGACGTTTCGCCCTGCTGTTGTGTTTTTTTGTTTTTTGTTAAGGCATCGTGGGTCGCGGGGATAAAGTCGCACAATAGTTGAACGTCCAGTGCCGTTCTAACGATAAAATATTAAGTCAACCTGGGATATTTTATAGCTCTCCCTGTACCTCTGTCTTATGAATCCTAAGGGGAAGGATTTAAGCTGGAGTAGAGGCTTTTTCCGAGAGTTTTTGTCGCTCCGCCTCGGCGTGAAATACGCTTTGTTTTCGAAGTTTTTATTAGAAGCCTGTCAGATTTAATGAGAGTGGAATGATATATCTATCTGCAGCCGGGAGATATTGATTTCAGATTTGCTGATGAATCACTACACTCTTCTTACACTGTTATATTATTGCATTTGTTATTCGCGAATATTATACAAGTTGCGATACACTTTACTTAAATGTTTCTAGGTTTCAATGGTAAATTAATATTTCTATACAAAGTCCCGAATTTCGTTATTTAATTACCCCGCCCCTGATGGACCAACTGGTTTACTATAAACTAAAGATAACAAAGCTTTGTACCATTGTTACTTGCATAAATTTGAATTTAAAAAATTACGAAACGATATTGAAGACACTACCAATTCTCTAAAACTTCCTGCAGACCTAATATCGCGTACCTAAATCCAATCATCAGGCAATGAAGACTCCCGAAACAAAGTAATCAGCAGCGTTTCAGGGCAAACATCAACACCTGTGCCTTTTTTGTAAAGTATCTACTACACCTCTACGCTTGCGTCGAAATTACCAATAAAATCATACGCGTATTGTATAGAACGTCTTCGAATTCCCTCGCTTTCCTCTTTATTCCGACCGTAGATCATAGACCCACGGCACTGAAAGAAATTGATGCAAATGTCGCTGCCCTCGTTATACGATTTCCGCGAAAGTAATGCGCGTCAAGGATTTACCGAGAGCCAACGAACATTTCCGTTACGACGGTGCAAAACGCAGGGGAAGCATTTGAAGCACAGAATCGACGACGGAAACTCGGCAGGGTGAAACGTTTCGGATGTAGCGTGAAATTTTTCAACGTCTGCCGTATCCTCGCGTTTCCCTTTGTGCGATCGCGAAAGTATTGCTCGTAAACGGGAATTAAGAGGATTACCCTATCTAATCCCAAAAGCACGGCAAATTAAACCGAGTAGTCTTTACATTCCCTACTTAAGTTTCACGGCAGACGAAGCTCGTTTCGTTCGGCCCAGTAATTGCTAATGGTCTCCCGATGCAAATGCAATTGGAATTGAATACGATCTTGGCGATGTCTTAATGTGCCCAAGTAAATTTCCAGCTATAGAATATCATAGATTAAATGTGTAAGAGGGTTTCGACTCGGTCGTCTATTAGGTGAAAATAATGTTTCACAGACGAGAAGAATTTCAATCCCTTTGCTGCGATTATATTTAGAAATTGTTCGGTCAAGATTTATATAAATGTTTCTTGCAGCAATTTATAAAGTACTCAAGTAATGAAGCAGAGTATCTAATTGTAAGTGTTTGCAAGAGTTAATCAAAAACTGTACTGCTCCCTGCATTGAGGACACTTTTCTTCTTGTAAACTTTTCTTCTTGGTACTGGGGTGAAAGGGTTAAATAGCAGGGGTCGAGTATTAAGAATTTCACGATAATTGCAATTTTTCGTTTTTAGTCATATCTCTTTTTTCTATATTACTAATTAATAAATCTACTCAGATGGAAAAGTTACGAAAGTACTAATGCTTACACGATATTTCAGAATTATTCAACTGAATTTCGTCACTGTTAGTAATAAACGGAGTTCATGGAGGAAACGTAACGCTATTGTCAGAAATGACTGGCGCTCGGGAATAGAACAACGGCGACATCTTTTATTCTACGCTTCACATTTTTATTATAATTATTTAATGGTGCTTTTGTTACGGACGTGCATGTTACGTGTTTCTACCCAGAAATATTTTTACACAATTTGTGTAGGAAAGTTGGAACACCATACACGTTAGTAGATATAACAACCCTTTTATTATAGCACTATATTCAATTATATTACGTTACTTATAATTTGTAATATACTTATAATTATACTAATTATATTACGTAACTTCGCCTACAATTCTGTTTTTATAAGTTTCTGACATGGGTGGAATCTTGCATAAGGTATGCTTCCATTTTTGTTGCACAGCAAAAACTCGGCGCACTCCAACCTTCGTCATCTGTCACCTTTGATAATTTCAAACGCACAGCTAATGATAAGAATAAGAATGAAAACTGCTAAAGGGCTACGTAAACGGAACAAATAATTATGTGCCCTTTCTTAATTATACTCCACTATCAAATTTATCACGGAAATACGTTTCATATACGTATTGGAACTCACTCCATGCATTAAGTGATAGTATGGGCCCACTGCTGTCCAAACTAAGCTCCGAGCTTACTCAACAGCTCCCACTATGTATTCGTTATCCTAGCGGAGAATGTAGGATGATGCAGTGTTATAAGTGAGAAGTATGTGTTAGTGAACACGATTACGTGGTCAGTGTGTGTTGATAGTTCATAGGAAGAGACAAATCCACCCAGGGGATTCCACCTGTGAACAACGATGATGTGAGGTACGTCACCTATATAACGTGATGTCGACATAAATTGGGAAGCGAACTCGACGCACAGAAATTCTTGGAAAAGGTCTTGGAAATGCTTGTTTCAATTTATCTAATTTCATAGAGCTGCGCGAATTGTACACATCAACTCGCAACTGATTTCCTTAACTGAAAACGCCTACTACTTTTAAAAACAGAATAAATAAAAGTACGTGGCAGATAAAAATACCTCGGACCTGGACTATTTTCTATTCTTTTACATTTCCTGCTTTTCTGTGTAGTCTGTCAGTCTTTGTGTTTAAGTATGGTGTCACAAAAAGTTGAATGAAAGAACTGAATAATAGGAGAAGCGAATATTACTTTCATGCGCGCAATTTATTTACTTTAATTCGAATGCATTATCGTACATTTGCTATCGTGTTAATAATCGACCGTTTAATACTCCAGAATAGTGTTATACATCCCCAATAATGGTTCGATTAGCAATACAGTTAACACACAGGACGATCAGCCTTGAATTGCCAACAAATCTGGAGACACAGATGGTACTGCGCCTTTAGGGTGGATCATTGTAATTCAGAGTTACAGCGATCAGTTGATCACTTGAATAGACGATTATCACTTAACAGGGCACCAGCCCGTGAACATTCAGAAATCAACATATCAATGAACACGTTAGCTGATTCAAGCATTTTCTGTACAAAATCCAAATTTTTGAATACCATAAGTAGTTCGATCAATGAAAACCACCCTTTCTTCTAAAACCGCAGAAATGACAATTCTCGCTAAACATTTACCAAGCAGAACAAATGAACCTATATAAATAAATAATATACTTGCATTTCAAATTATCGGTCGAAAAAACTGTCAACCATAAATGAAAGGACATCGACCCTCATTCTATCTCTCCCATACAAAGAAAGTAGTGATAAATCAGCAATTAATACAATGTACACCCTGACGTAATCCATAATCCATTATATTTATGAGAAAAACAGAGCATAGAATCAACAAACGAACTGACGCAGCAAAAATCGCCTGTCATTTGTTTCCTCTGTCACGGGCGCGTACAAATTGGCAGAAGAATTGAGGGAAAACCGGGCTCACGTTCAATTAATAAATGGCGAACGAATAAATAGGTCGGTGGCAGTAGGTCCAACCATTAACAAGGTAACCGTTCAATGGCATGGGCGTACCATTCGCGGGAGAATCTCCTATTATTTGGACCGCGATAAATTGAATTTCACAATCCATTTGATATGCATAAAAGAAGGATGCCGTGGCGAGGTGGATTTAGCTAGGTACTAATCGTGAGATAATTCAATGGCTGCCGGTTCTTCCTTATCTCCAATCACTGGTAGGTAGTTACTATTTGCGGATATATCCGAGTATTCGAAATACGTCCTGAAGCAGAAATGTTTGTTTGAAATGGCGAATAGAAGAATACCAAATTAAATTATGCGATACATCTAAAATTATAGAAGGATTTCAATAGGTCTCTCTTCTTATTGTATCGTACGTTGGTACTACTTTCTTCACAATGACACCATTCGACTATGATAATTAAATTTATAGCTCCTGAAACCTGGATATATATTTTCGGTAAAATTTTCAATACAGATCTTTTAATCAAAGGCATTCACATTTGAGATTAAAAATTGCAATACTCCGTATTCTGTTGAAACAAAAAAATGTACTACCTATTTCTATATATTTATACGATTATACAATAATCGACGTAACTATTCAAGAAGTGGACAATTGTAAATAAAATATTCAGAAACTCAAATTTCAAACACCCCCACTTCGCAAATAAAACAAACCATTCGCACTATCTTTTTCAACCAATCATTATTATTTGCCTCCCCAAATGAACGAGAACGTTATTTGGTTCGATAGAAGCGAGCTTAACGCGGTCGAAGGAGTCACGACAGGCAACCAGGCCGTGCCTTGATGGTGGACTTCCGGTTGAGATACGAAGAGGTGTTCCGACGTCGCCCTGAAATATTGTCGTCCAGGTTTTGTGCTGCATACATCGGTGGCTGGTCGAGGTGCAAATGGAAAACACACGCGATACTCTCGATCGATACGCGTTTCTATTCCGTTCTCCCTCTCTCTCTGTCCCTATCGCGTGGCTTTACGGTGCTTCCGTGTCTCGAAATAATCGCCTGGTTGGTGGATGCGTTTCAAACCGGATACCAGGGCAACTATTGCGGCTCCCGACGTGAGCCTGTGGAAACGTCGTGATCGATTCGATGTTACGAGCAACGAAGAGCTCGAAGGAAGGAACAGCAACGGGGACCGATATGCAAATGCACTGGAGAATATGTTGGCAGGATTATAGGAATTCGTGGTTTATGGGTGCCCTCAAAACGACACCTACATTTAGGTACATTTAGCTAAGAGACAATTTTGGAATTAATGTTGGTACAGTAGCGAATACGGGGATGATGTACGGTTGAGCGTGGTGTCATTTGAATACAGAATAATTAATATGAATAACGAATAGGGTTCTATTGTATTCATTTGGGCATTCTTCATATTGCAGTTTTATGCGAATGGCGTGCAAACTCGAGGAGTATGTGTAACAGGTATGAAAACGTTAATGTATGCTAACTGTAACAAATACAATTCTTTTTCATATGATAGAAAGTATAATTGTAATAACTGTTTTGTGGAATAATTGTTTTTATTCATTCCTTAAACTGGACGTATTTTCTACAGGATGTAAAATTGGTAATGAAATACGGTAATGCATTTGTCATGTAACATGCACGACGATGTACGAACAATAATTTAGTTACACGCAACGGATTAAAGTGTTATTCGCTTTGAGGGGCGAAATTTTTCATTGCATTGCAATTCGTTCGAATTTACGGTTGAATAAATATTTCATCGATGTCCCGTGAATTATTTATTCGTTTCATGTACAATATTTGTATTTCTCTTACTTCTCCAATGAATTTCTTCGACAACGTTCCGTTTGAATGGAAACATTGTTTCAGCAATACGGAGAAAAATAATTTACGAGGGATAATAAGCAATAAAATGAATCGTGCGAACGATATTCGATTAAAGCTTCCAAAACTGATTCCAATGCTATAAGCTGATTTTATTTTATTTAACAGAGTGCAAAGAAATTGTACAATACAGAGAAAGGTAAAGAAGCGTGCAGTATCGATTAACGTCACAAATTAAGAGCAAAAAAGAATATCAGCAAAAAAAGAAGAATTCTAAAAAGCACAGTGAGTCCAATGATAACATCAACTACTAATAACGGTAAATGAAAAGACGCAAAGGAATAATTGATCCAATATACATCGCAGCAGGAAAATTCTTTGAAAAACAGAATTCAAATTCTGTTTAAGATTTATTCCTCTTCTTGCACGATAATAATAACCTTTGCGGTATTCTGAAAACTTGAATAATACCATTTGCCTTCGTTTTGATCGTAGTGAATAACACTGCGGCTTCGTATTGTTTCCGAATTTCGTGCATATTGCTTTTCAATCTTTACATCCTACCCTCTTTGTTCCATTCCATCGGTGTTTCACTGCGTCACGTATCTACCGTTTTCCAATATTATGTCCCTCGTTTTATTTACCGTTTTTTTCCATTTTCTTCGTTCCATTCACTTCCGTACGACTAATTCCCTCGAAATAAGAACGCAATTTCTCGGATGGGCGACTTCTCGCATCGCGACACTCTCATAATCCTATCGAACATCCGTTTCCGCCAGCGATCGTAAATGGTGGACTGCATCGAGCAGAGATACCAGCTTTATTCAATCGTAGAACCGGAGTCGCGTTTTCAACGCCCGACAAATCAAACGCACGTATATTAATGCGATATATGCACTATCAGCAAAACATGTTAGACTAAATCGCAAGTATTGGAGTTTCATGCTCAACGAATATGGAGCAAATCAGCTATATAATATAATAGTTTCTGGATATATGTGATCTTAGAAGTATGGGGCTTTTTATTATAGATTAACCCTTTAACAATTTTGTGTATTTAAAAGAAAGAAATAAGGGCACACAAAATTTCTTAGCTCAAGGTAGTGTATAATGATAAGGTATTACATGACAAACATACTGCAGTCAATTCTTGATAACATTTACTAATAATTTGGAATATATGGAATAACAACCTCTTTGGATCGAGAATTTAATACATGGTTAAAGGATTGACTGCGTCTTTAAATGCAGCGTTAAAACATCGCCTATATTAAATATTGCTTAACATCCAAATAATGATAGAATTATCAATCAATCGCTGAATGAATGAATCAATCGCTGTAATTCTAAATTCTGTGTCGAACTGATAATTCTGTCTAAAATTTCTTCTTCATACGTGGCCAAGTTTTATTTCGATAAATAACTAACTTTTTAATGTGGATAGTTGGCATATGTTATCCAGGTTTCTAGGATAAGTATCTTCATTGATAAGTTATCACTTATCTGCAGCAAATGAAATATCAAATTACAGCAGGGACAAAAGAATATATTTGGCATAGGTCATGAATGCAGACGTTGACAAGAACATGAAACACTGCTCCACAGAGATTTAGTGAACGTTGGGTAGCAACAATTTTGCTCTCTGCGGTCTTGCAACGTGCTTTTACTGTAGAACACGGAAACGTTTACTCACAGCAAGGGAAGTTACATAAACTTCTAACAGCACGTGAACAGGCGTTGCCTCAATTTTTCGCTTGCCTTTGTGAAACTTTGAACTAGTTTAAGACTTTTTATTGCCAAGGTGTTCCACGCGTGCATCCATCATCGACCGTTGGCAGTTTTTAAGTAACTTTGCGCGGAGAATAGCGTATCTGGTATAATCTTAAAACCAGGAATTAATAACAAGACTCTATTGTGCTCTGAATTGCTTGTGCTCGACATTGTTAGTGGAGAGTGCTGGAGAACTTTTTTTGTGATTTATTAACCCCTTCGTTACGAAGGGCGAATGTTAGCTTTCGGAAATTGAGCAACCATTTGTTGAAAACTTAAATGAAAATTCCCCATAACAGTTGTTCATTATTAATTTAAATAATTACACGCTGTATTGTGTCGATTTTAATGAAAACTATTCCGATTTGTGTTATTCAGGACGCTTTAAATAAAAATATTCTGGGTTCACAGTTAACATTAGATTTTGACGTTTAAAAATATATGATATTCAGACTTTCATATATTTTCGTGACTAAAAACAGTGCAGAGAAGTCGTGATGTTTGTCAGGGAAACATATTGTAGTATGATTGTAGATTTAAAACATTTTTAAATTTTCATCTAAAAGTGATTTGCTTCTATGTGTTTATACTTGCAACGTAAAACACGGGATTATCCTTCAGCTTTTTCAAGAAATGTTTTCAAAAGGCAGGTCTTACTCGCTTTTTACCCCCATTGCTTCGTTTACAAAGAGAAATAGAAAGAAAAGCCTGTGTGCTTACGAATTTGTCTTTCAGGTGTTGGGATTTCTCTGCTTCGAAATGCATGCAGGGCATAACAAAGTTGAAACGAAAAACTATTTTATTTATGTCTCTCGAATAAGGCTGCAGTGTGACATGCAGGTAAAGAAAATACACGATATGGCCGTCAGCTCCGCGTAAATAGATTTCGCAGCTGTTTTGCGTTCGAGTTGAGACAAGGAGATTGGCTACCTTTACTTTACTACTTATCATACAGAACCGTTCTCTCAAAACTTGAAGTAGAAAAACTTTAGAGATATTTGCTTGTATCAACACGTGCATAAAATGCATCATGCAATGTCTCATTGTGCATTATTGGCAACTATTAGAAAGATAATAGCAATTGGAGATTAAACATGATCATTCACATTCCAGTTTATTTTTAACAAATGCACGCCAACTATATGTACACTGTAATTTGAAATCAAATTAAAATACAATACTCTAAAATTTCAACAGTCATCAAGATATTACGTATACGTATATATTTTTAATATAAATAATAAAGTATTACAATCAACGAAACGCAGTAAGGATCGAAACGCCTGGCTTACCACGATTGATGTCTCATAACTCACCCAAATATTACAAATCAAATTTCTTCGAATGCTTTCATATTCCATATGCAATTTAAGTGATCTGTTTATAAAAAAATAATTACATAGATCCACTTGGAATAGCTGCAATACAATTGCAAAATAATTATGCCCAAAAGAAATAATAGCTGAAAAGAAACACGTTATATATGTTCTTTCAACGATGCCATTCTATCTCCGCGTATAACGTTAAACCAGAAATACGATCCAGTCCGGTTACTAAAATCCTCCTCGTGTCTGAAAGCCGCGTTTCCGTCACCACCTTTCATCCCTGCTCCATCCACCCACGTTCTTCCGCTTCTTTATTTCCAATGCTCCCCCGAGCAAGATTCAATTCCGTCATTTCCATCCTCCGTAATGTAACAAGGTGGCAACGAGATCAACAGTATCTTGTACCTCCCGGGCCATTAGCGTGTGCCGTTTGCTTGGCGGATAAAAATGGCAGAAAATTGACGTTCAGGCGAAGGTTCGTCGTGTTATTAGATTCCCGTTCCTGCACGCGACGTATCTCGTTATTTTTCATACAGCACTGATTCAATTGCCTTTACCCACGCAGGAAGGCCGCGGGCATAGCTCCAGTTTCAATTTTGCGCTCGAAACGTTCCTTCTTCTGTTATGCTTCTCGCAGTTCGCGAAAATTGTTCACGCAAGTACGTACGTACTTACGTAGGTATGTACATACGTCTGGCGAAGCCAGACGGAATAACAGAAACACCTTCGTCCGTCGAATGGGAGAATTTGAATGCACACGAAAGGGAATGGACGACGTGAATTAAAACGATCGTTCTAATTGCGGATCAATGAAATCGGTGGTTAATACACGAACCGTTTATTACATTTCTTTAGCGCGTGCCCGCCGATGTTTATTAGCGGATGCAGTTGCACAACACGGTAAATAATGTTATTTAAACTGAATACGATTATGCGGCACCCGGCTTTACGGCTGGCCGGTATTGAAATAAATTGAAATCAGCGAGTCGTGAAGCTTGCAGATATGATATGTGTTAATTAACTTCCCCTAATCGTTCGTCGTATTTATTATAATTCGTCGCTGGGTTACGTGATATTCGCGGCATTGCAAACCATCGAATAATATGCTGGATAAATAGCTGACAGCTAGTGGTTGATAATCCACAACGTTTATTTGCGTTGCTTTAAAAGAATCTCTGTATGAATACGATTGACAGTAGGGTTGACGTTAAACTTATTTTTATTAAGGAATCGATGAAATTAATTTACTGAATTTTCAGTGGAAAATCGATTAATAATTTCTCGAGTGGTTGATGCTCAATGTTTCAATGGGACAATAAATATTTTTCACAGTGTATGTATATTAATGTTCCTTCGGGAATCGCAGAGGTACGCACATATTAAAATGTGTACAATATGAATAGACTACGTAGTCACCTTGTAACCCTTTCGTATTAATTTACAATAAGATAAATGAGCACACACGGCTCCCAAATTATTTTATTTAAACGAAGCGATTCGCGCGAAATAAAGGGTGACGGCGTGAAAAGAAACGCAGGATATAATGGTTTTCATTCGTGAAAAAAATTAATGTCCTTCCGCGTGTAAAGTGACAGCGGGGAAAAATTTGTCGACGATGTTTTATTTTTGTTATGCTGTTTCATTTAATATAATTATCTCGCTGGCGCAGTAATACGCAGGTCGCAAGCATTTTTCCTCTTCTGATACAGAGCGCGATGGAGTGTCTGCGCATCCGACCCAACAATTTATTCTTGTCAAGCTTCGCACAGTTTAACATCATACGAACCTTCGGGGCTTCCTTCTTGCATTAGACACTCGACTGAACAAGAAGGGAAAGGAAAGAAGCATAGGTTGGATAAATATGTATTATCCGGCACGACGCACAAACCAGATCCCTTTCCATCGTAATTCTATCGTGCCGGCCTGATTTCGTTGGTTTTTCCATGTGTATTCAATTTCGCAGAGTAACCACAAATCAATGTTTTTATCAATGTCGTCAAGATAATGTTGAAACGAGGCGGAAAGTTGCAGAAAACTAAATGAACAAATAGTAAAGATAATAATTATTCGAATTCGATCAAAACAGCATTGTTACTATTAATTGCAAATCGATTTTTCAATTTCAGAATATATAGTCTAAATACGGTGAAGATATTAATCGAACTTTTAATTAACAACAATAGCACCGTATATTTTGATTAAAGTTTCTCCCTACCATTTTCTCTGGTGTTTCTATTATCATTTAAATTTATCAACGACTATGGATGTACCGTATACTTTATTTATCAGTAACGTGTAATATCAGGGAGAATATAGCATAATTGTAGATGCGTACATTTTTGAAATGTCGAACTATATCTTTGACATTTAAAATGACTAAATAGCTACGAATATTTATTTTTCTGGTTTTCAATATTTTGAAAGGAACGATGCTCAGACAAGTATGCTATGTACTCGGAGAACGATAAATCGAACTATAAAAACGGCTTTCGTTACGCGTTCACTCTTTGAGAAAAAAAGGTCTCTTCATGAAAACGTTCGCTTTAGCTTTCCAACACAACACAACAGAGAACACACGATACAGTGCTTCGGTTTCCACCAATTCTCGTTGTTCTTTCATCGTAGCACGTCCTACTCGCGATTGCACTGGAATTAACGCAGCTCTCCAATTGCATCTTTGGCTCCGGTGGTGCTCGTTTCATTCCCATGCTTCGTTCGTAACAGCTTTCTCGAATCAAGCTCGTTTTAGATTGTGTACGCCACTTGCATTAAAATTTACCATCGCCGCGCGATTCTATCAATGTTTATTGATATTCGTGTGGCAGCAGATAAAATCCGAACACTAACAAAGTGTCGGCATTTCGAACGGTTTCCAGTATGAAACGTTAAATTTAAAGCTAGATGGGTATGTTAAATTAAAAAATAATAGTGGAATTAAATTTCTCTTGGTGGTTATCTCGTTAAAATAAAAATTACATAAAATTTTGAAACCTTCTGACAAATTGGATCATCTCGTTTATATGAAGTGTTGGGGGATATCTGTTTTCAAGAAAAAGTGGGTGGCTGGTAGAAATTTTATTCTTCACTTTAACTTGAAAGCACTTCTCGGAGAATATCTAAAGTTTCAAAGAAATCAAGAGTTACGCGAACTCTTCTTTCCGCTCCCGAATGTTGAATGCAACCCTGAAGTGGATCTAACGTACAAGTATGGCTCGTATGGTATGAATATGCTCGCGATAAGATTTTCGTGTATTTAAGATTCGAGAGCTTCGAAAGTTGGTTTGTCGTAACTGTATTGTTAGATTTGTAGTGGAGACATATGTAATTGTATTGAAAATATACAGAAGATGATATAACTTAAATCATCAGAAAGAAATAAGACGGTAAATTATTTTGTTTATTTTAAATTCCAACACTATGCAAGATGCAATAGTAAAAACGAAATAATTTCTGAAACTATTAATATAAGAAAACAAATAATATAAAAAACGTAAACCTATTTCGTAATTAAATATCTCTTAAAGTGTTATTTAATCTTATATTCAGGACCAATAGGCTCTTCCATAAAATGAAAAATATTATCGTAACATCGGCCGTATAACACTGAATATTAACTTTGCCCACTTATTATTTATTCATCAATTAAATCATTTAAAGAATAAAACGAACACTTTTCTCGAATTCTCAATTTTCGACACATTCCATATTCTTCTGCTACATAATAATATAAGAACTGAACTATTTCCAATTGCACACGTGCGTCGATAGACAAAGTATCGTTCGCCCAACTTATTCCTATCGATTGGAAATCACATCTTCCGAGTTACGTCACTCTTCGAGCAACGCTGCGATATCGAAGTTCACACACGCCCTGAGAAACGAAACTTATTGAACTAAAAGAAGTTTTAACGCGCAACGGGCACCGCAAAAATCTCCAATACTTCCGTTGCACGAAATCGCCGTATCGATAAGAAACGAAAGTCCGCCGTTCCCGTTAACGATAATCCCCGATTATATCATGCTATACGGAATATCGTCTCACGCGAAATGCGAGCGCATTTTCCTGCAAAATCTGATTGCCAGCAATTCGACTAATTGTAAGTAACGAAGTTTCGGGCCCCCGTCCGTCCGATTCGTCGAAAATGGAACGGAGCCCGGTCAATTTGCGCATCGTTCTGTCTCCGCGAAGTGTGTTTCTGTCTCCGCGTCAGTCAGCAAGGGGACAATTAGTTTCGCGGTACCCGTCAGACCCCGTTTCTGGATATCACGATGACGTACCTGGCGGATTTTTCCACGCGACACGAACTGATCGACGGCGTCGAAAAATCCAAACCCGTTGACAATATTTCGACCAAAGCCGAAACGGTTTTGTAGCGACATCTATTTATTGGACAATTCTTCTTCTTTTTTTACCTCGTGCATGCATTTTCACGAGCATTTTGCTTGGTGATAAATTTTGGTGGATCGGGTGAGGATGGACTAGAGACGTACCGATTTTCATGAAATTCAGTGATGCTAAATTGCGAGAATTGATAGCGCGATAAACTGTTTGCAGAAATTACAGTTTTTCGTAGGTTGGTATAGGTATTATATATTATATGACTACTTTAGGAAAAGTAGACTGTACGCATTGTTGCTTCTGGACTAATGACAGTTTTAGGTTTATTAGCTTTGTATATCATGAAACATAGATCAGTTTATTTGTGCCCTGAATTTGTCAGGAAAAGTTTGACAGATATTCAGAACCATATTCAAATATTATTCTTTTCATTCGTTATTTTATATAATCGCTATTCAAATATCTAAATCATATCAAAAACAGTTTTTCATCAACTTATATAAATTTCATTACTATAAACTTATTTCTTAATAGCAAACCGTTATCGTCTATCCTCCTTTAAAAATCATTAAAAACAGTGGAATTCCTACAAATTTATACTACAAGACGTAATTATTCCAAGCAACAGAAACCATTGACAATTCGACCACGGTTCACAGTTGTATTCCATCAGTTTATAAAAAAAACAAAGAAACGCTCCTACTTCAAACATTTACTTTTCCATAACGGAGGAACAACATCAATTTGAATATCACTTCAAATGCAACCAGTGCATTCACTTTGTCCAATATCTCTACCTCATTGTCAGGCATGAAAGAGAAGTAGTAATTATTATACAGCGAACTCTCCACCGATTTGTATTCAGCATAAATATACCCGCCTTTCAACATATTAATAAACTCGGCAGCAGAAAGAAGCGCAGGCAGCCCCGATGCATATTCAAGACAACAAAGCGGAAGAGATGTACACGAAATCCACGGTATAACGTCTTTAAAGCACGCTGAAGAAACTTGACAGAACCTTGCCCGGAGCTTTCGGCGTGTTGTCAGGGTGGGAAAGAAAAAGAAAAAAAGGTATTCTCGGGAATCGTTCCGTAGTTGACCGCTTGTTTTTTACAACTGTAATTCTACAGAATATCGATTTCATCCCCCATTGCAATACGACCGTCGAGATACCGTGTGACCCAACAATCCTTGCTTCCCTCGAACTCGTTTTAACCGTAGTGCCTTCCAATGTAGAGTGGCTAACACACGCTAATCGCGTACCTTCCAATGGCAGATGGAACCAGTTTTTAACTTTCACCCGTTGCACGCGCGCCTCGACACGATTCTGCTGAAACTTCCCTCGGAATTTGCACGAGCGTGGTAACAATTTCCTGTCGGGGTCGTTCGCGCAAGTACCCCGGCAAGTTATTCTATTATTCAGCCGAACGATGTCCAGGATTTATGCCCGCCGTCTAAATCCTCACCGATCGAGCCTTATCGCGTGGTTGCTCGGTCCAATTAATTGCCACCACGGTCGTGTTTCATTTAACGCGATTACTATCGCGACCTGATAGCGGTGCGAATTTTAGTGCACATGTAATTGTTCCCGGCTAGGCGTTCGACGTATGACAACTGTATGCGTGCGTACGCACGAAACGAGTCAATACGGTTCATAAATCACCTGGGAAACGGATACGAACGACGATGTCGTAGTACTGTCGCATTACCGTGCGAAAGTGTAAAGACGCCGTCGAGCAATGGGGTACAATAAATTCGATCACCGTCCAATACATTAAGTTGACGGACAGGCAAGGATGGGTTGCGAGTGGAGGAAAATTTTGGAATTCGGTGAAAGAGCTTTCCTACTGGATCAAGTGTGTATACGTATGTGTGTGCATTGAAGCTTCTCCTGCTCCCGTTATCACGAACTCTCTGAGAATCTTTTCACGGTCCTCACTGACAGGTGAAAATTCTGCACCGCCCAGGGAGAACCGATGTTGTATAGCAAATTCGATTTGACGGCACTGTTCTCGTGTTAGTCAGCCCTTAAAACTGAAGGCGCGGCAAATAAAATTGCCCCGTCCATTTCCTTGCTTCTTGGCCTGTTTGCCCTCCGTCGTAATAGCTACGCGACGATAGAGAACAGCCGAAAATTGAATCAACTGAACGTTAGCGAGCACTTCCGCGTTTCTCTTTTAAACTGCGAATCCTTTTACGAAACTGTGCTGCGGCGAAGTCAAACAGAAGTAGCGGTCTCCGTCGCCGGCGACAATGGAGATTATGCTATCGATCGGTTACGAGGGTTTCCTCTGCGGTGGCCCGCACCATGGTTCAAGGGGAAAAATTCGTACTTCGCTGTAAGACCTGCTTCGCAGACGTGAGAGCACAAAAGGTACTATCGATCTGCTTTTACAGGATGTCAGCGTGTCTGCACCGTTCCATTCGCAGCCTTTTATTCGATACGATACAGTTTCCTGGAACTGGTGGCTCGTTCACCGAGCGGTCGCATTTAGGATTCTGGGAACGGTGCCACGGAATATCCTACGTTGGCCAAGTTTAGTTACTTCGAATGGGGCACGCTTTTCTCTTGCTGGAAGTGAACGTCATTGCTATACGATGTTGCTCGCGTTACTCGTTCGATGGGTTTATGTTGTAATTGCTGCTACGAATTTTTGTAAGCTGAGTAGGTGCTTTCCACAAGCGGGAATTCGTTAGAAAAGTTACGAATATTTTAAGTATATTCTGCAGTCATTTCTAGGCGGGACGAAAAAGTTGTAAAGTGGCGTGATGTTACTGTCAAGTGTAATTAACGAGACTTCAGGTATTTGGATACTTTTTATTTGACAAATAATTCTTTCGTTGCGACACGGAAATTAAAAGGCCGGATATTATTATAGTATAATGCCACATATAAATGCAGACATTTGAAATTAAGTAAAATCAAAATCTGTCAATTATGTGTTTATATAGAAAGGGTTAACAATATTTCCAGTGCGAACCAAAAATTTCACAAGTATATATTTATTTAATTTTTTACAAGAATTTTCATTATTCGAGGGCACTGTAGGATAATAATGACATTAGCTGGTGAAACAAAATGTAAAGGTACATCAGTACCAGATTTGTTATTACATATCGTAGTATTTGCTGTTTGTATACAAATATGTATTTATATCAATAAATCTGTATAGCATGTTACCTGAACTCTTATAGAATCAACTTTATACAAACGATCTCATTACGAAGTCTTCGTATGGAGAAACTTATACCCTTAACGTAACGAGACGTGAATAGGTATAATCTGCTTGGAATTGCTAGAACCTCTTACTCTAATAGCAAGAAGTTTCTTGCTACTACTACAATTACGTTAACATAACAGCTTCATACCATTGATATCTTTGTAAGAAAGGGATTTATTACTTTTGAATCTATAATATACTCAGCATCTGTCTCTCCTTAACTTTAACCTAACTTTAAACTCCTTTTAATGTACAATTACCTCTATCGTACTATGGAACGAAGTATCTCATTTCGAGATGAATGGCTTTACACAGAGATCAATATAAGAAAAAGACCACGATAGTCCACTTGTTACTTTATGAACTTTAAATCTCATAGATAACTTGCACATAGAGTCAGAGATTACTATTATGGATTATTACTCTTTTACAGTAATTTGTTAGACAGGTATAATCAGTAATTAAATCAGTAATCAGTATTTAAACGTCACATTAGGTTTACCTATGGGAAGATCACCTTGCTATGTACACTACCAATCAGTGGTTCACGTAAACGTTTAACATCGAACGTAATAAAAAAAAGACCACCGCCTCTCATTAAATCTCGTTGAATCACCGTTGACCGTGCATCCCATCCGAAATAATTCCTCCACTTCGAAGCTCTAAAGCGCACCCCCTCTCGAGATTTCAGGAATGGGGTCATAAATAACGAAGGAAATCCAACGATCAATTAGAAATCCTTTTAACGCAACCTTCGTCCAAAGTACGACTTATTACTTATTACAGTACTTTACGTCACAGTGGCGCTACAAATTTCGCGTACGGGACGAAATTGGGAGCAACATTTCGGTTGGCGCAGTACGACGAATAAATGCGGATCGTAATTCAATCTGTCACGACGGCTGGAACCGGTCAGAAACCGATTCCGTATTTAACCCCGGCTAGGATCGTAGGCAAAGTAATGTCCCGCATAACCATTTCCAGCAAGAGTAGAAATTCTCTCCCCTTCGCCTCGCTTCCCCTCTTTTCCAACAAACTCTTCGGAGAACGGCCGTCCGTAGCCGCGCACCAAGTGGAACGATAAATTCTGCCGCAAAGTGCGCGTCATAATTTACGATTAGAAGCTGGATCGGTTCTGCGAACCGCCCTCGTCAAATTATCTCGAGCGGTTATTAATTTCATCGTGAAAAATGAAAGCCCCCGGCGCCTCGTAAACGCCAACGAAAGAAAACAGCAGAGAGAAGACGGAAACGCTTTGCGCGTTACGCCCGTTGTCCGCAGTTGCCTGGAAAAAATCCAGAAGAAAAATAAGGAAACAGAGTCTCGTCCCTCTAGGTTTCAGACGACAGGTTCACTTTATACGTCCCTTAAGAGGGTGGAAACAAGGCCGTTCCTTACAGTTCACGCCTTTCGGTGACAGATGCGGTTTATGCCGGCTCCTCGAGAAGTCCGCCCAGCGAAATGCAGTTACCCGGGCTTCAAGTAGCTACCGACGGCAATTTTCTTTGCCTCGGGGCCGATGGATTGCACGAAACGTAATTCACTACGGTGGATTATGTGAAATCGATACGACGGTCAACTTATTAAGTTAATTGAAAGTATTGCGGGGGATTAAGTGTTGCTGGAGCTTCCTGGGACGCTGAACGACGTCGCGGGACGATATAAAAGTGGAGGGCTGTTCATTTCTTGATTCGCGAGACGGCTATGATTAAATGTACGGGGCGGCTTAAAATTTGCATGGTTTATTCTGTCGTTTCGTCGCTTTTATAACATATTATACTCGCTGGGACGGTAAGCTTGCCTACGTGGAATATATTCGCTATTTTTGGAGATGGCGGGAAAGATGAATCGCAGGGTTTTATGGGATCCACGGGCACTTCTATTCTTTACTGCGTATTTATATTATATAGGATACTTGAACGCATTTTTTTTGACCGAACTTTGATCCTCGCGATATATACGTGTTATAGTTTAAGTGTGATTAATTTTTTAGTGCCGCACCAGTTTGCTCAATTTGTTGAATAGTAAAGGATTTATGCATCGGGAAAGGATGGATCTTTATTATTTTGCAACGTGGAATTCCTTTTCGAAATACACGCAATTATATCGTTGAAATCTGAATTCTACTACACGCTGTTTAAATGTCAGACAACTGAGTGTACGCAATAGCAAACACGTGTTCCTACGTATGCGAGAATCACGCGTATTTATGTTATTCACATAGGATGTACGTACTATTGCAACAGGTATTCCAGTGTTTCTGAATTTCAATTGATTGTTGTGTAGAACAACAAAATAAATAGATTGAATGATTGGAAGTTCCCCATATATATCTTATTACTCATTACATCATCAGTACTTTGCCATTTGTATAATAATTATTCTTTACTTGAAATTATCGCCACTCAATAATTGCGAGCACATTTTAATATTCTTAACAATTTTAAATGGTTTTCTTTTGCACTTCAACAGGAATATTAAACAATTTAAGTTTCATCTTTATTGGAATAATATTTGGAATAATTTAAAATCTATCCGCAATGTTTTACGCGTGCAATAAAATCTGATACTAAATCACAAATATACAAGAAACTATTTATGCTTACCTGCTGATTGGAAACCACGCATAAAACATCTGCCGTAAGAGCAAACACTTGAGTGCGAGTAACACGTTCAAAGTATCCCACAATAAGCGTTGCAATTTCTGTAATCACAGTAATTCTCACTCTCATCTCCATACAAATACGTATGTACACTACCCGTCAAATGTTTGCCGTCATTTCTTCCATTTTACAATACGTGGTATACTTCGATAATATACAACTAATTAGAAATTCATAATACAGTGCCCAACAGGTGTTTAATTCGATATTGCCAATTGGGTACGTCGAAAAATTCTATTCTTCTTGCAACTCTTCAACGGCTACAAACTTTTGGTCGGCAGTGTATATTTCAAACTCATCCAGGAAAGATATCTTCCTCTATGCATACACATCTCGACTTTCATTTTCCTTTTTTGCAGAACGAGGTGGTAGACGTGGCTCTGGGGGCCCTTTTGAGCAAAGGCGACGAGTCATTTCCAACTGCGGGATGTCTGTAAGTATTGTATTTCTTCGTGCGAGTACGTCATTCGCTATCTGCAGCGCTATCTAAACTGGCCTTACATTGGAAAAGCTTCCACCGATGTGCCAGGTGCATTAAGAAGATTGGTCGTACCTTTGGTCATGAATGTCATTATGAAAATAGAAAATACATGAAAAATTGTAGGCGAAAATTCAGGGCTGTAAATTATATGTGACGAGAATTAGTACCAAATAGATATTTATAATTTAGATTTCTGTCGCAGAGAATACACTTTGCTTTTCTGTTACGCAGGGTCCGGTGAGTAAATGAAATGGGCTATATACAGCATTTGTAATTAAAATTCTATACGATGAACGAGTGCTATCAGATGACTACATTTTGACACTTATACTATGGGTGTGCATTGGAGCACTTGCAGTGCTTTTTTTGTAATGGAACTATTATATCATACAGGCAACAAAATTTTCTTTGATGTTTTTCTTTTTCATATTAGTCCGGCCCAGTTGGTCAGCTCACAATCAGTCTATGCAAGCATGTTCAAAAATAATATAATAAAAGAAAATATAAAATATTGCTCTCCATAATCATTTGATATTGCGTAGAGTTATAAATAATTCAAGATTGAACTACATTTGTTGTTTTATACCGAAAAATCTAATACTTGAACAAAAATCCAAATTTCACTAAAAATATACATTTCCTACACAACATCTTGCACTATACAAATTGAAAAATATATAGTAAATATCCGATGAAATTAATAAATAACACTTTTTCGCATAGTTCTAAAACCATACAAATATATAAATTGCCACTTCATTGTTACAAACTTTCGCAAGTATAGAACTAATAAAATCTCTTCTACAACAACTATCCTTATACACAATATAACACTCATTAACGTCATTGTACGTTGTAATGCATTTACAGAAACATGTAAACCGTATACGGAATATATTCAAATTCTAGACCATCTTTCACAATGCACCTCGCCCCTCCGTTTATGGGCCCCATATCCCAACGAACTCTTTTAAAGGCTATAGCCGGATAAGGGGGTCAAATGTGCCCCTAAACCAAATTCAACTTGTGAGGTGTCATTCGATAGCTTATCAAGAAAAACCAATTCATACCAAGTTTCAACCCTGCAGCTCGACTGGGAGGGTAGTTACAGGGAAATAAGCAAAATACAGTTTTTCCGCAATATCTTCCATTTTAGCGCATGAAAAATTTTGAAAAAAATCTGAGACATTGCAATTATGGAGGCACATATTGTAGAATTTTTACAGCTTTCCAAATTACAAACCCGAGCTGTAAAAATTGAAAAACGTAAAAAAATGCCGAAAAACGCCGATTTTGTATTGAAGGAATTGGAGACGCACTTTTATATTTTTTTTGTAGGTACATATTAGTGGTACTATTACTCTCAATTTTTTTCAGATTTTTGAATTGACTGCGCCGCAGTTAAAAAAATTAAAAACCGATTTTTTCGCCGTTTTTTGCGTATCAAAGTAACTTATACGGCGAACTTTTGTCTAGTCTTTGCGAAATAAGTGTTTTATGCTATGTTTAATGTTTTTATATTCAGCAGACAACCATAGATATCGAAGATGGTAATAAAACGAAGCGGTTGAGGTCACGTCAGTCGCCTTATATCCTAAAGTATTCACAATATTTTCAACGGCGTCGTTGGTCCCGCGGCAAGGTGTCGGACTCATAAACCGCTGCAAACTTTTTGTAGGTTCGAGTCCCCGAACTCAGGTTGATTTTTTTTTCTGCGAACCAACTTTTTTCTTATTCCCAACAATATGACAACGATTAATATTTGTTTAGAAATGTTTTAAGAACATTTTTTTAGTATTTTAATTTATATTGTACGGTAATATGATTTTATTATATTATTTTCCAATTTCAAGGGATTGTTCCAATACACACATAAACCTCTTTAAATACTAAAGGCTATGAACCCAGTCACAGATTCCCTGGCCGTTTCGTGATTACCACTGTGTTCCGTTCTTAATTACTTCAATAGGCAACGGAACAAATGTCTAATACCGAAAGGCATTTTTATTAACGCGACAAATTCATAACATGGATCTTTATAGCAGTTTTTTGTACAATAATAACTTTATTGTCTTTAGGCTTAGTGTTTTCTTTATGCGCTCAATAAAATGAGTATCTTAGACCATGCTATTAACATGTACTGCAGCTCCGCGTTCAGAGCCAAGTTCGTTTATGATACACCAACTGTTATTGAGGATATAGGAACAAACCTTTGCAGAAAACGTGTAGAGATTTGACAAAATTATCTATTATTCTAAAACAGCGCTTCAAAATCATATTACCGTACAATATAAATTAAAATACTAAAAAAATGTTCTTAAAACATTTCTAAACAAATATTAATCGTTGTCATATAGTTGGGAATAAGAAAAAAGTTAATTCGCAAAAACAAAAAAAATCAACCTGAGTTCGGGGACTCGAACCTACAAAAAGTTTGCAGCGGTTTATGAGTCCGACACCTTGCCGCGGGACCAACGACGCCGTTGAAAATATTGTGAATACTTTAGGATATAAGGCGACTGACGTGACCTCAACCGCTTCGTTTTATTACCATCTTCGATATCTATGGTTGTTTGCTGAATATAAAAACATTAAACATAGCATAAAACACTTATTTCGCAAAGACTAGACAAAAGTTCGCCGTATAAGTTACTTTGATACGCAAAAAACGGCGAAAAAATCGGTTTTTAATTTTTTTAACTGCGGCGCAGTCAATTCAAAAATCTGAAAAAAATTGAGAGTAATAGTACCACTAATATGTACCTACAAAAAAAATATAAAAGTGCGTCTCCAATTCCTTCAATACAAAATCGGCGTTTTTCGGCATTTTTTTACGTTTTTCAATTTTTACAGCTCGGGTTTGTAATTTGGAAAGCTGTAAAAATTCTACAATATGTGCCTCCATAATTGCAATGTCTCAGATTTTTTTCAAAATTTTTCATGCGCTAAAATGGAAGATATTGCGGAAAAACTGTATTTTGCTTATTTCCCTGTAACTACCCTCTCAGTCGAGCTGCAGGGTTGAAACTTGGTATGAATTGGTTTTTCTTGATAAGCTATCGAATGACACCTCACAAGTTGAATTTGGTTTAGGGGCACATTTGACCCCCTTATCCGGCTATAGCCTTTCTCTCGATCGGGTCACATTCATTTCCCCGGTTCCCTTTTCCATACGATCGACACGGAAAATTACACTCGCACGCCGTTCTAGTAACAAGATCGCTGATAAAACCGAGAGCCATCGTTCCACGAACGACCGATCCGAGCTAATTGAATTTCCTTCTGACCGAATGGGACCGATCTGTAGCCGGTATACCCGCAACCATTCGTACATGCTCGCTTTCCACGCCCTATCGCGATCCACCTGTCTCGAAGCACTCACGGCCAAGAAACACTCGCGAAACCTATTCCTACCTTAAATACCCCGCGAACGAAAGTTCCAATTAACATTCCAGCCGCCTAACGAAACTCTGTTCTGCTCGAAATTTCAGCGAGGGGCTGCTGTACAACGTCGACGCGGAGAACTATAACTTGCTGGAGGACATTTACGAGACGCTGAGTTATCGCTGCGGTAAGACGTTATGTATTGGAAACGAGATGCGTGTAATGGACAGAGTGCGGTGTATGGCTGGCTTCACCATTTACATTAAAACCAGATATTACACTTTGTCGTCATTCGAGGGCTTTGTCGCGGTAAATCGAGAACGCGTCGATGATTATTGGCGTTTCGTCGTTTTCCGAAGCCATACACGGCAAATCTTGCCTCGAGTCTCTGGAATCGGAGAGTTATGCGATACTTCGCGGGCTTCGCGCTGCGCGTTCTGTTAGTGTAGTAGCAACACACTGTCCACGTCCACTTGCGGATTCCACGGCTGTTGCTCGTGTGTACAGGTCAATTTACCTGCCGCGGCGTACTCGAGGTCACTGTTAACGTACTCGCAGTGATTCGTGGAACTGTGCGCGATAAAAGTTGCACGATTTTAGAGGAAATGTGTTGGGACGATCGGACGATGACGTGGCAATTATCTTCTTTATTTTTGTGCGTCTCTTTTCTTTAATCATTGATTTAAATATAGTATCATTTCTCAGCATCAGCCAGTATAGAACTGATGCAGCGAATAAATATGCTAAATGAATTACATTTTTCAGACCTTCGACTTAACTTCAACTAGAACAGTTTATCTACAATTATCAGTGTAAGATAAACTTTTGATTTTGTAATAGCTAAATATATAGATATAGATTTTCTAAACAATTGTACCTTCCATACTTATCATAAACGTAAGACACTTCTTGTATCATGCGTGAATAACAATTCTGCATGCGCCAAACCAATAATGCTCAATTGTTCAACACAGTTTGATTAACTTGTCGATGCCTATTCGCTTATGCAATAGAAAAATGAACAGGATTACCCGTACATGTTGCCAGAACGTAGCAGTCTTTGTTACCCCACCGCGAAGGGTAGCAAGATTAATAGGGGCGTCAATTTCGTGCGAGTTTCGTTTCTTCAAGGGAAGCAGTTCACAACGCCCAGATATGACGCGACTGGCGTGTGGCAAAATAAAATCGATGCCCTTTACATTATCATTTTTTGTCGAATAATTGGTTCTCGAAGTGGCACACGCTCCGTAGGAATATCTTCGCGAAGCCCCCGGTTGCGACTTTTCAAATGAAGACAGCGGGCAAAAAGAAGAAAATTGGAGCTCGATGAATTGAAACTGTCGAGCGTGTCTATTCATTCAGGGGAACCGGGACGAATTTCGTCGAACTTACCCCGTTCGCCTCGATCCTCCCTTTAAGCGTCTTCGGCCGCTTTAAGCTTTTCACGCGACCCTTGATCACGCGGTCCTCGTTAATACGGGCTTGACCGAGTTTTTAATTGAATGACCGCGGAATGGCGTGAAAACCAATCGATATGTAGCCCCGCGAATATAAAATATTCAGGAGTGGTTCCATCTTGGTAACAGGGGCAGAATCCGTAATCCCCTTCTATCGAGTTGCTGTTCGTTTACGCCGTCTTTAGTGCAAAACGGATACGTCACAACCAAAGCCGAAGGAGCACATGCATACGTCCGTTTCTATTCATGCGGATACTAAATGATCCGGGATTTCTGGCTTTATATAAAGGCGATGTGGCACGGTTTGTTCGCGGGGAATAGGAAAAATGGTAATTCTTCGGTCGTGATAATGAGAACAATGAGCTGGATTTAGAAAGGATAGAAGTCATTCGTATGTGTGTGTGTGTGTGTGTGTGTCTGTGGGTATAGCTGTTGGATAAAGATATTTATTATAGGTCAGGATTCGCTTTTTTGTAACCGGAAAAATAGGTGAATGAATATAAGCAAGAATTAATTGAATCTGTTTTGAAGAATTGGTTTAAAGAATTTTTGTATAAACACGAAGTACAAACTTTGCTTGATAATTATTCATAACCGCAGTATCTGCCCTGAATAAATCGATCCTATTCGCGAACGAGCCATTCGCCAACAAATTTCTGATTCATGGGATGTTTAAGTAACTTCCTAGAGGGTGAATAATTCGCCAACGGAGAAGTATGAAAAAGCATATTCGAAGAATTCGATTTCTCGTGAACACGGTACACGATAAAATCAAAGCCTCGATGTATCGTAACGAAGCGTACACGTGGAAAGCAATAGAAATTCCATCCAATAAACAGAACAACAAACGAAACGATTTTTCGTTCGAACTTCCTCAATCGAAAACGGCTGTTTCGTTTATACATCGAATCGATAATACACCCACTCGATTTTCAATTATTGCCGGGCTTATTATTTGAAAATTAATTGCGAAACCGCTTAGCGTTCACGCTTCGATTTCAGCAATAATTAATTTTACTTTCCCCTGATTTCGCACTCTCTGTGCCAATCGGAAGCTCATTTATACGCGCTTCAGTTCGCTCGTACCGTGATCGACATCGCGTCATAGCTCTCCATGCCCACGAGTGTCGTGCTTGTGAACTTCGTGCGTTTGCGGCTAGAGGAAGTTCAATCCTAGTTGAATTAATTTCTCAGTCCCAAGTCACAAAATCGTGAGACGTCGGCGTCGTGTCGTCGCGTCACGGCCGTTCATTGAAAAAGGACGGGAACTTTGATACCCTCGGTAGAAGATCCAAGACGAAGCTTTAAGGTCCCGTAATTGCCGGGATAAATGCAAATGCACGATAACGCGGAAAACACCCGGCAAGTATGCCAGTCACGCGCGAAACGTTATCTGGATGGTGCAGTTCTAACGAGATCTTCGTTGCGAGGTGCGCAACAAACGATCTCGTGTGCGATAGGTTTCGTGAAAATGCGGTATCGGCGAATGACAGACACGCAAAAGATTAATGAATCCGACGACTGTGGTCCAAGAGACTTCTGGGACCCGAACGATACGTTATGGTCAATATAATATATTCCATAGTAATTCCAGAAAAAAGACGAAACGTTATGTAGCAAGGCTATAGATCTGAAATTCTAGATGTTGCACAATATATAATATAAATTATTGTTTGGTGTAACCTTCTAACTAAGTTTAACTGAAACACCAGAGTTTTACAGATTCAAACGAATTTTTGTAAACTTCCTGCTAATAAGACAGAGAATTTATGTGTATGTACATACTGTGGTTTTTAATAGGCAGGGAAGACACTGTATGTTCCATCAGATCTCGGGATTAAAGTTATTGCAGTTCCAAAGGAGTGAGAAAAAGGTGAAACATGGGGTTAATTGAGGGTGTTGATTGTACAAAAATTAATTTCGAGGCGAATCTATTCTTCGTTCTAAATCAAACTTAGTGATACAACCTCGTTTGCTTAGTGCAAACCTCACGCAAATTATTTGGATACATCTTGGCAGAGACAAGTACAAACGATTGTGTTGGTAGAACGTCGTCAGAAATCGAGTTATGACACCAAAGGGTAGTTGACATTCGTCTCGATACACCAAAGAGACATTGCAATTTGACTCCAGACCAGTAAAGGTTCCCTGGAACTCCTATTCAACTAACAAAGGAACCTAGCAAATTCCTCTTGGACTATCGGAACAAGTTGTACAATCTGACATCGCACTATCAAAAGGTTATTGGATCTCGATTCAGACCACCCAAAGATTCAGAAAATTCGTTTCGTCGCGGGCAAGTGTCGTCAATCCCAATCAAAGGATTCTAAGAACTCACCAGATGTGACCGAAGGGTCCAAAGAACATCGCACCAGGTCAACGAAGTGTCCCAGAAAGTTATGTCAGGTCCCCAAAGTGCCATCATAGGAAATGCAATTTCTTTAAACGTATAGCTTTAAACTTTGCAGTATTTTCTATCTCTGACACTCATATTTTACATATTTTATAGTAGCTAATATTTTACGCAGACTTTTCTAGAACGTTTGCTGATTTAAGTTTAATGCAAATCACTGATTGTGAGCCATGTCGATTTACTGTGGAATATTTTTGAGCGATTTACAATTTCCGAGCTGCCCAGTGGATCCATGGTCGCGTTCTTCCTTTAAGAATTCGTATTGCGTGTCGGTGGCCTTTCAGGATACTTTTCTCTTGAGGACAGTGTTCGAAATGGGTCCAGGAGTATGTCCGGGAGCCCCATATCCTTGGGCGGAAAGTGGGACGAACACGCGACCGACCGAACTGAATATTTTATCGACGAAACATCAAAAGGCTGTGGAGATAAGGCAGTAGAAGTAAATCAAATCCAGCTACGTTTTCTATTCCCTTCTGGATATCCTGCAACTTAGCAGGAAATAAATAACGTTATAGATTATGCCACGAGCATTGAAGAATATAAAGAAACGGAGGAGACGGCTTGCCAAAGTAGTAAATACTTGAAATATATATGTGTTTGGAAGATATTTATTCTATACTTTGTTGGTAGAATTGTTCAATAACATGAAGTCATTATTTCTTCTCACGATTATGGCAGAACACTTTTAATTAATAGGACCTGATACATTAAATGTTTCAAAGCGTATTACGATCGAAATGTATTTATAATCATAAACTTATACAACTTATTCTTGCTCACAAGGTGTATTATGATTCGCCTAGCGTATGAACGTAATAAAAACTAGACATAAGCTCTCTGAGATGACCCGACACATATGCGATCCAATAAAGACAATATGGACCAGACTGGACTCACAGAGACGATATTGGGGACATGGACTATGATAAAGACATTATTGAATATACAGGACCTGACAGGAATGCTGTAGGGTACATTAACCTGATAGAGGCGTTGCTAAAGTAATTTCGTACCTAGAAGCCAGTGAAAATAATATTTAAACCACGTAAGATATCTAGCTAGCTGCTCTTATACCTAATTGCACTTTGTAGATGGACAAAAATAAAATAGAAGTATTCTTCGAATTTTAGTAATTAGTTAAACCAGCAGCTATTTCTGGGACCTTTAAACGGTTCTTAAATATACCCAGACGATCTGTACTTAAACTTCTCTCGTCTCTCCAAAGATTTTATTGATCCATTCTGTAGCACTGGGCACAAACTCAATATTATACGATATAGGTTTCGAGTGCGACCCAGGGCTGAAGGTCTTTTGGAACCCTTGCCTCTTTAAACTGGTCCGGGGTCCAGGGTCATATGTAGTTTCAATGATTCCCAGGATTCTTAATAACTCAGAATTTCTGCTAAACAGAATCCCTGAACTCTCTTAGGTATTTGGGTTAAAAGTGATAACATGTTTTATGTCACATCCAGTTTGCGACGCGTATCACTCTTGGAACTTCACTGATACCTTATATGCACTTTATGAAACGTTTTATTAAATTCTGAATGGTTTGCTTTAGGTTAGACTGTTAGACCATCAGGGTGCGGTATATGTTCTGTATTGTATGCACACATCCGACTGCATTATGTCATACGAGACTGATGTCGCTCATAAAAGATCTGTACATTTTCTTCCGTGCAACGTAAGTCACATGTGATATTTCTCGTCGGCCAGGTTTTATGTATCTAGCAATTTCCTCAAATGTCTGTAAGAGCCCAATACAAACTTGGCATTGTTTACGCTGTTCACGAAGTTCCATTTCACGCATGGTAGAAATATTGATCAGAGTCTCTGAGGAACATGTTCATGTCTGGAAAGTAGCATTGAAATAATCTCCCGTTACCTGGAGTAATCATGCCTGGTTTAAGATTCCTATTTATTTCTGGGCGCAATATTGTAATCGTAATTAATAATTCAATTGCAATATTAGCAGCTCATTGGTTAAATCAGTTTACTAGGCACACAAAAATAAAGAAAATAAAAACGTGAGAGTTAAGCGATCCGATGATAAACTTTTTAAAAATTCGAAAGGTTTAGTAAACCAATTTGGCTAATGTGCAGCATATGTGTTAGAGACGTTTAAACTTTGGTCTAATTAGAAAAATCGTGGACATGTTTGTGCTTCAATTATGAAATATAATATGAACATAAAATACAGGAGGATTAATAGAAAAGTTCGAACCAGTTGTAAAATTGGCTAACGTTGTTTCAGCGTTCTGATAGGTATGTACTAGTCGTGATTGTAATTATCTCCGCCCAGTTAACCGTGATAGACATTTATCGCATTTGAGGGTAGTTAGGGTAGTTGAGCACGCGGAACTTTTAAAGATGTTACCGGATTAGCATAAAGCGTTCACGGTGCTATAATCTAATTTTCTGTTCGCGTGTCGACTTGTTATACTTATGTATAATACGTGTACGCGTATTTATTATATAACACGCGTCCAGTGGTGGTGGAAAATATATTAAAAAAAAAAATAATATTGCAGAGATATGATGTACCTTTATACATATATTGATTAGCAAATCAAAGTAATACAAGAAAATCTATGTTGATCAAAGATTCGTAAATCGTAGTAATTTTCCAAGAAAGTTTTCCAAGAAAGATATCACCAACCTTAATAAAATCGTACCAAGTTACGACAAAAGTCTTTCGTGATGCAGAATAATGGCATCCTCCTTCGACAGATCTTAACGATCCACCAAGAATTTCTGCAGCCAGTTCGATAAGATGTTATATACGTCGTCAGGTGGTTCGGGTCGATCCTTCATCTTCGAGGGCATGTTAACCTAATTTGCATTCGGTTGTCAAGTACCTACTGTAGTTACAGTGGGAGCATGCACTGCGAATGTCCCATTAATCATCATGGACAATCAATATGCATAGTAACGTATTCAAATTCGACTACATACTCTGTCGGAACTTATCAACGACTTCCGGCAGGAACGCTTCGCGACAAGAGGGACTAATTCGTCTTCATCGAAACGTTCGTACTCCGTGTTATAAATTGTGCAGGTTCCTAGCTGAGATATCGGAATATTTGTTCGCTTTCGGTACTCTGGGACAAGTACTGTTTTGTTTACCCTAATCCTCTCGGGAGAACAGGAAGACCTCTCGTTATCTGCTCTGTTACGTTAGGGGGGGAAAATAATGTGAAAGAAAATGTCGCCTCGAAGAAATTTCATTTATAAATTCGTCAAACTACCAGAGCTACGAAATGCACAGATGAAAAGATTTCTCTACGATTTTGTGTGTTAGATACATTTCCAATTATATTGCACGCGCGTTTACAATTATTAAGACTTTGCTACGAATTTTTGTCAATATACGTGACTTTATTTGCTTAAAAAAATTCGGCTCATTTTCGTCACCATTCTCTGCCTGTATACCTACATAAAATCGAATCATAACCGTCTTATCGCAAGTATAAGACCGCGTAACAGAGGGGTCGAAATCGCAGTGCTGCTCAGTATCAAGCTAATCGGCCTCGGACGATCTTAAAAACTGCGTCGTCGTTAACGTATAAACGATTGTACGTACATAAAACGTGGCACGTCCGTACACGTATACGTACACACGGAGATATAATATTCAAAAGCATTTCCTGCCTCGTAATCGCGGTTGCACAGAGAGGGACCCAGCGATAAGAATTTATTGCTCATTACCACGACACACCGTAGGCTAATTTAATAATACAGGTCGACCCTTTGTAACCGCGCGGCAGCGTACGGCACAGCTCGAGCTCTCACAATCAGATGAAACACCATTTACCCACCGTGAAGCATTCGTCTCCGACCGTTAGAACGTGGTTTCGCGTATTAAACGCGTTGCTACGATTATTATCATCAGATTTCATCTTCGTAATTAACCGTGAGACCGTGCTCGGTGTGGAATTAAACGTCTGTCGATGGTTTTGCGACGAGGAAAATGTTACCGCCGCGACTTGTCTTTCCAATAATCGTAGCGTGCTCGTCCGGCGTTCCCGATAACGACAACACGAGAGAGAAAATAAGAGGTGGTAGCACGAGATCGTTCTTCGGAGTTGGCGAAGCGCAAAAAGGATTCCTCGTAGGATACTGATGGAGCCTCGGAGAATGGTTCGAATCGCGCCGCCTTGAAAAGGCGTTTCCCGTATTAGACTCTTTTCTAGTATTGACTCACGTGGAAACGTTGCACACAATCATGATCGATACCCCTCGCTGCAGAAGCGTAAGGGAGAGATTTACGCGAGGCAAAGCGCGGCTCGTTTTATGGGGATCTATCTGTGTTAAGGCAACAAAATCACGCAAATCTGTGGGACACTATAAATATAATGTCGATGATGGAAGTTTAAAATGGATTTTTCCATGTATAAGTTGGTGTACTTGGAAGGATATTTGGAAGTGTGATTTAACAAATCGACAAGTTAAGGGTAGCAAAATTCAATGCTGTACCACCTGTACGCATTGAGGAGAAATTGTTGCGATAAGAAAATAAGAATTAATGCAGTGGTAGTTAAGATTAATTACTAAGGATTCAGTCTTCTGTTAATATTCATTATTAATAATTTATATAATATTTCCTTCTGTTAGCGTATAGCAATATGTATTTACATTTCCGCGTTTTAAGTCCTTCATTTATTACCCGTTTCCCATCCGAAAACTCTGGAAAGCTAATAATAAAACTGTTGAAAATAATTAATTGTCTAGGTAATAAATCTCAATCTTGGTAATCCTGGTAACAAAAAACCAATCTTTCTTCGCAACTTTAACTATAATATGCTAAATCTCTTTGCGTTCCTACAGACCTTCTAAGGTCCACCCTCCACACATAACTTTACACGCTCTTCCTGGCGTAATTTCACCCTGCCAGACGTATCCCGGCCAGGATATTAACGATACGGAGTACGCACGAGGCTGTGTGACGGCAGAACAGGTGGCACGTTGGTTTCCAAAGTGTTCGCCCTCGATGCATTGTCCCAATTCAATCAGCCGTGAATATCAACGTTCTCTCAAAGGGAGGGTAGATCGCGTGGTACGGCGCTGCTTCATCAAAATCGTCTTGCGAATAAACGCGCACGAGAGCTGTTATGCTTTTCGCCAATCGAACTTTGCTGAAAGTCAACAGCGAAGAAGGCTGCGATGCTTCGCTCGGCAATTGTTGTCGCTGCGCTACTTGCTTTGATAATAACGAAACACTGGACCACTTTTCTGTAACGGACAAAAGAGAAAAGGGAAGAAAGAAAATGTTTTCTATGGGGCGGAACGTTTACGACGTGGCAGCAGCATTCGTAATTAAGGACGCTCCTTGTATCGTTAGGGAATATCGATTGTACGAATTGTTCAAGGGCTGCGCGCAAGGGTACGCATTTCCTGCTACAGGATGTTGCGTGATCTTTCGTTCGGACGTTCGTGCTTCGATCCGTTAAATTGCGATGCGAGAAAGGGGATGATACTCCATGAACGCGGGGGAAGGGTCTTTAGAAAGTCAGACGAAATAAAATGCTTGCTTGTTGATTATTTTGTGGCTCTGGCAATTATCTGCTTATATTTTTCATCGTCACAGATACGTTGCACTGAAAATTATCTTCGAGAAGCCAATGGGAAATACGTGTACAACGTTATGTTTAAATATAATTGCCTACTGTGTCAATCATTTTCATGTATCTCTCGGGCGTTCAATATTTCTTGGCATAAATATGAATGTACATATTTAATTGTGAGTATATAGATGCTCTGATTGCTAATATATACATAAAACGTTCAAGAACCGGTTTGGTAAACCAATTGTTAATATTCAATCGTCCTGGACGCCCAATATTTATTGCAAATATTTATTGACATAAATATATGTAAATATATTTAATTAGGAGAATCACTCGGTTTGCTGTGGGCGATAGAATTAAATATGACAGACGAAACTTGCTTGCTTTCGAGCCTGGCATAATCTCCTGCTAATAGTCTTTTTGAATTGAAAATAATTTCCATCGCAATTCACCTTCAACGATCTAAAACGACCTTGAGTCGCAGGTCACTGTACGCATCCCAAAACGCCCTATTAGGTAGAAAAATGCATGAGCATAATTAAAGAAGCGGTGTGGACCTTCATATGTCCTCCACGCGTCCACCTACAAAGAAACTATTAACGCAAAATTATGCCACCCTCCAAACCAAGCAAGTTTCGTTTACCGCATTTATTTCCATCGCCAATAGCAACCGAGTTATTCAGGTGGCCCTCTTTTAAATGCCTCGCCCTTTATATATTTTATATATATGGTTACATAAAACATTGAAGACGTCCCATTTGACAAAAAGAAATATTGGATATCTTCTCCGCGGAGAATGCGAGTTCTATCCAATACATTCAATCGAGAACGGAATCCACCGTTTAAGGGATTCAACTTATCCTGCTCATTTCGCCGATCTGCTCTGCGGGCATATACATGTTAGTGGCTTCCCTATCTCTCTGTCGGATTGCACATTGGTTTTACGCCCCAAGTCCTCCTGCATCCCATACATGTTTATCTCCGCCACAGTTTCCTTCTGGCCAAACATCGAACGCCTACTGCCAAGGGGCCATCGATTTGTCAAGCTCTGCCGGACGATTTGGCGGACTGTCATAGAAGCATCAAGCATCCATGTTCGAAACGATTGGCCGTCCGTATGACCACCGCTATTGATTATCGCGTGCTTCCACGTCCCATGGGGAATTACACACGCGGCCATTAGATCTAGCCTGGTGCAAGTCATGTCAGTTTCCGTATTTGAGAGGGTGACAACCACCCTCTATCGCCACTCGAATCTATCGACCGTTTATCGACCGCACGGCCCCGAGGTCAACCGCTGAAAACTTTCGCCACCATCTCGGAAGGTCTCGCGTGCTCGACGCTGATTTCCGCGTTGAAACTTGCCTGCGCCCGTCTGAAACTAGGAAGAACCGAGGAACACGCGATGGTTATCGCGTACGGGGTGGTTTATGGGGTGGGCGAGGGGGGGTGATGGCCCAATGTAGATTACAGCGATTCGTGGCATGATAGATTGTGAATGAGGTGGTGGATTTTGATTACATCGGGGAACGTTTTCGATGCTTTCGTGCTGTAGCCATGTTTGTGACAATACTTCGAATTTGGGGAATTTTTTAGGGAGTGTTTCTAGTATTTTAATTTGGTAGCATTGAATGGGCGAGGCTGGTCGAACGACTTCACTGGAATTGGTTGAGAAGACTATTTGTTCGGTAAGACATTTATGTAGTTCAACTTGGCAACTGTATTGATCTGTGCACTTTGACCTTATAATGCAAACCTAAATACGGGAGAAAGGTTTATTGGATCCAGAATGGTTCGCGTACACGATTTTTGAAATACGAGAAGGGTTCTTGAGCACGAGCTGTAATTAATGGAAGGGCAATTCCTACATCGGTCCCGGAATGTTGATTCCAGAAATTGTCAAGATGCCTTGGGGAAAAATATTTCGAAAGGACTAGTCGTCCTTCTATGTATTTCTTTATTGAATAGGACATACGGTAATGTAAAATATAATATTTTTAAGTCTTTCTTACCCCAGTTGAAACTTTACACTGCGACGAAACTCTAACGAAATTCTGGCATTTCAATGTAAAGTTCTGGAATTGGCAAGGTTACAGACTTGTATTAATATTTAATCAGGCATCCAATTCTGTCCTCATTTAATTTTCATAGATCGCGATCCGATTTTACCTTACATGATATTGGATACAATAATAAAATTGCCTCTCAATTTCTATCCATGCATTATTGTAGTCTTTTATAGATGTTAACCTACTCTTCATATATGTACAAAGGTACACACATATGGACTTATCGAATGAAATACGAAATACACGTAAGCTATAAATACAATGAATTATAAATTAATATAAATTCTATAAATTCTCACATGCAAATTCTAAATATAAATGATCGAGCAACATGTTGAAATACATGTTACTTGTTTTGACGTAATACGCGGTTCCGATGCTACTGATTAATCAGTATACGGAGGTCGTAAATCTCCGTTCCGAATTCGTATCGACACCGTTACTCGCGTATGACCCTACGACCGTTTAGGGAGATAGGGGTGGTATATTGAATGAATATTCGTTTTGGTAACAAATAAACTCTTTAATAGCAAATAGTGTGTAGTGTTGAACAAGTATAAGTATAAGGATCAGAATGATGTGTTTAAGTTACTATCTAGTGAATGGATGTTTTTTGAAGTCAGAGAGAAAAACGGTTTTCTTCTGCTTCTGAGTTAAGACGACGGAGCGAAGAAGAAGATTGACGTCTCTTCTCTTCGTAGTACTATGGATACGATCCTGTCTTAGACTGCCTTCCTCGTCGAGTGTATCCTACAACGTCGACTCGGAAGGGTCTTTTGAGTGTACTGATTGGGTCCAGTAAAAATGTGTGTTTGCCAATCGGTGTGTCTAAAACGTAGACACACCTTTCCTTTGGGCCCGAATCGCGGGTTTTTCCAAAGGAGGCGGTGCGACATTGACCGTGCCAAACAAATCGCCAAAGCACGGAAATTTCCGCCAGGGTCCCAGAACTTGACCTGGTCGTGCCTGCTGGGGCACAGCTGCGAGACCCTTTTGGAAACTCACGTTTATGATACATGCAATTAACTGTTGAGGCCGTGTATGTTTAATTTCGTCTACCTTGACGGATTACAAAATAAAACGACTTCCTCAAAAACAGCTCTTTTACTTGCGTGTCATAAACGCCCTAGCCATCTGCACGTTTGGAGGTTCCTTTTCGTACAGATTGCTGGCCGTCTTTTTATTAGGTAGGCAATTTGTTTGAGGCGTCGGTTCCGCGGGTTTGCCGCGTAACATCCTCCCCCCGTTGAGAGAGTAAAGATCAACAGTAGATAATGAGAGGTGCGTGTATAATGAAATGTGCATTGTAAATGGTGAATTATATATGATAAATAATCCTAATTCTGAAGGACTGCTCCGAGGTTCAGTCAGCTTCTTCGGTGGATGTTGGCTCTGCCGGGTCGCTGACCTTGTCTTCGGGCTGGTGAGGTAAAGGTACCAGTCGTTTCGCACTCCGATCTAGCATGTTCGTGGCTGTTTTAATGGTCACGGCGCGAACAATGCCGTCGGAGCCTGGTGTCTGAGCCTTTGTACAGTATCCATGTAGTCCTTCTTGAGAATTGAAGAGTCTGCAATATGCCAATTGCGTGCAGTGTGCAGCTCCTGTAAAATCGATTTGCCACTTGCTCCCGCAGTGGTGTTAATCACGACAGTGTTGGTCCTGTTTTCGAGGGACTTTATCATTTCACACATCGGCCGGATTGTGCTCCGGTGGGTTCGCCCACATGTCACCTATCAGGAATTGGATAGGTGTTAAGGACAAGGCGTCGTTGGAATGGAATGATAAAGGAGTTAAAAGGAACGAAAGGCGCTTAGCTACATGAACGTCGTGTCGTCATCGAAAGTATGTTTAAAGAATTAGGTGTGGATTCACCATAATTCGTCTCGGAACGGTGCCTGTCTAATTTGCTTACACGTTTGCGAATGTCCGTGTAGGGTTTATCATGAAAAGAATAAAAGAATAACATAGAAAGTTGTATCTCGAGGACTTTATGATTATTATTCCTATCTCACGCGGAAACTTGCGCTTGTCGAGTCCAGGTAGATCGTGCAACGCGAACGACGTTGAACGGTCAGGTAGGTCCCCCTGTAGGTTATACCTGCCCGGATACGAGTACTACCTGCTTTCCTACGACTTCTATTGTTTTCGAAGACGAAATAAACACGAGTATTCTAACAACAAATTCGAGTGTTACTGTATTGAGAATGCTAGTAATGTAAATTATGTAGAAGTTCAAATACATCACTGAATTAACAATATTGTTGTTACTGCTATGTGTTGTATGCACATTAGGAGCAGTTTAATTGCGTATTAGACAGCTTCCTTTTTTCGAGGATCGGATCACGTTGTTCCATTTAAAGCGGAAACGCAACATAGAAGTGGTTCGTCTTTTCGCGGTGTCAAATTTGTAATAATACCTCGACTACAAACTTGTAAATGGTTCTCACGAGTGTATGGATCACTGACGCCCTCCTATGTGTGTAGTAATTGTAGTAACTACTTTTAGTGGCCTTTAACCCTTTTTGTTAGGGTGGTCAGGCCGCGAAGAATGTGCTCGAGATGAGTCTTGAGCCTGACCCTTTTGGAATAGAGGAATTGTATGTTCCTCCGAAGATCCCGTTGAACCGTTAGTTCTCGCGAATCCGCGTTTTGGATATTCTTGAGTGACACGATGTCAAAGAATTCTCGTTTATAAGGATTGCGAGGAGTAGTTGGTGCTACCTTTGACGAAATGTCAGACGGCGATATGGAAAAGTGACTGTTTCTCAAGTCTTTACGACGGACTAAATGACCGCGCGTGTGTGATTTCGCGGTTGACACCGTATTTTGTCTGACTGGAGACCGCATGTGCTCTGGAAAATGTACCGTAGGAATCTTTACATTTAGGGAATTTGCATGAAGACCGGATTCCGTCGGCTGAGCTACCCGTGCCGAGGTTCTGCAGGCTGTCTCATTTGACGAGTCCTGTTTTCGAAATCGCCTCATAGCTACTTTGGTATAAATGTACCTTGTTACATTGACACGAATGCAATGAGCAGAAGTTGATTTTCTAATGTAAGGTTTCCCTCTGATGTTTGGGAACCTTCTGAAACGGCCGGGCCCGACCGGTTCCGTTACCTGCGTGTGGGATATGTCGACTGTCCCTTTTGACGAGTCGCCCGTTAATGATTGAGTCGCAGGTATACTAATTTTTTGCGGTTCTTCAATGGGATTTATTCGCGTTTCGGTATGACCTGACGCGAATGTAATGATTGAATGAGAAGAAGGTTCTTCTTTAGTCTGAGTCCCGTCGACGGGAGAACTCAGCAGATCACAAGCGGTATCTACGGATTCTGGCTTATCGATCTCGAGGTTATCCATTAGTTTTTCTGATGATCGCGTTTCAATGTCGCGATGAGGATCTACAATGGTCGTAGAAATGATTGCGGTTGATGGTACGCTGTGTATTATGGTTGATTGCTTCTTTTTTAGCGAGGCAATCTGATTATCACCCCTTTCTCTGATCTCAGAAAGGAGATCCCAAAAGAGGTCATGATCTAGTATATGGTAATCATCAAGTGCGGTGCCCACTGCGAGGTTTTCAATTTGCAGACATATGTATTCAAATTCAAAGATCCATGATTCACTGTCCTTTACACGTTGCTCTAGCGTGAGCAAATCGGAACTACATGCCGGTGACTTCAGGAAGTTGATAAGATCGAATAGTTTGAATAAGAATGAGCGTCGCATGCCGACGAGCTCTTTATAAGTATCTACAGGAGCATTCGTTATGCTACTGTGTGTTTTTTCCATTATGCTGGCGGTTTAAAGTAACGATTTTAGACTTTCATTAGATAACCCTATGCCTATAGTCGTTAGTATCGTAGCGGGGTTGAGGAAACAAGGCCAAGAGAAAGGAAAGTATCTGTGTGAGGAAGATGACTTGTTTGTACTCACCCACGGAGTTCTCTGTGATGTTTGAAATGCTGTTGTGCTTCGGTGCGGTGGCAATCGTAGGCAATTGCAGCAATCAGTTGGCTTGTTCTCTGCGATGCGTCGTCCTTGGGTGTTCCTTGTTGGAGACGTTGCGTGGACGTTGGATGCCCCAAAGGTCGCTGCGTGTGGTCCAGGAATGGCACCCTTATCCAAGGTGGATGGACGATTCGAGAGCTTTACTGATGTTCCCTGCGAAGCGTCGTCCTTGGGTGTTCCTTGTTGCGTGGACGTTGCGTTGACGTTGGATGCCCCAAAGGTCGTTGCGTGTGGTCCAGGAATGGCACCCTTATCCAAGGTGGATGGACGATTCGAGAGCTTTACTGATGTTCCCTGCGAAACGTCGTCCTTGGGTGTTCCTTGTTGCGTGGACGTTGCGTTGACGTTGGATGCCCCAAAGGTCGCTGCGCGTGGTCCAGGAATGGCACCCTTATCCAAGGTGGATTGACGATTCGAACAGCGTGGGCTATTCGGTTGGTTGTGGTGAGAGTTCGCTTTTAATGGATGCGAACGATGCAGATCGTGCACTGGTACACTCACAACACAGAGTTTTTAAATGTTTGCTTCACTAGATGGTTACTTGCGTTACAATGTATGTAACCCACACGTCACTGAGATCCGGCTCGAAGGACCAAATGTTTTGACGTAATACGCGGTTCCGATGCTACTGATTAATCAGTATACGGAGGTCGTAAATCTCCGTTCCGAATTCGTATCGACACCGTTACTCGCGTATGACCCTACGACCGTTTAGGGAGATAGGGGTGGTATATTGAATGAATATTCGTTTTGGTAACAAATAAACTCTTTAATAGCAAATAGTGTGTAGTGTTGAACAAGTATAAGTATAAGGATCAGAATGATGTGTTTAAGTTACTATCTAGTGAATGGATGTTTTTTGAAGTCAGAGAGAAAAACGGTTTTCTTCTGCTTCTGAGTTAAGACGACGGAGCGAAGAAGAAGATTGACGTCTCTTCTCTTCGTAGTACTATGGATACGATCCTGTCTTAGACTGCCTTCCTCGTCGAGTGTATCCTACAACGTCGACTCGGAAGGGTCTTTTGAGTGTACTGATTGGGTCCAGTAAAAATGTGTGTTTGCCAATCGGTGTGTCTAAAACGTAGACACACCTTTCCTTTGGGCCCGAATCGCGGGTTTTTCCAAAGGAGGCGGTGCGACATTGACCGTGCCAAACAAATCGCCAAAGCACGGAAATTTCCGCCAGGGTCCCAGAACTTGACCTGGTCGTGCCTGCTGGGGCACAGCTGCGAGACCCTTTTGGAAACTCACGTTTATGATACATGCAATTAACTGTTGAGGCCGTGTATGTTTAATTTCGTCTACCTTGACGGATTACAAAATAAAACGACTTCCTCAAAAACAGCTCTTTTACTTGCGTGTCATAAACGCCCTAGCCATCTGCACGTTTGGAGGTTCCTTTTCGTACAGATTGCTGGCCGTCTTTTTATTAGGTAGGCAATTTGTTTGAGGCGTCGGTTCCGCGGGTTTGCCGCGTAACATTACTATTATAATAGACAGACTGTACTATCTTTGTACATTCTTCTAAAACCAAGCTTCCATTATTGAATATACGTACACATTGTTTTTTTTACGCAATCTATTTTAATAGCTTCTTCGAAAATGTTTCTACCCTTCAAAAAAAAATCGCCCGCGCTCCTTCTATCAGCGTCTACATCTCCCTAACTGCCTTTCAAAGAGGTCAATAAAAATCTGGGTTACTGCTCGCAGGAAAAGTAGAAGTTCGAAAATTATAATATTCTGTCCACTCGGCAAAGTTAAATCACCGGAGATTAGCAGCACTCAACGTGTAACGATCAGAATTTGCATTTATTTCACCCTTTTTCTGCCCTTTACCTAGGGGTGGGGGTAGTTCGAGTAATTCGTCGCCGGTCGCCTCTTCAGCGAAATTACGGCGGCATTCAGGTCGCTGTGACGAGCAAGCAAGCAAGTTCGATCGAACGAGAGTGTCAAGCGTGTCGAGTCGATTTCTTTTTTCGACTCTTCTAATTGTTTCCTCTATCGAGAAACATCGTTCGGTCCATACTGGGATTCCACGATGTTAAGTTTACAATCGATTCCATTCGGGACTGCAGTTTTCATACACGTGTTTCTGCATTATTGGCAAAAACAACCGTGCTCTTTTGTGTATCGGAACGACAGTCACAAGCGTGGCGCACGAATACGGAAGTTATGTATTGGAAAATCTTGGCTTCGAGAAACTGTTACCGTAGGAAGTTGGAGAGATCTGTGTTAGATACGCGGCGTAAAAATTCGCTTTGCAATGGAAAATGTCGTCCTAGAAGTCAACGCGAATTCCTGAAGTCGTGATCTGCTTCTGGAAATTTCCATAGGATTATGCTTGCTGCTTTGGCTCGCGGAAGAGTATTGCGCGTTCTGCTGAAATGCTTGCGCAAGGACTGAGGAATTAATGAAATCCGGTCAACTTTGGTTAAGGGGTGATCTTGGTAAATGTGGTAAATTTGTGACAAAGTTCTGAGGCTCTTAAATGCTATCGCGGAAAGTTTTCGATGGTGCTCGAAGAAAACGGCGTTCGAAGATAGTTTGACACTATTTTACCAGAGAAATAGGTGCGAAGGTCTTGAATGGTTTTTAAAACGTTGGGGGTCTCGAAGGTTTTGAATGTCGAGCAGCCTTCCTTTTAGTTTCGCACGAGTTTGTTCAAAGCTGAATAAAGGTAGGTACGAAAATATGCAAAGAGCATGGAGATAAGATTTGTCTGATATCGATATGGTCAAAATTTTCAAAAGTACTTTAAAGCCTAATAAAGTATAAGTCTCTTTCTGTTCGAGTTTCAGACTTTTACAGCAGAAGGTTTTAAGTTTATCTTATATCCCATTTCAAAATGTTTGTAAATCTTCCTATTGCGGCTTTCCTCGAATGATATTTTCAAAGAACACAGGGTGGGTTTAGTCTTCGAATAAGAGCAATTACAAAGCAATGTAATTAATGGAAGAAAGTATTGTTCGTCCATTGTTCATTGAATGCGGTTTTCATTGCTGGAAAAAGCGTATGGGCAGAAAATTCCTGCAATTCTGGGTGAAATTGCGGTGTTACACGTACAGCTTCGTATCTGGTGGAAAATTTATCACGCTACGGTTAAAACACACGTTCAAATCGCACTGCACGAGACGCAATACGTTTACATCGCAGCTGCATAATTCGTGGTAATATTTTAACGCAAAGCCTTCCATTTTCAACCTTGCTTTTGCTTTGCTCGCAAAGTACGACGGACTCGCGCGCATTAACAAAAACCATACACATGTATTCCTCCCTCGTGCAATAAGTACGATTCTATATTTCAAAAGCATAAACATCGTGCACACTGAATCACTGTGTACGTACGTGTACACACGCACGCATGGTACATGTGCAACGTGGCCCATCCATGACCCACATATCATGAAACGTTCGAAGCAAAACTGCCAGCTCGCCGTTAAAGTCATTTGAATAAACAACTCCACCCTTTGCCCATCTGCCTCTGTGTTGAGAAAGGTCAATTTCGCCCGGAGTGCGTGAGTTCGCCCCATAAATACGACCCAACGATGTTTACTACGGTCCAAGCTAATTCAGCGAATCTTTTCCAGACGTGGACGTGAGCACCTTTTTCGATCAGCTTGGTCAACAGCTGATTTATACAGCTTGCGTGGGTCTGCTGGAACGGGCTTTCCGTTGCCTCGGGAACGATCTGACGGCGTTTCTGACCACTCTGGACGGCGTGAACGATGTCGTGCAACACCAGTCCGGATCGGAAACGGAGGCAGAGTTCGTGTGCATCGCTACACCGGAAGCGATCGAGCTACATTTTACAACCGACCATCCGTCTGTCGCGTATCTGCTGGTGGGAAGCTTGAAGGCTATAGCCAGACAGTTTTACAACGACAACGCGAACGTGTACATTTTACCTGACCCGTACAACACCAAATTTTTTAGGTGAGGTGAAGAATTATTCGTTCGTTTATTGGTAAGAATTTATTGGACATCGATGCGTAGATGAATTGTTTTACGGTGTTTTAATTTGGGAAAGTTATGTTCATGTGATATGTGGTAATGTTGGGATGCTTGCTACCAAAGAACCGAACGTAGGAACCTCATCTTAACAACCGGGCTATTTAATACCTAAATACCTGCTAATACTGCTAATACCTAAATTAGTGGCAAATCTTCTAAAGGACTCGATCGGTGCAGCTACCTTATGTCTATATGTAGATGAAACTATTTTCCACCTCGGATTCCATTGACACCTTGGCACCACCTGCAACGCCAATCAGAAGCGCTTCCACTCCCAAGCAACCTGACAATTCCGCGAATAGGAATCCTACGCAATATATAAAAACGCTAGCACGCACGAATTCGCCAGACTAACGTAAAAATCACGAACACCAGGGAACACTACTAGTAACTTACAACGAAGTGCCAAGGGTGAAAGTAAAACTATATCACGCGTAAACGGGACTTAGAACCCCGAGAAATTCTTTTACCGAATCAAGAATAATTTCTGTGTTCGGGACGTAACGGGGTTGTAATGTGGCGAGCGTTTGCGAAGGAGTTCAGTGGCTGCTGGGACCAATATCTGAGGTAGTACATATACAATAGTATCGTACGAAATTGAGACGAGATGTACCTTTGTAACAGTTTGAAGAGCAGAGAAATATGATAAAATAGAATCATCATTACCCGGGACACTGCTTGTTCCTTATGGTAGCTTTATAGAGATTTGTAGAGTGTTATGTGAAATATTTTGTAACACTTTGATGCCATATAAAGTATTGAGTTACACCTTCCTTTTTAAAGTGGTGCTCTACAGTATTCGGTGGATTTATCGTTGCACATTTTTCATCTTTTACAGAAATGATGATATATCTACGTATACGTTAAGACTTTTAGTATCTACTCTTCAATAGGAATATACAGTATCCTATATTTTTACTACACTTTACGCGAAGCTTATCTCAACTTTATAGATACCCTGTATAATGTATTATAGCAGAGGAATATATTTCCATGTGAACAATACCACAAATATACTCCAGAGAGTATAAGTTAAACTTCGACTCAAGGTTTTCCTTCTATTTACATCTCTACGAAATTTAAACCGTGGAAAATAAATATTTCTATATAGAAGAATTAGATCTATTTGCATTTCGCTGCATTTTTCCTAAATGCACTCACTGAACCGATCACGTTCTTTAATAAAAAAATTTAATCAAGTTCACCCGCGCGCTAGTAACTTGTTTTATACGCATATGGAGGAGGGCGGCGCAAAATTAATTCGCGAAGCAGTTTAATTACAGGATATTCAGCTTCGTTATAATATATTATAATATAGTACATTTAACTGGGAACATTGTGTTTGAAATCCGGCTACATACACGGCCACTTGCAATTTATTGATCGTCGGAGCACTCGAAACGAACAATGCACATCGACGTTCGCTGCGTGTTGTCGCAATTGAAAAAAATAATATTTAGTATTTGCCAGTTTGATTAGACTTTCGTGTGCATGTTGACATTCCATGATTCCATTTACACGGATACTGAAAGAGTTCTAGGAATCGTGTCACGATAAACTGGACAAATATTGATCGTCGATATTTGCCTACATTTGCTCGGGAAACGCAGAGGATTTCAACAATTTTATTTCGAACGACAAAAGGAGGAATTCGCCAGTTTGCAAATCTGTCCCGATTTACCGCTACAACAAAAAAGGTGAAAAAACACTTCGCGAAAATATTGCGAGTGAAATCTGGAAATTGGATATTTTCACCGATTCAGTACTGCAAATAACAGTTGCTATTCGGGCTTTGAAAAATCAGGGCGCTGGAAAAAAAAACGGCCTCGAACGCATGCTTCATTAAGGTGTACGTTCCTCAATTGCAAACAGGGTATATACTTCACTCACTCGTTACATAGTAGTAACGTGTACAAATCGTTGAAAATTATATTGCTCCAACAAAGCAAACAGCTATGGCAATAATTTGGTTCGTTTAAATTTACCCAAGCAGGCTAGTACCTTCGGCGTACGAATCAAATAAATAACAGCGAACAGACTGACAGTTTTTTATATTTTATTACCCCCTATCTCGTATTTGATTCAATCCCCGTGTCGATTTCAAGGAAACATATCTAACAATCCCGAAATGTCAAGCACAAAATGTCAAACCCTTCGTCAGTCACATTTAGTATCATCAAACCCGACTCAGCTCGAGTAGTGTCACGCGAACCAACAAACAGAGAAAAATCTCTTTAGAGTTTTTCCTCTCATTTATCGATAATAAAAAAAGAAGCAGGAAGAATGGACTTTGAAATCATAAACTCCACGACAGACTCAATAACACCATCCATTCGATTCTCTAATCCAACCGTTGGAGCCCCACCTCCGTCTATTTGGTCCCTCGTAATAACGTTCAAATAACTATTTCGCAGGTATCGTATCACTCCAGAAGGTTATAGCGAGAATTTGGCCGTCGATCCGGAGATCGACAATAATCTCGACACGGTCACGTCTCCGTTCCGCCCACTGTCGACCGAAGCCACAGATCTTCGCATGGGAGTAGCGAGCTTCTGTAAAGCGTTTCCATGGCACTTCGTCGTCGATCGGCAATTGGAGCTCGTGCAACTTGGGGTCGGATTCATGAGGATTTTCGGTCATCATCTAAACCGATTGGGGCGAGAGATATCCACGTATTTCGTTTTTACACGGCCACGCGGGGTTACTCTGACCTTTCACGAGATACTGAAACGTGCGAACACTCCATTTGTGCTTACCCTCCAAAGACCGCAGGGTGTCGATAAATATCCTGCAGAGGTGTGTATATGAATATGTTATTCGTAAGGAGATTCGGATATATTGCAACGTTACGTGTACGGCGAGCAGATGATTCCTTGATCCGCGGTGCAATCTGGAAACGTTTGCAAGGTAGTTGGAGGTGTTTTCAGTATTCAAATATGGAACAGGAAAATTGTTTGACCTACCTTTATTTGTCCCGAAAAGGTAGTATAATACGTATGTTGAATGTCAATTTTAGAATAGGTGGTAAAGAATTATTTGAAGAAAAAGATTCGTGTAATGATAAAAAAATTATCGGTGTTTTGGATAAAAATTTTACTTCTTTTTGTATTAAAGAATTTGATATTGAGTGCAGTATAAATTACCGATAATGTCTGCAAATATTACGTCAATGAGAGTATGTCTCTGTAATAGTTACTCAAAGAATAGAATTGAATTGCATTGAAAATTAGGTAAATTGTTAATAGATTCTTAACATTTGCGGATTTAATTTGATTCCGAAATATATATTTTTTTTATTCATACGTGTACTAGTAATCTGCATTTGAGATCCTTGAATATCATGTATATCATTACTCTTATTGGATTAAAGTTCCAGTATTTGTCCTCTAACAGAATTTCAATCATTCCAGGGCTTAGAGATGAAAGGTCAGATGGTCCATTGTCCTGAATCGGATTCTATTTTATTCGTGAGCTCGCCGTTTCTGAACGGCCTGGAAGGACTAACCGGCCGAGGACTTTTTATATCCGATATCCCATTACACGATGCCACAAGGGATGTAATCTTGGTGGGAGAACAGGCAAGAGCGCAGGTAAAATCACATTTGCAATTCTCCATTGTATTTATAGTTATAAAATTCGTATCAGCGATATTATTCTGCATTATATTGAATTATGCGCTACATATATTAAAGCCTTCTTCCCGTGAACAAATCAATAAATTAATAGATATTGGTGTTGAATTCAGAGTTGAAAATAGGAAAGAATAGTAAGAAATAATCAATTTTCGATAGTAAATGAGTCTGTTTATACATCCATTTAAATTTTCAATCGAGTAAGGTAATGTTCGAAACCTTACAATTTAAAAAGTGGCGTTTATATCGTAAAATTTTCTTCCTCGAGATAGGGGGCAGTAGCTTACAAACACAGAGCTCCAGGTGACGCCACCAATCAGTACCGTGCGCAGCGGGTTAAATAGTGTTGATAATGTCGATCCCGTGATTCTGACAAATTACAAATTTCAAATTTGGTTTAAACATGGAAAATTAATTAACTAATAGTCGCAAATATTTATAAATATTTGAACTTCTTAGATCATTCAATAAATTTTAAAGGCTCCCGTTTTTTTAAACAGTCTGTTGCTTGTTGGCTTAGAACATTTATTAAATTTTTCCATGCAGGACGGATTACGGAGGCGAATGGATAAACTGAAGAGTTCCATAGAGGAAGCAAATCTTGCTGTATCAGCAGAAAGAGAAAAGAATGTCAGCTTGCTTCATCTTATATTCCCGCCGGACATAGCGAAACGTTTATGGTTGGGTAAGTATTTCAATTAAAATACAGGCCTAAAGGATTCTTTGTACTTGATTACCATTATCCGCCGAAGTAATGTTTCGTAATTTTAAGTGACCTTAATTTTAATTAATTGTTTCAGGTGAAACCATCGAGGCAAAAACTTATTCCGAGGTGACAATGCTTTTTAGTGATATTGTTGGTTTCACGGAAATCTGTTCCACCGCGACTCCAATGATGGTCATCAATATGCTTCAAAATCTTTACGAACAATTTGACTCGTTCTGCGGTCAGCTAGATGTTTATAAGGTATGAATTGTATTTATATACGTATGCACTAAACCCAACAAGAATTATTACAAGCATTAACATAGATTTATAAAGTTGAGAATTAATTTTGATAAATTCCTTTGCTTCTTCTCTACAATCGAAATACTGATAATATGTTTTTAATCGGAATACAAATTACAGGTGGAAACAATTGGGGATGCTTATTGCGTTGCATCTGGCCTTCATCGTGATACGTACACCCATGCACAACAAATAGCTTGGATGGCTCTAAAAATGATACAAGCATGCTCTAATCATTTAACCCATAAGGGTAAACCAATAAGGGTATGTGCGCGTTTTCGATTCAGTTCATTTATTTATCAGCGACTCTAAAATTCAACTATAAACTGCCACATAAAACAAAAAAATCAGTGTTTATAAAATTTTGAAATATTATTCTTGATGAGAATGAGTTCATGAGAACACGTAATAAAAGCCTTCGTATTCTCTACTGGTACAATAACTTTGTGGGAAACTTTTCAATTTAATATTATCTCAGTTTGTAATGATCCTTTTTATTACAAGTGTGCTTCAAAGAAGAAGTATTCAATTGTTTACTACTCCCAAACGCGAGATTATTAAAACTTTCCCCTTTCAATGTTCCTCTTGATAACAGAAACGATGATAAGTAAGCTCATTACAGTTACATCAACTTTTAAAGTAGGTTAAGCCGTATTTAAAACAATGCACATACTGCAATTCAGCACAGCCAATATTTGATCAGCTTGACTAAATTTTATTTCGGTATAATCGTGGATTATTATTGTATGATTTTTGGATGCATTTTTAGTGTTTGTAATATTTTGAAATTTTGTAATAATAACAATCATTATCACATGAAACGAAAATTAAATTAGTATACACCACAAAAGTAGAATTAAGAAGAGAACAGAAATTTCTCGATTTGAATTGCAATGCCTTGCCGACACAATATTAAAATTTATATATAAATGCATACTAAAATGGCGTTTGTTTAGATGCGTATCGGCATTCACACTGGAATGGTACTAGCAGGGGTCGTTGGAAAGAAGATGCCAAGGTATTGCCTATTCGGGCACAATGTTACCTTAGCTAATAAATTCGAATCTCTAAGCGAGCCACTACGTATCCACGTTAGTCCAACGACACACGTGTAAGTATCAACAATTCAATTAAATAATAATTTTCTTATGTCAATAGCAACCGACAAAAATAATTATCGATGCCATTCATTATTGTAAATATTTCCAACTAAACAGTGAACAAATGAGAAATATTACATTCATAATTATATAAAATACTAAAAATAGAAAATACGTTTTCATAATTTCACATTAATGTTCACAGCTCGCCAAGTTAAAAAGTATACGAATCAAATTAATGCCCAATAGAATATACGATTTATCCACAATATGTTACAAATTTATACCAAATATCACGATACTTTATTTGAACGTTTGTTTCTGGCAGCTTATTGAAGTATCCCATATCAGGATTCAACTTGGAATCGCGAAAGAAAGAATTCCTTCCAAAGGAGTTTTCAAGTGACACACAAGGATCGTCTTATTTTCTGACCGACTATAAGCACAAGGACGTCGATGTGAATCTTCCGCTAGATCTGCACATTCAGAACGCGATCAGAGAACACGGGATCGGCAGCAATGTATAGATATCTAAATAATAAAGCAATCCCAACGAATGTGCGTCGTTCGTGAATGTCGCTGTACCAATGCTACTCTGTCCGTAATAAGTAATAACACTTTTCGGTAAACGTCTGTTTCCATGAGTTCACAAATTGGCACCGTGTAACGACGCTGATTCTAAGCAGCCTAACCGGCCGATTCCTGGTCCGATAATATTTATACGCAGAGTTTTAGGTTACAATTATTATACACTTATGACCATATAAGCAAATAAATCTCTATGATAAACCATTCGATAATTTTATTTCTCAAAAGCCCATCATTAGTTTTACAGAAATATTAGTTGCTTTATTGAAAGATAGAAACTCCTTTCCGTTAGGAAGTTACAAAGTAGATATTTGTCTTAATTTTGTGTAGTTTTAATTTGTCAGTGACACGTGTACGAGGGTAATTACAAATAATTATGTCGAATGTACAACTTTAAGATACCATCATTTCTCTATTTGTATTATTTTTCAAACAGAATTTCTTTACAGTTCTGTTCACATATAAGTCAGAAGCTTTTTGTTCCCATGTGTCTCCTGTCTGCTTAATGCACTGGCCTGTTCGAAATGTTTAGTAGTAAATGGTGAAACTATACCCATAAACTGAAAATTGCTATATGTTTATGCCTGTTAATATTAAATTTTACACAACTTAATTTGACATTTTAGCGAAACTGAACAAGAATCCTAAAACGTAAAATCATTATTCCAAAAATGCATTTCGAATTTCGTACTCGAACCAAATAATCATATATGACATAAATTCTACGCGGGTGTACTCTGCGTACAAAATCTCTCCCCAGATATAGTTTCAATTCCCATCGCCACTGGTATTGCAGTCTCGTTCACTGGTATCTCGGTAATGTTGAGGGTGACCCGAAAATGGTAATAGGGTTGGATAATCCCCCATGTGGGTAACAAAAACGGCATTACAAATGAAATCTTCCCTACCACATTCGTAAACTAATTAGTTCCACCATTTATAATATCACTAATACTATTCTACTGCTATATTTCAACGGTCAACCTTTTCGAACGAAAAAAAAGCAAAATTCCATCTTCGAGCTGAGCTCGCTCAGACGACGTCAATATCTCGAAACGCTTACTCCAAGTCGATACAGTACCATTCTTCCATTCTGTTCCCTACTTACCTCCATCCCTTTGAAACAGGTCGCTGGCGTTTATTTTTGATAAGGCTCGTTCCAGATTCGAATCTCATACCACACAGCCTTTTGTTCGCGGAATAATAGAACTATTTGTATTCTTTGCCGAAATAACCGGTTATCGTTACGGGCAACTCCCTGCCGCGTTATCCGGCTTCCTTTTTCTTCGTTTCCCGTGCTGAAACGAAACTCCATCGGTGCACTTTTCCTCGGGACATCACTTATTTACCGTGGAACGTTACGTGCACACGTTCGTTCACCCCTTCCCGTGGACTTCTCCTTGATTTCTGTCGCTTCTCCGCGACGTTAACGCGCTGGTACGTCGTTTTATTTACGCGAACCCCTCGTGGAAAAGGAAGGGAAAGGAAATGATGATGGAATCAGTTGGCTTTTTCTAGTTTAAAATCTACGAATCACTTCAATCTTCGTCTGGCGGGTCTGTTTTTAAATTAGCTTGACGTTTTGCATATATCAAGCATTTTATGTATTCAATTCTATGAGGATTTCCATTTTGAGACTTGGGAAGATTTGTTTCTATGGTGAAGTGTTAGGTAAATTTTCGTTGGATATTGTTATCGGGGGATTAGACTCGTTTTCTTAATGAAGCATAGCCTGCTGGCCAAGGATTCAAGAAGCTGGAGGAATGTTAAGATAGCTGAAGACAATTGAGTAACACTGATACACATATATATTGAAACAAAGTATGTCTAGATTTTGTATGTTTGTTTATAAATATAAATTTATTTTGAAGGATTACCGTAACATCTACTGGATGAATTAATGCGCGCCTTCGTTTATTGCAGACGTCATACAAATTATTATATGTATATATTCCCAATTTCGATTCGAATGATGGTAGATCGTTATAAATCAGATTTACAATTTTACCTTTCACCTGAGACGGAATTTATTGACAAACGTTGTCTCAAAAGTAAATAACGTTCAACGTTAAAATAATAAAATGTTTCTTGCATCTGTATAATTCCTTGTAAAACTTGATAAAATTGAATTATGACGAAAAGAGGCTAGTGTACTTCATTGGAAAATTATTTTATAATTCAAGTTTTTCATAGTGCCTCGATTATAGTCTATCTGTTCACCATCTACAGTGTAGATTCAACGCTATTGTAGTTCAGTGTTGAACTTTCACCACGTAACAAGGTACTCGTCCCCAGAGCTTCAGAAATGATTAATTGTAACATACTGTGTACAAAGTCTTTGTAGTTCGACGTGGATAGCATTTTACTTTCAGACCTGACACAAATGTACACCAGTACCTATATACATGGGTACCTCGCGTTAGACAGGTGTTTCGCATTCCAAATACCTATGTAACGTGAAACAATGGCCCCTAGTATATTGAAAGTTAATTAGCAATATTCGTAAAGAAAAATCTTTTATGATTGAGCACGAATTTATCTTCTCTTGTAAAAAACATTTTTATTGGTTTAATAAGAATAAGTTGATGAACGGTAAATTATGTATGTATATGTATGTATATCCCACTAAACTTTGAACTCGGAGTTACATGTACACGCCTATTCTATCATTTTAGTATGTATCATTGTATCAGAGATTTTAGGCCTACCTTTCCGTTATCAATAAAAGAATTTTAAATATACAGATACGCAAACTTTACAATTTGTACCATTATTCACGCATTGAGTATCAAGTTTTCGATTAATAGCGCCCTGTCGTTCGCAATAAATACTCGTGTGCATTAAAAATATTGAACCACTTGATACAAATTGAAATGATATTACAATACATGTATTACGAACAACGAAAGTGTTAATTAAATTTTTCATCATTTTAGGACGACCATGAAATTAATTCGAGAAAATTTTGTTTACCATTGTTATGTTTCTCCAATTATCCTGTATAAATTTCAATAAGCGTGCCTCTAATTGGGGGCAGCGATTATTTATTTCTGAATGCAATTACATAATTTTTCTGCAGGATTGAACATGACAGCTACAACAGCAAAATTATCGTGCAAACAACTGCATCGTATTGTTCCCATTTGAAATACTGCGTGCAGAACTGTCGGCGACGCTTTGGATCGTTATCGCATCGAAAAACGAAGTTCCACCCAATTAGTCGTAAAAATCGTTCAGTAAATATACGTATATACTATACGCAACCAAGCTACGGACAAATATTGGAACCGGCAATTTGTGTTACCATGCAAGTACAAACGAAAAAGAAAACAAAATAGACTGAAGCTACGTTTAAGAGGTCGAAATATTTAATACTACTTATTCTATGAACCTGTGTGGTTTTTTTCTACTTAATCTATAAAAATTCAATTTCACCGTCGATCTGTTTTCCACAATATTTTAGAAATTCCATTACCACAGAGTTTTCAGCACACCGTTGCCTAACAATAAATCAAATTTATCTTGCAGGTTTACATTTCGAAAATGTTCCATCGTGTTCAGTTTGACTTCCAAACAAATTGGCCCGAGCATGTCTATTGATTTCACTCGCATCAAATTTCCAAGACAAAGCACACGGTTTTTCTCTGCCGTAACTGCGCAACAAAGCATTTCACCTAAATAAGAAAAGAGAAACCCCGAACAATCTCGCAGGAAAAATACGGAACAATAAACCAGCGTTCTGAGCGCCTAAAGAACTGCGAATATCACGATTGATTACAGCGCAACCAGTGTTTCCATTCGCATCGCTAAACATCTAAAGCGAGCGTCTACTTTATTCCTTATCCCACGTAACAGTTTCTTGTACAACGAAAGTAGCCGATTACACTAGGTGGTCCAAAGGATCCGGATACCGGTGCGCATTGTGCCGGCTGCAGCTTTTACAGCATCGTGCACGCATTATTTTACCATGCCCACAAAAGGAAACGGGGGAGTGTAACGTAAAGCTAAAAAGCCGGCAAGAAAGGAATTACAAAGGACCCGGCGCTATTCCACGGTCTCGTTTGCGCTTGTAGTGCACGTATACATGCACACCTGCATCTGGTCGCGCGCATTTCTCGCGTACGACGCCTGTGTAAACGTACCTTTACTATTTCTTATGCTGCCATTCATCGCGACGAGACCCGCGGCCGTGCAAAGAGAAAGAAATTAAACATTGGGCCTTCCGGCTACGCCGCGTAATCAAACGCCGCGGAAACTAACGAAGCAGCCCGCGGTATGAGACAGACAGAGTTCATATCGGGATACAAGAAACCAGCAGGAAATAGAAAGGGGGAGTGAAAGGGGGAGTGAGAGAGATAGAGAAAGGAGGAAGGGGTGAAAGGGGAAGAGGACACGCTGTGCCAGGCATAGGAGACATAATGACTTAGATGACGTGCAATGAAAAGTACACGTGTAGAAAGGGACAGAGTGGCAGGAAAAAGAGGAGAGTAGACGTCTTCCGTTTCCAACGATGAACATCCTGAGCGTCGTAGGCAATCGCGATGTCTCGTTGCTTCGAGGTATGAATACGGCCGAACGAAATTGCACCTGACGGTGCAACGTGACGGAGGGACGAGCGACGGGGCAGAAAGTATCGTCGGGGGTATCGATGAACATTTGCACGGAACGAAAACAGATAAAGATCGGCCGTGAAGAATCTATGCACATATGTACTTGGCCTCGTGGCCAAATGACGATGATCGACACGGCAGTTTGGTTAATCTACCTGTGATGACGATCTGCGCGGTGACACCGATTTAGTGCAATACGGAGGGAAACATTTTTCGGCAGATATTCTGGTCGATTTATTATTCGCGGTGGATCAGGATGAATGTAAACTGTGGAGGCGAGGATGGTACAAAATAAATGAGCAATCGGTATTGAAATCATCATGCACTTCGTGTTACATTCATGCTTTCGATCAATATATTTTCACAATATACGTATATTTTAATATGGAACGTCGATGATTATTCTTTGAACGCTTCGGCCGTCACGATCGCCGTAGCCGATATTTCGTGTTCCAGCAGATTCTTTCACCGTTTAATATTTTAGATTGGTATTTGCAATGGAAACAATTGAGTGCAAATAAAACATTGCTCGGATTTTGCATTGATGGCGTGACATAAAACGGGTCAATTTGAAATTGCATGGTTGAATTGTGTATGTCACACAGCGCGGCAATGAATGGAAATCAAGGTACAAAGACCGGGGAATCGTAAGCAAGCGATAATTTCTTTCTTCCGCCACGTGGTTCACAATAACTCCAGTTGGCTAAATATATATGTATTCTGCATTGAAGTTTACAGTATCTCCGCTTTACACTCGAAATACACATTATTCCGTATCGATGGTCGCATTGTTCGTGCGCCAGAGAGCTCCTTGCAATAGATTGTTCGTCGTACGCTAATACATCGAACCAATCGATCCACGGACCACTCTCTGCGAATTTCGAGATTCATTGGACGCGTACGCGAGACAATTAATTAGGTGGTGCATCCCGTTTCAGTTCCATGTAGGAAATTTCGAAACTTTCGGATTCGCATCAATTGAAAAACGCGAGTAGCGCTGGAGGGGCGATTAACTGTGTGCAGAACATGTAAACCCGCTGCTGAATCTGGTGAATCAAACGTAATGGTTCCCAACGAAAGTATTTTCGCAGTATTTCTCGCAATTGAAAGTCATTTGAGCGAAATATGTTCCTATATATGCATTAATAATAATTGAATGCTCGCCCCACGTTTTTTTGTAGTTTTTTCTGTGTTTTTTTAAGTGAGTTTAAATTGATTGCGGCAGAAATTCGCGAAATAGGGGCAATAACACTCACTGTACCGCGAAAGGCAAATTATTAACCAGAAAGTTAGGCTTCGTTATTTTTCTGTTCAAGGTAAATATTTTAATAAGATGCTCGCGTGGTTAAACACTCGCGCGAGGATATTTCAACTATCCAAACTTTAATGCACGTGACATTATCCACATTCTCCGCTTAATTACATTCTCTTAATAGTTTGCAACAGCCTCAAGGATACCGGTGCCCGGGCTGTAGGGAAATTAAGAAATCACGTAATTGGGTACGTCGGGCACTTGGAATTGGCTCAAGTTATTCGAATTATTAAGTGCTGTTAACTTTCTTATTTATTCTTCACTGTAATAGTGATGGGATTTTTTTAAAATTGTTAGTTGCGCATTCTAGTACCCATGAATGGTGTTTAACATATTTTATAATTGGATACGTTTGAAAGTTTCAATTTATTTTCCAATCGTCAGTGTTTATCAAATAACAGAGTGAAATTACAAAGTGGAATACACATAACTAAATTATTCGTATAAAATCATATAAATAATCTATTAATAAATGGAGAAAATAATTCACTTCCCTTCATATCACCAATAACAGTATTTCGTTCGCAAATTAATTATAACAGGTTTCATTAGCGTGTTTTAATTTTGTACGTGATTTTTAAACAGGTTTATAAATGTTTTTCATTCTTCACGTTTCGGTTCTAGGCCATCCTCCATTCCACGAAGAACAGGACAAGTATGAGACAGGGCTGAAAAATTACCCACAGCACTGTCTGCAGCAAAACTTTCATTAAGAAACACTTTGTAATTTATTTTCACACCTGTATCGTGTGCTCTGCCTCTGCTGGAATCCTACTAAAGAGAATCAAACAAGTGTGCTGCTAGAAAGGTGGCAAAAAGTAAAGGGTGGCAAAATGTAAACGTTAAAGCAATCTTCATGCGAAAGATAATCATACAAAATAAGGGGAGAACGTGGAAATATACATTTTATGCTGGAATTTGTTTCACAAACAAATTATATTTCTAGCAGGGAAATTTCAATTTTAATTCACTCTCGATCTAATCAAAAGTATATACAAATACTAAATCCATTCATAAAATTAGAAATAATCTACAATATTTGACATGTGAAAAAATGAAGGACAAATTAATCAGTACCACGAATTCCTGCAGTTAAATTGCATAAGTTTTGATTCTAACAGTTTTGCATGCAGTAAATAGTTAAATTAATTAAAATTAAGTGAACTTATTTAATGAATCCTTTTGTACGTGGAATAGTATTTCCAACCTTCCCTTTTCCTCTAAAGAATCCAACAAATCAGAACAAAGCGAAATAAAACGAAGTCGTCCTCGTTATCAATTAGCACATCATAATGGAATGTCTTCGATGGAATATTTCACACGATGCGATTTCCGTCTCGCACACCTGTTCTTCGACATGTGTTCCCATAATGCGAGCACAAATGCACCGTACAGCGATACGTGTGCATTCTTCACTCCATTATATCCAGCCGCCTTGCTCATCGATCCGGTGATTCGATTAAACTGCAATGAAGGCTGGCAGCTTTTCGAAACGGATCAAATATTAAATATTTAGTGAATGCTGCGGGTTCGTAGACGGGCGTAGGCACAGATCGATGCGACAGTTGCTTGATCATTGATACAGGAAAAAATATACAGGATGAGCCACAATAAAGTGTTATAAAGTGCTTCTTTCGGAAACCACTGCAGCTATCGATTTCATTTCTTTTTTTTGCTTTTTTAATAAAATGGTACAGCAGGGCAAATTCTTTTTCCGCGCATCAAATTTTTCTGAGTTCATTGCTTGCAGAACAAGAGACATATTAATTCGTTTGGAATAAAGAAACGACAGAAGCACATATTATAATACGCGTACATACACGCGCTCACGTTAAAATTGTTAATATTACAGATTCAAAAAATTCATCGGATTCCTGAGAGTTCACGTTTCGCAGCCAGCTAGCATTCAGATTTTCAAACGTGAAACACAGGACGCTTTCGCCATAATAATCCCTCATTGTTCGTGTGTCGTGGATGGTGTGCGCAGTTTGTTGCGGACGAATTTTATTATTTTTTCGACAATATTACACGAGACTGGAATAACGAAACTGTTAATCCTGTATTTTGAGGACGCACGAGATCGAGATTGATTCAGTTAACCCGTTAGCTTATACACCATAGGAACATATTAAAAAAACTAGTCCAGACGAAATATTATTACCTCAAAAAGACATTGCTGCTACGTGTGAAAGGGGGCCGTGGAACGATGTCCGACATGCATACACGAACGAGGGGCCGGGATGAATGAAACGTAATTTATTCAATTGGTTCTAATAAATGGTGTAGACCGAAACGCGGTAGGTGCCGGGGACTAAAAATTCACTGCCACGCCTTTTGAATGCGACGAAACGGTCCACAGAGATGCAGGGAATACTGATTCAACGTCGATCAATCGTGAATGCAATAATCGTGCACTAAACATATGGCAGAGAATGTTATAAACCGATACGAATAATCTTTCCGTTCTCCACGGCCGATCATTTATTCGACAATGGCCATTGTTTTCGCCCGTTTATTTACAGCTACGTAGGCACGTCGATCAATTTTTCACTGGTCTGAAAAACATAAACGAAGCTTTTGGCAATGATTAAATTGCCAACGTATTGTCCTATTACAAATGCAGTCAGAAGGATGTAATATTGCGATTTATTTATATAGCAGAGACTGTCGTATCCGAACATAAATTATTCGAACTAATAAATATGTACTAATATTAACTCTTTTGTCTACATTCTGCTGATTAATTGAAAATAAGGCTGTAGTTCTTAAAATACTAGTGGACCATTGATCTGATATTTGAAGAGGTGGTGGACACTGGGGGATGAATCCTAAATATGTATAAAACATATTCGTTTCCGAGATATTAATGAAAATTTTACTAATACACATTGAATTCTGTCTATCCAAATATTACAAACACAACTTATATTCGGGCTCCGTTCCCCACTCCCCACCTGCCCTTTATATTTCTTGTCTTTCAGCCACTAATGCTTTTCGGAACGATACCCGAAAATAATTTTGGTGCACCAAATTATTTATGTTAAGAAATTTATTCCATATACCAGTCGTTATGATATGGGTTCAATAAATATAAAAGTAAACTGTAAATTTTCTCGATCTCTACTTTTGCAATTGATGTAACATTCAGAAAAATGTGTGTTGTATTATTCGAACAGTTATGTTCTAGTAGTATTATGTACTTCGTATTGTATGTTTTCTATAAAACGAATATAGGCCGCGTATGTATACATATACGCATGCGGATTAAAAGGAAACCAGCGTTCGAATCAGTTGTTCTGGAGCACGGTTCCATAGCCGAATACCAAAGCTAACATCGGAGCCGGCGGATTTAAATTACACTCATCGAACGTGTTTGCACCTACACAATGAGAGAGTAGAGTTGACCACGAGCCCATTGATGCATACGTAGAATTTGACTCGCTTTCCAGACAACACGTGCCACGTGCGTGCACGCGTCTATGTATGTGTTCACGGTTCGAAAGAAATTGTTTACCGTGGGTCATACACGCGTGAATGTCAACTGTGTTTGCCGAGAGGGTTCCAGAAATTGTTCTTCGAAGCGAGGTAAATAAACTGAACTACGGCTTAAATGGGCTAGACAGCCTGTTGAACATATAATATACATATGTATATGCACCTATAGCGAACATTAAATAAGTACTTGAAGCGTTGGACTGCACATAAGGAGTTTTGTATGAGACGTGTGCTTCATTTGTTTGTACACGTTATACGGTCATGTTTCAGGTAGTAGGCACAATAGAACCTCGTTTAAACCTTTAAACACATGATTATCCGCGGGTTGGATTATCCGGGGGGTCCATTTTGATAATAATATATTTCACTCTCTAGAACTTCTTGTGAAAAGAGGTGACACTGTTTTCAAGATGTGCAACATTTATGAAAAATCCTCGGATATAAATTTCTTCAAGCTTCCTGTCAACTGATTGGAAGCATTATCGCTTGTGATACCAGTGGGGTGGGTAAGGTTAATATGCACATGTTTTTGTATGTCATTCGATAACTATTAGAAATATACCACCAGAATTTTTTTATATACTTTATGACTAAACAACTGTATATCAACTGGAATGATCGGTGTACAAAAATTAAAGACACCCAGAAACATCTGTATAATCCTCCTCTATCATATTACAGTGTCAATATTTGCCTTTTTCCAACTCTTAGTAAAATTGGTGACTTGATAGTTTATCGAAATAAACTAGCTTCGCTGTGTGTACAATGAGTATCTGTACCTGAACGAGGTAGGGTGACCAATTTGACACTGTAACCGCGTGCGTTTCAGTTGGTTGTATGTAATTAGACTATAAAGCAAATCTAAATCCTGATCTCTAATGATATCCTCGTCAGGTTGGTCAAATATTATAATAATAATGAATGTAACAATGAAGCAGCCATTGGGTCCCTTAAGTACCCCCTTTGATAAAGATCATGGTCCACCCCATCTGGGTATGCCAGGGGTTAATCAAGGTTCTGCTGTATGTACTTTGAAAAAATAGGTACGCTATGCATTCGTTAAATGTGCAACATCGTTTCGTGGTTGATCACCTCGTTATTTATACGGAAATCGAGATTGTTATTTCCCGATGGCACTTTCTGCATCGGTGGCCCAAGCAGGATTTGATTTAACATGTGCACACCTGTGCAAGGAACGTACATGCACACCAGTTTCTAAGGAATCGGAGCACAGAGAGACCGGCCAAAGGCGCGTGACGCTATGGGTCAGGTATCGGCCGCCAGGAGCGCAGCAATCGCGTACGCTAGCCTCAAGACTTTCTCGACACTCAGTCTGCCGGAGTCTGCAGCGCGCGAAAGTTGTACGTGCGTCGTATAGCGTGTGTCTCACCTGACTCCCCTGTTACAGGATTTCGTCGCGGTTAAAAGTGTTTCACGATCGACGGCCCGATTTTGTGCGACGCCGCGTGACAATCGAAACTCACGCGTCAGTTTCGCGATCGGGATCGGTTTCATGAGATTCAACGTGAATGAAAATTTATTCAGAGTGTTTGTACCCGCGATAATCGTCTCTGGCACAAGTCGAACGCGATACCACGTGATTTTTCTCTGCCGAGTTGTACGCGGTGGCACTGTGTTCATTGTGCACCGCAAGTGTGTGTTGATAAATCTGCAAAAGTGTGATCGTATACGTGCACAATCGGGGTACACGATGTTACGGTGAAAACGGAGCGCTATCGCTTGGTATTGTTGAGAAATTTTCGGCGGGTAGTGAACGTATATGCAATCGTTCCGTAAAGTTTAAAGGATCATTGTTGCCCCTGTGTTTCGCCGCAGCTGCGGTGTCTTTCTCGACCGGCGAAAAGGAAACAGGGGGAAAAAAGGAGCAAAGTTGCCGGCGGCGTTTACGATTGACGGATACGAGTGGTGGAGAACTGCCACAGCCTTGTATAGCAGTAAGTGTCAATTTTTTAATCCTTTTTTCTTCCCCCCCAGCCGGCTTGGTTCATTCTCTTTTTCGTGCGGCTTAATTGTGCGCGAGTCTTGCTATGACCTTCTAGGGATGTATGCGCGAATAAGAGTAGACGATCTCTTACCTTCGTTCCCCCTCTCCGTGGCACACGAGGCAGGTAGGACACTCGAACGGAGTCTCCGTTTTCTTCGAGTAACGTGGATTCACTCGGAATGGAATCTTGCCTGCGGAACAACTTGAACGTTGATCTCCCGACCTTCTATTATTTGAACTCTGCTGAACAGTGACGAGGAACGATCCCTTTCGACACGAAAAATTCTGTCATGCGAATTTCCTAGCATGTTTCGTACGCTTCATAGGTGGTTCAATGCGAGTTCGCTAACCGGAAATCGGCACCGGTCCTAAGCTACTGCTCCGAAACCGTTGTGAAATATAGTCTGACTGTGTAGGGACCTTTTATACTTGCACGGTCTACCGTCGCTATTCAAGGACGCTCGATTCGGTGCGCGGGTTATAATTTCGGACGGATCACTGTTTCTTTCGATGATCCTTGGAACGTTTCTAGGATTTTGCACTATCAATGTTTTATGCTGGACATGAAGTTATCATTGATTTTCTCAGGTGTTTTATTTCTTTCTTTTATTTCTTCACCGTGATAGCATGAAATTCAGGTAAAGTTTTAGTTCTTGTGCGGATTCTGTTTTGCTTGAATAGCGCAAATCGCAAATCGTACCAGCTCTGCTCTTTTTTTAAGGAAGCACTTTGAGTACATTTTTGAGACAATCCGAGTGTCTAGGACGGTTTGAAGAAAATGGTATTGAATAAACTGACAGACGTATATACGACCGTCAGTAGAATTAGTGCTTCCTTCAAGAGATACCGGAAATGTTTTATTAATGAAATTCCATTGCCTACACGAGGCACAATGTACTTTGTTTCCTTAACGAGATTTGCACTCCCGATTTAGAAGAACATTCATTATGTGCATATTGTGCATTTTGGACAGTATTCTTTACACAAATAGTACACGTACAGTGTACACTTTTTTTGTTTTAAAACTTGTAGTCCAGAATACGTAACTCATAGCATAGTAGAATGCCAGTGTTGAAAACGTACCTGCACTAAATTATTATTACTCGTACACGATATGACGACAAATTCTTAACACTCATATCAACAATTAATTAAAAACAAACCCTCAATTGTGTTCAAACAAGTCGATGGACAACAATTTATACTAACTAATTCCGGATGAATAAACGAGAAACCAAGAGCAATGTTTATTATTGTCACCGTTCCTCCGTTCCATCCACCGTTTCAAACACAATGATACCACGAGCAACAATGCTTGACAGCAAAATCCTTCGCATTCCTCGTCGCACAGGACACTAACCGACCGTGATTTCATTCCTTTCGAAGCGTCTCGAAATCAGACACGCGTCACCGGCCGCGTACACATATCCCCCGCAAGAATTCCTCCTGTCGGCAATGTTTTCAGTATGTTACTCGGCGTAGATGTTCGGTCCGGGTATCCCTGCAAGATAGGGAACCACCAGCGAATGGCGACGCGTAGATGGGGTGGTCCCAGGTGATGCGGTACGCGTGGAAGCGCATTTTGGTCGAAGCTACCGCGTTGGTGGAATCCGGAAGCGAAACGAAACGGGATGAAGCCGGAATGAAAATTGAAAGAAGGAGAAAAAGACAGGGACGTAAACCCAAAATAAAAACTGTACGAAGACCGTGAAACGAGAAACAGGCAGAAAAGCCGGGTCTGTTGGCTTTCCGAGTTTGCTGGCCGTCCGCGTAAATCTGCCGGACAGTCGTTAGTCATGCTTTATTTCGCTTCAGTTTTCCGTACACGCTGAAATAGCATCAACTTTCCGGGAAGGGGCTGACTCACGCGCTTTTCAAATCCATTCAGAAAGTGACGAATGCCCATGCAGGCCACGCACTATGTACATACAGCTCGACTGGCCGGGCGCCACATGTGTGCCGGCTAATGGCTCGTCTTTCGTTTTATTGCCGCGTATGCTGACAATGAAACGCATCGTGGATTTCGTTGTGGACCCCTGGCGTTGTCTGCGCGACAAGAGATATTGAATGCCGATCGAAGAAGCAGCTCGGCTCGTTGCCTAAATAGCGTTGGATTACGGTACTCCAGATAGGACGCCGTGGATCGGGAGGTTCGTTATTTAGCGAGGATTAGGGCGTAGTTATTTCGTGGATCATTGTTTTTGGGAGGTACGAATGGATGCTGGAAGAGTGTCGAACTCTTGGGACATGTTTGGCCTCGGTAATATGTAATAAGTTCGTTCATACTTTGATATTATTGGGTCTACCGGTAAGTTCTGTTCGATAATTTCATCTCAAGGTTCACCATTGTATTTCTGCATATTTGCTTGTCTACATTACATTAGTAACGATGTAATTCTAACGATGTATTCTAAACAATAAGTACAATATATCGGAAAGTTCTGTCCGTTTTTGAATTCATAGGAAATAATCAATACGTTTATTAACATTTACTGAACAATATAAGTTCCATCGTTATTAATGTAATTTAGAAAAGCACTTATGTAGAAATACGATGGTAAAAAGAGGCATCCATTTACATATGTTGAAAAATGAGATGATATTATTGGATAGAACTTTCCGGTAAACATTTATATTGTTAGGATAACTACAAAAATTATTTGTAATGGTACATACAAGAAATGAAGGCAAAAGTATTCCGTGATATTAATTATTTCCTGTCCTTTAAAAGATTAATAAAGTGTATATAATCAGTGTCTAAGACTATGTACTTTGATAGAGTGCTCACTGATTTTGGAGATTAATATGGATTGTTATCTTCGTGAACATTTATGAGAGGCAAACAGTTTTTCCTTTTCCAATTCATTGCTTCCCAGATGAGCCGGGGAGAACGGAAACTTGCAGCGTATTCCTATATGTATTTTAATGAAACTTTCCCCAACGTTTCCTTCGGAAAATTTAAGTTCGAGCTAGGGTCGAGTATATGCGATACTTGTTATACATAAATGTAGTCGCTGAGCATGAATATTACAGGTGAACGTGTTTAAAAATACGAACCTGCCTTTCACAACTCGTTCAATTTATTTCTCGTGTTTGATACTATAGCAATTACATTCTGCATACAGCACAGCGCGAGTTCCACGTTATGCATCTGTTCAGTGGAAATTAGTTTGTCGTTTCAATATTCGTACGAGTACGGTTTGTTCCCTAGAAAATTGAATGAAAGAACCGTTCCCCCGATTGTATTGTACCGTTCGCACGTTGCAACGATTTTTAACGCTTTAAAATCATATTAACGTTACTACGTATGCATAAATGATTTACTGAGAATGATAGAAATTTTGTTTTCAACGCTGCACAGTAGTTTTACCTTGTACCGAATCACCGAATACATACGTCGAATAATTACAAGGGAAAAGTGAGACGAACAACGTAATTAATTAATTCGAGTCAAAGTGATTTCTATTTTCTCAAGCATGCCACTGGTGCATGATGATACAACTTCTGACGTTGATGGAAGTTCCATACATCAAAGGAAATATTTATAAATATGTACTTATGCAACGTTAAGTGGATGCCGAGGATATTGAGTGGATAGGAATATAAAACCGGCGCTAATTACGTAAGAAATCGTGAGGTGTACCTCCCTTTGTGCCCGCGCACCTCGAAGCACTTATGCTTATTAAGTCTATAGTCTACCCTGTGCATCATTCGATAAGGGGTAATGAGATATGGAGAGCAGAGAATAGCTTCGTGAATAGAATGGACCGACTAATATAATGGTGGTTGCATTCGGTTCTCGGATATTAATTGCAATGTTCAACGAGCAATTCGGGACAAGTTAGTTGAAATACAAATTAGTTCATCGCACATTTCCGTATGAAAATACTTTCGAAATTGTGCATGCAAATATCGATCTCTCGTATAAAATCATTGTTCGATGGACGATGAAATTAATTTATACTTCAATTTACGCTTCTATATTGGTCACTCGCGATGTCGATTAAACGTTATATTGTTTACATAACAGTTACACGAATACAATTGTGTTTAACACTTTCGTTGTTGAAACAGCACAGGTTATATCATTTTCAAATTTCGAATTATGATTCATTGATTTGTTAACGAAATATTGGTACACGTAATGTGTATTTTTCTACACTATTTATAGTAACAGCCTGCAGTTCTTATATGGCGAAGAAAATTAACTTTCTTCTTCGAAAACACATTTCATAATTTTCTTAAGCGGCCTATATAAAGTATACAATATACCGTAGATGGTAATGCCTCATACGTGGGCGATACCGAGGCAATAAATGTAAGCTTCTAGTGATGTATTGCCCCTTAAAGTGTGCCAGCATTGGCGTGAACAGGTCGAGAAAGGTTATTTTAAGCCATTTCCAGGGCGCAGTGAAAGGCTCATTAAATTGAACTGAACCCAAGCAATCTTGAAGAAGGCAGAATTCGCAATGCATCCTCGAAAAATCGACCGCGAGGCTTGAGATTTCATGGTTAACTACAAAGAGGTCAAATGCATACTATAAAACGTGCACGTAACTTCGTGGCCGAATGCAGCGTGCACAAATAACATAAAAATTGAACAAACGTTCATCCTGTATGATAATCCGGTTTCGCAGAAAAAATGTAGTGTGTATCAGTGATTCTCTGGACTAACTCATCCTTCGATATTTACCCTCTCTCTATTTGTAAACATTCCAATGATATATCGCGAATCATGTGAGCCGGTGGCCTCGATAAAAGCTGTACCTGGTTGAAAATTTTGTAACGACACCGTCTGCGAAAACAAGTGAACAATCAGCGTGACGTGGAAAGTGGTGTAATTCGAAATCGCTGATGAATGACGGCTAATAAACGCTTATAGAAAATTTCTCGATCATTTTTTCGTATGAAATTCGCGTAAAACTAGATATGCATGTCCTTTCTACTAGCGTTAGTGTGTGGCAAGGAAAATGTAATTATTATTGTATTACTAGGTATCGATTAAACAAATTACACGTAATAACCATCGCCATGAGCGACTGATTGTAATCCACGCGTTGCTCATGCCGCAATAAGGATTACTTTCATTTCATTTTCACTCGTGGAATCATGTTAAACTGTTACACCACTTCCAAAGAAACCACCAAACGATGCTGAACTTCCAAACGTTCGGCGTTCGAGGGCTGTTGAAAAAAAAACAACAGTCGAGTACGCTGTTGTTCTTGCACCACGTATGTAGTACATACGCTCGACTAACATTTCCGCAACATTCTAAGCCGGCCAGCTAGGAAAATGCGCACGGTATAAGCATAATCTGATTTAAGGTGTACTTTAAATGTAGCAGTTCGTTGACTCTGCCGCGGGATGTAAGTGTGGCACGCAACAGCGATCCATATGCTCGATAATAGAAACTGGAAATTTTTCTTGCCGCGAAAAATGTATTATTTTTTCGAGAAATTGCTCGGCACGTTCGTACGAGATAAACGTGCGTCGTTACTGGCTATGTTTGGAGTACTGTTACGTTACACAGTTTCCACGCCCTTGTTCCCTTATTTTTCTCGCCATTTCGCGCCGAGAATCGTATCGTGCGCACATGCCTGTCGATATAATATATCTCGACGCGGAGCGTTCATCCCGCCCCGATAATTCTTTAACGCGACGGGCAGCACCGGCGCGAAACAATGCGATATTCAGGACTTTACCCAGCCGTAATATCGCGTTCTTTCACGTTGGAGATTTTTAATTTTCCGCGGGCCCGGAATGAACTTCCTGTATCGAGCGTGGACCAGAGTTGAATTGGGAGGACGAGGACCGAGAAGGGAAAAAAAGCATAAGGGACAAAATCAACCCCGCGAAAAATCGTGGCTACGAAGATGGCGAGACGGGCACATAATCACTATGAATTACCAATATTGTCACGTCGAAATCATTATGACCTGTCAACACGATTTACACTTTCACTCTGTGCATGCGTAATACGAAGAATTACGAGTACCGAGCGTGTCTAGCATAATAATGCGTCTACAGGTGTAAAAATACTGGTGACCGTAGGATCTCTTTGAAACGAATTATAAATGATAGCGGAATAAAATATCGGGGTTACGTGTGAAAATATAATGGAAATAATTTATATGCTGCTCCTCGGCGAAACGATCTTTCATCCTTTGGAAATTTAACCTCGCAGACATTTTGGCCTGTATTAAAATAATTCCCATCCTCTATGGAGCAATTGTTGAGCGGGTTTCTTTTTTCCTTGGGAATTTCGATTGCATTTTTGTTTTTCAAACAAAGACTCGGCCCGCCGATTTGATTCGCACTCCAACGTCGGCGAATATTATACACTGGCAATAAATTGGTTCCCTTGGAACGACGAAGCGCGGTTTAATATTATGATATTTCATGCATGTACATTGGACTGGTAACCTGGAACAGTTTGAATTATGGGAAACGCTTGTAATGAAAATTATGCCGAGAGGCTGGCCGAAGTGGCTAATTGTCGCGACATTAAAATATCGTTTAACGTTGATTACAATCGGACATCATCGTCAGTTCCTTTGGGATCGAGATTAATAGTTGCTAAACAATCTTGCACGTCCGTCGATACGCATCGAATCTGAATAAATTAAATGAAAATCACGTGTGCGATGAAGCTTCGAATGGAGCTATGCATTTATTCGTTACTTTCTCTGATAAAAGAACACTCCAGTCGAGGATACGTATTCGACAAGTTCACTGCAACGATTGATACGATGGGTCTTCAACGTTCTTATTCAATCGCGTTTCACTCGATTAATTAATACGAGATCGATTCTGGCAATCGTTCGAAGAATAACTTAAATCATCACCATTAATTTTTGCAAGTAGATTCTAGGTTTCTCTTTAATTTTAGTACAGAACTGATTACAATTGGTTCCTTCTATAAGTAATAAGGTTTGTATTCGTTTTTGTTTTAGATTTGTTCTTTTTCATCGCTCGTATTATATTATTAATTACATTCACGATGATTAATTCATGTATAAAATAGTAATTATTCCATCAATTTTTGTTTCGAATCATCTTGATCGTTTTACGATCATCGTCATGGGAAATGAAGAATATAAAGATTTGGTCACCGGAAGTTGATAAATCATGGTCAGTAACGTTAGCTTTGTACACTTAATCTTTCTCATGTACGATTAGTATTTAATTTCAACGATAAGCCAAGTTGGAACTCGAACAGCTCTCGGAACAAGAGACCATCACGAATTCATTAATTAATCCAACCACCGAACTTCTTATATACTCCATTCGGTTATATGTATAGATATTATGTACTGTCATACATTATATTCAATTATTTTATCCCAGGTTGCGATCCATTCTTGGTTCAATTAATTTCTCTTCCCACACTGATATATTATCCGCAATTTACAATTGTTCCACTTGCCATTTTTAATTATCTGCCAATTCAAATAATAGCACGTATCTGTACGAAAAAAACATTTTTATAGAAACAACTTTCTTTTGCCAAATAATTCTACCTTCTACATACTATTAGCTCCCAGTCCGATCTACAATAATAATTTCACTAATACGTGTACATTTTAAATAAACAAGAAACATCCAACTCCATTATCCACCAAATAAGGCATTCCCCCATTGTCGATTATGCAATCTTTATTTTTTCCCTCGCCACACACGTCTTCGTTTCAGTATCCAAGAATTCGAATCCTCGCCATATTTGTACGCAAGTGAGCGCCTCCGCGTTTGCGATATTGCACGTAACCGGCGCCAGGTATCCTTACCGCGCAATTCGATGCGATCTTGAATAATACACGCGAGCCTTCTTAATCAGCGTATCTGTGGCTTTGTAAAAACTGCTCCTTGCGTGGCGTAGTAGGTCGACTGGTCTGTCTCAAGTTTTCCCACATGATGCGGCCTTCGAATAATCAACAGCCTTTTATATCGATGTCCTTGCCGTTGAACGGTCGTTCTCGTAGCACATCTGTTTGCACCTTGGCAATCGAGAAGCATTTCCCCTTTCTTCTTCTCCTCGAGATAGTACTCGATAGGCTGTTATGATTGTAGGTAATGACATTTGTGACGTCACAGTGCGGCGTGAATTTGGTGAGGCAGGCTGATTGTGAAATTTCACGGGAGAACAAAGGATTTTTAAAATCATTTTTTAAAATGCGAGAAAATCAAATTATATTTGATGCTTATATTATATATCACACCATGCTTCCATTGTTAATGTTGCGTATTTAATTAATCTCTTCCAATCTGGAGGGATCTCGTTGCATTAAAATATTAATACATACAAGAATGACTTACTATAGCTTTATGCAAGTGATATAAATAAAATAGTCTTGACGAAAAGCATAATTATTCATAATTCTGGAGAAAAGTCACGGAGAAAATGAAGAACAGAATTGCGAGAAATGGCAAACTTTTATAATCAATCCCATATCTGTTTCTATCTTCGTGTTTCAAATATCAAGTGTACTCATATTTTCGCATACTAATCAAATCTCGCCTGAACTTCCAACTTATCGAATACTTCACCGCGAAGTAGTTGAAATAAGAATCACTTGAATCATTTCGAGCAACAAGTACCTTTCACAATAATTCCCGCAACAATCAGACTTGATTGCATGAAGAAAAGCATTGTATCCGGAGGGACGAAGGGTGTAATTTCCACGGATCTGTGCAAGAATTGCAAGGAATTAGCTCACAACGGCCGGGAACACGGTGCTTGCAAAGCGAAACACATTTCCATTTGTATGACACGCCGTTGTATGCACTCCGATTCTGTAGCGCAAAAGAAACCCCTCGCCAGCTTTGTAATCCGATCTGTAACCCGTTTTTCTCCGGACAAGCATTCTCGATCAAGTTCAGAATGCTATCTGATTACAGTCACCCTCAGACGCCTTTTCATACCTTTTAATTTCACCTCGGGACCAGATGATTTTCGTCTCCGTTTCTCCCCTCTCCTTTCAACAGTCGAGTCGAATAGCAAATCATTCCACTTTGGAATCGTCGGATAGAAATAACCCGGAAGTCATGCCTGCAGCATTAACCTGAAATTGAATAAACGAAATCGATTCGGTGTGTTCACCGAAATGAACCGGCGCATTGATTATTATCCCATTTTGTTAAATTTGGAATATCTATTATTGTGAAAAAATTGATTGACAACGAAGAAAATTAATACCTATACATAGCTGTTCATATCTATATTACTTGTATGGTAGTTTACAGTTTTGTTCGTCGAGGTAATATGGGGCACGAGTGCTTCTTCTATTTCAGCTGTTCGACGTTATATATTTTAGTTATGAATTTATATTTTATTTATATTATTTTTGTTTATTTATATTTTTTGTTCGAACTTATTTATTCTACAATATTGGTTTTCTAAGGCTACTGATATACGTAGAATTTTCCTATGTAGGTGTGTATCCACTTTTATCATTCTCTGTAATATACATATACGCCGTAAGCAAATGAGTCGAACAGAATAACCAGCAGACGTTACACATAGGAGAACACATTTTGTCAAAGTTGCCTGATCACTATTACACGAGACGGCCTCTCGTTCTCGATATCCGGGTAACGTGAAACTTTCCTCCAACCTCGCCTTCTCTCGAGTTGCACCGATATTGGAAATACATCGGCAGTTACTTCGACAGCCTCTAATATGAAAATGATTAAAATATGAAGAAGTCCGCGGAAAAGTTAAATTAAAGATGAACCGAAGTTCCAGAAGCCCTTTCCTCTGCCCTCGATAGAGGGAAGTTGCGTTTCACCGAGTCTGGATGTTTTGTCGACTGCGGGGTAGAGATAGCCTTCTCATTCGCGAAATTTATCGGGAAGCCAGCAAGGATTTCTTAAGCGCTCCATTCAGGTGGACTCGTTTCTCGATTTGGTAGCTGGCGATAATCCACAGGTAGTCGAAACGTACGGATAATTTATGAAATTCAAGTTTAACACTTTCGAGGAGTCTCTGGTTACGCAGAATCGATGGTAAATCGAGTTACTTTTTATTTTCGTGCAAAAGGAATATTCTTATCGGAATAAAGTCGATTACCCAAGACCGGGACAACGGAATTTTTTAAATCTCGCAATGAAAATCCTCCTTTCGTCGGGCCATCCAAAGATTTCCCAACAATAATTTATAACAACGCCCATTTCTTTCCAAGCTTTCCGACGTGTCTTCCTAGTACTGCGAGGCGCAGCGAAAAATGTGTTTCGTTTCGGGTCTTTGTGTTCCACCGAAATTACTATTGCGAAGACAAATGTCCCTCGGGCGACGAGAAAACGCATTAAATGTCTTCTGTACGTACACACTTAACGCCATCCATTACGGAAAAACAGCGTCCCGACGTCATTGTATAAATTCACGTACATACACACCCACACACATGTCTCACGTGCATTTACACATACATAGGAATGGTTGAAATAAGCTTTATCCGATTAATACCAAGGAATTAAATTGCATATATTACATTGTTGAGAGATTAAAGTTATGAAAAAAATATTCTTACACTAGTTGTTTGGTATGAAGGGGCACATTAGACGGTGTAAATAATTGTAGGTGTAATGTTGGGAGAGATGTCAAAGTCAGCTTAATTTTTAAAACGGACTCTGTTTTTTTTATTCATATTATAGTAGAGTATGCCGAGACGAATAATATGACCTATGAAATTATATCATTCCATGCGAAAGAATGTCGAAAAGTAGATCTGAAAGACTCAGATGTAGCTGAACCCTGCGAAAAGAGCTAGAAAGTAGTCTGAGTACAGATAATAGACGATATCCTAAATATACATTTTGGTTTATTACTGAATATTTCACCTCCACCTCTTAGGTCTTCAAGTTGTGCAAGCAAAAAAAGGATAACTAGGTTCGTTTTCTACGAAAGTGAATTTCCTCTGAATGCAAGGGCTATCCCTCTGATTTTCATTTATCAAATACTCTGATTTACATCAATATCATTTCCTCTAACGCCTCGAGCAGCCGGGGAATCCCACTCACTAACAAACTTCTTTCCCCTTTGTTCCGCCTCAGCTGACGCCGGCTGCTACTTCCTTCGAGCTTCTTACTTACCTCCCCGAAAGTTTCAAATCAATGTAACAGCGATTTCAGAATTCTGAATTTCGTCGAGCATCTGCCAAGAAGCACCATCCGCCGCAAGGGAAAATATTCAAAATCACACCTTAACGAAGATGTTAGAACTTTCGAAGTAGAGAAAGGTTTGGTAAATTGAGCGCACTACTGGTTACGACAATCCAGTGAATTTTTCGTCTTTCATTTCGTTACGCACAGTCCGCATAAGCAATTCAAGTGGATAATTGACGATTTAATTTCCAGTCCCCGTGTTAGTTTACTTTATACAGTTTCGAAATTTTGGTTACAATTAATTTTTTACGCTTGAGAATGACATATTGCAGGTTTACTTTCATATCGCACGTATCACGATTCACGGAATCTTCTTTATGGAAGAAATGATGATAAAATTGAGCTCCAATAAATTAAAAAAATAGAAGAGAGTACCTTGAAAGAAAATATTTTTGGCATCAAATAAAAGTTATAAACAGTATTAACAGGAATTCCCTGAATAAATTGTAAACAGTTTTGGAGAACCATCAAATGAACATCGACTAGACATACTAATTTAATTATTTTCGTAAAATTATTAAACGTGCGACTCAAATGTTTCGTAAAAGATGTACATATCTATATCTTTCTTATGTTCGAAAGATTTGTACTAAGCTATGTATCAGGATTCATAAACTGATGCAAATTGCCCATCGACCATTTCGTAGACCACACTGATGTGCACATTTTGAAATTGCGTGGAGGGCAACCCAGTTAATTGAAAACCGAGCAATCGTAGTAGGTACTGGATCGTGATGAATTTGTCTCGCGGTCGTGTCGATTCCACCGGATATACGTACATAGTTGACTTTTGCTTGCGGAGACTTAAACTCGATGAACGCGTTACGAGGGCATATTACATAAAATCCATACGCTGATCCTAGTCGCGTTCTTAATTGTCAATCGATGTGGAAGTTTTGTTCTATGGGGTCTAATTTTGTATGTTCTCTAGCGAGAAGACTGGATTCATTTCATGCTTCAATCCTTTAGCTTTTGGGCCCAGTCGTCGGTCAGCAAAAAGCTCCACTAAGGTCAAGAATGAAAAGTTAATAAGAGTGGAGTAAATTATTTTAATTCATAGAAATTTAATTTAAATCTCTCAATCACGCATCGAAATCTTTAAAGAAAAGCCGGAAATCTGTTAATAACCGGCTTGTTTCATAGGAAATATTGATTAACAATAATTCTAAAAATTGAGAAGCATGAATGAAACTCAAGGCGGATGACAAGATTTAGAAGAAAATACAAGCGTGACGCGTGGTAAATTTGGGCACGAAATAAGACTGTTTCATACAAAAATTGTTAACTGAAGAATTAAACTAAATAATACCTTAACACTAGAACTACCAAGTCAGTCAGAATGACTGGGTTTTAGATGTCTTGCTTTAAAGATATTAGCATATAGATATTGTTGTAACAATTTATGATGACTTTCAATCAAACAAAATGACTATTATATATCTTTATTTGATGTCCGTTTAACCACTTTCCTATTCGTAATCTGTCTAACGTATACTGTCTAAATAGTACCAAAACCTATACGTAGTTCTACTGTTAATAATATTAAAAATATATTATTCGCTCCAAACAGAAAGAGATGATTAACGTGCGTGATATTAAACATTACTAACAGTGCCCAACGAATTTGTACCTCGTCGCCATCGGCACCGAACAAGATGAGTTCACCTCGGCTTCCACGTTCAAAAGGCACATCTCCCGATGTCTCAACGTATTCCAAAATCTTCCTCCTCTTCCTTCCGGCCTCTCCGCGCCGTTTGTAGCTGCATTAAATCGCGGCTGCTCTACCAGAGTTACGATCCGCATACGGACGAGGCTACCTACAGAGAATTATGAAGTGGCAACGATAAACATTTAACGTGCAGAGATGCAGGATTGCGCGGTCTAGGAGAATCGCCGCCTCTGCTTGAAATTCATGGCGATGTGTGCGTCCGTGGCTTTCTACACACAGCAAGAAAGATCTGTCGGCTTAACCCACTTACAACGGTGTGTACGGGTTAATCGGCTAAAAGGGTACGTGTACGTGTGTATGTAAGTCCACGAACGTGCTCTTACACCGCAGAGCTTCTTCCGGCTCGTCTTTTCTGCGCGTGAATCGTTCGCCGTGGACGAATCGGCGACGTTTCGACGAGCAGCGACGCAACGCTTCGTTAACGAACAGCTGGTATTGCCGCGCGATTTTTCGACGCCGCGTTGAATGTTTGCACGGCAGATACCTGGGCAGCGATTTCGTTTTGCGTACGAGCTAGAATCGTGCGCCGATTGTTTGCCGCTGCCGTGAGTTTTCTTGAACGTTTGTTGACTTTCGATGTTGGAAACAATTAGCGTCCGCCGGCGGTGATTTCGGAGCGGGTAAACGGTGGGGCTGGCGAAATGTTTGCTCGGCGATGGTACGTTTGAAGATTTAATATCGCTGGATTAACATGCGGCCCGATGGCGTGGATTAATCTGGGTGAACGGCCTCTGGAAACAAATAGAAACGACAATGGAAAAAGGGAGAAAGGTTGGGAAGCGTTCTAAGCCAGGAAGATTTTGTCGCATGAGATTCGTGAGAAGGTGTAAGTCGGATATATTTGTCGGGATTAATGCGCAAGGTTTTTCAGAACCGACCACGAAATAAATTATGTTTGGTGCAGGGAAGAATGGTAGACGCGGTCGAAAGCGTAGAAGCGTGTTATGGAATTTTCAAATATGATCAACGAAACCTGATTTTTGAAATTATTCTAATTCCTGAACAGAAATTAATCATTTCTTGAGACTCGACAATTTTAGCAACAAATTAACGATGAGCTCTGGTGTAAATCGTTCAATAATGATATTCGTATTTCTAAAATACACTCAAGAATACAAACTAAACAGCAAAATATAGAAAATTGGAACGAAATATAGAAAACATACATCCTAAGAGAATTTTCATTTCTCTCTCTAGATACAAGAAAAAGGAAACCCTAAATTTTCACAAAAGTACCGTATCAATTCTTTCCGCAATGGCTGGCATTGCTTCCGGAGCAGAGTATGAGGAAAACTCGAGGGTAGTCGAAAGGGGTGGAACCTGTTTTCTTTTAATAGGAATTCTTGTGCGCAAACTATTCGAATTCATTCATTTCGGCTCACTAAACGAGAAAGCGCTATTGAAGCATCATTCCCACCTGTGCTCCCTTTCTAAATATTTGTCTCAAGTCGGTCGAGAACGAACGCACCTTCCCTCTCGAATAGGAACTGCACGTTTAACGTGATTGTCGCGTGTGTTTAAGGTAAAACTCTTTGAAACTGCTACGATAAAATAGAATGTACGACAAACGCGCTTAATACCGGGACTAGAAGATTAAAGCAAACGATTCTTTTATCTCTGTGCAAAGTGTAAGCAACGCGATAGAATAATTATTTCGTTGCAAACAGACAACTTATCTGTTTAAACTAATTGACAAAAATGCACGATGATTACGGTGAGCCATTTATTTCTAAGCGACCATTCAATTTGATTTATAATTAGAATAAACGTTATTGTTTCAAGCAATTATTATTAGAATGGATTTCAGTAATAATTGATGCTGATAGATAAATTAAAATATTAATACTGTAATTGTCGAGCTTATTCAAACGTGCCTCATACTTTTGACTGTTATAATTATATATGCAAACGTGCAAATACAATAATATATTTAGAATTTTAAGCAGTTGCAATTTTCCCCAAAAAGTCTTTGTTGACATCCAGGCGTTTATGCGCCAGAAAAATGAAGTTATATTCTAATCATCGATTCAAAGTTTGCAAATTATTCATATCATATATCGTTTCGCGGAACACCCACTACCAACTAACCTGGGTTTAAACTTTTGTAAGACGTTTGAAACAATGTATGACTGAGGACTACAAAAGTCTGTCTTAACAAATCCACGTTCGTTCTTAAGTGCAGACTTAAATACTAATTACCAAAATATGCCCAGCGAGACGCGACGGAAAATCAGTTATTCATGCCCAAATTATTCTTCAACAAGAATCGTGCGCTTATTGGCCAAAGAGGGTAGCAAAGAAGACGCCCGTGTAAATGAGCAGGTGCATAGAAGAAGCAGCTGACAGGGGTGTCGCGTCTTTTGGGCATGGTTGATGTTAAAGATGCTCCTACTAAAATATTCATCGTTCATAAGGGCGTCCAACGAGGCAGCAGTAACCGTGGCCTGGTCTTGCACGGAAATCCACCTAAGACCGAGAACATCGAGCTGAGCGTCCTTTGCAAATTAACCAGAGTGCCGAATTAATCTCAATCATCGACAAGTTTCGTCCTAGGTTCGGTCTTACCGTGGTAACGATTTTATGAACACTGGAAATTCGTGCATGAACCATTGGAGCAAATAGTCTCTTCTATCTCAACCCTTTCTAAAGTCTAAGACCTAAGATATTGAAACTGTCTGATTGTAAGTTATTCAGTTGCTTTCGTGTATACATTCGAATTTCTTTGTTGCCCAGTATTATAAATGGATAACATTTATTTGTTAATGGTTTGTTTTCACTTCTTTAACTCGATTTTTTTTTAAATAATCTGTGACAGTAGTTCGTCGGCTTTACCTTTATATCTTGGTTAGGTTTTCCGCAAAATGTGCTACGTGTGATTTACCATTTGTTGTAGTTCACTTGTAGTTAGCTTTATTCATGTGATTTATTTGTTCATTTATGGCTTCTCGCCGTTGCGTAAACTATCAGCGGCTGGCAGTTTATTTGTAGTTTCGCTTTGAAAGATTGTAGGTAGTCGTAAACGGAACGTTAACACGTTCCCCGTCGAATGGGTCGCTGGTGACCCATAACGTTTAGCAGAAACGCAACTTGAATTGAGTAACTAAGGCTTTCCTCCGGTTTATTGTTAAAATGGAATGGGCGGATCCGAGAATAAATTGTAACTGTAACATATTTGATACAGTTACGAACTTGTTAAAGTGCTGTGCAGTTTCAAACTTCATTAATTAATTATTATTCCACGGGTGTTTCATGGAGCTGTGAAAATCGAAAATATAATCCAACTCTGTTTAAAATAAATAAATTGTGTAAATGCATGAATTGATAAGCACCTGTCTATACGCCAATTGCTCGCATAACATTATAAATTACCCCGTGTTAATGAGTTATTCACAAGTTTATAGTTTAAAATGGTCACCTTTCAGTGGTCTTTCAAGTGTGACTCAATTATTCTGTCTATGATGATTCTGAGAAATGTCTCCCCTATGAGCTTGTCTGTTGCATTTATTTTCACCTTTCCCCTGATATATTGTAGGCGATGGCAAATGAAAGTGTGAATTGAGTTCGCTACTGTTACGTGGTACAACAAAGTTATCTGTGACAATCCTTTCGGAACAACGATCCTTTGCCTACCCACCTGTATTTCATCTTCTTTCTACCACAAATCGATAGGTGCATGAAACGAATTATACCATCCCCCCCCCCATCATCGAGAATTTCATTATTTACTCCATTTACTTTTATTTCCCATGCCTCTGTCTAATTTATTCATTTACATTCTCCTGTTTGTGCGCGATTTGTTCCTTGTCACGTATATTTGTCGTTTCCCTTTAGAAGATTACGGCCGATCGCAAATGTAACATTAAATTAAATTGCTTCGTGTGCAGTTGCCTGTGACGTGTACGCGAACGTGTTTCACTGTTTTCTACGAAGAATTAGTAATGAGGCGAAAGAATGCCTTGGGCGCGATTTAATCCACGCCGCATCAACGAACGACGATTTCAATTATCTAGCGAGAGCGTTGAATAAATTTTCGTATAATTGCGGAATGTGTGTTCGTAATATTATTCGACAGTATCGCAGGCAACGCGAATGCTTGGCGAAATTTCACAGGAAACCGGGACATTTCGTTAGAGACGGGATGATAAAATTAGTAATTATACTAGGAATTATAATAATTATAATACTGATCGTAAATTCGACAAGGTACAAAACTGCTTTATTCCTAATGGGATGTCCTGTTCAATTGCGGCAAATATTTCAAACATTTAGAAGTACGAAATACCCAAGATTATAGGGAATCGATGCAGAGGATAATAAATTCAATTTCCTTGGCAGTGTGCAATGGCATCGCGCTAATTACTTTCTTAGAACGCCAATCATATGTACTATTATCTTTATCTTCCTCGAATCGAAATCAGTATACACGTCAGTTGTCCGCGTAAATTTTCAAATGATTACATTCATATCACAGCCGCATTTAAGCGAATCACAGTCGATCGAATAACTCAATTTGACATTTCGATCGGTGGTTATTACACAGTACCTGGGATCATCATTCTCTTGGCGAATACATTTAAACGGATATTTAAATTTACCCGGGCCACCGTTAATTAGCTTGTAAAAGTGCTTAACACAGGACATTGGCCATCGCTGCATTAATTCGATTTTAATAACGTATTCGATTAAAATAATTCGCTTATGGATGGGCGAATTGTCGGGGAATAAATGGCGTTAACCGATCGAAGGCCAATCACGTGCCGATGTACGATAAAGTAAAACCGCGACATATTTCGGTTCACGATGCTGCAGATTTTATTAGTTGTATTGGAATTTCAAATTAGTGGCCGGGGAGATGGTTGCCTTTCATCCTTCCTTTTATTTCGCGCGTATCACTCGTCCCACGTAGTTTCTCGTTATTGTTTCCTTATATTTCAACAGGATCCATGAATGCCAACGTATATATGCACATTTAATTTTCGCAGATTTTATGCGCTCTATATTTACAGTGATTCTTTAAATAACAGCGTGTTCAAGTTATTTAAGATATACAAATTTGTTAATCGAATATGGGAAATTAGTTTTTGGTGTATTTTAATAGTACTAGGCTTCTCGATTTGATTATCGAGTAGGGGGAAGCATATTATTTTTGATTTGTCTTTTTTCCCGGAATTAAATTATTACGAAGTGAAGAAATTGTAAAATCTGTACTTCTTTTATTAGCCCAGAAGAATTAAATAGGAATTGTTGGGAATAGAATCGCGGGGAAATAAACGGATATAAAGTTTCACTTTAAATCAGAATACATATATTGGAGTTCGAGTTAATTATGTTTCGTATACATATTTTGGATCCAATGTGTATGATATTACACTCTGGAACAATTTCTGATGGCACTTTCATATTTCCCTCGGTCCATTTTCGTTTGTTACCGCTAAATTCGTATCGCCGCGTCCGAATATATTTTTAACGAAGCGTCCGTCAAGGAAGCTCGAAGAAGAGTAAAAATATCGTATCGTATTTTACGTGACACGACGTGCAGTGATTACAAAGAAATAAATATCGCGCGATACGCAGCTCGACAGGTGGAACATATTCTTCGTACTTGGATGATTGTTGATCGCATTGAATTTATTATCCACTGCGTTATACCGATCACCACGAAATAACGCGTAAATCAATGTGACAAAGCGCGTCACTGATCCTGTCGATAATATTTTAGAGCGTTCCGATAAGCGTCTGACAAGTATTATGATAATGCGACGCAACACTTTTCATCAATTATGATATGACGTCAGGAAGCATACAAAAAAAATTGGATTTCATATGAATCACTGTTTTATATGGTCCTACCTTCAGTGGATGTTTAAGCGCTCATAAGTCCAGATTTACCTGTTAATGAACTGTTTTTCTATACACGTGTAGGAGTGACGAATTTGCTTAATCAGGTGTTCGCAGATTATATTGGGAGTTATACAAGGCATTACACATTCGTTATCGTGTTCGCTAGCTTGGTAATAGATAAGTGGGATTTAATAGTGCGAATAGCTGACCTATGGCAAGGTTGACGATTGAGCAAAATAATTAAGGGGATCGTACGAATACGAACGAATATCAATATTTTGTCTAAATTAAGCGGATTGTTTTAATAAATCAATAATCCTTTTCATGCTAACACATTAAAAAGAAAAATTGGGGATGTCGGGAATAATAGTAACACACTTTTATATTCAATCAGTATTTTCCCGTAGGATGTATATAAACCATTATAGCACATTCAGTCCTGAATTTAATCTCAATGGTACATACATTAAGCAGACATCAATAATCTGAAAGGCTTAAAAAGCAAGTCTGCCCGCTCTTTGCAAACTATTACCCACTGCTCCAAACTGCACGAAATAAAAAGCAAATTACAACACGGTCACATTAACATTTCCATACGACAGAAGGTGAACAACATAAAACCAAGCTACAACAAAATCCTTTAATCGCGATGGCCGATTGATGTAACGTAAAAGCATCGGAATGCAGTGACTCATTATTCTTCCTCGTTACACGTTACTCGGGTGCGTGTCGCTTCAGGAATGCCAATATGACGAATTTCCCAGGGGTGAGGCTTCTCCCATCGCGTCACCGAGGCACATCCGAGGCAATCGACGCGATAGAGAGTCGTCACGTCGGTTCACGTTAACGCACCCACGTCGACCTCCACTTGCGGCCACGTCGACGGGACAGAGAGGAGCGAAGCACGCGTCGAATTGGTCGCCGTTGTTCCAGGCATTCACTTAATGCTCGCCTTTGGGACCAGTCTTGGTAACTCTGCGGCGGCGTCAGCGGTGAATGACCCAGAAATTCGTGCGGCAAACTCTATGCAGAGAGGCGACTGGCCTCGTGCGATCCTCCGCCGTGCAATTTTACCTCGGCCCGCAATCACCTGGCGCCGGATCCAGGAGAAGAAGAAACACATTCCATGAGCTATTCCATTCCGTGGCCTCTCCCGTTGCACGAACTGAAGTGCCAATAATATCGTGAACTGGCAAGACGCGACGCTACAACGGTGCATCGTGCCTCTGCGTACCTGGAATTTCACCGAACGGCAAGCGGAGTTGATTTTCATCGCCGGAAGCGGTTGTATCGGCTGTAAAAGATTATCGATTGGAGCGCGGCGGCAATGCCGTCAGGTGAAACGATACGGAGTGTATCGAGATGTATATTCGGTACGAACGGAACGAGCGGGGCGCGGGTTTTAATCGTGTGTCGGCACGATTATTTTATTCGGGAGAGCATTCAGCGTCGGGCTTTTATTTTTATTGATCGCTCGGATACAAAGAGGAAAAGGGCCGAGTTGCGGCGCGAGAATAGCGGTGGCGAGCGCAGGGTGGAGTGATTTAAAGCAATAAATGTAGAAGCGAGCCCGGATCGGAAGGGAAAGAGGGAGAGAGAGTGAGCGGGAAACTTATGAAATAATGCGTTTATTTAAAATTGAAAGCTAGCGATTTAATTACCGCGGTATTTAAAATTCCTTTATGGTATTTCATTTCCACTCGGGCTCAATACAGCAAGCGTATTAATGTATTTCATTCGTCGCCGTTAAATCCATAAGCGCGCTAAAACTTCAAACCCAATTTCTGTTATTAACTCTCCTTTCGTATTCTCAAGGCTCTCCGAGGCACCGCGGTTCCGGACGTTTCACTGACTAACCTAATAATCGCTTACACGACTTCGTTACGAGCCGTTTCTGATTCGATTAGAAATTGAGTGTAAATTTTTCAAACTCGAATAATACGAGCGCTAATCCTTGGCAATTTTTGCCAATTCACTTTCTGCGTAATACTCGTTCCATTTACTAATATACGTCGCTTATTAACTTTTCGCGGCGCATAATGAATGCAGGGTGTCGTAACTGTCAGAAGAAGATTTCACCACGTTTTTAACGAATTAAGAATTGTTTTAGTTCCACTTCCTGTGGTGACTTCCTGCACACGACTCACATTTTATCCTCCAAATAGATTTGCCGCGTTGTTCAATCATTTCGAATTAGTAGCACGTTTAAAAAACAAAGCAATCATAATGCGAAATCACTGTCATTTTTATTACTCAACCGACGAGTTGAAAGGTAATATCGTTTCGCTACGAAGCACGCAAACTGTTAATTAATTAACTGATTAAGGTTCACAGAACTTTAGTTTCATAATTTCACCACCAAGAACACTTTCAGTTTCAAGTAGACGCTATCAAAATGGTTAACATTTAATTGCCGCAAAAACTTTCTAAATTTTCCACTTGCCCCAGCAATTCGGTTAGCAACAACGTTCTTTCCCCCCCAACACAATAACGAATCGCCGGACGAATGAATCCAATTCGCTGTTTCAATTTCTCGCTCTACGAACAAAGCGCGGGATAATGAAAGTTGAACACGTTGCCGGTTAACTGTTCGTAAAATTGTGTAATCAGCTGTTCGCGGCTATTATTCATACACGGCGTTTTACACGAAATATATTCGTACCCTTTATGGCGAATCTCTTTGTCCTCGCGGGGGGGCAACCTTGGATTATTACGCGAATTTCTACCTGCCCAGCAGACACCGCCACTGCAGTCGACCAACTGCAGATTCGTTTAATCTCGGAATCACCAGAATTTTCGAAATTAATTCGGGACAATTGGAGACGTCAAATCTCTCGATGCAATATTAATTTATTGGATTCGTTCGGCGTTTCCGAATCGCTCGCTGATTTCTCTGGCTGTTCAACTCGCAGGATCGCGGTTTCGTTAAATATTGTCCGTTATCGAAAGGGGCAGATATTTTGCGTAATTGCACTCGTGGCGTTTGTTGCGAAACGCGGAAAACTGTTGGCGGTAATTTCGAGAAATCGATGCAATGGAATAGTGGCACGTGATACGTTGGCCGTGATCGTTTGTAAACGCTATGTACGATGGATTTTCCACATTTGAAAGCGGCTGTGCATAAAGTCCGTGGCACGTTTTGGATTTTCAGGATCGCCCTGCTGCATTTGCGCGCGCGATGCGTCGCTACCGGTAGGAGGATTACGTATGCTAGTATTTTTATCGCAATAGACATATCCTCTTGGTAAACAAAAAATGTAGAAGCATTAAGGGTACTGTGAGGAGAGAAGATTACGCGTTGCTGCACTCGTGGGACAGGTGTGGATACTGAGCTGTATTATATTTTCTTTTTGTTTTGAGAAAATACAATTGTAATTGGTAAAATCATTGTATTCTGGCGAAGTTTACAGTAGCGAGGAATGTCTCGTCGCGGTTATGTAAGACAGCTACATATATATTTGTACCATATTTTAGCAGTATGTATGGAATTGTATAATAACGATTTATGGATGTATCGAATTCGCAAGGAAAAATGATTCATGATGCTTACGGAGGTTTGTAATATCAGATGTTAGTGTCACGTATCTGAACAGAAATATAAGAACAATGGTAAGCAACGTTTCGAAGGAAAAACTTACAATGCTAGATTTGCTTCAAACAGTTGTGCTCTGTTGAAGATGCATACGTGTATGTGTAATTCGAAGATACTGTAGGTGTCCTTTATTTCAAAAAATTCGCAAAGTACACATGGAGTAAAATTTTTAAAGCTTGCCAATTGACTTCAGTTCGCAATCAAGTGCGATTTAATTTTGATTTAAATTAAAAAGAAATGTTTTTATAGAAGAATTTTTGCCAATTTATTTTTATGCCGTGTGAACAGAAAGCGTGAAAAATTATATACAAGGTGTATTTCAATTCAGTTTACTTCGGTACTTTAGCTGCAAAGGCGCAGCACAGTATTTCGAGTGAACTTTTCAAATCAAGAAGAGATCGTTCCCGGATTGTATATCAGTCAACTGCAGAAGAGTTATCTGGAGCGTATACAAAATTCATAGAAGAAAAAAATCCTCATTACCATTCTCGCGCCTCCGCCACGGTCCCGCGAGAATACTCCGTAAAAAAAATGGAGTTTAAGAGGCTTTGGATCACCCTCTTTAACTTGGAATACATTTTACACTTCGATGAACAAACTTTTCGGGCTACCCCACACTGAAACTTTGCAACTGCTCGAACCTTGGAACTCCGGATTTAGGGACCTTCAAACTTGGAATTCTTTAGTCTCTAGAATCCAATAGACTTATCTTCAATTATATTACGGCCTCAAGTATCTAGGAACTGTCTGCGAACTCTGTCGAACACTTATTCATATTACTATCTTCCGTAAATAAAGTTTCTGCTAATAAATGTAGGTCACGTCAGACCGGAGTTACACAGCCCTATCGATTTTCATTACGAACGAGATATTTCAAAATTGCAAAAACTATTCGACACTCTATTCAAACATTCTAGATCACATTCTGAAATCTTTAACAAATTATATTTATATATCGTGACAAATTTTGCGAAATTCCTGCGTGGCTTTACAAACATATAAGAATATTCAATATTTTCCATTACTATAATATAATTAATATGTACTTCGACTATAAAGTAATACACTTCCGCAATTCCTCTACCCGATTTATCTCAAACATTTTTCCCAACCTTCACTCGTGATTTTTCATCGCAACTCTAGACACTTCCGTTTCACCGTAACACCGTCTGAAAAATCTAAAGCACACAACTCATAACATAAGCGTAACTTCTTCACACCAGACGTAACACGCAACGGTTTAAACGGCGTCTACGTGTGCCGCAGTAGCTTATACCCGCAAAATTCAGCGGGAAATGCATTCAAGACCCGTTAAACGCTACAAATTAGCATAGTCGGCTTGTAAGCCCCAGGTGGTAGGTTGCATATGTACGAAGTGACTGTCATATTTTCGCGCAGGCGGTATAATTTCCGGTAATTCGCAGCTGGAAGAGTTCTGTGTACAAGATCCGAAGTATACAACGCGTTTCCTATTTTCTTTTTCCCCTCGATATTCGTTCGCTCGCGTACAAACGCTATTTTTCTGCGCGCACCTTGCAGGTGAGCGTCGTACGCAGTCGTGCGACTCATCGAAACAGATTTCATCTGCGATCGTGGCGAGAGCAACACGACGAAAGTCGTTCCTTTTCCTTTTGCTCAATTTCACATGCATGCCTTCAGTTTATTGCACGCTGCTCCCTCGATACGCGCCGCTAATCGTCGCCTGTATTAGCCAATTCCGCTCGGCCAATATTCCTTTATCGACTTTTTCCCGAACGAACGTTCCGCGGGACGCGTTTCAATCGGAGCTAGTTAGCGTTTCCTTCATTCTGCCTCCGTGATTTCTGTCGATTTATGTGTCGGTGATCACAGGGGTAGGGTAAATCCGGATTGTAAAATGGCGTTGAAGTTGCTATGGATATTGTAGTATAATATAGTAATGATTGGTCATATTATGAATGCAACGTGGAGAAATATTGGGAATTTTTAAGAAAAGTTGTTCTTTCGTTTCTTGGAGTAAGTTGAGAATTAAATGGAATGAACTTGTTGATGGAAAAGTTAATTAGATTGTCGATTCACATGGTTTAAACTTTAGACTATCAAGAATACAATTGTGTGATATTGCTGGACTTACATACTTTATTTATTTCATATCCTGGTGACTGCATCCATGGGGCTTATTAATGAATATTGTTTTATACAGTTTATCACGAGTGTTCTTCATTCAGCGATCCTAGGTGATATTTAAAATCCAATCTCGTTCTGCCTCGCGTTTTCTTCTTTACGTAATACCTCGTTGAATAGCAATGTCGTGTGATACATGTAGTTTTAATGCTGTCGCTACGTGGCCGATTTAGTGTCGTAATTGCAATCCTCTTTTCCATGTAGAGGCTGCAACGTTGATTCGCGTGGTTGATTGTACGAGAAATTAAATCTGCAACGGGCGCTGTGGATGCGGATGCGTTTCGCTGCGGCTTTGCTTTTCGACCGTTTTGTTGGCTGTTGAATGATGCGATTAGCGGGCAACATGTATTGCAAAAACCGCCATTTAAATAAGAAAATTACTGCAATTGAAAGCATTGAAATAAGATAGCATACTGTATTTCTAATATGGGAATAAATATTAATTTATAACAGACGCGTGAAACAAGTTCATTAAATATGTTTTTTGTCAAAGTTCTTACGTCTCCCTTTTTTAGGAATATTTATGTCGAATACGTTTGCAAAACTCCTACGATGGTTTTGCTGTAATGAATTTTATGTAAGCGATATTAATAATATACGTTCATCTTTGAATTGATAATACAATTGTAACTATGAATTTTTCACTGGTCCGATATTAGTATGGAAATTTCAGTAGGAAAAGTTTGTACGCACTGCATGGACTACTTAAAATGGCAAGCAACGTATCGCGATCGATACCTTTTAAAGAGAAGCAAGTTTCGTGAATTTAATACGAGGGAGAGTACCATTTAACGACAGCCTAAGGAGATAGAGTATCAAGAGAGAGCGAGCTATTTTTATCAGCTCTATTATTACATTACCTGTCTAATATATTCATTCGCATGACAATCCACTTTACTTACAGGTCGTTCTGTTTCGAAGTTATTTTCCTCGCAAAATTCCTGGAGATACATACACGGCAAAAGATCCGCGGAAACGGGAAACATACTTTCCCCATTTAACAAGATAACGTTGGAGGTAACAAGGTGAACAAGAAAATAATGAAAAACCTTGTTACGCGGACTAATCGGCGAAATTGCGTTTCGTATGGGGAAAAGATTTAAAAAGAATTTTCCATTCGAACTGTCCCATCGTGTGTTCCTTTTTGTAACAGAAGTTCCCGCAATTCGTCGAATATATACGACGCTGACACGCTTTCCATTCAACATCGTTTGGGTATTTAATTGTGGCGACTTTCCGCGCAGACAACGAGTGGAAATTCGTAGGTACGCAACGATTTATCGGAGCAATAAATTGGGAGATAACAACACGGTCCGCGTACTTAAAGCACTGAAGGCGATTACGAGGTGCTATGATTTTATTTTCGCAATTATCCAGCTTCGACGATTGCTCTTCGTTGTTTTTTCTTTTAACCAGAATACATCGTCGCCTCGAGCGAACGATTCTCGAAACGATATAAATCAAGGGCCACGGCTATGGGGAATTTCCGATAATCTAGAAATATATTTCAAGGGAAAGGATGCCTCGCGCAAAGTTGTGAGAAGCTGCACCGTGAACTCGATAATTGTTGCTTCCTCCAAGCAATTTGTAATTTATCACGTTGGTTAATTAAGGTTGGTACTGTCGATTTGCTAATTACTTGGAATATATATTTTATGCGGCAAACCTGCAACTTTCTGGCGAGATTTTATAACAGCATTATAATAGGTAATCTCCGGTTTACCCAGATTTCTGTTCGTCAATTTATGTCTGTTCTTGAGTGTGCGCAATAAAGAAGTAATAAAAGCGTGAGGTAAAATATAGTACCTATTTGCAGGGCTTGAATCAAATGAATTACAATAACCAAATTTACCACTTCTATTCCTGTAACTTGTAATACACTATTCGTGTAGTATATTTAATTTACACGGTGAAAAATATGCATTACTTTCGGCCACGCTGAACCACGCAGATTCACGCATCGCGTCCCCTCGCATTAATCGTACCGATGAATTTTTCAAGCGTTAAAAACCGCTCATCTCGTGACAGAAAATTTCATCGAGCTCGAACGAAATATAGCGAGAAGTTAAAAGCGATTGCTTCAAATTGATACGTTCCGCCCGTTTCGGTGTTCAACATTCCGGAAACTGAGCGTTCACCACATACGAGTTTGAACGCCTCCATGGAAACGTACTCGTATTATATTCGGTGCGTGGTCCTTTGAAGCATCCACGGCCGTGAAATTTCGTTTCGCGGGAAACGCTTTGGCGACTTCAATCTCCGTGCACCGTCATTAGACTTTTGACAAGTTGTTGCATACTTATTTCCCGGCATACGTGTTCTCCATGTGCATTTGTATGTACAATATGTATGTATATATGTGTGCGTATGAGAGAGAGAGAGAGATAGTGACTGAACGATTGCCTGCACCGAAATGTCGAATCTCTTTGCCGCTCGGATAAACTTCGCTGAAACTTTCGGATAAGACATATGAATCCGGAAACTGGATGTCCCAAGGGAACCAATACGGTTAACTTCCTATTACCAGAATTGTATGTGCAGAGATTTTCTGCTCCGCCTCGACGTTTTGTTTACCGAATATGTGTATCGGAAAGTTTGGATTTCCTTGAACTCGTGCGATTCGAATAGATAGCCCAGAGGAGCTTGTTAATTTTAATAGATATTCGTGTCACTCCTGGAGTCTTCAAATTCGATGCTCCATTTTCATATTTTATAATATGAGAGCACAGGAGGTGTGATTTAGATTCTGCAGCGATGCAATAATTGTGATACTTGTGGCGCCTGGGTAGCCAAAAGATTATTTGTAATATTAAAAAATCTTCCACAATATTAAATAGTTTTTCCATAATTTATTGCCAACGTAAGCACAACGTTAGTTATTCGCAAGCGTATATAAAATCCGCTTCTGCATCGTGAGAACAATTTTCACTACAATAAAACATCGTAACAACTACAGGTTTGTGTATATAAACGTGGGCCCTCGCCCGCATGAACGATATTCCAGTTGAAATCAATAGTAACGAAGCCGACACCTACTTGGACAAATTCCAGCAGCAAATTATATCACACCGTGGCCTCGCATGAAACTCCGGGCACAAGCAGATTTACGTGCAGATTAGCCTCGATTCGCTTTTATGAATTATTTACACACGATACCTTTTCCCTTTCTTTTCCATCGGTCTCTTTATTTATTTTCTTCGCGTCCCGTCAGAACGGATTTCGAATTTTCTATAACCCGAACTTTCTTGTAATCAGATTTTACATCGAACGACCCGGGTCTCGCAGGGTCGATGGATTTATGCCTCGTGCACAGCGAACTCGCTACGTGTCCTGCACACCTATACTCTCGATTCTATCTCCACCCTGAGAAACTTTCGCGAAACTAGTTTACTCGTGATCTGGATGGAACTTCCGCAGAGGTTATATTAAAGCAGTCGCTAAATCTTGCAACGAAACGTACTGCAAAACCGATAGGCTGTATCTGTCGTGTCTGTTGACGCCGGCTGCCTTCATCAGGGCACGGGGTATTATTTATGTCTCGTGTTAAGAAGTTAACGCGAGATTCGAGGCGTGCACACCCTGATTGCGTGTTGTCAACGTCGCATTTGTAGTCTCGTGCCGTTTACATCCTTTCGAGCAAATAATCCACTACTAATTACACACGTCGGATTTTAAGGAGATTTCAATTATACTGCTGACGATTTTGATTGTTATCGTTTTCAAGGATATAATAGTGATAGTGGGGTGTTTAATGAATGAAATTTCTCGATTGATAAGTTAGTTTCGCTGGTTTGACGATTTCATTCTTTCGAATGGAAATTGTGAAATATTTTATCAAACATATAATTGTGAATTTGACCGAGGTATTTACACTTTGTGAGTTAATTATAGTAATAATTATTATATTATATTCCAAGTAATAATTATTATATTGGTTGGTTAAAAATATGGTGTCGAGAAGGGTTCGACATAGGCGTTGCAAAGGGTTGATGGATGAAAACAGTTCCTGCAGTAACATTGTTTCGTATTGTGATTACGCTGTCAAGTTTCCGTTCAACACCTGCCAAAAACATAAGCACACGGACAGTACCCATTCGATATTCATTTATATTTAGTATTCCCTGTACAGAGTTAATCGTCCATGGTGCAAATCTTCCCCACAACCGCATCAAAGTTTAGATTAACGTTACCGTTGATTCCGCTGGGGCACAACTATTAATAATTGAATATATTCATCTATGTTCCGCTAAATACCCTGCTGAATAACGCAGTTGGTGTGTAACGCCCTTTAAATATTTTTAATATTCGGAACAGACTGTCTAAATTAATTCTTCTGAATAAAAAAATTATATCTGTGCCCAAAATCATTATTATAAAATAATAGCATCATAAGTCGTAATTATATCTCCAGTGCTTAAAATATAAATGTCACGTTTGCAATCAGAAGTTACAATTATGGTATCTTCGATCTTCCGTACGAAGTTATTTCTTAATTTGATTTTATCGTCAAAGAGTGTTTTCTCCCCAAATTTCAAGCATTAATATGCACGTTAGAAATTATTCTGGAGGGATGGATGCAGACAAGCGGATTACAAGAGGTTCTAACACTAATCCAGCGGTTGAGTGGTGAATTCGTGGGTCAAACGATGGCCAGCAATCCATGGCGATTAGAAGCTTATTTCACCCTAAGAGTTTCGATACCTTGTGGACATGCGAGCACTTGTCCACGATCCGAAGTAATCTATTTGATACGTCACTATCCGAGGTGGAAGGGTTCGATCCTAAATGGAAACCTTCCGTGTGCAGGTAAATAGTCCTGGAAGAATCTTCGTAGTATGTTCACCTGCGAACGCATAACAAATTTTCAATAATTCAGTTAACACCTGCCAGTGTCCTTATTTAGTAGTAGTACATAACTCTTTCAGCAGTACTGTATTTCTTGAGATTCGATATTTTAAATATTTCAGACGCTGCGTGCGAAATTTCTATTTGCCCATTTCTTGACACGTTAATGTGTCACTTTATTAGTGTGAAATGGAGCGCAGTTGTGAGAATTAACATACGTTACATTATTCTGAAAACGACCGTTCGATGGATACCGAAGAAAATCGTGGTCGGAGCTAAATATAATTTTCCAGTGAACAGCTGTATAACGCTTATCAAACATCGATAACGATATAATGTCAAGATTGGCCAACGTGAGATTTCTCGTATATCGTTTTTAAACGTCTGATAATTTAAACTCGCAGTGAACCAACGATAAGATCTTAGACAAAACTTCTTTGATACACTCTTCAATATTTAGTATGCCACAGATCGTTTTTTAATTACAGAAATTGGTCGTTGGCAAACATTCGTAGTATTCCAACGAAAGCTAACGTTCTATGGATTATTTCACATTTTCTGCCTGTTCATTTTTCTGATTCGGTCTCATTTCGTATTCCATGGCATTTTTAATATTTGCGGTAGACAATCGAAAAGTGTCACCGGCACAAGGGACAGGCAAACCGTGTGGTAAGTCGAACTCGAACCGAATCCGATAAGTCCACAGAATCAATTCGTTGCACGTAGTGGGCTTGTGTATATTTATCTTTTCACGTGGACCAAGTATAATATGTAGCCGGGCAGATAAAAGCTGTGGCGCGCATTTCGAAACTCAGATCCTATGTACATATGTGTATGTGTCTGTGCATACGCACGAATTGTTACTATTCCATGCTCTAAAAATATTCAGCAGAATGAGGAACTTTCGTGTTACTATTCAGATATTTTAAAATTTTCGTGCAATTTGTAATTTTATTGGTACACTGAGTGGATTAAGTGAAACTGAAAAATGTGGCCCACTTTTTTGGACAGCTTATAATTTATTGGAAACAGTGGTTCGCGGTAATAAATTCAGCGAAGCAACGTGAAACAAACTTGCGAATTGGAATCTTCCGCGGAGGAAAATGTCAAGAGTTTTAAAGAGCTAGGGGAAGGTTCATGGGGTAGGTCATGGTTTAACAGATGCGATGGAGGGCGAGTACATACCTACAATATTGATCATGTTGACACAGGTTTCATGCGATTCGAATGATGGCGGATGCAGAGCGAATTGCTCTGCATTTTTTTATACACAGGGTGAAAATATTTGAGGAGCATGGTTGTGCGAAAATTAGGGCGGTTAATACAGTACATCTGAGCTAATTAGATATTTGCAAGACCATTGATAAACTCATATTTATGTACAGTACGTATAATTTTATCGTTTTTTGATTTAACAACGCGTACAAATATTATTAGTAACAAATATTATACATATAAAAATCACAGTGTACAACCAGGTAGATACACGGACATTGTTGGAATCATAAAAGTAATCTTTTTGTGTGACAATAAATGCAAAGAATTTTCACATTTCAATCAATAAATACTACATCATTTCTAAGTAGAAGGGTAACTCGTTAACGTCGATCGTAAATTAAACGACGCAACGCACTGATGAGGCCTATCTACCTGTCAGTTTTTCTTGTCGCTACTAAATGACGTATACATATACAGGTACACGTCGTGACATATTTTCCTGTAATCTGGATGATGTTTTTCCGAAGGCGATACGCTCTTGGCTTGTCCGTATCGGAAAATCTAGAAAAATATTTCTGTTTGCGTAACCTGGAACAGATTGGAGGAACACTTTTCTACTTGGGCAGGTATATATTTTAGTTAATCGATTTGCTCAGACCGCAATTGTCGAACGTTATTAAGGACGAAGTAGTACTTGTTTTGGAAAATTATTGCAGTCGATATTCGAATTTTCTTATAATGTGTATGCAACGAGGAACAGACAGTTTTTGGTGCTTTTTATTAAAAATGGATTCGCGTACTTTAATTTGATTATTGGTGACAATGTCTGGTAATGTAATAACAGTAACAGAAAGTATTAATGCCCCCATGTTTTTTACTTGGATCAGGTTTCCAAGAGTAATTGTATAATCCTCAAAATTGAAAATTGAAAATAGCTAATTTTATTAACTAAAAGCATTATTCTTCCAAAGTTACTATAACATCGCGACTTTGAGCAGAAACTATATGTATATTACATTCATGTATTTAACCAGTGACTATATTTTTTCATTAGAGCGAAACAGAAAATAATAAACCGTGTTACTATCTGATTATCCTTATCGCCATTTCCAAATTTGCCCAATTCCTGTCGCCATAAATCTTTACCCTGCACAACTACGTACCGTGAAATTGCAGAACAGTACAATTCTACGCGTTTTAATCTAAAAGAAATTACGTTTCACTAGTCTAATAAAATATTACCACCTTATGGGGAATAAAGCTTTTACTTCCTACATTTTCAACTTCAAAGCCCCACTAAAACTTGCCGCGGTGTTGCCAATTTAACTTCTATCAAACTCTCCGAATAATGTATTATACGACTATAACATTATAATGCACAGTTTGCGTAATTTGGCCAAGTTTGCGATTCGCACAGCGTACTGTTAAAGGGTATCGCGCGTGGAACAAGTCGAAACTATGTATTTCCAACGGCGTTTCCAGCGCTAAATCGAAACAACGTAAATTCACGTAAACGCGCTTTGACTTTTCCCGGCGAAAACCGGCGAATCTAACACAATCGTCGTTTGCGCGGTTCACGCTTACGCGAACGAGAAATAGGCAAGTAGCACGCGGGTAAGCAAGGCGGTTTCCTTGAAGCGGAGTTAACAATGAAGCGAGATCGCTTTTGGATCGAACCGCGACGCTGAACAAGCAAAGAGTAGCGGATGAATTGAAGTGGAAAAAGAGGTGGCATTGTTGCTTTGCTCTATTCATGCCAATAACGTCGGGGGCGGATGTTAAGTCTAGCACGAGCTTGCTTGCGTCAACCGGAAACAATATTTGCTGCCGCAAACGTGTAACATGGAAATCGAATTCGTCGGTTGGATGCGTCGTATCTGCTCCATTAATCGTTTGTCAGGGGATGAATTGGAGGAATGCGGGAGAGAAATTGTGCAGTTTGCAGTAGGTGAAATACATAAATATACAATGCCGTCCATAAGTATTAGGACACCTGCTGAGTGTACGTATAGTCGAAAAAATATTCGCAATAGATTGAAGGTCTCAAAGAAGTTTTATTTTGTTTCGTACTTCTCAAATCTTTTTTTCATTGATGAACTAACGGTCAGATTTTTTACGAACATAACAAGTATCCTAATACTTATGGACGGCAGTGTATGTGTGTAGAAGGTACAGAGTTCTATACGCATTAAGGTATATACATATACCTATAATGGATAGTAATAATAATAATTATTACAGATAATTTTATTATAACGCTATTATTACCCCTAAAATACTATTTAGCTTGCCAGACCGTCGTCGTCATGTAAAATTCTTTTCCAAAATAAGATACACTTAAATGTCACGTAATGAACACGTCAGTTCTTTAGTTTCAGGCTTACTAGATAAAACGCACAGGAGTAAAATAAAGAAGAGGGGTAGGTGCAATATTCGAGGGTCCAATTTAGAGGGTTTACAATTTCATAACTCTAGTAGTGCCTGAATGGCGTTGTTTAACAAAAGTTGTTCGTTAACAAAGTGCCTACTGGTGTGAACTTGAGATAATACTGGGATATCGCATTTTCCGCCAGCAGCTTTGAAGCGACCTTTACATTCTACTGTGCCGGAAGTTACGTTCTATCAGTCCTTAGATATCTGAAAGAACGATGGCGCGAAAACTAAACTGGTGAGACCCTCTCGGCCGGAACAAGACAATGCACTTCCAGTCTCGTTCCTCGCATTATCTTCTCGCCTCGTAAGTTTCCTCGCTATTATAGCGCTTACTAAATCGGTTTTGCATAATCCCGCTTGAAACTGGCGCTACCTGCACTATCTGTCTTCGGATGAATCGTATATACGTTCGAATTTACTTCTACAGACACACGACGCGTCCAGACTTATAGCTTTGGATATTCTAATGGTGCGTCACTATTCCACGCAAATGAGTCATTTTTTCTTATATTTTTCACAAATATTTATCGATACTATCGTCTGTACCCAACGGTGATATGAAATTATATTTGAATAGATGTAAAAGGCCCGAAAAGAATTTTAAAGGATTTTAGAAAGATGTTAATGAATTAATCATGATTGCGGAAAGGAAAGCTTCATCAAATTTCCACCTCCTCTGTTTCGCCAGTAATTGAAAACAGAAAACACGCAGACCAATAAATAAAAACGTAAAACTCACTTATTACAGCGACAAGGAAAACTTGCATCGAGTCAATCGTTAAAATATGTACAGAAGACATTGTCTCATTCCAATCCCAGGTGATCTATCCGCGACGTGCAACAATCCATCGAACGAGATGTGCTGGCATTTCTCGGCCAAACGTGAATGGTGACAAAGATCCATAAACAAACGGTGTCGTCGATAGAATTCGTCATTATCGGATTTGCGAACCGACCGACGTTTACGATGGTTGCACGTAAACACATTGGTGGCCGGTAACGATTTCCCTGCAATTCCCTCCTCTTCTCTGTTTCGTCTATAATCACGCTGACAACGCGTAAACTGGTAAAGGTGTACATATTCCGAGAATTACTGGCTACTTGGAATTATCGCCCTGCTCTGCGATTTTAATGTTTCGTTGATAGAATAAATTCTGTAAATTAGTTTATTTTAACACCGAACTGATGTTCGAAATATTTTTCTCGTAATTTTTATTGAGGTTGGTACGAAAATATATACTTAAGATTTGCTTAAGGGTTTTGCCGATTTTTGTGAGATTAGTGCAATAGAAATTTGACTATAATATTTCGTATACTGTTCTTGTATTAAATCTTGTATTCAATTTTGAAACAGGCCGGCTAACGGGGCTTCGATTGTACCACAATACAATACTATAGAAACAAACACAATAGTATCATGTACGTACACACATTAGCACCAATCTAATGCATCCATCTAACATTAACCGCTCGCATGGCTCAGTTAATGGCCATAAATTAGTGTACGTTGCATAGAGATTATGTGCAGGATAATTAAGGAACTCAGTGGTAGACAAACAAACCTATAAGTAAGATCGTAACGGAATGGTAAATTGAATTATCCAATTGCTCTTATATTTCGTGCAGTCTAAAAAAGAAGAATCGGCAACGTCTGAATAAACTACAACCGAACTCTCTCTTATTTGTGTCATTAGCATTCTCATTACTTTCCCCAAAGGATACAGAGATCCAACCTTCATCCAAACCAGCCATACTTTCCCATTAATTCGCTCTGCATAATAGAACTACCATTATTAGTATTATTACATTCAAACTTCAACGAGTATCATCTAGCCGTCCAGCTAGAGGTCCGTTGCGTCTTCATTTCTTTCACAATTTATTCCCAGGACCGTCCCCGTTCCAACGATTCTTGAATTTTTCGCCCCCAAGCGTATTATGTACATCGCTACTTATTCGTTAACTACCATTCCGAGCAGACGCGATACAAGCTCTTCCAATTCTCAGAAAAATCGTTTGCACGCACGATAAACAAACAGGAACGCGGAAATTAGAGAAACGGTAAAACTGGTCCGTTCGACGCGGTTAATTAGTCAGATCGAGGAAGGCGAACAAGGCCCCTCGATCGTCCATTGCGAACGTCGAGAACGTCGTGGTATCCTTTCGAACTTGACGGCGCACAACACGTAAAAGCCCTCGACTTATTCATAATTGGCGGCGCGTATGGAATTTCAGTTGAGGGCGATGCAACTCCTACGGGTTGAAATTACATAGCGGCTCTCGCGTTCGTGCACTTCGAGCCTTCATCGAGCGCAAGATTAGATACGCCGATCCATGGCCTGTAGCCCTGTAGCTCTATAATACGTACATACATATAGCCCTCGCCGTTGCGTTCTTCGTTCAAGGTCTCTACCCCCACCACTTACCGTTTTCTTTGCATCCGTGACGCGCGTGCACGTAGCACCTAATCGAGTCTGGGTCCCCAGTCGCGTGAAGCCGAAAATTATTGTTTCTACGTCAAAGTTTGGAAGGTCCGCGATGGTGTTTGTGCTGTGCCAGGTAACTTTCGCGTGACCGGTGTGTCGATTATCTATAACGCGATCGATACTGTTCCTACCTTGGCTAGGTAAGTTTGCTCGCCGCGGTCACTTGCCAAATTTTCGATGCGGTTTCGTGCTCCTCTTCGAAGCAGCCGCGAGCGAAGGGACAGGTATATGTGATACTTAACCGTTCCAGTCTCTCGGAGTGTTTTTAAATGCATTTGCGGGTCGTTTAAGGGCAATTAGGTATTATACAATTACGCGAATAACCGTCAGTTGAGCCACGGGGATCGCGGTTTTGTTCGGGGTGTATTCGAGGGAGGAAATTGTATGGGAAAATGGGGTGGATTATGCATTTATGCGAAATGAATTTTGCTGGTGCTTTATTACTGTTGAAGACAGCCCGCGGAGGATTTTCTACAGGTTTATTTCAAGAGGATGATATGCTTAGTTCTTCGATTTCGGTAATAATCGTCAATTGAAGTACGATTTGTCAAGTTTAACAGTTCGTGGGATGCAATTTAATTGATGTACCCAGATGGCAGCTGAATAATTGTTGTCTTTGTTTCGATTGCGAGATAAAATTAAATGATGTCACGCTAGTCGATGAAATGAATAATTGAAACGTAGAAACAAAGATTGATACGAGCGTGGTGCAATTCTTTTTCAATTGTTCAGTATTACAGATTATTAAATGTCTCTTATGTTTTAGTGAATTCCATGATTTTATTTAAGCAGTATACCAAGGAAACAAGTCTGTGTAAATTTATCTCGGCCTTCCGAAAACACGCATCCTTTACGAATTCGTGGAAAGCGGAGCTTCTACCTCGAAGATAAGAACTAAAAGGAATCGGTCTGAAGCAACTCTTGCTGCAAGTTACACCGACAGCCATTACGCTATGTAATACTCTAACGTCGCCGTCTGAGACGTTTCGTTGTGTACATACCTTACACTGATTAATTACAGGGGCTTAACTTAAAACGGAAACCGGAGATCATCGAATTTCGTGTAATATTAGTAACTCAAAGTAAGTTACATTAAATGAAAATCAAATTTATCCGAGAAATTCAACGAATAATTAGCTTCCTTCTACACAGCAGGCCATTTTATTTAATCGATTACACCTTTTAATAATCCAACTACTTGTAATTCCTTCATACTCTTAATGACAATTCTTGTTTACATTAACTAGCTCGGTACTTTCTGCACTGCCATTTACATTTTACCGAAAATTCAAGTACTCGAACTTGCGTGATAACTTGGGGGATTTAATAGCAAACTTTCGGCCACCTGTGATACGCGCTCACAGTTATTTGTATTATATCGTTTCGCCGCTTAATCACCAGTTAAGTGCTGCGTACTTGAACTGTAACGCTGTAACTAATATTGCACAGAGTGCTTAAAAGAAGGGTACAAAATTTTGTGGCCTTATAGCACTCTCATCGGGAAATGTAAGAAAGGATTGAACTCGTTACGTTCGTTGCGTAGACATTTTTTACTCCTCTCGGTGCATTCCATAAGCCCAGAAAGTTTGTCCCTTTTTAGCACCCTGTGCAAGCAAAGGCTATGGTATCGAATTTGTCTTCTAAAATTTTTTTTAAGAAATGCATTCTTTTTTCAGTTATTACTGATTCAATCCTTATATATTTATTTCTTCGAATAAAAATTTGAATAACATTTATTGATTATATATATCTTTTTTTTGTTATTCAAGTGTTCGCAGCTACTAGCGTTTCACCTCCTGCACATACCCTTGCAGCGCCTTATTTCGTCGATATAACAATCTAACTCGGCTGCATACATCGCGATAAAAGAAAAATATTTCCAGGCCAACGCGAGTACTCTTTCCTTGCCACTTGGCCTTCTCACTGTTCCTACCGTTCAAATATCAAAGATCCATAGTTCGCCGACCCCTGCCCGTCTAACTTTCTATGTATTTTCGCGAACTCTACGCTCCTCTTTCGGAGGGAATCGGCTTGCGTGTCGCCAATAATACATTTCGCTAAGTTCCGATGTTTCGTAAACGCCGTTGAGTTACGAGCCTACTTGATCTTGGCTCGCGCTGGTGTTGCTGCGGTATTGGTTGTCGTATAGGAGGACTATTCTAGATTATCCTGGACGAGTCTCGCTCCTTTTGTATCGAAGGAAATATTTTTAGCCAGTAGTATGGGTGATAGAAAGTTGTGTGTAAAGTTTTTTTATATATTTATTGAAGTGTGTACTGTAAATCTCCGTAATTTGCACTACGAATTTATGGAGACAACGCGTAGCTTTTAGTTCTGATAAGGCGATCAAAAATTTGAACACTTTAGTTGCAACAATTTTATTTTCCTTATGAATTTGGACGAACTTCCCGGCAAATGGAAACACCACAAATGAACAATTTTTCCTTCAAATAGATGCAATATTAAACACAATATTACCACATATTTACAGCCAAGTAAGACGTTTCACTCTATTTACACCATAAACGCTCTCGCGTACTCCTTCTCAACATCTCCACGTATCCCATCGCAACTTAGTCGCCCAAGAAAAACCCACTTCAGTTAAATGTAAGGCACGAACCACGACAGAAAGTGTATCCCATAGTCAATAGTCTATCCCCGTAGACGGTTACGATCATCTCGCTTTAAGGTATAAGTTCGGAGGGACCATTAGGGTCAGCGACGAGAATCTATGGGCACGTATGTGCATACAGGTTTCGAGGAGGGGCTTAGAAACTCGATGGAAGTCGTGATTTCGATGCTGCTCGAGAGGAGATGCTATCCTCCTACCACGCCGCGATCCTCTTCACCCCTGTGCCCGTCTCCGTTTCTCTTGGTCCCTTTTGCAACCCAGGACACACGCGATGCACGTTCGAAACGGCTGGCTATCGCCGCTTTCGCGTACACTGAAGCAGGTACATGTGAAAGGGCAAATCGAAGAAACGGGAAATATGGCAACTGGCGAATGATCATAGTGGCCGTGGCTAACTCGAAATGGTAACGTACGAGTATACGACACGTTGGCTAAATTGAATACGAACCGGAACTGTTGTCGGGGAGGCAGGTTGCTCGACGATGACTTTGTGGAACGATCGTGCGCTTCCGCTCGAAACGAAGGGTTGCGTTAACTTCTCGTTACCTCTCAGAGAATACTGTGCTTTGTTGGGGAAATGGTTTTATAGGTACGTACGGCTGTTGGACCATCGAGATCGCATCGGTGACTTTACGGCGGCAGGGTCCCGGAAAGTAGGCTATCGCGGAGAAGGAAGTAAACCCTTGACCTTTGACGCGAACTTTCGTGTCTCGGAAAAATTGTTGGAAGATCGATACGGGGAACAGAGAGTCCATTGAATGGGAATTGAATTATTTTTAGTGGTTGGAAATAGACGAGTTTGTTCATCCGTAGCATTGGAACGTGGAAGTTGGAAGGAAACTTTATTGCGAGGTAGGATTGTTGTAAGTGTATGTTTGCGTTAAGTTGAATGTTAAAATGAATAAGTTCCGAAGGAGAGTAGCTTGAAACTTATACTATATCACACTTATTATTAATTAAGACTAATAATTGAGAATTGGGACTGATACTTTAAATTAATTTAAAAATAAATCAAATGTAAAATGAGCAATTGAATCAGACAGCTTGGATAATCTTTCTTATACCAGCTACTCGTATTTAACATCTTGAAGGCAACCTTCCTTTCTAAGCTTTGATGGAATTTCGTTCAATTTCCTGCAGCAAGAACGAAGGCCCTGCCGCATTGAATGAAATGTAAAGTAACTGCGCATTTTGACACTTACTTTCAGAGGTAATACTCTTTTTTATTACTATTATGATCATACGGCAATCCCAATATATTATAAACTTCAAACAATTTCCAAACACCACTAAACATACTCCCATTCGCCACAAATTATTCATTCGAAGAAACAAACTCGTCATTCTTCCAAATGCATTAACCATCCACGTCAGAATCCATAACCACTTCTGTGCTTATTAAAATTCCCCCACACCGCGTTCAAGGTGTTCAGCAAATGTTGGAACAATTACAGGTCCATTTCGAGTACGCAATCGAGACCGCCCCGTTTACCAACGCGAACAGGAATACACTTCGCACAGTGTCGATCTGAAAACCGACCATTTAAGCGAGCTTCAGAATTAAACGGCGCTCTTTGAATCGTTTGAAGGCCGTTTTTCATCCTTTGAAGCCGAAGCTCCGCAGTCGTCATTCGAAGCGAAAAGGGCCCAGGTGAAAAACCTCAAGCGAAGTGCGGCAATATCCTGCTGTCCCCACCGGCGCGATAAGAGGCCATTTTGCCTCCACTTATCGGCAGACCCCAGGTTCAAAAGTCGATAAGATAACCGGGGCACGGACGCAATACAGCGTTGGTCGCCGATCGGACGCGGCGACGAATTTATAAACCGTGCGACCTTAGTTTCGCACGCAAGCCCTGCCCCAAAATTGCCAATTAGTTTGGCTATCCTGTCTTCGCGTTGGCTCATGGCGACACGGAAGCGGCCCTGGATAAATAATTGCCAATTCCACGGCCAGGGATCACTAGGTGGGCAGGACACTCTGCTGGCAGGTCATTTTCTCCCATTTACGCGGATGTGGGGAGCAAAGGTGTGGTTCAATGTTCGTTTCCTCGCATTAATGGTACACGCGTGCTTTTGTGTGTTACTAGTGTGCTTCATTGCTCTTTCTCTTCTGTATCTTTCCTTCTCTATCACCTATCATTTTATTGTTATCTAATATATATGTATATGTATATATGTTAAAATATATTATATTAGATAAAATAAATAATATACATCTATGTGTGTCTTCCTCCTTGCGTCGGTATTGTGTCGTATTTGCGGGTTCTGCTGAAAATATTTCCCACACTTTTGAAAGCAGCTTAAACGGGAACTGCAAGCCTTCGATGAAAGGTTCTTACAGGTAGCTAGCTGGCACATACCGCGTGCATTTCGTGTAAATATCTGGTTCGTTAAGCGTACAGCCTGTACGAACAGGATGCGTATGGAACGGGCGTTTATGATACTTTGATACTCGAACCGTTCGTTCGAGTTTCGCGGGCAAACAAAAGAATGGCAGGTGGGGGGCGCAGTAGCGTTAACCCCTTCGCGGAACTGCGTCGAGTTTAAACGGAATTCTCAGGGGGAAGGTTAAGAGGATTTGCCGGGTAATTGGGCAAAAATTTGCGACCGCTTACGTATTCCGCGGGCGAGAGACAACGTTACGTCGATGGTGGTGAAACGTTATGCGAGTGCTTAAGGGATTACATTTACCTGGGCGGAACGAATTTAGAATTTTTTTTGGACAGAACGAGGGCCGATATGTAAGTGGAACTTTTTTTCCACTGAGGGCACGTCTGGATGCGACATGCATCGCAGTTTTTATTGAAACGTGGGGAAAAGGAAAACAACTCTGATGTTGATAATAAAATATTTGCGTTTATGGCTGAAATGGTATTGGGTGAATAAGTTTGGAAAGAATGTGCGAATAAAAGAAACCGAGCAGTAAGGTTAAAGATTCTGAAATTATATGGAATTAAGTAGGTAATTGGTAATTTTTAATTTTGCATTTCATTGCAAAATGGCGAATGTTTGTTAAGAAACCACTTTTTAGAAAGTGAAAGTTTTGAGTTTCAATTCAATTGTACATGCAAAATGATTTCATTTTAATCGTATTTACTAATTGGTCTTGTATTCTTTGTCTGTTTCAGGGTAAGATCAGGAACCAGCAAAGCATTGTAGAATATTGGTCGAAGGTTGGTCGTCTTTTACAGTCACGCTATTTTGACGTCACGTAAGAATTATATAATTACCATGTTTAGAATATACTATGTTCAATATATTAGAAATTTCATAATTAACGTCATAGGAGAATTCTCCGATTACCGAATACACTTATATTGAAGTATTACTTTCGCTGGAATTAGCATCATATTACGCAAGAATATTTAAGAAGGATTTGCTTTCATAAAACTAATGAGGCCCAGGATGGAAACCTTGGTCTAGAACTTGAGTCGCTTAAATACGACATCTGGTTTCGAGTTTCTATTTAATAAGCCTATCGATTTATGTATTCCATTTTTCCCGTATGTCACGTTTTCCAACGTCCGGAACAGAATGAAATACAATAAAAATGAAAAGACTTACAGTAACCGCGTTTCACAATAATTAAAAGCACAGCACAAGAAAGAGAACAACAATCCACTTCAAATCCACTGAAACTAGTACACTTCCGGTGGACTCACATTTCTCAAAATATAAATAGAGACATAAACATCGATATAAATAACAGCAATTAAATAGAATATTAAGAAGCTCGTCAAATTATGCGGCATCAACCAAATCGCATTTATGTAATTTCGTCCGCATGGTGTATTGGCCATTGGACCATAGCAATAGCAATAGCATCTTTGTGGTTCTAGCGAGGTCTTACCTTGAGCCTTTGGCTCGACCGCGCTTGCACAAGCCGATTTCAATTTAGTTTTCGTAGTCTCGCGAGAATTCCGGATTCAATACCTTGGCTCCAGCTCGGTCGTACTTACCTGATCAAGAAGAATACCTGGCCCCTCTGAGGCAAGGTCCATTTTCGACGTTGCCACATGCTCCAGCGAGCGTTGCCGGTCGTTCCGTGTGTTCTGCACGTTCAAAGGATATGTACGAATGTATAAAAATCAGACGCCCACGATGGGGGACGGGACTGTACTGTAGGGCTCTATGCTTGGTTGAACCTTGGATCGTTGAAGCAGTGAGAGAATTAAAATGTGGATGATGATTTCATTGATGGTGACGAGAGTGTAGGAGGGTAATGTTTAGTTGTTCATTTTTGTTTACTGCAATGCACGGTGAACGAAGGAAAATAATCTGTTCAATAGGAGCAGCAAGGTTCGTAGAGATCTTTCTCGTGGCAGTAATGCGGACTTCTGATGATTCTGTTATTTAGTATTGATTTATTCTTTCATTTTGTTTTTCTTTCAAAAAACGTATTATTAGCTTGGGAATGTAGATATATTATTACCATGTTCTTTCGCAGTTGTATATATATTTGTTGATTTAATTGTTGTTTAAACACGTGGCATCAGTTTAAGTAAATAATCGAAATATGAATACATAGAGAGTTCCTTTCTCTTCTTTTTTAAACCCCGAGCGAAAAATAAAACTCGTCCATTTGGATTTTATAGTCAGAATATTAGCAGTATTTAACGTGTTTCATTTCGTTCCCCTGTATTGCCACTTCTTCCATCGATTTTCAATTAATTTATCGTATCAGCACTGCTCATGATATGTCGAAAACTCTACATTTCAGTCCTTCAACGTGAATATCTGCGCACACAATCCTTTGGAGCGTAACCGCCAAAACCTGGCGCACTTCGAATGAAAATAAAGAGGTGCTCCACGCGTTAATGAAGAAGCACTCTGTATTACAAGTGCTTGTTAAAATATTCATAACCGACCGGACACCTTTCAACAGATTCGAAATATTTCGACGGACTGCATCCGTGTGTGCATTGAATTTCATGAAGGACACTTCACACCTCTTATCGTCCATTCCTTCCTTCCGCCCAATTTCAAATTTCACACCTATGAAGAGTATTACGAGAATCCTGGGAGTTTAGAAACTTGTACACATAATTCGTCACGCGTAGCGAAAAATGTTTCAATGATATCCTGGGGTGAATTCTTTTACTGTTAAACATATTTTCACATTGCGCCAAGGAGCACGTATGTACTTATTACAATTTATAACAGGAGAGTCATGCCCATAGGATAATCAATTTGGCTGTGCACGAATTTAAATTCGAACACCAAATAAAAATTTAAATAAGAGACGATGGAAATTTGATAAAAAGTAACAAACTTCGTAGGTATCCCCATTAATAAATCAAATATTCCAAGGCCAAAGGCAAATAATTGATACATCTGACGACTTACATATAATAAATATACATATATACACTTCAATCCACCACTGTTACCCACCCTTTCAAGCGCAACATACCCCTAAGTTACAATCCCCTTTTTCCAACGCGTTACGAAATCTCTTCCCTTCCTGCTGGAATAACAGAATCCGTGGGAATCCAAAAGTCTTATGCCTCGCAAACATCTTGGAAGATTGTTGTCTGTTAGATACGCTGGCGATAGCGCGTAAACGTTTTGGCAACTGCTCGGCTTTCCCGTCCTCTTTCTGCTGGCCGTCTGACTGAAAGACGGGCGGGTCGGTCGTACGAAACGCTTCGTATCATTGTTCCAGAACGGTGCAGCTGGTTCCTATATTCCCGCATGTGCCCTTGTACATATTCCGTGCGATTGCACGCGCGCATTGTACCGTGCCAGCATGCATCTCGAGCGACGGTGTCATGTCAGGAGATATATGTACATACATGCTGCATGAGCGTATTAAGCATTGCTCTGAACCGCAGTGAATACATGAACTTGGTTAACCACTGACAATAATTTTTCGCTGACATATTTCACGGAAACTCACCATCCTGGTAAGGGTTGAGGGTTGGGGGTTAGTGCGAAATAGGGTTTGCCATCGATGGGGCGAACTAAAGGTGACGAGGGTGAGAATGATCGGGTTGGTATTTCTGGAAATGATTTAACAAAGTGTTAAGATTGGGGGGTATTTCAATGGATATTTCGAGATTACTCGTATTCTTCCTGGAAATTGTTTGCATAATGGTTTAACCACTTCAATACTGTGGGTTCGTCACTGGAAGTGTGGTCCACTGTGGCACGAACTATTTAATGTTAGCCACAATTTATGATCGCGTATGGTGTGTCATAAAACATGGAGCTGGAGGAAATTCTGTTCTGCAGTCGACATGCCAATATTTTATTTCTAAAATTCTGCGTTATAAAGATCAGCATAGTACAATCGCACAAGTGGACGTATGGACTTATCTGACGTATCAATTGACATACACAAGAATAGTCATTTATGTTAATTATTCAAGGCGCGCAAAAATAAACTATAAAGTCGAAATTTCATAGAACTGCCAGCCCGACATAGTCCGTATACGTAACGTGAGTGGCCGGGTATTGGAAAAGCCATTTTGTCAGATCACCGGGACATGATCTCCTTTGGAGAATTTTCAAGACGAACGAGGCGATAAAAAAGAAACATTTCCATGGGTCGATGATACACCAGAGATGGCCTTATTTCTCTGATTCGGGCCACTGGTCACAATCTGGCGTGAATTCGAAAAATTCCACGGTTAGAGACCGAGTTCTATATCTACACTATAAGATGGCCGAAGATAATCAGCACTCAATTTTATTGGAAAGCGAATGGCGAAGGCGGAGTTGAAAGAAGTATTGTCCGTTTGGAAGCACTTGAGCCTCGTTTGTTCATTGTACGCCACTTTTACCGACGTTTCCGTGAAATACGTGAACAATTCGTATAGAAGTCGTGAAAATATATCAGAAATTTATTTGTAAAACAATCTCTACTAAATCTATTTTCATCGACAGTAACGTTATTTAATTTTACAGCGAAGAAAGCATTTCCATACTCTGGACAATTTAATGATTCAGTTGAAGAACGCTCGTTCAACAATATGTATATACATATATTATATTGCCAATATTTCGGTTATGACAACTGATTTACATAGACGTTCCTTATCTCTTCCTTGACTGATTTGAAATAGAATGGTACGTGTTAAAGATTCAATGGTATATTGACATTTGCGACAACTAACATCAATTCAAGAAGCTATTAACAACAATGTGTCCCAGATAATAGATTTAAAATATCTGCCCTATGGGAATCTTTTGATTCTTAAAGAAGTTAATTCTGTACACGATAAATGAATGATCATGTACATATGTGTATACATACATCAATCTTATTACTAAAAAACTGTAAAAAAAACATTGTATTCTCATGGGATTGTATTATTGTTTCATTGAATCGAATATATAACATTGTCAATATTCAATTCGTTTCAATATTTATATTATTTCTTAATGTCTCCAATCAGCAGAATTCATTTTGAAATATCCAAATTCCGCATGTGCCACACGTTTTCATAACCCGAATAATTATCTGCCTTCTGTTTCGCAGCACAGCGAAGTATGCAAATTGAAATAACGGAAGCTCTATTAAAATTATTGTGTAAAATAAAACGGTCGAAATAACCGGCTTGCCATTTAACGTCTAAAAATCACCTAAATTCGTAACCCAATTTTCAAAGAATTTACTCGAAAATTGTGGGCAAACGTATTTGTTTCCAAATACTAGTCGCATCGATTGCAACGGCAGGAATACAAATCCCATTCGCTTTTCTTGTGAAACGGGTGCGTACTCGCAAAGTCGTCGGTACAAAACTTCAGCTGTGCGAATCCTGTTCCGAAAGGGGTAGGCAAAAAGTAGAACTCGATGCATTTCCCCATGCGTATCATGTTTAATAACGTTAATGCGCGCGTTATGAGCTGGCCTACTTTTCAGCGGCTGAGATCTTTTTGATTCGGGAACCAGGCGAACGGATCTACATTTTCGCGTGCAACTTTTCCATATTACTCGCCGCCGTAGAATCGACGTCGAACACTGTGTCTCGCGGGCGGCGAAATAAATGCTGCTTGCCAGCATTCTAAAAACTTTATTGCGTTTCTTTCAGGCGTGGAAATTGTTAACGTGGGACGTTTTTTTTCTTTTTTTGCAGAAACATTCAATAAATAGCAAAATGAAAAAATTCGTTCACTTTTGTCCAATGTCCGAGTGATTTATGAGATAGCAATTATTCCAGGGGAATGGAAAACTCATGAAAGGGACGTACTGACGTTCGATTCATTTTTCTTTTGGATCGATCGATTTCCCAGCGATATGTATTTCGTTTCACGAGAGTAAATATAATTCTGAATATAAATGGAAATGGAATTTACTTACATGTCTCGACCACGAACGCAACTGTCTGTGCACATTTAATTATATTACAGGCCTGGACGTCTACGATAATTGGTAAAATTTATCGTTTTGTATATCGGCCAGAATAACGTTCGGCAACAATTGAAATATGCTTAAACGTTAATTTATTTGACATGCTAACACACATTATTGTTGTATTTCATTATCTTCATTCCAAGCGTGTAAAATGTTGAATCAAAAATCTGCGGGGACGCATAAAACTAGATTTAAAATCGAAATATTACAGTAATGAGATACAATAATTTGTGCTCCACAAATCACCGCAAAATATTTCATTTTCGTTTCAATTCACAAGCTGCGTGCAATTTCTGGTCACTGCTTTCTTCACTAATTTATTTAAATTTCAAGGACGCTCAATCAGCGACAGAGTGTTCTAGTCAATTCACAGGTGGAAGGTGCATTTATTTTATTTTGTTATTTTTTACTAATTTCGTGTCGATATTGGGCAATTTGGCGATATTCAACAATTGCCACCGGTAACTATTGCAAGTTCATGTAACGTTGAATCATTCATTTCAAAATAGGTATATGTTATCCGCAATATAAAAGGAAAGCAAAAAGTTCATTCTCGGCGAAATAACCATTGATAATTTCGTCTACGATCGATCTATTCAGTGCCGACACAACAAAATTCAATTTCGGCCTTCCTATCTGCGCCAAATCAATTTATCCAGCTATTTTAGACTTCGACGATCGATACCGGATAGAAGCTGTTGAATAATATAACGCCGGCAATTTTTGGAAGCTTTCACACAATTCACCGCACGTCTGCCTCGGTTAGAACGTTTCCACTGTCGCTCCATAGAAACTGCTGTGTATTGTTAATTCGCCCGTTTCATTGACGTTTGATTGCTCATTGAGGTTTTTATTGATGTTTTACGTTATAACAGAAGCGACCTGAAAGTTGCGCGAACTTCGGTCGTGTTTTTTATCCAGTGCAAATGTAGAAATGCGAAACATATTTTGTTTATTCGTTCCTTCTGTTAGCCGCGTGAATGTTTTGTAAAATCGTGAATTTCGACAACTACAATGGTCTACATTTTATGTGCGACGATCGGTTGTACAATTTAGGATAGTCAGAAGGTAGGTATATAACAGTGCCAACATTGGATCGTAATAAAAAATATAGAGACATTCTACATTGTGTCGTGGCGAAAGTAACAAGGTGATTTATGAGGATACAAATAGGTCGTCACAAATTTTCCAGGACTTGATAATTTTATCACAGATACGGACTCACCTTTTAAACGACATGATATATCGTACAAAATTAATGAAGGAATAGCTAAGTACATATTCTTAAACTTAATGTAATATTACGCGTTTAAAAAGTAATAATCAGGTATGTGCAATTGCGATTGAATCGAATTTTACATTCATAGTATGTATTTCGTTTCCTGATAAATTATGTTTACTAGATTCCTGTCAAACATATCAATAAATTGTCAATTTATATTTACCAAATTGGAGAATTTCACCAGTGAACTGGTGAACTGGTTTGGATCGGTTTCATTTTTGTCTACTTCGTTAAACGGTCAATCCTAAGAGTGTCCATATTCAACAATTCCAAAGCAATTTCCAAAGTACTTTTTACATCTTTTGTTTACGTGAACCCACTTTTACATGACCACGATAATATGTGATGAATGCTTCCTCCAGGGAGAAGCAAACTTCTTCAGCACACCTGATAAATCATCTCCAGTTAAAACACTCATGTGTTATGACTGTATTCGAAAAGATTGGTCCACCTACATATCTTTACATTATACTGCAAAAAGTTGCAAACAGTGTACTGCTTTCGACAGCTAACAATTTCATGATACAACGACGTGTGTAGTTAAAACAATCGACTTCTCCAATATCGACAACGAAACATTCAAATCATTAATATCGCACAATCAGCTCGGAGCAAATTTTCCGATTAACCAGATAACTTCGTTTCCCATAATTTGCCTTTTGTCCATCCTCCAAGCTCGAAGCTCTACTGAAACGTCTACTGAAACGTTGAACGTTAATACATAAACTCCATAACCCAATTCCCCCTCGACTACTCGAATCAAAATTACCATTGTCCCAAAATAAAAAAAACTTGCAATTCTCCTTGCTCGTAACCCGCAACGAGGAAACCAGCGTGGAACGACTGCGGGCGATCCGAAAGAGGTCGCCGAAACTTCTTCGCCCCAGGGCTCGCGAGCGTGGCACACAAACCGCACACAAACCGTCATCGCGATTTTAGCGCCCCCTCAGATCGTCGTACGCTGAAAACGCAGAAATCGACGCTTCGCCGGCGAAAATCTGTCTCTCGCGATGTTTCGCATCAACTGCTCTGGATTTACGGCGTAAAAGGGCGACGCGAGGCGATGGCGCGTTATATTTCTTCGTCGATGCGAATGAATTTATGCGGCCGATCCCCCCTAACGTAAGGGGAACGTTCCAACGATTGTTTATAGCAGCCAGACTACTTTCTTCCCTTATCTTTCACCCCTTACGCGTCTCGCATCCACATGGATAAACAACTGAGCAGTTCTCCGCGGTGCTGCGGACCCATTGTTTATCGAGTTTATTTTCCAACGTCTCCTCACTGTGCAACCACCGTTCCCCATGGGGGACGCATCGTTTTTCGAAGTTACGGCAGTCTTCGTTGTATGCACGTTTTCCCCGTCCACTCGAGATGCAGACTGTTTCCAGCTAGAATTATGAGAAGAAAAATATTCGACGGGCAAAGAGAGTTCTTTGCTCCCGGTTTTTCGAATATTCCGGTATAAAATGTGGAGTAGCGGGGGGGAGTGACGCGACGACGATTAAAGTAGGTAGGAATTTAGTTCACGGTTTTTGCAGGGAGCGTAAAGAACGTAAAGGAAATTTTTCGTCGCGTTGAAACGCGTCGAGCCCACGCGGTCGGTTACGGTTCTTCCGGTTGAAGGAACTCTCGGGGCACTCTCTGCGACTCGTGACAATACGACGCGACGCGTCGCGACGTCTCGTTGTGGACGATAGTGTAGAGACGTCCCGAATGGGTTGGAAATGTTCGTTCGCCGGTTATCTCGTAATTTCTGTCCGGCGATGCCGACAATTGGAAGGGAGCGCGAGTTTTTTTTCCCGTTCAAGCGGAAGGATAGAGGTTAAAAGAGGGGCCGAAGGGCTTGGAGGGATGTACCGAGGATTGGACGTGCTTTGAGGTGTTTTAATTGAATTCTTTTTAGCACAGTTTGTGTAGCTTTTGTTGCTAGCGTAATAGGTAATTTATATTTCGATTAAGGTGTTCATTTATTGCTTTTTTTCGAGTTGGAGTAGATATGTGGTTGGAGTAACATCTTTGTGTTGCGAAATGAAAAATATGAGAAATATCGATTTGAGTATTGTAATATTACATATATTATATATTTGTAATTAATGCATTGACAATCGCATTTAAGTAAAGTCAGTAGTATTTATTATTTTCGGTGAATTATTACTTATTACATTTGTTAATTTTTCCAACTTTACCCGTATCAGTTTTACCGAAACGTAATTGAAAAACATAGATCTCCATTCGGTCCCTCTATCCATTCTTCTTCTTATCTTCAACCACAAAAAGGGGATAACTTGTCGCGTGACTCAGTCCATGCGTCGCGACGCAATGTATCACGATTCTGCCATCTTGTTACCAAGTCCGACTGTGTTCCCTGCCGTGAATAAAAGCCAATTATACAATTCATTTAAATACTTCCGTCTTTCTAAAAGGGGAAAAAGTAACAAAGAAAACTAAAAAGAGGAAGAAACCACCGACCCAAGTATAAAGATATCCGTAACAAGAAAATTCTTCCAACTAATCTCTAGAACTTCCGCTCCATGCATAAATTTCATCCCAGAAAACAAAATCCGTTTCCCTGACAGCGAGGAGTAGTAATTTAATTTCATTGTCCTCAAAAATACGGTGGAACGCCCCTGACGCGTCTCCATTGACGAACACGAGAGAAAAGAGGTACTCGCGGGGCCATCAGTTCGAATGGCCAACAAAGGACGTCATAGGGGATGCTGACTCCTAACGTTTTCAATTTTCTCCGGCTGATGTACAATTTCCTCTGTAAAATCTCCGATAGAAAGTCGTGCGCTCTGCATGGTCTGAAGCTTTTCACATTTTCGCGTCAGAACGACGAGGCATACGTTGGTTCCAACTTTTTTCCTCTCCATACTTCGCCCGTCCCTCGTTTCTCCACGGAAAAATTCCTATCTCCATACTATTTTCGCTCGGCAAAAGATCGACTAATGTCACTCGTCGCTCGTTAAACACAACATCCATCGCTGTGCGCCACGAATCACGCGAAAACGTGATCGATATCTGTTTCGTGTCCACCGTGATTACCGATGTGCGTGTACGTATAAACATGCGGTAACGTGTGAACGGGAGCAAAATTTCGGCGTGGCACGGATAATGCGTACGGAGAACGGGTACTTGCGTATCGAGGCGCATCAAATCGAATCTTCCGCCATCACGTGTCGGAAGGTATTTCCCATGATTTATTTGGTAGACGAGCCTGCTCGAGCTGTAACGTCCCGTGGCTGCCTGGCATTATGCTAGCTCGTATATGACTTCGAAGTTTCACGTGGATTCCGATATTTACTGCCTCGCGTGCACCACGACCACCTTTATGCCCATTTTACGAAGCAGCTGTTGTGACGCCGCGCCGTTCGCGAGTGTGGAACCACGTTGTTTTTACTCCACTCCTCCGCTGCAGAAACGCGGAGCGCCGTGTGTGTCGCGATTGGGACGACGAGCAGTTTCTTGGGGGATACTTTAAGTCGTAGACGTGCGTTCACATGTGTCTTCTTGGGGATATATGGGGATGGGAAGTCGTGTTCGTGTTTGGAATGGGATTTTGTGGAAACGTTTGAAAACACTTCGGGAGAGTTTCTGGTATTTTATGCATTGTTAGGGTGAGAGGTGACAGAATCTTCTGTTTGGACTGCATGGGGTACGGAAGAGAGGTGTGCCGGCGATTGTGAACGTGACTTAAGCTGTGTTAATTTTTGTTTGTTTACTAAAATCATTATTATAATTATGGGCACCAACACGCGTTTGGGTTTGGGATATAAATTCACGCTGCTGGCGATAAATTGTGATGTTTATAAAGAAAAGAATGAAAAGTATATAAAGTTGCAAGACACTTGTTCTGAAAGGTAGTATTGTAAATTATCATCATTATTGCCCTACCTTACAGGGGAACGGTAGATTTTCCAACGAGTAAATCAACACGCAAAAATGCAACCAACCGCATTCAGAAATAACAAAATAAAAACACACTCGGGATGTTAATAATTTCTGGCGAAGAATATGTCCTCTAAATACTGGTCCAAAGTAAATATCCGAATCGTAAAAAAAATCGGGCGGAAGCAAAACTTCGCGAGCGACTCGTTTATGCAAAATGGAGCAGGGCCGTTCGGTCACGAATTCGACGACACCGTAGTTTCAGACGAAGTCACGCTATCATTTTGCCCGTTCATCAAGCACGTCATATCCGCGTGCCGAGCACAGGCGGCCGTATTCGTGGTGACACGGCAAATTCAGCGGCTGCAATTATTGTTTACTTGCCACACCGGCAGTTATTTTCACGTGAATTTATCGATGCAAAGTTTTTATCGACAACCGGGATGTGGCTTTATTTTTGGTGTACCTCTTCACGTTGACCCTTATGTGCTACGTACAGCATAGCTCGTGATATTGAGGTTCACATGAACGCAATAACAAAGGGAAATAGTAATTACCACGCGCTTCAAGTTATTTTCATGGCGAAAATAAGAAAAATGTAAAAGTCCAATATAGAACGGCGCGTATTAAAATTTGTTAACTCAATTTATTTTGCTCGCCGTGGACATCCAACAGGGCGTGGACTTCGGAAAAGATTTTACAGGTCGAATATTCTAACTGGCTCGTTAACAGGTAATTTACTGGGACCATTACTTCCTTGTGGCTTGGTGTACAGTCATGCGGTTAACCCGCAATTACTTTCGAACACGCATAAAACCATTTGTACGCGACTTTTATTTCACGAAGTATAGTGCAGATAAAACGTCGAATCTGATTCGTCATTTTTTTCCGCATCGATTGTTTCGTTAGATGGTAGGAAAATATTGATGAAATATATTATTCAAATACGTTGGCGGTTCTTCAATTAACAAATGGACACGTTACGAATCACTTAAGGTTGTCGTGCTCGGTGTCTGGCCTGTATTTTAGGAAGAGAAACGGCGGTTCGTGCTCGTTTCCTCTATGATTTATTTCGGAAGATCCTTCCAGCAGAAAACCTAGCTTCCCGGAGCACGTATCACAATGGCACGTACTTTCGCGCCTATCTTCTTCAATTTCTCTGTTGGAACATGTGATACTATCTTCCCCTTTTCTACCGAACGAGTAATGTGCAATTTGCCGTTCGAGCTTTTACCATCGCAGTGTGCGCTGTTCCAACGAAGGTTTGTTGACCGCTGACCATTAATCAATTCGTCTATTCAGTTTGATTCTTCATTTAAACTAGATATTATCGACTTCGCTTTTTGTCTAGTTACGAAATTGTATCAATTATATCGATTAAATAATACTTATATTTAAAACTCGCGGGCACAAGAAAGTCCGGATAATCAAGCTTAAAAAGGGGTAAACCTGCTAATTGTAAGAATTAAATCCAATAATTGTTTTAAATCGTTAAACGATTTTGCGATAAATAATGTACCTTTCCGTTTGCAACTTGTGTGTGATTTCCAACATTGATCCACTGAAATTTTTCTATGTTTGAAATGTCGGTTTTATAAGTTATATGTAAGTTGTTCCTATTAGTTTTTACTCTGGTTGAATTCAATACTATCGTGCTTCTCCATGTATTCGCGCACAAGTGGGAAATACTAATAATAGAAACGATATTTTTCTATATCTGTTGGACTATATTTGTAACAGTAAAGACTAATTAGAATATACGTAATGAAAAATATACGTACTGCCAACTTATTCCACGATTTTCCATCGACGTTTAATCAACCTGCAAAACATAGCAACTAATTAACAACAGAGCCCAGTCACTCTAAAATTTTCATCTCAATTTTCTCGACGGTATTATTATATATCATCCACGCAATTGAGACAGAAATTACACGATCCAGCAAAACGTTCGCGGTAGGTGTCCGTATAACTACGTAAATCTTGTAAAAAAGCATATCGCCATTCCAACGAATAAAATTCACGCTACAAACGTACCACCAACCTCCCGAATCCGCACGAAATAAAACCTCCTGCACCTCAGATCCCTCCACTTTATCGTTCATCCACTGTACAACAATTCCCTGTCACGATACCTCAACGGTTCACAGGCAAAACAGTAGCAAACAGCTCGCTAGCGCAGCGACGATAATCGCGTTGCACCGTTGCAAAGATTTAAGAGCCTCGCGAACATCAAAGCGTGACCAGACACTCGGAAATAAACGAGATGCAGAGGTATCCATCTCTGCCAAGCTGGTTATAATTTCATATGGACGCCGGTGTCGCATGTGACACGTCTCAGGACACGGGAATCTTCTTTTTTTATTTTTCTGGTGGTGTGTCACGCGGTCTTTTTTGTGTTGTTCACGCGATAATGGACAGCGCGGGCGTGTCACGCGAGATAATGGTCGACGTGAAACTCGTCATTACATCCTGGTATCTCTTGTTTCTCGTTTTTACATTTGTGGTCGATTTGTATGATCTCGTGAGTGGGTATGGAGTAGAGGGGTGCAAGGTGTGTTCAGACAAGTGCTGTTGGAGATAACCTGAGGAGTTTCCTACGAATTGGTGATACGAGATGAAAGAAAGGGTTAAATATGGGGAAACAAATGGATAGTGTTAAGTCGTATTATTTGATATGCAGTTAGCCTTCTGAATAAAATGATGGTTTAATATTAATCGAGTTTAGAATGAATTTTGATAGAGGTATTTTTACCTCGAAGGGATTACTGAATTTTGCACTCTGTTCGGTAGTTTATGCAAATTAAATTATTTCGCTTTAATAGAAATTTGAATAAATGTACATAATTTCTGTATAAAATGTCTAAACATTTTTCGGAACCAAGCAGTCTCCTAAATATAGTACAAAATATGCTTTACAACCCTTATTTGGGGAGTTATTTTCACCTTATAAATATAAACTTGTGCCAGCCAAAAAACCCGTATATATACGTATAATACAAAAAATATGAGTCTTTAAAATATTTCTATTTTCCTGCACAATCTTAACACCAAAAATTACTATTCCCAAGGAAATGTTTTCATCTGAATGGGTTTGATTGCGGCATCCACCCTTATCTAGACAGACAATGTAAATCGTCTTTAACTCTCGTAGAAGCGATCGCAATAATTGGGATTGGTCGATCACGTCGGCTCTTCCACCCTCTCTTTCTCCTTCCTGTTACCCCTTGACGCTACACCTTTCCTTGCTTCCTAACTGGACCATACAGCTTTCACGTTGTCACGTAGCACGGTAAAAATGTGAAACGACCGCTAACTTCATTGCACATAAGTGGCGGCATGGGAAAGTGTCGCTGGCCTTTACGATCTTCCCCAGGAACTTGAAATACCTCGGTAGGGAATGGACCATTCCTGATGAGAATTCGAGTTCCCGGCTGCCTGCGACGATCGTTCAGCCACCTAAGTCTCCGCCACAGACCAAGCCATTGTTCACCGATGTCTCGAGGAGGGGTGAAAATTTGAGAATGGCGTGGCGATTGGCGAACGGAGACTTTTAATGTCAGACTTTTAGTCTTTAGTTTCAAAACCGTCAAAAATCGGCTTGCACAGTTTTCATCCCACATTGCAATATTAATATCCAATGCACGTGCAATCGTGATGTGCTATTTCCATTTACAAAATTTCAAAATTATATCTGTTGCTGTAAGAATAATTTTCTGTAAATGAAAATTAGGTAAACTGTTTATCAAAGTTTCCCCTGAATTTCTTCTGTTCGTTCAAGATCTCGTTTTCAAAGCAGTCGTGCGTGCACCGTATAAGCGTACTCAGCCAGTTTCGAATATGTATATGCCGAAGGCTGCAGTTTCGAAATCCAAGTTTATTGAATCCGTCGTTTCCAGAGAGCCTGACTGGGATTTTGTACATTGGCTCTATTTACGCTGTCGCCACGTATCTTAGGATTACGTCTTAGGGCTATGTTTCAGAATAAACCGTACACTCTAAATGGGCGTTCTTAACTTGAACACGTGTACGAGTAACCGTTTCTTGCTTTTAATATATCGTGCCGCGATTTCAATAAATCAGTTTCTTCCTTTGTTGAGATGTACATATATGTATACATATACACATATGTAATTTATCTATGCCGCTTTCGCTAGTTTAATCAGCATTATCCCTACCACTACTTTGCTTCACTCCGAGCGACCGAGTAAAAAGTAGAAAAAATTTCATTGTTCGTACGGCTATGCGATGATTCATCGATTATATGCGGTGGGTTTGCTCCTTCATTGCCTACAATTCTTAGCCGATGTCGTGGTTCAATGATAGAGATGTTATTAATAACTTGAGTTACTCATACGAGAGTAAGTACGAACCGAAGCCAGAGATTCGATAATTATAAAATTTCCATACCCATTGCTAATTGGTTAATAATTGTCTTGCACTATAATTATTAGATTGATTATTAAGTTTTAGTTTACGCTTTCCCACTGTACATTTAAATTCTACTTGTAATTTTACGAACCTGGGGGGAGCATTAAAGTACACTGAAAGGAGAAAATAATTTTAAACTACAATATGACCCATTCCTAATTTTAAATTAGTACAACTAGTACAAAAGATATTCCGAACAAAATATGTAACACGTATCGAAAACTCACCACAGCATTGTGGCAAAATAATCCTGGAACTGGGTCACTGTGGTATACTTAAAGATAAGAGAACATGTTACACGTTCGAAAGTTTGAAAAATTATCATCTGGTTCAACAGTGATTCATAGTTTACCGGAATCGATTCAGACCCTTTAAGATTGCAAAGTTTCCATTCACTGGTGGGTAACGAGAAGCTTTGTACACAGTCGCTGTGATACACCATATATCATACACTCTCCAACCCCTTTATGGGTTCTGTATCCCCAATGGAGATATTCCGGCTTCAGCGTATTGTTCAATCGAATTGCGTAATTTAATTACACAGATGGTAGTCAAGCTTCAGGTAGTTTTTATCCGTATCGACGACCATCGAGATAAAGCCATTTAAAATTTTCAACGTTATATTTAACGTGCACTCGAGTACGTCTACGGCGAATAAAGGACGCTTCCGTTTAAAGTGTATATAAAATGTGGCGCCATGCGTTATCACCCGAAAAATCTTCCCCGCTTCTGACCGTAAAGTAAAGTGGCCGTGAATGGCGTAGAAATTGTTGGAGTCAAAGGGGTGACGGTGGTGAAATTTTATGTTCGAGATTACTCGAAAATTGCTTTATAATGGTTCGTTGGGATTTTTCGATGGGCGTTATGCGTATCGTTACATGGAATTGAAATAATTTAATTTCGTTCAATTTCGTTTAATCCTAAGCTCTTCGTGAGTGAATATTTAAAGATTAGAAACATGTCACTTTAAGGTAAGGGTAAATTTAACGACAGCTTTAATCAGATATTAAATTTCATTCTCGTATTTATCTTTTTATTTTATTTTCTACGTGTTTATAATTAATAAACTATTTTTAATATTACACTTTATAACACGAGGATAACAGACTGTCTCTCTGTGTCTCGCCGTTTATGTGTTAATAGCTCCAATGGGGTTAAAGAACTGCAAGAAACAAAGAAAAAAGTCCATGGAATCTTGAACAACACGATCCCAACAGCAATATCTCCCCTCGCCAATCCTTCCCCGACACATACCACGCTATCGAAAGCAAATTAATAAACTTTTTCCATAAAATCACATCATGCAGCAAAACAATGATAACGCTATCGATAAGACCGAAGGATTCAGGCAAAACTACGATAAACTTCCCAGAAACAACTGTTAATAATTGCTCATTTAAACCAATTTCCATTTAATCTGTAAAAATTCTAATTGGAATTCATACATACCAGCCCCTTTCATCTCACTGAGCCAGCAAAGTGTTCCCCGGCCGTTATCACGTTGTTCAACCCATGAATAGATAGTTCTCTAAGAGAAATTACATTGTGCGCCGGCTTCCGGTTTATCGTTCAGCCATTACAAACGGCATCATGCCCGTGCCATAAATCATGAACCTCTGCATTAGAAGGTGCCCACTATTTTTCTCGTATATCTTCCATTAGCCTGCATCCTGGTACGTTCTCTACGCACGTACATCGGATCATGTAACATGTGCAAACCGTCGAAGGCTGTTTTCGTTTTGCCACACGTTGCTTTATGCCACCAGGTAACACAAATTCACCACTGCACGCCTGTGTATCGTTGCATCTGTCTGTCTCTGTGTGTGCCTGTTTCTGCTTGGAAACGAGTGCTGTATGACGGGAAACAAAGTTCGCGGGCATGGCGGAGTATAGCAAGGTAAAGAGGCTTTAACTTTTTAACGGTTTAATATTGGAAAAGGACGGAGGTATTCGTGTTTGGTCAAAATGTTTAGAAAGGTAGGACGGGGTTGGTGCTTGCACGCGAGGGTTGGTGAAGCTTTCAGGACCTCTGGTGCTTCGTAGAATAGAATTTTAGGGAGTATAATGGGTGGAGGGTGGTTGGGTGATTTTAAGAAAATTTCGGCCGATGAAATGTGGAGACATTGTTTTGTTCTTTCATTGTTTGCTCACGTTGTGCCTTTTGTATCTATTTAGGGCGGAGCACTGCGTGCCGTCTGATTGATGGATGTGTGTTGCTTTAGGGTGTTTACTTGAGCTGCGATGATGATCATCTATTTTGGGATCTTCATTGACTTTCTTGCATTAGGCATTTCGTAGAGGTTGATGGTATAATTTCCCATGAATTATGTCGAGCTAATTTTACACGAAGAATTATTTTGATGGGCAGATATCGTATCGCTCTAAGGTGTAAACATTTTTTTTCGATACTTCATGAACTTTTATTAATTTTATGTACAGTATAAAAGTCGGAGTCCTTTCATTAGCATCCATGTATGAATTTCAATTTCTGTTCACCAATTGCGTACAACATATTTATAGTGGTATTAATCTGTTTTATTTACATATATAGAATGTTATGAGTTGCCGTCCATTATGCTCAATTCCTGAAATCGCATATCGTGCAAGCCTTTTACCACGAAGTTCTTTTCGTAATCATCTTCTACCCTTTGATGTTAGTCTCTAATTTTATTAAAATATAACACAACATTCCTCGCTCTTGTCAAGTATATAATCAGGGATGTCGATAAAAATAATTAAAAAAGAAATGGAAAGAAGATAATCCTTTCAATATGCGTAGAATCGTATTTTAATTTAAATATAATTGAGAACAATAAAATTGGAGCACGAAATTGATCCTTCCCACGAATCACATATCACAAAACTCATCAGAAACATGTCAGGTATCTCCTCCTTGATACCAATTCAAGAACCAACCCCGAAATATCACTTTCCTCGTCAACCAGTATTCCATCGACCGGTTTATCTTGTACCCCGCGGGTTCAACGATCTGCGAGACAAAATAAGACTCTGTGCATCGCCATCCATCGTTGAACGGCAGTGTGATTACGGCTGCTGGAGGCCAAACAAAGGGAAAGTCAGGTTGAACGTGTAGTTTTAAATAGCCAGCCGTGTGGCCACCGATTTCTTGTCGATCCCGTGAGACTCGACCACGGCCTTTTCTCTGACCAAGCGGTCCGGGAATAACCACTGTTGAATCGAATGGAACACGCTTACCGTTTTACCAGACTGCAGACAAGAACACGAGGCCACACTGTTTACTATATGTCGATGGGTTCGATGCACGGTCAATCGTTGAATCGGTCAATCGCCATTTATTTTTCCTGCAAACCCCTGTGTTATGCTACGATATGGGAGGAGGGAGGGTATTTCACAAAAATTGTTTCTGGTTATTTGACGAAAGCAGGATCATTAAAAATAGCACGCAAGCAAGCTTGCTTCAGCAAGAATATGCGCTACTTGAAGTATAATTGCAAAACTTTCTACGACAAGTTCAAATTTTGAAAGCTGTCCAATTTTAGTATCGATCAAATATATAAAACTTACACGAGTATAATTTCACTGCTCTGTTTATGTACCAAGATCTTCAATTAAAACATGCATTGGGTAATCTTGCACCTTTTATAGAAGACTGATCCTTTGGTCTCTGTAAAGAAAAGTTGTCTGACACAAATCATACCGATTGCACTATATTTGGTAAATAAAATAGTTCGAAGCGAAGGTAACAGTTTAGCTAGGATCATAATGATCAAGCTATTTTGGATGATAAAACAGTATAATGAGAAGATTGACGGGAGAAAACCAGGAGGAATAATAAAGAGAATAAAAACAATGTCGGGGGCGTTCTTTAAAATTTTTCATCAGTCGTAAACGAAACTGCACATCGACCATATCAGTCGATCAGTGACCAATTATAATTGCAAATCGAGGTCATGATCGGTATTTATCAGCGTTGATTAAATTAGACCGCCGTATATCAGCTGGATGAGCAAAGCCTTCGCCACTTCCCGCCTTTTTCTCTCAAGCTGTTCAGTTTTCTGCTCCCATTTAGAGCGAAGAAGATATAGGAGAGAATCGTAGGATGGGATGAACAGGGACAAAAAAATTGCTGGCTCGGTATTTCTTCGTCAGCTGTTGCATATTCACGATCCGGTTTACCAGGCTGCTAATGCTTGAAACTTGGAATTGGCGGGCCATTGGAAGAAGCCCTTTCGTGTTTTGGAATTGGTATTAGGTGGGCGCGTGGGCTTTGGTGGCAGTGCAATTGTGGAACATAGGGAACAGTGGAATTTATACGGGTTTGCAAAATGTGTAGTAATGAAAGGGGAGGAAATCATTAATAAATAGAGTATGTAGTTGAGGTGGTAATAAATGTTTTGGTGTAGCTACAAGATATGGGAAGTGTTATTCAGAAAGATAAACAATTTTCCAGAATAAATAAGCTCGAAATCTGATCGAAAAGTGTCAGTACCTTTTATTGTGAGTCTTCAAGCACTTCGTTTTAAAGAAGGATAACAGAATTATTCATTAAGAAATATTCCGAATTATCGCAAGTTTATTTAGCTAACTAATTCGAACTTAGTATTGTACGATTTTACTATTGAAAACTTTCGTGGCCTTCTATAGACGAATGAAATTTTAGTTGAAATCTCCAGTTATTTGAGAGGACTGCGATTTTTTATTTAATAAATTTGTCATTGAAAATTGGAATCGTACCAAAAGGCAACATTGTCTTTTTTCATTGTTAGTGAACTAATCAGCATTTTTCTTTTACTATGTAATACGTTTCATTTTATAATGGAAATCCGTACAATTTGTTCGTGAATTTCATGTAACAGCTCACACCTTTTCAATCTTCCAACCAACCATCCTATATTTCTGTCCGTCAACCATTGTCTACAGACATTCATCGCACTCAATCAATTATTTTCTTCCCTGTACGAATGTTGTAACGAAATATGCATGCAAGTGTCACAACGTATGTTCAGAACATAAAAATTAGGTGTTGATTGTTTGTCTTCCTGTCCCTCACGTAAACCTCTGCCCCTATTCTTGTTTTTTCTACCTCAAATCAGTCTTCGAGGAGTTCACCACTGAAGGGGTGACGACGCAACCAGCGGTCGAAGTGTTTACCCATAGACAGAGTTTCCTGGTTCGTGTGGCATGTGCGGGTTTGCCATGAGAGCACCTCAGTCGCTGAGGTTAGGAGAAACTGGACCCGACGGCTGTAAATTCGTCGCAGAGACTCCATGGATCGTCGTAAATTCGTAATACGTCAATCGTTGCGGCAGAAGGAAGATTAAGATCCCGTCAGCTTATGCAGTAACTGGGAGACATAAAGTATTTTAAGTATAAATCAGTCTGTAAAATTTTAATTCTGTGTCCGCTCGCTGATTTTAGATTTCTGGTTTGGTGTCGTCCCCTGACGTGCTGTTAGTTGCAACGTTTCATTCCATATAAATCTAGATATCATACGAACGCGCTGAATATATTCCATCTATTCGCGACAACGAATTTCTAAATTTGTTACGACGACAAATCATATCATTATGTCGGCTTCATGACAGCAACAAATTACTTACTGTATAATGAAATAAATGTAGAAATAACTCTCCGAAAACAACTTCCTGGGCAGGATTATTAATCGAACGTTCTACAGACTCGAGTCAATACCAGAATCTCCGATCGACTGGCCGATATTAATTTTCTCCGACTGGAAAGTGGCGTTTCAATCGCTTCGCAGAGGCCGTCCTATCAAAATCCTAACACTGTTCACCCTCAACGGCAATTTCCACTGAAACTGTAAATATCTTGCGGTACATTTGCCGATGAATCTCGGCGAAAGTAAATACGTCGGTTCGCATAAATGTAACGGGGGCTGGTTGGCCCGGTCCCTTTGAAGCAGAAAGCCCTTCGAGCAAATTACGCCGGTCGTTGCCTTCGTCAAAAGTTCGCCAGCATGTCCACACCGACATGCAGACGCGAGAGAGAGCGTGGCTCGCAAGTGGAGACACCGAGTTTGGCCAGGACATTGCAGAACGTTCGAGTGGAAACTGAACTCGATTCGATCGTGGTACGCGAAACAATGGCCCGCATGCTCAACAGTTGCGGTAACTCCGGGATCGAAAGCAAGTCCTGTCGATACCAAATTACCGCATTTTCCAACGAGTCCGCGAACGCGTAATCCCAATTCACGACATCCGAGGGGCGCCTAAAGGGTTCGTCTCATTGGTTAAGGGGCGGGGAGATTCTGAAGAGAATGAACTAGCACTTATGTCTCGGATAAACTTTGGGAAACGTGTACCTTCTCTATCGGTTTTACCGTGCGACGAAGCATTGCAAGGACTAATATTGCAGATATTTAAAATTTTTGCGATACTTAGAAGAGAAATTTATCGACAAACTCATTGGATTGCAAGATGTATATTTTTTTTATATCAAATAGGTAAACTGTAGTAAAAGTTTCGGTCTCGAAAACTTCGTCTGTGCTATTTTAATTTAACGGGGTGAAGGTACTTCAAGCGAACTTAAAGTGTACTTTTCAGTTAAAGGTCTGAACATATACATATTTTTATATTTTCTTTTTAAGGTGTAATGAATCATGCAAGAATTAATCTTGTCACCCAATTCTTAAGACGTTAACAAAATAAATAAGTAAACTAGTAAACAAATTCTTTCCTTGTAACAAATACGACTATGTATTTGAATCCCTCAAGAAAACCAGGTATCATTGCCAATTAACCCTCCCTGTTCTCCGATCGTGTGGACGATTATTCCCGCATCTAATCGTTCGATTGTTCTATTGAAACGCCGTATCGCATTCAGCTAAATTGATACCAGTCCCTCCCCAACAGATTAACAATTACTTTTGAACGAGCCAAACCTTCGACATGTACAAAAACCGAGGAAGTGCCACCCAGAAAATGTACCAAAATTATTAACCATCTTCGTTCGACCAGCCTCCCTCCCCGTCCAATTCTCACGATACTGATCAAACAAAGCCGAGTAACAATCACGATTCGCCTAATGCAGCGGATAATCTCAGGCGGATGCGCGTAATTAGTGAGATTCGAAGGGTGATATAGGTATTGGGCGCGTTGCCCGAAGGGGTCAAAGTAGATTTGCGTAGACGCGTATTGTCCCGGCCGGAAGCAGGGCTCCGGCCGCCATCGCTTTTGGCGGCCACCTCTGCCAACTATCACATTGATAATCCGACCTAATGCCGAAGGAATAATTGAGCGACACCGGTGAACACCGGCGTGTTTGCCACAACGTTCCTATCCAGTGGGTCCTGTCGGTTCTGGTTTCGACGTGGGCCAAAATGTGTAAGCTGCGCCGGTGTTCCGCGTCGGCCGTGCCCCAGGCTTGATAGAATAGCTGAGCATTGACTTTCAACGACAAACAGTTGCTCGCAAGTCAATTATTAGCCAGGGGGCACGGTAATGCGTTCGTTGCGAGAACGACTCGAGAGCGTACTAATTTTTGCAAACGACCGCGTGGCCTGTTGAAATTTTTAAACCGCCGAGATTGCAGCCCGAACGTCCTACGTTCCCCGGACAATTGCGTTTATTACGCGATAATACAGTTTTGCGCTTCGGCCCGCTCGTGCACGGCCTCGGGTATTTATTTTTCTTGGTCGCGGGAGGGGTGTACTGTGCGCAGATTATGTTCCATGGTGATTAAGTAGCGCATAGTGGTTGCGGGCTATTCTCTGTCGAGCTGGGCGCTTCCATGTTATGGAGAATTTCTGTTACGAACGGTTACGTGGTGGTTTCGTTTTTGTGGTATAGACAGAATGTCAGTGAAATTGTTCTGTATTGGAAGATTTGTACGATTTCGTTTGATTAGACATTCGAACTTTCTTCGTCGCGAAATAAATTTCGGACAATGTCATCTGCTTTGTATTATTAACGAAGACATTCATGAATTGACGTCGAATCACGTTTTAATTATTCATTGTAGAAATTCGTTTCTGTCTCGCAGCTCAACCATCGATTTCGTTGATTATTTTATGTGGGTGGCACTTGCAGGACAGATTTGAAAATTGAAACATTAAGTAGGAAATACCGGAATAAAGATGACTTTGGTAACATCGTCTGATTTGTATTTAGGTTATCATTTCTTTTTAGCGACAAAGGTGTCAATCACTGCAGATGAAGTTTTCAGATCAGAGGAAGCTACCCTATAATATTCAATCCGGATTAAGCTCGATAAGGATTTATCTTTGGGGAAACGAGGAGCAGTGGTTAGTAGATGAGCTGTTACTCTTTTCACTGATTCAGCGAGCGTTCTAAGGACTTTCACTTATAGCGTAATTCCCGTTGTGGATAGCTGAGGAAACGGAGGTCGTTTAGAAGATCGTCGTGCCATGGTTGGGAAATTTTAGTGCAATTTTATGACCTTTGCGTAGAGATTTTAGTGTCGCGGCTGACTTCTGCAGTTGAAAAGGTTCCTTTGTTCCCGTGACAATAATTATGTTGTTATTTATGGGCAAGTAGGTGAGTGAAACTCACTTCTGTTAATATAGAATTGGAAAACGATTGTTTTCATAATATATACAAAACTGCAATTGGATTTCTGTTAGTATTTTTTGGGACTATTTTGGTGAAAGAGAGTAGATTAGCCTTTTTCTTGAATATAAAGTTTGTATTGTAATAATATAAATTTGTTGTTTGTCCATGTATTTTAGATGAAAATATTTTTTAAAGGGGACAATTAATTTAGAATTACAAAGAATTTCTATTATGTTAACTTATTTCACTTGACATACATATATACATGTATCCTATTATGTGCATCAATTTTTCCCTTATCAGAATTTTTCACTTCAATGAAAACTAGCATCGTCACTTGCTAACTTCATTTCTTCCTGACATTCATAATAAAAATCACACAAATATCGCTTATCCAACTACCAATATATACTTACTTCTCATAATCTTTCAAAGCCCAATAAATGAAATAAATATCACTATCTCTGTCACAGACAAGAGTCAAGCCATTAACTCTTACCATGAGGCTAGTGCCATGGCCCAAAACTATCGACCCATTTCTGACCTCTGACACTAAAATATTCTGCAAATAATTTGAAGAACTCCGAAGAGTCCCACGCCCGGTGTATCAAGAATAAATTCCACTGCTTGGAATAAAACAATTTCAAACACCGGCCTTATTAAATACGTTCCCTATTTCCCTTCGCTTCTCTCCTGTGCAAGCCAGACAACCAGGAAAAAACCCATCCATCTCGCGTTAGTCAAGAGAACGCAAACATCGTCGACATGTCGGGGACTTTTGACGATGCTTAGCACGCGGCATCGCGACGCCTCTCGTCACCCCGTTCGTCCTCCCTGTGTCTGCGCTCTGTCAATCCGGTCGATGAGCCCAATTGAATCGACGTTTCGAGCGTAATCCAGCTTTATTGGCGAGCAGCGACAAAGCAAAGCTGGTACGTATGCTCGCCTTAATCCCCACTGGCGTGAATGGCGTGAAAACTTCAACAGTTCGAGGCCGTGGCAGCTAGTGTCGCCGGCCACTCGATGTATGGAGGGGCTCACGGCCATTCAGTAGTCGCTTTTAACGTTGAAAGCGCCCCCAAAGAAGAAAAGCAGCCACCCTTGTCCAACCCCCACCCCCCCATTCTTTTCCTTCGGTTCGTTCGTCCGCGAAAGTGAGGCATGCCATCGGAAAGTGAACACTTCTCCCAAAAGGCTTCGTGGACGTGAACCGTCAAAGTACTCGGACACATTTTAGCACATCTTCGAAAGACGCGTTTATTCTGTAGATCTCTCTGCAGCTCGATGGGGAGTGGCTGTATCGATACTCCGACCATAGCCCTCTGCTCGACCTCCGATATTTTAGAAGCTGGTTTTATCGGGGAATGTATTAGGTGTATTGTTCTGATTTTAGGTGTATTGAGCGATTGACCGGGCTTGCATTAATGTTTGATGGTTATTGTCCGCACAGATTACGGATAAGAAAGAGTGGGTATCAGGGGTTGGTATTCGTTCCAGAAGATAATGAAGATTGATTTTATTAATAAATATATTTTTTATCGTATAACATACAATCATTTTTTATATTTATTCATCACTATTGCGAAGACAGATACATCAAAATGAAATATAGATATATAATATAATGCAATCGTAAATTTCCATGATTGCACACTGTATATCTACTTAATTGATTGCCACAGTGACGCGTTAAATACAGGAACAATAAAAGTTTGATTCAATTTATAACGGCGCCCCTAGCCAAGTAGATTAATCGATCGTCCTTTGAAAACAGGAAAAGAGCTACTTTTTGGTGGCCCTGCCAGGAGGTACTGATAATTTTCCATTCTCAAAGTAATAGGGCACCAAACGATCAGCACTTTCAACCGAGCTCCCGTAAGCTCCTTTTCTCCTGCAGCTTGTTCTCTAATCCTTCGCTCTCTTTCTCCTCGCGCTCTATTCAACTTCCACTAAATTCTTTCAGCAAAGCCCGCTCCCCTTTATCTCTTTCGACGATGTGCTCGACGTTTAAATACTTCGAGCATAGTCCTCTCGCATGGAGGGAGCCTCGAAGCGTGACTCTTTATCCTCCTCTTGTCTTTCGCATAAATGCTGCTGGCCGTGAATTTCAGTCGCGCCGCCACTGCTTCACCCTTTCCCTGTTACAACGCTGTTTCAACATTCATTCGTTGGATCTTCGCGAAAAACAGATTGGGAAGTGGGAGTAGATCGTACGGAAACGCAAATTTGTAAACCAATATATTCGACTGAAATTAGGAACCTTGAGTGTGAATAGAAAATAAATTTCGTTCACTGTAAGAGCAGATTCTTTAAGAAACTATGTGTATTGGGTAGTATCGCAGTAACTTCGTTTTAATTATCTCGCGATATATAACTTTATATAAACAATAAAACTCCCCTTCGTATTTTTGTAACAAAAAATCTCGTGCTTATGTCAAATATGTCTACATACTTCACAAATATATAGGTTTCTATGAGAACAGTTTAAAAGCCAACAGCCCCCGCAAAACAATGTACCGTTTGTATTAAGAAAGGAAAATGCTTTTATAGAATTTAATTTAAAACACAGGCAACATGGCTCACAAGAGTTACAATTTGAATCGTTGCCGAATGAAAATTTCTATAGGACGGACCACTCGGCTTTCAGCGAAGAATCATTTCACCGTTTTTACTTTACCGGGCATTATTTCGAACGCACTGTATTGTAAACGCGGTCGCGTTATCAACGAGCCTCCGAAGAGCGTCGATGATGCTATCATGTATTGTTCCCGTGTTACTGCTGCAGGTAGTTATAATCCTCATTTCGCATATCAAATGAAGTTTTTAGTTATGCGAGCGTGCACGCCGCGCGACGAATGAGCTCGCTTAATTAAATTACGCGCGGACGGTCCACACTTCCAGTATGGCGGATTTTTTTTTTAGCGAAATCGTATTAAACGCTGAATTGCGTTTCGGTTTGCACCGTTTATTCCATTGAACGGGATTCGCTTGGTACTTGTTTTTGAGAATTCTACGATTAGTGTTATTTAGGATACATTTACTCTTATGCTTGTATGTATTATTTATTTAATATATATAGTATAATTCTTAATAATTTACAATAAAGTATGAATATACCCGAAAGTCTAGAATGGTACGACTCTAAAACAAACTACCTTCAAGCAGATAATGACGTATTTCCATCCTACCAGAACACCCTAAAGCGATACAGGTGCAGACGATGGCCATTTTAATATTAGACTGGTCGTTCAGAATCGTGGTGTGCACGTCATCGACATTCTCCAAAATCGAGGGGTTTAACGACTCACGGTGAGTTTAAGGTTCGATTTTAACGAGCACGTCGATTGGACGGGTTTCCAGAACGAATCGAACATTGGTTATAACGTTACACCTCGATCGGATTCTATATAAACGTCTTATGATCCCATAACACCGACTCGTTTTGTGTTTTTTCACTTTAGCTGCCGGTGAACCGGCAGGAACGTTCATTGCTGAGTTAGAGAAGCTAGAAATCTATGGTAGTGCGAATGGGGACGATTATTCGGGGAACTTTATGCCACTTCGGACCGCGAAAAACTGAATGTAGAATCGTTATACTGAATGGCTTAATATCGTTAAGATAATGGTATACGTTTTTGTTCGAAAACGTTATTTATTCTGCAGGCTATTACACCTTACGTATGTTACGTTTCATGGATAAAGCGAAGGGACGTTTGAGAAATGGTCTCTCGTTTACAATTATTACTCGTTGATTGTGCCTCTCGGTTTTTTCATTCCACCCACCTATGTTTCACATTTGCCTCTTCTCTTTCGTTCCCTCGATCGTTCGTTCAGCTACACGCTACCCAATCATACCCCAATCACTATACGTAGTTACTTTCACACAAACGCGCGCCTCTTTCTTCTCGTACGAGGTTTCTGGCAAATGTTGACTTCCGGGTTTCACAATAGTACAGCCAGAAAATAGTTAGTATTTATAAAGAAAACAGAAATTGTTAATTTTAATTTCAGCTATCCAATCATTTCTTACTACTCTACATATCCTGACTCATTTAATGATCAAGTATGATATCTCATTTTCTATACATTGCGAAAATTAATATTTTACCACAGACACTGATAATTACTCCCCGTAAAAAATTATGACGAATTCCCTTCACCTGTCACCGCCCAAAAAAAAAAATCCGGCAAAACTTCGCCATCGTAGCCGCAAAGAAAATCAAAACTTGTTTTCCCTGTAACAACCTGCCCAACCACTCCCTGTCATCTTTTATCTTGTCTCTGTCGTGCAAACTTTTACCACATCTACCGTGTCGTCATTGTCCCTTACCATCGGCCCCCGTCGAACGAAAGTCGCGACTCGTTGGGAGAGATTTGCCCTGCGTTAGTTACGGTTAATTAGACGTCCGTGGTAATGGAGCATCGAATCGGGTGGGGTCGCACTGCGGAAAGGAACGGACGGACGAAAAAACGCAGGAACGTACGGTGTGCGTGACGCCATTATTTTCCTCGCTGTAATTAATTGTCATCTCCGGGCGGGCGGAAAAAAAGGTGCAGGCACCACCTGTCGCGACGGGACAGCGGAAACCTTATATTTCCAATATTATCTCGTCCGTAATTTCCTGCTGACGGTCTGGCCGGGGCTCGTAATGTTCCCGTGGCTTTAATCCTTTTCGCGAAATTATGATCTCCCGAGTCACATTTAACCGCGGCCAATAGTTTCGTTACCCAGACGGGGCGGCCAACGCCAGGTGTAGCTCATTTTCAGCGGATTTTATCAGCTGCTCGATCGTCCTGGCTCGCGGGGATAAATCGGAGAATAGAATTGGGGCGCGGATGGTGTGCTGGCTGTAAGGTGAAAAGAAGAGGGGATATTGGACATTGGGGGGGAAGAGATATATGTGAGCGAGGCGGAGAACGAAGCAGGGATGAAGAAATTAATATTGAGGTAAAGAATTGCGAAATAATAGATAGATTATGGAAATTCGTGGGGATGTTGTAGTTGGTTAATTTGATAGGCTTTAGTGAAAGAATTTTGGGTATACGATCGATGAATAATATAGTTTATAACATCGTACAATTATATGGATAGGTGAGAAAGGTAGTTATTTTTTCTGTTCAAATGTGCAGTCCTACGTTTCAGTGGCTGCTTATTCAACGTGGACCGAAATTTTAATTTTAATCCTACTCTATCGTTACATAAGCCTGAAATCTGATTGAAATACAAATTATGAATTAAGAAAGAAACTCAGTGTTGCAGAAAATGTTCCAAACCCAGCAATATTTACAATTTTATTTTGTCAGAACCACAGTACACACCTATGTTTAAAAAAAATGGTATCCATGATTGTCAACACAATACCTTTTTACCAACCCGCGGAATTCAATCACTCGTCTTAGCCCATACAGTTTCAAAGAAATCCTACTCCACGACTATTGCTCCTCCCCAGAACAACGCTTCCGAGATATCCACGTCATAAAGAGGTCTTGACACAGGGTTGCAAACTCTTGTTTCCCGTACACCCGCCGAGAATGATCGTAAAAGCTTTCGTTTGTCCGGCCAGTTGTTCCTTCAGACCTCGGGAACGACGCGTGTACTCGAGGACAAGCGTCGAGGGTCCAGGAATGGCGAGAATGGCGTCGCGTCGTAATTTTCCAGTGACTAGTTCACGGGTCGAGAGTAGAATAGAACCAGCCGTTACTCCGATCGCCACCCCTAATCTTCGGTTCCTGTCTTAAAAGCTCCAAGTTCGTAGCAGTGAACTAAATTTTCTGTAGTATTATACGAGAATAAAGGAGAGTCGGTCTCACGAATGTCGCCGTGAAAAATAAAGCTGAGTTTCGATTGCGATTTATAAAACAGATTAGTAGATCCCCCATTTTAGCGTGAAGAATGCCAGTTGAGAATTACAGGTTGTAGATTTGGTGCGCGTAAATTTAATGTGTACTCGTGGGATATTAATTTATTCTAGCGTTGATTTGAATTTAGCTTCAGGAAGATAAGCTCGCAGTCTTATGGTAAAATGATATTGACGTAGCCGTTAGGCCCGGCCGTACCATACTGAATTTTACGATGGATTCATAAACGGGGTTCTCGCACATGGACGGAACTGACGGTATTATTTATGCTGAACACTTTTATATGTTCTACATTCTGGCATAATTTTTTACGTGCTTGTGCTTTGGCGCAGTTGTAAACAGCGTTTACGTACTTTTTCTACCATAAATGGAGTGAAATAGCTGTACGTTTACTGTATTGCAAATTTATACTGCACATTATATTAGTTTATTCATATCCGCCCGTGTCCTTTTTTTATTCCATTATTATTGTCGCTGTAATAACAATCTAATTATACCCAGCTCGCTAATAACACAATTCTCATCCATTACCGTATAATTTTGAACCGTTGAGAACGAATCGCAACATTTATGTATACTGCAATAGGAATTAATTAAATGGTCTCCATAAAAACGATCCAATTAAATATATCAAACAGTAAAGAATTTTTGTTCTACAGACATAATCGACTATAAGCAACAATTCTTTGCAGTTTTTGTTATCATCACCAAGCATCGCGTTTAAAACTATCCTCGAGATCGGACTTCTACAATATCAGTTTGCCTCTGCCACTTTTCTGTCTGTGCGTGTGCTCAAATATCTTCCCTCCTTCACTTTAGGACTCACACTTGGTTGAGAAATGCGCTACAGTATACAGGATCTCGCGAAGAATGCCAGTCTACGTAACCCCATTCCACCGGTCTGCAGCTGTCGGAGCTTGCAAGCATTAAAAATGGTGGAGCCGCCTCGAGCTAAAAGCTGCTCGCGATACCGGTAACCCCTGTGTTCCTTCATGATACTAAGTTGGGATATTCACGGCGGCTTAATAGTCGCCAGTGGTGCACCGTGTGTTTCGCCTCCACATTTCCATCCCTCCGTCTGTTACTGATGGACGGTGATTCCATTCTTGCTTATGATTTTTAAACAGCTCGGCGATCTTGAAGTTCTTGTTTCAAATACTCTTTGTGAATTAGACATACATGTGTGACATATTAATTCCTTGATTGATCGATGGATTTTTCACATCACTATGCGTACCTGTTATAATAAAACGAGGTGTTTATTTATTTATAGTGATGGTTATACGCAGTCGAGGGCCTTGGCGAAATCAAGCCAGCAAATGAAATATTTATTAAAGCAGGGAGATATATCATACATGGTTTAAAAGTTGCTAATTCTTGTCCAAATGAAGTTCATCAATGTGTCCATCACTGTATCTCAGTGTTTGTGTATCACATTGATTATATTATTTAAATGTAGAAGTAAAGTATGCAATTTCTATAGTCAAATAATTATGAACGAAACTGTGTTTATAGAATTTTTATCTGATTTCTACACGAATAACGGCACTGCCTTATTGAAAACCGAATGAGTAACGATTACGAGAAGATGTTGCCAATTTCACGTCATGTTTACACGACGGATATGTGACGTGAGAGGGGCACGATCGTGACGAATCATCTGTCAGGTGGTTACTTGGCCCCGTGCAACACGAGCTAGACCGGTATGCTCGATCCACGATAGTACCGTGTCCTCTTTTGATAGTGTGCCAAAAATCCTGGCCCGTGAATGAATGAGGGAATCGCAGCAAATCGTTCTGCGTTCCTCACGCCTCGATAATTCGTGCGGCACCGTGAATTTTCAAAAAAATCTGCAATTTCGTGTGGTCGTGGTGAAAGTTACATCGCGTAGGATGCTCGTGCAATAAAGAGACGAAGGGTTACATAGAATATAGCAGAGTGGTATAAAAATGTTGATTCGCGGTGTCACGGGGCATGCAGTGCTTTTTATCGATTTTGAGACACTGGCTTTGCTCGGGGTTAATGACAAATTTATTTTACCGAATATTAACTAACGTGTATTAACGAATATTAAATTAACGCAATTGTTTGGTCAATGTTTTGAAATACGTCTAATAAATATTGTATTTGAAATAAAGATAAATGTGATAGTTCGAACAATTGAAGACAGCTTGTGTTATCATTAATTATTGATACTGCTGTCTCGCAATAGATAATGGATTTATAAAGTTTCACTATTTTGAATGGGCTAAGAAGATAATATTGAAAACCGTTGTTTTATATTAACGTTATTGGTAAATTGGACATGTATGCCAGATATTCTTATATTTTTAATGAAATATAAATTCAGCTTTGTCGTTTTAATGTTCCAGCATCTGTCAATTAACGATACCCCTGCGTCTATGTTTTTCAAATAGAATTTATCAATTCATATCCCCCATCAATTTATATCAGTACGGTATTCCTAATATTAAAAATCTTTTGCCACACAATTCAACACAATTTTGGAGAACGTGTGGCGAATTTAGACTACTTACAGTACAACACAATGTTTGCAAGAATTTCGTTTATAATATTTCCTTACAGTCTGCCGTTCACCGAACCTAGCGCAAATATTCGTTAGCCGTAGCATCGAATATCAGAAAAATAAGGATATCAGGTCCATCTCTGGTCCGCTCGACAGTATTCTTCGCACGTACACGTCGAAGAGATACGATATTGTCGGTCGAATCCGTTCCTTTCTGCGAACCTCTGCCTCGCCCTCGTCCCTGTGTTCTTTGCGTTTTCTATTCTCCCTGCCAATGCAGCAAATTGCCCGAGGGACCGTGCCTATAAAGAGATATGTCATTGAATTATTGCGAATCTTTCTTAAGAAATCAGGACAGCGATAAATATTGATGGAGGCAATGTTTCTTGTCAAGATTCTCTCGGGTGAGAAATAATTCTGTCGTCTGGCGCCAGTGACGTATGAAATTTGCTCATCTAGCTATTACAGACCAAAGAGTTGTGTCATCCAGGCTGATTCGCTAATTGGTATGGATTCTTGTTTGGTATGATATTTGCCGTCATTGTTGACGCGATGACCGCCGTCATCGACCGCTCATACTTATTAGGAAATCTGCGGGTTCGATGGAAATTTGGTTCGCTAATTGGGAACAATCGTATGGACAGTTGTGCGTTTATATTAGAGCTGGAGAATTCCCTTTTATGTCCTGCACCATTCATCGTTCGGCATTCTCCTGTTTATATTTGTGGGATTGGAAGTTTTAATAAAGTCAAGCCGGTGTAAGTGTAATGTAATGGACGCGGAACGGTTATATTTATTCAAAGACTTCTACACTATCTTATACTACGCTATATTATACTGTTGGAACTACTCTGTTGCCGATCTACACTGCTACGCTGTTCCAACCACACTATGCTCATTCATACATTCGCACATCCATTCGTCCTTCGTCTTACTCGTCTCTCTCTCTCTCTCTCTCTCTCTCTCTCTCTCTCTCTCTCTCTCTCTCTCTCTCTCTCTCTCTCTCATTCGTATCCTTAAAGTATAAGAAGCAGAGGACACGGTTCTGCAGGCCATCGCTGCTCGCCTGCAGACCAGCTGTGTCCCAGGTAGCGAGTCATAAACGCCCTGTACCTGGGCGTTGGGCGCTTCGCAATCCTACACTCGACCCCCCTGCAAGGATATCTGACCTCAGATATCGCATGCTCTCCTCTGTACATTTTTCTTGAACCTACCGCGCCTTCTTTTTGCAGGTATACGGTCAAGAAATTTTCGCATCGCGAACCGCTTGCCACCATTCGCTCTTGGGTTTTCCCACCGTGCTTCCCTTAAGGTACCGTGCGTGCTCCTTTGGCGTACCGACATGTACGAACATGGCGAACGGAGGTTGTAATTCAAGGTGTCCATGTGCATAACATTTTTATTAGATTTAATGTAGTTCTTATTTTCTCGACGATTTTTTTGAATTCCCTCACTTCGTTTTTTCTGTGACAATTCCCTACGCTGTACAACCTCATTAAACTGCCTGAAATTATTCATCCTCTCTTTAGCCATGACTGAAGATTTTTTAAGCTTGTCACCCTTTTCACAAAACCGGCTATTACGATTATCGCGGTAATACATACCCTTTTCGAGATTCGCAAGCTGCGAATCGCGGTTCGCAACGGACACTGTTTTCGCTACATTATGATTATTCGCGCTCGGTCGCTCGATCATACTCTTTCGTAAAGTCCGCGGTACAGGTAAATTGACCTTACTGTCCACGCTCTTGTACGAAAGATCCCTCGTCGATGGTCGTGTCGCCGGTTGATCATTTACCGGGGCTGGTGGCCCCTCTGGACGGTTGGGCGCCATGTGTCCAAACCCTTGACACGCGTAGCACTCGGCTACCTGCACCTTTGCTGGGCAATCCGCTGCTACATGGCCAAATGCCCTGCACTCGAAGCATTTTGGTCCTCTGCTCCTCAGCGGACAATCGTAGAAGAAATGATCCCGACCGCCGCAGCTGTAGCACCTACCCGGCCGCGCATCCCGCATTTCCCGTCGCGGGTATCCATCGTCTCGCCGTTGGTCCTCCTCATCTCGTCGCTGGGGTGCGTTGTCCCATCTCCGGACCTCGTCTTCTCGCCACCGGGGTGCGTTGTCCCATCGCTGAATCCCGTCCTCTCGCCGGAGTCCGCCTGGCGCTCGCCACATCGCCGCACTTCCACGCTGTACCACGCTGTTGAATCGCTGCATTCCGACATTTCCGCGCCAATGTTGTTCGCGCACTTCCGCGCCAAATCGCGTCCCCTTGTGTCCAGTGGCCAGCGTTACTCCCTCGAACGCCTCCACGAGCGATGCATGCGTCTTAAATCGTTGCAGCCTCGCATGATTCTTCAGCGAATCATCCGGTATCCCGTCGATCGTGTAGTCTATCACCTCTTCTTCGTCGAGGCGGATACGATTTCCCAATATGATTTTACAGTGGGCGTACTCGGCGAATGTCTCCTCCCTTTTCCAAATTCGAGCCTCGAATTCCCTGCGGGCCGCTATACGGTTCTGCCTATTGCCGAATATCCCCTTCAATTCTTTGACAAGTGTGTCCACTTGCATTGCCACGTGCTCTGGCTTCGAATGAAACCATTCCAGAGCTCGATTTCTAAGCCGCGAGACTGCCAATGCCTTCGCTGTGCCGTCGTCCAGCCTGTACGTTGTTCGCACAGTTCTTAGTTGTGCTTCCCAGACATCGAAGGTTTCGCCCTTTCCGTCGAAATAGTTCAGCATCGCCTTCACTGAATCGTCGATCCTCACCGGCGTATGCTGACTCGAATTCATCGGTTCCCTAACGCTCGTCATCCGCGTTTCACGCAACCACTCCACCTCACGTCTCAACCTCTGCATTTCGCTTTCCATCAGCTCCTTTTCCCGCCTTGAAAAATCTGCGCCTTCGCTGGTCGTTGCCTCGCCTGCAGGTAGGTTTGGCGTCCTTGGCGAGCTCGCACTGGGCAGTGTGATAACACCCGAATCTTCATTCGCGGGTCCTTCGGCAGCGTCATGTGTCCCCTCGTTCATCCACATACCCGACGGGTCGCTCATCATGAGCCTGTTAATGAGCTCTTGTTTCGCGCCGAATGAACTCAAACCTTTCGCTTTTAAAATTCCCTTTAACTCGACCACCGTAAACTCACTCGGGCTTTTATTCATCCCGAATGGATGTTTCGCACAATCTGCACAATTCACAAAGTCCACGAAACCTTCACAGTTCACACAGTCCACACAGTTTACACTTACGCGGCCTAACTTCGTTGCTCACTCAATCCCGGACGAGCCCCCAAAAAGATTGTGGGATTGGAAGTTTTAATAAAGTCAAGCCGGTGTAAGTGTAATGTAATGGACGCGGAACGGTTATATTTATTCAAAGACTTCTACACTATCTTATACTACGCTATATTATACTGTTGGAACTACTCTGTTGCCGATCTACACTGCTACGCTGTTCCAACCACACTATGCTCATTCATACATTCGCACATCCATTCGTCCTTCGTCTTACTCGTCTCTCTCTCTCTCTCTCTCTCTCTCTCTCTCTCTCTCTCTCTCTCTCTCTCTCTCTCTCTCTCTCATTCGTATCCTTAAAGTATAAGAAGCAGAGGACACGGTTCTGCAGGCCATCGCTGCTCGCCTGCAGACCAGCTGTGTCCCAGGTAGCGAGTCATAAACGCCCTGTACCTGGGCGTTGGGCGCTTCGCAATCCTACATATTTGAATGATTTTTTTTAACATATTTTGCATTTGATGATGTACACCTTTCTTTTCATACTCTTTCATATATCTATTGTAGCAGTTGAATAGCACTTTGAGCGAACGGTTTTAATGTAAGTTGAAATGGAAGTTGGTTAAAAATGACACATTTAATAATAGTAATCTTGTAATCATTATTTGTACTTGTCGTTGATTTATCAATCGTGCAATGGATAAGTTTAATAAGTTTGTAATACTATTTTTGTTGCAGGTACTTACAGTTAATAGTATTAGAACCTTCTAAAACCAGAAGCTTTTCGAGAACGATATCAAAGATACGGAAGCCTGAAGACGTATGTGATGGTAAAAATAAGCAGTATTTTTCTTTGGAGTATATATAAACTTCAACCGAATTTTAATATTTATGAAAAGCATTAATTAAAATATTTCAGTGGCCAGGTAGATATTATACTTGAACTAGATAATTTTGTTCAAAGGACTAAACGAAATACATATAATGTATCTTATTGATTTTTTGACATTATTTAATATGTTCAAGAATTTCTCGATTTTCTAATGAAATTAATGTCACATGTTTTGCAGTCCTTTAAACCATATCGTTTAAAGTCTCTAAAGCAGTTTGCGACATTTGGCAAACGTCACAGCTGACATTATAGCAGTTCTCCAACGTTCACAGAAGCGTACCTTTCACTGACCACTGACCAGAGTTTTTAAGTAGCCGACTGTTTAATCAAAAATTGAGAGAAATGTCGTCTAGTCTACATTCCGCCCCTGTACCTTCCCAGAAAGTAGGTCTTTGATTCGTCGTCTACGTTACTTTCTTCCATCAATATTTCATGTCTTGCAGTTTTCCGTGGCTCAACTCCTAACTTTGAGCCACGTTTACTTTTTCCCGGAGAATGATCCTGACATTTCGTTAGCATTGCAAGCAGCTTCATCAACAATCTAAGAAGCAACAAAAGTTTATCTCACACTGACCAACCACGATGCCAACTACTAAATAAAAGAATCTAACTTACGTTAAACGAATAAAAATATTCCTTAACAAATTATTCTTCCAATTACTTCAATTTGTTAATAACTCGCATTATACTCGTGTACAAAGTTCCAAAAATTCCTTTCATTTCTTCAATTTAACAAAAGAAGTAGGTATACGTAAATACCTTTCTTCCGAAAAAGCTCCGCCCACCCCTGTATACTTCCGCGAACATGCAAATACCTTGCCCCGGCAGCAATTATGCCATCGCTTCATAAGACACCGAATTCCAAATACCAAACACACAACCCTGTCGATGTTGCAGCAAAGGCGAGCCGCACGTTCCGCGAATAAATCTTCACAAAAGACGGCATTAATTTGATGAGAAGCCCATGCTGGTTAGTATAGTGAATTTCAGGTGCAAAGACGTAATTGTATGTTACACTGCACACGTTGCAATATATGTGTTTTATTTTTAATTTTGTAAGTAAAGTTGTACGTTGCAGCACCGTAAGGAAATGCTACCCACTTCTCACTGTGTTATACATATGTTCTCTCCAACTTTTGTATGTATTCTCCTTGTATGTGCTGTGTTGTTTAACACATAGGTTCATTGTCAGCTTTTTCGTATTGAAAGACTATTGGTGGATGAACTGGTGGACGTGGGAGTGAATGTGATTGAAGTTCAATTATTATCGAAGCTTGGACCTGGATTGGAAGACGGTATGGATGTTAAGGAGAAGGGGTTGGAGCAGGGCTGACTTATTCTGATACTCTACTGAAATCAGGGTTTCTCCTATTTTGTCGTGGCTGTTTCTACGTACCGCTAAAAAGTCGCGAGCTAGCCTGGTCGCACTTAAAGACCTACCTTTATTAGCTGCGATACATAGCTTTCAAAATGTCGGTGCCGACTGCGACCATTCAGCATTCGGCGTGCAGCATGGCAATGAATCTTCACGTTCACACAGAAGCTCGTATTTAATGCGCTGCTGAAGCCTGGCAAACATTTGCCGACGCATAATTTCTGCGGCCGTTTCAACTTTTCTCGCGGCCGCTTTTATAGCGCACGCAAACGGCGGCGACTGGCGACGAAGAGGGCGACGTTTTGCAAACTGTTTGCGGATTGACGTGGCCGCAGTTAGCAGGGACTACCGGCGTCAGCTTCTTGTTCGCGATATCCACGGGTACGCCACGGCGGACCTCCTTTTCGCCGTATCCTGCGCCATTTTCGACTTGAAATGCCGAAATGAATTTTTCTCCGGCCCGTTTCAAAGGATTTCCTCTCTCCGGCTGTCGGGGTTCTGCGATGCCCGGGTCTAGCTACCAGCACAGACACGCGCCACCGTTAACGGAGTTCGGGTCAGGTCTCTTTTTCGAATAACTCGGAGCTGCTGGTACGCCACATGTGTTACGCGGCACACCTGTGCCGGCATACACACCTATGTACGTGCGCACCGACCGTTCGGTCTTTGCTTCCGGTTCAAAGGTCAAAGTTGCTGGCCACCGTCTGTGCTTCTTGCGGTCGTACGCGATAGGATACGAAGAAGGAGATGGTTGAACAGTTTTCTTCGTTTCTTACATTGGAGTCGCTTTGAACCCGTGTACGGTTCGTCTGTCATTTCTATATTTCAATTCGTGGTTTTTCTTCTGGCATAAAGGCGTTTTAAATATGAAATATATGTTTAGATGTTTGGGTTTAATGCGCGATGCACGTTTGGATTCCATGGCAGAGCACTATCCATTTGTATCGGATAACTTCAATTATGGAATCTTAAAACATGTGACATCCTTGATTTTTAAGTGAACTTCGAAGAAATCGGTCTGGTTGTCCGATTTAATCGAAAGGAGAGGCTCTACACTAGCTACCAAAATCTTTAAGCAATCGTAAATTTTCTTTATGTCGTATTACGCTAAAGGCAGAAAAGGAACCTTAAACAATCAACTCGAGCTTTAGAGTGTGGTCATTTGTTTTTAACAATGAGCCACTTTCATACTGAAGAAAATGACACCTCGTCCTTTTCCTTCACCCCACTACGAAAGACAGAACCATGTCAGCCATCGTGACACGTCTTTACAAGATTGTCTTCTTCAATGACGCGTGCCTGCCACAGTTTTATGTACTGTTACCCGAGAAAAATATAGAATGGAGTTAAAATATTAATGACCAAATAACTAATAAAATCAACTTGAAATCGGTATCTCCGTTCTCCCCAAATCATATTCCCTCGCGGTGCCTGTTTCTACTATATGCACATGCAACGACGTATCGAGCGTGTTCCCTTGTATGTATATCGTATAGGCGCGTGTGTTACGGCAAGTATTTATTTGAAATGTCGCGCGAGGAAATGCCGCGCGAAAGGGTACCGTCGTGTGTCGTCCACCTCTGCCGTGCACTCTGCTTTATTACTTCGCCGGCGTAATTTACTTGTGTTTCTACTTGCGTGGCCCGCGAAATCGAATCCCCTGTGCCCCTGTGACGAGGGCAGGGAAAAGAGAGTGACGGTGTCAAGTGGCGCGCGAGTAAATATGGCGACAGTCCTACCCCAACTTGATCTCTCTTTTTCTCTCTGGTTCCTCTTCGTCTGATCTTTCGTACCTTCCATCCCTGTGCGCGGGCCTCCTTTTTCAATTGTTCGTTCGTTCGTTTCTTGCGTTCTCGAGCTTTGTGCAAACTGCAGCCCTTTCGGATGCTAAGTTCCTAAGACGCGAAAGCGGCCTTCGGCTCTTCTCGCGATGGAAGAAAGGTGGTGAATATTCAGCTGCAGATTCGCTTGCGTACTTTACTCACATGCAATCGGGGAACGTTTTATATGAGTAGGATCTGCTGAGCAATCGTAGTGGAATGAAACATTGTTGGTTGACAAGAAGGGAGCTATATAGTTTTAGTCGAACAACGTTATTGTTAGTAGCGTGGTATTGCATGATGATAGCGATAGGTGGAAGTTCTTCTTGCGCTTAGCAAGTGTAAATGCACTGCTTGGGTATTTCCGAAGTTTTCATGAATTTTTTGGTGTATTTCGTATCGATATGTAGGTAATGATAATTTAGAACCTTGTAAATAGTTAATTGTAAATTATAAATTGAATGAAATCTATATTTCCATCTTTCCAACACACCTTCACTTCACGTTTCTTTTCTGAAATTTTGGTGAGCTTCTTATAGCCTCTTCATAAATCAATTGCAGCCTCTCAAGCAGCCTCTCAAAAGTAGATCACCAAAATTGTAATTATTCATAGTCTACTATACCCCTCATAAATAAAAAGTCAGATTTTATTTCTGAAAACGTCTGGCAAAGCCTGTCAAACTGATCAAAAATACTTCCCGCTGTTCACTTGACGGAAAAATAAATAATTCTTAACACAAGAATGAGATATGTACTTTGTATTACCACTCATGCAGCAAGTGCCTGTGAGTAGTTTGAACCTATTAAAAAAAAAGCATAGTCGGTAGAATCTTTGAAAGAAACAAAAATGTCTGAGTCCGTTCCCCACTGAATATTAATGAAAACCTGCAAATGATCAACCCTGGAGCGATACATCACAGCTTTCACGTGTCCAAAATTTTATATCCAGTTAGCAAACCGTCCTGTTTTTGATCGGAAAGAAAGTAAAGCCTGTCGGGTCGGTTAGTTAACCGAATTACAAGTTCGCCAGTTTTAAATTTTCAAGTTACAAGTTAATAGTTAGGAAGTTCGATCATCGACCGTTGTGTGCACCTCTAAAAATTGATTTAAAACGTCCTCCTGCTGTTCCGTCCCCTCTCTTTCAAAAATTCCTCGAAGCTTATGATCGTCACGACGGACGTGACGATTTTATTGAATTTTGTAAAAGAACTCCAGAGTTTCAAAGGAAGTATGTACAACTTTCTGAACTCTTATTTTATAATAACAAGTGACACCTGCGCTAGAAATTGCACAAAAATTTGAAAGAATACGAGTGACTTGCAAAGTGGAGAATTATTATGTAACGTACAATGATAAATATTTGTAACAAATTTTTTTAAAATAATCTTAGTTAAGTTAAACAGTCAATCCTGAAGATCGTAGTAACTCGTTGTGTGATAATCGAAAGAAAGATTTTTCAGACGTTATTATATTGGAAAGTATGATTTTCCTAGAACACACTTAAAATATTTCTCATTAATATTCTTCAAAATACCACTGTTATAATATTTATTTGCAGCCACAGACTATAATCCGTAATTTATGTGACTGCTATTTCACGAAAGTTAAAGATATCCACGATAAAGACGAGCTTTATTCAACTACCTGAAAAATTCATTGGCCTAAATCTTGTTTAAACCAACGGCTATTGTCTTGTTACTTTAAGTAACCATTATTAATATTTATTCAGCCGTTAAATTTACGTAGATTCTTCGGAATGCCAGAAAGTGTCTTCAATAAGCTCCATTGCTTTGCTCGGAAAAAATGTTTAAAATATTCTTGGCTTCTCTTCCCGATTTTCCATCGGTCGATTCGTCAACGGTATTTAATATACTAATATTAATTTCACCTGCCTACATATTTTCGACGCGGCTCCGTCGAATTTCTTGAACCCTTTTTTTTTGACAGGTGTCTCGTACGTTTTTCTGTAATCTTGGTAGAATAGGAAATCGAACTTTTGAAGTATTCCGTCGGTCCTGGTAGATGACACGGCTTCTTGGAACGAAGGACATATATATATTCTAGGCACGCCGTTAAATGTTGCCAGAAATTCCTTTCTTTCGCTTACTTTAATTAAGTCCCCGGAATTCGGAATCTGCTCTGTTTGCCAAGTTAGAACACGTCGACGCGCCACACTGTCTGCTACGAGATCAGACAACTCGTGGTCTCCAAATTCTTTCCTCCTGTTTCATCTCGTCGTCGACGATTGCTTTAATTAATTCTTGACTAACCCCCTACTTGTGCCTGCTCATTTCGATGCATGGAGTTTGTCATGTTTTGCTAGTGGACTGGAGGCAAGTGAATGAACCGATTAAATTCCACTGGGACTTGCTACTCGTTCAAGAATAATATACAATTCCAGGCAAGTCGAGGACCTGCTTACAATTAGTCTACAACAATCATATTTTGTAAGACCTCATCATATCGTTAAAAGAAGAAAATAACTCTATGCAGAATTATTTAAAATATTCGTCACTGAAACTTTATCCAAAACATTTTATCATAAGATTGCTGTTCACAGTTGTTGCTGAAAATAAATTTCATTATTGTTCAAGAGTTTCTATATCGTGGAGGAGAAACACGTTTGTTTGAAGTTTGTAAAAGATCGTGTGGTTATGTTTTTGACATTATTTCGATAGTTCGAGGGGGATTGAAAAGTATCGACGAGAATGAGTAACTGTAGCTCGTTCGTCGTTATCGAGCCACTTCTAATTCTATTTCTACTTTGCTAAATTTAGCAATCTTTGGGTGGCTCAGGGCGAGGGAGGATCACGCGCGGAAGCTGCACTAGACTTCAATAATTTTTTCGGTAGCGAAACGGAGCGTGTTCCGTCTTTGGGGACAGCCTCATACGCGCGACTGGAAACTTTGAAAATTTCGCGTAGAACGGAACTCGTTTCCGGTAGGATCCTTCAGCAACCAGATAAGAATATCAGAGGGCCTTTGAAACGCGATTTTCAAAAGAGATTGCGCACTGTCGCTTGGCTAAAGGATTTGTGCAACGTGTTCTAACAGCGGGGGAACGTTCCGGTGTTGAAAATGGAATTTAGATTCTTACGAAGGAGAACAAAAACTGGACGACATATGAAAAATTTAGAATAATTAGTCCACGATTGTTAAAATTTGTTCGATTATCGAGTTAACAGTGGAACATTATACTGATATTCATGACACAATAACTTTTGTAATGAAGGTGCTCAGGTTATGAAATACGCGCTGTATATTGAACTCTGATTCACTAATAAAGAATCAATAATTAATAATTCTTGCGTTCAATTTCCAAATTTATAATATGAGAAGATGATTGGTGTATTGATAATAATTATTTTCGATTAATAATGACGAGTTTTATGCACAGAGATAACAGATTTAATCCATTGTTACGAATTACAGAAGTTACAGAGTGGAAAACGAGAAACACAATTGAAAGAATGAAAATTGTCATTTTGTCGTTACCTGTTCCACGTTCATAAATAAAATGATAGGCAATTATAGAAATATTTTATTCATCGTGCTGGATGGAAATATAAAATGTTCATTGGGAGAACAATTTAAACAAAGGGACAATTTGCATCAGAATATTTATGGAAACATTATTCCTTTGCAATGTTTATTCTTACAAATAAATTTTTATTTATCGCAGCAACCGCAATTTAAATATTTTAAATTGAACTAGCTACATTGTCGAGTTGTCGATTTATTCTTAATTATTCATTATAATGCCTCTCTATTCTTCTCTACGAGACGGTTGTTCATTGTTTTTGCTAGACGAAATTATTTCACCGAAAATATTTAAAACAGAATTAACATTTCATGCATAACTATACTGGAAGAAAATACGCATCGCTTCGTTTACAAATGAACAGAAAATAGTGATTCAATGGAACTGACCTTTTCTATCCTTTTCATCAATCTTTTCTCTGTTTTCCAAAATAACAATTTTTCGTGCAATGTAGGTAATTTCTGAATTCCTTTGTCTTGCACAGCATAAACTCATTAATTACAGGATAATAACCTCCATTGTCTGGTATGTAATTTCATTCTCCGAATTCTCGCATTTAAAATTATCTGCCATATTGCATTACATACTTCCTTATTAGCCCAAAAACAGTGTCATGAAAAGAGGAATGTGATAAAGGTACTTTTTAAACAGACTCCTCTTTCGTTTATCATCTGAATTATATTTTCTATTATATCTAGACAAATTATAACGAACATATTCATGTGTGCACTCGAATTTCTTTTCTGCTATTACATAAAACCGTTAACTCCTTAATTATATTTTAGCTTGTATCGTAATTCACTTGCAATTAGTACGTCTCAATATAAACTGCTATCCACCACTAGCTACTCTATCAGATCCAATTTCACCGAGCCTTTATTTTATACAAAATGTCATTTATATTCCACTTTAGCAACGCGTCGCAAGCAAAACTGAATCGATACTCGATGCATCGACAACATCACCGGTAAACCAGATAAGGTGCAATCTCTACACGAACAAACTCGCTATTTTCTTCTCGTAGTCTTCGATCGGGAGAATGCTCGACGATGTTCATTCCGTAGACCATCGAAATTTCTCTCCGTTCTCCAACAAAAATTTGATTGAAATCTTGATTCTGGATGAAAGAACATTTCATTCGATATTCCAATTCTTTTTTGTTTCTTTCACAGAAAAAGTATAACCAGTGCGATCGTTGACGAACTGAATTAACCGTTTTTCTTGGGAAAAGTGTCAATCGACGCTGGTTGCCGTTGGTTTCCCGTGTGTTCACGGATTTTCGAGTTTTACGCGAGTTGTTTGTGAAAAGTTCCATAGACCAAAGTCCGCGGAGAAGCACAATTTCAGCGTGATTGACGCGCGCGTACAGGCGTTATGAACGACAGCATCCACGGGTAATGTTAATTGAACTCGCGTCGTTACACGGCAGTTTTCTATTTTTTCTCTTTTTCTTTTTTTATTGTTCGTATTTCTCCATGCAAAACGTTGTCACGCGAAATACTTCGCTAGATTTTTCGAAAAAATCGCCGTTCTGGCGTTGTGTAATACATGCACATATGTTTCTGATATTTTGAACGATCTTTTTGTTGAATTTAATGTTCCCTGAGTCGCTGATCCCGACGGTTGGAGCATTTAATTGATGATAATAAAACAATTTCGTGGGATGGTGGTTTTAAAATGTGGAAAAAGCGAATTGTACCAGACGGAGTTCAAAAAAACAATTAAATTCGGTCTGTAGTATGATATAATAATTTCGTAAGTTTCGAACCAGTTATTTTCGCACCGTGTGAATTTATTAGAGAACGAAGTGCTCGTGATTCTCTTATTTTAAAAGCTATCGCCCGAATCTTGATCTCGAAGTTCTCAATCGTATATTATCTCACCCGAAGAAGAAGACATTATTATATTCACGATCCTTAAAGGTCATCGCAATTTATTTCAAGATCGCTTCCGGACCATTCAGATGTCGTTTGTGGATCGTGAAATCATGTTGGAAGTTATTCAATTACTCCACACTGTACGATGAATTGATCGCGTGAACAAATTATATAGTCACACACAATTTATGATACGTCAGACAAAGACGACGCTCAATTGTCCACTACTATCGCAACAAAATATCATCCGTTTGTACAATGTTCAAGCACAACGCGCAGTAAATTTACGTCGATTTAACACTAATATAACATCCGGCAAAAATACTTTTTACTCGCGGAACAAGTGAAGACATTTCCTTCCTCGAGATGTGTAACGCTGGCGGAGTAAGGTGAAAATTCTGGCAAATGTTGAACTTCTGGAACTTCCAATATCATTGATCTCATCTATAAACCCGCACATTTCCCTCCCGCGATGTCGTGGCACACTTCCCTTTTACAGCAGCCAGATTTCAGCCGGATACATTACTTCCTGTCAGAGATTATCCGTCGCCGCCTGCCACGTCTTTTACGTGGATCCGCCAGCGTGGCCCAGCGTCTGAAATAAAAGTAACGGAGCCGAGATTTTCCTGTCGGTGTTCGTTTCTTCGCGGTGATCGGGTCGACTGTAATTGCGTTTCCTTCGCTCGCAAAAGGGTGGCCAGTCTGTGGTGTATTTTGAGGTTGCACGGACTGAGTCGTAGAAATTGATCGATACGATCATCGGTAATCAGTCGGGGACTTGCCGAAGACAGTTCGTCCTCGATTCCGGAGAAACGAGAAAAATGGTAGCTGGAGATATTGAAAAACCGGCCTTTTTCGACTATTTTAGAGCATTTATTTTTTACCGCAATATAGAACAGGAGGCTTTTATGAGTTGAGAGAAATTCGATGAGATATTTTCGAAGTTCGCGAATCGTGATCATACGCTGTTCGGTTCCATTGCTAGAAAAGAATTGTTATTACTTAATATCTTTCCACTGTCGTATGTGCTTTTCTTAACACTTATTTCTAGTGTAATATTTTGTATCGTTACTATTTTATTATTTTGTTCTATATATGGCTTCGGAATTGAAATAGTCGATTGTACTATTAATTTTAGGGCGGCTTACGCGCGCTGTACTTGGATATTCTCCTCCCTTAAAATTCACAACGTTATCAAATATTGCCATAAAAGGTGGCCATTTTATTTTGACAAATAAAATCGATTCTAAAATCTCCATTTCCTCTACGTTCATAAACAAGTTTATTACTATCGCGTTCTGCGTTTCCCGAAACCGTAAACTTCCTATCGTCAACTACTTCCTAATATTTAGAATAGCGAAGATATTTTAAGGCGGAGTATCAGTGTTCTGTTCTCTATAAACAAGCATACATTTTATCCCAAAAGAAAGATTGCTCTACAGCACTACACTGCCCCAAAAATAGAAGAACATCCGGAAAACTCTTCTTAGGAAAAATAAAAAAAGAAGTAACATCCCTTATTCCGTCCCTTCTACAGTTCTATAATACATACAACTTATGTAGCGGAAGAAATGTATCACCCTTTCAAACCGAGTCAAAACATGTGTCTCATTAAACTAGTTTTTATATTTTATTTATTTATTTAATGGATAAAAAGTCCTAATTTTACATAAATATGATTTCGCATAAGATGAGAGTGACTCTGTTGCATACATAATTGTCTAAGGAGTAGCCCTATACGAACTTATTGTTAGTACGTATTTTATTTACTATATAATTTAATTTTTGAGGAATGTTCAAAATAAAGAATTACATATATTGGTAAGTCAGAGTAAGGCAGAATTTAAGTTTTGAGTAAGTACACTCTTTAGCCATTTCTTTTGCATTTTGGATGTTCTTCAAAAGTAACCCGTAAAGCGTCTTCATGTAACTCTTCAGACCTCGACGCATTAGATTCATCTTTGGTACTGCAGTTTTCAACCAGAAATTTCTTAATCCAACTATGACACCGGCTTACACTAATAATTTCTTCGTACACAGGAAACATAATTTTCTTCGCTGCAGTTGCTTTATTAAACTCATACGAAATACCATGTCCACTATATTCTTTCGTCACGTTAATTTAAAATATTTCTATTAACTGGGATATTCGATCTACGTATATGAACTTTTGTTACAATGTTTTCTAATGATTTTTATCTACAGCAAGGTGTACTTATAGATACCAAACAGATAAGCGATGAACCTCACAAGTTTCATTATTTTAAACCGAGCTTTCAGAAGAACCACATGACTCATTTAATGGCCCAACATACGTGTCCATATTTCTTGTAACAAAACGTTTGCAGTATTATCCATATTTCCCTTCGACCATTCCCCACTTTAACACACTCGTGGATAGGAGACGATGGTCGATTCGAAACTCCCCGACAATTTGTCCTCGAGGGCTGTCACAACTGTATCGTCGGTTTTCGGTTCTCACCCGCGGACTTGGGAAACTCCAGCGCACCGTTTCTCCATTGGAAACTTTCAATAAGATTGCCGTGGCCCCGTATAAAGTAGCTGTGGCTGTTCGCGCAGCCGTCGAAAGATACAGAAACTACTTACTCGCATGATCGTTGAATCGAATTTACGTTCCCGCGGTCTCCGATGATGTCTGTAACCGACGTCCTGATTCTACTGTCCTCACTGACCGTCACCTTTACCCACACATTTATTCCCTCGAGCCGCGAACGCCTGTGGCTACGCTCTTGATTTATGAAATTCCCTGTCTGTTCGTGCGTCAATATAACGTACTTATTTACTTGGAAAGATGAAAATGGTGAAATGTATCAAAAATAAATTTTTGGAAAATATCCAGGTGTACAGTCACGTTTAGACTTTCGGGTTTCTTATGTGTGTGGTCTTGCTTCTAATATATACACCCCTGTGCGGTTGCATTAGGTTGAGATTAGTGGGTCCGTGATTAGTGCCAAAGGAATGCAGACGGCTTTAATGTTTCGGCAGATAGATGTGCTATATTGTTATTAAACATTGCATGGGGATATTGTGTACATTTATGGAGACAAATACGATTTATTTTGTGTTTGGAACGTAATGCGTTTTTTTAAGACGTTTAAAGGAAACTTTGCTCTTTAACTACCACAATTAGTTTAAACTGCAATTTTGTATGATAGACTATGGTTCGTTTGCATGTGAATTAAAATAGGATAAAAAATATATAGACAGTGGATGCTTTCTTTAATGCATTTTAATTTTACGGCCTCATAATGAGTTTACATTAAATTATATATTTGTAAGTACAGAATTAGTTTATTATATAATATTTTACTCCATATTTTTCTGCTGTGTATATGCTTGCCATATATTCCTTTATTGCAAAGGTTCAGTTTCGTAAGCTTTCAAAGCTGGATTCAGATGTGTGTGCCTGTTCCGCAGCGTACCTGCGGAACCAACACATTTCTTACAACGGCACCCTCTTAAAAAGGCGTCTAGGCATCTGCACAAGGAACGACCTCCAACGTGCACATGGCTAGGGCGTTTATGACGCGCAAGTAATATAACTGTTTTTGAGGAAGCCGTTTTACTCTCTAATCTGCCAAGGTAGCATAAATTAGGCATGCACAACCTCAGCAGTTAATTGCATGCGTCGTAAACGTGAGTTTCCAAAGGGGCCTCGCAGCTGGGCCCCAGATGATACGGCCAGGTCAAGCTCTAGGACCCTGAGGGAAATTCCGCTACAGCATTCGAATACCCCCCCCCCCCCCCCCTCCTTCATGCAACGCGCCACGGGCGCAAAGGAAGGGTGTGGTGACACCTCCAAAACACGCTGATTGGAAACTATTCATTTTTGCAAATGTCCAATCAGCGTGCCTCAAAAAGGCTTCCAAGTCGACGTGCTGAGAAGCACTCGAGGAGGAAGTCAGTCTTCTACAGTCTGTCTTCGACAGTCAGTCTTCTTCCAACTAGAGTCTTAGACAGTCTTCTTCCAACTAGAGTCTTCTAGAGTCTTCCAACTGGAGTCTTACAAACCCAGTCTTAACAATAGAGTCTTCCAACTGGAGTCTTACAAACACAGTCATACAATACAGTCTTACAAACACAGTCTTGTGCAGTCTTACAAACTCGCACGAAGTTAAAGTTCTTACTGTAAAGGAGAATACCTCCAAACGACTCCGGAGTATCCGTATACACGAGAGGTGCGAACATCGCGATTCCACCCGATACTTCGTCATCAAACACCACGTCGAACACTCACGTATTTGTTCTATAAATATATCGCATTGTTACCTGAAGAATTCGTTACTTCATTGATATCCTCCACTTACATCAATAATTATCCTATTCGAAAGAAGAATAGGAACTGCCAAACACCTCGCGACGCGACCCTAGTCGGAACGGAGATTTACGACCTTCGTTTTACCTGCTCGGCCCTGTCCACACGGTACGTCGCGGGTGCGCGGCGAAACAGTGCCCTTGGTTTATACTTTATACACCTCTCTGTCTCAATATCTCAACGCGGTCCGACAACTGACAATGAGTAGAAGAGTAATATGGATTGATGAAAACGAATAGCCCTGCGTATTGTGCTTGAACCAGAACTCGAATGAGAGTGCATATACTTCTTTTTTTTAATTGCCAACTCATGTAGTTGAAGCATTTGTTTTAGCGATTCGAGAACGGAATTTATTCAATATTTATTCCATATTTATTCAACAAGGGAGATTCAATTTTGAACGAAATTTAAGTTGGAAATGAAAATGTTTATTGAACATTATTTCCCTTTGCTTCCGTTTTCCTGCAGCTTTTACCCTGAAAATTGGAAATCTGCAGATTTGCAGATACGCTGGCTGCTTCGAGTACATTCGAAAACAATTGAAGTCTGCAGCGACGTTGTAAAAGGAACAATCATTTTTCAGGCCCTTCACAGTCGAAAGAATAGCTTTGAGCGGCAAACTGATTTCAGAGGTGTACGTACATTTCTGCCGTCATTTTTACGTATTCTTCACAAGGTAGTTTAGAGACTGATAATCCAGAAATCAGTCAGATCCACGTAGCGTTGAAAACGTATCGAAGTAGATCATTTATCGAAATATACGCAGATTTTGTAAAAATTCATTCACGGATATTAGAGATGAATCTATTATCATAATTGCTGTTATTGTTAATATTATTATGTATTGTTATTTTGTATTGTTCTTGTAAGCTGACTCTATTATACTAGTGTAATAATAAAATGTACATATTATATTGTATATTGTGAATCCGAGACTTTTATGCTTTTATAATTCATTCAACAATTTGGAGCAATTTATTATTTGAAATCCTGGTCAAGAATCGTTTATATACTTTGTTGCACAATTTTAGTTTAGAGTTACTGCATGTAACGTCTCGTTTACATTTCCTTTTCACTCTTAATTTTTACCTGAACAAGCGATGACAGATTTATCATGTTCGTCTATGCTTTATCAGACTTGTCCATCTTTCATTAAATTAATTTTTTCGTACTGTAGCTTGTAAATATCCAGATTGTCTTGATTTCTATTTATGTCTTTACATAGGTGTGTATAGACAATATACATATAAATTAAACATGCCGATATCGTTCACCAATTTACCGATGAACTCAAAATCTTGCTACAAATACTATATAAATATTTCATTATATTACGATAGAATACATCTTCCCGAAAAAATCTAATGGTCTATTTGCGAAACAAACACCCCCTAATCGTTGGAGAATTTTCTTCAAGTATTGCACACATATCCTGCTAATATCGGCCAGTGAATAGCCGTCAGATCCAATACAGAACCTTGACACGTACAACAATATCTATCTATTAGCCCGTTCCACATTTCAGCAAGCATTTTCTCCGCGAATATGCGTCAGAATTTTAGAGGTGCAAGTGAAAAGCCGCGTGATGAACGACACGTCGGTTGTTTATCAATGTTACTCGATATTGGCCAACGTGCGTTTCGCAGAAACGATGACGCGCCTTGCCACCTATATACGCATGTACTATGGTGTACACGGAATGTTAAGAGTTATGGCAGGTCGAGCAGCGCCTAATTCTGCAACAGTAACGGGAATGTAACATGTCCAGTGCAGCAATGCCTCGACTTACAATATGCATGTATGGATTTCTGAAAAGGAACGGAGGGTGGAACTAATATTGTACTCGATTGTGCGAATAATTTATTGCGAAACGATCTTTTTTGCAGGACATATCTACGAATGCAGAATATTACGAAGCTTGCGAAACAAGGAATTCTGTGTCAATTTGTGTGTTTCCATTAGTAGCGTTCATGAAAGGTAGATTTTTGTCATAGTTCAGTCATGTGCTAGAAAAGTGTTCCAGACTTTAATTTATTTATGATGCAAGTAGGACTTTTAATATTTTATGTTAAGTAAATGAATTTTTTCTTCTGGTTCAAGGCAGTTTTATTTAGTTTGGTGTAACTAATTTACATAAAGTAGGTGAAATATCCAAACTGATTTATTTTATTCATTGTAGCTACTGCGTATATTTAATATTGGATCGAATTTGCAATATTTCTATTTTCAAATGTACCCTAAAACGTTTAAATATTCTAGTGAGTAAATTATACTATTAATTCGATTGATCTAGTTCCTGCAACTTTTGACCGATGAATCTGACTTTCCGCCGTGATTAATGGGAACGATTACAAGAGACGGAGAAAGATTGGGTCTGTTCAGTGCTTGATTAATTATGTTATGTTTCTAAAAACCCACGAGAAAGTACACTGGATGATGTAATTCTTCATCTAAAAATTATCAACCATCCCCAGTATCACAATTTCAAAGTATCAGTCTCTAGCCATAACACACGCCATGCATCAATTGTTCGCAGAAAAGAAATTAATTAACGCTTCCGCTTTTGTCGCGGGGATTTCTTTCGTGAAGCAACAATTTGTTTGCTAGGAAGAGCCAGCCAAGCGCGGTCTCCACGTACAAAGAAGTCGAAGAGAACGAAAAGAATCGTCGCGGAAACTTAAAGACAGAGACGCCCAATTGGCCCACAATAACTTGGGCTCGCTGCTGAGGGTAAAAATAAAACCTTAAGATAAAAAAAAAGCAAACAAGAAGAAAACAGAGACACCTCGCAGAAAAAAAAGCAAAACAATTTCCACTCCTTTCTCAGCAATTATCTCGAAAATGTGTAAAGGTCAACAAGCTTTGAGTACAGGAAGGATAATGAAATGACGAATGAAAAAGAAAAAAACATTTCGCTCGTCGCAGTACCTTGCCCGTCGCGTCGGTTTAATCACAAGTTTAATTCAATGTAAACAGCCGACCAGCCTAATGAGTGCCATTCGAAGTTGACGACAAATCGAAAACCGTCGCCACCAAAGTTCCAATTCCTTTTTCCCCTTACTCTCTCTCTCTCCTCTTTTTTCGTTATTTCTCTCTGCACGCCGCGAATGCTCCTTTTTCCCCACATCCTCGCGGTCTATACGCTTCCCCAGGCTTTTCCGCTTTATTCCACGGACCTCTAATGACGCTCTCGTTCGGTGGTCTGCTCCACGCGTTCCACCCTCCACCCTCTCTACCCTCGCGCCTAGCTCCTTTCCTTTTCCAACGCCTCCTCCCTTTCTCACCTTTGTTCCGCGGTCTCCTCCTTATTCTGCGGCCGTCGTGTTCTTTAATCTTTGAAGCTGTCCTTCCAATTAATCCCTGCGAGCAGAGCGAAACGACGACAGAACGAGCGAGTCGCACGCGAGAGAATCAACGCTTGTCCGCTCACGTGATTCTCCGGCTGTTGCATACTGTCTTTCCGTTTCCGGTCTTCCGTGTACCCGTCGTTTCAGGCTCGCCTCACGACTTCGCGGTACGTCACCTCGGCCGGATACATTTTCGCGAGAACACGGAATTTTTTCGAGCGACGAGGACCGTGATAGCACGGTGCTTACACTCGACTTTAATTTTAAACGCGCCCTTAAGCTACGACAAGGGCTTCCCCGTTTCCAGTTTTCTTTACTCTTCTCTGCGTGCCGACCCTTTCATCCCTCGCGATAAATTGAATGTTTTCCGTGGCGAAGAGGAGGGACCGGACCAGAGAAAGACACTGGGTTACTCGCGATGCCGAGTGGTCCAGGTATGGCCACGTGAATAGATCCTTCGCTAAATACGCGCTCATTAAACGCACGTCGCGCCGTTTCACGGACACACGTGGTCTCAATGGGTCTGTAACCCAGAGTCCAGGTAACTTCGTCGAGGGTCCGTTTCTATAGCGTAGAAAATGGATTCAGGAGTTGGGGATTTTTTTTCTGTTTATCTGGCTAGAAGATTCGCGGAGCTCGCGGTACACGGATGTTACGATAACACCTTTCGAGCAATAGCCCCCATTGTTACCTTATTGCGCTAATGCCTGGTTGGTTTGATTTACTTATTTTTTTCGTTCGGGTTTTCGAACAATGGAAAGGTGTATCCTTTTGGACACTCCAGTGTTCAATAAAACCGAAATAAATGGTAAAAGATGTGCGACAGGTCGAAAAGCATGAACGGCTTGGATAACAGATAAATCTGCCACGCGTCGATCACTCGGGGAGGCGACATAAATATTTTCCGATGCAGATTTTGCCAAAACAGCCGCATAAAAAATCCAAATTGCTCGCCACGCGCGACTTGGTTATTTCCAATTTTTCCGTGACACGTGACGCATATATATAATGTACGCATACGTGTACGGCCCTTCGCCTCGCGTAAAGGAGAGAAATTTATAACCACGGGAAAGGTCAATTAGAAAAATTGGGAAATTCGTTCGACCGAAATACATGGCGCAGTGTGCCCATCCTCTGTCGAATTTTAATCACGACTTTCGGTTATTTTGTTATTCATAGGCGGCCGCCGCGCATTTATTCGATGGTTTATGCCATCCGGGGCGTTCGTGTCCTGCGTGGTTATTATCTAAAAGGAGGAAAAAAAAGACAGGAAAAATCGATACGCCATAAAACAACGACGTTAATAGACGGGATGCCACGAATTCTTTATTCCAACCTGTCCTTTTTTCCTTCAGTGTCTCGTCAAAATTTCAACCATGGCAGGACGGCGCAACATCTTACTATCAATATCCTTGAGAATATCCTAAAAGCGGTCATCTGCATTTTAAAGCCGCGAAAATTTCAAGAAAAGTTCGCCGGAATGGAATTTTCTTATTCTGCAAATTGTTTCCTTTGTAGTGGAAACTATTTTATCATTTTACGTTGCGCCCCTTTTATTGCACGCCTGTCAAATTGCGTTTCAGAGGTTCCCAACAATTCGCCTTCAACCTCTTTATATATGTATAGGTATATAACAAATTCTTCTGACTGCGAATTTCGTCAGAGACCATGTCCGACATCGTTCATTCTAAGACGCGGATCTGTTTGAGATTGTTAATATTAATAGGTCGACAGCGAAACACACTACGTTTCCATTTCATGGGATTATCCTTTTTAGGTAGGCTTCTGCGGCCACATATCCAGAAATTCCGTTTCCCTTCATGATGGACTACCAAGGGTTAGGGATCTCAATCTTCCGCTTAACACTGTGGGGAGTTTCAGAAACAATGAGCGCAGTCTTTGGAAGTAATTGATTGATAGACTCGGGGCCCTTACAAGGAAACTATAGAACTTGATACGACCCGATTTCAATGTATTCTTACGTGGAGATAGAAAATAAATGAACACAATAGATGATTGCGTCTGTAAGTGATAGGCTGAAAGAGTTTTGCCAGATTGGATTCGATGTAAGCAGACACATTTATTTTCTCAACAACAGTAACACCTGCAATTAATATTCCGTCTTTCAGCAAAATAATATTGGTATTACCGGCAAGCGAGATTTAGCAGACAAAGTTTTCCCTGTTTTTAAACCCATTCTACAACATACAAGTTCGTACAAAATGATTAATATTGACAGTTCGACGTATGAAGCAATATGTTTCATCCGTATTGTTCATTATATTCCAGCTGTTTCGGTAAATATCGAAACAGTAACAATATTTACACTCAATGGACAACAATTCTGACGAAATATAACAATATTACAAAAGAATGAATGTATCACTTATTGTGTGTTCTGTTAATATTTACCTTCAAAACTCTGAACATCTCGAAACAAGGAAATACTTAATAACTTACCGCAATTTCATAGGGCACATTTACCGCTACAACAATTTCGCCCGCAATTTATCCAAGTTAAAATTACCTTTCGGATTATACTCACCTGTAATATCCATCTGTACTACCCGGTATCGACTGGGAAGGCCACCCATTCCCAAGCATAGAATGTTCGCGCAGCTTCGACTCATCGACGTTGAACATCCCGCAAAGTTTCCATGTGGCCATCCATCTTACATGCTCCCTTATACTAATTGTACCCGACGCTGCTCGAACTTCGGTGATTAGACGAGGGAACCAGTGCATTCTGCGGGCAAACGATCGTCGTTGGAGTCTTTTCGTAAACCGCGTTGCTATACCTGGGCGCAACGACGATGCAACGATGCGGACTTGCATGTTAAAACGACGGAACATCGTCGTAGTGTCTTTTCCACTTTTCCTGTTTTTGTTCCCCCCGGTGCAGACATTAGCATTTCGCATTTCTTATTCAGAAGTACGCTCGCGACTAGCGAGGGAAAACAAGAGGGCGAAAGAACATAGACGAAGTCCTGGCAAACTATCGGGCTCCACGGTATACTAACGTTTGCCCTGCCGCTGCACCGAGGCGAATAATTCACGTATCGAGGGGCGAGCGGGGAAAAACGGGGTATTTATGGCTTGGCAGTTTTCCCCTGGCCACATTGATGGATCAGGTTTAATATTTTCGATGCGTGTCAAGTAAGATATATCGTGGAATGTACAGTGGTCAAAATTTAATTAGTTATGGCTTTGGTAGTATGAAAGTAGTACAGAAGTAGTACAGAAAGTAGTACTGGGCTGATGAAAATATAAGATTTGAACATAACGTAATGGGTGTGAAGTGAGTAATGTTAGAAAGTACAAATGGACATGACGAGGACGTAATTCTGTGAAAATTAAAATATTGTTTATTTTGTCTGCTATGCATATTTACTGTAGACGTTGCACTCCTTTTGCGGGGAACCACTACCTGTGATGTCTAAAAGGTTTTTTATCTAATGTAAGAAATATTAAATAACGAAGGAAATTCGACGAATAAAGGGTACACATAGTTACAAATTTGTGGAAATGGTGGATTATGCTGGCTTAACAGAGCTTTTCGTGGACTATGTTCTTAAACGTATAGTTAATGCTATCTAAAATTCCCGATGTAATCCGCGTTTCTTTATCTGGATAACGTATCAGCATCGGTACGTTCCTTAAATCTCTCATGAAACACTTGGCTTGCGCGCTTTAGATTGGCGGAAGGACACTATTTGAGATAGCATCGGCTACGCAAGAGCTCAATAAGGTCTCCAGGATGTTCCTTTAGAAGGGTGATTGAATTGATGGTCAAGCTTGATTCCAAGACTGAAGCGTGTTCAGTGTACTAACAATAAGATACCTCCAATTTCCTCAGTTAACTTAATGAATTAATGTTGAATTCATACGTATTCAGTCTATTACATTGCAAAATAAAAGGCTGTAAATATTGCACCCCTTGGTGAGCATATGAAAAAAAGCACTCATGAAATTTCTAGTATATTTGCCATTTCGTAGTAATTAACCTTATTCTCCTAAATAAGTCGGATCCTACAATTTCAATTTCTCATTTCAATATTTAGTTCCCCAATCATTTTCCACAACATTTATATTTTTGTTGACACTCATTAAAAACATTTGATTTTGTCGTAGTTTAATATATTTCGATACGAAACAAACGATCTGAAATCATACGATAATGCTTACCAAACTATTAAACATTAAAATTAAGATTTATTATCGAAGCTCTGATCTTAATTACCAATAGGGAGTTACTACATTAGAATTTAATTATTAGCAGTAAGATATCATTATATTTCATATAGAACGAAACAACGACAATAATATAAAAAAATAGTCTGTTTCATCTCAAAGTAAAGTAGACCAAATTTCTAATTATGCCTCTTTGTGCGCGAAGGTAACATGCTTCGCAGACAATTTAGCAACACGATACACTAATACAGGCGTAACAATTAATAACAAACTACTGTAAGAGGGTATTACGCGTGTACTGTGGCTCGTACACAAGGGTCCCTGGCCTCGATCTTGTTGACTATACGCGCAGAAACAAACAAGCATGGTATCTAGCACATTGTCCCCGAATCCATGGCTATCTTGAATCAGACACCAATTCTGAGCCCACCTAAGGGTAGTACAGAACCAACAGTATGGTCTTTGACCCGAAGCCGAGAATGTGCGTTCGCCAATGCGACCAAACCTTTAGGATGTAAAGGATCATCGGTTGCCGCAACAGGGAATTCCTTTTGCCAAAGCAGCCTTGAGCCTCTATGGGAGGACTAAAGGATATCCCATTTGGAATGAAGCCCGGCTAATCACCGAAAGGAATTAGAAATACGCCAGCTAGAAACGATAAGCAAGTATTAGATAAATATTGAAAGAAAGATTCGTAATAAATTTTCGTAGCTAATGAAATGAAAAGTAAAGTTCGATTCATAGAGAATTTTATTTGGAAAAATATTGCTGACGTGTATTCCTAAATTAATTCTAATGTTATCTTTATATAGAAAGTCTCTTGATAACTTTTTTATTTATTCCGATTTAATTCTGCATATAAACTATGCACAGTTATCTACGATAATGTATTGTTGTATAGTAATAATTTATTTTTTAGCAGATTTTAAAAGACCTACTTGATCTTCGAGATTTCTTGCATTTACGTACCAGTGCCCGCGAAAGCATTTTAAGCTTTTCAGGATTGCTGTACAACTCTGTTGATCTTTGGCGTTTTAATTAAACAGCATCACTCGGTTATCTCTTTTCCCAAGAGTCGCATGGTATCTTGATAACACGGCCGAGGCAATGTCTAGTGGCATTTCTATGTTCGCTCAGTCAATAAACTTGAAACACTGATAGCACTGCTTTGTAGACGTCAGTTGCAGCGACTCGAAATTGCAGTGGACAAGCACCGAAATGAGCAATTAGTATCACCTCAATCGGCGAGTGCCACTACGTTTAATTGTGGCTACAAATGTTTCGCAGAATCACGGACGACACTACTTCCGCGGAATGGATCCACCAATTAACCTTTATTTTACCTGCGATTTATATGCACAAGGTATCCTCGCAAAAAGCTGTTTCCTTAAAGAAGATAAAAATACAAACAATGGAATAAAAATAATCTTTGTTGCGGACTGGTAAAAATGAACTAATCGCAAATTAATGTTGAATAAAGTTTCATTTATTCGTGCAGTTTACACGATACATGAGAAAAGCCAATCAAGTTCGCACTATAATTATTGTAAGTTATGTATTAACTAATATCAATTGAATAGTAACTTGTTTAACAAATTTTTCGCAACAATTGAAGACGATATGAGCTGTTCTTGTTAAATACATTTGAAGCGCTGTATCGCTATATCAAAATTCGTGGACCCCTTGATTTTGCAAGAAATTCTGTCGACTATGATCCGATTTAAGCATTACAAATCCACGATCGACCACACCAGTAATTCGACCAATGATTTCAAACGTACCATCCCCCCTTCCCTTCGACTTTCAACGTTGGCCCTGCTGAATGCAAATTACCTCTATCGGTCCTTTCGCCGACAATGCACGGCTTGCAGAGTACAAAGAGCGCGAGAAGCATGAAATGGCGCGTTTAAAGGAGTTCAATTGATTCAGAGATAGAGAGAGAGTCCCCAAACTCGAAGCATCATTTCGGCTGGGTAACCAAATGTATTCCATCTGTCTGTCGCTTTGCAAGGTCTGCACCTCAATTTGTGAATGAAAGCACGCGTTTTCTCACGTAGTCCCGTGCAAGTAGCAGCGTACATTCATGGTGAAAATTGTGTTAAACAGTGGGTCGTACGTTATGGATGATATTACGTGTTTTATTAACGTCCATTAAAATACAGCTACATACGTAGTTTGGCCCTGTTTGAATATTTCGACGAAAGAGTGGAGACTTTTTCCTGATTCTGTTACATCGTTTTCATTCGTCAATTTAGATCGGCTGACACGCGTTGCAGTAGAATTAACTACTACTCATTTGTTATTTACTGCAGTTTGTATGAATCGAGTAATATATCAATTATATATTCAACATTTATTAGTAGAGTCGGACAATGGACAATTGATAAATATACCTACATGTGAATTGCTCGACGACTTTCAGAGACGCTTGATTAATAAGCGAATGGAGGAAACGGGGAGGTGTTTTTCCAAGAGATTGATAGGACGTCTTGAATTCCCCTTTCAACAGCCGATTCGCAATTAAGCTTCTAACGATATCACGTTAAGTCTTACCGTTGGCCCTCTCTGTCTTTTAATTAAAGTTGCAAAGCGAAACAATGGCGACTTTTGTGCAACTGGTAACGCTCAACTAGTAGTCTCGCGACAATTAATCTGCCTTCATAGAAGCTCTCTTATTCGCATTTATCATGACGTCTTATGGAGCTGTTAAGTCGTCACTGGAAAAACGAACGAAAGGATCGAGATAGAAGAACTTCTGACATTTCGTGGATGCTGCTAAAAATGACTATCATACAAGTAAAAATAAAAACGCGAATAATTATGTCAAATTAGAGGAATATTTTTATTCCAATGAGTGATCGACTTCCTACTTCCGTCGCGTACCTCGTCTCAAATAACGTATCAGCTTATATTGAAATTATGTTACACGTGCATTTCGAGGTAGAAAGTTTTGAACAGTAAACGCATAGTTTATTCTGGAAATGGGTGTATCTACGTCGGAAGCTATTTTCAATACCCTGACATACCTACAATCGACACTCATATGCAGTGCATGTACAGTTTGGTTCACTCATCTCACAGTACACGGGAAACTTCAAAACATCACAGGCAAACGTATACGTGGAAAGCTTTTATGTGGTTTTATCTCGCTGTGTGGCAGTCATAGGTAAATCAACAGATACCTCTTGCAAAGGGATCGTGTTCATTAATACCTATATTTCTCGGGAATAATCCTGTACCCAGAGAACGTTTGCATGCTGCAGAAATATATTTGGAACAAGTAATTACGTCCAAGGCTTAACTATTCCTATGGCGACTTGTGCATATATCTGTTATTACACATCGGTTGGATTTCACTTTAATTAATTAAAGTAATTGTCAATATGTTCCGGATTAATATGTTCGATGTTACTTCTGAAGAAAGTCTCGTTTACATCAGACGTGAAAACAACAGCGAATTCAGATTTGGTTATTGAAACTGAAACAATATTTATTGTGGAGTGTGCCCCGTTTACATTCGCATAACAAGTTTTCAGTAAGGAATATGTGTGCAAAGCGGCTACATTAAAGCAGCAATTATTAAGAAAGTCTAAAATACTGTCAAGAGAGAACGAAGTTTGTTAATCGCTGTACCTAATATATTTAACAGCGAACGTGAGTAGTTCGTACAAAATTATAAAGCTGCTGAAATTTGTGGTGGAAGTAGATCCTGGGAAAAAAGAAACCCTAATTAGTCAGCCATGCAAGCCGGCACCATAAGGTGCCGAAAATTGGTGGCCAGGTACCGCGAGCTTTTATACAGCTGCAAAGTTAATTTAACGTTCGAGAAATTATCCCCGAGCGGTGTCCTCACCCCCCTTGAATATTGCAATGAATTGCCATCCCCTCGGCCAAGGCGCTAGTCTTCTGGATGAGTACACGAGCGCGGCCTGGAAACGAAATTCACACTCTTTTGTTCCTCAGGTATTGTCTACTCCATTCCCCGTAACACGTTGATACTTCACTTTGCAGTAAGTTCAATGATGGGCATTATCGATGCATATAAAGTCAGAATAATCCTGCATTTAAAAAAAGAATGTAATACAAATATTTTGTAATTATCATTAGATACAGTGGGAGTCGAAGAGTCATCAAGGAGTTATAAAATTAATTAAAAAAAACTCTGGAACATATATATGTTGTATAATAGAAAGATGAATTAAAAAGATATAAGTATGTATGAGTACAAAATCACCGTCGTTGTATAATACTTTGAATAACAATAATATTACAATTTCATCGAAAAATTTTACTGACATTAAATAATTCTCCAAATTTTTCCATCTGTGTCAACATTTTGCACAGCTCTATGTCCTGCCGACCAACGATAACCTTACCTTTCCACCAACACATACATACACATGTATATACATACTTCTCACCAATGAACCATCGAAAATCGTCGTTCTTTCACTCTTTCTCACAAGACCCCGCCATGCTAAACCGTTTTCCTTTACAAGAGTCACGAAAATAAGCTTACCTCGTGCGTGGTCCTCCTTTGAACGAACGACACGGAAACGTGCAGTCGTTGGTAACCCTTTGACCGTTTCGATTCACGTCCCTGGGGACAAACGGCCGATTGTGTCGCGTGAATAGGATCCGGGGCAAAAGGCTGCTTTAAATTTCTGTTGACTCGTTTCACGGTTCACGCGCGGAATGGACGGTCGCGCGTGTAGAACGCCGGTAACGCGTGAATCGTATAGAGACTAGGAAACATTTGAAATATTTGTTTGGATATTACCACGCCGGGCTGACTGAAAGGCGTAATTAATACATTGCCCGGGTCATGTATCACGTTTGCACGGGAACTGTCGGGAGCAGGCCGTGTACGATCGTAACCCGTTGCTCTGTATGATTCATTTTTATTTTCCTAGTAAATTGGGAAAGTTTTTTTTCCTTGTTTTCTTTGTGTTTTTATCCACCACCGAACGCCGACGTACACATTGTGCCACGGTGGCGTGAATAATAGTGCCAGTAGTAGCCGAGCATTATGAAACTCATGATCGATCGGTACTGGCGTTGGTTCGTCTTCCTTCGAGAGGACAAAAGAGATATTGAAATCGATACGCGGGCAACAATGAAGATAAAATTGTTTTCGCAAATTTGGAGAAAAAAGAACGAATCGGTTTGCTTATTTCCGTATGTCACCAGTCCCGCCGTTGTACATATGGCAATTCTCTCTTTAGTGGACAACTGCGGGAAAATTACTACGAAAATTTCGTGTGAAACGAGGATGACGAGTTGAAAACAATTATTTTTGAAAGGCTGCCCTCAGTGGAGCACGTTTCGCGTCGTGACTCAGCCCACGTTTTTGTTCCTGCCGTGTTTTCAGACTGCAAATTATTTCTGATCGATTATGTGGCAACGCATCAAACGTGTCACTGGGTTTTGGATTCGACGGACTGGCAATTCTTTACGTTTCCGAGATGTGCATATTTTTGTTTTCATGGAATTACCCGTTTCGAGAGAATTAAAGGGACGTAACGTCGCTTTGTGACAGAGCTGAAGCGACAAACACCCTTTTCATCGTTGTTCGTCCCTGAACGTACGACCAGAAAGTGTGTCACGTGAGATAAGGCGTTCATCGATGCCTTTGACGGTAAATGGGACGTTAATTCACGGTTAATCGTTGTCTTCTACATCGTCTTGAAGCTTCAGCAAATGTAGCAAATGCTATAGTATAAGAATTTCTGGGGAAAAAATGTGTGGCAGAGTAACCTCTCATAATGTATGCCCTTACTGTTAATATCGTCCGTCGAAATTACACCCATAATAATTTTACCAGTATTATTTAATTATCACAGTCGGTCACTGGCTATATTGCTATAGTCTATCAGAACTGTGAACTGTGGTAGTCGAGCAAAGATAGTTCTTGGTCTCGCAAGTTCATCAGTGCTCAAGCAAAATCAGTACATGCAAATGTAAATATAGAGTCAAATATTGGTAGCTTAACACCATCAGTACTCAACTGTTAGTGAACGTTTAATTGATTTGGAATTTGGAATTAATAACGTTGGGTTTCGCAAAGACAGAAGCACATTGTTACTATTACTATTACTGTATTACATAAATTTGAATTTTAAAATTCATTTGTTCTGCAAATCATCAGATGAATCTCGTTTAATCCAACAGCGTTTGTACTTCCATTTTCTCCAAATCTGCATTATAAAACATTACACAAAAAATATTTCTCACTAGAGAAATACGAAGACCATGAATATTAATAAAACCATGTGCAACACTTCTTGTGTTAAACCTTAATATTAATACATTATATCATAATTGCCTAGCGTAGAGTATCTATCAGACAAGCTATGTAATCGCAAATAGTAATTTCCATAATGTCAAAGACATTATTCAACGCCAGCGCAGAGTTCTAATTAATTTCCTCACCCTGCAACACTATATTTTTATCGCACAAAAAAACACGTTATCCACCTTGTCCGCAGACAGTAAGTGTATACACATAATTGTCCAATTTCGCGTCGGGCAATTCGAAGTGTGGTTCATTTCTACTTCGATGCAAGCCTATCAATTGTTTCCGACATTTATAACGTTTTTATAGGCGTTGGTAGTACGCTCGATTGCGAGACCAATCGATATCTCCGGAACACACCCTCTGCACGTCCTAAGAAGCTGTCGTTGTTGTTACAATGTTAATCGATCCTCAGATGGGAAACAATTTGGAGCGTGCATAATAAATTGCGTGGAGCGAGTGATCGATACCGTCGTTGTGTCGGCTCAAAGGGCCCAATAAATAAACAATGTGCGAGGAACGTTGAAAATTCTCCAAGAACGGGGCACCGTTGCTCTTCCAGCTCTGATCAAACTTTAACTTACCTGAAACGGTGTGCTCGAAATGAGCCGCGAGCCGCTTTCAACGTATCCTAGATATTGAAGCCTTTCAATGTTTAAGACTCATTAGGCTCTCTCAATTGACGAACGTTTCGCCGGACTCGTCTGATGTTGCAGTGTTAGCGAGTCCCTTAAATGAGATGCCTAGATGTCCCAAGATTAAGAGTTCATTATCGGAGCTGATTTTTTTCTATCGCCCAACTCTATATACTGGAACTATGAAGAAAATTCTAATTAACCCTTTCGCGTGTCACGAAAGACCGCGGGGACTGTGATTAACATTTTCTGTACCCAAAGGTTACCAATTATTTCGTACAAATTAAATGTCTACATTCACAAAATTTCTGATCAGAGATTAATTTATCGTCATCGAATTCATCAAAGCCTAAAAGCACCGATTGCAATTGAGAAAAAGACTCACACAAAACTTCCTCTAGGAACCCAAAGATATCACCGCGTTCGAATCTGAATCGACCGATGATAGATCCAGGATTGACTAGACTGTCCCCAAAACGAATCCGCGCGCGGCCAACAAATCGTCTAATCAAGTAGATATATGACTGATGGAGGGGGTGAAATTGGTTCTTGGCCGCGAGTAAATCTCGGCCGCGTGTCAGGAACGAGACGACTATCTGGCAAGAGAGAAGGAGAGAGAGAGAAGGTGTGAAGAGATAGGCGAGAAAAAGGGGGAATCCAAGATCGATTTCCTTTGGGGATTTATGTGACTATTTTTTATCCTGATACCTGAAAGGCTGGAACGAGATAGGAGACATCGTTTCCACGGCCAGTCTTTCATTTCGCGCTTTTCCTTCGAGCGAACGCGAAGAATCTTAGGATATTAATGTGCCCGACGGCGTGGCGGAAAGTTCTTGCTAATTTATTCCGACGACTTCCACGGATCCTCACTGTGTACGTGCGGGCGGGTGTATACAGGTATACCGTCAACGTGAAAGTTCGAATTATCCGAAAAGGAGAACGCACCCCTTCTTTCTGAATTAGAAATCAGAAGTGAAGTGAGCGACGTGATTTTCACAGCCGACTCTTTCGCGGAACGAACTTCTTGGTGCTTCAGTGTCATTTTAGCGTTGGGAATCTAGAGGATTTCCTGAATTCTTCCTTTTTGTTGGACTGCTTCTGAGGGTGCTCGATAGATTTTATAAAGGCGATATACATATCTACTACAGTGCTTGGCTGTCTACATAATTAGGACCATTCAACGTTTTCAACATTTTGCACGTTTTTAATCAAATCGGAAGGCCTCAGCAAACTTTAATAACGATGCTAATTAACTGCGAAGGTGATATATAGATACATATACGGTCGGTTAAAAGTGTGGGGAGTAAAATGATTTGAGTAAGCTACAGACATTTTTTTCTTTCTTTATTACTACTTTCAAGGTAGAAATAAATAAATTGGTACGCGCACGTGACCGACTATGTATTTACAAATGATTCAGGCAGCCAAATATAGTTTGTCTTTCGTGCCATATCGTTGTAATTATCAAAAGTGAGATTTCTGCGCTCAGTTCCAATTCGACAGCCAAAGACGGCAGAGAAAAGGACCGAGAAATATACGACTGATTACCAAACCAGGCAGCTACTTATCCCACAACGATGACGTACGATATTCTACCACGTCACGACTGGGCGAATTCTTTGAATTTCTGCAAAAGGCACCGGCCACTCTGTATACAAAGAGAATATTGACTCCCGAGACTTTGCTTCTTCCATCTGCTCTTGACTTCTGTTGAACTTCTTCTGCCCTCTGCGAGTCGGGTACCAGTTAAGAAACGAGACGTAGAGTGCAAGGCGCAATGGGTTCAGCTTATTTGCTCGGTCGAAGCCGGTAGCAGCTAGGCAAATCTCGTTACATGATGTATCGGGAAACAAAGGGAAAGAACGTCGAGTTAGCCGACGTATATTCACGATACCATTCGTAGCCCCTTTTCTCGGCTGTGTGCATTTTCAATATTGAACTCCTGCTCGCTGGGACGCGACGCTTCTTACGGTCAATCCCAAGGTATCCCGGATGGCACATTGACAAGGGTCGTGGTCTCTATCGAAGGACTGGTGAAGTCTCACACACGTCTCACCGCCACTATACGCCGTATGAAGGTATCCAAATTTATGACAACTTCCCTTTGCATGACGCGTAACTTCCGCGAGCTTCTTCCACTTTCGTTCTGACTTATTTTTATTTCGTTGCTACGTTGGAGTTTCGTTCTGCATGCGATGACTGTTTGATTTCTTGGTTTTACAATGGTAGAAGGATGGGAAAAGGGGTTGAATGTAGAGGAGAGTTGTTTCTTGGATGAAGGAATAAATTTGAGAAAGGGGAGATAGTTTTAGGGAAAAGTGTGCCCCTGTTGAGGGAAGCCCTTGGAATTTTCATAACTATTCAATTAACTACGACTGTCTACACCTGTCGTTTAATTTGCAGTTTAATTAATTCCGTGTAGCGGTTCTGTTCGGCATTGACGTACGGAGTGTTGGTTATTTTCGTGAATTGTATTGACACCGTGTGACTGACGTTTAATGTATGAACATGTTGAGATTATGATTAAAAATGTTTCGTAAATACTAGACGACGTGTTTGATTAGTTATTAATTTGGTTCTGTACATGCGCAGAAGGCTGTTGACAGTCGCTTTGCTTGTTTTAACGCTGAATGAATTGGATTAATCTACAATATTCAAGATACAAATACTGCGTAATGTTCATTAAAAATTTTGTGAATTTGTTTCCACACTAAAATCAATTTTAATGCTATTGTGACGACAGTGAAAGATTATCGCTGCTCTAATCAATCTTGTTCTTATCAATTTTGTGCAGCCTTACCATTAAGACAATTGTCATTTTTCTACGCTACTTCTTTACGTCGCGGCTGAATTATTTTTCTCGCAAATAAAACGATATTTCCAATTTGAAGACTCGAAACACTGTTCTCGAGAGTTTTGGGCAGTGGGTGGGTAAGGCAGTAATGCACTTTGATAAAAGATCAGAGAAACAGCATTTATTCCAGAGCCACTGCATCGGAAGTTATATGGTTACGTTTCCAACAGAACTTTCTAACATATTACTATTTTTATCGCTGCAGAACAACCCCTAAAAAATGATGGAAACCATAATGCCAGGGGCATAAACTAAACCGTTCATTCTCAACACTTTAGCGCAACAGAACGAAATTCTACCTCGCGTCATATCTCGTTGCGCGTCATTTTATTTATTACATATTTCGTGGAACAAACGAATTTCCATTATGCGTGCATTTTACGATGCGGTTCAAAAATAAAATGCAACATCTGACATTGTTGGCAAAGTTCCACATAAGTATTCAAAAGGCCAACCATTACCTTTCTAATACGAAGGTGTAAATACATAAGACATAAGACAACGTCCAAGAAAAATCTTACATCGTCACGAAAACTAAATACAAATGAAGTCTTCAATCTACTTACAACCCAGCCGATTCAAAATATTCGACAGAATAATTTGTCAATTAATTTTCTAACCGTCGCTCCATTTCATCCACCAGACATATTTACACCGATACAAACTCTCTAACGAAGTAGCGCACCTCCATTAATAGCAGAACAATATCCTCGCACACACTGCACCCACTGTCCATCGTTCGTTAAATCCTCGGCGCGGAAAGGATCGACGATTTAATCGGCGGTCGAGGGCCCGCAGTTTGTTCGAGTATCGCGTGGCGCTTAACAAACGACAAGTCAGATCAGATGTAATTTCGGATCGAATCCATTGGCAGGTGAGCGCAGACAGGTTTCGCGCACAGGATGAATGGAGAACAGGCAGGATACACGATCATAGGAGGCGATTTATCACTCGTCGATGTAAACGAGCGTAACACTGGCATCGTATAATTGCCCGTGTATCGTTGACCCGTAGTTATCACCGATAATCGAAATCGTCGATCGTTGCACATCCCTCATTTTCCGCACGATTTTCGATTGCCACTCGTCGCGTTCGCGAGCCGTCGATAACCGTGCGAATCGCGATGGAGGTCGATGCATCGAACAGCGGCGTTTGACGAACAGGTGCGTTATTACTCTACCTTTCGACAGGCAACCTCTTCTTTTACAACCCCCACGCCCCCAGCCCCACCCCAAGTGTTTTACCTTCGACGCTGTAAATTTGGAGGCGTCTGTGGAACGCGAAAGTTTATGCAACGCATAGAGTCGTCCGTGTACTTAAATTCTTCGTGCAGCTTGATATTCCGGTTTTTTTTAGAGTCGATTTAAGAGAATAGTTTACCCCAGACACGTTGAAAAATTCTTTCGCGAATTTTCCTTGGGATACTGTTGAACGATACTTTCTTCATATTTTACACGTATTCCGGGGTATCATTTACCGACGGAATTACGGAATTTTTGTGGACAGAAAGTTGGCACAGCGGCGTCTATGGATACGGTATCGCGTGGAGTATGTTTTCGCGCACTTGGAAACTGCATTGGAAGAATTTATTCGGGCACGGCTACAATCTGTATAAATTTATTAGCAATCGAGTTTTGATTCATAAAAATGGAACGAAGAATGGCGAACTGCCGACACTTCGGCGTTGACGATTCACTTTTGCATAATACTTTCGTGAGCGGGGGAAGTCCTTTAAAAACTTTTTCAAACTCTTTTTTAGGTTCGGGCCAGCGCGAAAGTAGTTTCTTTGATAACGTAAAAGTTGAAGTTTGCAGAATGCAAGCGTTTTTGTGATATCACTTACGCAAACTTGGAAACGTGGTTTACAGAAAAACGTATTTGAAGTCCCAGGCGGACGGATTTTTCGTGAATATACGTAGCGGGTAAATATATTTCGATATTGATTTTTCGTACTTGCATACTGCCCGTCGATAGTGTTTTTCCCCCTTTGAAATTTGCATAGTTTACATCGTCCAAAGAATGCCAGAAGAAGGAAAATCGATTTTTCGATTACTTGAAAGCAATCTCAAGGGTTTTTCACGCGTGCCAATTGATAGAAAACGTAAGCGTAAAGAAAACTTTTGTATTCGCGAGACATTTTTTATTCCATTTCAGCATTCCAGCCATCCCTGTAAATATTTCAACGTATGTACATCGGAGACACTCTGTCCACTTTTATTTTTCAGCCATCCCCATTTTTTACCGTATTCTCGGCAGCGCCAGTTTATGATTCGCGCGGCGAAAGATTGCGTTATCGCGAAACCGGCTTACCAGTACTACACTGGCAACCAGGACCAACAACCCTCACACATCATGCTACCCCTATGACGAGAGAGCGAGAGTGGAGATCCGTTTTTCCCTTGCACGAGAGTCGAGTGAGCTTTTACGCGAAGCTGAGTTAGTGGAATACGCGCGTAATCTTTACAGCGAAACGATATAGCCGGGAAAGTTAAATGAAAAATTGTTTCCCGCTGCTACTGAATTGAACAATAGCTTGTAGAGGCTGAGTTTTATTATACAGAGAAGGATAAGGATACCGTCGGTCTCGTGGCCGCGCGTACGTGCGACGAATTTTAAAACGCACTTAACGCCGGAGAACATCGACGAATCTACGATAAATCTACTGTGAGAAGTTTCCACCTTCTTTAATTGGATCCCTCTTTTATTAACTGCTCGCTGCGAGTTATCGTTCGATTGGCTTGATGGGTATTCTAGGGGAAGCAGTTTTTGAAATATATATACATAGATGTATGTGGATCGTAGAGGGAAAGTTATAAATAGTTTATAAGGATTTTGTTTCTGTCTTTTTTGATACATGAATGTCTGTTAATGATTTGGATCATTATTCTCGTGTTTAGTTTTAGTCTCTTTTTATTAAATTACAGCAACGTAGATTCAAAGATTGCTATGTATTTTTTATGTTTACTTTGGATTATAATGTTACTCGATATAATTGGCTATTTTAGATTTTAAGAAGTATTAAAGTTACTTCTATCTTATTTGCCGCGCAACGTGCCACGTAATTTTTCACATAAATATTTATATGAATTATATTTATGCAAGCACGAATACCAATTAATAGGGAATTTAAGACAGCACTATAATTAGCTTTGTCTGTCGATAACATAATACGGTACACGAGGTTAGATAATATAATATTAATCCGATATCGGTAAATATCGGTAAGTATCGATAAATTCCAGGGAATTCCAGAAGAAGCTAAAATTGGCATGAAAAATATAATTGCAACAAACATAATTGCTTTCCTCAGCTAAAGTATGAAAAAGTGACAGAATAAATTAACGTCAATATCTACTTTGATATTGGCCTTCGTTTAATGCTCTTATTATTGCCATTTTTTCTCTAAGAGAAAGACGGTCGAGTATTTTAAGATAAATATTATATCATCAGGTACATCCTAAACGTCGGACCTTAAAGTTACGATGTGCTTAGAGCACTACAGAAGCAATCGCCAATCTTCGATTATGTCGTTTTCAGATGATTGATTGGCCTTCTGGGAAAACCTATTGTGATATAAGCTATTCTTGTTAGGGTTTACCTTTTCAGGTAACGCGAAGATCGATCCTTACGCGAATACCAAGCAAAATTTTCTTTTAACAAGAGCGGTCATAATCCATAATATACCTATGTACAATACTTTTTCCCACACAACGTTATTTATATAATATCCTATATATTTATTAGCGAATATATAAATCTACTACTTTCACGAAAAGTGTTCTTTGTTTTCTAAAGAAATGGTTTTCAATATTTAAATAAAATGAGTAGGTACATAGAGCATAAATTATTACCTTGATAATACTGCATTCAATGTTCTTCATACTTCGTTTATGCTTGACTGCATTAGTAACTAGAAATGGTACTATATTAGTAAATAGAAATGTTCTATATTTTTTCCATTTCAAATATTTACAATATAAATACATTTTTGGTCCCGAAAATTCACAGAATTCCTTCCGTTTTCCCTGCGCGTGTTCAAACCAGTTAACCGGGTTTCTCGAGTGCGTAGACCACCGTCGAGTGCATTCAATTTACTTTGCATTCGCCCACGTAACTTTATAAAACAGTATTTCCTCGCGATGACCGTCCTCGACGAGAAGACGTGCACCTTTAAGAACGCTCTTCCCTCTTAAAGTACGCTCTGAAGAGTGCATAAATTGTGAAAGGTCAATGATTTCGCCATGTATAGTTAGTATCGATTCTTCTTTGATCGTGGTTAAGGTACGCTTGAAAAAGTTCGTACTTAAACGGAAGACTCTATCCGAAGACTTCGTTCCCCGTGAACTGCATCAGCGATTCACCAATCGTTACTACGGTCAAAGGTACAAATGTCGTAATACAGTTTTCACTAAAGCATTGTATTATTACCAATTTGATTGGTAATAATATTGGTCATTGCTTGTCGAAGAAATATTGGAGACAGATATGCATAATCGTTGTTATAGTTGCAATAAAATAATTGTAGCATCCTTGAATTAATATGAAATAACAAATGAAAATTGTTGGCAGTAGAAAAGAACAAAATTAAAGAAGACGAATTCGAGTTACGATTGAAACCGGCGACACACGTTGCGACAATTAGTAATTACAAATTCTTTCACGCATCTAGCGGCGATGTATAGTTATTGACCTAGCACGATATCGTTTCATCGATGAATGTACTCTGACGAGCGATGCAAATCCGGTGTTTCGATCGAATAATCTAGGCGGACTGGGATTATGTTATGCGCTGCATTCGAGCCGATGCTGTAAACGTTTGCGCGTACACACTCTTGTATCCCTGAGCATCGAAATGTATAATTAATGGCGATTGATCATCCACCAATGGAAGGTGTCAAATGGTTTCTTCCGAATTTGCGTTTGAACGGGCAGCGGTGCTCGTAATGAAGATAAACGCAGAAGCGTGTTTTATGTTAATGTATCTTTATTGTGTGCGGCTCGGTTTTACGAGGCCGGTTAATGACATTTGTGGATAGTTTGAATAATTCTTCGACGTTTATTGCAGGTGAAAATGAATTCGTGTAACATTTGTGTAAAGAACTCATGATAATTTTTGGGGAAATATAAAATTGGTAGAGTATATACTTTTTCCCCCCTTTGATTACTTGAAATATATTTTTAAAGCATCGTCAAGTTATTGTTGTTGGATGTTTTAATTATTTTAATGATGAAAGAAATGAAGTCATTATAAATCCTTTACTTCTCAATTCTAATATTTAATTATTGGTTAATATAACTTCGCTCCATTCACAACGATTTTCAAAGAATCCTCTTACAAATACACTACTGAACGAAACCTATATAGACTGTACATTCTTGCAAATCACGTGCATCTCGAAAGCCTGCACAAGTATTCCAATTAAGCAAAAGTTCAAGAATTCATCAAAGATCGATCTGCCGATCGTCATCGACCAAGGCCGATCGAACTTAAGAAACTTCGTTCCAAGTTCAACCTTTACACTTCCCCCGACTCATAAACCAATATGTATGTAGTTCCTCGTAGGCTATAGGCGAGCAAGACTGGCTGTTTCAACGATAACGTAACTTATATAAGACTCGCCTAAATTGATTTCCGTTGAACATTCGGAACAATTACCATCGCATCAGCCGCAATTCTCGGCCGTGAATCAGAATTCATAATAGTTAACATTGTTCCACGTCGCGGTGGATAGAATTATTGCTGCGGAGGGCTCGATTTTACTCCGGTTTCCCCTGATGCTACGACTCGGTGCGTCATAAATTCCGTCCATTCGCTAGGGACAATCGTTAGGGAGTTAATGGGCATGGTGGATCAAATTTTGGAACGTTACTCGCAGTAGAAGGAAACAGGGAGCATGTATATTGAGCTCGGTTAGCACTGGTGCATTCGAGGCGTTGCCCATAGAAAAGATACACTCCACATTTTGAGCACGAATTTATTATTTCAAGAAACTTGATATAAATGTAGCCAACGCATATGTACTCACGTTTTTATTTGGCGAGATGTTCCTTCTTGTGTAAAGTAAGATTTGATAAAAAATGAAGAAAGGACGAACACTGCAGGTCTATTTCTTTCAGACCCATCCGATCATCACTGCCCATGTAACTATAGAGGAACTTTTTGTCGAGCTTGCACTTAGGGCGAACGTTCGTCCTTTCTCTCCGTAACGCCTCATTTGTTCACGCTCGAAAGGATTTATGAGCCGCGCTGCGATCGAAGTATCTCGAAAGATTCACGTTTGCGCGTGTCCAAGTTAGATCCCCGTTCAGTCGTTCTTAATAATTTTTCCCTTTATCAGCACGATTATTATTATCCAGCTTTTACATAAATTTCCAACGGCCCCTTTACGCGACACCGAGGGGAAATTACAGGCCGCGACAAGCTGCTCGTGTGTAACTTTACGCCTCTCCTAACATTGTGCAAGGATCGCGTGCACCGCTGTACTTATGTTATTGTGGCAGGAAAAATGCCGATCCGTTTCTTTTTCGCCGCCACGAAACCGTGCGTGCGAGGCGTGTTCATCCGCGACTATCGCGCAAAATTATTCAGACGTTACACGAAACACCGTGCATGCGTTATTATAGCTCATCATCTCATCACGTAATCATGGTAACCCATTGAAGTAATTGTTTCGCGTTTACGTCGTTAGCCGGCACTCCTGGCCGAAATAACGTTGCCAATTAGGCCCGTGGAATTAACGTCTTGATGGGGTGGAACCTCCCGGACGAGAAACAGGCGTGTTGGATTTATAAATTTCGCGGCACACAGCTGATTGTGGAAAAGACTGGTATAATAACAATTTAGAAAGCCAGATGAAATTGAAAATTGAGATGGATATTTGTTTTCCATTCTGCCACAGCAATTTTTCCGTTCCTAGTTCCACTGTGGTCCTTCTAAATAAAGAAGCAGGACAATATGAAAACGAAGACTCTGTGTATACATTATCCTCTCTTATGTTTCGCAGAGTCGAAAACGTACACTAGTTACGTTCAATCCCATTCAAGAAAATAGAACGCGGCACTGTGGTTGTCACAAGAAAAAGGGGTCTGGCAGGATGCTTCCCAAACAGAGAATATAATCACAAAACCGAACAAAGCCATACAAAGAACTTCCACTTATAGACAGTCCTCCCTTAATACAAAGTACAAAAACAACCCTCCACGGGTCTATTCCTTCGTCCCGACCACAGGCTCCTTTCCTCTTCCACGGGCAAGTTCCCTTTTCCATTTCAGTAAATTACACCGTCCCCCCCCCCCCCTACTTCTTGCAACGCGGCAAAGACAATCCCGAAGCGTTTTTAATCATTCAGTCGCAGGCGAGTTCTCCCTCGACGAAGAGAAAATTGACCGCCCCTAACAAGAAGGAGAACCGAGCACGATAGAACCCAATTAACAATCGCGAGATTGAGTCCTGATTTCGTTACCTAAGACACCAGCCAGCGTTTCCTCGCACGATAATGCGATTCCATAAAGATAACGTAAACATAGCGTCGCAGTCTCAACGGGGAAACGTCTTCTTTACCCGCCCTTTGCCGAGTGTCCTCGCGCCCCCTCTTCGCAGCCCCCGTGTCAGTCTGGGAAATTGGTTTTCGAGAAGAAGTAATCTCGAGGTCCAAAGAGTTCCAATGTCCCCACGGTCGAGTGCTTAATGAAGTGTACGTGAGAAACAAGTCATCGTCTGGTAAGAAGACCCGCGAGGGGAAGCAACAATACTAGTTGCGGAAGGGTTCGAGCATTCCTTGGCCGGCCCGTTGGAAAAATAACTTTCCGGGAAAGTTCCGATCTTTGACCCCCAATCTCTTGGCCGAACCTTCTCGCACGTGCTGCACCGTGAAACGACTTTCGTATCTGAACACTTTCCTTCGCCGAATTATCGGCCACTTTTGTCCGAAACTTTTGCCCGAAGTTTATCTATTTGCGAAACGCGGTTGAACGCGAGCGGATGCTCTTGAAGGCTGGCTGATCAGAGTTTCATTAAGGATAGGTATATAGGGGGTTGGGGTGTGTACGGTGCTATGGGGAATCGTGTTTTGGGAGGGAGGGGGAGGGCTGGTACTCTTCGGGATAATGAGAGAGTTCTTGTTCGGTCTCATCGAAGATGGGTTCCTTTCGATGGTGCATGTACGTATTTCTGGAGGAAAGTAGGTATATACCGGAAATGGTTATTGGCAATGCTGTGTCCAACTAAGGCGGAAATTTGTAGGTGTAGTTTATTAAAAATATAGTCATTGGGAGGAGGGAGTTAGTTTTAATTGTAATAAGTATTTTCGTGGAAGTGGTAGAAATATTTCGTCGGAAGAATATTTTATGCGTCCGAATATCCATGGAGTTTTTGGAATATTTCTCTCCCTAGTTGTTATTAAAATGGTGCGGAAATATTTCGTTTCGCATTTAATGGTCGGAATATTTTTTTAATTAATAGCGAATGTTTTACTGAAAAGTATCTGAAAGAATTATTTAGTGCATATCTGTGGATTATATAAATATTTTCAAAATATATTTCGCTTTGTGAAACGTTGATTTCCATAGAAAACAACTGACTGAAGTAGGGAAATTGAAAACATTAGGGGAACAGCTATAAGTATTACTTTGTTGGAAGAAAAGAATTACTTTGTTTAGAATTTGTATGGACTTGTTGCATATTTGTTATTATATTTTCAGGTGATTGAGGATATTATATCTGCTGTATCAGATTTCAGTGATTAAAATTACAATTTTCCGCCTGCTAAGACTTTTCATATTTTGTACGTGATAAAGCAATAGAATAAAATTCTTAATATGCAACACGCATCATGTTACAATTGTTATATGGCTCAGCTTGCAGGTCCTTTCTAGGCTGTTAAAATTGTTACGTGAGAAAATGTAGGTACGCGTAATAAAACGAGAAGAGAAGTGGGACAAGTTCTGTGTCCTATTTTGGTCCAAGTTAGAAGGAAAAGAATTATTTAAGCACCTCTATTTTCCTCTAATCTATCCTTTCTTCAAAAATTGCAACAATGCAAAGCTCCAAGATCCATTCACATTGCACTCTTTAAATAGAATTAAATATTATCATAGAGTAACTTCATTCGTTATGTTATTTTTAGTAAAAATTTAATACGTTTCTGATGAAACATTTATGATATCTGTTCTACGTTTTAAAATAATGCAGCAGGAACCAAGTATTTTAGTACATCCCAAAACAAAGTTTTCTGTAACACGATGTACTAGAAGTCAAACATAATATTTAACTACCATGGTTTTCTTTTTAAAATCATTCTTGATCCATGGCAGTAGTTTTTAAATACAAATACCAACTGTATGGTCTTACTCTGTTAAATAAACAAATACCGCATGCGTAGTTGCATCACGATCGATATCAGTGAATCAACAGAGTTGTGTTGCAACAAGCTGCAATATTGCCTGAGCTTTGAATCACCCTTCAAAATAGAGATATAATACCCTGGTGCTTTAAGCGATGTTAACTATGACGCGGGGAACCATAAAAGCATCTAAAACCTTAAATGCCACTTACGTTTGGTCACCCTGTATGAAATTTATAGAGGGGTTGGGCGAGAGCCCCCTATTGAGCCCTTCTGAGGGTCAAGTACCAGAACCTACCCCACCTATTGTATACCAGACCACGTTGAGCTGCAACATATGAACACTTCGGCTTTTGGCCACGATATACTCGTTCAAAATAGTTTGTGACGCCCTAGGTGGGACACCCCGTGCGTAGTTTCACATATATTGTATGTCAAGAGCTATTCAAACTGAGAAAGTAGCCTGAACGGTTCCAAATAAGGACGCAAGGCTACGTATTTAATATTTGCAAGCAGTATGGTCATTTTAAAACTAGATCTCTTGTGTTTAACATTTGATATATTTGTGAAATCATCAATTTGACAGCTGATACAGTGTTTTCCCTCCTGAAAACATTTTCAAGCAAACATATATTTTTATTCAGTTGGCAGAGATTCGTCGAAAAATTACGAAATTTTGCATACAGCAATTCTTGCCTGTAAAACCTGTTTACATTCAGCACGCGATAATATTCCACCAAATATTACGCACTAAATTGATACCGTTGGCAGTTTCAATAAAATGATTCCGCGTATCAAGGTATACGAATAACAATTGGATATAGGAATATTTAACAGGATCACGTCTGTCAGCAGGGCAAAGGCTAACGAGCGACAAAAATCAAATTCTGTACACGTTTGATGTTACTGACAAGCGAGTAAGATTCATCATCCGTGTAATATCATGTTTCATACTTGCTGCAGTATAGTATTGAAATTGAAATCTGAAATCGAGTTGCGAATATTAATTATTGGCCGAAACGTGTTTTGACATGCTATGCAAAAGATATACATTGTTTTAATCATTCTACACGCACAATCTATACTTAACTCTTTCACTTCTGATCAAATTTTTCTCGCATTAGTAGAATTAAATAACATCAGGTATCTGTGAAATTATTTTCGAATGCAAGATTTCAACTATTCAATAAAACTGTACCATATTTACCATATAAGACTCAATTATTCTAACTCTTTTAATTTAAATTCATTAAAATCAGAAATAAAACAAGGTATTCTGACAATTAAATTGTATACATTAGTAATTGTTTCACAATAAGCAAAAACAAAATGCAGGACAGAGTATTACACACATAAATAAATGAACTATTTATAGTATTGCAATTATAGATATACAATAAATAGGTTCAATAAAAATTATATTACCAAATAATCCTGATATCCAGTCTAACAATTTCAATTGGTCAAAAATATTCAAAATTATAATACCAAAGACTGTTACATTCATCAAACGCAATGTTTCTTATGTTTAGGTTACGTTTAACTCGCTCAATCGTTTCTTAACTACATGCTTCTGTTACGCCAGCGTTTTTCTCACAACTAACCGTTTTTGTTTCAGGTTTCCACCCCACAGGGATCAGAGGAGTCGCGATTCTCTAGGTAACGACCAAGTATCATTAACGAGTTTGTCTGTGTTACTAATGTGCTTCGATGGCCTAATGACGACGATTTCGATGTAACGTAGCGCGACTCGATTTAAACGTACGACTCACGCTGTTCCTCGCAACTCTCTAGAGCAATTGTTCCACTGCGCTGACCCTCTAACGCTTCTTTTCTTTCCCTTTAATGCGTCGCTCGCTTTTCCAGCACAGATTTCGCAGCGTTTCGAAGCTTATCGCCTCGACCAGGGAAGCCGGCCAGCCAACTGGCAATTATTATCTCGGACGACCGAAGGAATTAATTTTTCGCTCGACGGCTAAGTCTAATTATTCACAGTCGAAGGTACAATAAATTAAGCCCGGCTGCTGTGTGTGAGGAGCTAGGTAACGCCGCCATTTCGGGACAACAGAGGAGTAGAGGAAAAAGAAAATACGCGGGGAAATAAGTGAAAAACGTAAATAAGGACAGCGAGGTTGAATCTAAAATCTCTTATTCGAAAGGACTCTTTATTTAGCTGGATAATTATAATCGAAGCGAGCTTCTCCTTCTCGCCAACGAGTTTTACTCGGTCGGTTCGGATTTATATTAATTTTATAGCAATTCATTAACTCAGATCGAGAAATAAAAACCCTCTCTTTCTCTCATTTATCGTAGACTGTTTCCTCGAAGTTTCACCTTTTAACAGCTGTAGAATCTTGCTCTTTTTATCTTCGGTATGAAATTATAATTTCTCCGACGCAAGAGTAGTGGTATTAAAATTCTAGATACTTTGTTTCTTTTTTATGAACTGTTTTCATCATGAACCTCGCGGAACCGATTCGCCCGACTGAAGGCCCGTTCTAAATGTGCCGCCGCTATTCGCATTCACCGTTCTCGTCTAATTGTTTGGTAAAAAAGTCGACGCCAGGGTACCTTTCGTGCGGCCATTCGGCTAACCGGCAACGAAGCCATTCAGATTGCTCGGTCATCGTTGCGAACACTTTTGTTGCCTTCTTCAGAGACAGGATACAGCTTTCCATGCATCTCTCAGCAGTTTGGCTGTAATTTATGGGTCTGGTGGTGTCTATTGTTCGTGAATTGAAGTTCCCCTTTAATCGTGGTACTTGATATTATGTGGTCTTTGGTTCTGGAATTATTTAGTGTATATGTAATGCGAACGAGGAGAGCAAGGTGAGTGTGGTCTCTGTATAGTACATACAGAGACCATGGCATTAAGAAAGATGTCAAAATTGTTCCGATTCGTTGGTATTATTGATGTGGAATTAGTGAAATCGATTGATAGGTATATACGAATATTAATAATTAATAATTATTCGTTTATAGGTATGTAAACCGATTACGACGTACAGATACCCTGTCCACTCAATTATTGTTATAAGTAATACCACTAATCCAATAAATAACAATTATCGATAGGATTATGTGGTTTAAATTTGAAAGTTCTATTATCAATATATATTATTCATGAAACACAGCCTTCCGTGGCCATAGCCATCCCCATTCGACGAAAATTATTCTATAAAATATGTAGGAATAATAAGTATAATGCATAAGTAACAATACGTTGATACAGTTGAACAAAAATTGCTCACTTCCAAGTCTTCACCACACAATTGCTAATATAATAATATTCTTAAAAACAGGACCCCGTATGATAAGATTTGACTCTACATTTTCTAAACCACTTTTGCATTAAAAGCCGAACCCCACCGGGGGAGAAAACCTAAATCAAAAATAACGACAATGACCAGTGTCCTAAGAAATCTGTTCACGCAACCCAAACACCTTTCATCTCTTCCCAAAAATCCGTCAAAAATATCTTGTGCATACCTTCCAGAGGCTAATTGCCTCGTTTGTATCTTGTCCCGGCGGCGAACGGGCCACTCGGCACGTAAAAGAGAAAATTTCGAGTAAACCCGTCTGTTTAGATGGTAGAGAAATAAGCCACTCGAGCTTCAATCCGTTCCAGCTTACAAGAACTGCGATGTTTCCGCTCCCTTTATTAAATCGCCTTGCCTCAGTGGAAAAAGTACCGAAGAGCCTGGCGAACCCAGCTATCGCGCGTCCTGTTTCGCGAATTTGGCGCACGGAGAAACGGAGGGTGAGAGGGAAAAAAAACACGGGGAAAAGAGCAACTCGTTTCGTTTCCCCGGGTCTTCTCTATCTTCCTAGCTGGAAGATCCGCCGAATCGTCGTTCCACGGCGTTATCATACAACACGGCCGGGCCTTGAAGTTTTAATGAATCGAAAGAAAAAGTTTCCAGCGGAGGCGAGCCCGGCAAGGTTAATTTCATCCCTGTTGAAAGTTGAGGGTTGAAAAAAGTGATGTAACGTCTTCAAGCATTTAATCGTGTCCGCTATGTTTCCCTTGGACAGTATCGTCGTTTTTATTTGGACTACTTGAAGACGAGCAATCTGCTTCCTCGCCGCGTCTTTTGACGAACTTGGACGATTTATTCTTCGAATTTGGTGAAGCTCGCAGTAGCAGCGGGGAGGACGATACTTATTTTGAGGAAGGGTTAAATATCTTTCATTCAATGAAGGATTAGATATTTCTTTGCCTTTTTTATTTCGTTATTCGAATTAATAAATAGAGCCCAATATTCTATGGTTGTGAAATGTTTGATTTCGATGTGTACTTTCCTCTGATCGGTCGAAGATAATTTTGATATAAGCAATTATTAATTTCAAAATATTGTTTTTAATGCAGCAGTCTAAATAATGCGGTGCCCACAAATAAATGAGCAATCTGTTAATCATCTGTTTCTACATTTTAATAATTCATGTTTAGTAAAAAGCTATTATCTAAAAATTCCTTTATTCGAACAATCTATAAGTCTCCCTATTAATTCTATTGTCGACTCTATAGATCCTATAGTTCCTCCCAAGAATCCTGGTTCACAACACTGAAACAACATTCTCCTCTAGAGCCAGAAAATACTCCTCCAGTTTCTTCTGCTATCATACAAAAATCTTGAAACCATACCACCTTGAACCCCAACTCCCTCAGACAAATCGACGGCCTGGAATGATTAAAAATCGTAAGTCCTCGATTTGGAATCAATCGGACAAGCCATTCGCACCGCCCAAAAGAAAAGAAAACTTCTCCGTGCCTTTCCTCGCAACAAACAAATCCCCTTAATCAGCAGGAGCGAGTGCCCCGTAATCAAGGTAATCGTGCGGCGAGAAAAACGATTAAACTTTCCCGCGTATTCTTACGGATCAGGAAACTTTGTCTCCCGTTTATCCAAGTGCTCGTAGCTGGTCCCGCGGAACTTCCCGAATCGTAAACTTCCTTTTGAAAGCGCCTAGCTGCCGCGATCGAGTTGCTCGAACGACTTACGACGTTTATGGAAATAAATTTCGACGGGCCAGAACGCGGCGCGACGCGTATTCACCATTGTACGCGCCAGTTGGAGCGGAAGTTGCTCCGTGCGAATATCTGGCAATCCAAGAAGCAGGGGGCCCGTGTACAAAGCCGCCAACGACCGATGGCGTGTACATACGCGTTCGTGATTTATGGAACGCGCTGTAATTGACTTACATTACGATGCAAATTGGCCCGGTCACGATATCCACGCGAAATACCTGTCTGATTCTTACGAGGAATCTCGTTCTCGTACTTTGTACTTGCCTGCCTCCTTTCTCTTTCTTTTTTTTCTTTTTTTTCTTTTTTTTTGCCGCGTGCATTCGTTGATCGAGTGGCACAGTGGGGTACAATTACGCAGCTGTTATTCGAGGGGCGCTTGTATACACATTGTTTGCGCCAGTTTTCGATACTTGTTCAGGTGAAGTGGAATTATCCGTGTTAATTCTTGGCTGGGGATTAATGATAAGGTTGTGATAACTCTAGTGATAACAATGTAGGGTGTGTAAATGGATATAGTAGAACCTCCACTATCTGAACATTTATTATGCGAATTATTGCAATATAAGAACGTGCTGGTATTTGGACAAACTGTTCCTTCGGAACGGTTTCTTTTTCTGTTGTTAAAATCACATAATTCTGAGCTGCGCAATTATAGTGACTCGAAACAAATTATTCTTTAATTGTAATTACGTTTTAGCAGCCTGAAAGATATGAGTTCCATAAATCTATAAACAAGCTATCAATTCTCTTGATTTATATTTAAATAAATGATGCTTAGTATCAGAGAAGTGACTGTTCCATTATCCGAAAGTTCCTTTATCAGAACACTCGTGTCTTCCTGTTAATTCAAATAAGGCAGATTCTATTGTACTCGAGAAAGGGAGATTTAATGTTGCTGAAGATTATTTTAATGCAGTTACTGAAGTTCGTACAGCAGAAATAGTGTGATAAATGATTAACAATTATCGACAACTGGATCAATAATGGGAAGTAGATAAGAAAATATTTTTGGCTTTGTATACATTGGAGGGTGTTTCTTATAATACACCAGAGATAAATTCGTCTTGTTCGTAAAAATTCATCCAGCTTCCGCGACAGTTCTATTTCGTTACACATTTTCGCCATGTGAAACACGACAGTGTTGTCAATAAGCCTTTGGAACCGCTGTCGCGTGTCAGTTGCTTGCATTTTTACTCAGTGCAGAATATTTTTAAACGTGTGCACAGCCGAGATACACGGGCGTTTGGCTGCCGTTTTTAAACCGTCGTGTTCTCTCATGTCTCCCGAAAGAACACGGCAATGTGCATAACCTGTCGAAACGTCTGGCTTTCCCTTTTTTAGATTAACTTCTGCTCGCACCAGAGTCGTGGCCCGCGAGGAGCCGGAAATAGATTCGTCGGCAGAATTTTCGCGGTCTTTTGAACACGTTCGTTCATTTTATATACCTGACTGGAAAGTCTTCCTTAAATGATAATTGAAACGACGCTACAGGTGCTTCTTTATAACGCAGATCACTATGAAAAATAATATATTAGTTTGATATAAAAACAATACATTTAAATACAATAATATATACAAAATTACAGAACGTATATTTTTATTGACATGAAGGTATAGTACTTGCGGTGTCGCGATTTTAATAATATTGCAACTGATTGGAGATTTTCGAAGCTAATTTTACAAAACCTATACTATTTGTTCCCTTAATAAATGAATTTCAAATAGAGACAATTAATTGAAAGCTTGCCTCATAAACTATGTACAGGTCGTTTGTCAGAGACACCAAATGCTCGAGGATCATGATAAAGTCCTCGATTACCTTGACCATAGGGCAATTTTGAATTCAATCCTACCTATGGCATTCATTTCGAGTGAAACGCGTTTAATCCACCAACTGCGGCGTTCATGTGAAATGTTACGAACCCCGAGGCTCGAGATTTCCTTTCCTTGCGTGCCATCCAAGGCGTGCACGTGACCCAGCTGAAAATGAAGCTGCCTGTGGAGAAATATCAGCGAGCTTGGTAAGCCTTCAATGTGCTCCTTTCCCGATACCACCCCATTCTAACCCCCCACGTCGATACAATTAAGAAAGCGCGATAGATCCACCGTCGAAGTGGAAGAAATAAACTCTTTGACAGTAAATCGGTGCAATCGTAGGTGGGGAAAAGGTTTTCTTATCGCTTTCCTTCGGTGCAGCTGCAATTAACCGAAATTTCTTACTCTGTCATGTGTGTGTTCCAGAAGTCGGGGGTTGGTTTTAATTGCAAGAGATTGTAATTGCGTTATAGAGACAGTTGTTTAATATTTATATTAATATACAAAATATAAAAATTGTAAAAGGACGTTTTTTATTGAGATATGTATTAAGTATCGTATCTTTATTGTAGGAAGACACATACGGAATTATGTATCCATAGTTCAATTTAATTTTTGGTTCCGACATCCGATTTATTTCCTGTTGCAGTATCCTAAATAGAGCCGAAGTAAATTTGCAGAAAAAACAAGGAATATTTACGAAATATAATAATACAAATGAGATTATCATAAGAAAACGTGAAATATGAAGTTTGTCATATGAAAATATAAAATTCAGCAATTAATGTATAGCGTTCAGCATTTAATTAATTAATGCTTCTCGCACAAGGGTGTAATACCAGATCCTTGACTCGCTGCTAATCACGATTATCAGTTCGTCCTTCAATTCCTGTCAGTATTAAACTACTCTCGCCAGCCGGTCTAACATTTCGGATTGGGTACTTGTAGTGCCATTGAAACCGGAAACGCCTCAGCATCGCGGATGTCGTATTTCCACCACTATTAATCCCGAAGATTACAAGACACGAATCTACACTAAATCTCCTCGAGCCACCCACTAAATACTCCATCGATTGATTCGCTGGTAATTACAGATGTAACATTTCCTACGCTATCAAATTCAAAGACACTCAATGACTGGGACGTATCTAACCCCACACCGATGAACCTTACACTGTATTGGAGATTACAAATGGCAGTGCATCTGACGCTACTAAATCCTCAGACGCTTAATGACTGAAGATATAGTGCGCCAAATGTCACAGCATCAGTAGACGAATTGGTATACTGCTATTGATCAAAGCAATGTGTCTAATTGCGACGTTTAGTAGAAAAGTTAAAAAATATTCGACAATAATTATTCTCATTGATTTTCTTTTCAATATATGTACATACATCGTTAAGAAATGTTCATACAAAGTTCCACACATATTTACGCACATAAAATTTACTAAGATTCAAACTCTTCTATACATTCATTTCGTTGCTCAAATATTTCATTCGATTTAGAAAAATTATGCACGACGTAGGTATATCCAAATGTAAGTTTCATACATACATACATATGTACGTGTTTCGTCAGACAGAGACGAAGAACATTAACCGACGATTTATACGTTTACCCGAAACGAACACTGCCGAGTTCCGTTGAGAAATCTACGCGAGCATAGTTGATTATTTCTAACTGCAGCTACAGTGCATTCCGGAAGGATACATGCATATCCGCCTGAGCCTTGTATCCTTTCTTGCGGTTATAAGGCATGCAATCAACGCGCGTCAGGTATTTGGTACACGGCACAGCCCCTCTAGGAAATCCGGCTGAAAATTGGCACGGATTTTATCCACGAATCATGTTACAATTTTTCTTTCCCGTTTCGTTGAATTGGATAGAATGAATTCTGCCCGGGAAATTTCCCTCGACATTGACAGTTTTTCAGGCGGCATTTCAGCTGCTTGGTTGAGGTAAAATTAATTCCGCCTTATATCACCGCTGACATTTATTGCCGCGTATATTTTAATTAATATCTATATGTATATTAAGTGTCGTTAAAAATGTAGTTGGCGAATGGTTGTACCTTTTGTTTTTGTTGGGTATAATTACGTTTATAGCGTGGGCGTCTGTTGAGAGAGAACTTTCAATAAAATAAGAGGGAAGGCCAGTAAAGAGAGTCCTTTTAATCTCCAATCTATGTAATGAAGCCGCTGGTAACATTTTAATTACTTCAAAGGCTGCAAAGCTTTGTTAAGTATTAGAAGTAATTCCTAGGTCTCCCTCCTTACGATACTCTATGCAAAATGAATACTGCATTACGTAATTGTGCAAGGTAATGGAAACATGAGCTCTCTTCCATTATTGAAATTGGTAAAATGAAGGCGAGACGGATTTCACGTGGAATGCATAAATAAACAAGCAGTACATTTAAAGGGTACAGGAAACTTCCGAAAAATATTAAATTGGCCCGAAAGAAACTTTATTCCGAGAACGAAGGCGTATTAAATGTACTGCATTCATCGGAACAGTGAATTAAGAAAATTATAGAATAAATAATCTTCAAATATTTTTCCATTTTCACCCTTTAACGTACGCACACATTTTTAGCACGCCTTTTATCAACTAGAATATATTCTACTTATTACACTACATTGCACTAGCAAAATAAAATTATATTATAATAGTTAGCAGTTTCTTAAAACAGAATATAAATCATCTACTCCCCAAGGAGCGATTAAGCGTATTGTGTTTTTTACATCGAGCAATTTATTAAAGCAACAATTCAGTACCGTAAATTTCAAGCCTCGTACCATCGTTCGCCGAGCCCAGCCGTTTATTTCGCAATTCCGTGACTTGTTATTTTTCGTAAAATCTTATCCTCATAATCCTCCTCCTAGAATACAAAATCCGCCGGAGCCTTTAACTTCGTAGCCCAGTATTTCCAGACAAAGCGCCGTTCTCGGATAATGTATAATAATTCATCACGTCGCGACCTACGACACAGCTTCCGTGAGTTTCAACGTGAAACGTTGCCGCGCGACAAAAACTTGCAACTTTACAACGGCCATCCGCCTCCGCTACCTTCGTTGAAAAGTTTCACGACAATAAGACGACGGGCATTTTCCTCTACATTTCAGATCCCTTTGTTTCCTTATGAAAAACAAATTTCAGCACGGGTGGTTGAAACGTGAGCGAAGGGACTGTTGCGGTCACGTTCTGACTAATTTCGTTTGTACTCGGTCGTTCTTACGCAGGTAAATCGGATGTAGTTGCCGGGACGGTGAATTTTCTGCTCTAGTTTATCGTGAAACTGTTTGCCTTATGATTACGTTACATTATTATCTAGGGAATATTTAGGATAATTTATGCTGCCGGGGATAATTTGGATATATTTAAGTAATTGAGCTTTATCTCTGAATTCAATCATTTTTCATTCAACAATTTTGTTCAGGCAAGAAGTTAACAGTTAATAATGAAGTGTAATTGGTTCACGTGTTTGCAAATGTGAACGCAGAAGTGTATTCGTGAGTGCCCGTAAAAATGCGTGATAAAATAAGTCTGGTATTAAAATCTATATACGCCTAGTCCACATGACGAGTTTACCCTTTATTGCCGCTGTGTATTGTGTACTTCGTTGAAGTATTCTGAGGTACTACAATTTATGATGAATCGTCTGTAAAAAATTGCAATATGTATTACTTGATTGCTTGTGAAGCATCGTGAACAAAGATTTCGATGAAAGAATAACGGCAACATAATGCAGGCCTTGAAGGGTTAATCAGTCTTTCCATTTAATTGGTTAGTATATTTCCTAATTATTTCAATAATTGCAGTATTTAAGACAGAAAATTATTAACCTTCTTTCCGCACAGGGAAAAGCAAATTTCGCAGTCACCAGAAACGTATCCTAAAAGTACCATTACATTGTCATTTACGAAATTACATCAGGTCCCATTCTATGCCGGAATGATTACAAATTTACAATTTAAGAACTCTTCGATAATTCAGATAGGACTGAAATACTTATCCCCCGCCGTAATTACCGAGCAGGCAAAAGTTCCGAGTTCAAATGTCACCGAACCTGTCCACTCGCCGCTTCCGTCCAAAGTTCCCCGCGATATTATCTTCCATTTTCACGAAATTCGGATTCCTCGCGCACCTACTTTCCCAAATTAAATTACTCGCCCATGGATATACTTTCTGTAACACGACGCCGTGTATAAGTTTACAGAAACCGTATAACTGAGGCGAACGACTTCCATTTCGTCCAAATTGGCGCGTAAAAATTCCTCTTACGCCCTTTCGATATCGCGTAACGGTCCCAGGAAGAGCCGCACAATCGGTCAGCTCGGTCCAGAAATTCGACCAGCAGAAAAGAAACCGAGGGTTCGCCGCGCTCCCTCGCGGATATACGTACGTATGCCGCTCGAGATAACGACACGAGCAGCATTCTGTAAAATCGGGATCGTCGAGCACGCCGGTGGGGTGCGCGAGTGCAAACAAACCCGGGCGAATTATTCGCATGAGCGAGCCAGCGAAGAGCTTCGAATTCGTTGATTTTAGCAGAATGCACATTCGAACGGCCAATCGGGAAGTGTTAATTGCAGTTCGACCGAGTTTCCAACGATAACGCTGGCCGGGTTATTATTTAACCAATCTATTCCAATTATACCAGCAGATTACCCACGAAAAATGCTTCCGTATGCTCAAGTTTGTACGCGACTTTATCACCGGAAATCGTACATCTCCTCCGATGAATAATTCCCCGTTTGAATTTTCGATTTAGGTCCGGCGGGCTTGTGTATTGAATCGACGAAAGGACGAGAGAAATCACGCGATTCACTGTGAATTATTACAAATGAAATCCATTGTGTCCAATTTCGACCGCCGAATGTAGCTTTTCCTTTTATCAAACCGCCCCTAATTATCCCCGTCCAATTATCTCGGCGTGACGATTCGCGGATCAAGCAGACTTTCGACTTCCGCGTCGTTAAGCGCTTTATCGACGGACGGAAAATAAGATCCGGGCCGTTCGAAGGGGGCGAGAGGGACGCGTCATCCCCTCATTTCGCGGACGGCTTTTCTCTCCTAGATAGAGGAGGCGCCTAAGTAACGACGCGACGCGACGCCCGGCTACGTCCCATGAATATTGACGATCCGGGGACGGCCGATTCATATTCTTGTTTCTAATCGAGCACTCCGTGACTCTCCATTTTTCATTCCCTATCAACGGGACAAAAAACTTCCCCGTCCACCCTCCACGCTAGAAGGCACGACCTCTGCACCCTTGTCCCCTCCGATTCTTCGGGCTTTTCCTCGCAGCGAGCCTTGTGCGCAATACACGCGCTGGAATTTGCGTGCGTCTAAAAGACAGCCTACGCCACCCCTAACGATGAAACGCATCAGGTTATCTATTCTGTGAATGACGGCGAACGGTGACACGCGAACAACACACGCCTCTGCTTCCTTCCGGTTTCTTTTTCGATCGGGTTTTCTTTATAGGGTACTTCTTCGATGTAAGGGGTCAATCTTTGGAAGGGTGGTAAAGGCTACGCGGTGATAAGGGGAGGTTAAACGAGATATAGGGTTCGAAAAGGTGTTCGGTAGACAGGTCTTTGTGTTGAATACAGGTTTTGTGCTTCTATGGGGGTGGTGTATGATATATATGTTACATGCATATGTTAATACAGCCCCTGGTCAAGAAATTAGGACCACTCGCAATTTATAGCATTTCTTCGTGTTTCTAATGAAATATGAGAGCGTGAACAGTATTTAGTTTGCAAATATTAATAATTAATCATGTATTTACAGGACCATCGTAATTTTATTGTAACAGACTGGGAAAAGGTGATTTCTATCTATTTGCATTCATTGTTAAATAGACTGACGAAATAGACTGACCCCGATCATTTTTTCGTTATACAGGACTGTATCATCCCTTGTGGATGTTTTACAGATCTCATTTTCTTCTTACAAATTGAGCCCCTTCAGTTATGGTCCCCGAACGTCTTTCATTGTTTCACGTGGTAATTTTGTAGAATAATTTTAAAGATTTACTAGTCCTCATTTAATAGATTTCTATTTATTAAGCAACGTTTTTCTGTATGCGTACACGAGCACACCCCGGCACACAATATCCTCGATGCTGCCCGTCGCTTTGCGATTAGGTTCCAGCGTCTTTATCATCTTGATCGTCCCATTCGGTGCTTACGGATATTCGATAACCGTGTGGCATCGCCTCAGTTTCCGTGTGGTGGAATTCGATCAAAGGTGAACCACGTGCCACCCGCACACTTTGCTTGCATTCTTGCCCGTGAAAGAATTGGGATCGAGCCTGTGAAGGAAGGCTTTTGCGATCCACCTTTTGCGATACGTGAACACGCGCGCGCGTGCGTGCACACCTTTCTAGAATGTCCTTCTCTCGGGCTCCTTCTTGGATTGCTTCGACCTGTTCTCCCAAACCATTAGCTGGCTGAATGATTAATGGAGCGTTTACGAGGAGATGAAGATCGTTGTTCCTCCTGGGTAGACAATGGCGAACGATGGAAGTTCGCTTTGGTAATTTTTACTGGGGACTTTTTGGGAATCATCTGACCGTGAGTAACGTGTTACGATTATTTGAAACGTCGAGTGAAGGCGGTTGTGGTTCTAATGAACGAATAGATTTATCGCTTGTTGCTAGATTTCTTTGTAATTATCATAATGTTATTGTTATTGTTGTTTGGGGCTATGAGTGCAGTATTGTGTGACAATGTTGCGTGCGAGTAGATTGGGAAGAGGTGTTGTAAAGTTAATGACTTAAATATTTGAAGCGTTTTATGTGTATTTGATGTAGCGATAAGCGGGTTTGATAAATATTAAGTTATCCTTCTTATTCGACTTTGCATCAATGGTTTGACAAAAACTATTGCATATTTGATAGGAACTCACAAGGATAAACCCTTTCGAACGATCCTCTTAAGTTGTTATATAACAACTATAACCCAAAATTAATACATTATAAATCTTGGAAATAAAAAACCCCTTTTGTGCCCTAATCTTTTCACTCCTATATGCCTCTAATATATCATTTGGTATATAATATCTTGTATACGTATATCAATATTGTAATGCAATGAAGATGTGTCAACAGGTTTAGAAATTTTCTAATAAATCGAATTTGACGTGCTTTCAAAATCCTTTATTCTCAATTGGCGTGTTCGTCTGCCGTTTAGGCTTGAAATGAATTTTAATAACCGATTCCATTGGCGAGGGATTGCCGTTTTATTGTACCAGCATGGGCACGCGATCGTTAGATCTGTTTATCTTAAAAAGAGGCCCACGTTGCAATAAAACCATGCAGGGGCGTTCAGTCGTGATAAAAAGCTATGAGATTGATATCTAAAGGGCGGTACGCGCGTGTTCTTACCGATACAGCCATTTTATTCGTCATATTCTGAAAGACGCACACGCGTTCTAATCGCATGACTACACGCGATTATGTGTGTCCAAGGCTTCGAATATCGCCAAATTGAACTGACCTTCAGCCTGGTTTACCTATATGTTGCGGTCTAGATAAGATACACAGGTTTCGTGGTTTGGAATCCCTTGATTCTGTGCATCGTGGAGGAATGGCAGGTAAAATTGAAGATCGTTTCAATGCCTATGAGTTTCTTGACACTGTGATGAATATCAGAAGAGAAATGAAGATTTATTTTATCAAGTCGTATGCAAGAACAGCTAAAATACTTGTTGAAATTTTTTGAACCTCGCGAAGAAGCGAAACCAAATGCAAAAATTACAGATTAATAAATAAAAGTGAAAAATAACATTATTGCCATTTTTTCTTTCAATTTTTTAAATTACGAATTTCATAGTGTTTTATTTATCGAAGATTATATATATTGGTGGCGGTTCCTCAGAAATTGCATATGTATTATTTAGTTGCAAAGAAGTGATTTATTATGTAATTAATATTATTCGAATAATGTACAACAATGGAGAATAAAATTCTGATATTCTAAGAACAGTTGCCTGAGAATGCAATATCGCTGCGGAATTTCCAAAGGATGTTTCAAGGCCTTGCTATTTTTCGCGTGTTAATTCTTCTTATTGCAGGCGAATTCCTTCCAAGAACTTCCTGCCAGGTCAGAGCAGGCATCAGCCAGCATACCTGAGGGTGACTGGTGTCGTTAGATATATTATACATAGTCCTTTATCCCAAATAACTATGCCCCTGCAATAACTTCTACAACCATATTAAGAACTACTAAGAAATATTTCTTTTCCCTTGTAGTTCTATCGATAATATAATAAACGATACCAATTTTTCTTTTACATTTTGTAGCGCCCTTTTATGTAGTACGTACCCATGAATATTTTATTAGAAATATCGTTTTCCAGCTCTTATTATATATTTTAATTTATTAGGTAGACACATCATTCACGTTTCAACTTAATTAAATCGTTTTGAGAATCCCATAACACGCGCACAAAGAACATAACCGTACTTGGCGAGATTATTCGCCAAAAATGTCACAGGGGATCTTCAGGTTTAATAAATGAATCTTTCATTAGCCTTCGTATTCACGTCGATATTTGATTGGCAGTCGCTTCACCTCGATCATTCATCGTCTGCGTAGGCCAGTCCTGGCTTTATATGGTCAGAATGGCAAGCCTGAGTTCTTCTACCCCATAAACTCTACAGTCCCTGCAATGGACATACGACTTTTTTGTTCCAAACTCCTTATGGCCAGGCATAGTTTCTTATAGAACTCACATGACAAAAAAGAAATTTATATTATCAGAATAAAATATCCCTCCTATAACAGGTTATTTCTCGAAAACAAGAATCGAGAAATTAAAGTATCATACTTTATTGCACATATAATTAATAAAATATTATATTAGAAAACATATTCTATTACAATAGATGAATTTATCAACATTGTTCTTGATATACGATAAAGCTAACTTATTTTATGCCTCCAAATAATTAAAAGCAGTTTCCTATATCAAACATTTCCCACCATTGTGTATTAGTGCAATACAAACTTTCCTCTGACTCACTGTGCATAGCATACCATGGATAATTTCACGGTATCCTCGGCGACATACAAAAACGAAGGAACTCCAACTATCGTAAACCAACGACCAGTTTCGATTCACCTGACCTTAACTGCCTTCATTTAGCTAGACAGTTAAGAAAGTTTCAGGGCTGGGGCACAGAGGATCGATGAAACGAGGTGGCTCACGTTAGTCGCGCAGTGAGATCCGTTATTGTTATTTCTCCATGTGTATTGGGCCCCCAGTAATTGATGCTGTTACTGCATGGGATGAGGTGTTAACCATCTACGCTATAAACACTTGTTGTTTGTTGATATTGTTGCTTTATTGCTAGTAACGAACTGTAATTGCAATTTCACTGGCCATTCGAACGAATAAATATCTCGGGATATTTAAATACCGGCACGAAATTGCCTTTCGTAGAGAATATTGCGTGGCAGCTTATTAATCGTTCATAGGCAACGATATGTGCCAACTCTATTCGTCCCCTGATGCTTCGAAAAAGCAAACATTCAGCTTGTTTAAATGGCAATTTCTGTGGTAGCTATAAATTCCTTGGTCCAGTATAGAAAAAAAAAATCGGTTGCGTGATATTTATTGATTGAGCACGATCGTTTCTGATATTGCTCGGTTTGTTCGGGGAAACAAATGTGGTGCGAACGCGAACAGTAGTTCCTGTAATAGTGACGAATGATTAGTTTATTATTATTGTTACGGTTACTGTTTTCGGTATTGCGTTACAGTTATTGTTATGTTACAGTTAGTGTAAGTTACGACACGCAACAGAAATGATATCTCGAAAATCGACTACGAAGAGAGAATAAATAACGATATATCGTGAAACAATTGTAATCCATTTTTGAATGCCGCTCTTATTTTTAACATAAAAATCGTTTGAATTATTGAATTACTCGCGAGATTTATTGATATTAACAAAAGGATTGTAACGAATTTTTGTATATTTATCCGCGTTGGATTAAACATTCCGTGCCATCTAAACGTTGATAATTATTACGTAGAAACATCGCAAATTAATATTGTTTCTGTTCATTGATGATAAATAGTCATTTTATTGCGCGAAAAGTGTTTTCGATAAGTTAATGACAGTTAGCTGCGTAAATATTAACGTGTTTCGGTTTTATTTCTACCGTGTCGACTGAGATAATGAAAATGGTATCCAATTCCAAGCCGGCCATTCTATAGTTATTTCGCGTATAAAAATTTGTTCTCGTCAAATGAATAGGCCGTTTCGATCAAATATTTCTGTTCTCCTTTTGTTGCATTTTTCGCCTGCACGTGTAAACATTCGGAAAATACGGTCGAAGTTCCATTGTTGAATTAACCATGAAATTGTTAGTAAAACATCCTGCCAGGACTATCAATAAATATGGCAATTTATAGAACTAATGAAAAACATACACATAATAATCCCTTCGGTTTTCGTAAAATTATCTAAATTATATTGCGAACAAATTAAACAATTCTTCCAAGAAATTAGAAATGCGAACAAAATTTTAATCCAAAATTTGTATTATTCTTAAATCTTATTTAATACTCAATACTGGAACAAATGGTTGTGTCCTGAATGTCTCGAGTCGAGGCTAAAAATGTGTACCAGTTAAGAATATTGGCTGCGGGTATCGAGTGCATTAGAGAAATGATCGGGTCCGTGATTCGCAAATCCATTATCGTAAAAATGTGCAGATTGTGAGAGAGCCTTAAGCGAGCATGGCGGACGTTGATATAGCGATGGCTTTTCTATCTCTTCGAATGGTGGAGCTTTGCCAAACAATGCCATGTGATTTACCGTGAATCTGGATCCCTTATTGTCGCTTTCGTAGTGCACGGAGAATGTGTACAGGGGAATGTGTCGAATGTGGAGACATTTGCATTTGATACACTGCGGATGCAAAATGAGAGCGGAGAATGGAGATCGAACATTCCTAAGTCGTGGATCCGGTTTTTACTTAATTTTTAGTTTTCGATTATTATTAATAGATCGGGTGAGGAATTTTTATTAAATAGGGAACACACGACGCTGGTGACTACCTTCAATGTATAGTAAATGAAAGTTCGAATGTTATAGCACTGAAACTGCCTTAAACCATTCATTGCATATCAATTACTGATATTATTATTTATCAGTTTCTTTTAACAATAATTATTATTCAACTTGATATCTGTTTGATCTTAATAAAACTTCCAAACGTCAATAATCAATTGACAATTATATTTCTTTCCAATCAATTGTCCTACATTTTCCCAAAGTACGCAATGAGTATGAAATAAAGAATGGGTATACAAAAATTAACACGTTAAACACTTTCAATGGTGACAAAAATCGAACTTCTTACATTTCTTTCTCGTCATTGGAAAGAAAAAGGGAACAAACCGATATGTCACGATGCTTGTCGTTAATGGCTCGAAGCAACGCCATGGCAAAGATAACAGGAATGATAATAGCATTGTAGATACAGGGGAACTTAGATTTGTCGTTTGCGCTTGGGCACAACGTGTCGTGTTTAAACAGCTGTCACGCGTTTGACTTTTTGTTGACCGCCTCGATCAAATAAACGTCCTGGTAGTGTTCGTATCTAATCGTATTATCGCTATTTGCGCTATGCAAATATTGGTACGTAATGGTGCGATTTTTCGAACCTTTTCATAATGCTCTTTCCATGAACACGTGACGATGTAAGCTTAACTTGTCAAATTAAGTTCAAGCGTGTAGGGGCTGAAGATTTATATCAATATGGTTCAAGTAAATCAATTCATAATATATATGCTTTTTCTCTCGTGTAAGACACAGCGTTATAATATTTAATAATAATGATACTTTAGCACACGGAAAGGTACTATAGGAATAAAGTACGCCGTTCTATATTAAACGCTTATGCCTAGTAGGTCTTTATTAACAATTCGTTAGACAAGCAGTGTCAGGACTGCTCCGAACGGCGATCGTTACAAGAATCTCCCCGATGCGTCGTGATCGGCAACGACGCGCTATCTGGGTTTTCCCCCGACGCCATCCCTTCAAGGGCCTTAGCCATGTACGCCCTTGTCGCCCATGGTGTCCGCTGGGTACGTGCGCCTTCGGGGCCCGCGCTGATGTTGACCATATGCCCCGGCATTGCGCTCGTACTTCGAGATCTCTTACACTCGGCCATCCTGCAAAAATGCCCGTCCTCGAGCATTCACGTTACGCTGCTTTCTGTAAACAATAAAACAGACGTCCGACAAGTCGGTTTCAGTATTTTTTCCCAATAGGCGTCTAGCTCAAATTCGAAGTAATCTAACGCCAAATACTCTCCCCGTTTGTTCTGGTTTCCCATGGCATGGCGATACAACATTCGCCCTACTTCATTTCGCCATCAGCATTGCATCTCGTTCTGGTGCCATGACGGATATCTCACGTCACGGTTGATGCTCTCGTTTGATGTTTGTTGATTCCTTAACGAACCATTTCGTTATCAATGCAGTCTCGTTCTGATGCTAGATGATTTCTTCACGCGGTCATGGCCCTCGTCATGAACCAATTGAACATGACCCTCGCCATGTCCCCATTGGACACGACCCTCGCCATGTCCCCATTGGTCATGACCCTCGCCATGTCGCAATTCACAACCTTAACGGTCCACTATGCTAGACAGACTACAATACACATCTTAGCCATAGTACCGAATCTTCCATGTAGTCATGACGGACAACCCACGTCATGACCACCACTCTTCTCAACACCCGGAATATCATACTATGCTAGACGGATTTCTGACACACTCTAGCCATAGTAAGAATTCCACCCTTTTCTCAACATCTCGTGACGACATAACGAACTCCTGCCGTTATGCTCACAACCCGGAATACCATACTATGCTAGACGGATTTCTGGCACACTCTAGCCATAGTAAGAATTCTCTCAACACCTCGTGACGACATAACGAACTCCCGCCGTTATGCTCACAACCCGGAATACCATACTATGCTAGACGGATTTCTGGCACACTCTAGCCATAGTAAGAATTCTCTCAACACCTCGTGACGACATAACGAACTCCCGCCGTTATGCTCACAACCCGGAATACCATACTATGCTAGACGGATTTCTGACACACTCTAGCCATAGTAAGAATTCCACCATTCTCTCAACACCTTGCTATACTAATACAATCTGGAACATACAATACAATATCATTATTCAACCACGGCAAATCTGCCGAACAATCCATAACCACGGGGTTCAACCACTGCAACCCAGGGTTTCAAGCCCTCCACCGTTTTCGCTCTTCGTCCAATCATTGCCGCTCGCAATGTCTCAAGCACCACCGCGTAAACATACCTGCACCATACCTGTGCCATGTTTACGTGGCTGCCAATTTACAAAACAATAGAGACAGTCCACAAAGGCCCTGTCTCTTTCCAAAATCTCTCTCGTACGTTCAACAACATACTTCTCCACCGTCGGCCAAAGCATAGCGATCCTTCGATCGGTACGCTGTCCTCAAGGCAATAAAAATGGCAACAAGACAATTCTCTCCTCCATACTTTCCTTCCCTACTTACGATTCCATGGCCCATTTTGAAATTATTCAATTTCGTTGATTGTGGCCTTCCCTCGTACCGTCGTACCATGGTCATACTAATCCACCCGTGGTACATTAGCGAACCCTCGTACCTGCGAACAGAACTTGGCAAGATGTCCCACCCTCTTGCAAGTGACGCAGGTAGCCCGTGGCTGCGTGCACTGACGACCAACGTGTCCCTCTCGGTCACAATTATAACAGGTGAGGGGTGGCCGCCGAACCCTTCCTGGATTCATCGCGTTCTCCTCCGTTGGCCGCGGTTCCTCATCCGATGATTCTGGCGACGCCCGTGCCCTGTACTTTCCTTCCGTCGGCCGCTTCACTGTTCTTCCGCCTTCTGCAGCCTCCGACGGCATCGCTCCCATCGTCATCATTGCTGCGTACAGCTCATCAACGTCCCGATATCGATTCGAACGTATCGTACGCGCGATATTTTCGTCACTGATGCCTCCTATTACTGCATCTACCATGAAATCGTCTGGGATCTCTACTCTCAAAGCTCGCAGTTTTGTGAGCTTCTCGAAGCAGTACTCCCCCAACTTCTGTCCCGGCTGCGCTTTGTACGAGGACGCTTCGTCCAGGAGCTTCGAAAAAGGTACCGGTTTTCTAAACTGTTTGATTAGCGCCTTCTTGAACGAGCCCCACGTGTGATCGTTCCTCTGCTCGCTGTTGAAAAATCGGCGAGCATGCCCCGATAGCGGACGCGCGATGTTGCACATCGTATCGTCCTCGGTCCACCCGTACCGTCGAGCAACACGGTCCACATCGCGCACCCATGCCTCGACGTCGGCGTCGTCTTTTGCTGGGTCGAATCGCGGCACCAGATTTTCATTATTCGCGGGCCTGCAACGCAAGCTCCGTACCTCTTGCTTCAGGCGTCTCACTGTTTCGCGCCATCCACTCGAACTTTCCGACGAATAACGCGATCGTTCCTCACGTCGCGATCCGTCTCGCGATTCGTCTCGTGAACGGTCACGCGAATCACCTCGCGAATATTCTCGCGACCGATCCCGCGAATCCTTATCCCGCCGTTCGCTCCGCGTACGGTTTCGCGAACGCCTGTACGAACGATCGTCCGAGTTTTCCCGCTCTCGCTCACCTGAGCGGCTCCGCAAATGTTCACGAGCACGTTTTCCCTTCATTTCCTTTGTGCGGCCCATTTTTCACGACGCACACTGCTTCAATGTTCGGTTTTTGCACCACTTCACTGCCACAAACGCGTAAAAACGTCCAAATTTGCACAGCGATTTACCGTAAACCACGCGGTAAATTCTAAAACACGCGATATACACGGAACACGTGGTATATCCCACTTCTGATATGTAAGACACAGCGTTATAATATTTAATAATAATGATACTTTAGCACACGGAAAGGTACTATAGGAATAAAGTACGCCGTTCTATATTAAACGCTTATGCCTAGTAGGTCTTTATTAACAATTCGTTAGACAAGCAGTGTCAGGACTGCTCCGAACGGCGATCGTTACAAGAATCTCCCCGATGCGTCGTGATCGGCAACGACGCGCTATCTGGGTTTTCCCCCGACGCCATCCCTTCAAGGGCCTTAGCCATGTACGCCCTTGTCGCCCATGGTGTCCGCTGGGTACGTGCGCCTTCGGGGCCCGCGCTGATGTTGACCATATGCCCCGGCATTGCGCTCGTACTTCGAGATCTCTTACACTCGTTTATTAGTTTGCAAGTAGGAAGTAATTCCTGCATATTGTATACGAGTTCATTCATCGACAGTAACCAACCAAATTTTCTTGCAGACTAAGTGAAGATAATTCTGGTGCAATCAATATTTCCTTTTGCTCAATTCAATAGTAATTGGAAGACACGGACAATGTAATTGGTTCATAAATAACGCGACCATTATCAGTGCAAATATACATATACTCTCGTTTACTTTCTCATACAAATAACAGTGCGTTAGAAATAAAAATAGTAAGTGTACCTTAATACTTAAACCTGGACCATACCACCCCTTTAACTTCTATTTTCATTTGACCCACCTTTACAGAACCGCAAGACTAACTGGCTGTCACTTAATAATGAACTACTCGCCTACAATATTAACTGCCACAGGATACGTGACGAAATGACAAAAATATAAGAGAGTCTCGAAGCACAGGATAACATCCAAACACATGCATAACATCCATACAATAAAAATGAATGCGAGCATTACTTTCGACTGTCGTGAATTGTTGCAACTACCCAGCCCTGCAATGGTACAATTAAACACTCAACTCTGCTGCACGTAAGGGCAGAAAAACTCGCCAACCGAAGGTTCAACAATTACCTCGCACCCTTAGTCATAAAAATACCACCACACCGTTTCCACCGCAAACTAACTACGATATTACTCTGGCGGAGTCGTTATCGTCGCGGAAATCTCGAACGTTTTCCACCCGAAATATATCGCCCTAAGCATACTCGTCTGCATTATTATTACAGAAGAGCAGGGCCGGTGGTTGCGTTGCACATTTACCACCGGCATCGCGTTGCTTTCATGCTGGTGCGCGATATTTGAAAGCCAGCTGCGGCGACGCTTCCATTCCGGCGAGCTTGTCTCCGCGGCACTCGATCCACGTGAACTCGGCGACGTTTACACCGGGGAAAGGTATCTGCAGGCACGATTCGCGACTCTCATCAGCCCGCTGAAAACGACGACGACAACGCGGCTCGTGGATACGAGCCAATTTCGTTCGTCGCCCGTAGTCACGTACCGCCAACTCGATGCATCGGAATGAACGTGCGTTTTGTCGCTGAAGGATTCACTTATCTGACTTCGAGCAATGCTCAAGGTTGTTTCTCGAGTCATACCGGAAGCGGAGGGTTCGTCGGCGGAAAGAAAGGGAAGTCGTGGATTCGGGAGAACGCCGGGGAAAATTTGGTGAATCTGGGAAATTGCAGATGACTTTTTTCTGTTTGGAGCATTAAAATCTCTTGGCGATTTATTTGTCAAACAGTGAATGTAAATTTATGTAAATATTATTACGAAGTATATTATAGTTGCAATTCGTGTGATGGCAACGTTTTAGAAACGATGGAATACATGGGCAGATTGCAATATTGGGTTCGATGAGTAAAACGGTTATAGTAGTGGGTGTTTAATTAACAAACGTTAATTAAGTTTGAAACAAGTGTTGTTGTATCAACGTTGCTTTTGAGCTTCCGGAGGGGGGCATTGTTGAGCAGTATGATCAATGTCTGGATCGACATTTTTGGACTGCGTTTCACAGTTAATCGAATTATAGTATTATTATTGGTTAGTACTTATGGTGGCAAGTACAGGCATGCTATATATATATTAAAATATCTGTCATTTTTGGTTCTGGAATTGCGGGTGATTTTATTCGACGATGTCAAATTACGTATTGGTCAATTACTAATTGTCAAACGCAGAGATCGGTATTTAGCTGAAATAATTATTGGATAAAATGGAATCATTTGTATTGGACATTAAGCATGAAGCATGAAGAATGCAGTCAGTAATTTGCAGTTTATAAATACCATTTTCGAAAGCTTGATTTTAATTTGTTTCCCCTTCTTCTCTTCCTTTTAAGCTCGCTGAAACATTCTATCGGAATCTCTATTAACGACCTCAATCTGAAATGCAGCAATAAAAATTTTCGCGATCTGCATCGGTGGTTCTGAAGTTTTCTCTGTGCAGCCGAGCGTCTCCAAACTCCGCTCCATGATTAAACTCAATAATTAAAGAGCAGACGCGAATAAAATCACCGCTCGATCGATAAAGAGTATTCCGGCTGTGATTTGTTTCGAAGCAATTCGAAAAAGAAAAGTGTTTCTTGTTTCCTAAAGCCTTACTAAAGTCTTGACGCAGACGATTAATCGACCGGTGGCGAAATAAAGTATAAAATCATTTCATTCAAATTAGCAGAGCTCTACAACGACGATAGTCTGCTCTGTTCGTTCTATTGATTCCGAAGAAATTGCCTCTGGTTTATTTATGATGAGTTATTATTAATTTCAGCATTCTCTATTTTTTCACAGTAGGTATAGTTTATTTTCAGGCAGATTTTCTACAGTTGTTTGGCATAGACTATTTAAACTGGAATTTATTATGTGAGCACTTTAACTCTCACATTCTGTTCCATTCTGCATGAACCGTCCTGTTTAAAGGAAAAATCGGGGGTGTGTCACGCATCGAAGGCGCCAATCACCCATGGTTCATTATTTCGATTTCATCGAACAAAGAGTAACTATGCGGCAGTTGATTAACATCGGGATGACTAATGAACATTCGTATGACGAGTAATGCGGTTCGAACCACATCAAAGCGTCGATAGGAATATATGAAGCAGCAAAAGTGAGAAATTCGCCAAGCGATATTATTCTACAGCCACGCTTTGATCGCTGTCCTCTTTAACTTTCTGAATTTTCCGCGATCGAAAATAATGTTGTTGAAGATGAAAACAAATAACCGAAGAACGGAAACTCGACTCTTGTTCATTAAAGTCGAACCGTCGAGAATATACAGACTTATAGCTTGAGATCTACCACGGTGCTGCTTGAAACTTGGGAATATGGAAACAGAAACTCCTCTCTGGAAAACATTCGAATTGTTTCGATAAGCTGTAAATTCTCTGTGGCAATGTATTGTGATTAAAAAACTTTGTCCTAATTCAAACAACATTTCATGGACCCGTGGATTGTCACAAGGGAGTCTCGTTTACGTCTTTGTTAACATAATATAAATATTGCACTACAATTGTAGACTTGTTACGAAATATCAGAATGTTTACACCGGTGGGTACGGTACTAAATATTAATCCAATCAGTTTGGTTTAGTGAAATTGTTTCATGAACACGAAAGTGATGGTTTATTAAAATAGGTACGATGGTATGTTTTGAATGTAAACGAATACGTGTCTCACACCATCAAGCTTAGAATTTAATTGAAATACACGTCAGCGTATTGCAGAATTTTTCATCGTACATTAAAATGAAATATATTCATAGGAAAACAATTCATTTGTGGATACGTACAGAACCTTGTATTTTCAAGAGCTCATATAATAAACCAAGTTTATTATCCAATAGCAGCCTCAAGATTATTGCAAAGCAGAAAGTACACCACACGTACACATATGTTTGCACGCGTCAAGCGAATTTCGTTTCCCCACGAAGTACAGCTATAACCCCTAAAGCTCCACATACTGCATTCGATATTCATCGCTACCCTATATAGCTTTGCTCTTGCAACATCATGCATAGATCACTCCAAGGGCGATATTTATTGCAGCTAAATAATTTAACCGGTCCCAGAGACCGCCTCGACTACGACCCTTTATGAAAATATTAATACCGCTGTTAGATATTCGTTTGAAATTCTCCGAGGAAACCGGATGCTAATATTACACCGCGGGCATTATTTTTCACGGACATTGAAGTTTAATTTTGCCTCTTCGAAGGGCCGATACGCGCCTCAAGCTGCCAGAATAATTCTTGCATCGTTTCTGTTATTTTCCTTCCCATTTACATATTTGCGTGTGCACGTCGGTTTATCTTCTTCTTTTTAGACTGCCTTTACGTTCGTTTCGTTGTGTTTAAGTATTGAATGAAATATAGCGACGGACTTATGGTGCGGTTCACCAGGTGTGATGAGTGTTTATTTTCACGTTTGGGGACACCTTTTGGCCGCGAGTAATGCCTTTTTGTTTCACGGTGTGACATAAGTGATTAAATTGGTAAAGAAGCTTTAATAAACCGTTAGGGTGTTGGAGATAACGCGACTGGATTAAACCGTGAGACAGAAATGTGTTTATGCTCGCCCACCGTGAAACTACGATACTTGGGGTGACTCTTGTTTAGGGGTGTCAAATTGTCTGGAACCGGAGGATGGAAAGTTCGGTGGAAAATATGAAATTCTGGAGCTAGAACATTTATCGACATTTTGTCATTCTTATGGCTCTTGCGAAGAAGAGGCAAAAAAATACATTTTCGGCTTATTGTTTTCTATAATGAGTAACTTTAATTTGAGTTTTGCAAGGGTGATATACATTAAGGTTTCTGACCAAAATTGGCGCAGAAAAATGAATTAAAATTTATTTACTCCAGCCAAAGCTACTAATCACTGTAATCAATCACAAATACTATCGGTTATACTTATGTAAGAAAGATTCCACGATTAAATTACTGCTACAATATCTCTTCCTATTACTTAAAGCGAATCCTGTTTAAAATCACCTTTAACATCTTCAAAGTATACAACATCTTTTCTCCCAACCACACTTTTTATCTCGACAAAGCGATCTCCTCAGAAAGTCCCTCCACTTCTATTAATTTAACTGCCCTCATATTACTCTATCTATCATCTCGCTCGCCCTTCATTTAATTCCGTCAATAAATAATACCAACATATTTTATCCCTACTAATCCTCCGCGTTTATCCCTCCGCAACCCCTAACATGCACGTCAATCTCTTAAATACCATCAAAGTGGCACCGCCTCACGCTGGATCTGCTATTCGGTGCGAATTTTCTGGAGTCAATTAGGCGCAGAGCCGTCATCCCTTGCTCCCCGCCTGCTCTGTCAATCAACAACACAAGACATCAGCTTGCTCAAAGCACCGGAACCATCCAGCTTAATCGAAATAGGGAGCGCGTGCAGAAAAGGGTGGATACGTGTCATTCAACGAACTAATCTAGCAATCCAGAGGAAAGTACGCGCAAGGTATCGAAAGGTTGCGCGGCGGGGCAATGCAGGGCGGTCAAACACTACGGGCACTAATGTTCCTGATTTCTCAATATTTTTCGTTTCTCGAGAAATGGAAAACCAGATTGTGTTATTCAAGAATTCTCGCGAATTCTCGAGAAATTAAAGGTCAGAAGCTGCAGAAATCCAGTAGGTAGAGCCTTCTAGGCTAAACCTCTCCGGATTCTGGCCAATTTTTGCCGAACCTGTGATCCTAGGGCCCTACCTACTGGGTACCTGCGGGGTCTGGCCAACTTTTGGCTGAACCTGTGATCCTAGGGCCCTACCTACTGGACTTCTGCGGTTCTGGCCAAATTTTGGCTGAACCTGTGATCCTACGGTCATACCTGCTGGACCTTTGCGGGCTCTGACCATCTTTCTGTGTGCCTACGACTTTAGGGTTCTGCTTACTGGACTTCTACGGATTCTAACCAACTTTTAGTTGGACCTGCGATCGTTGGGTCAGGCGTATGGGACTTCTACGTTTTCTGACCAACTTTTACCAATTATTCTAAATGAGATTCATAATAATTTTCTTAAATTTTAGTTTCTCGAGATATATTATAATTTCGCGAGAATTTAGAAGTAATGAATTATTAAGTTTCCCGAGAAATTCTCGAGAAAGAATTCGCGCGCAGGAATACTAAGGGGCGCGTAAGTTGGTCGTCACTTGGTAGCGAAAGGGTGGCCACAGCAGGAGGAACACGCTCACCCAATGGCTGTCCGGTAAAGCACAATATCTGGAGGGGCAGGCCGGCCCATTTAGATATCGATTTGCAATTTCGCCGACAATTACACGAGGCGCAGAATATGTTCCTATAGATTAGATCAGATTAAATGAATATTTACGAGGGGCCCGCGACGCGACCAGCCGACACTGCGTGCGTGTAATCTGCCTTGCAAACACCACGACGACTCGTACACTTTTCGACGTGTACACCGGCGCTCGTTATTCCGCGTATCCTCCTTGACTCCTGAGGAAATGTATATACAGGGTGTGTTCGAACTCCTGGCAGCGACAGAAACGAGGCGATTGCTTGTGGGAAATGAACACATTTTTCTGTGGACCACTGCCGTCGCGCGGGGGTTGTTCTTTCAAGCCTGACTGCAGGAAGGTTAATTATTTTCTCGAGGAGTTACCTGAGTTGCGTAAGAGCTGTTTCGTGGAATTGATTGGAGGTTTTTATCTGGACCTCGGATGCCCTGAATAATTTTCCAATTTGTTTGCTGATTCTGAGTGACATTGTTTATTATATTTCTTTGGGTGGATCGTCAGTCTTTAATAGGGGGGGGGGGGGGGGGATGCCCAGAAAGAATAAATGATATAAATAATTATATAAATCGAGTTTTCAAATAATATAAATAATTCAAAATACAATCAGTTTCAATAACGCATTGGATGTATTGGACGTCGTCCTGTTGTGGCATTCCAGTTGGTTTCCAACGAATTAGAAATAGATGAACACATAATAGGGTGTCCAAATCCATTTCCAATCTATTCGAGCACCCATGTTATGGAGGAAGGATATTTTCGGATTTCTATTATTCTTGTTTCGTTCGAGCTTTTTGTTTCAGCTTGGTTGATTGATGGTGAAGTTAGAAAAGAAGGGAAGCATTTTTGTTGTAAATTGGAACCACGACACACAGCTGGGGAAAACAAGAGGAACAAAGGGATCGAATTGGAAATGGTATTTAGCCGCGTCGCGACGTTCCGACAGACGAATCCTAACAATCCTTTTTTCGACGATGTTGCCTTTGTTCATTCATGTATACACCGGGTGTTTCGAATCTTCGACACAAAAACCACACACTCTCGCCCAAATATATTTTACTCTAACATTATATAATATTATTTTACTATAATAATATATTTTGACTCGCATCAAGAATCGCTATCATACTAGAAACAAAGTAGTATAAATAGAATTCTGTTCGAAATAAGAAAACAACCCCGTCCACCACTTTACTGAGGCAAGACTTTCGTTAAAACCATTTGCTTTTTAATCATATTTTTGACAACATCTACTTCTTACAAGATGTCTCCGTGTCTCCAGTGAAATCAGACGCACTGTATATATTATTTTATACTAAATCACCGAACAATCGATAAACTAAAGGGAAAGGGATAACGGAAAAAAGAAATAAAATGGATTGATGGATCAGAAAACCAATTCTTTCCCCGCCTTTCAAACCAGACGCCCTGTGTGCAAAGTTCGTCGGACGTTTTCCATCGTTTTGTTGCGTCGACGGTGCGTGTTGTCCCGGGCCGTGCGTGCGTTCTACACCGTGATCGTTGTAATGGATTTCAGCCCCCGCTGGAGCGTATAGTTTGCGCATGTACCAAACTGATCTGCAATACATTTACGTGGCTGCTAGAATATTTACGATCCGGCAGATTTCGTCGTGCAATTTTCGATTGCCGTGAAATGTTTCTTGCCAAACTGCCCGGCACATCCTTGCATTCCAAGCCTGTTCCACGGTACCTGACGTAACTTCCAATTCTGAGAAATTTAAGATAGAAAAATCGTGCAAGCGTTATGGAGCTGGTAGAGCGGAGTGTTTCAATTTTATTTAGTAAATGATGCCTCGATAAACTCTTTTATTGAGCGGCCGGCATTGGATACACAGAGGAAATAGGTTCGTTGTGATACAGTGTGTCTGGGACGCCGTATCTATTCCCCATTCCTGCTTTTTCTGCTATTTCCCTGAGGGATGTACCTGGATAACAAGTCGATAATTAGATGGACCAGCGAAAGCTTCTATTAATCCTCAAACAACAGCCGTTTTTACTGGATTCCCAGGATAGCGGTGCTGGTGATGGAATCGATTCAAGCAAGATCCGTGTAAATTGCTTCTTGTCGTGGATTAAGGTAAACTATGAAATGGCGTGGTATTATCTTTTCGTGAAATGTTCACATTTTTTTCTGGTTTTCGATGTCAAGGAGGAAGCAAAATTGAGATGATATATTAATTCTGTTAAGGGAGCCTGGTACGTTCCATAGTTTAATCCTTTATATACAGAACCCTCAAGTCTGAGAGTATGGTCGGCGTGAAAATAATAACGCAAAGTTCCATTAAACAATTAATAGGGCGAAACACTGCTAACACTTTTTTACTAGGCCACAATTTCTTCACTAGTTTCTAGCACACACTGCCAAACAATGAAATCCAATCGCCCTGGTAGTATCAGTAACAGGCATTCAATTTAACAGCCATACACGCACCCTCTAGAGTCCTCTCTCGACCCTCGCCGTAGTAAAAGGGTTAAACTTGAACCAGGGGGTATCGCGACGAACCGGAGGTCGCCGAGGAATAAGCAACTGGGGTGGAATCCCTAATTTCCGAAATACAGGCGACTGGAAGGCGGAACGCGAAGTTCGTGCTTCAATTAAAATTTACTTTCCGGCCAGTCGCGTCGGCGGGCGCACGTTTAGCTGCGTGACTTGCCTGTCTGATATCTAATGTCAATCCGGTGTGTTGCTTAGAATATATCGTGCACAGTGGTCGTGTGAGCAGGCAGTTATGCAGTTACAAAACGTTGCTGCCGCGAACTAGCATAAAGAAAGGGACAGAAAGTGTGCGGAAAGTAAATGGCAGGGAGAGAGAGAAAGTGAAGAGAGCGGGTGCATACCTTTTGCAGGCACACCTGTGTACCGTACGGGAACGTGATTTGTACACGGGCCAGAAGGGTAGATCGATCGGGCAGAGTCGAGCGGGGGTCGACCGTTTTCAAGGATTTCCTCGATTGGTATTCCAACGATTTTTATCCACTCGTGCTAACCGATCTGATCCATTCGTGCGGGGGCTGCCGCAAATTAGCATTTTACGAGCCACCGTCGGCACACCGATCGCCGAGGACAATGGAGGGCCGTGTTAAATTCGTTGGAAAGAAAGGCAGAGAGCGGAGAATCCATTATCTGGATTGTGGAAAGCCTGATACTGCTCGGCTGTTTTATGCAAAACAAGACGTAAAATGCCGGATGCAAATGTCAGGATTCGAATTCCATCTGAAAACGCGACTGGACGTTGGTACCGGGGGTCGAAAAGAGGTTTGCGAGCCTTCGCATCCTAGGGAGGACGATTTTTTCCGTGCCCTTTGTAAAATTAAACGTCGAGTTCGCTTTAAATCGTTTGTTTCGTATTATTTATTTCCAGGGAGCGTAAAATTTGATACCTGAAGAGTTTTTTAATGTTTAATATATTAGTAGTCGTATATTCGGAGTCTAGAATTAGTTATTAAGAAAACACTATAGTGTTTAATTTCTCATATGGTTTTAATTTCTCCAGTCAGTCTTCCAAACAATACAGCTAACCGAGCTCCTACTGCACAGGTGTCTCTTACAAAATTAACCCCTCTGCTAATTGTAAACTAAAATTTCTTTCACAATTGATTGTAAAGTCTATATGTTTTTAATTATCGTAACAAGTAAAGCGAGAAAAATGCAAAATCTTAATTTATAACTTTTATAAGGTAACAGTACTTTATGATGAAGAAGTTGATACGAAAATGAAAATTAATACAAATTTTGTTTTCCTCGTTTTACCTACAATTCATTTTTTTACGACCAATTCTATCACCGTCATTTCCTTTCTTTTTCTCGCTTTAAATTCGTACGTTTTCATGCGAAACAGAATACAACCGTACGACACGCGGTGTAATTAAATTTACTTGGCCGGGGTCGAATTTCCAATTGAATTTCGGTCATTGGGCGCGTTCAACGAAATTATCGGTTCATTTTGTATCTGGTGGCCGCCTGCGTTTGACGGAATCCATTACCTTGCAAGATTGAGCAGGAATTTACGCGCACCAAACGGTATCACCACCCGCAAGGAAAATACCTAGCTACTTGTTGTTTCGATGCGAGCAGAACATTTAATAAACGCTCGAGCGGGTTTCGAATCGCGATTGCGACATTCATGAAACTTGTGGCTGAATCTATGTACGTCGCAGTATGCACGCAATGTTATGAAATCACGACGATAACAAGGACTTCCCTCGCCGATGTAACAGAACTGCATCGGTAAATTATGAGACAAATTGCTTTCATTCAATTTCGATTGAAAGTCTAAATTGATGTAATAAGTAACTGTGAAATATTAAAATGTTCATGAATCAATATTGAAATTTCTTTTCAAAGAGGAAACTTTTCATATCATTTTATCACGCATTACACAGAAAAATGAGAATTCTATTCAAAGTCTTGCCAACCGTTATTCAACACGTACACAGTCCACTTGTTTAACTAAATACAACAGCACGAAATTTCGTGAAAATATGCCCTAACGAAATCTCCGTGCAGAATACTCAAACTCCCTCGTATATTTATCCTGAAATTACTCCAACGTGACTCGTTCGCAACAGCCGAACGTACGTACCTTTCCAAATAATATCCGCACTCGTAACGCAGTCATCGTGCATCCTACCTCATCGCGAAAACCTTTTGCAACCGAGTCGTTCATGAAGCGCTTATTTAATAACGCGCAGAGCGCGTCGGCATTCGATGAGGCAATATCGGCTTGTTGCTTCGGCGAGCGTAAACACGGACAGGCATAAAAAGGATCGAGCTGGCCAGAGACAGCGGCGTGTTTCGACGCCAAAATTCGTTTCGAACGATACATACTCGTCTTCATATACAGGCTTGTGCACCATTATATGCCACCGGGTATATCGATGAAATTCGAAGTTGTTCAAGCGTTGCATAAGCCCGTCACGAGACACTCTGCTGCACGAAAGCTTCAAGCCTGGCCGATGTACTCGAAGTGAGAAACGAATTGTCCGTTCGTTCCACGTTCGATTTTCTTCGATTCTGTACTGGTGGTCGTGTTCGATGGAAATCTCGCATGCTTGAACCGCCACGAGGAAAGCTTGATACCTTGTTGCTCTGTGACCGTGTTTCCGATCTGACGAATGTTTCACACGAACCTCCCGGGATTGATACACGATCCTCGGACTCGGGGAGACAAAAATTGGACAGCGTCTGCTGAAGATTTTGTGCCTCGCTGCACCGACCGGTGGAAATTAATTCCTCGTGGACGAGAACGGGATTTCGCGTGTCTTGCAGACTTTTTTTCCGGCGGTCGATGTGCTCACTGCGGAACGGTTGGATGAAGGATTGTGAAATCTTAGGAGTCTTTGTTAGGTTGAAGAAAGGCCAGAACAAATTGTACTTGGATTATTGTGTCTGGTTAAAAATCGTGCATTGGACTCTTGCGAATTCGTGTATTTCAAGTACCATTCACAGTACTTTTGTGTCAGATTATATATTCCTGTTGAATAATTTTTAAATGCCCTGATACTTCTTCAGACGATGTTGATAAAATCTTGAATGATATCCAAATAATTTAAAGTTGATTTTGGAGATCAGGAATAGTCTAAAATTACATAGTTTTATTTATGATATATTCCATTCATTATTTTCTATTTTTCCTTCACTATACCTCACATTTTTTTTTACAAACATCCTTTGGTTTCTAACATAACATCAGTTGCCTGTGATATAAATATTAAGCCGCGAGGAAAATATTAGAATCGTGGAAAAAGAATGAGGTGAAATACAGAATTCTTTTCAGCTTATGAACTCTTCCGAATGAAGAATTCAAATCTGAAGGCTGGCCGTACGGTATAAGTAAAAAAGATTGAGTTTAAAGCGTCTATTCCCCAGGTAAATTGTTTGTGCAGATTGTAGAATTTTTCATACTCCTCTACTATGGAAGAATCTGTTGAATAAAATAGTGAAAAATGTACTAATGAAATGAGAAATGTAATGTATGATGTTAATTAAAAAGATACACTCAATAATAAAAATACTCTATTTGTCAATTTTTAAAAATATATTAGTTTAACTGGATCTCATGGCATGAAACTATTTTACCATTCTTTACGTTTACACGTTTCATTTCATTTTCGCAATCTTTAAAATGATAAATACTCTTTTTAGTCATAAAAATATTAAATATTGTTAGAAATTTTACTATCTTTTATTCAGGTAATTCAGTTGAGAAACAACAAGGCCTGCTTAATTATAAAAATTTGTCTTTCAATCCACAAGATATCTAGTGTTTTAAATATTAAAATTTCAAGCCCGCATTGTTTGAAATCATCTCGTGGACACAATTTTTCTCCCGTGCTGTTCCATTTATTTGCAGTATTTTTCATCGTCCCATTTTGAGCAGTCAGATCCATGGATCTTTTTTTCACGAAACGCTGACCTGGTCTCCTCATCCTTCGCCTCGACCCTACGTCTGCTACGATCAAATATTAACAAACACCGACACAAAAAAGTAAGGCAGTATAGTTCCTTGCGTTATAATTTGTTCCCTTCTTCACCGTTGGAAATGAATGTAAGAAAAAGGTCTTCGCAAAAAAAGGAAATGAAAGATTTCCACGAGCTTCTGCGGACGAAATCTTAAATAAACCCCCGCTGCTTCGAAACAACGGAGGTTTATCTTTAAAAAACATTTGCTTTGAGGCGGGTTCCATATCAATCATTCAGAAACTCCAGAACGAAGATGCTGCTTCAACGAACGATTTCGTCGCTTCGAGAATGCCCCTTTGCGACGGTATTAATAATTAAGAAACACGAAATCCCGGCAAATAAAAATTTTACGTCTGGACTGTTAAATGGGTCGCCTTAAAATCAGGAATTTCATCCATCAAAGTTAGAATTTTGCGACAAAGATTTAATTTTTGTTGCAATTTACTCTATTTTTGCAGCCGTGAACACAATATATATATTTTTAATAACAGAGATAAGGATATTTTGTAGAATTAGCATAGTCTAATAAAATTGATAATATTTTGTGCGAATTTTTCAATTAAAATAACATTATACTATATCTACGCGTTCGTTACGTAGTGTATTGTATGTATATTTACAAATATTAATTAGACAGGTTCAAACTAAAGACTTTCACTGGCGCGTGTTGAAATGTTGAACCTCATTACTGCCTCTCCAAATCCATCTTACTGTATGATAATTATCCGGACAATAGATGCGAGAACATTTAGTATCCCATCCGTTGTAGATTTATATTAATCATCCGCGTCGTTCCCCTTATATACGTTTAATGGGCATGCCATGGTAACAATGGCCGGCAGCCATGGATAAGCGAATAAACCGATGATAGGAACGATTAAGAAGCAAATTGCTCATTAAGGTACAGCTGTGTGCAATAACTGTGCTGAATGCTCCTGCATGTTCCGCTCGAACGTATGTATGAAGCTACTGTTGACGAACTTTTGTACTTGTTCCCTTTGTCAAAGTTATCCTTCTACGTTTATTTCATTCTGTCGTGGACAATTCCAAATGATTAAGCCATCTACAATTGTCCATTATCCGTCCAGCGTTCAATGCTCCTAATCACAAAAAATCATTTTCCTTCTAATGTTCATAATACGTAGTGTCGAATATTAGTAAATTTCGCAAGTACTCGTGGCTAAACAAAAATTCTACAATTCCATCAAAAGTGTTTTAGAGAAATATTATCGACGATACATACAATGTTCCACGAATTTTCCAGATGTACAGAGAACTTGTTTAAACATTAAATAAAGGATCGTAAAATGTATGACTTATTTTCGCTCTGCAAATTGCAGAAAATTTCAGAATACTTCCTTTAAAACGTATATGTATACAACGGAAATAACGTTCACATATATCTGCGCATCGATTTCCCCGAGCTTCATAAATATTATCAAATATTATCGAAGGTGCAGTGGGATACTTTTCGTTTAATAGGATCCGGCTGAGATTTATTAGAAAAGAAAAAACGGTCGATCTCTTCGGGACACCGATTATCCGGCATGAAACTTCGATGAGAAAGGAGGCGTGGCTATTCCACGAGTTAAATGTGCCATAAGTAATGCATCTCCGATGGAACATGTACACCGGAAGAGGATTACCTTCGATTCCTATTCACTGGATTTCATTCGACGCTGTTAAGTACGCGCGTATAGTCTCAAAATGAATCGCCGACACGAAACTCGGAAGTGTTGGTACGTGCAATTAGAGGCGACGTGAAATTTCGGGTGATTTATCACAGGACGAAGTAAGAAAAGAATGAGTGATTCGTTTGAAGAGGAAATGCGTTATATCTCACCTAATTCCGATCCTCGTTATTTCCAGGATTATCGACGGGACGAGCGAAACGTTCTTCGTCGCATTCTCTTTAATCTATGACCACTGATTCGAGCGTGAATTCGATTTTAAATAAAGGAGTGTCGATGAGGGATAATAATTTAATGTCTGACATAGTCATTTATTGCATGATTTTTCTAAATTTATTATTTCAATCTCGTAACTTTGCTTTGTATTTAATGTCCCTTTAATTATATTTGCTAGAAAATAGAATTTATTAAACAAGCTATTTACTTTGCCCCCTCTTATTTTTGTCAAGGGCAGTTCGACAATCGTTGGGTATTCCGTAATATAAAATGATCAAATAATACCAAAGTACAGTACCACCCCGATAGTGCTGGCAAATGTATCAACCGAGAAATCAAAAAATTTGTAAGCAGGTTGTAAATGCAGATATAAAAATATATTGATATCGCACGGTTATAGATAGGAACTTGCTTCTTTTGCGAGGAGAACAAAACATACGGTTACGTATAACATTATCGTGTACGGGAAGAGGGTACAGTACGAAAATCGCACTTTTCCAATTCCAATAACCGTATCCATTCGATGTTATCAGTCTTACAAAAATCTTCCATCTATGTACCCCTGTAATACAGGAACTATACAAGGTACCTCCGAAACCCCTTTAAAGCGAACAACCGATTCGATTTCGCTTACACTTTATTCGCCCCTGTTCACTGCAAGGCGCCCTTAGTGTTTTGTCGGCCATTACCCAACGAAACAGACGAACCGGAAGACGCGACGATCTCGAAGATCAACCTTATCTGGAGCGCCATGAACGCGACACGTGTGAGGGCAAGTTTTACGCTCGAACGTCACTACGCTTGGTATATCTGATTTGCCGCGAGTATCTACGCTTACGAAAGGCTGAGAACGAAATTGTACAGGGCCGTGCCGATTCTGCTTTGAAATGGGAACCCTCTCGACTGGTTTCCAATCGTTAGTTCTTTCTTTTCTCCAGGATTGTAAGTATTATCTACTCAGTATTTGATACAACAGCTTTATCAATAAAGTCATTGGGTATTGGAAAATATTTCTTTTGCACCAGCTGTCAAATTTGCATCCACTCTACTTGAGAATTTACCATTAACGATGTACTAAAAGGAAACATACCAGCCTCAGCTAATAAAATGTCTCGTTTATAAAAGTTATATTATAATGGAACACTTTGCATTCTGTATTTTCATGGAATTTCTCTTCTCTTTTTTTATTATAGTGTACCATGGTAATTTATTAGCTGGAACAAAATTGGCCGTGACACTGTGCTCCTTGGAACGGCACGTTTAGTGTCGGTGCGACGAGCAACGACCTGTCAGCCGGCGATATACGAGCGCTATTGGATTTTGCTTGTGCAATAACGCAAAGTCGCGGGAATATTTCTTGTCCTACTTGACGCGTGATAGAATCGGGCGAAATGAAAAATTGCACGGGTCGCGATGTAACCCACCACTGTGTCCCTACGTTCGTTCTCGAATCGAACAGGGGCAAAGCCAAAAAACCGATGACCCGGCCGCCGTGGCCAACGCGATGGAAAGTTAATTGCACGTGAAACGAACGAAAAGAACCGTGACAGGGTATTGGCCCCGATGTGTCTATAGACCTGTGCTGGAAGGAACGAATGTTTTTATATTGGAGCGACAGAGATAAGGGTGAGTTTTTGGGGTAGCTGCTTTATCGATTGAATTATTTAGCGAATTCTATGGGCTGCTATTGAAGAAGATGGTTTCTGGGCGAAACCAATCGAAAATTGAAACGCAGATGTGTAATTTAATTCATTCTGGATGAATAGCTGATTTTTACATCTTATTTTATATATTATTCTGAGTGTCGTGCTCCTGTATGAGGAGGAATGCAATTTACGCTGAGTAATAGTCTATTTTTCTTCTTTCGTACATGAGTACGAAATTTATTTAAATAGAAATGAGTTTTAATATAATAATGTTGAAAGAGTTTATATTTAGTTTAAAATTAATATTAATACGAATGCGCAAAGTTGCTTGGCCTAAATGCTTTGCATTAGGGGATAAAAATATATTTCCCTGGGAAAGATTATTATTATTATAATTATTATTATTATTACGTTAATCAACGTAATAATGAAAGATGATAAATACCCTTAATAAATTACTTACTATTCTACTATACGCTGCTTTTCTATACAAGTTACTAATGCACTTTTTGCCACACAGTAATACAGTACAGAAGAATTGTTTTGCCGCAGCATGATTCAAGAAAAAATAGTGAATTCATATTTAATATTTAAAACGTTAAAATGTTCAACTTGACAGTGACACTCTTAACAATTTCACAATTTTTATCCATGATTACAAGCATACATTTCATAATAAATGAATGTTTCCTTTCAACATTCCCCTTCAACATTAAATATGCACGATCTAAATCATCAAAGCAATTTATTAATAATAACGAGCGTTTGAACAAAGCTGTCAGCACATCACAAATGAATCAGCCACTCGTTTACAAACTCCGAATTTGCACTATTCCCTCGTCAAAGAATTCCCAGTAAACGAAGCAAACCGGATCCAATATCAGCGCCGTAAATTCTCACCTCCGCGTAACCCATCACTAAAAGATTTTATATCCACCATATTACCTTCATTTCTTCGCACCTCCATCCTTCCATTTTCTCTCCCCCTTTGCAGTATCAAATCTTACGGAAGGGAAAAGCCCCAGGAAAGAGCTCGAACGGGCAAAAACGCGACTCGACCATCGGATGGACGGCTCGTTTTAATAGCGCGGTGCCACGAGGAGAAACAACGTTACCGCTCGGTTCAAACCGGAAACATTTTCACGCCGATAACAAACTTAAAGCTCGGTTCAAACGGTTCAAATTTGCGTCCACGGGTAAGCTAGATCAAAGCTCCCCTCGGGCCAAGCAGATTTCCCTGCATTTTTGTTAAAAATGCAGAAAAATATCGAGAGGCTTTTTAATTGCCTCGTTTGTCCATCGCAGTATCTGTACATTCCACTGTGTTCCGCGTAGACGCGTGGACGGTTGCCGGACGTGAAAATCTGCTCTTCTGAACCGAGCTTAAAGTAGAACGGGGTGACGAAAGGCGAAGTTCGCTGACGAAAGCTCGAGGACGCTCTTTCGTAGCGGTAACTTTTAGCCACGCTTGTGTGAGGATTCGTGGGAGCCCTCGTGAAAGCACTCGTCGACGATAGAAACGCGAGAGCGCAGGCTGCCGCGACTTCCACGCGAATTGCTCGCGTTTTGTAACGATAATGCGAAAACTTGAACGCGAAGAGAATAATTTCAGCGACGATGTCGCTTTCAGCGGCGTGTCACCCTACGTTTAGCGCTGAGGTTATGAGTTATGCTTGGTTTATTCAATCGATGGTAGCGATAAATTGATTAATAATGTCGCATAATATTGACGACCGTCAAATGCTTTTAAGTACAGTATTTCCTTTTCTTATTTTTTTTTAGATTGAATGGCTCTGGTTTATGGTATTTTTCATTGCAGTACGCGACATCGAAATGTCTTGCTATTGAAATTCGGGAAGAGACAAACAAGACAGATATTAATTACTGTGCTATGTCTCTTGATTTATATTCAATATTTAGTACTTTTAACTGCCAGTCAAAGTAGCAATTACTTACAAACTATTACTTAAGAGTTACTTGCTCAGCAATAGCAGAAAACGATAAAATTCCAACATGACTATCGGTCATAAAGAATTGCACTTTAACTGCCATCCTGATTGGTACACATTTTTTCACTTACACCTCTTATTTATGAAAAATGAAATCATCCAGCACGCCAAATCTTTCTGTACATTAATGTCGCCGATTATTTCCCGCGTATCGTCCCTGGACACCCCTGCGCAATTATATCCGTGAAAAGAAAAGTACTTTCAGCGGTATGGTTGATTCAGGGACAGCAAATTTACCATTGCTCAAACGATCTTTACGATCAACCACTCCGACAGAAATAGTTTCTTTGTTCTTCTCTCGTGCGCCTTTGTCCTCCCGGCTCGTACACCGTCGCACAGTGTTCGTTTAATTACTTTCAACTCGCAACCCGACGCGGCGTACACTCTCCTCTATTTTCCAGCCATTCGCGAGCTGAATCCACACCGATTACTACCACTTGTTTCCTTCTTTTCCCCCCCGATTATACGGTGGTTCGGTTATACATACTTCCGATACGAGTTTCTGCTTGTCGATACGAGTTCCACCCCAAAGAATTTCACTACGGGGTGAGGAAGTTATCGCTGCCTTGAAAATTGAACCTTCTTATCGCGGATTCTTATGGAACTCGCCCCCCAACCCGTTCCCACCGTCGGTGAATTGACGATCGACATAAACGGTGCGAAGTGTCGGAATCACTGTCATGCTTAACAAAAAGAATTGGGTACTTATGTATATAATTCGTGGCGATAATGGTTTATGCTGTGTACGAGATTCAGATTAAACAATGGTGATGGTTAAGATATTATTCTGAACTGGTTAATTAATTTGCGAATGATATGCGGAAAGTTATTGTTAGGAGTTTAGGAAATTTTCGTGGAAATGTTTGGTATGCTGGCAGGGTTAGCGAAAGCAGAAAGCTCTTTTCTATTGTGAAAACTTTGTGGTAGTTACGATTTACCGTGAATCCTGGAGTAAATTTCGCCTCAACCCGTTCCATACTGTAAAACTCGAATGAATCGAGGAATGACGACAGAATATGGAGAAATCAATTTTCCGCCAACGTCATATCACTCTTCGATCCTCGCGGCTGCGCCTATTCTTCTTGAAAATTCAACGGCTCTTTAATGCGCCACGAATCACGAACTCTTTCCCAAGCTTTTCCTTTCTTCAACCTACTCCCCTCGCCGAGAGTATATCATCATAGTACATTATTTTTCGCCAATTCCTCCCATACTCCAAGCACCATAACCATCCCTCCATCGAACGTAAACCGTCGTCTGGGAAAATCATGTTACACTTACGAGAAGGTCGTTATAGCTTGTCGACGGCATCAGCATGTAATAATAAATGGCTTTTCCTATAAACTATAACGATTAGAGCATACATAACGAGAACACGCTAATATTCACCGATATTGGCCGACGAATGGCAACCAGCCTGTATGGCTATACGTAGCCTTTATTGCCGGTACACAGACGCGTTCTATTTAGTCGTGCTACACGAAGCTTACTATAAAAAAAGCCGTAGAATAGTGTGCAAGTATGGAAACACAGAGAAGCTTCTTACGGTGTCTCGTAACATCTTTTCGCTAAGGTATCCCCCCGAAACGATCGTAGAATCTTGTGGAAGAGACGAGAAGGTTATCGCGTCGAAACTCCGGCGAAAGTTGTCGCGTAAGGAGACCTAAATGGCGTGCTAAAACGCTGTTTCTATGTTAACGTTATAGCGTTGTGGAAATGAGCCCTCGGCGACTTGGAATTAAATCACTGATCATCCTTTTGCGAGTAATAACAGGGAGAAGTAGCAGCTCGCGGCTGATTTCAATATTCAATTGTTTTTTCAATTACGTTGCTATCGCGTTTTGCTGTTGCGTTTCGGTAACTTGGGATTGTCCCTCGTTTTCGTTTATTATAGCAGTGGTTCGTGATTTTGCGTCAGTTTAGTCTTGAATAGGGTTCAATCGTTCGTGTTACCCTTTAAATAATATTTATTTATTTGTGCTGTTCTATATTTGTATGAATGTAGGTGTCATTTTATCTACAGCAAGGAATAGGCTATGTTTTAGAGCCTTAGGAATATTTTATCGAGTTCAGATTATAGTTATTTTAATTTACACGGGGTGTACCTGTATAGTACGAGCGGAATGAAAATGGAGCAAGAAATACTGAGGGACGATATACTGAGAAATTTCATGTCGAAAAATTCTATTCTAGTCAACAATTCAGTAACTGAACACGAATAGGAAAAACATAATTGCAACTGAAATAATCTCCATAATAAGTGCAATCATATAGGGCAAATTTCTACCCAGAACTCTATCTACCACAAGGAAGTTAATTCATTACGGCAATGCCCGGTTTTTGTATCGCTTTTATGTTCACATAAAATCGGAGTTATCATTCAATTTCCGTTCAAATATGTACGGATTAAATCTAGGTTACCCAGAGTTGTCACAGACCTATCTTTGTTCGTGGATCCTACGTTCACAACGGCTTCTCTGTGCGATTCATCTTTCAAACTAAACTCATCGCGTGCATGTTGCTCAATCACTTCGCGTCGCAACACCTAAGTGCACTCCATTTATGACACAGTACTTCTTTTTACCCGCGAATATTCGCGAATTAGGTTGGTATTCACTCGACGTAGACGTGATAGGGCAACTGAATGCGGATGCGTACACGAGATAACTTTGAAATTCGTGCAAGAATTTCGTGACATCGTCGAATACATACTACGTGACGTCGTGCGTCTCGTTGCGCAAGTGTTCACATTTCTCGAAAGGCAAGCAGGCAAAGAGAGAAAACACGAAAAAATCAAATGACCCGAGAAAATGAAAAGAGAAGGGGGTTAGCAATTTGTCTGCAGACTTCGATAAGCCTGGCGGATTTATTGTATCTATAGATCACTGTTCCTAAATTAATTTAGCGTTGTTCCTCGGTCAAGAGACGGAAAGTTTCGGAAACAGAAATTGAGGCACTTTCGTTGGCCCGTTGAAATTCAAGCGGGAAAATTAAAAGTGAAAGGGGAGGAAAACGGACGGAAAAGTTCCGGCCCCGCGAAATTGTTTCTTTCGAGACTCGCGGCCCCGGGAATAAGTTGATTCCACGGTAAGGAGAAATTAAGATTTCATTTTCAATCTGAAAACAATGTTACAAGCATGTAAGGGGGAAACTTTTCTTAAACTTTCGAATCATTTGTTCTTTACTCGGTACGAGCGTTCCGGTTAAACGCGTCTTTTCCCGCGAACCTAGCTAAGTTTCCATATTTTAATGGGTTTACTAACGAATGTTTCTTTGTCTTCTTTCTTCGTGGTTTTGCCGTAATGAATGTTAAAGTTTTTGTTGACGGGCTGCTTTAAGGGGATTCTTGGTTTCTTCCTCTTTCGCCCCTGCGGGAACAGAGAGAAACAGATTTACTGTGTGAAGAAGTTTTTCAATTTAAAATAACAATACAATAAATTCGCCAGATAGTAGAAAGCTTAATTATCTAAAATTTTTCCGTACACGATATTATGTTATGAAATATAATGGCTGACTGACATAGCAATATTCTGTAAACAAATTTAATTAACATATTTTTTCGCTCCTAAATATAATATATCGTATTCTATCATTAATTATTTTAATACCCTTGTATATAAAAAAAACTAAACAAATAAAAAAGATGGAAACTAAATAAAGATTTCCCATACAATTAATACAGTAAATACCCATAAGTTATTTAAACAAAACCATATTACCGTTAAAAATAGTTACCAGGTGTAAAAGTAAAAAATTAGCATAATCTTGAATCGAAAAATCTCTTCCAAAACAATACCCATAACGAACACCAAGGGACATCGAAAGAAGAAGAATCGACTCGTTTGCAAACCCTCGAGGACTCGCAGGATGAGGAGCCCTTTCTCGGATTAGACGCAAACAACCACCCCACGGCACAACAGCATCGTTTCAACCCAAAACATCCCTATCTAAAGCTGCAAGGTGACTTCGTTACAACGCATTCACCGTCGTATCCTACCACCCCGACCCGTTCTTATCATGCATGTCGATTATTCAACGTGGATTAATGCCAGCACATAATCGTCCACGTCTTGCGTCTTTCCAACGGTCGTCACGTTTAATTTCTGAGGGCTTTGTGGCCTAGTTTCCCGTTCTCTTCCTCAGCTCGTTATTGCACGTAGAGAGGAACAGTTGATCCACTCGACAGTTGGAACAGCCGCAGCTGCACAACCTAGCCAGCCGGGGCAGGTATCTCTCTTCTTCCAGCATCATAGCTGGCGTAGTTCAGACCTGCCTCGTTCATGAGAATTGTATGTCTTCGTGGAGCACCTGACGCCGCCGATCGCCTTCAAATTTGCACATTCGTTCATCTTTTATTCCGTTTCGCCCCGTCTCTGTCCAAACATTCGCCCCTTATTTCGCGAGTTTTCGTCGCTGGTCTGTTGTTGCTTCAAGACTGTTACGTAGGTATCCAACAATATCGAAGCTGCATTTTCGCGGTGACGCCTCGGGGATACACTTGTGCTTGGCGAATAAATTTTTGTCCCGCGAAGTTTTCGATTTTTCCCGGGGAGAAATTATAGAGAATGGCCGAGCAGCTCTTCCGGAACGGCGCTGCGCGATACTCGCAGGTTTTTCCCCCATTTACATCCGCATAATTTCAGCGAGCTAACTGCAGAAACTTCGCGACCTACTCCTGTCCCGTGCACGCCTGCTGTTGCGTCGATCGATAACGGAAACCTGTTCCGTTTCTTCCGTTTTCTTCGTTTTCGCGCGGCTGACGGTCGGTTTAACGGCACGCGTTGTCATTCGAGTGACCCTGCTATCGCGCAGTGTTAAATGTGGCGCCGTTTCTGTAGGCTCATTACTGCGGAGTTGGTCCTTCGATTTGAGTGCACTTTTTCGTTGCGGGGACAATTTTTAGAGAATTTTCGAAGGCGAGTTAATGCATGCTTTTTCTTACAAGGGCATAACTATAAGTGGGATATACTTGTAACTCTTTACAGACACTGTTTCTATATTATTTTAAGGAGCTTCCATTTTCGGTTTATGAAGATAATTGGATTTTTTAGCGTTCTTTTTATCAGGTTTAGATACAGTCTGGGAAGTAAGTTCAAGAAACCAAGAACAGGCGAAGAATCGGACGGCAGTCGTTACTCTGTGGTATACAAGTTTTTCTTAGTACGGTTTTAAAATATTTATATGGCTTTCTCTATTTACTTATTCCTGATCTTCTTTTTTATTCATACGCATCTATCCGGCTCCTTTCGTTGTGAAACACATTTATTCTCCGCCTCCTATATAATCGTATTACCTTTCTCTATTCTTATCAAGTTCTTACATTTCTTATTGCTGTTGCTATGTTTGCATTACCACTGCCGCGAGCCAAAGCAAATTTCTTTTTATGGTCGTTAATGGAACACGCTCGTGATAAGTGCCGTGATAAGTTTTATTTTAACATGTTACAAAATAAGAAGAATAAAAAACAAAAATCCACACGAAAAAAAAACTAAATACTAAATTTAAAATACTTTAAACGAATAGTAAAAGTAATAACTAGAAATGAATTCTCCCACTCTTTTGCCCAGTTCAAAAAAAGAAACAAAGAAGAATCATATATCGTGGCACCTACTCACTTTTTAAGTCCAATTTCGAAACCTCCACAGTTACCTTCGGCCTCGCGAATCCCTTTCTGCGAAAGTTCGCTACGTAACGTTCAATACATATATGTACCTCTCCCGATACAGCGAACGCCACAATACCACGACCATCTCCGTCGACGTTTCCAAACTCCTTTTTGATCCGTACACAGGGGAGAATCGAATGTAACGTCGGCGATCGTTCGATCGAAGAGCGCCACTTACGTATTACAATCGAGTCACCGATGATACATGGTTCTCTTTCGGTTTCGCATCAGCGTTACACCCCTTTTGGCATGCTTCCCATCTCCATGGCGCTCCTATAAGTCTCGTTGGAGAGCACCAGGGAAGTCCATGGTGCGTTCCTCTCTGTAGCGTTCAAGACGTATGACCAGGCCGTCGTGATTGTGAACATAACTCGTTGGGAAATTTTTCAGCTCCTGCTGAATTGGAATATAAATCGCCCCTCGTGTCGAACGGCTACGCGTCGTTTCTGTTGGAGATCCTGTGCGGTGATCAGCTACGCGCTTTATGCGTACATGGCGCACTGCCATGTGAATTATTGCTGGATATAATTTAACATTAGCTGGTAGACTTAATGTTGTGTATAAAACGTGAACAAATGTTGGAATTTTTTTGAATTGCTTTGGTTTTTAATGGAGCTTCATATATTTTTATATTTTGTGGAATTGAACTTTCTTTGGAAGTTTGTGTAGTGAAAATGGGGAGAGTATAATATTTGCATATGGGCGATGTAATATTGCTGCGAATCGGGGCACGTTTTATTTATAATAATTTGATGCGCAGCATTTAAATTTAGGAGTTATCGGCGCGCGGAAATTGGGTATTTAATAAACGACTGTTGACGCGGAACGCTTGGTGAATACTCGATTCCTTTTGACCGTGTCCAATTAATCTTTGGGCCGATTGATGTGCAAAGCTGTAAATTATTTTATGAAACAGCAAACATTATTGAAAATATTGATTCGTTACTGATGGATATTGGTATGCGGTTTTTATACGGTCGTTTTAAACATTCGATTTATTTAGAAATGATTTATGCGCAACGAAATAATTGATGCAATAATTACATTTTTAATAGGAATGATTGAAACCCCGCGTATATAAATATAACTGTACGCCACAAATACTGAAAAGTAATACAAATATTTCAATTTGTAAATACTACATTAAAGTTTCAGAGAAATCAGAGCTTTTCCCATTTATGTTTCAACTCATTTTTCATCCGTTAATCAACATAATTTATTACTAATACAACTCTGCATAACAATGCAAAAATATTTCATTACCACCATTGACTGCCCAAGTTCATATACTAACTATTCCAAAGTCATTTGTCCCTTTATTTTTAAAAGACAAAAACTTTTCCATTCACAAATCAGCAAGACAATATCTCTCCTCGGTTAAAGAAGACAAACGGCAGACCAGATTGTCCTCGAATTTAGTATGCGATGACCATAGAAATTAATCCTTGATCGATCACCACTTCACCTTCAAGAATTACAATCAGCTGGAAGCTCACTCGGTCAATACTTTGCCATGGTGCCAACCAAATGCAGAGAAGTCCGCCCATCTAGTTTGCAAAACGAAACTACACTCAAATACGTAGAACGAAACGTTAGGAAATAACAACTATTTAATTCGTCACTCAATTTAATTTGGAAATATAATTATTTCCTTTAACAAAGCCGTGTATTCGATTGAAAGTGAATATGTGAATTGATGTTCAATGGTTATTTCAAAAAAAAATGTTAATCATTTTCAGAGCAAAATACATATCGCCATAGCACATGCAGCATTATAAACGATTTTCACTATAAATTATATTTGCATTCAATCTTACGTCTATCTGCAGTCTGCACTCGTAAACATTTTCTTAAAAAACTAACGAATGTCTCCGCTATGAATTGAAGTTTACCCCCATCTTCAAAAGTTTATATGGAGAACATAAAAATGCCTCATCAAAGGCGCTACTTTGTTGTCATCATTTAAAATGTCCCCGTAGATTCTTGCCCGAGGCACATTTAGCTAGCAACTGCTCTCTCGCAGAACGTAATAATCCGAGGAGTAAAGCCGAGGTAAAACACGGTTTTCACTGCGTTACATGCGAAAGAAAATGCATTCCCGTTTCCGTGAATTACTTCCATCCGCCCACTAAGAATATTTTCTCCGTACACGTATATACACTAAGTATTGTGAGCAAACCGCGAAACGATGGATCGTCGAATGGCGAGACTAGTTTGCAATGTTTTTCCCCTTTTATTTCTGCCTTGAAACGAGCTGCAACGATAACAGGAAGCAAATATTGAAACGCACAAAACTGTTTAGGATCGCTATGAAAATTCGTTCAGAACTGTTGAAAATTCGAGACTGATGTATAGAAACGCGAAACATTAGTTGATAATAAGAAACGGTATTCAGTTCTATTTAAATGACGATTCGAATGCGTTCAATCACATGGAATATTTATGGAAAACTTGTATATGTACATATATGCCACGTTTCTTATGGAGGGTGTTCATAAAGTAGGAGCAGGTTGCATTATTCAAATCTGAATTGTATAAATATTTAGTATAACGATAAGTGTTCCCGGGCGTTCTAAATACATATGATACAGGTGTGCACTTGAGTATGTGTATGAAATAACAATTTGCATCTGTAACTTCCTTTCAAATGGACTTTTATATCCTCTACTGCACTACTATATGGAATAAAATATTATTTTATTCTTGCATGGGCTGTGAAGTATCCTCATTGAGTATTTGTTCGACAATATTAAGATTAAAATATCCTTTAAACTCAGTATTCCGTTGTTATCACACAAAATATATGTAAATATATTATATCCCTTTTTGATAATCTAAATTACTCTGAACTCTAATATATTCCAAAAATACAATTTGTTTTCCAGAATTCAGGTGACACCCTGTATATGTCAATCCTTTCTTTCTTCCCCGACATTTATTGCCAGCAGATACAGCATCCAACAGGCAGCAAATACAGAAACAAAAAACACAGCCAGGGTTTAAACACAAAAACCTGAAACCTTTGAATCGTGGGCGTTTAAAAAACGGCTGCTCGTGCAATGTCCAAGAATCGACCATCGTGCACCGTGTTGCCATTGTATAGCGTTCGTCAATTATACGCGAAAAAGAATGGCAAACAGATACACGAAATTTATTGGCGATTCGCTGTATCGATGGTCAGCTAAAAACGGCACACTGTCCAAGCAAATTATCAATTATGCGGGATGAGAAAAATATCCGGGCTTAAACAAGCTGCATACTTTCACGTGGAATTCGTTCCCTTCACCCCAATTAGTTGGTCATCGATTTCTCTACATTCATTGCTAATAATTAGCACTAATTAGCACAACTGTTTTTGTTGCAGGTGATTGCCCAAAGGCTCGAGTATGATAATGTCAATGCTCGTTTTCCTTGGAACTATTCTGTCGTAGAGTGAGTAATAGAATTAAATGTATTTTTTATTTCAGTACTGGGTTTTATGACGGTAGAAGCACAGAACTTGGTCCATTCATCATTTAATCTTCAATTTTAGTAATGTTGGTGAAAAATTAAAACGATGGTGATTTTGTACGCCGTGGTGCGGAAAAGTTCCATATCAATTTCTTGCCTGTAATGAAATAACAGAATTTTACAAATTGCTCACTTCTGGAAGTAAGTCGAGAAATTCTCCTCAAATATATCTGCCACGTATACAATATAAAACAGGAAATACGTATGACTATACATAGTACAAAAAAAATAACTGATGAATGGAGTAACAAAAATATAAATCTAAATAGTATACATTCTGTAAAGTCTTTTTACTACCAGCTATATGTATATGTGTGTACCGTTTTCTCCGAACAGTTTAAATTGTGGCCATCGTGCTGCAAATTCTGAGAAATTGTCACTGTTTGTTCAATTATCTTCGCAGATGTCGGATTGTTTGAATCAGCGTGGTTCATTCTGATTGCATTGACCGTATCACAAATTAATGCGGTGCAGGGGTTGAAACACGTCGCGCCATGAATTAACGAAGATCCTAACTGTGTACCGTGTCTTTGTTTTAAATTGGCCGTGACAGGATTGTGAATTGCGCTTCTGTAAAGTCAGAGGCGAATTTCGCTTGGTTGATCTTGTAAATGTTACATGATGGTCGAAGGTACCATCTGGGGCAAAGATCGTCCCTCCGTGTGTTTTTCCCCCATAGAGTTGGCTTAACACAATCTAGTTTGCCATTTATTGGAAGAAAATGTAGATGTGGAAGCAAATGCAATTTAATGATTAGCGGTAGGTTTTTTATAAAGCCAATTTTGTTAGATGTTTCAAATGTTTGATTGGCACCTGGCCAATAAAATAAAAAAAAATTTAAAATAAAATAAATTAAAAAATGATAAATTCGATATTCGACACCTATACTCAGTTTCTTGAATTACATTAATTATCGTTTTCTAACATCGAAAGGGTTGCGCTCTTTACGTCCCGCTATTATAAAACAACCAGCCACTTTTGCTAAAAATATCGCTCCCTTTTTAGCGCCAATAAAAAATATCGATCCCTTCCAGGACAATTTGCGCTTCCCCAGTAGTCCTCTTGTACCCGCACACCGTATTTGTAATATAAAATCTAAGGCGACGCCGACGACATTCCAGAAGGTCCAGATCACTTACAAATAGGTGCACAAAATTGTTAACAATTCCATTAACAAAGATAGCTATATTTCCGTAATATTTTTCCCAACGATTGACCACGCAGGAATTTCTCATAATTGTTCAGATTCAACGATACTTGTCGCCGGGCCGAGAAATCAGTAAAGCATAATCGAACCAGTCCGTGAAATTGCTTTCCAGTACTCTGGGATTAATTCGCCATAAGACATTCTTAATTCAAGCGATGAATCTGTCTTCCCACAATTTCCTCTCCGATACACCCGATAATGACAGGCTGTACGCTTAATTTAACAGCTGCACCCCTTGCTTCGGGTTAACGATAACGTGATTCAAAGATATAAGGATACACCGCTGCCTCCTCGATTCCGGCTTTCAGTTTGCACTTCCACGGTATTAAATATTCCAATCGTGCATTCGATGAAATTCACTGTCTATAGTCTAACTCTATACGATAGTCCCTCAAACAATATTTATTTAGTCGGTATCGATTCCGTTGGCATGATATTGCTTCCCCGTGTCGTGCTTGCATTTTACCTCCCTTTCTCTCTCTCCCACCCACACTCTGTTCCTATCTGTCTGCCCTCTCTATTTTCCCTCTCTTTTTTCATCGCTAAAACCCGTGGCCCACACTCGTTTCTAGCCGTTTCTATCGCAATTTCTTGCACGGCTGTTCAAAAATCGCTCGGGCTTCGGGGCAAACTAATTTATAAACATACAAGATTCGAATCGTCGAGTTTGTTCCGCGCGAAACGCACGACCGGCTTATAGATTTCCACGTGGGCGCGGTAAAAATTTGTCATGGGGAAAAAGTTAGAGAGGGGGCTGGGAAAAAAGCAGAGTATAATAGGAATGTCGAACGGACGGGGTTGGGGATTGGAAGCTGTTTCCGCGTCCACAATGCTATTTCCGGCAGAATGATGGATTCAATTTTCGATAGAAATACATTCGACTCGATAGGTACAATATTATCTTCCGGGACTGATACCGCATGAAAGAAGCCTCGAAATGGCCGACTAGATTGCCCTTATCCTGTGTCGAAATTGAAATAGTTTTAAAGTTCATTAATTGTGTTGGTAATACATGCAATTAATTTGTCAATGTTTTTAAGAGGATTTGTGCATAGAAAGTTGGTGGACCAGTTGAAATATTAGTGCAGAGTAAGTTAATTATTCCACACGTTACAATTTGGCCAGGATTACGTGGTAACGCAAGTACAATATAATATACATATAACGATAAACCGGTAGATATTGATTTCAGTAAATACATATTCTATGCAATTATGTACAGATGTATCGAATATTCATTTTAATATATGCACACTCACATTACAGAAACTTTCCAGATGGAACAAAAAGTTCATTGAAACTTTTGCCTGACATATGCACTTACAGTAAGATATAATTCAACAATTTCTTACGGTTCTTTTTGAAACCAGATCCCTTATTCTTAATTGTTCTTACGTATAGTATCATTCATCTGTATACATCATTCGTCTACTTTCAGTTTGCACATAATAACAATAAGATTATGCTTCAAATTAAAGTCACGTAGTGAAGACATTACCATTATCGTCTACTTACTATTAATATTACTATTACTATTAGTCAGAATCAGTACATCAATTTACCTCCATCGTTTCCAATGATACAGCCGCAATAATAATAGCAAAATTTACACACCACCATGTGCCAAGCTTGATGCATTAAAATGTTCTACCCTGAACCAAATATACGTTCCCCGAATATCAAATGAATACCAGCTTCAATTCTACCCCCAGAATTCCAGCCATTCTCAGAACTTAGCAATCTAAAACCGCCCCACCGTTCAACGTGTGCCGCGGAACCACTGCTGAAAATTTTATCGCAAAATAATTTTCACGGCAATGCCGGCGTCGCATCGCGCACCAGATTTGCACGAACGTTACAGCGTGCTCAAAGATCCACCTGGCATTCCCTCTCAATTTTACTACCACCAACAATGCTTCGCGCTGCCTCCTGATTATCACCTCTGACACGCAGATATAACGACGCCGGGTTAGCGGTTTTAATTAACGACATTAACTCATCCTGCCGCGAGTCCCGTATATTTGCCACCGTAATACGTGCAGAGTATGATTCGTAATATTCATTTTTATTCCGATAGCGTTGATACGCGGATGCGCGCCGCTTTCGTTTTATTCCCTCGTTAGATCTCTTTCACACGGGGATACCTGTATTGCGATACACGTACGATGGAACGTCCGTGTGTACCGGTGGAAGGGTTCACGCGACGATTCTCCTGACATACTATCAGGATATTAATTTCACTGCTGCACGAATTTACTTTACTCGACTTTACCCGCGTTAACTCGAATCTCTATAATTCGAAAGCTGCTATAAAATTAGAATTTTCTTCACTCCCTTCCGCTCCAGTGTAAAATCCACTGCAGCTCGAGATATAAACCCCCTATAACTCGAATTATTTGCAACGTTCAGACGCGCTATTTCACCCTTGCGATTCGAATTCAAGGAAGCTCGATCCTTACAAGTTGGAGTTTATATGGATAAGTTAAAGTTCCATCATCGCTGTCTCTGAAACTCCGAGGTGCCGTAGTGTAAAGCGTGTGTAAGTCGAATTTTCGTTCGTTACGGCTCTCTTTCTCGAAAACTTCGACAAGTCGAGACCCCATAATTCCATGGTTTTACTTCCTCCCCTGTGATTCGAGTTACCGAGGTTCGACTGCACTGTATATGCACTTTTCTGTCGCCCGCTGTACTTTTTGCACGGGGGCGACAGGCGTAGGAGGATACTGTATCGCACGAGTATCTCTGTATTTCAGTTCCCGAGTTTGCGTATCGCAAACTAGTCTCCCGTGCAAGTGTCGCCGTGTGAATTAAGTCTCACGGTACCGTCCAGAGCGTAATCTAAAACTAGCGAAATTAACCTTGGATCGTATCGCGGGGCATTCGTGACAAGGTGTCCTAACAGAAGTACTTTATTCCTTTTTATTGCCTTTCGACGCAACACGCGTCGTCTGGGTTCCTATACATGAAAACGAATCGCGTGTCCGTGCGTGTAAAATGACGCTCAGACGAATGGTTCGAAATAAATCCTACTTACGGTTGAATTGTGCATCGAACGATGCACACTTGAACGGGCTTGTTCTATTAAACGCGAATAATAAGTGTTACGGTGTGTTGTGTACAGGTACAGGACTTTATTTGCTCCTCGAATCCCGAGAACAATGTAGACATTCCGGTTGATCGCGATCTTATAACGAAGCAATGGCGTTCGTCTTTGTTAACCGCATTACTGGGCAGCTGCGTTCCTAGTTGCAACGTTTACCAATGGCAAAGTTGCAAACGATTCATTGGGTACGGACGATCTATGGGGTATAGATATTGTAAGCTGACTAAAATATAAAAGAAGACTTGTTTTTACTTTTGGTCTACGATAATAATTATACTTAGAGTATCGGATAAATATAAGTGATTGAACGATGAAGTAGTAGCAAGTTACAATATTAATTACTATTGCGTTACTTCGTTCGATATATTTGTTTTTTACTTTTTTATTTTAATTAGTTATAAACGGACCGAACCCCTCTTAGAAAAAAACTTTTCATAACATAACAAAGAAGGGACATGTACAAAAAGTCATGGCATAAGTATATCGTATTCTTTTCTCGAAAATTTCTTATCTACAGTACACTTAGAATTTCCGTACAAGATTATGAAACGATATTATTAATTGCACACTATAATATAAAGGAAAAATAGCTGAATGAATTTCCCCAATTGTATTACAGATAGACAGATACTTCTGTCATCACACGTGTGTGTACATGACACGTCATGCGAAAGGATTTAGCCAGATATGTAACTTTCTTTCCCGAACCGTTCTCCGTAATGGCGGCACGAGGATTTGTCCTCGATATGTTGTCCTCGATATGTTACCCGATGAAGCGGCGTATGTATTTCCATAACGATGAATGCCACAGGAAGGCAAACTGTGCACCGTAAATGTTCCAGGATTGGTCTAGGCAACGTAGCAATATCCTCGTGGTCCATCATCTCTACCAACGTTTCCGTCTGTCCAAAGTATACACTAATTGTTCTAAATGAAATTAATATACGACGAGTGCATTCTGTTGTAGACTGAGAGAGTACTTCGTAACATTTACAGTAATTCGCGAATACTTCGAGTGTCGTGCGCCACGCAAACTCTGCAATTTTCAAACACATACAATATATCGTGGCTTCCGATACTCCTGGATATTTACATTCGCAGTCGAGGTCCACTCGAGAACGTCCCCGCAAATTGATTTCAAGGGTCACTCGATGAACTTAACAGATAGGTCTCCGCGGTAAATATCGTTGGGAGAAGTGGAATTCTCTGCGTTTCTGTGCTTCGGTTGTAGATACATACAAAAGTAAGCCGTCGCGAGCTCTTCTTGGGATTTGGCACATGGCTGGAATAAAATTTCATTAATTCATCTCGTTTGTCGAATTGTTTTATTGTGAAGGTGTTTCTAGATTGCGTTTTTCCAAGTGTTCGGATATTATTGATTGAATCGTGCGAGATTATTTTATAGATTACCTGAAACTACAGTGAATACATATGATACTTCCCGTGCTTTCACTCAGAAGCAATTAATTGCACGTATTGTCAGAATTACTTTTTGGACAGTGATTTTTCAATGCGATTTAGCGACGACAATATGCGGCAGATAATTCTCAATGGTTTGACTGTGACAGATTTCGATTTCGATTTCGAACCACTTGTTCGATTATTCTATATGCATATAATATTAATTTAAGAGCTTGCGATATCTGTATTTATTTTACTATCGTACTATATTAATTAACGTATCGTTCGTAACGTAATAGATGTATTTCTACTTTTTGTACAAATATTAGCGTCGATGTAATTAATTCTACAATGAATACCTGATAACCCTACGAGGTGCACGCGACTCGTAACAAATATAAAGAAATATCCATCGCGATTAATCATTCTAGAGAAGCAATTCTCCACGGTGTCTCCACTTCCAGCTTTCCATTAATTATCGGTATGCCTATCATGCGTAAAGGTGTCATTTGGAAACGATTAAACAACGCAGGCATAAATTATATTCATTGAAGGAAATCCTCATGTCGCTCTGGCTTCCCCTTTGGCCGACGCGTTAAACGTCACGCGTCGTTCTATCAATCGTGCTTCGTCAGTTCGATTATCCCCTGTGTCATTCGATGTGATCTGCTAGCGTTTATGCGTCTGTCCGTCAGATAGGTTTCTCTCCCTGATTGGCTGTAAATAATCGCTCACCCATTCACATCGGCTTGTCGCTCGTACATCATACCACGAACGTTCAAGATATTACATTGATTCGAAGTGTTCGCTATTAGTGTTTGCAACTTTTCGGATAAATTATTCGCATTAGTCTTCCCCGGCCATCTCTTGCTCGATTAATCACTATCGACGTAGCGAGTCGTCGAACAGTTTAATTATTTCGATGCCGATAATTTCTCTGCAATGGCAGAACATAGATAACGAAATTGATCTTCATAAAAACAAGTGCACCAAAGCATGACAATAAGCTCCAATATTTGAAACGTAGAAGACAATAAAAAATCGAGCTACGGAAATGAAATTCGTGAGCTTCTCGAATTATCGCATCGAATAAATATTTCGGATAATCGACAGATACTATTTCAACTGATCTCTATGCAGAAATGCCGTCAGCCAAAAGCACCAAATCTCCTACACTCCTCTCATAGTGTTAATCTCTGTAAAGCACTTAAGGAGCTGCGAAGTTATCAGCAACCAGGTATAATTAAGCGTGTAACAATGAATCGTTGCGCTTACGGGTTCATCGGCACGTACACGTTCCATGCGCAAGTAACTCGCTCGTTTATAGACGCAACGTGGCCAGGCCACTGATTCTGTATTCCGATTCCAATGCCCCTGGCCAACTGCATACTTACCTTCAATTAATCCGGATGTAATTTTACGCGAGATAATTTCCACAAGCTTAATGAAGCGGGTCTTGCGTGACTCGTGATAACACTTGACAATTGCATAGTTTCTCTGTGATGTGAATTCATCGTTGACCTGGCAGCAGTAATAATTTTACCGTTGCGAAAAAATGGTCGTGGCTTTTAAATCTGTCCCACTACTTTATCTGCACAAAAATCATCAACGCCACATAAAGTGCCCCTTCAATTCAAACAACTTTTGCAGAAACATTTTTTATAGCTTTACCCCTTACGAGATATTCCAGCATTCACCGTAACCGTTTAAATGTATCACCCGATCAATTTCAGTAGAACAGACGATTACATGAGTTGCAAATTTAGTAAATAGTAAAATTAGTTCTGCCTCCAAGGTTATCGATTAAAACAACAAAGCCTACAAATTCTACCATTTATTTCTCAACCATCTTCTAATAATATATTGTTAAAATACAAAGCAAGTGGACATTTTCAAAAGCCACGTCAAATACAGTGCCCTAATTCATGTCATCTATCTCAGAAAATATTAAACCAATTCTGCTATTAACCACGAACTCGCCTCGGCTCTCAATTCATCGCCATTAGTATTTTCATTACATTAAATACGTCACCGCGTGAGCACTCGCACATTTCACCTTGCCTCTCGCATTCATCTTGGCGCCCTCGGTGCTGCTCTTAAAAAAACCAGTATACTACCCTACGCGACTATGGGATTTTCGTGTAAAACTCCGACTCTCCGGGACGCCTGTCATCCGTCCTGCACAGTCGCGTCGTCTCCCGTCGACGACAAGGAACCGCTGCAAGCGTGGCCAAAGGCTGGCAACGTGTATAACGTCGTCGATTTCGTTTTCTCTGCCGCGAAACCGCCACCCCTCGCACGAAATAAACGGCGCGTTCTGGCCACCCTTGCACCGTTTCCCTTTCCTCCTGGACCCGACTGCATTTTCCCCCTTTATCACTTTAACGTAAGAGTGGCTGCTACAACGAGGGCCAGCTTTATATACGCGGCCAGATAAGAACGCGGGGCGTGGAGATTTACATGGACAGCGTGAAACGCAAGCGTGCAGGAATGTAGGAAACCGGGACGGAATGCTTGGCTTTTTCGCCGGCCGGAAACAAGGGTCCGCGCTGGTATTCCGATGAGCTGCGTGCGAAGGGAAAGAAACGCCAGCGCCTGATGATTTATCCTAGTTAACATCCTCTGTCTGGCACGCTGGATACGTTCTTTAGAATTTTTCCGTCGACTCGCGAGAAAAAGGGGGTTTCGAAGGATTTCACTTGCCGAGGGATTTGATTAATGTGAATATCTGACGACGATTTGTGGTTTTGATTGTGCGATCCTTTTGATGTTATATCTGTCTCTTTTGGGAGGATATCGTGATGAGGGTCGTGGTTAGATGATTTGACTCGTTCTAATTGTTTGTTGGATCTATGTGGAGTGAATTCTTGAATTCATTTAATGGAGATTTCGCTGTAGGAAGTAGGAAGTATTATCAGATATTTGAAACAGTAATGATTAATTAAGTTGTGGAACTGTATTGTCGGAACGTGCTGTCTTAGTAATTAGCTAATGCTGCGCCACTTAGTGTATGTCAATTAAGTGGTTTTATATAGAAATGGTTGTTACTATTACGCAAACTTAATAAGATGACCAATATTCTGTTCAAAATACCTTTCCTTATTAAACACTGCGATCAAATTATGTATTTGGGATATTATCATCGATTTTATATTATTGGTACTACATACAGATATCGTATAGGTATATAAAATTCCAAACACAAAACTGTGGGGAAAAAACCGCACGATATTTATTATCAAATGATTTACGAGTTCGTATCTACTTCAGATCAACTTAAAAAATTAATTTATCATATATAACATTCAATTTACTCTTATCTACAATCAAAAGGTACACCATCTAAAATAGTGATCAGCTAATTTCCATCCATATTATGAGTTCATTCCACCCGCTCAATTATCAGTGAAGTAACGTGAAAAGCGCCAACTAGGTCTGCGTCCCACATTCTTGCCGATTCACCGTGAAACACGAAACTTTTCCACTCGTTGGCCTATATTAACGTCAAAGGATACGTGGATTCGATCGGCTAATTGGGACCAATTGGCGCGATGAATCCATCGCGAGTAACTGCGCACGCGTTCGCGGATTTCTCGCGTTGGCGAGCAGTCGCTATCTAAATTAGACTTCATCGTGACTGCTCATTAACGTCAAATTAGAGGAGCGTGTATTTTCCGATCCTTCTCAACCTGACATAATTGTACTCATCTTTTTCGCGATTCCGTGACAGGGACCGTTCCGGAACATTTCGAGGAACAACTGCCCCCGGTCGGTGTTCCGAATCGAAATTAAATTCCAAGTTTAATTAATCGAGCATTAGCAGTTCGTACTGCGCACGCTGATGTTCAGCTGTGTGGAATTCGTGAAATTATGAAGTGGTAAATATTGCAATAATGCATTGTTTGCATTATTGCAATCAGAATTGTGCGAGGAAAGTTATTTTTAAGTCATTTATTTTTATTCAAATTGAAGAGACGCTCCTGGATATTCGTGGAATTTCGATAGTTAACCATGCGGGCTAAATGAATTGGTAAAATTTTGCGAATATTTTGTTTCAGTAATATCAAAGCGTAATCTGCCGTTAATAGTTGTCTCAACACGCAGTGTGTCGAATCATATACATATACTGTGAACAATAAATTGATATTATACCTATTGAGGTAACACGGTAATAATAACAAATTACTATTCGACAATTGTAAAAATAAATTTTTTGCTTTATCTAATATTGAACCCCCTCGTTTTCGTCGAAGAAAAAGATTATCGTTCACTAAAATTCTGGATCCGAATCAAATGAAGATTAATTACATAGTTCAAATTATTTCAGATTGGACACATGTTTATCAGACATGCGTTTAACGAAGTTCTTCGTGATGGGCGTCCCTCGTCTTTCGTCATTTGAACCTACGTTTTCGTCAACCCTCTACCAGGAAACGGCCTGTAATTTTACCACTTCCCAAGGGACGCTACACAATTTAATCAAATTCGTTCTCGTAAAAACTTATCGCTTCAATCTCGCACGCCTATCCCTGGACGCGACATTTGCCGGAAATTTCGTGTCTTATTAGCCGCGTGGAACCAGTCGTCGGTATGTACAATTCCGTTTCACAGAAATAGCCGTCGACGTTTTCGAAACCACCTGTGTATAGACAGAGGCCCGTTATCAATTCCATTAAATTGACTCGGCCACGCGTTTGTTGGTCCCCTAAATTATTTATGACGAGGACACGGGCGTCCGTATCGGCGGCCACTGGGAATCTCATTCGTGTCCGAAATTAGGAAAACGGTGGCTTTGTAATTTCCGGTCGTTGGCCAAACACCACCGGCGAGGCGCACACACACTCTTTGCAGGGTTTCAATTTCGTGTACGGTCCCGCCAGTCTTATACAGCCCGTGGCCTCGTATCATTTTCGTACAATTCCAACTATTTCACGCACACACATGCGTTTCTATAATCTTTAGCTGGACGTATCTGATAGAAGAATGGATTTAAAAGTTGTGGTATCTAGACGTTTCTTTGCCTCCTATATTTTACAGGTTATAATAAATGATAAGAAAAACGAGGTTCTATGCAGATACATTTTTAGTGTCAATATAATTTTAGTGGTCGAAATTGTTAATTTTCTATAGCGCAAGAAACTAGGAGTGATTCGTCGCCGATAGCAAATGAAGCTTCATCTGTAAAGAATTGATTAAACAATGCTTCCATTCGTAGATAGCATAAATAGAAATCTTCTTCGCATTAAAAATACAATAACCTTTAAACAGGCAAGCAATATTCCTTACTTTAATATTGTCACAAGAATTACACCCATACAGGAATGGACAGATTAAAATGAATTAATTAAAACACAGAATTTATCTAAATTAAAAGTAATAATTGCTCAAAAATACAAGTGTTATACGTATACAAAAAGTTCTTTAACTTCCTGCGTTATTCATTTTCACCACCCCTTCCGCCCCCAACCGAGTGGCTTCACTCATCCCCCGTTCTATCACTCGCAAACACATATGTATACACGTACAAACGCTCACTTCGATTCCGACGTACGCTATTCTCTCTCATCCCGCAATTCATAATGTACCCTCCCCGTTTTTTACTTTCCCAGCCAGGAACACCAAGTCCCAAAGAGCGTAACGCTACGCCGCGATGTTCGAAACTCGGAAATCGCGGCCAATTATACCCGCGTGGTATGCACCGTTCGAAATGTCGACGATAGTGAAGCAGGGGGGCACCGGTAAAATGCATTCGGAAAATTAACAGTCCGTGCAGGGTGGTTTATGCCCGCGCAAAATTGTGTACCGCCACGAAAGTAACATTATTCGAGGCGAATAATGCTTTCGTTTCGGAGGGAACGCTGCGAGCATAATGCAGTGCATCATTTGCCTCGGTTTCGGGCCGACATACATTTAGCGCCGTGGCCGACATACAGACTGGACTTCCGGTTTTCCACTCAACCAATTCCCAGACGACTTTTAACGTTAAAAACGTTATTCGGTTATTCCCGGAACGGCGAGATCGCGATGAATACGCTCGGAAAATACGGCGCGTACCTGGCGTCGCGACGCCGCGTCTAAAGCTCGATCCACACACTTGACAAGCAAGGGAGAACTATCGTGTATGAGCTGACGTGATCGAATGAGTGCAGAGGAAAGGGAACGAAGTCTGATTAATACGTTTCAATGCTGGTAGATGGTTTTTTCTGGTTTTTTCGAAGTGTTTGATTAGTGTGCACTGGTTTCTTCGTGTTTGAAGCCACCCGAAGATTCTACAGCCAGGGAGATTTTAGATCCTTTGTAAAGATTCAATCTCTATTCGTCTGGTTTTTCTTATTGTTCGTCACCATTGCTATTTTCAATCATTCTCAACGTTCCTTATATTTTCTATACCGAGTATTAATTATTGGTTGAAGATTGCGATATGATTGTGCTTGTGATTGTGCTTGGAAATATTAAAAAACTTATATTTCAAAATGATAAATCGAATTTTTCCGGGATTTTCCAGATACTAAAAATAATTTTTTAACGCGAGTCATTTGTTCAAATCGATTGCAAGAAATTTTGTAAAATATGAGCCTGCGTTTTTTTAATCTCAAATCTGAAAGAAAATTGGGCACTTTGCATTTGCATACTTCTACTTTTAACTTCCATATTTAACTTCCAGACTTTATGCAATATGCAGCATTAGACATAATAACTGTATAACACATAAAAAGTCTAATTTTTTAAATCAAATTTAAACGAATGTATCATAGATTTATTTGCTGCCCATTCGTACAGCTTCGTCAAAAAAAACACGAAGCACCATGAACGGGTAGCTTGTTCACAGATTTCGCGTCGTTTACCAAGGATTTAAAACATTTAGATCTCGAGAGCGCCACTAATTTAATCGCACGTAACTCTTTCCCGGAATCGACGCGTCAGACGCAGCTGCTCGACATTTACGTTTAAAAGTAACAAATTATACCCCCTGACTCGGCAGAAATAATTAATTCTTAGAGAGCAAGGGGAACGTCTTAGGGGTGTGTCTTCGCCGTTATTTCTATCGTTGGAATGTTTTAGAGTATAAGCTTGCTGGATATTCAGTCGGTGGCAGAATGAGAATTTCGGGTATTTTCGAAAAAGATCCAAACGTGAGCGAAGCAGAATTTGCTATATACACACAGCTTTCCCCTGCATATGTAGTCACCGTAAGCTGAGAATATGAAACTGAAAGTTATTTAATGTTTTGAGGATTTTCGCAACAATATTTCCCTATAGGAAATACTATATTAACTCTAATATAAATATCTAATAACGTGTGAACTCTTAAATGTTCTAATGCAACAGAATCTCCTTTGTATTCCCCTCAATATGCATTTTCAATTAGAGCAATGTAAATAAAAGTGCACATTCCACTATCTTCTGCAAGACGAAAAGACAAATCATAAATTTCAACTGTCTAAACTTCATTTAAAGTACATATCGTAATATTAATATTCATTAATATTCATCCCTTTTTATTTTGTATTCAACGTGCAAAGTTACATGTATACGATAAAGTATCTCATTTCCCCCTATTCCAACTACCCCATGCAAAACTAAAACCAAACGATCGCTTCCCTCCTTGACTCAACTAACAAAGTTCCTACTGTACTTCAATAAACGAAATCACTCAACAGAAACAAATTTACTTACACAATAATATACAACTATTAAAGCTAACCGGCCCGGCGTCAGCCAGCGTCTTGCGGAATGTCCAACGGCCTTCATTAAACGTATTACTCCTAATCTCGCGGCGGCGCACGCATAGATGCCGGAAGCTTGCTCACTTCCGGCAACAATGACATTCGCAAGGTAGCCACGAGCTGACAATTACCGTGTGCTGAGCGGTCTGATCGTTGCGCGACTGCGGCTCCGCCGAGTTAACCAAGCCGGGACGAAATACTTCTGAAGTTTGCCCGCCGCGCCGCTTGAATTGCCGGCTTGCTTTCTCGCTTCAGATACACGCTGAAGCTGTATTACAGAAGCGGTACGGCGAATGTCTGGGAAATTCTCGAAATACCTGCCAGCTGCCACGGTCAAACGTCAAAGCTGGCTTCCAGACGTTTCTTCGTTCTATCGCTGTCTCTGTCCCTCTCTCTCTGTGTTTCTCCGCGATCTCTTCGACCTATCGCCTCCTATACACCTTGGCATCCGTGTTGCTACTAACCCTTGCCTTGGAGTATTCCATGCTCGAGGCGCGCGTTAATGCTTCCGACTGTTAACATTTTTTACCACTTCTAGGGTGGATAGATGCTTCGTAATACGTCAGCTGTCGGCTTGAAGTTATCATTAAAATAAGAGGCGCTGTTTCTGCACGCGCGTTGAATTTATCTTGGTCTTGTGTAATTAAGTTTGGCAGGTATCAAACGCGGGGAGGAAACTTTTTAGAGGATTTTTTTTCAACCACTTTCTTGCTCTTCTTCTTTAGATCGTGTGCCTCGATTTTATTTATGTAACTGCGAATGAGAATATTCGACTGTGTATAATATAATAAACTACATATATAACATTGATAATTGATTAATGTAGATATAACGAAATGGAAATGGTGTATATATTGTGCCCCTTATGAATAACAATTTAATTCCTGTGTGTACATAAAACGTTACAGCAGTAAGTTTACGTCAGACGAGTATTTTAATTAATTTCGGCGCCATTAATCACTAATAACTCGTATAAAGCCAGTGGCAAGTCGCGTGCCGTTCGCCATTGTGACATAGCTGATAATAAGAGCTGTCTGACTTGGATAAAACAGAAATTTCAACAGACATCGGCTACCTAGATTTATTATGATCGGGAGATTTTAGTGAACACTATGGTTTAGTTCAGGAAGCGATCCAGGTAGAGTCCACTTTGTGCTAGTCAAAGGTGGTTCTCGTGTACGATACCTTGGGATGCTTAGAAAAGAGTCCAGGTGGACGAGAATGAATGCGTATGAGGGTGGAGTTCGAGTGAATGATGAAATTGCCTGTTATTCGCCTGCATTGAACCGGACGACAGGTCCAGGTGAATGTTTGGGACAATTCAATAGGACCGACGATTAACCCAGGTAAATAAACATCTGTGCAGCGGACAGAGAGAACGTTTTACTGGGTGACAAGGTATAGAAGTTTGGTTAAAATATTTTATTTTTATGCTTGGTGATCTACTAGAAGGCGCTATTTATAGTATACGTTTTGCAATGCTATAAAAAATAATAATAGTTTGGTTTACATATTGTCGGATCTCTTGAACAAGTTTAATGTACTTAATTACTAACTCTAGTAACATCTATAATAAATGTTTTAAAATATCTGCACATACTATTTTCTTTGTAATGTATGTATTCAAACAGTATTTGAATAAAATCGAAGTGCAATAATATGCTAGAGTTTTCTACAGAAATATAATTTCCAAATTTGTGGTCTACCAGAAAATATATTCAATTACTGATTCCCTTTCTAAGATAACTACACTAAAAATTTCTCTAAATGAACACCACACAGCGCAAAAGCATAGAACAACAACAATTACAGTCCCATTAATATTATTCTTTTTCCAAGTCAAATAACGACAATATTGAGACTATTATCCTACTCCTTTAAACAATGGTCCAGACAGGAAGTGAAGCCAACAGATTGTTCATTTATCCCCGATTAACGTCTCGTATAAAAAAAAGCTATGCGGAACTCATTGCCAGTTGCAGTAGCACGAGGACAGAGAAGAGTCGATAAACGTTTGGTCGACATTCGCGTCTCGTCGGTACGGTTGGCAGCGTAGCAGCATAATCTAACTTCGTTAACGTTGACCACCGCGTGCTTGGACACTGTCGTCACTGTTACACTCGATGCACCATTAAGTTAGTCAACCTAATTCACGACAGTTTACACTCGCCGCTGGCGTTCATGCGATTCGGTTGCTCTTTGAACGACCCTTACTCGCGTTTCTCGAAAGAAGTGGAATTCCAACACTGGCAGACCAAAGGAACACCGATCCTCGTTTTGGTTAACCGAGAAAGTCGGTTCTCCTCTGCTGTACTATTTTTCATCTCTTCTTTACTTCTCCGAACTTGTCTCTGGACTTTTCCACGGGCTTCTACTTTCTTTTTCTTTTTTCCTACCTATTGAGATGCTTTTTTCTTATTTTTTATTCCTCCTCCCTATACAGTCACTCCTCTCGAATTTCTGTACCTTTTTATTTTTCTTGGCTGCTCCTTTTTCTGGTCCCCCCAGTTCTTATGTTTTTACTATCCTGTTTTACTACGTTTCCTCTTCTTATTTTTTAATACCGTTGCATCCCGTTTCCTTTCCTCGTTCGCCTTTCTCTTGGTCCGTTCATCTGTCTGAATTCTACTTACCCTGTTCCTGCCACTCTGTTCTTCCCCCGTTCCACCGTCTTCTATATTACAGCCGTAGCTTTCGCCCTCTCTCTACGTCGATGTGACTTTATTAAATTATCAGAAGAAACGAAACGTCGTTCGCCAAATTTATTGTATCAAGTAATACGTTTTAAAGGTATTGGTTTAAGTCGTTTGAACCAGCTTCTGTGTGAATCGCGTCTGTGCTTTCCGGTCGAGGAATTTTTCCAGCCGCACGATTTCCTCTCTTCACGTTCGATACTCATCCTTTTCAAGGGAGTACGCCAACCCCGTGTCATTTCTTTGATATCCTTCACCCTTGTGCGGTCAATTTCAAACGAGGCGTGGTTAAAGATTATCTAATTCGAAGGAGTGGCACCACACTCTTTCGATCCTTTGTCAGGTACAATTTCAAGTAATAATTTAAGACAGACGATCCCATCTTCGATCACTAAAACATCATGTATATTAATCTCTATATCTTTTTAAGTTTCGCGGCTCGTTTACCATTTTCTGGCGTTTCATTTATTCTTCTCTCGTTTCGTTTCGGAAGTCAGTGCCAGAGATTTCTCTTTTAACACCGCGACATCGCAATACATATTTTATCGCATACCATTCCACTACGGTGAATATTACACGATCAATAACATTCAGGTAACGTCCAATATTCGTCCCACTGATGGTTTTGAAATTGTCCAAATATGGACAAAATTGTATCATTATACATTTATGATGTTATGAAAACACTTCAGCTTAACGTTTCTGTGTTTTTTTTCTACCAACGAATTCTAACTCTGTTCGCATGTAATATAATGCAAAGCATCCAAGTAGGAAGCGCGTATATTGTGGCAAATACCGTTTTCTATGGAAAACAAAACGAACAGCCATGCTGCATTCCACAATGATGCGTTATTGCACAAGCGTAGACTTTTGTTCTGTAACCGTATAACATGGGTACCTGTAATATCTGCCACATCCGGATTACAGATCCACATTATCCGGATAACGCACACATCCAAACGCTTGTCTGCTGGCGGATTACGAGTGTACACGGCCCCCTCTCCTCAACCTGTTACATTGATATTATAATACGCTGCTGTTCGAACGTCTGATGTAACCCCCCGCCGTCTCGACCCCCGCAGGGTTCCATAGATATGCGATGGAATTATTTTCAACGAAGGGAGCAAACGCCCTTGTGAAGCTACGGGAAGGGTAGCTTCGACGGTTTAATATAGAATTTTCGAGGGTATATGTTGCAAATTATTTCGATAAATGAAGCGTATATTTTAGTATAAAGTTTCAGCGAAATTATAATTTGTGATTCTTATGTTTGCTTTGGTTGGAATTGTGGTGATTGTTTCATGGATATGTAAATTATTTTTGGTTTAAATTGGATTCACAGTGGTATCGCAGAAATTGTATTAATTATAATGATATAACAATTTGTGATTCTTGAATGTGCTTTCTTTCGACTTGGGGTAATTATTTAGCAAATATATACATTCCAGCTTTTTGCGAAAAAGGTGGGTTTGTATTGGACGAAATTGTACTTGTAATTACTGGTTGCTTCGTAATAGAACGGTGCAAAATTTTGTAGTTTTAATTTCAAATTTATTAGAGACTTTACTCGCGTCGCCTTTTCGGTGGCAGTACAATTTTGTGTCGTATGGCAAACATTTAGGAACAGAAGGAAAAACATTTTGCATTAATTTATAATATCACTGGGAATCTCGTGGTGTGACTGATAATAATCATCGCAAGGGGTACCATTAATTTCAAGAATTAAGGTAACTTCCATGGAGCCATGAAACAGCTATATAAAGATTTAATATTTATAGTTTGTGGGTAATTAACGTAGTTATGATAAAACGAATTCCTACAAAATATAATATTTTTTAAATTGACCCTCATTTGTGAAATAAGAAATGTGTTACGTGTGACAATAACTCTATTCAAAGTATATAAACGTCAGTACGATTTTTGTAGAAGCCCACGCTTCGAAAAAGACTAAAATATAGAATTCCACCGAGACAGAGTGAGCCCCATTCCCGGACAGACACGACATATCTCGAATGCCACTGCTTACTGTCGTCCAAAGAAATTCTTTTCATTTTCGAACATAACCTGCGGCTTTCGCTTTTTCCTCAGTGACCTCAATGCTCAATTTAGTAGAGTCCAGCTAGCATCTTGAAAACATTCTTTCTCGTGATACTGCGTTTTCCTGTGACGTCTCAATTATATTACTTTCATGGGATTCCTCCCTTTAAGTGCCCTCCCTTGTCGATCAATCTGCCCATTCGACAGGGGGAAACGTTTGAATAGCTGAAACAATCATTGAAGAAACGACCTTTTTCTCACTTAACTTTTCTACGTCCTGTACAATTCGCGTTGTTTCCTTTTGAGCCATTATAATTCGAGATTGCAAGATAATGGGCCTCGATCCGAATTTGTACATTTATTCGTTTGGTACAATCCATTGTATGGAAACAATGAGCGACTACGCATGCGATTTCGTGTTTGCTTTTCGAATGATATTCTGTACACGTGAGATTACTGGAAATGCTTGTTCATCGGACATACGGAATAGTTGCCCATCGGCGGGGTGTTCCATTGTTCGACTATAGAAACATAATGGAATTGATAAAATTCGAGGAATATTTGTTATTTTGTTAGCGAATGCATCGGAGGAATAATTTTCAATAAGTGAACTCTAGATGAATTTAATTCTTATGTGTATGATAGATATACTGGTATCGATTTTGATGTGATTGCGGAGCTGTCGGTCACATTTGTATTGCGTCTTTATACTGCGCCCTTGTAGACAAATTATTCTTAAACTAAGTTCTAAATATATGATATTATACATAATATCGCAGTGTCTCCTTTACTAATTACTTTGTCTGGTTCGATAATCACTGTAACAATTATATTTATATTACTACATGAGTAGTCATCTACTGTTCTGTGCATCTTATTTTTCACTCTCTCTTGAATAACGCTGTTTCGGTGGACTTCTGTGCTCTTGTCTTTTTCTGCATACTAATTGGTTTCCATAAAGTACGTAGCGACTGTTTAAAATTATTGTATATTTGAGGAAGCCCGTGTAAGTGCAATTACCAAGTTTTATGTATATTATTTGAACCTAACCGATGGAAACCACCGCTCATGTAAGCTTAATTAATACTAAATCCCAAACGTACTAGTGCCTAAATAACGTTATACGCGCAACTTGTTGGCGCTTACCCTTAACTAGTTGCACGGTACTAAATTGAACAATAACAAAACAAACGTGCTCCTACTACGCAAAGCAAAATATTATTTTGTATCATAAACGTCGTAGGATGTTACAAATATGTCCACTGGCAGAAAACTTCTGTCCCGGTGCGGCAGTAATTAATTCACATTAGTAAATGAAATTTAAACTATTTATTTCAGAATCGATACACACGATTTAATTGAACTCGTAAATTTATTTATCAGAGGGCAATAAAATGACGCAATACGCGGAAAATTCTATCTCGCCGGAAGCAAACGTCAGCAGAAATCGTTGGAATTCTGTGCACATACAAATTGGAAAACCTTCGAAAAAATAATTAAACACAATAACAATTAATTACCCAAAGATAATCTCCTCCGAACAAAATGCACCTGGACGATTCAATTCTTGAATTACCCATCAAATACCTCCACCCTTAATTAGTGAAACTCCAAACAGTGTCAGTCATTTCTCCAGCGCTGGTTAACGAAAGTGAGCGGAAGTGGAAATCGTGCTCCATTTTCGAGGTGGCGTAAATTCCCTGCTTATGAATTCGCGATACATCTACAGACGGGGGCGCGTCAAAATGCGCGAGGATGGAACAGTGGTGAACAGGGAAAGAGGTACAGAGGGACAGAAGAGAGGCAAGAGAGACAGAGAGAGACAGGGCGAGAGCAGCGCAAGCTCGTAAGCTCTAATCGTTCCGGCCAGGGTATTACTACGCGATTCTCGAGTATGCACTTCCTGCGAAAGCAGCGTAATCCCGATTTCATACTGTTGCATGTTTAACCTGCGTGCAGTGTTTAACGATGCCATCGATCGGGATAACATAGTCTGTTAACGAAGAACGGCCGTGTCGCGACGGTAAAATGCAAACGATGCATGTTTGAATAGGGACGGAGGTTCGATGCTCGATTATACACAGCTGTCACGGTTTTCGACACTTCGCGACCCTTCAGCTGCTCTGTGACAGACAGACAGATGGCTTGTTTAATTCTGTCGACGGAAATCGTAGGGAAAGCCTGTTAGTTAAATCCTAAAGTTAAGTTAAATCCTGAGCAGTCGCGATCGGGTACACTGAACCGATCTAAACACCTTGCGATCTTTGCTCTTGAAATATTCGTGCACATCGTATAATATATTGTATGTGCAATGTATTCCATGTACATTTAGTTGGAATATTTTGTTGACCAAGTATATTGGTGAAATTGAAATGAAGAAGAGTTTATGTTCTAGTGTTATTTGGCTTGCAAATTTCCTATGTATGTATATAAATATTGTACCACCATCTTCATCTTTCATAATTCCTTAGTACCCTGTGCTTCCTGTATCTTACCTTTAATTGGGACAGACCAGAATATTATGGACAATGAAGAGTTTAAAGGGGCATATGTTTTATTCTGCAGGAAACGAGGTCTTGCGTCTAATGCGAAAGTCTGTATTACTGCCATCACTGCTTTGACATACCTACATGAAAGGACGAATTTACTTCGAAACTCCTCTACAATTACTATTCACCAAATAGCATACTGCATACGTCGTGCCGCAAAATGCCTTCTCTGCAATATCTCCAGCAAATCAAAATAACGCAAGACAGTCTTCAAACCACGAAACAGAATAATATACCCCAATCTACCTGATGCTCGGTCTACTCTCTTCCCGAACAAAGTTACCTGTCTCACTCACGCTACTCAAACTCCGCGTTTCTTCGCGAAACGAATAGCATTTATTAGTACCGTCGACGTTTCACCCCCTCGATACTTTCGATGTCGACGAAATCTCGTTCGTCCAGTTACGTAGCAGCGAAACGAGAGATCAGCCACGACGAATGGTCCGAAGAGTCGGAGGGTTTAAAAGAGGAAATTAAATGGTGGGACGTAGAGGCGAGCGCAATCGGGTCGACTGGTTAATGTTCGCGACTCACTGGTCCCGTACCTTTCCAGAGTTCCGATAGAAGTGGGTTTTCGGCGCGGATAATCGGCACGCTAATCTGGCGGTAAGCCAGACGCGATATTCCAGTTGTAACCACACCTCGTCGCACGCTATCAAGCCGAACTAATCGAGATTTCGTTGGTTAAGGCCAACATTCCGTCGAACTAATCGCCCTATAATTTTATGACCGAACTTAACCCGGACTTCGCGGACGTAAACGTGCTCTCTTTTTGCCGTATGTTTCGTGACTTATAAATATCCTCAGAGTTCTAAGAGAAACAGGATTTAAGATGCAATTGAATTTTGAGTAATATTATTGTAGCCATCGTCGAATAGGGGTGCAGTTGTGGTGAAAAGGGGGCAATTCAGGTATTTGAGGGTGTAAGATGATTTGTTAATATTCACTTATTTTAATATCAATATTAGTGATATATTAGTACAAATTGATATTTAATATTATTAATATATAAATGTATATTTAGTATATATATAGCTTATATTTTCATACTAATCCAATTATATGAATATTCGATTATTGCACAACTTTTTATAACAAACTAAGTCTTTGCCACTTTCTTTACCTAATATACTACACCTTCCCTTCGAGGAAATGAACAAATGATTGTAGGTACTAAAAGTTCCATGGCACGATAGCGTTCACAACAATGTACAAGATTATCGAGCAGGAGTCTTTTGCAAACCATTTTAATACCCCGTAAATTCCGAACTCTTAATTTAAGACATTTTGAGTCGCCTCGAATCCAGCTATTCGTACTATCTCTCCCCGTTTACGAGCGAGACGGAATCTCACGTGCAAAAGAACAAAATGAACAGATTCGCTGGAAATCGCTCCTAGACGACAATGCTTCATTCGATTATTTATCTCTCTTCTACCCGGTGAGGTGAACGATGTCGCGTAAAATTAACAAGCGAAACAAAGTGACCCTTCTTCGGGCTACAAATTTTGATAGAGGCAGGCTTTTCCTCGCGACGAATGCTTCCCCTTGAGAACGCGATTTACGACGTCATTACCGGGCATAATGCACTCTAAAAGCACGCAGCTCTTCTGTCAGTTGTTCAGTTTCATAAAAAACTCAGAGAGGGATAAATTTGATTCATTCCTCTAATCGCGAACTGGCCATAAAGCGGCAAATTTTGCATTATACGGGGAAGGAGTTTTACGTTGGAACTCGACAAGGATTGTACTTTAATTATAACACAGTATTATATACCTAACTGATAGCAGAGGAAGAATGATAGTGATTATGTTTAGACCCGCCAGGTTTCATTGAAGATTTCATTTCTAAGAACTCGTTCAAATTGCTGTCGACAGACAGTGCTGGAAAAGTAACCACCATTTAAAGCTATTTCTTTGAAAATCAGATCCTCGTACGAAAATTACTTAACACAAAAATGATAATTGAGATCAGGAATCACAGACGTAGAGGTGATGTATGTAACATGTGTGGTTGTGTGGTCGTGGAGTTAATGTGTGCGACGTTTGTGTTTCGCTTTGGGTATCGATTAGCCACACGTTTTTTGTTAATGTTAATTAGTTAATTTATTCTTTTATTCTCTTAGTAACGCTGTTGAAAAACAGCAAGCCTCAGACTGCTTCTGGACGTTCATAACACAGGAAGTCAAAGTTTTCATTAAATTAATAAAAGTTTACTTATTGTTCCCTACAGACGTAATATTCTCTTTTATTCGAGTCGAACGCTGGGTCGTGTTGTTCATCATATGTACAAGCACGTTTCGAAAACGCATATCATTGCCATTACTTCTCCAACAAAACTCTTCACTCCTGTTTCCGGTAAATGAATTAAAGAATACCCAGTGCTGCCTCCTATCTCGCTGATTCAATTTCCCTCCTCAACGTCTATTCGCTGTTGCACTTAGGTTCATCTTCTATCCACTTACACCGCCGGTTACGACACAGGCTGCGCGTTATCCCCCTTAAATATCCTCCGCTGCAAAAACTTCCGCCTCATCAATTTTGCATCGAGCATTTTCGGATCTCCACGGTCGAACGGATTGTCCGACCTCGACTGGTCGAAATTCTCCAAGAAAATTGGATCTTCGTGAGCTGAATACCTTGACCCGTGCTCGATCCGCGACCCTACGCCAGTGCACGAACGGGAAAAATCGCGCGTATCTCTCGGTCTCGATGCTTTCTGCATCGTGGATCAGGATCCGTGGATCGCGCGGCATCCTCGCGTCTCATTGTGCATCGACAGAACGGGGAATGTCTGCCTCGTCGCCGCCGTATTTCCTCGTTTTCAACAGGTCCCCGACTTTCTTTCTCCCGCCGAGTTTCTCGGGGCTCGCATCGGCCCCGCGTACAAGCGGATAGCGCGAAAATTCCGCGACCCGCTCCAAGTTTTTATTGTGTCGCGGGAACGGCCGCGTTAACTTTTCCTCGGCCCCGGCGAACTTGGAATTCCGTTCTCTACCGGGTGGAAATATGGCTTGACATGCCGCATCGGGGCAACTTCTTTTTTACTATCCTTTATTTCGTTCACGTTTCCCGATCGTATATTGGATAAGTTTCTTTTTTCAGGGCTGGTTGATACGAGTTTCTTCAGTTGGATTAGCTTTGCCTTGGGTACGGGTTTTACCGGCAGCGGTTGCTGCGTTTTAGAAAATGATGGTTCGAGACGAGTGCGCGCCGTTGATTCGACGATGGGTTCTGTTAACGAGGTCTGCTAAACTTATTTAATTTATTTATCGATGCGAAAGTTCCCCTCAACTTTCTGCTGTCAAAGAATCGCTTTACGGGACGGTTTTTATCCCTTTTGGGGTGAAATTAGTATAGAGATTTTATTTATTTTGATCAATTGTCAATGTTTAATTATTGTACACTTGATGTGTAACTACTGTTCATTCGGCTACCTTGAAGACCAGAAATTCGACATAACTCATCGGCTCGAGGACAAGGGATGAAAAAACGGTCCGATTGGTCGACGATTGATGCTCGACTCTCGTCTCAGGATCATCGTGGTTACATCACGCAATAACATCGTTACTCGAAACAAAAGGCCCGGATGAGGGGATCGTGCATCGGTGCACGAAGCATTGTTATGCCAGGGCATCGTTACGCGAGCACAACTTCGCGTTCTCTGATATTTCCTATCCTCTGCTTGAATCGCGTTCACCACCAGTATCCCGCTGCATTCGACGAAGCGTGGCTCCTTTTTTGAAACTTCCTCAAAACTGACGTTCTTCTTCGTACCTATTGTTTCTGGTTTACCTTCGCCTTTGGCGAACCTTCACTTTTCTTGTCTGCGATAGAAGTAAAATAATACACGCTTCTATTTTAGGATACACGATGTCACACTCGTCAGATCCGATGATGTCATAATCAAATCATAGAAAATCAATTTATTGAAAGTAGTAATTGTATTTAAAGCAACGCGATAAATTCTGGCGCTATTTAATTAAATTGAGGCAGTTTCCTTTTACATTGGCGAAATATTTAATTAGTGTTATTATTGTCCAAAGTATTTCGAACTAATTTCAAGGAAACCTGACAGAATGCCCAGCAAATCTTTTCGCAACAGAAATAGGAATGTTATTAATAATTCTGATAACCGACCAACGGTTAAGGATTCCACATTCCAATTCCTTCTCTCTGTGTGTGTGCAATACGTGACGTATCGGCTTTCGAGTCAGAAGCGTACTCGCGTGCGAGACGAAATACCGGCTTAACTCTCGCTGGCATCCGTACTTCGTGGTTATTCGACGCTATCCTAGCAACCAGTAACGGAAATTGCTAACGACGGTCCTGCGGATAATCAAAACCATGCGCGTCGGTGTATCATCATCAAGAGCGTGTGTTCCTGCCTCCAGTCACGAAATCATAGCCGATTGATCTTAAAGGGATTTGAAGCCGGAACAAAGTGATACCTGTGTCCCACTTAATTAACGTTTCCCCAGTGCTCCTGGAGCCGTGTTTTCTTCGGTTTTTCATGCGCAGCATAACGGGGGCTGGCTTTGAAAAAGAATCTTCTCAACCAAAGTAATTGGGCTGAGGTCCTTTTTTTAATATTTTTGGGACGCTTTTTTTTATAACACGCGCTATGGTTCAGTTTTGATCCTTGACAATTTTTTGACATTTTTTATGGTCGCACAGGAATAGTTTTTAATATATTTGTGAAATACCCAACTTGTGCCATTGTAGATGTAGATCAAAGTATCAGAAATTGGAAAAAAATGTTGTTCTGGAATTAAATGTTCGAATATTAAATGAATCATATTAGAATACGTATTTGTTTTTTCAAATTTCTAATATTTCGAGTAATATTACGATTAATAAAAAATTTACTCGCGTTTAAATGATTCGATAGTTACTTTTCATGTTTTCATGAAAACGACGGATATCGAAAACGAATCACAATAAATTGGCACTGGTTTCACAGGCTGACGTATGGAAATTAATATGAGTTATGAGGAATGGTGAAATCTAGTCGGGGCTGAAAAACACGAAAGGCGCCAATATTTCTACGCAAGTGACTATAAACTTTATAGTATCTACCATATGATTCTAGCCCGCAAGGAATTGCACTGCAGGAAATTGCCTCTTAAAATTCAACGTTTCCATGAACCTACTGCTCTGCAACAGATAAAGACCAAAACTAGAACCACAACTGTAAATAGACATTAGGTATCATCTGATATGTACTGTAATGCTATACGTCCAGCAACAGTCTCGGAAAAAGATGAAGAATAAAGCACTTGTCAAACATAGTAAAATAATAATAATTTTCTCAACCACGTGGAAATAAAAGCACTTTAATTTAAAAATAATTAAATCAATAATCAAACACTCCGCAAAATACATAAGGGACACACACGAACTGAGACAAATTGACAAATACAATAACCTTATTACCTTTCTATCGCGACTCGATCAACCCTTATTAAATCACCGAAACACACGGCACCAATTCTCGCCAATCCTCGCCATCTTCAGACAACTCGACATCCCCAACAAATTGGTTCCCCCCCTCACGAATCGTACCCCGTTGGGTCATTGACATCCCGCCACCCCACCCTCGTCGTGTCCCAGAAAAAAAAATCGATCGAGAATAGCCCTTTCGATGGAACGCGTAACCTTTTCCCTTGCCTTATTCAAGATATCGAAGACGCGTTAAATTTTCACCGCACACGAACCAATGACGATGCACCGTTAACGCCCGTTCATCCCCATTCAGTCGCCACCCCTTTCGCTCGCTCGTTCCGCCGGATCGTGAAAGTTTCACGAAGATCGGTCGCACGTCCTCCGACCTGTGTTTTACGTTTTCCTTTTACGATTCCTTAGAAACGGGTAATCGCGTCCGAGAATTCGAATGCATTGTTAACAGCGGGCTTGTTGAACGGGCTCGCGTCTATTAGCGTGTATTAGTGAGAGGGATTGTGCTACGTGCCCCGACGTCGGCGTGCAGCTGCGAAAACTTTTCCAGATAACGAAAGCACGCCCCCTAACTCGATTGTCTTATCCTGGTAATATAATTACGGGCCCCTGCTGGATCCTGAGCTTTGGTGAAAACGGAATGGAATAGGAAAAGGTTCGTCCTGTTAGTGCCCAACGAGACGCGTCTTTGTTCGTTGCTGAAACTGCGTTGCTTTTGATGAGATATGAGTAATGCTCGGAGCTGATTTATTTAGGAAAATGAGTCCGTCTCGCGGGCCAGAGGATTTATTATCTGACAGGCCTGGCGCTTTGGAGATTCCTCCGAGAGTTTTAATGAAGACCCCCGGTTAGTTGTACTGCAGGATTCAATTAGTTTGAGTGTTCTTTGAGTTTTGTCATTTTTCCGTTTGCTTGGGGGATTGCATTAAGCGGGCAGACAGTGGAAATTATTTCTGCTAGAGCTGTCTACTGAATCCTGGACCATATTTGTATTCGTTTATTTATAAGAAGTGTTACTCTAGGCTAAGACAAACATTTCGTAATAATACATAACGTATGATGCCGTAAAGTTGAATTATTAAAATTATTTAGAAAGTATGCGTGACTGTTTCATCAAAACTGTATCGGTCTGTACAATTGGTTTTAGACATTACCCAAGATATGCTCCACCATTCGCCGTCTCTATTTCTTCGAAACCTTCTAAGCAAAGGACGGGACTGCACTATTCTACTGCTGTCTAATTTAATTGAACGACTACAGCGGTTGTACAAAAGATTTCGAAAATGACGACGATTCAACACAAGCGTAATAGGTTCAAATGCACGTCGACCGTAACGTCGTTGTGTTAGACCATTTAAGACGCTTTAGGAAGAAGTTGAACCGGCTCAGATCTAATTTAGCATCATTAATTGCAATTGTCGTTCTGGCCGTGGGAACGGTCAGCCCTGGGCGCACGTGACGAAAGCGCTTAGTAGGCTAGTAACTTTTGTTGTTGCCAGCACAATGGAGATCGGCCCTCCGCGTTGCACCGGGTGCAATGTTCTTTCTAGGAGCGCAGCATCCGAAGAACGCCATGGTATAATTGGTCGGCCCTGGATGCGAGCGTAATGGAGTTAATTGCTCGATAGACGTGTGCCGTTTCAACTAGCTTGTGCACTGTGCCCCTCGTCCAATGCGAAATTGTTTATTTTCGAGCGGGATGCGATCGCGAAACGTTTCGCGAATGTGTAAGCGCGTTCACGCTTGGAAAAGTTTGAACAAGATAGAAAATAAGGCTTCGGACAATACGTTGTTAATTCTGTTGAAAGAATATAATTCTCTTCCTAAATACCGATTTATATTTATTGGATTCTTAGAAGCAATGAAGGGGAAAGATGGAAACAAGTAAAAATAATTAATTGTGCATTCATTCTTTTGAAGCAACGTTTCAAGTTGCAAATGATTGTCAGCGGAACAGGAAACAATTGTTCAAAGATAAATCGAAAATAATACAAGGAATAGGAGAATATTAGATTCGTTCCTGAACATGGAAAATATTCAAATAAAAATGTATTCGCACTGGGTACGCTGTTTCAAAATGTATACTATCCAGTTTGTAGATGAAACTGTATAAGGTGTAGAAAATCAGCAGGAAAATTCAGTGGAATAAATGGTCTGAATATCTGGCACAATACACATACAATACGTATGTGCTTGTGTCCAACAGAATAGTACAAACAACACGCTGTCTTGACCGTGTGTCATATTTGACAGGAATTTTATTACTTCGACGATATTTTGATACTATCCCTTTTATGATCAATTTTAACAGCTGCTTTCAAACAGTGACAGCACGAGCAGCCAAATAAAACTCTAGGTATCTCCTTTTATCGTCCATTCGTCAGACCTGTTTATACGAAACCGACTCACAATCGAAGAAACGAATCACGAAACTCCGGAATCTCTCTATCCACAACAACGTGTCACGCGATCCTCAAGATTCATACTTGCACATCGAGGTCTCCCCATCGTGTAACCACCCTCCACCCTTGTCGCGTCATTAGAATCTCACGAGAGGCGTGCATCGCAATCCGCCAAGTCGCTAAAATAATTTTCTTCATACGCCCCGCGGAGTATTGTGACACGGGTGTACATTAATAATTCATAAGTCCCGACGAGATAATCTGATACGCATTTAGCTTAGTAACCGCAATTCAATTTCCGTTTATTATTCATTGTTTCGCAGGATCGTCTTACTTTATATGCTCCGCCAGGATTCCACTGTCTGGAATCACGAAGCTCCGGTCTGCTTCCTCGTTTTGACATTTCTATTTTGTGCCGCGCTTTCTCGGCGAAACTTCCGTTCGCTTTGTTCACACAAACAGGGCGAAATCGCGGTATAAACGAGAGGGAAGTGATTCCTTATGCCGGTGGAAAATGTGGAATGAACGGTGCTCAGACAGGGCTTCATTTGCGAGGATATCGAATTTGAATATTCGCGGGGAATACTTATTCAACGAATCTTGGTGGTCGTGCCAGGCATGTCAGCATTTGGTATAATTTATGGTGCAACAAGGGTCAATGAAAAGTGTTTCTGAAATAAATAATGCAGGAGATGCGATCAAATTATTATTTGAACAAAAATGATTGTTATCGAAGAATAAATCATATTAATAATCGTTTCCACTGACGAAAGAAATATAAGTAATCACAAACGGGCTACATTGATCACACTGGCCGGTTCATTCTTAACCCGGCGTTAGTAAGGTGGGAAAATGTAACAAAAATGGTAAGGTGGGGTCTCACAGACCCCATCAAATAATCTAGTGTATTATAGAAATCCATATCTTTTTATTCAATATTAGATTACGTATTGCTTAGGGGTCCTGTCCTTTAACAAAATAAAAACGCAGATCCTCAAAATTAAATTTTGATTACCCAAAAATACTTGATTAACTAAACATCTTTATATTTCAACGTAAATATACTTTTCTTAGCTTATATAATTAGTGAACTAAATAAATCAGTATTTTTTAGGCACTTTAGTATTGGCGTACAAAAGGAACTAATGCAATAATAAACATTTGGCTTTAGATTCCAATTAAAAAATTTTTTTTCTGTAATTACACCTTGAGATTATGTCTTCGAGGCACACATATTTTGAGCATTTTTGGCAACAGTAACTGGTTTTTCTATCCCGTTTTGGGAGACAAATTTGACATCTGCCTTTTGCGCTTCTTTTTGTGGTGGTTCGGCCGTGATCCTGCTTGGTTCAAGAGTGTCAGCCAGGTGCTTGATGCTATCACGCAGCGAAGTTGCCAGTCTAGGATCGCTACTTCTTTTATTTATATGACTTGCCGTAAGCTATTTATTTATTTCTTTTAGAAAGTTCCTTCGTTTTATTGTAGAATTATTATTATTTTTATCCGTTCGTTGGGTAGGTGCGCTGTCGGGTCCCGCTGTAGCATAAGCCAGATGCCCGCCTAGAGCGCACGGAGATCGAAAACTGTTACATAAATATAGTCACACTGTTGATAACGACCTGTGGCCTATGGCGTTAAATAGCAGGCTAAAAAAGGAGAAGCTACCCTGAGGCACGACACACTGCAACGCTTTATTAAAAAGTTACAGTAAATTTAAAATCGTTGGGGTCTGTGATACCCCACCTTACTAACGCCGGGTTAAAAATAACTTCGAATCGACTATATTACGTTCAACTGAATGCACATTCTATAAATACTCAAAATCGATGGTCTCTAAAACAGTGCCTTATATAAAAATATAATTCTAGACTAAAATATTTTCATCTTACTTTCGCTTATGAAATCACTTTCAGTGATTCAGTTTAGTAATACATACATACATACGTGTACATGCCACATCTTCAAATACACCCTGTATGCAACAGATGCACACGTGCTAGTACACGAAGGACACGAAAATACAGGGAGAAAATTTCGTCAACGCGTTCTCGTATTTCTCGCTTTTATTCCACGATGGTTGTTATTGTATCCCTCCGTATCCCTCCGTATCCCTTTCTTCCCCTTTCGTTCCCTTTCTCGTCCCGCAATCTCGCAATCGCTAGTTAAGCACACTCGGAACTGCACCGGTTGATTTATAACTGGCGACTCCTTGAATTCGAATCGCACCGCCACGGAAAATGCAACAGTTGCGCTTTTTGCGCTGTTTCGCAGCACATAAACGTGAGATATCGCGCTAATTTCGTATTCTTCTTCGATTTCGTGACACAACGTTGCTCCTTGCAGATACGGTCGCGGATAAAACACAGGTGCCCACTACATACTTCCCGGATGATATCTTTCGATTCGTGGTGGCGAAAATTATTCATGGATCCATAGCGTTGTCGGTGGGAGGTGCTCGAAGTGCTCGAGGCGAGGTTTTAAATTAAATTGCCAGAATAGAGCGCAGCAGTTGATCGTTGGATCTGATCAAACTTATTTGCAATATATTATTTTCGTTTGTAATACACAGCCATTCCTCTGTGGGACATTTGTGATTTCGCGTAACAATGTAAAGATGGCCTTGACATAAAGGATGTTCATAAAGGAACAAATTATTTTCTTATTAAGAAAATTGGTTAAACATTCTTGACACGTGCAACCCGGGGTACTTTACAAAAAATACATAGATTGTACTATCCTAGCGCTCGTATTCTAACAAGAACAAAATGGAAATTTTATGATCAGTACCTTTATGATATTCTACAGTGATACTTTCTTAAAAACAGTTCAAAAATAGCAAATTCTGAGTCTAACCAATAATTATTCAAAACACCCATCATACTTTCATCCACAAATTAAAATAATTTGTAAGTTAATTTAATTAAAACTTCACACCTTTCCAATTGCAATCGTAACTTCTGTCCAGCTTCTTCTTCTTTATCTATGAATATCTCCATCGAACAACGGATGTCTAACCATCATCCAATCTATACCTCGCGCTATACCTCATTACCAAAAAACCAAGTTCTCGCCTCCCAAGAATTTAACCATGAATCGTTTCCTGCATCCCACATCCGGACCGCGAGGGGGTCGATTAAACGGGCGTTTGCTCGCATGCAGGTTCCACCGGAACGAAGGAAAGGGCGCTATGGTTCCGCAACGACGGAAGTTGGAAACCACGTTCACCGGCAGAACGAACGAAGGGTGGGCCGCTGAAATTTTCAATTCACTTTAACGCCCCGAGCTCGCATAAATACGCGATGGCGCGGAATGCCAAATAGAGGCAAGCCACGCGTACGTGCATACAAATTTTGCTCTGTCGCTTTTCGTAATTACTGGCCAAGCAAAGGCCTCTGCCTTTCTCCTCGTTCTTTTTTTTTTCAGTGGCCAGGACCACACAAACGACGAAACGACCCCCTCATTTTCAGCACGACTTTGTACCCATACTTTTCACCCACGCTCGAGTCATCGTTGCGCTGGCTTCGTGAACGCCAGCATGCTTTACCATATACATACCACTTCCGGCGCGACTCCTCGGGGCTGGATTAAATTATGTAAGAAATAAACACCTCAGCCCCGGCGGCTGTCTCGAGCGTCTGCTCACCTATCGTACGGTACGAAGAATCTCACCAGACTTACGGCATGATTAAACTGTGCTCCTGGTGGTTTTTTGGCAGATTTTCAAGTTTCGAGTAGCACGCTTACCAGTCGTTACTCGGCTACATAGCGCCAACGATGTCCGGTTGAAAGAGGACGCAGCTGGTTTCCTTATCTCTGTGTTCTTGATCTCTGAATGTTCTGGATGAAGTTTAGCCGAGTGAAAAAACATTTATGCGAGATGTGTAATTGATGTGAAACAATTATGCAATTATGGAATTATATCTATAAGTGAAATTATGGAATTGGGGTGGAAGAATTCATGGATCCTAAAGAATACAAGATTGTATCTCGTTTGAAATAATAGTGTTAATTTAAGTTGCCTCGAGACTAGGTAACGAATTTGTTACCCCTTTTCTGAATAAAAATGCATGGAAAGTGCAGGATTTTTTCTCAAGGAAATAGCTTGGCTTAGCAGGAAATGTAGGAAATTTTATAGATACCAGAGCATAGATTCCACGATTTCCAGGAAGTTTCATGCATAAAGAAATAAGAATGGATATGTAATAAATCATTCGGCTGTAATGTAACCTGCGTAAAGTACTGTTAGAAATTGCCTTCGTACTGTTATATTTAAGGCCATAAATCAGAATTCCATTTTATTGCCAGCGTTGCAGTGAGACAGAATTTTCTCCAAGTCATGTAATCTTGAGGGCCACATGCATCTAAGCATTAGCTCGTGAGAATCCATTTAGTGGTTTATAGCAACCATATGGTACACCTGTATCCAGCCAAACGAATCTGTCTGACACAGTTTTATTAAACTCAGTTAAATCCCCTTAAGCTAGCTGCATCTCGACTTAACAAAACTATTTAAAACATAATGCATAGCATTACAAATAATTCTACTGAAGAAAAACCTCAACCAATTTTAACAAATATCCATAATGTAACATGTCACGTATTTACCTAGCTATATCCTATATCAGAAAACGTAAATAAAAAAATAATATAATATAATAGACATACATATATGTCCTGAAATATAATACAATCAATTTTTTTTATCAGATATGGAAAAGTGATTATTAAATTATAGTAACATTCCAACGTGAAAGCTACCGAAGTTCAACATTAATAGTTCGAATGCTCGATGAAGTTTAATATCGATAATGAACGGGGTGGATAGCAATCTTATCTACTGTTTCACCGTGTTAGCCGAATAAAATGTCAACTCGCGAACGGAACTTTGCGAATTGTATTACTTTACGATACTGTTCCCCCTCTGGCTCTAGTACACACAGTCGTGGTGCAGAGGTGCGCGTAATTCCAGTATAATGAAATTCGTGCGTTGGATTTGAACGGTTCTCATTACGGGCTGGATCGATCCGTGAATGTTTTACGTCCTTCTCGATGGTCAGATGAACAGGTAAGGTAAGGCAGGAGTTCACTTTGGTTACTTGAACTTTAAAGTCAAAGCAAATTCTAAATTTTCTTTGTTTCTCGTTGTGCAAGTATAGAGATTAATTATTTGCATTTGCAAAATTGTACTTATTGGTAACGTAGGCGACGGACAATTAATTAATGAATTAATAGGATTTCCTCTCTACGGTAATTTATTGCTGTTCCTTATTATTAAAATCATATAGAATGTTCGAATGAAGGAGAAAAAAACACGAAGATGAGACAGAAAATAGTTATCTCCAACAAAATTTGTTAAAAACCCCCAAAATAAAGATATTAAATATAGTAAAACACAAGGTGTACAGAAGAAAATTGTCTAAGACTACAAATCACTATCACACTCTGTTACATCTAATCCTCCATAATGTTCTACGACTACTTGACTCTCGATTACTATTTACACGGATTCTTGTCTTCTCCTTCTTTTGCGTTCGACGACTCAATAAAATATATCGCTGTGTTCACTGCAAGTATGAACACATGATCTGGTACACCGGGAAAACTTGTTCCGATCAAGAGGATAAACAGTGCGTCCATACTATCTCGACGTATCTAGTACAGACTAGACGGCGCACGTGTGCACGAGAGAGGGTAAGGATCAAGTACCATTTCCTGAAGATTTAGACTAACAGCGGACCGGCAAGTGTCGCTTTCTCTTTGCGAACGGAACGAACAATGTGTACATTTGAGCCTCGTAAATAGAGAGAGGAGAGGTTCGTGAGAATTTCCTTCTACATCGTCGGCTCAATTTATCGTATTTGAAGCTAGCAGCGCGTTAACAGTTGGTTCACGCTAGCCAGTAATTCTCGCGAATTGAGTAATTTCAAGGGCTGTTGGGAATTCGACGTTTTGCATAGAATCCGAGAGAGAGAGAATGAAGGGAGTGAATCTTGGGGATGGTGGTTTGCGAAAATGATTAAATGAGGAGGAATAATAACAAAGGAGAGATTCGAACGAGTTGAAAGAGATTTGAGAGGAGAATATTAAATAATAGTGATTTTGCAGATGTCCATATTGTATGGACAAAACCGATAAAACCTACAAAATCTAGAAGATATTAATAGAAGAATAAAACCTAGAAGATATTCATCATGAGTATATGTATTCATATGTATATGCTAGTAGTATCTCCGTTACTTCGAAGTCAATGTAAGAATTAAATTGTACCTGAATGGATTGGATGGTAGTCACCTTTTCAAAGTACTTAAAAGTTACAGTGTCCTGTCTGACATAACTCCTATTCAATCAGAAGTAATTCCTGGAGTTAAATCTAACAAAATTATATTCTTATATATAGATAAGTTCTGGGCTCAATTTAACTTCGAGATCGATTTGGTCCCAGAGTCCATTTGGTCCCATCGTCCTTTTCATCTCAAAGTCCACTTGATTCTAGGATCCTCTTGGTCTAAGGGTCCACTTAGTTCCAAGCTCCTCTTAACCTCAGATTAAGACGACACTTGACCCCAGAGTCCATTTGACCCAGAGATCTAACTTGCCCAAATTTCCATTTGGTTTGTGGTGTTTTCTCAATTCAAGCTCCAATGTATACTGCAATGTCCACTGGACCCCTGGGACTTTTTATCCACAAGGTCTGCTTTAATCCAGAACTCTCTTGGCCCCTAGAGTTCACCCTGTCGTAGGGTAGACCTAGCCTCGACATCCACTTGATCCCAGGGTAGTTACATCCATCTTGTTGTCCAATCAAGATGCTTCGCAGCTGTCATCGGTGGCGCAGATCCAAATCGCGTGCACACGCGCGAATAACGACGAAACGAGGACAAAATATACGCAGGATCAAATGAAAAAATTATACCTCGCCCATACCTTCGTCAATTGATCTCGCACGGGACCACAAATTCAACTGACACTTCATCGTGACGCGTTCGCCTCGAATATCAATCCCATCCCTCCTTCAGTGGCGTATACGAACGCTGAAAAATAGCCACCTGGAAGCTCGACAAATACGTGTACATATAGGACATTCAAAGGTATCACAATGCAAGCCAATAAATTGCGTATTTTTATAGATCGCGTCGAATTCGTACCTCGGAACGTTGCAACGCAAATTCAGATAGAAAAATGTCGAGGATCGACGTTGTATTAGGCTTAAATAAATATTGAGAATTATTACCTCTTCTTCTGTTCCGGATTTCTTCTTCTCAGTCCGTGTGGTCATTTTTCCGGACTCTCGACGAACTTTCTCATGTATTGCTCATCGATTTTCTTCGCGCCGCTCGATAGGGGCGGTCGAGATTAGATTAACATTCGAGCTCGCAAATGGCCGGCGAAAGAGCGATAATTCGATTATTGCTCGAAGCCAGAATCTTCATCGAGAAATGAGCGCGATAATGAAAAACAAATTGAAATTTAGGGCGCACGCGAAGCTGAGACGCTTTTAAAGAAATTGAAACGATGTTTCACGAGGACGTCGACCGCGACTATTCACGGGAAACGAAACGAATGGAAAAGTGATACGACGTTGCCCGGAAAATATTGGTGTCTTCGAGCAAGTTACGATACAAGAGAAATGGCGATTTGAAGTTTTGCATGCGTGTTCCATTGATGTCAAACGATTTTCTCCGAAGGAACTCCTACGTATATATGTACTGCAACTGAAGGAGATATAGGGCGATCCATAAATTCTTTGAAATGTCAAATGCCAAGGGGTTCCAAGTATCGACACTTCTCGAAGCTGAAAGATTCTTATACATAACTATATACCGTCCAATTCCAGTGCTAAAAATTGAAACGTGTCTCCTGCAATAGATCTAAACAAACCACGGCGCAGAGTGAAAATTCTTTAAACATACCTGAACGTTTAAGACTCTTTACGCATTCGATGCTTCATCAAAACAACTTAATAAGCACAGATACGCTTAAAAACCAGCATTGCGAGGCGAGTAGGAGTTTCTAACGAGATAATTTGTAAAGGAAACCGAGAAATCCTCGAAGAAAACTCAAGCTCAGTAAAGTGGTGAACGAAGAAGAAGTTTCCAAGAGCGGGTTCTTATTAGCAAAAAATCGATCAACCCTATAACGACTTCAGCTTACCAAGCAAATCGTTATCATTCCATCTGTTTCAATTATTATAAACACCCCTAAAAATCTACGATAATAGTCGATCATATTATTTCCTCAATTAAAATAACTCCGCAAACCTAGAATCGAAAAGAGCACCCCGGACCAGAGATATTTAACTGCAGACTAATGATTTAACTTGGGTCGGTGCAAATCCAACAAGAAATTGCCTAATTGCAAAGTTTTTCGAGCCAACCAAGAATGCATGTCTCTGTTATCGCGACGCGTATCGAGTAATCCTCGGACGTTCTGGAGTTTTCAGTATATATTTCAGATTGCAGACTCGCAGGAATGAAATCGTGGGATAGACACGGTCACGAGGAAGACAGAAAATATGCTAAAGAGGAACTTACAGAAACCGTAAAAAAGTTTGGGAGAAGAAGCTCGGATAGATAAGCCGCGCTGTGGAAGAAATGGAGGGAACGAACGAGTCGGCGCTGAATAGAAAAAGTGTGCCTCGAATACTTGCGGAAAAAGAAACGCGGAGACCTTGTAGAGGGCGCACCGAGTTACCGCTAGTTTTGTAGCGCTGCTCTCCCTTGTCTCTCATATTTCGTTTCCGTGGCCGTCTCGCTCCCTCTCACTCTGATGACGACCCTTTGTCCGTTTCAAAATTACAGCAGTCCCCGGCCCTTTCATATTACTTGGACCGACAAGGTGAAACTGACTGCGAACACTACGGCTGGTAGTAATGGAATTTTTGCTTCAGAACACTGACTGCTCGCCTGTCCTGTCGGGATGAAAAAAGTCAGCTGTTCGAAGCGACACACGTCATCTTGGAAAAATGGCTGCACACCACCTGTGGACTTTGTATTGAGTACGGTCTCCTGTCTTATGAAATTCTTTTTACCAGTGAAATTGGATACTCGAATTTTCTTAAATATGAAACAGTTTAGGAATTTCATATTGTTACAGGACTTTGTTTATAATTGGTCTTCTATATTCTAAGGTTTTCGTCTTACTCATTTCTTTTTTCGATTGATTATTTCATCTAATGTTGCCTGCTGAAAATTGGAAATCTTGAAGTCTGGTGTACAAATTTCCTGATTTCTTGCTTCGAAATGTTATAGTGAAAGAAAAAATCAACAAATCTCTGTATTCCATCAATGAAAGCACGGAAATGTTTTTTCTTCCTCTCTTCCGTTCATGCCGCAATATAAAGCGTTTTCGTATTTTCACTTTCCCGGATTATCGAGACCTGATCCAATGAGGATGTTATTAAGGGTGCAGGTGTTCGAGATCAAGAAGTTTCTCCCGTGGTTTCTTTTCCTTTCCCGCGCCATTCCGCGATCGTTGAAAATAGAACCTCGAGCAGAAAATTCGGCGTGTCGTTCACGTTCCACGGTTAATTATATTCGCGAAACTTCCGCGCGATGTTCCACGTGCTCGTTTTGCGAACGTGTTTTGCAAAATGAAAATTTCAAGTCGAAAGAGTTAGAGGGTGGCGGTATTCCATCGATCGACCGCAGGAAGCTTAAAGCCCGCCTTCATTCTCGCCGATTAACGGCCAAAGGTTGCCATTAACCAGCTTAATTAACTCACCTTAACGAACTTAGAGACCGGTGTTTACAACCCGTTAACGTACCGCGGGAAAAATTAATGCCCGAGTCAAATGCTGGGTTGAATGGACTAAAAGGGATAAATAGTTCGCTGGGTTCGTCGGATTTTAGTGAAAGAAATTACTTGAAACGTGGACTGTATTAAAATATACGAGACCCAACGACAGCACAAATTGTGCGCAAGAAAAATTCGACCTCATTGGATGCGATTTTTGTCAAGGATAAATTCGACCGTGTCTTTGAAGTTAATGCTACTAAATTGCTGTCATCCGTTCTGAAATAATAATGCCATTGACGGGAAAGTGTTGTGCATTCCTTAAATCTATAATACAAAGTATAGTAATGCCACTTCAAATTAGATTAATTAGTGGCAGAGATACAGCGGGCAACGATGTGTACGTCAGTAACGAGACAAGATAATTCCGTGCTCCATATTTCTTTTACAACGAGGAAAAAAGTTTTGCCCTCCGAAACTTTTAATTATTCCAAGCTTCACGGAGCTCATTTCGTAGCTAGAGTATCATAACGACGTCAAAAATTGTGCTTGTATCTCTCCATCGTTTATGTCGAAAAAGGAAAACAGATTCGTCCACCGGTGCAGCGCTATGAACTGTTGTCAAAAAATACTGAATAGCTACGAAACAATGCACTCGTTACACAAGACCTTCGATAACACGAGCTGAAATTCTTCTCACAAAAAAACTACGAAAAAATAACGGAGATCCAAATATACATTTCGATTTAATCCATCTCGAATGCTCCGGTTCCTTCAGCTCGTATTTAGACACCGGTGAAAGGGTTACGTAAATTCTGTTTGTTCCCGCGGAGACGTCGCAGAAAAAGGGTACATTACATTTCATTTGCCCTCGTTTAAATTACCGTGCACGAGGAATGTCCCGGGGCGCGTTCTCGTTTCCAGGCGTCGAGCTGGAAGCAATTTTGGAACTTCTAAAAGGACCAGCAGGAATGTTCTCTTTTCCTGTGCTGGGTCCACGCGCTATATTCGTGCAATTCTTGAGTGTGCTCAGAAATGTTCACCTTTCCCTTCGACTCTTCGGAATCGAGATCGCTGGAACGCGAAACACATGGATAGACGTTTCATTCGAGCCCGCGGTGAAAAGGTCGGGTCGTTATGATATTCTTTCCACCTAATTCATTCCGTTAAAGTGTGTCCCTTAATGCGCGCAAGAAATGGGCAAGGGGATCGGGGAACACGGATACCATAACGCGAGGAAAATAAGGAGCACGTGCGAATATGAAAGCGCGAGAACAGAGTGGGAAAAAAAGACGAATAAAAGACGCATAACAGAGGCAGCGACACGAGGTGTTCTCGTGAAGGTGCTTTTTACCGGAATTTTTTTTTCGAAAACTCGAGCGCGCTGTCGTGGTAACCAGTATTCTAACTGGAGCTTCTCTTCGTGGAATTACACGGGCCCGTCGTGCCGCTCCTCGACTCGCAAATGGTTATTGCCGTGTACGCGGTCGAAGGGGAACCAGAACGCCCTTCTGGAATCTAATTGTTCAATTCTGCACTCGAATGGTAGAGCATTTGACATGGGAGGATTCTGTAACGCAGGATCTATCGTTCAGATCACCTCTGAGCTACCTCTAATTTGTTAGCGGCATTAAACTTGTAATTAATTTATAACGGGTGCACTTTACTATCAGTTTATTTTCTGAATTTGTATCCTTCCGATGTTTGAAGAAAATGGTGCACTGCGTTTATTCGTTCTTAGCTCGCGTTGGAAAATTATTTAAAACGTTGAAGTATTTAAATCATTGAAGAAATGCATTACAATCGAACGTATCTAAGGAAAATGCTTTAAACAAAATTTATGTTAAACGAACGCACAGGTATAGGAAGAATGCTATTGAATTGGTTGCAAATAATCTCGCACCGCAGTACGTTCGATAGTGTTCAGCTTTTCCTTTGTGCAGCGTACTTGGAAAAGCCAGTGAAATCGATAGGCAACTCGCAACGTGCAACGAAAGGCACCCCACACACGCAGTAATCGCGGTGAACGTCAGAGACTGGTTTTTAATAAATCCCAACGCGAGTTGGTGCGTTTGAGCCGTGAGGAACGAAGCGCCATCGCGCTAGCCTGTACTACATAGACATCAAAGAGATGATGATGCGCAAACATTTGATGAGGCAAATTTAGTGTTACTGGGTGGTCCGCTTATTAAATCGCGTGAATTAGGTCGACGATCAATTTCTCGCGTATCGTGCATCGTTCATGGTTCTCGGAAACGTTCCTTTCCTATCAGCGTGTAAGGTTCCATACGGAATAGGACAATCAGAAAATAGTGGAAGTTCCTCCAATTCTTTCGTTTTTAAAGAATTACAATTTTCTTGTAATTTGTCAAATGAACTGATTCTTATATTACCCCCAGGTAAGCGTCTTTGTCTTGCAATTGATCTCTACACTTATAGTGGGCAAAAATAAATAAAGTTTTAGTAATTTAATCTCAAACTTTTACCACGTACATTGTCGGTGGCCAGGATTAGACTGTCGCTTGCCGTTTTGCGACAGCGTTACCCAGAGAACAAATAAACAAACTAACGAATTCAGATTAACTCAAACTTGTGGCTGATCAATACACAATGTGTGGCAAACATCACACACATCAACTCCACAACCACGCAACGACCATGTCACATACACGACCTGTACACATAGGTGAAACATTAGTTTCGTTAAAGAAGTCTGTATGTTATAAATCTAATAACATTTTATCAAACCTCGATATTAACCATAAATCACATTATTCCACGCTGTACAATTATCACAAGCTTCTAGCAAAATAATAATAACAACACCTCCGAAATAATAGATCAAACTTGAAATACCGCCGCAGCCGTTTCATCTATTACAAAAAACCATCCCTCACGAACGCACGGTGCATCTCGAATTCCCTCGACGAGCCACCAAATGAGCAGCAACAAGCGCCTGCTTACGCACGCGAAAAACAAACTGCCCCGGTCTATCCAAACAGAACTCGCAAAGAAAAACTAAACCATAAAACACCCCCGGCCCCTTTGGGCGTGGCGGCGTGGCAGAGCCAGCGAAACTTGTCGCGTCTGATCCCTTCCGCTTTACACCGGGGAAACCGGGTCAAGAAAATGCGACGGAAAAATTCGCCTCTGCCTATGCACGTAGACACGGGCGGATTTTCCTCTGGATGGAGTAGAAACTGGGCCGGCCGCCTCGTTATCGAATACTCAACCTCTGTTTTCCTTTTTCGCTGTCGGCGTCACGGGGGCACGGTCTCGTCGCCGACAGAAACAGCCACGCTCACGGAATAGACGAGGACGGGCACCATGGCAGAAGACCTTCGGCCCGAAAAATATTCACGGCTCTCCTTTGAACGCGCCGCGGGAAATTCGTGGAACGAAAGGACTATGCGGTGAGGGACGGGGGTTGCAAAGGGAAGCGTAGACGTGAGCGGCGGCTGTTCTCTCTGTGAACAGGGATGGAAAATGGAGGGAACGGGGAACTGTGGGGCGAAAAGTCTAACAAGACGTTGCGATTCGAGATAAGACGAGCGGTTTGCTTATGCCGTGGCTCTCTGGCTGAGGCTTTCGCCCAACCCAACAGCTTCATCACGCGCTTGATAAACGAGGCGGCCCGCCACACTGGCTTGGGGGAAATCTAACCGCTCCTTGCACTATCCAACCCATCTGGGCATCGGCCAAGGGTACTGGAGAAGCAACGTGCTCGCGGCCGATGGTCAGTAAGGTAAAGCGGTCGTAAGCGGCTGGTGGAACATCAGTAACAGCGACTCGCCCCGATAGCAGTTGTAAAGGGTGTTCTCTGACGCGTGAAAAAAAATTGAAGGGTTAATTACGGGTAAATATCGTGGGGCGCTGCGCTGTTATCTTGCGAACGGTCGCGGAGATATTGTTGATTGAAATTGTTAATTTCTAACGATCTTGAATTCGTTTTATGGGAATTTGTCGGGTGATGTTTTTGAGGGAGAAGAGCGTTGATGTTTTCTTTTAAATGGGATTGCGCATTTTTAGTATTTCAATTTATGAGAGAAATTCATGTGGGTATGCAGTATTTCGGTTATTTAATTAGGTAATTTAATTGAGGAATTAAGTATTTTCCATGTACAATATGGGTCTTCTTAAATGACGTGCAAAGCTTGGACGTATTTTCTTTTTCCCTGTTCTGTGTCTTGTTGGATGAGTTACTCTCGGAGAAATATTTATAGCAATTGGAAAGAAACATTTGTGTACAGTATTACACAGTGAATACCAAAAATATAGGCTCCGGCCTTCGAAGAACGCTTGCCTCCAATAGTTCTATTCTATTTAACAGTAGAACTACCGATAGATTTTGGTACTATTTAGATAGCATACGTTAGACAGATTAAGAACACGAAAGTCGTTGAACGAACATTTAATAGAGATATACAATTGTCATATTAAAAGTCATCATAAATTGCTACACCGATGCCTACATATTAATAATTATAAAGCAAAAATATCTAAAACAGGTACAGTATGACTTGCTTGGTAGTTCTAGTGTTAAATAGAATAGAACTATCAATATATTAAATTATATTAAAAATTAATAGAACTATTTAAGAAAACAGAACCAAGCACAAGCGATATCGCACTTTGAACTCGCGACTCAATTTCATCACTTAAAAAAGCACGCCAGTAGTAATTCGTATCGAAAAAGTCGCCACTTCTAAAACCTAACATTGAAAACAAAAACTAACCCTCAGAATCCTTGACGCTTTACTGATTCTACGCCCGCCAAGCAGAGAACACCCTGTATACACTCCAGCAGCCAACGTTTCTACGTTCGTTCGTTAGCTGGCCGGTTCGTTCGCCCTGGACGTTATGCTCGATTCAGCTTCCATTCGCTCTGCCGTGTGCACACACGGCTGTGTGCGGTTGCACGTTGGGATGCGCACTCGAACGAGTGAATGATGGATCGAACCTGCCCGCCGTGTATGCACCCACGTAGCCAACGGCTGCGGCAGCGGCTACACTCGCAATGGCCATTCTATCGTTATCGTCGGCAAGATAACGATACAGCTTGAACCTCGACGTTCCTTGGCCTACGTCAGCCGAGATAGGGCATGTGCTTGCCTTATATTCCATCTCCGCGAGGCTCGTTCACCTGCAACCACCCCCTCGCCCCTTTGTATTCTCTGTACGCGTAGAGGCGGCCTCCTAAGCCCTGGAATTCTTTCGCCCTCCCTACACCGTGACATCGGATGGTTCGTCGACGCGCGAGTATTCGAACCACGGCATTGTTACGGCCGCGGGAATGCTCTTCTTTCGTCTCGAGTGAAAATCCATATCTCGTGGCTTCACGTACGCGGAAACTATGGCAGGTTGGCTCCTTTCGCCGGCTTATCGTTGGATCGCTCGCGTGGTTCGCGTTGACGAGGGGAAAGGGGCGTCCATTTCACGTCTTATCACGGCTCCGGAGGCGAGGCAGATTCTTCACCTCTCGCCGCGACAGCCTAGCTATATATTCGTACACCCTTTCTTGCCGCGATCGAATCGACACCCCTCGACACAGACCCCTCGCGCTGGGGGGGCTCTTTGGTCTTAGTGAAGTGGTAATCGAGAAACACCCCCAAAGCGAAGGAATTTAGATTGGCGATTAAAGGGAGATAAGACTTCGCTGGGTTTGTAGCGTGGTTTCGGATGAATTCATTTTCTCTTGTTTTTTCTTTTCTGCTGATCCTGGGAAATTTGTTTGATCATTTTTTATTGTGGACGAGCTGAGTGGAGGGTGGTTGATTTTTGTTTTCTGCGACGATGCGGTGGTTTGGGTGTTATTCAATTTGACGCATTTTCAGTTGCAGGTTGAGAAGGCAAGGTAGAGAGGCGTGCAACGAAAGTGGAAGCCTGCTTGTGTACGTCTGCTACGGGGAAATGGTAAGTAACGTACTTACAGCTGTAGTCCATCCTATTGTGAGTTGTAACGCATGAGAACTTTGGTTCTAGTCCTTGGAATTTTCGAGGGGAACAAATCCCAACAGATTGTAATTTGTCAAAATATTTGCCTACTAAAATACAATGCAATCAAAATTTGTGCAGGAAACGTTCCATGGAATGAAATGTTTGCTACAAACTAGGTTAACAATTTCTATATACTTGGTATGCATTCACGACGATAAAAGTGAAACTTATCGAATTTTGTGCAATCCACGAAGAAAGAATTTAAAGTATGGATTACACGGTCGCCGGCAAAAGGTGTGGCAATAATTTGTAATAATTATATATTAAAGTAGAACCGATTGAAATATCACAGATTTGTAATTACCAACTTTTCTTCTGCAACCTGGTTATTTTATAAACAGCTTTATTCTAATAACTATTCTAATAAACACTTTATTCTAATCCAAAATCATTAATTTCTATCATTAATTTCAAGTTTCAAGAAATTTACATCGCAACCAATTAATATTTTCCCAAAAACTACATGTTCCCTCACTCTCACATATATGGAGTTGATAAATCAATTAAATCACTATTTTCATACGTCAGCAATAGACGGTACTAACATTGGCATTTTATCCCAAGTAATTTGCAAAAACATTATTTACCTCGGTTTCAATGCTAATTGACTTACACTGATTGGCTTCTGAACCCTCCATATAGACATATGTATATACTTACATCTTCTATTAAATATTTTTCAGTCATACTATTACAAGCCAGACTATTAACTATTCAGAATCCCACCTTACATTCTTCGTTGTCGCAGAAACCTTCGAACCTCGAAACAATGAAGTTCGCCACAACGCGGTCATAACACTCCATCGAGTGACCGTTTACGGGATCGAATCTATTTTTCTTCGGTCATAAAGACCGATAATAGGCCGCAAACCCATCGACGCAGAACGTTTTAATGAAACTGTTATGGCTTTTCACCGAGCGACGGTTTACCCGCGATAAAATAGTTGGCTGTGACGCGTGATCGCTGGCGTACGCTGGTGGTCGGAATTCGTCGCTTCCAATAATCGTCTCATTAATTTGTCTACCGTAACAAATCCGTCTCCGTGTCACGGTGTCGTTTGGAGCGGTGATCGCGCTGTTAAGCGTACACGGCTCATGACCACGCTTGTGTTCCCTTTTTTTAATACAGATTTCGCTTTCATAGTGTACATATGAGCCGCTTATTAGGGAAATCGGTTAACTCCAGCTGTGGAATTTTTTAATATTTAATCTTCACAGGGCTTGATGGACACAACTTTTTATATTTAAAATAAATTTCCTTATTATTGGGTTCAATACCACGGTATGATCAAAATTGTTTTGGCTACAAGGCAATGGGCAATTCATTTCAGAAGACGATGTGATTAACGCCAAAAGGTTTATATAAATGCTTCAAAATGGTTAATGTTTTTCTACAATAAACAGAATTGAAAATAACAGGAATTTAAAGTTTCACGCCAGATATTTTATTTTATACTAATTGTAAGTGTGACAAGGTTCACACTTTTATCCGTTAAGTAGTTTCCTGCAAGTTATAAGAAGTTGAATTTTCACAGTCACTACCTATTCGAGTAAAAAAGCAGTCTCAGGTATCGCCGAAAACGTAAGTGTCCGTCGGTTAGTTAGTCAGCAATCCAGCAATTATTTCAATTACCAAAATCATTAGTTTCATCTCGCACTGGCTCTTAATTGCCCTATCCACCGCATAACATTTAAGTGGAGCTCTTATCATCCAATACAATTTACTGTCCTAATTAGACTACTCTCATTAAATTACCTTAACAATGATATTGTATTTTCTGTACCGTATAAAACGAGCAGCGCGAACTGTACAACTGTAACACGCACCGTGCAATGTTTTTTTTTATTTCCCACGACTGAGTGAGTTATATGCTTCACTGTCACGACAGGTAAAAAACAAAAAAATAAAAAAAGGTATACCTTCATACACTCCGAAACAATTACATTCGAGTGTGCAGTCCGTATCGCGGGTGCAACGTGTATTTCTCCATAATACATCGAAATATTCATATTCGTTTCTATTTCATTTAATAAAAGCGCCATTATGCAATTAAAAAATGTCCCTGCAACGTTTCCGTGTCTGCCGGGGCATAAAGTAATTCGCAACAATTGGAAAATATTTTTCCCCGTTCGAACGATTAAACGCGCGAGTGCAGTGTTTAACGGCTTAGGGGATCGATGAAATATCGAATGCCGCGAGGTAAACGTGTATTTTTCCATCGATGGAAAACTTCATAATGCCCTCGTGAAGATAATCACGGTGAAAAAAAAAAACGAGCATAAATATGAATGCGATTTATACAACGACACGGGTTAAACGATTCCCGCCGCGTTTTCATTATGCAACGATCGCGATATTTTCCCGTTCGCCCTCCTCTGTGCTTCTTTTTCAATGAGTGAACCGATACATGTTTTCGGTACCCGCGCCGTGACATTTTCATTTCGTCCCATTGTGTTGCTTATTCATCGATATCGATACGCGCGTGTCTAATTCGTTCCGTGCTCTCGTTTACTTTTTAACCGGCTTCCACGAGCAGCTCCCGTAAGCTCGTTCGTTAAATTGCTAACTCCTCGATAACGAGCGTGCATCATTCAACGGGGTGAATAAACGGGACGCGATCGCGCCACATTTTCCAATTTATGTGATTTCGCGTACTGCAGCGTTAAATAGATAAAGGTGTTAAGTTAGTATTATTAGACGGGCCGAAGCTTTTGTTCTATTCAAAGTGTTTCTCGTGGCTAATGCGACTGGGTAAAAAAAAGAAGCTGCTCAAATTTTATATAAAATATTAGTAATATTATATTTTTATATGCTTGCGTCAGTATTGTGACTTTAGTGTGAAAATAAATTTAGAATTGATTCATTTGGTTTCTGTTTCAGTAGCCGTAATGTATTCAATTTATTACACTTGAGAGGTGCCAATAAATTTCATTGCACTTTTTTTTACCACTCTGCTTTACCAATGGCTTATTAATCTGCTACGAACAGCTTTTCAAAAGTATTTTTACAATTCATTACATTTTTCATTTCCATTTATTATTGCGACATTCGGCAACCTTTACCAAGATACACATATGAAAAACGCTCGCGTGACCGTACTACTCTAAAAATAATCCCTGATTAAATAATTATTTCTCCCAGTCCCTTCTATAACCCCATCACCTTATCATTAAAAGGATAACCACTATTTAAACAGCACTACCGAATAATTACGTATAACACGTCTAATATAAATAGTTATTTGTAGTGCTAAAAGGGATTCCTATACCGTTCTCCACACGCGCTACAGAATTTCACCGGCATACTTGAAGCTTTCAACGAACCCGTAAGTCTATCACAATTAATTGTAATTAACCATCGTTTATCAATGTTAAGTGCGTTGCTGGCCCGATTCTCCGGGCGAGTTTCATTGCCCGAATGACGCACATATATCGACGCTCCAATCCGCCGACCGCTTCATTACCAAATACATACCACTGTAATAATATCGCATGCTACGTATTATATTAATCGCGTCAGGCATTTTCGCGTGTACGCTGACGAGGACATTCCACGTGGCACTGATATGCGCGCAACGATGTTATACGTATCGCGCGTGTCGCCTGAAATTTGCGAAACACCGCGTCCTATGGTCCAGCAGCGAGGAGAATTCGTGGGAAACGTATATCCGCCGGATGTCCCGGATAAAATTCCACGGGGAGGAAATCGTTTCATAACGTTCCGCGATGCGAGGCTCGCGTCCCCTCAGACGAACGGGACCGATCCTGCCTGGCTCCCAGTTGCTCGAACGGCCAAATTAAAGCGAATAACTGGGATTCTTTTTTGCGAAATGAAATAGACGACAGAGACGGGATTCTTGGCTGATAAGATTGTAGGAGGATTTGAATTCTTGGATTTTCCGCTGAGTCGTATATTAATATATGGTAGTTAACGATTTTGAGATCGGAAACTGGTCGTGATTGTTGGAGCTATCGAATTTGATCACATATTCGCAATTGTCTTTAGAAGATAGAATTACTTGGAGAAGGAGGTGATAGGTTTTTAATTATTTTCTTTACGTCTGCGTGGATAGGAAGTTCTTCAGGCCGCCTCGTTCTTTGTTAAAGTGATACAGGTGGACAAGGGTGATTTGTATATTTTGGTAGATTGATACAATTCGAAATATACGTTACAAACTTTTCAATCATTTGTCATTTATTTTATTGCTTCTCGATTTTCTAAAAGGATATTATCTTACCAACTCCTACTCAACTGCTGAACAGTGTAAAATACTGAATTAGATAATAATGTACCAAAGCAATCATGTAATGAACGAAGCTTACATGGTATAAATAAATTAACGCAGCTGAAATTAATTAGAAAAATGCACAAACATTCCGACCCAGATGGAAGGAAAAAAAATACTTCACGCATTCTCTTGCACATTTTTATACTTCCCAAGGAGCTCGTGAATGTTCACGAATAAGCCAAAACCAATCTTCCCCCGAGTCTCGAAATTGTCATCGAGCGCAGGCGACGATATCGCACGGAAACTGATATCGAAGAGATCTTTAATTTCCCAAGCCGCCAGTACGAGAGTCCGCCAGCGTTCGCAGACCGATATGCGACACTAATGGATCGTGATTTACATTCTGGATCCGTAGCCGCGGTTTATCCATCTGCTCTTTCACATATCAGCGGATTTCCTTCCTTCCGGTTCACGGTGGCACTCTGCCTGGCGGCGCTGCTATCGTTTCCCCGCCGGAAACTGCGAACGATGCCAGTAACTCTCGCCCCTTTATTGCCCCTATCAACCGTGGAATAAAACGACACGTTGTTTGCGATAAAAAAAAACCGATCTGTCGCCGACCTGTCGAACCTGCTCAACTATAATTACTAGCCGTACTTCCCCTATCAACGGGTCTTAATTAGAAATAGGCGACATCGAACCCCGTCGAAAGTGTAAGGAGTTAGACCAGCTTCGAAACATGCGCGTCGCACGCGAGCGATTTAGTAGTTGCGAGACTATCCTTTGAAGCTGACGGAGTTTCATGTGTCGGTGTGAAAGGATAGTTCGGATCGTCATTATTGGACCGGGGACGGCTAATTTACGGCTAAAGTGTCAATCGTGGGGCGGGCACAAGGGCGACGGTTAATTCGCTTCGATTCTTACCCCTTTTGCACGCGGCGCAACCCCCCTCTTCGCTATGCCTCTGGGCTGTTTGTACGAGTGGCTCTAATCGTCGCAGGTTTCGTAACCGGGAGAAGGTAATCGACCGATTGTGTATAGTTTTTCGAACCATTTAAGGTCGAATGGGAATGTCTTGAGTATCGATTCGTGTGGAAAGCTGTGCTTCGCTTCGGGTGGTGTTTGGGATTTTATTTTTGGCTACCATTGTGTGCCGTGGTAGGGAAGATTGTGTGAGATGCAATCGATTTATAAATGATTGCACGTATATTGTGATTTATAGAATGATTTTATTGGTCAATGATTTCCGGGGAAGTTAAGTAAGTATAGAACGTTGGAAGTGTGTATGTTATATGGAAACAGTGGTTTTGTGACGGTCGGTACTAATTAGTGTACTTCAATTGATAAAATCTTGTGGCAGCAAAAAAGCTTGTTATCGCAGTTATTGCCATGTTTCAAGAAGAATCAAGATATTAATTGTTTTACTTTTTGAAGGTTAATGGGGATAGTTATCGTAGGTAGCGTAAACATTTAATTAATTTAGTAACTAAGTAGTTAATTGTACGGCACTCAACTCGCGAATTGACTGTTGATCAAAAGCACGATGGCCGTTGCGCTCTACGGTAAATTAATGCCGTGAGGGCTAGTTATAAATGTGATGTGGTTGATGATGTGAAATGATGAACGATGATAACACGTAATAAATAATCGTATATTTATATGTTAATGTACAATATGATGGTTGAATGTGACTATTCAAAGATGATGTGAAGACTTTGTAAAGACGTACAAAGTCTGAAGTCGTGTAAAGACTGATGTGATGTGTCGAGTCTAAAGACTGGTATAAGACTCGTATAAGACTGGTATAAGACTGATGTAAGACTGATGTAAGACTGATGTAAGACTGGTATAAGACTGATGTAAGACTGGTATAAGACTGATGTAAGACTGGTATAAGACTGATGTAAGACTGGTATAAGACTGATGTAAGACTGACGAGTCTTCGTTAGGATCGCCTTTATGAAGACTCGCTAAATCCTGAAGATGGGCGTGTTGCCGGTGATGAGATGCGGATTGGCTAATTCACATCCCTTGTTGATGTAGATAGGTGATGGAAGGGATATTCCAAAATATGGAGGAGGGGTAAATTAACCGCCCCTGTCTACCGGTCACCCTCAGGTAATGACTGACCTGGGGGTGACTCTCGCGAGGCCCACACGTGCGGTGAACGGTACACAGGTAGTAAGGTCATAAAGCGCTCTGAGTTTAGGAAAACATACTAATCCTGGAAAAGGATGTGCACAAATTTATATGAATATAGCTTGCAGCTGTAGATGTCAGCAATTGTATACAATAAGAAAATACTTGCATTTTAAGGAACTCGATGGCTTTATGATTCTACTGTTGCGCCGCAACATTAATGGTATACAAAAACTTCTAAATTCTAAGTTGCTCCCTTCTTTATAAAACGAACCTTTTAAAATTAGTTGCTTTATGTATCATGTTTTACACTGCATCTAATAAATTTAATGTATATTAATCCATATAGCAGTATGTAATTACAAATATTACAGCGTGAGGAATTATTTCAGTGTTAAATTTACTACGGAACAATTTAACAGATTCTGCGGGTTGACGTCATCGCAGAACTCCGGCGTATAAAGGCTTTTGCGTATGGTATGCAAATCTGGTCGGTAAGAAGGTTGTAAAAAAAAGTCCAATTTGGAAGAACAAGCCTGTAAATCTCGGGTCTCCTCTTGCGTGTGACATTAAGAGCAGTGTTACCTGCATACCTTTCCCAACAAATTAATTTAAAAATACCCAAGAGGCCCGTAACTCTTATACGCAGGATATAAAATCGTCTAACAACGTACAATAGTTACAACATGTAACAATAAGATACACAACAGTGGTCAAATTTTTTAGAGAAATGATAAAAAAAACTTTAATTTTTTTACATTAATGTCCAATGGTACTTCAAAGCAGAAGAAAAATATAAAATCGAATTTCCTAATACAGAGCTATGTACTATTTTTGTTTGAAATATTTAAACAAGCAAAAAAATCGGTTGCCCCACACGGGTTTTTAACCCGTCCGTATGTATGCCCGTGGCGAAAAGAAATTTGAATATCATCGACCGCGTGCATAATTAAACGAGAACAAGCGGACCTCGGAAAACGAACAGCGCGCAAGCAAATTAAGAGCTTGGATGTCCAGAAAGGCTCTCTTAACGCTGACTAACTACTCTCGATTGCCCTCCAGTGAAGCACGCATTTTCCCCAATTGTCCCGTCTTTCAGACGAAATGCACTGCCAGCTGCTTCTTTTATGTTATTTAAAATTCGCTAACGCAATTTGGTCCTGCTAATAGTCATTTTTATACTAACGGGACGATCTTCTAATTCGGTGGCACGAACCGTAAGATAATCAATTAAACGTCTCGTTTCGTGGCAACAGTCATCGGAGTTTTTGCCGTAGAGTTTACTCGGAAATGAACCGGAAGTCGTGCACCTCAGCAAACGCCACGTAGGTATATATGTTCTTTGACAACTTTTTTTACTTGCAGTAACCCCGCCTGCGCTCCATTAGGAGGTTGGTTCAACTTTAAACCAATCAATTAGCAATTACCATTTGTCGTAGACCAAACGGAACAACGGCAAAGTAATCAGTTGTCAGTTCAGCTACTAGTTAGAATGTATAAAATATTATTTTGATAGGAGAATTTTGGTAAATATCTTTCAATTATATTAACCACTCGTTGTAAGTCTAAATTCATATTATCTTCTTCTCTACTATTTATTTAGATGCTTACTAAAATCTGATTCAAACAGATCTTAATTTCAACTGGAATTTTGAGATTGTATTCGGCGTTATAAAACCCACTAGCTTAAAATATCCTTACGTTTGAACAACACTCATAATTCTATATCCAAATGCAAATACTTTGTACCTATATTTCTTCTCGTAGTAAACACAAGTTTGACACAGTTGTATCTCTCAAAATAGAATAGCGTTTCAATTTTAAATCCACAGCCCGGGACATTTTTTGATCCTTCGTTCTTTGATCCACGATTGAAACGCACGGTCAAAGAACAACAGGGCACTCGCTAAAGCAAATGTAACAGTATTATCACATCGATCCGTGTAATACGCTGCTAAATTGTTGGTAATTCGTTACGCGCGAACGGTCCTTTTAAAAGGAACCAACTTTCAAACGTTTTCAACAATATTCCATGTTGAACAAAAACGCGCCGTCCATAAAATAATTCGTACGTATGTGCGTTTAAAGCGCTTTCAAAGTTCTCCCAACTATTTGACTATAAACCGCGTCATTCGTACGATTTCATGAATTTTCGTTGAAAACCCCCGGTTTCAGTCGACGAAAGTGAATATCATATTATTTGTTGGAATTTTTTTATTGCGGTTACTGATGGAGAAAGTTCGCTTGCTATTTGGTGCATATACAGGGTGGGCTACATAAAATGTGGCAAGCTTTTTTCTCACAAGCCAGTGCAAATATCTACTTAATTTTTTGTTCAATCAAATACCACAGAGGGGTAAATAATTTGGAGTGCGATAAATTTGCCTGGAGGGACTGCTAGGAGAGCAATGGAGCCCGCCTAATTTTTTCCTTTAATGAAATTTCCTTTATTCTGGCAGATCTTATTAAACTGAATAACGTTTACTTGAAGCATTTCCCTCACTATTCTGTATAATTAAAAAGTAGAAACGACGAGGCTGCTGAAGTCTGTGCTATTGTCAAATATCCGTTCATCCTTTGTATACATGTATTTTTTCGAACGTGAGTCACAGGTTTAACTGCTCGTCTAAAGGCGATGTTTTTCGACTGACGAGACAAGGGACTCAAATAATCGGCCCTAAAACGACCACAATTTTCTTGGAACGATTGACGGCCTCGCGTCTAATTCGCCGCTGTTCGTGCCGGGAAAATAGGTTGGATTTGAATAACAGTTCTCTTACATCCGCTTCACACTAGAGAATCGTGCGCGGGCATGCAAATTTTCAGTAACTGTTTTAGAATATGTGTCGGGGCGAACGGCTCGTAAACCTCGGACTTATCCAGTCGACATGCTGGCCTACCCGATATAATATGTTAATGATGCATCATTAGATATCGATCGCGCGTAAATTGCTCCGCGGAATGTTCGCCAGTGTTTGTGTGAAAACGGCGGGCATTGATTAAAAATAACAAATTGAAATATAAAAGGAGAACAGGTAAGTACTGCTGAATATATCGAATAGCGTGTGTGTATGGAAAAATGTGTTTTTCCTGTAACAAGTTTTCCAGATTCGTATACCTTTATATCAAACATTTCTAGCTGTATTATGATTGTCTGAAGATACGACAATATTGAGGGAAGAGCTAATTATCTTTTTATTATAGTAAATAAAATAGCTAAGTATCATACCTTATCTTTCTCCACTTTTATTTTCTATAATAAACTGAGTGAATAAAGAAGTTCCAGATTAACGAACAATCCTACAGCAAAAGTGTTATTAAACGACACTTGCACAGCATCCAAACAAAAAAGAACCATTGGCACATTACTCAAAAACAACCCTTTCCTCGCAAGCATGAGCACTATCGTGCACACAATTGACTAGCACAGCATCAAATTGCACAAGATCGTATCGCGCAAACGTCATATCTCCTGTCCTCGGAGAAAATGGGAGTGACGCTCTTCCTCCACAACAGCCACAGAAATTAATTAAAAATGTTATGTACTGGTCCCTGTCGTACGTGTATGTATCCCTTTCCGTTTTCTTTATTTTTTCCCTGAAAACGCATTCGGCATAACTTACAATTACGAGAGTCCACCCTGGATAGGAGGTTAGACAAATTTCGACTCGACGCTGAAAACGCGAGCGCAGAGTTGTAAAAATTTCACGGGCTCACACCGTTGTTTCTCCGCGACAACAACGACTCTATTACGAATAAAAGAAAGAAACGACCATGGTCACGTGACAATGGGACGCTTTTATTGCCGCGATCCGCAGTTTGGCAATCACGCGAAGGCAAACAGTATCGGTTTCGCGACCGAGGGATTCCCTTTATTCGGCGTCGATACGCGTGTTGCACGCGTTCTCTTCGATGCGTTTGGCAGATCGATGCGGACAAAATATGTACATACATACTTCGGGCTCGTTGTATGTGGGTCATCCGCTTAGAAAGCTTCCGGTTCTGAACGTATCGCAAATTTGTACGAGTGCTGCAGGGATTTCGGGGTTTGCACGCGTCTGCTGGATTTTTGAGTCGGGATATTTTGTTTCATTTGGAAAGCCGACGCGTTGGGGGGTTAGAGGTACAGGATTGCGTTCCTTTTTTTTGGCCACCAACGTTTTATGGAGGGCAATACCTTATTCATATTTTTACTTTCGTTTTATTTTATTTGGCAAGATTAATAAAGTATTTTTATTCTCGAGCTAATAAACATTATTCGATACGTGAAAAATAATGCCTATTTTACAATTGTGTTTCCTTCTTCAAATAATATACATATGTATCGTACTTTGGAGAAAAAAAAGTTCCATCAAATTGTTTAGACTGTCCTGTAACTTATGCATGATTGTAAAATACCCATGATACTTCAATTAGACAGATCGAACCATCACCCTATTATTTTTTATCCAACTGAAATTCATATCTACTCAGGAATAACGAAGAAATAAATCGAATAAAAATCGCACGACGTAGTATATCTGTCTGATACGTAACTATAGTATCATATCTCGCCGCCAATTCCTCAAAATTAAACTGCCACTCCATCTAAACCCATGCAAATCACATTTTCCCCGCAACTGCATAACGGACACAACTCACCTTGCACACGCCAAACCATTTCCGTTCAAAGCGCTTCCCAAACACGTCACACAAGCTCTCTGCTAACTCACCCCCAAAACCATCGTGCTGTATTTCGCCAAGTGTGCAGATTTTCCTAGTCCTTTTTCACCTTCGTGGCAGTCAGTTTGCCGATTCACCCCTGTACGTACACCAGCGAAGTAAAAAGTATCTGAAACGTCGTACCGTTTCCGACGATATCGTCGATGTTTGATTCCACGTGCCGTGGTGATAACTCACCAAACAGGATGTACACAGATCCTCCGGCATCTGATTCGCGAGACGCAACGTCAGAAACGTTTGATACATCGATGACTCGCGCTATGCCATCGATAAATTCGCCAAGGCGGATTTCGAAATCGAAAAACGATATTTGTTGCAGTACTTACTTGCATGATTGGAAATGGGCACGGCATACACTGATAATTCCTGTAGATCGATAAATTGTATGTTATAAATTATTTGATATTATACAGTATTATCTTGCGGAGATAAGAAAGCTGGATAAGTCCCTCTTCGTCTTAATTTAATAGCAAGCACATATTTCAGAAGGGGGTGCGTTCCCTACATGTATTAATATTAGTGCGGAACAATTCCTTTCACCATACTGTACATACGGTTATGCCTTTACCATAATTCTCGAATGAAATACCTGAAGCTATTGTTCCACATCTGAAAAATCCTCCTACCTAATTTTTAATTACCTCGTCGATTCAGATATCGGATATTCTACAGCAATTCCCTGAAAATTGAATATGAGTATAACTAGCCCCCTTCCTTCCTTTTCATATCAGATATGAATTTAATTGACCATACGTCGTTGTAATTATATTGCTGTATGCTTATTGTACACGTCCCAGACAGAAACCAAAGCATCTCCTGTTTCAGTACACCTCGATCACGCTTTCTTTTTCCTCCAGAAAAGTGTCGCAAATAATCCACTTTATTCGACGCAGAGCAATTCGCTGCTAGAAAAAACCTTTTTCGAAACGCCTTTATCGCTACCGCCTGTCGACCAGAAGTCGTTTCATCGAGTTTTCGTCTATTTTATCAACTGCACAGTTCGATAGCCACGAGACCGCGTAATTCCAGTTGTCCAGACGCGACGTCGGTGTCGGGGTCGGTGTCGGTTTCGGTGAACGCGCGATTGATTCGAATAACGACCCGACTGGCTTGAAAAACTGGGGCAACGTCACGAAAGCCAGATTCTCCACGGCCGAGATGAAATGTTAAACAGCTGGGGGAACGACGATGGGAATCGAGTGCTCAATTAAGCTGACAATGAGTAACTTTCGAAATTACCAGCTTTGATTTCACTTGCTCGTTGCCTTTCGAACGTGTTACAGCGATACCTGGCGCACCGGTGACCTGGTTACCGTTTCGTAATTCCGATTTTCGTCCTCCGTACACGTGATGAAACAGAAATGTAAGTGTCGATATTTAAGTATATTCGACAGACTGTAGTGATCAATTTGGACTAATCATCTAGGGTTGTCGACGTCGCGAGGGGATGGTTCTTATGGTGGACTAATTATATGTACGAACGCGACCGCTTAATTGATATTTAATCCTATCTGCATGTATGACTTTCGTTCGGCTGACCAGTGGCCTGTTCCAATGACGATCATTTCGTGATTTCCGCGATGCAATAACAATCGGGGTCGCGCAACTGTTACACGGTGGCGATGATATTTGGAAAATTGCTCGCGCCGTGGCAAATGGCGCGTGGAATCGGACGGGGACAATTGCTTTGTTGGAGAAGGGCCAATGTTCGATCGATAATACATTTTGTTTAAGGATCGATTCGGTGGACGTTAATTGTATTTAATTTTACATGGACATTTTGCATTTCGAATAACAGTGATTTCTCTTTAATATTTCGCGGAATTAGATTATCGGTAATTGTAAATGATTAAAAAGAATTATTGTAACAAGGGTTGTAGTTTATTTTTTATTAGCGATATCAAAGCGACGATATCGCTTGTAATTCTCGGATTGCCGACAGCCTGCCAGTTTGGGATGTAAAACGCGATCCATATGTTTCCATCAATACGACGCATTGAAGAAGTTAAACATGCAGGGAGCTTTCGGCAGAAATTTGGAAGGGAATAAAATGCGGAAAGCTGAAAAAAATATTTTCACGTATATTCGTGACCAATAATACTGACTGAATGGATTTCCTGTATTGCATGTGAAATAGCGATTCAAGTGAAGTGCACCAAACATCAGTAAACGAAAATAGATTATTTTGGCACAACCCTAAATCCACACAGACAGTATATTAAAAAACCTTAAGTGATTAATTAAAAATAAAAATAAAAATCGCAAAATAAAAATGATAAATAAAAGTGACAAATGAATAAAGATTACCCAAGGAACGCAGCTTTTCAATACTTTTCATTGATCACTTCAGGCTGCAATAAATCGATTCCCCAGAAATTATTATATACCCCATCCCCCATTAATTCAACCCCCTCGTGATCATCCAACCTCATCAAGTACCTATCAACTAATCAGCACTTAGCTTTCTTGCCGAAAGCAACGGGCCACTTACCCCTAATAAAATCATCAAGCAACTAAATCCTTATACCGCGTAGCCTGCTTTATGCAGAAATTAATCTAATGGAGAGGTCGTTCTTTTCGCCAGCCGCTCCTTGACCTTCCCACCGGTAAATCCAGATTTATAGGACACTATTAATTTCCAGCGTGAATCCGGCAGCCGCGTTCGCATGTTTCATGCTACGTTGGGTAATCAATTGGTCCGAGTGTAATTAGCTCGTAAAGTTGTATAACGGTAGCACCTTATCGCGGCGCCTCCGCGCTGTCTATACGTCTGAATACGTTTAACGCTCCACTGGCGTACAGGTCTTCAGTGTAATAATTGAGCTATAGCCGTGTACATACGTATGTATGCATGTATCTATGTATGTGCGTATATATAAACGTAGGTACATCAACGAGCCAAGGGTAAGTCAAGTGGCTAATAGAATTCATTTGTGCCTCGTTACGTGCCGTTTACCTTCGACAGGCCCGCCCCTGTTGCCCCTCTGATTTCGATTGCTCGATACGTTCTAGTATTTACTTTTACGGAAACTGATTGAAGGAGTGGCGATAAAGAGATTCTGAACATATCTTTTCTTGATGCAGTTTCGAGGACTTTCGAATCATTGATTTTAGTTGGGTGTAATATTTCATTATTTCGAAATGGAAAATTGGAGAGGCATGGCACGTTTGATGATAATTTAAATGTTTCGAAATAGCGATACTTTGTGAAAGAAGAAGGCGTGAACCCGAAGTGTGTACGATTTTATTGTAGTAGTAAATAATATTAATAAATTGGGTTTATATGTTTACCTGGAAGAAAGGTAATTTACACTCGTTGTGCGTCATCTGTCGATTGTTTCCATTAAATATTATCAGTACAATACTGTCATCATGGAACTTTTGTTTCTGGATGAAATTAATAAAGTTTATACGAAGTTCATAGATGGACGGTGATTATTTTTCCACTTGTATAATTTCTTAAATAACGTTAGTGGATGTGGTAACATGGTAATCATTGTTTAATACCGAAGGGACGTTATTTACCACCTCCTTTATGACGTCTAACAAAATAGCGTAATAACGTTGTGTCACGCAACGTCGGGCCATCAAATGTCGGCCTGCGTCTGAAATAAATTGGTTGTTAAGGGTTATTTGTCTGGCTGTAAAACGAGTCGATTACCCCACTTTTTACATAATCAACATTACTACCCACCGTGCATATATATCCCTAAAATGAATAATACAATCCAGCGAAACAAAGGAGCGTGCAAACAACTAATTGCAAAATTTACAAGACAAACAACAATCAACTCCAACCTAATTGAATTATTATATTCAATCTATATTTTGTCAAAATTCATCTTGTAACAATCGCAATGGAGATCAAACGCATTTATTGCTTTCCATTCTATATTCAATCAATCTAAGTTTAACGAATTGTGCCAAAGAACATGTGGAATGATCAAATAAAACGGTGCTTTTTACACATTTCACCGTCCCTTTGAAACGTTTCACGAGTTCTATTAAGGCAGACCGATGCATAGACCGATCATCGAAAAATACCTTCGGCGAGTACGCGGAATTTCCGTTCCATTTCACGTGGTCTCTTTTATACGCGTGCGACTCGAGCGTAGAGAACTGCGTGGAGCAAATATCCGGGGCCGCAACGCGCGGCGTAGCGTTCACGAATATCGATTCAAATTCCCTAGGGGGAAGGAAAAAAGGGTTGCACGATTCGCATGGTGCTCGAGGGATGCGTTGTCGCGAATGATTCTTCAAGAGATCCGTTCGCGTAAAAAGCGTTCCAGTTGTGTGTTTTATCGTTCGTGCCTCCCCGAATATTAAAATCGTTTATCGAGTCCGAGCTGCGCTTGCAGAATTTACATCGTAGAGCAATAAGAGCGATTTCACATTGCGTGTTTCAGACCAGTCCATCACTCGATTTTAAATAGCTTGAATTATTAATGTTACTATTAGAGCATTTATTTATTAAAAGCTATAAAGAAGATTGTAGACAAGGAAGCTATGGGGTGTATTGAATAATAAATGGTCTATTTATTTAACAGAATATTTATGGATATAATATCCTGTATATGTACATACTATATACAGGATGTTAGTGAATTGCAGCAATATTCACTCGATTTTTTTAAAATTGTCGAATCATACATTTGATTACATTTGCATGTTGATTGCTACTCTAACTTCTAAATTTCGTGTACACATGCATATATTTGTTTCGTTCATATATAAAAGTAGAATATTTATTTCAACACTCTTACAGTATAAATGACACATTTATTAATTTTCACCTGAGTTAAATTGTTCGTAGAAAATTTACACTTGTTCAAATTTAATTTGTTCAAATTTCTGTCCCAAGAATCTTTGCAGAAACAAATACGATCTCGCTTAGATGGTAAAATAATCGCCTATGTAAAGGTGCAGTATATAAAACAGTTGTTGCCTGGAAAATATACGATGCAATTCTTATGTAGCTTCAAGCGAACACTCGTTCGGAACAAACGAACTGTGAGTGGCAAGACTTACCACTAACGTCGACTAATGTACCATTCATGCGGAGGACCAACCGCTTTTACACCACTGGCGTGGAACTGCCATAAGTGTCTGGCTGGTGAAATCAACGAATGTATCCACTTTTACCTCGATTTCTCATTTCTCCTTTTCTACGTACCATCGGCTGTTCTCCGTTTACAGTCTGATGCTGAAATTCTAAATTACGATCTCGAAAACTCAAACTCCAGATCACACAAAATGACGTGTTTTAAAGAAAGTACATCGACCAACCAATTTTCGTGCCTCACCTTATCGATCGTTAATTCCTTAGGCGATTAATTACGAAATATGAAAACCATCTTATACAATATTCAGAGTAACAAATGTCGCCCTTGAATTGTAATACTAATTTTCATTATTTTCACAAAGATTAAACCATGATCGTGCTCCTTTTCACTGCCCTTCATTTCACCCCATTTCCCTAATAAAATTCGAAACTCTCAGAAACTCGAATCTCCTGCTCGCAGGATGCACGTGTATCAAAGAAAGGAAACCGTCCGGCCGATCTTCCTCTGCTGGCAGCCCTTCCTTCGGAACGAAGGTGATTGAAGCTAAAACAGCGTCGAACTCGCGTAGTTAGCCCCCCGTCCAACCGCCGCTCATTCTGAATTCATTTTCTCAACGGGTAGAGTTCGCGAACCAATTCTTGACTCCGCTATCTTCACCCCCTTTGAAATGCTTAATCAAAGCGGAGGAAGGATCTGCGAGATGAAGGAAGTTGAAGCGAGAAAAGGGGGAACGATACCTGAGAGCTGTTGCCCTGGAGGCGATGATCGCGCGCCGATAAACTGAACAACGCCTCGAGAAACGAATCTATTATTCGACAAGCTAATTACGCCGCTTTTACGGCCGCTTAAAAAGAAACATTTATCTTGGGCCGCTCGCGAGCACCACCTCGGCTCTGAGCTATTGATTTTACGCGTACACTCTCCTTTCATTCGTTGAACAAGCGATACCAGCTTCTGATTACTTAACGAAGCACCCGAACCGGATGGTGCTTCTTTTCACGGTATAATTAATCGGGTCGAACGATTCGTGTAAGTGTACGGAAGTTGATAGAAGATGCCGCGGGAATTTCGAAGGGGATCGGGGTGTAGACGAGGGGTGGATTAATTGTTGAGTATACTTGTATTGGGGATGGGATAGTTTCTGGGGTGAATATTTGAGTGGCGAAGAAATTGTTCGAGGACTGATTTCTTTAGATTGGTATTATGGGTGTAATGGAATTGGTTAGATAGGATTTGAAGAAGAATCTTTTCTTTTCGCTGTACGCTAAATACGGTGAAATTTTTATCATAGACAGTTCAATTTGATATATATTTTAGATACGGTTATTTGCTCTCTAATTTCTTTTTGGTGATTTTCTATTTCATCAAAAATGATGGAAAGTTTTGAAATATATTTTGCTGTTGCAAGGGTATAGTAGATATTTCCTTGGTAGTTGTCAAGTCGGTAAATCATTTTTGTCTGCATATTTTAATTCCATAAAATGTGTATATCCGTGCATAGGAATTTTACGTACTGTGGTTTACGAATTTCCATGGAATTTCGGTCGTTTATAAATTTCTTGTGACACATGTACGTGCAATGTGACGAGTATTTATTTTCCTATGTGCGTGACTGTCGCTACGGAAATAATATATCAATAAAGCACCTGGTCGCAGGGACACGTGAAACAATGGAACGTACGAAGAAATGTTTTAGCACTGTTAAATGTACGTTGTTGCACAATTTGTTCGTTATTAACAAACGTAATCAAAATGAACGGAGAACCGTGGCGTGCGCCGCTATTTTTCCCCCAATTATTGGAATGTTGTCAATGTAAATTTTCATGCACGTTGACACGCGCATGCGAATGAAAATTTATGAGGGAGAAAACTTTTAATGAACTTTCGAACAGAGTACAGTGCACGTACAAATCGCGTACACCAGAGGGGCGATTAGAATGTTAATTAATTTATAGTTTTATTATTTGTTCTTCATCATCTGCTAGTTAATCAAGTTTGGCATTATTTAATTTAGCTCGTTTGTACAGTCAGCCTGTTGGGCGTTTCCCCTGCAAATGTACTAATGAATCTCTTAACGGAAGGAAATGAAGAAAACAGGTAGAGCAAGATATTTTCCACAGTGAAATCAATTTTTTTTTAAAGCAAGAGTAACAATGGTCTTGCTAAATGAAATTGGTATACCGTTTCAACGAAAGTACATATGTATTTTATTCCAGTTACGTGATTCCTTTGACTCCTTAGTATGTTCTACAAAGCCAAATACATAGTGTATGATGTGTCTTGTACTATATTAGCAAAAGGAGGTAAGACTGTTGTACGTAGAATTAAGTTTTCTACCTTGTATTAACTTGCACAAAGTATTATAATGTATCAGCACTACGGTAGCCATAAAATAGCAAAAATTCTAAATAATACGTAACTGTGCGCAAATGAACATTAATATCGTAGTTAATTATAATACTATCCCCCTTATACATATATCATAAATATACAATTCTATAAATTATGGAAATCCACAACTGAATGTAGAATGTAATCAGATAATTCTATAGAATTTTCTCGCAGATTATTACTTACGACAACCAATTTTCTAATCATTACAATTTTTAACTTCTCGTAACAAGTACAGCTAAAGTTTACGCCTTCGCTGTTTTGAAATAAACGGCGATGACATAAAAATATAATACTAAAAATCTCCGAGCCATCCGCACACGGCAGTCCCTATTAGCACCACCTTTTCCAACAAAACCAGTACCTCATCCACTGTCCGCTGCAATTCTCCACTGTTAATTAAACCACACGCAGAACCTCGACCTTCCAATTATCCTCTTTAACCACCCGTTATCGAAGCCCTTTGTACCGTTCGATTCTTCAACCTACGCGATTCCCAGCTGATCGAGAAACAGAGGGTGCGCCGTAGTCCGTGGCCAAGGGGTGGCATCGATATTTATTGCATTTAATAACAGCTGCCGCGTATACGTTAATTGCATCGCTCGACGCGGTTACGGGCTGTGTATAGGGCTCTGCGACGACCAGGGGTAGTCTTCAGTCCCGAATAAACGACCCCCCCAGATGCCTGCTATCACAGAGCACCAGGAGTGACAGAGAGGAAAGGGTTGAGGGTGAGGTTCATTGCGTCTTAAGGCTATGCTCAGACGAGCAGATTTCGAGCAGATTTCGAGCAGATTTCGAGTAGATTTCCTCAGCGGATCCAATGGACAGCTATTTTCATATAACGGGCCTAATCCCTTCTGGCGCAAGTCCCGCTGCTGGTTCTGATCGAACAACCAGATCCTGCTGATCCTGCGTACAATTAGTAGAGCCGACAGCTGAGCACCGTTCCGCTTAATATGTCTACTTAAAGGTTTCCTCGATGCAGCAGGAAAAACAAAGGCGATCGATCGTGGAACGGATGGGACGGCAGTCGAGGGTAAAGAATACGAGAATCGGAGCTGCGTGAAGAAGTTTCCCTGTGAAGGGGACAGTTTTAGGCGGTGAACGGATATGCTGGAAAAACAAATCGGAAATCGATTTGTTCGAGGTGTTTGGGAACGAAAAGATCTACTTGTGGTGTTTTCGGTGAACGGGTTGGAGGTATTGGTGAAGAATACCGTTTATCTGGGTTTGTATTGAAATAAAAGTACGGAGAACATTGCGATATTTGACGCTCAGAAATGGTGGATTTTATGTCACTTCTAATGTACTTCTAATAGTACGACGAATTAAAAGTTGTAGTAATATGATAATAAAAAGTCGTGAAATTTATTGTTATATTGTTAATGCATGCCAACAAGTGTGCTGCACCGTGCTTCACTTGCGATATTAGAATAAAATGTACGCCGTTAGTAGAACCCGTTCTCGCTTTCTCATCCAAGGGAAGACGAAGCTTTCAGCAACAGTAGGGAGCAGAATTTTTAATCGAGGGATAGCTCTGACGAGGTTGTCCTCCACGGACACCTAATTGTATTCTTTAATCTTTGACTACCGTGCCATGACGTGCAACCTGGCCAGCGTAATTACCAAAGGGAGCACAGATCTAATAAAATCGTTTATTCTAGGGGGATGATCCAATACATAACTAATATGGCTGTTTACGAGGATGATGAAAGGATCTTGCGTCTATGTACACTTGGAACGACTTTTTCCTCTCACGGCTTCTTTATGCACGCCATTGATTTTCCTGTTACGGAAAGTCGTGTCCACGATCGCGGCTGTTGGAACAAAAGCAGATTTCGTTCGCCGGTTAAAAGCTTCCGGGTTCGATTTTCCTTTAATCGTTGCAACTAGCTACCGTTTAACGAAGTCGTTCCCCTTAACAATCACCGAAAGGTGGCTGAGTTTCCTCGATTTTCGTTTCACTGTCCGGCGAATTCGTGAAATAATCACGATATCGGGGAACGTGGAGCATTCCATGGTTTGAAATTAGCGAAATGGGGGTGGACCTTGGAAAATTAGGGACGAGTCCATGTTGTTAAGATAATTAAGGTAGTTTGTGTAATGAAATAGCCCTTTGAACGCCGTTTTTTTTTCAAACGAGTTCAAATTTGTTGGGAACTTGCGTATAGTGCGACGCTTATTACACAAAGTGTGTAGAGTTGGTCGCATACGAGTAATGAACGGAAGCGTTTAAATTGGGTTAACGTAGTGTGTACATAGAACTCTGTTTGCTTTGTGAGCAAACAATGAAAATGACAATAATGAATATCGCTTCCTAAACACTTCTTAATTAATTCCCTGACTTATTTAGAAATGTTTGATGTTCATTTTGCAGTGTTAATGGGGTGTTGATTCTATAATACAAATTAATAATGTCATAATGTATTGATTATTTTAATTGATCAGTAGGAGTAACTTCGTATATATTTATCTATGCAAATTAATTCAGAAGAATTTCGTAAAAAAACAAATCTTTCCTGTACATTTGTGAATTCAGGTGAACATAATTTTACAATACTCACATTTTAATGGCAGCGGTATTGAAATTTTTCCACTCGAGTGTCACAAGTGTACGAAGCCAGGATGTAACCACGAAATTTATCAAGGATTCCCGTATTTTCCGCCGACAGTTAGATCGTCCGCCACGCGTATTCCAGTGTCAAAAAACCTATCTCGACAAGTATCCTCGAGGTTTTCTAACAGGGAGAGCAAATGAAAGCGGACGGGTCTGCCGCGAATCGATTGAATTTTTCACCGTGGCGGATACACGACGGCGGATGGTAAATAAAAAAATAACTGTCGCGCGATATATACTCGCGAATATGTCGGGGAATATTGTGACTGAGCGAAAATTTTCCAGTTCCCCGTTGTTTCCGTCACATTTACCCGCGTTGATTGCTGCAAGCGACTTTTTATTTATGGGTTACGTTGTTCATTCCGGAACGACGGGAACGATAACTGCTGGCGGATATCCATGGCAATACACGTAGTTATTAATTTTGCAATAAACATTGAAATTGCTCCGTTTCTGTATAATATTTTATTTATCGCGAATGCCCTTGTTAATTTCGCATCCGATAAACTTCGTTTACATACGCCTTTGTTGTACGCAAACCTTTGCATTTAACTGATATGCCGGATAAATGGCGCAGTTAAACATTTCGCATTAATTTACCTGCTTTTTGGGACAATATTGCAATATTCATTTAATTGTAGACAAATACGGGAGAAGGAAATCTGTTATATTTGCAAAATGGCTACGGTAATGGCAGATTCGATGCGGGTCGAAAAATTCGATGGGAAAAGCTTTTTGAAACAAAAAATTGCGTAGTTGAAATATGTACCGTACACATAACACGATATTCTTTAATAAATTTTTGTTTATCAATGTTTCGATTAACAGGCTTTCGATTAATGCTTTAATATGATAAAAATAAGGAAATAAAGTTTTGCGTTTGGAGATATAAGAAATCGGTTATTGTTTGACTGTAGCAAAAAACAGAGTATCGATAAATCGATATGTTTGCGACGCTACAAATTTGATTCGCAGCGAAGCATTAGCTGGAACCGAATATAAGACGATGCTCAGATTTTCACTCTCACCAAATTTTAGGGGCGCACACCTGAAAAGAATCCGACGTTATCTGGCGTATGAAGTTGCCAAGAGAGCCCTAGACGGGTATAATTTAAATTAAAACCATTTAGCGCGTTAAATCGTCAAGATATGCAATAAGGAAGCGGGAAACTTCGAGCGTAAATTTGTGCTGGCCCGCGAAAATAACTCTCATCAAACGAGCATTCTACCAAAACAGTTTTACTTCCCTCCGCCTCGTTATTTAACGCGTGCAAGTGATTATGAGGTTTCCGAGCTCTCATTCCAGCGTCAATAATGTAAACTTGAATTTTGAATGTGAATTATTTGAATCTTGCAAGAAACGTGATTACGTTTAGTGGGTTCCGACGTGCATAGGTAATTACATCAAATCAGTTTTCCATATTTTCATAATTCAAGTTATCGTGATTCTTGTGCAAATTAAGGACAATTTTGTTTCTTTAATGAAACTCTTCACGTAGACATTTGGAATATTAAAATATATTTTGAAACAAGCTAAATGAAATTGAGTAAGTGTGATAAATTTAAATAATAATTGACGATAAATACTTTGTTCTAGTTTGAATAATCAATGCTTTACTTCTCTTTATATTCGTGAACATATTGTATTTTCATAATTACTACATTTTTCTTCATCTTCTGTAACATCACATCTGCATACACGCAATCCTATTACAAGAAGAACCATTTATGTATAGTGATAACGAGAGCACCCTGTATACAAATTACCCACAATACCAATTACGGGCTTTGCCTAATGCTAATGTACTGCGTATGCTACAAGCTAATTACTAGCATTAATGCTACGTAGAACACTGATAACCTTGTCGATCTATGATTATCAATAAATCTTTAAATTAATAACGTTACACTAGACAAATACAAACTGCGTTCCTTCCCTGTAGAAATGTCCGAGTCGCAATACTTTTACAAATTAAAAAAAGATATATAATATTGACCCGATTTTGTCAATAAATATACACTAATATTCATTGTTAGATGTTCATTCTCAAAAGACTACTATTTCTGTTAATTAAACTGGCATTTTCGACTTTTAACCACCTTACCAAAAATCATTAGTATATCTGCGTTCGTTTAATTATGTTAATTAATGAGTTATAGTTTTGTACGTGTTCGTCGTAGAGTTGTTTGAATTTTAATATAGAATTACTAATTTGGTAAAACATAAACTGAATATATTTCATGTAGATTAATAGAACTCGTAATATGATTAAACTATTTCTGCCAATGCTAACAAATTTTAAACCAATATATTCTTATGCAATGGCTATACAATTTTTAACAACTTAATTATAACAACTGATCCATCGTAGCATATGTTAATAATCTGTTAATATCTCTGTAAATGTAACAATCATCCTTAATCACGCCAATCGTTATCCATCAAGCAACTTTTTTCCCCATTTTCAACGTGAAGCAACATTAGTTTCTCGAACGTGGACGTTACCATAAAAGTATTCTTGGAATTCTGGGCATCCTAGGTGTTTTCGTTCCTGGCAAAACTACCGGAATCCTATTTCAGGACAGAGTGCACGGTGCCGTGTCGTATTGCATGCCTGAACTCCAAGCTCCTGAGCAAACTCGTGAATTAGAAATAACGTGAGCACGCCTAAGCAAGCCTATGACAGCCACGCGAGAATATTTCAGCCGGTGCCTCGTCACACCTCGAAACTCCGGTAATTCGGGGATACAAGATTGTGGACTTCGAAATCCTCCCATGTGGCAGCGGTGGATTTTACGAATTTCAACTGGAGATACGTGGTTTCAGAATCCCCGAAACGATTAGTGGTTACCGCTGTCCTTCAATTCGGCGAAATTTCTGCGTGGTTTGAAAAAAGATTCTGTTGCGTTTTGAAGCATATTTTTATTATTTATATCGGGGGAAGAAAAACTTGTGTAACTTAAAGGCCAAAACGGACAATTAAAGAAGGTGATAGTAACAAAATCTTTGATATCTCTATAATGGAAAAAGTATTTGCAAAATCTTTATTAATCTTTATTGAATCTGAATTTCGCGCATAAAACGGTACAAATATCCAAACTGGTACACACAAGGATTTCAGGGAAAAATTTCAAAAATATTATTACACGTAACAAAATAACTTAACAATCATATTCTTGCTAATGGTACATACGAAAAACGGAATTCTGAAAATTCGTAGTTTCGCCAGCTGGCACAGTCGGCCCAGCAAGTGTTATTCATTTGTTCTGCCATGTGGCTACCATTTATAATTATTTCATGAAGACCTTGCACAAAAAGCCTACGTTGCAAATTCCCCTTCATCGTTGCAAAATGCTCCAAGTCTATACGACATGCCTAATTAGCTGACGCGGCCAGGACATTGACCGTGCAAGTCCAATCCACCTTGCTGCCAATACTCGAGCATCTTATTGTAACACGTTTCGGTATTCAAATAGCAATTCCGGTGGAAATGCCTACCTTCGTTTCCGATTTTTGTTTGAACCCTCCACTCTGAATCTCCCAGCGGGATCCCCGGACTATTCTACGAAAGAAATAATGATCACTTCTCGCGAAAAATCATTAAATTTCGCTGTACAGCCACGGCATAACAGTGCATATCGGATACTCTTTATTTGCCCAAGCCTCAATGAATCGACGTCGCGTCGCATCGTGACTCAAAATCGACTCACACCATAACGCATCAAAGAGTTCCCAACGTGGCTTGAGGTACGAATATTTGCAAACCGTGATTCACGTTGGAGTTATCGCTTTCTTTCCACGACTGTTGAACGAACGCGGAAATAAATCAGGGCGTCCCATTTTATCGCAACGTTTATTGAAAATTGCGGTACTTTAATTTCACTGGCGACGCAGCTATATAAATGCACTAGGTATCTACGACTCGAGTACGATGGCAACGCATTCATTGAAATGTCGCGACATTCTTCTACCCATGACGAAACGCCACGGGGAAGAAAAATTGGCCGCAGTATTCAGGCAGAAATGTTATGTCACCCTGTATCGGTTTATTTTCGACAGAAATGTCGTGAATCTTTCTACATTGTACGCGTGACAGACATTATTCTTCGAGTTATGCAATATCCGGTAGAATTTATTGCAACGTTTTTTACGCGGGTAGAAATTATGCGAATATGAGAAGAGGTAATTAAACTGTGAATCTTTTGATATTTTTATAATTCATTGATTTTGCCACCCAATTTCCACGATCTTATTTTACTAAAAGAATTTCAGTGAAATGTGGCATAGGTGTGCTCTCTGAATATAAATAATCTAATTTGTTGCAATAATTTTCATGTTTATTACCTTACTTGTTTGCACATTGCTGTCGACGAACCTTTGACGAAATGTACATTGCTACTCCACTGCAGCGAAATCAATACGTTAAATGTCATGCGACTGTCGAATATTATAATGTCAAGCTTAATATGAAGGAGGACAAATTGCGAATGTTCCGACGCACTTTATTATAATATGACGTACATTGATACGCAGCATGAAGATGCTTGTTGTGTAATACACGTCCTACGTAAGATATAGTGGACCATTATTAAAGTTCATGAGCAAGCTTTTCCTTCGAGTTTACGCGAAACACGAGATGGGACGTTCCTAAGGTACATCGTGCGACGAAAATGTATGGACTCGTACTTAAACTTCTCCGTAACGAAATTAGGAACGCTTAAAATCCTTTTACCTAACACCTAACGGAACGTTTCGTCGTGTCACATACACGAACATATTGTTGAGGTTCGGTATATTGGTATGAAATTTAATGAATGAAATTTAAAAAGTACGGTACAAAAATCAATGGACCCAAAGTTACTAATCGCTCATAAAATTTCTGCGTAATTGGAAATGCCTGGCGTGAGCATTAGTACACTTAAGTAGTAATATCGATAATAAGACCAACCATGGACGCTGATATGTTTAAGTCACTCATTCCCCTTTCAGATATATTTATGTTTTCATATGCAGTGGGTGGTCAAGTTATTGCAGTAAGTTTAATTCTTAATCAAAACTTCATCAAAATTGTTAATAAATTATTATCCAATGCAGGTCTTATTTCTACACAGACGCAAAAAAGCGTACATTCTTTTACCGTGGCTCTAATAATTTGACAGAATTCTGATCCTCCTGTCACTTCTATAAAAAAAAAACTGAACCTTTTTCTCGTGTCAACTAGCGAATCTAATTTTCGTCCAAGTTTCGAGAACTCGTTTCGAACGTACAGATACAACGCAGTCCACTGGTGTCTCACTGTTCAAGTTTCTTTCCTACGCAGCTCGCGGTATAGAGGCCAATCGATCCATTGCTCGGGGCACTCGCGACCCCACCGCCTCATCCTTCTCGTATCTTCGCCAGTACTCGATGCAATTTACGTTTCTGCACTTTGCGTGGACGGACATTTTAGCAAAGTTCCACCCAGGCCAGAGGCCGCCGCTATGTGTATAACCCGCCTCCACGGTGTGTACGTATAAAAGTTTCAGTTGGGAAGGAACCCGTCGACCGGATGCTTCATGCAGATATCTGTACATTTATCCCGTCGACCTTTTTCCGCAGCCAGCCACACTAGCCTGCTGGCGAACTGCGCTGTTCCATACGAGTTCGTTCCTTAAAAATGGCCAGCTCGTTCACCAGACACGTTATGCACTCCACGTGGTTGCTTGATATTGAATGGCTTGATTGGAGTAGGCGTGCTGATAAATATGGAAGGCAAGTCTGTGGTACGTAAGTGCTAGCTATTTTTAAAGACGGAAATTTATCATGATTTGTCTTTGCTTTCTTTGCCGTGTTTTGTTCGTCACTGGTATTAGGTGTTATTTTAGAATTAATGATGGAAGTGAGGGTTTTTTAATTCAATAAATTGAAGCATAATTTTCAAAAACATTTCGCTACTATTTGACACTTTACGCGGTCCGATTATCACGCTGCAGCTTCAATTAAACAATATACGTTCGCCTGGTAATTAAAACAGTACACTTATCTTGATAAATACAATTTCCACTCATTCAAATAACTCACTTTTATCTTCATCATAATCTTACAATTTCCAACCACTTCGACGGATAATCGACTTACCTGTACCTGCCACCTTATCACCGATAGTTGACATTTCATCGTCGTTCGACGACCAGTAATCGCACAGTGTTTACTCTGTTACGCGATGAGCTGTATTTGAGCGCCGAATTCCACAGAAGAAACGATGGCCAATCTAAAAGAAACTAGTGTCACCGTCAATGAAAAGTTCATCGTATGCTTGCACAAATATCATCGCGAGTTCGGCGAAGATTTTCAGGAATTATCGTGTTCCGTAGTGGTTCGCAGAGGCTGCGAATAGGAAAAATACAGGGAAAAGCCGGGCCAGGCAAGTTTGCCAATTTCGCGGTGCGATTGAGCCGACGGATGTGCTCGGCAAGACGTGAGTAAGCCGCTTTATTACCAGCCGAGCGAAAGTTAAGTCCGCTTTTCAAACCCCTCGAATCTTTCTTGAAGTATCGATTAACTTCTCGACTGCGAGGCTTAAAGCGTTTTGGCTTAAACACAACGAACGCACGGATGTCAGGATTTTCAAGAATCCCCAGAGAGTATCTGTGAGCCCTGCCCGGCAACGGGAGATCTTTAATTTAGTTAACTTTAACCTGCGCCGGCTGAACGTTCTTGTGCTTGATAGATAGTAGTTGAAGTCACAAGATATAATAACAGTACAAAATAATCATCTTATACGTGACGGTGCAATAATATAATATGATCAAAATATCTATTTTAGAATTAACTTAATTAAATCAATCGCCATAACCCAATTATACGTTCACTGTATATAACATTGGCTCATCCTATATTTAATACCGTTTCTTATTCTATAAACTGCCGTATGGAAAATTACGTTTGCCTATTATACATTTGATTAAGGAACGACTGTAACTTATTACCAAAAGACGAGTGCCACTTGACTAATGTAGAACGGTCCCAATATAAATATAGCATGACCACGATTAAATCAGAAATCTTCCGAACGTCATAGTGCCAAATTTATCGTTCCAGGAAGCCAGTCACAAAATCGTTGATTTTCAATTTAACAACCCACCGTTAAAAGTTCTAAAAGCGACGCGGTGCCCTAGAAACATTTTTGTGCACCGAAAATACGGAAAAACAAAAAAATGAACCGAATCCGTTTTCGTGTAAAATAAATTGAACCTATACAGATTTCCTTCTTCAGGAGGATCTGACGCACAGATATTCATGATTCATGAATCCTGGATACCAACACCCTCCAATCTCTGCAATCACTTTGATTCGATTCTGTTTACCCGAAACTTCCCAAAACGAATCCGGCCAAGTGAAGTAGAAATAATTCATATTCACTGAAACGATCACGTGGCATTCAGACAATGAAACGAAGAAATAGAATAAAAGTATCGATACAATGGTCCTGTATGATTCGACTCATACGAATACCTTCCTTTACCTCAAAACAAAAACGAGAAGCTAGCAATGTACATACAGTACCTGCCAAAAATTTCGGGTTAAAATGTAATTTTATTATATCGCAGATACTGAAGGTTTTTCAAAATAACAATTCATTGCGTAATTATAACTTGTTTATTACATATTATTTGTTAAGACCATTGCAAAAGACAATCTTATCAATTTTTATTTAATAGCTACATTAAAATGACTGTTCAGTCAGCAACTTTTGGCAGACGTCGTACACATCCTCAAAAATTAAACAAACTAACGACCTTGCAAAAAGTGAAATTACGAAAACAATTTTTTCCCTGAAAATAACACAAAATATCCGATAAACATTTACTATAAACGGTCAATTTCGTAGCATTAACGAAGAACAAACTTGTTTACGTCAATACTTTACCGCCTCCAAACTTTTGAACGTCAGTGTATTCTATACGTGCATGCACTGTATTCGAAATCTATGGTTCGGAAACGAAGAAACGGCGCGCGGATGGATCGACGGATGCTACGTAATAATTTACCAAAGGGCTGGAAGATAGAAAGGGTTGCGACAACGGTGGCGTGGTGAGGCGTCAGCGATGTGCCCGGAATCCGGAGCATTCGTCGAACGACCACCCGACGGCAACCGATGAAAGGAGGAACTTCGATCGTTTATCACGCGCGTTTCGAGGTCGAAGTTTCACCGAAGTTAAACTGTTTGGACGAGCATCGGGGCACGCGGATTATGGATCCGATTCGTCGATTGTTATCGTCCCGTTCCTGAAGTTTCACCCAGCTTTGATACCGAGTCTTTTCAGCAACGATTCGTGACCGTGCGGTTTCCGGCGGCAATGGAACTTGCGGTGCACGCCAACTCGCCACTAATAATCGAGCCTTGAAATTATGCATTCGACCAATGGACTTTTCAGCTTTCTTTCGACGACGATTTTCCTTTTATTGAGCCGCTTGCCGTTTCCGCCGCCTTTTGCGCTTATCCTTGGACCATCTTGGACCCTCTTGAAACGATTTTCGAGCGGCGTTTATTGTGATTCTTTGTGGAAGCTTATTGCGGGAATCGAAGTCCTCGATATTCTTCTTTTTTTTTATGGGGAACGTGCGTTCGCCGTGCGACTTGTTAGGTGGTGATTATTGAGGGAAGAAGTAGGAATTCCTGGATATAAAAGTAATTGAAGAAAGGATTATGCAAATGATATACAATACATAATATGATTTTTTAAGCGGTGATTTAATTTGATCGCTTTGCTCATTAATTCGTATGAAGAAACAAATATATTTTCCAATTCCGTTACGAGGCTTTATTTGATTATCCTTTAATTTAATTCCAATTATTTTATTTGCTATCCTTTGTAAAGTTTATCGTTGTTGTTTGGCGGAACGAAATAACTGTTTATTTTGTATCGCATTTTCATGAAGTGCAATTAATTTCACGCCGACAACAGTTACATATAATTCTTTGTAAGTACTGCAGGTACTTTAACAATTTCCACATAGAATTATAAATGACCAATCACGACCAGAAACATAAAAATCGCACCCGTTGAATACGCAACAGAATATTTATCGTTGTAGCTGCTTTTTGAACAGTAAATTATTTGAATCTCTCCACAGATTAATTCTCCCAATAAATATAATTTAACACCCATCCGATTCATATTTCTGCGTCCGCATTCGGCCAAAGATTTTCCAAAGTACCTTGTCTTCGCGTTTTCACAGCTTGTCTATTGACAAACCTCGTCCATGGTGGAAACACGGCTCCCCGATATACGACGAAAGAAAAGAATTCCCGTCGGAGTAGGTCGAAGCAATTAATCAAATCACGGAAGAGGCGTGACGTAGGCTTTGAATATGCAACGGCCCGATAACGCGTTATAAAAAGCGTCTGTACATATACGTTTAATCAGTTAATGATTTTCTCCACGCTGAAGGAGGGACACCGTCCCAATCAAAGTCGTTCAGGTAGTTTTGTTTCCCCTCGGGCGACCTATTGGTGATCGCGATCACCGGAAGCGTCGGCTGCCACGGAGGATCGCTACCGGAAATCGGTATGACTCGAGACGTTCGATCCGATTGCATAACGTTTCGGTCGCGTGTGGTAATTAATAAAAATGTCTGACGTGACGACGACAGTTTTTATAATGCACTCTGTTGGCTCACGTTTTCCAGGTTGAAATGAGCGTTCCGTGACCTGTCCCCATTTCTGCTCTATTAATAATTTAGCCGTTCAATATTTTTTGCTATAAAGTTTGGTCATTCTGGGAAAAAGCATTAGCCGTGGGGCAGAGGAAAGGATTTGCTGTTAGTTTTCTTTGTAAACTCATTGAAATATTTCGTTTTGAATCCTTCAATTAATGAAAACATGGTGTAATTTGGGCAAGATAGAAAGTTCTTGGCATTTAGACTGTTTGGCTGGAATTATAGTAACAAGACACAGCTGCAGCGCAAAAAGCAGTCTACACATGATCGCTAAAATTATGCTGTATTAACCATAGTTAATGGTTGGCTAACCATCATATGGCTACCCGTGCAGAAACTACGATGTGCTATTAGTTGATTTAGTATCCACAGTATAATATTAGTTAACAAAACAAAACAATTAAACTGATTGCATGGTAATTGTAAATTAGAATTACTAATACAACATTCAGCATTGGTAAGCACTAAACTAGAATCTAAACATAATATATTTTTTTAATAATTGTATACACGATGCCAAATAACGTTTTTAATCTTTTGCTCCCTTTTAGTAAACAGAGTTAAAAATCTATTATGGCAGCAATTTAATTTGCATGATTAAAAAATTACCTCGTACCTACTACGGTCTTCTACGTTTCATCATTATTACTGCCTACGTTTTACTATTATTATTCTACAACATACGTACGTCTCTAAATCTAACTGGATTTCTGTTTAAACTCCATTTCCAACTATGTAATACTATTCGTGGTGTCCGAATAAACCTTGTCCTTTCGAAACAACAGCCCAACGTGACGCCAGCGCAGTAATCACAGAGATATTCGAAGTGGTAGACACAAAATCGTGCGATACACAACTGTGCACACCTTCCTCAACGTGCCAATTAACACGAAGTTTTATCGTATCGAGTTGCGTGGTTCAGTGGCACGGTTGCAGAACTAATTCGGTCGCGTTATTCGTTCCTTTTGTTTATCGTTGCACCCTCATCGTACTTTAAGCTACACGAACGTGGAATACACGAAACACTGATTCGTACCTCTGCCAACGCATTTCGCAGTGCAATAAGGGCTTTAATAATTGCCCAGATATGTCTAATCTTTCACAGATATAATCTGTCCAAATGAATATTTAACAATATTATAAAATTGAAGCCAACAAATTGAAAGCCAAATTCAACAAAATCGAGCGAACTAAAACTTAATGGTCGCACCAGTATTTAAACAAACCTTCGGCCAGATAAAATCCCATAATACAAGTTGAACTTTACTAATATCTATTGCACAAATCTTTTCCAAATTAATCAGAGTATTCACCACGGATCCACCCGTCTAAATCATTCAATTTAAACGATTCATTTGTATCCTTGAACTGCACTCCATCAATCCTCGAACCAATCGATACTCTGCCTCCTCCCATCTTCCAAGGATCATTTATATGAAGTGGAAGAATCTCCCTATCAGTGGACAATCGATTTATCCCGCCGCGTCGAACTATAACAACGCTAACTATTTGAAACCTCGACACAATCACCCCATCCAGCCACTCCGATCTTTCACAACGAAAACATTTACGTTTATCTCTCTCCCACCCCTCTGCGTCCCTAGAAGAAAGCTCCCCATGCAACGTGCAATACCGCCACGATAAGTATGTGCATCTTCCGTCGAAATAACCTGGCGATCGTCCCGATCTTAATTACGTAACCTGGTATTTATCTTGGCGCGAACGAATCGCGCGGAATTCACGCGGTATATAGCTGGCAATTAAGCGGCGGCGAAGAACGCCAAGAAGCTATTAACTTGGCCACGGATTGTTGCTATACTATCGCGATAATGGGAAATTAATAGAGAGGTAGTTAAGGGGCGTGGCTGGTGGTAAAAGTTCCTCGATATCCGTCCCCGTCGTTGTCGTTGTCGCGGGTACCACGGCGATACGGTGGTAGACGGTTAATTAAGGAAACCGTTAACTGGGAAGGCCGACTTATCTGCAACGATTGGCTGCTAAGTTACCCAACGGAGCAAATGTTTCAGAGTTTCAATCAGCTCCCGTTCTATCTGGCGGCTCCCGTGGCCCGTAGCGCGTGGAATAGCTACTTCGCAGTCGTTGCCATAAGACGCTCTTGAATGCGATTATAATAAATTCTTCGTTGAAAGTTGCCGAAGCGCTCGAATCCGCTTTCGATGATAATAGACGAAAAACGTGAGGGGGGGGACAGAAGGAAATGGGATGCTTGTCGTCGGGTGCTCCTTTCAATCTTCGATGCGGGGATTACGATTTACATGACAAACCTTAAGGCTGCTTACCCGCGATGTTATATACTTGAAGAGTCCTCGGGCTATGGTGGTGCTTATGTTATACTCCTACTAAATACCTTTCGGTTTGGTTTCTTGCGGGTTCGATAATTCAGGTGGTGACGCGATGATTTCATAGGAAGTGTTTTGTATTTTGCGAGGGAGATTTGACAAAGGCAATCGTTTTATTAAGTTTCTTTGGTTTAGATTTTAGATGAATTACTAGATATTTGTGGGGCTTTTGTGTTTGTTGTGTGGGGTGCAAAATTGCGAGGCTATTTGATTAAGGGCAAGGCTTTTTTATATCGTCGAATGTGCACAGCAGTTTTTATTTATTTATTTATTCAATTGAACGGGCCGAAGCCCTTTGTGTACAATAGTAGTACATGTGTAACGCTAGTGTGATCATTCTTAGTCTAAGTCATTATCGTTCGATGAGCCTTAAGATTTGCATTAACACTTGGTGATAAGCAGTTTTCTTATGGTGAAGCTGTGCAAGATTGAGGAATTGATCGAAATGAAAATTGCATCTGTATTTTATGTTCGACAAATGGTTTTGGATAGTAAGGGTATACTATTTATAAATAAAAATGTTTTGCGTAAATTAAATAGTCTGTATTGGATATAAGAAAGAACTTTTTTGTTTTAACCTTTTGCTTCCATTTTTTTTTGTTACAGGTAGCTGCATAAATTCCTTGCACCGGGAGCTTTATACAGGTAAGTTTCTCGTCTGCTTTTCCAGAAGTTTCCGTAATTAATAAAAGAGAATTGCAACTTAGATTTTCATAGCTTTATCGACCATCAAAATTCTTTCTCAATCTCTTCTCTAGTCTCGTAAAGTACTGAAGTACAAACATTTACCAAGAGTCACCACTTCCTTGATTCCCAATTGTCTTCGATTCAAAGCGCGCAACCAGACAATTATCTCATACGCAAACAGTTCTGTGATCGTTTCTACCTCCACTCTATTGTTGCAAGTCTTAAAATAGTCAAGAATACGATAAACTGTTCGCCATCCGCGAAAGTGTTCGCAGTCGGTGAAAAGGAGAACGGCGAAATAATTTACAAACTGAAATTCGTAATGAATAACGTATCCATCAGGCAGATTTATTCCCAGCCTCGATAACGTGGGCCAATAGTAGGACACGCATTATTCCATGCATCGCTGCGAATGAATTAAAATTCTATCTTCTATGGAACGTATGCACAGGGTGTCCAGTTCGATTTATGCGTTACAAATAGTGTTTGAGAAAAACGTGCAATCGAACAAATTTTAATGTCCAAAGGTGTCCAATAAACTTCTATCTAATAAATAAAAAATATATTTTTCTATTTTCCACTCATAAAATGCATGAATTAAGATATTTAAAATAAAAACTATGTATGCATATCGTCTGCAAGAGTGTTTAAAATTAGATTCTCGAAGAATTAGTCTGCAATTATGTTCCTTCACGTTTGATCAACGTTGCGCGTAACAAATCCGCCTAGGAATCTCATATAATAATTAACATATTGGTATTTTAACATATCGAAGCTAGTCACCAAGCCATTTAGCCACCCAGATCAGTCTGGACACCCCGTAGACGCGCAGGACGTGGCTAATGCAAAAATAATCGGGCTCGCAGCATGGCTGGTCGCAATTCAATCCGCGCCACGAAAATTGGATATTTCAGGTAACGGACCTTCGCTGTGTAAGCGTGAATACGGCGCCCAGTCGTATGCCATACGAAATCCCATTGGTCCGCGGAATTTTTCCGGTGTTTTCCGAAATGTGATTTCCTTGCGGCGAGCACCGCTTTTCCAGAAACGCGATTGAACGTGAATTATTTAAATGTCACTCCATTGACCATTTTCCTTTTTTCCTTCTTTCTCCAAACCGTCGGGACACTCGAAAAAGTGCCGAGAGCTATCGATATCCAATTCGAGTAAACATACAAAAAATCTGGGAAGATGGGGGAGGAAAAGAAACGGGAGATAAAAAAAGAACAAGAGAATCATTTGCGGGTTGCCTTGATACAGCGGGGCCACGAAGATCGAGAGAACCGAGGGGCAACCCTCGCCGTATCGTATTGAACTTTCGTATCAAAGTAGAAAAGAATTGTCTGCATCGTTGGGCTAACGATGCAGCCATCAGCGTCGCGTCGTTTCGAAACCCCGGGATTTATTGAGAGAATATTTTCTCGGCCGTTCGTCGTGACACAAATCATCCCTGAAATGGTCGGGGATCGCGTATTTCAGCACCAGCATACTTCTAATGGACTTAATTAAACGTTCGACGAAATCCCATTGAAATATAGGGGATAGAGGATAATTGAATTTCAATTAAAATGGCCGCGCGCTGTATATCGATGTGGAATAAGTTATGTTCAATTTTTCTCGCCGCCTGTTAGATAATGCTTGCGCGGTTAAAAGCTGTGCCTTCCCTTCTGACAGGGTGCAACTTTCATTTAACGTAATTTTATTATAGATATTTAATTATTAACTACTGTATACCATTGGCATAATCATTTTATCTATACGAGAGACTGTTCCCATTATTTATTTCCTCTAATTGCTTTATCTTATCTTTGAGATCTTATACTCAAATAACATAATACTATGTTTTCAACCACCCTGACCTTGCTACGATAAACGCTTTAATAATTATTGCCCCACAAAAATCTATACATACATCGTTCGCATAACTGCAAGCAGTCCTGTGCGTATATACAAATCCCATAAATCCACAAAAGGGCGTCACTTAAAACCCATCTAGCGTTTCCTATTTTTGCAGACCATCCCCATAAAGAAACCGTTCCCCCTCCGACCCCGATTTCCACGGCTTTACCTACTCCCACGTTCGGTTCGAGGCTCATAGGTTTCCTCGCAAGGAAGTCTTCGTAGACCAGGCCGGATCGCAGATGTAGCTCGTATATCTCTGCGTCGACGTTTCTTATCTTCTCGGGCCGTGGAGCTTCGCGGTGGTAAACAATGCCCGAAGCCGTTCCATAGGTCAAGGAGCCGCGAACCGGCCAGGTGAGCACGTGCTCGAGGAAGTCACGTTTTCGCGCATTGGGGCAACACATTCATCATAAAAAGCTCGTTACGGCACCACTTGTTGTCCAAGCCTCGAGCATTTCGACGTGTCTGTCCTGCCACGAGAGAGTGGCTGGGCGCAGAAGAGTCGTCGTTTTCTAGACCTGCAAATTGAGGATAAAATTGCCCGCGGTGGATCGCTCTACGTATCCTCGCCCTCTTGTAACAGTTGTGACACAAGCTCCTAAACGACGTCGCGTAGGTATCTCTCGCTATTGTTAGGTTTATCTCCTCAGAGGCGCATTTTCTGTGTCGTTTTGCTACGTTTCAGCAAACACTACCGAGATATAGGGTTCGATCGACGGCTAGGGAACGCTCGAAGATCGCTTGTGAAACAATTAGATTTATCTTGTGTTATTTCCGAACCGCAATGCAGTGGCTCGCGGGTTTTCGACTGGAGCGTGACCTAGTTAAAGGGTTGAATAATACAGTGCTTGGAATGCTTCTTAACGTCGAAGCTGTTCCACGCGAAATTCGCCAGTTTGAAAGTGTTTGGAAGTGTTTGAATGTGTTTGAAAGTGTAAACGAATACGAGTACATAGCTGTACGACAAAGATACTCGATGATATTCCGCTGGCACCGCAGCCGAATTCGCGCGATTCTATGACAACGTTTATTCGCGGACGAGTTTAGAAGCACGCTGACGCCGACAAACGGGTTTACACGTTGATAAATCGGACTTGAAAGGCCGTCGGGCCGGGTTTCGAATCGAGTTCGAAAGTTCATCGCGTTACCCCGCGAAGCAACGGCCCGTGCAACGGTACGTCGACCAGATCTGTCCGTTCGTGCGTGCGGTTTCGCGTGAGAATCGAATTTTTCCCGCGAAACACGAAGATTAATCTCGGCCGCAAACAGGCGGTCGACACGCGACGCGATCGTCCGACAGAAACATTCTCGTCGATCGGTTGCTTCTCGTTCTATCGACGCGATAACCGGCGAGGGAACAATCTATTGTGTTCATGCTCGACAATTCACGATGGCTCGCGATTTTTATGAAGATTTAAATGGAGAGTGGTTTTTGAGAAAGGGGTCTAGTTTATTTTATAAGTAGAAATATCGAGGCTTACTTTATTGATAGAAATAATCAGGCTTTGGAAGGATGTAACTTTGACTAGATTGGACATTGTTGTTTGAAACGAGCTTTTGAATTAAAATAACGATTCAGTCATTGCATATATGTATGTATATTACTGAAAGGCTTACACCGATCTGCAATGAAAACGAAAGCAACTGTTAATCTATTTTTAACGAATATTTTAGAGTCCATTTCCATACAAATGTGAAACGCTATTTTCTAATATTTATTTCAAAATATTATTAAATGAATGAAGATTCCTCAGTCGTGTTAAACGACCGGGTATTTCGTGGGCAACTGTACTTAGTATTGCAAATAATGGAAATAATATTAAAAATATAGTTGTGGATTTATCGTTCCACTTATCACTCTGGTTCACATTACAAAAGTAATGATTATCGTAGGAAATTATCATTAATTACAAGAAACCTGCAAAAACCAAGATAAAGAAGGGAGAAATCTTTCCGAGGTTCAAACGTGTGCCCAGACGGATCACGATCGCGTAGCTCTGAAACCGGCGTTTCACAGAGGACGCGTGTCTGTGGCAGTGGATTCCGCTGCTTTTTTATCATCCATTTTGTCAGCGCGACAGAACGAGCCACAGGCGACCTGTGCCGTGGCAGATGGATATAAAATGGGTAACGCGACTGGCACGATAACACACAGCTAGCAGCGTGTTCAATTTTGCCTGAATATCGAGTGGTGGCAGAGGGAACAGTCAACTTCACGATTGTGTGTTATTGGGTGCTTTCGACGCGTCTGAAGTTGCCAGCCGGAGTTGCGCGGGGTTGAAAAAAAAACTTTTCCCCTCGCACGTTCAATTTTCACGCATCGCGTGCCCCGAGACCTGCGCTGTCGTGGAAAGGTGAGGATAGGAAACAAGACGAAATTCTGGAATCGAGAACTTGTAAATTTCGAGGATTTCGAGCTCCATTGAGTTCTGCACGGTGGGTGACTTTGGTCGTGGGTTCCGGTTCTAGATTTTCATTTTGGTTTCACGTTGCGTCGGTTAAATTGTGTTTCCTGCTACGGAGAATAGGTTGAAAATGTATATAGATAGGTATTAGTGACGTGGTAAGGAGAATTAAAATGAATCTTACGAATTTCCGAAGTTAATGAATTGAATTCATTTAAATAAAGAAATATTTGAAGAGTGAACTCTGTAGTGTATATCTTGCCAATGATTGTATACTAATTAATCAATCTATCTTGATTTCCATATTTAATAACACCTGGTACAATTTCGATTCAGAAGTATGAACGTTATATTACTTTTGTATATATTATGCTATTTCTTTCCACCTCCAATTAAAATATTTATTATGTTTGCACATTTTTACCCGGATACCATAATAAACAAATGTGCATAATAATCCAAAGTACTACTAACGACAATAATGAAATGCGATATAACACAATATCGGCCTCTTCATTTTCTCTCCTAGTAAAGGCACAAATCCAGTAGCAAGTGCCGTTGGTTTCTGTAATAACATTTCAAGCAGAATTTACAGGGTGTACCATCGTTTATTCAATGTTTCGCAAAGTTGACTCCCGCGGAGCGACGATGCGATGCGTCGCGGCACGACGGTAAACCTTTCTAATAAATAAACGGTGAACAAGCGTGTGCCGACTTCGACGACGTCGACAAGGGTGGCTAGGCTGGATTCGGGACGAACGGGACAGTTTTGACGTCAATGAGGGGGAACAAAGTAAAGTGGAACAGCACCGTTCCTCGGCCTTTCGCTCGTAAATTTTTATCGGCTCGACAAACTTTAACCCTTCGACTGTTCCCCGTTCACTCGGGGGAGCTTGATTAACCCGACAGTGGTCGCGCTTAAAATAGTAACTGCACAGAGATCGTCCACACGGCCTCGTTTCTTCTTTAGAACTGGACGAATCGAGCCGATGTTCCGGGGAGAAGATAGTTCCGCGCAGGAAAAAAAAAGCGCAAGGAACGAACGAATTACATTAAAGGTACCGTCGTTCGAAACTCCTTAGGAAGTTTTAGGGGGAAGTCTTGGAATAGGAAGTGGATATCGATTGTAGGTTTGATGTTAATCAAAGTGCAGGATGTGCCTTCGTTGAGACTGGGAGGCTTGATGTGATTGGTGGAAGCTGTAAAATTGATAACGTTTGGATACAGCCTGCTCTTGAAGAAGATTTTTGAACTTGGTAATGCGATTGTATAATACGTTTATACGCGAGGAATTGAATTGCATAATATATTACTGACGTTGGGATTTCTTGATGCTGGATTAATAAATTGTGGGAAAAAGTTTGATTGTTGACGAACTTTGAAACAAGTTATATTTAAGCGTGTATTGTATCATATTATTAAAAATAGTGGAGGTGTTGCAAATGATTTTGCTGAAATTGAAATATTTATTTTTAATATACGAAGAGGTTATTCGTAAGTAAATGATTGTCTCGTTAAATTCATAATTGGACTGTTGCAAAGTAGGAGTTGTGTAAAACTGTTTTATATCTTCATTCTTTTTTCTTACACTTTTAATGGCACTGCTATGTATTCTTCTGAAATTGAATCTACCAAAGAATTCGCAACAAAATTTCGCGTGTACAATATAATTCGCCTGACTAAAAATAGAAAGTATGGTTTATTCTGATTGAAGCAAATGCTATCAGAAGAAGATTACTATAATTCGTTTCAGAAAAAGAGAGTTCTGTCCCTGGGGTTCGAGTAGTTCCAAACCTTCTCCAAATGCAAGCATATAACTTTCCTATAATTCCCACGGTACCCTAGCTATAATTGGTATAAAAACCATTTCATTACAAATATAATCCGATTTTCTCCAGCATTTCGGTATTAAGCTTAATTCCACGTGGTTGCATTAAAGATTCATCGACGCAACAAAATCATTTCAACCATTATTTCCACTTCAACTAGAAACAAAACATTCTACGAAACAGTACCTTGCAATATTATGTTCAAAGTATTTCCATCCTCCCCTGAAACCATTATTACAGAAATTTGTTCACGAGTACACCCCGTATCCCTGCCAAAATCTAATATTCCTTTCCACAGTACGACCATTATGACACGATATTCGATCAGCTTTTAAAAATCGACCGAGAGCCCCTTGGCTTCACGCGACACCATCGACGTTAATTAATTTTTCAACGTCAAAGGACGGTTCTGCTTACGAACTCTTCTATCCGGGCATCCATAAGTACATACATACATATATAAATTTAGTCAAGGCAGAGGCGTCTGTGGAGACGACAGAAGGATTCGAGTGCACGGACTCTCAATCTATTTCACCGGAGAATTTCATTATACGCCGACGCCATTGCTCTATTTACATAATTTTAATGGATCGCGACGAGGGAATTGAAACACCTCGGCTCGATTCAACGGGCCCGCCGCGAACGGATGAGAGTCACTGGGACCATGGAACAAAGATAAAGTAGCGAATGAAATGTTGGCGGGAGTACAGTCGCGCCAAATTTGGAGAGGAAAATGAAATGTAAACTGGGGCGCGAGCCGTTTATTTTCCCGTTCTCCTTTTGTATTCTTTTTTTACCACCCTTACGCTTTTTCCACCTGACCACCTTCTGACGTGGCCGGACATAAAAACGTCGTAACAAAGAGGTCAGTCTCGTGGGTAAATAATAATTTATTCGCGATCATTATCGGCCAACGGGATACCGAATAATTTCCCCCCTCGAGTTCTCGTGAACGGGAAACGGATACGCTTGCAAGGGTAACGCGGTGTTCCGCTTTTGCTGAAGCATTTTCGTAATGCAATTAATCGTTTGTACTAGCAGAGGAATTAATTAAGATTAAAGTCAGGTTTATGTTTCCTTTAATACGCGTTGAGTTTAAATGGTTGGCTATTAGCAAGTCGAGTTTCCTTTGTTTTCGTATATACTGTTGTAAGGAAAATTAACCCAGGTATGCTCGAATTATTGGCCTTGTTTTCTTTCTTTCCAAGCAGCCTCATTTTCCATTCTGTTTGGTGTGAATTTGAACTCCATTTAGATTCGAAGTTTTGAGTAGTCCTAAGTCGTTTGTGTAATTGCATTGTCGTTTCAAGGGATCGTTGACCAATTAATAACTCAAATTGGTTTCTGAAACTAGACGAAAGCATTAAACTGTACTTGTCCTAGTGATTAATTTCGAGGTTCAATCGATAGTTATAACTTCAAACACTGTACATATAACGCTTTATTACACTGACAATGAGATAAAATCAAATTATTGCACAATCGTTATTAAAATTGTGGCGCCAGGGATGATTAGGGAAAATCGTATCGGAGTACAATAACATAACCCTTTAAATGCACCTGTCCTTTAAGTAAACAGTAAACAAAATCGCTGGTGATTGACTCTGTCGTGACTCAGAGTTTCACAGCAATTTTCTCGTCGAATTATTGGTTCCGAAATAACGAGGCGCACCTTCAGAGCGTACATACGGATGTATGTACCTTTGAAGCTTTTAGCGAGCAGGTAGCGACACGTGAAAATTATGGCCCCCATTGTGTCCATCATACGTATGAATTTGCTATTTTCAGGAGCCGCTTACAGGGATCGTAATTGCGCGTGACTTTGTGCGAACTCGTCGAGAAATTGAAGAGTCGAGAGTTTAGTGGCACTACGTGTTTGACTCTCAATAGCGTAGTCGGGTTACGTTTAGAGCATGCTTAACAAGAAGCGTTCAACACAGGCTACGTCTATAAACTTCTGTACGACGTTTCGTCTTGTGCAATAGCTGGCTAAGAGTCGAGATAACGAACAGTGTGAAGAATGTAGTACCTAAGATGTACATACACATGTACGTTATGCATTTCAAAGGGGTTTTGTCAAAAACGAAGCTTTGAGTGGTATGGAGAGTTGCCATAGTAAAATGGATATCAAATTATTAGAAGAATATATGATCATTTTTGGAACGCAGAAAGTTAGATATTTTCTTATTTCAGTAATATCATTTGCATTGTATTTTATATTTCAGTTTAATACAATAGAATTGATGCGAAAATAATGTATTGCCCTATTAAAAAGCGACAACAAAATCTATACAAATAAATCAACCGGATATTTATAACTAGCAACGTAAGTGTATGTATAGTTTGTTATAACTTATAATATGCTACTAGATTTTAGATATTCACCCAGCAATGTACACATTATATGAGTCAACGAATTATAGTAACGCACAATGAAAAGTACAAGCTTAAATTGAAATTAAAATGAATTTCGAAGCAATTAGAATGAAGAAACTGCGTCACACTTACTGTACGTAATAATTGCCAAACTTTTCACAGACTATTTCTACTATCTGACTAAAGGAATACGAGTTTCAAGGAATCGTCTTTCATTCTCTCACCCTCTGACCCGCCAACATTCTGCACATATTAGCCTTCAATCCGGCCGCACGTAAACACAAAATTCCACTTTCGTAACGTTTTAATAACTTTTCATCCCCAGCCAATGTCCCTCTGCAAACCGGAGTTCCACGAAACACGAATGAACGGACAGCCAAGGATGACGATCAAAAGCCCCCCACCCCGAACGTGGAACACAAAATTGAATGCACAAAAGCAAACAGGGACTTCGCGTACACAGGGGTAGAAAGGGGTCGCGGGCGGTGTTTTGTGTTGCTAGAATTTGAGGAAGAAAAGGTATCCAATTAGCATTCACGGCGTTGCAGGAACAGAGGCTCACAGAGCTGGAAAAATTGCGCGCAAATAGGAATTCGTCATTTTTCAACCGTTTCGAGACCCTCGGATCGACTCGCATTCGCACAGCAACCCTTTATTCTCGTCTCGCACGCTAAACGCTCCCGTTTCTCTACATTCGAGCGTTTTGCTGCCGTTTAATTCGCATTTTATCGCTTTTGTAGCATATTGTTCCATGCCATTTAACATCCGACGCAACGCTTTCCAGAATGGTCCTCGCGAATAAGTTGGCAACTTGCTTCGTTTTTCTCGCACGCTGACATATCTCTTTCGGTTTATCGCGAGACGATTGGATCTCGAACTCTCTTGAATTGCTGGCATCGACGGGAATCTGAAGGAATCGTTTGAATCCTGAGGCTGATTACGTTTGATTTATGTATGGATTTGCTGAGAGAAGTTTGCGCTGAGAGATGTATCCCGATTTCGAGGTAGATTGTGGTGAAGATGGATGGTGAATCGGAAAATACAGAGAGGAACAGAAGTATTCCAATGGGTTGAACGAGGAAACAAGAAAAGAGCTATGTTATATGTATAGTAGCAAGTTTTGTATTGTGCTCCTGTTTCTCTGTACTCATTACTGATCATTTTTAATGTAATAGTTACGTATGGTGTTTTCAAGTCTCTTTGGTGATATAGAATTTATTAATTTTTTTATTCGCTATTTTTGATAACAGAGTATGTTCATTGGAACAAATATAGTTTGTAGATAGTGTATAAATAATTTTACTTTTCATTGCATTTAAGTGGTATAATTTAAATTGCCTGCTTTTTATTATTACTACATTGTGAAATATACATATGTATGTGATCTCAGGAAATATTATAGAAACGACTATTTCTAATTGCGTGTCATCTTTCACATATTTATTTTTAATGCGACTATTGTTTCCTCATTTTTTATTTCAGTTTACATTAATACTAACAGTTAACTGGGATTTCTTTTAATTTATTAAACGTTATCACCACTGATATCACCATTGGAATTAACGAATTAGAGCAATCAGAAAATGCAAAACTCAAGTAACCACAAATAGAAGCTCCCTTTAAAGTCACGTCTACGAAACAAAAGAGGTCTAACAACCCTTAACTACTGCAATTACAAGATTGATCACCTTCTTCGAACGAAATAAAGCGTTACGCAAGACCACGTTCTACCTTCTTCGTGACCCTCCCACGGGAACGATACGACTTCGTTGCCTCTCGACCTTCTGAGGCATTCTTATCGTCGTCCTGTATGCGAGAAAATAAGAAAAAGCGCCAAAGCGAACAGTTCACGCACCGAGACTCAAGACATTCCTTGGCCGGGGGCATAATGTTAACGATTCTAAACGATCGATGTGCCTCAGCCATTGCGATATCGATTGCGACACGCACGCGACACATTTCACGCAAAATCCAGAGACCACGACTAACGAGAGTTTCTATCGAATTTCCATTTCACGACCTGAAAGAAACAAAGAAGGACAAACAGTGGCGGAGGCGAGACGAGACCTGAGTGAAAATGACCGATAAAGAAACCATTAAGAAAGAAATGCGTGTCATGGATATAGACACTGATGGATCGATCGATTAACCCATTTGCTGGTACGTAGAATTTTGAATGATATTATGATTGACAAATAGGGCATTCGTCATAGAAAACCACCCTCTGTGCATACAATAACAAATATGGGCAGATCAGTTACTTAATTTTGCTCACAGCAAATGAAGGCCCATGGCTTTTTGCTTATAAAGTACATACCTAAACTATTTATACACGTACTTTGTACGTATGAATAAAGAATTTTTATGTAAGTAAATTCTTTCTGTGACTACCTAACAAATGTTTAAATGATTCCAATTTCCCACTTTCGTTATGAAGGTACGAAGAACAAAGCTTTATACGACAGATTTATACCATTATCGGCATTATGTAAACATTTTTATGTACACCTTAGCGTAACACATTAGTCTAATTAAGATCCCTATACTTAACCCTGCAAACCTACTGCTACAAATTATTTCGTGTTTTACAATACCACTCTGGGACTTTTCACTACACTCATACGTATCTTCTCGACTGCACAGCGAAGGGGTGAAAATAAAAATACGCCAGAGATGGTGGTGCAGATTTCGTGGCTCGATACCGGATGCACTTTTGCGGCTGCAATCTGACGAGCTCGTTCCTTCACCACTGGCCTCGTTTCTCTGTTCATAGAACCGAGTCCCCGTGACACAGGCCACCCGTGGATTTCCACACGACGGAGGAATGAATAATGACTAATTTGCATTTTGCGTGTGACTTTGTCTTCGACGTAACGCGGAGTTTATTAATAATGCAATGGACGCGACGAGAATGCACGAGATCTGAAGCGTCGCTTTTTACCTGGGGCGTCTGCGAACGCGAAACTGCCTTTGCATTCTGGGTCCCTTTTTTTCTCTATACGTGTACATATCGTGGCCTGCTTCTATTTTTGACAGGACTATGGCGATGCTCGTTTACACTGAAACATAACATGCGACTTGGGTGTTTCGTTATTGTCACTAGTTCATTGTTGCATTATGTCTTGATGAGTTTTTCGGGGGAGTTTCTGAATACGAATATTGGAGTTGTTAACAGTGCACCGAATATTGCGTTCAAATTATTTTTACCGCGTTTAATGAATTAGGTACCGGTAAGAGAATGTTAGTTTTCCATTTATACAATAGTGATTATTACTTATAATTTGTTGTACTAATTTTATACTAATTTCGTCCGCTGCTGAATCAAAAATTTCGTGCAATATTGTTAAGGAAAATGCGAGTACCATATTAACACATATTTTGCTTCATTTTAAGGGAATTTTACGAAAATGTGATGCAAACGCAAATCGCCTAAAAGAGATGCCTATTTTAATAGAAAATCATTAAGCAGCATGCCCTACGGATTTATTTCATTAGCTATTAACGATGTTATTATGGAGAAATAATTTCCACCAGCCGGTAATGACAAAGTCCTGAAATATATAAAGGTAATCCCTTACAAAAAGCTCCATAGGTGCAGTGTTGCTCAGCGACTTCCGCCAAAAGCTTTCGTAAGCCACGACTTACACTTAAGAAGCTACTAAGTCACTAACAACGGAAGCTGGAGCAGCAAAACCTTTCTTGTAGAAATTTCGAGTTGCAGCTTTGTCAACACTCATGGTTCAGCATGCGTCACGATTTTTTCAATGATTGTCGTGCAAACACCTTGATAATCCTTTATCTTTTCATAATCCTAAAGAATCATTCAAACAATCGCGTATACATCTCCACTGTCCTGAGAAACTCGAACCACGTTTCAAAATTATATTAACAAAACGAAAATGAAAAACAAAACTATAGTGTATTCACCGAATTCTTCCCTCATTTTATTTTTCCTATAAGCGATTCTTCCTTTTATACGATTTTGTTACAAAATTATAATATATCCACAAAGAAAAAAACCACAGACTTTCGCAAAATTATCAGTTTCATCCCTTATCAGTCGGAGTGATTTTCAATTTCAGACAAAAATTGTTCCCCTTGCATATGCATAATTCTATACAAAATTTAATTTAAGAAAGTCTGAATTTTTATATAGTGACTCCCTATGTAAATTGTGACAATTTTACATAATTTACGAGTATGTACACCTGAAGCGTGCGTCGATTCTTATCGAAGCGGCAAAGTCAACCGTGTGACTGCGAGTCTGCAAAATAATCGGCGAACCTCTCTCGCCGTGGTGAAAATCGTTCGACTCGAGAATCAGAACACTCACGGTCCCTTTTGTTTCAGCCAACGCTCCGCCAGGTAATACACTTTCCCCTTCCCGTTTTTCCACTTTTATACGCGTCGATAAAACGCGTCTACCGGCGAACCGTTTCTATATTTTCTGATATCCAGCGTGCTCGCGTTCGGGCCGAAATCGGTTCGATAAGAATCGGATAAAAATCTGTCGTTTCGATGCGAACGTAAATCCGTCTGTGTTTACGGCGTGAGTCGTTCGGACCGTCTGGACAAGAGGCACGTGTGCTGTGCGAATATGTATTTATATAGCCGAGAAAAAGTTTTACGAATTTAACGAACGCTTGTAGAAGCTGATATTTTAAAGGTTTAGAAATTGGAACGCGATAAAGGAGTATCTGTCTGACTTTATTATCTGTGAATAAAACAATTATTGGCGAAACTATTTGTATTTGTTATACGATAGATACACAGGTGTGTATACGTATAGTCATAATTTGATTGGCTAGGCTTAGGTGCAATTTTAATAATTAAATTTCGCAGGATACAGTTTTGAAGAGAAAGTACACAGTTTTGTAATTATTATTAACAGTTTCTCTAATTCTGTATCCCTCGTGTATAATATTTTGGTAGAGTTATAGTAGATTTGATATTTGTTATATTTCTTTTTAATTTTCGTGGGAGTCAATTTAACAATTTGTCCGCCAAAAATGAGGAAACAGCGAATTTTCTATTGCAGATATTTACCTTGCATTTATTTACGTTGAACTGCATTAAAGTTAACGAAACATAATTTTGAAGCGTGATCTGTTAATTGGCTTAATTAAAGCGACTATTCAAAATGAGGACTGCAAATATTAATATACTGATGCGTTCTGTTAATTGATAGCGAAACTGCACACTATTTAATAATAAACGTCGCTTGCCATTTGTAAATACGATTATGAGGGAACTTATATAACAAGTAGTTATATCTAGTACCTGGGTAATAAATGTGAGGTTCTATTGGGATTACTTTCATACAGGCATTCTTTAATATTAAAGTTCACTTTTAATTATCTTCGTGGTATTACCAGTCCCCATAGGAAAAGGTATAGATCTACAATTGAACCAACACTTTTTTAATACATAAAGAAGTATTGACGATCTCTAAATTGCTAGTTCGTTGATGTTTCTCAATGACTTCTGTAAAGAACCACTATTTATTATTTTTAAATAAAATTGATATGACGTAAATAAAATTCGATTGGACTTGTCGTATGATAAATATTATTCACGTACTAAAACATGATCAGCAGGAAGGTTAATTTAATATTTAATTAACTTACACTACGAATGCCTGTAAACCATACAGTTCTTGTATTAAACTTTCTACACGAACGTATGCTTTCGAAGTACCTTAAAATGAACATTTTAAACTTACATTAATATCCACTATCTCAAAACCACCCCCGAAATCTGTAAAAATATCTTATCCGTGCGTCAGTCCGCTGTGAATCCTATTTCCGTGGTCGACGATAGCCATAGTGCATTTATAATGGAAACGATTGATCCTAAAGCTTGATCCAGAGCACCCTTTCCAGCTTTTCTCGTCAGATTCCTAAAACTGGCCACACATGCAAGCTCTGATACAGGCATTAATCCACGTCGATCGAATATCTCGTGTCGGTCATGGTGGACCTTCGATCCTGATCATTTGTTTCTAGCTGGTGTCCTCACCTCGACTCGTCCAGAATCGAGACATCGCCTTCGGGACCGGAAATTTTACATTCTCGCAGCGTTCGCACGTGCATTTCACATCACGACGCGAATCTCGAAATTGCGGTTTTTCTCAGAATGTCGACGGTGAATCGTGCTTGATATCTCGCTTGTTTCTTTTTTCTTGCTTGAGGAATGATGATTAGATGTAATATGGAAATGTAATGTAGAAAGTTACTTACACAATGGCAACGAAATTAAAGTAGAAGGTTTATTAATTTTTAAGAAGAAATCTTTTCAATTACTCTATAAATGAGAATTCGATAAATTTGATCGTTTAAGTCTTTCTGTCAAACCTTTAAAGAATGTCGTATCTATCACAAAAAATTACCACCACTACAATATAAAGATATAATATCGTAGTTATTCCTTTGCGAAACAGTTTAATTCTTTCTGCATTTTAAATAGCCGACAATGGAATTTATTATTATTGTGTTTAAAATGTGTATGCCAAATATCAAACGAAAGAGGGATTTATTGAAAATTAATGTTATAGCTATGCGCGAACACTTTTGCAAATAATAAGTTGCATTTTTACTTAAACTTGCTCTATACCAGGCCGTATTAATCGAAGTCATAGTTAAGGTAGAACGTGTTATCGTACTGATATTCAGTCCAAGAGTTGCTTAACAAGATTTGTGTATTTGCCTATAACAACGAGTAGCATAGGTGCTGCAGTCCGATTGTGCTTGCGCACCTATAACTTGTTAACGTTGTATTCGCTTCGTGGTTCGCTATGTTCTGCCTATAACATTTTGTTGTACTATACTCGTGTTATAAACTTACGGATTTGTTTATTTTTCGTCATAATCGAATAGATATTTATTTGTGACCATTATTATTATTTTCATTTTGAGAAGTTGGATAAATGCGTATAGTATACAGCGAAATATTACTGTATAAATATATATATATGTATGTATTTCAAATATTTATATAATATTTAAACATTACATAAAATCTCATTGAGCACCGAAACGTCTTTCGGTCGAATTATTAAGATGTATTTATCAAGCCCATACATTTAACCTGTTTGTCGGTTCAACGATCCAAGAGGACCATCGATTGTAATCGAATTTAATCTGCTCTGCAGGAAACTATTCACAGAGTAATATCAGAACTTGCATTCAATCTTATATCATACCACCGTAGACCTTCTATAATTAATATTAAATCCAAATATTTCATAATTGAAATAATTATACATAGAAATAATTTAATAATTTATATTTTATACATAATTATCGCCAACTGAAAATCCGCCAATGTATGAGCTATTTTCAATTTAGAACTAAAATTAAACTTCATTGTGAATTCCGACACAATTACCGCGCCATATTTAAGATCACTATTTATACATAAATCTATAATTTAACATCGCGTTAAATTATAACGCGAAAGCTTCAAAAGATACTTGAATAAAACACAGTATTTTCCTTTTTCTTAAATGTCTCAGTGCAGTTTAAATGTGTTACAACCCACGGTAGGTCTGATTCATGTTCTTTAATTATTTTGTACCAGAATAATTTAGCCAATATAAATTTCCCAGCGTATCCTTGTCTTATCGCGGTCGTGGCACACTGGTCGCAGTATTCGTTTATGCCTTAACGTTAATGGCTCACCTACCGCCACAATTAGAATCGTGGAGAACGCCAAAGCAAACGGGACGAAATATTCGATCGCCGTCGAACGTTTCGTTCGTTCAAGTTCCAAACCGCGAGAACACGGCCGTTAATTGGCTAATTAATTAAACCACGCAAATAAAGCCGCGTTCGTATTGCGCTATACCGCCACTTTTAATTTAATTATCATGCCGAGCATCCTATTGATCCGTCATCCAAACACAGATTATTATAGAGCAAATATTCGCGGAAATATCGTTCGATTTAAGCCGCGGTGCACAATCGTTTGCAATCTGCACCGTTATGATAACAACGTGACCTGCGATAATCGGTTTGCCAGGGAACAAATTGTTCCTGTTGCGATCCTCGAGAAACACGATTAATATCGAAACATCGTATGCATGCAAATTTGCGAGGAAAAAAAACGACGCACACACAATAAATCCAAGGATAAAAACACAATTTATTGTAATTTATTAATCGATTAATATACTAATAATATTTATTAATGTACTTAATGTCCAGGTGAGTATTCGTCTCTTCTGTCATGAACAGGTTGAAACTAATTGCTGTTAAATTTAACATATGCAATATTGTTTTATGACCGATTACAACTGATTCTGACTGAAATGATTAAATGAACTTTCCCATTACATATATTATCTGCGTACATCCTCACGCTTATCTAGCAACAGATTAAAAGATAAATGCCATGCGTTCAGTGGCTTCAGTCCATAAATCCACGCGATAATAATTCACAAACGACGCCGTCGACGTTACGAGTCGTCTTTGCGACGTTGTTGAAGGCAGGATAGTCAGAGAGGTCTCATCGAGAACTTCAGCTTCCAGTGAAACCGTCTTAGAACTCTTAAGCAGCAGCTCTAGGGCTTTATAAGTGCTTGAATGATCGATAGACTTCAAACTGACGTGAACTCTTTGTACAGCGCATAATAGACGACATATATTTCTTAATTATTCTGAAAACACTGTAATACATTGTACCAAGGCAGATATTTGGAAATGGATTGGCATTTTATCCGTTCACAATGGAAAATACCGCGTTTATTGCCTCGAAAGGACATTCCTCAGCTTCGTTGGGGCACAAACCGCCGATGAAAGATAAACACTAGATAAAACGGCGTTCTATAAATTGATTGGTGTGTACATTGTCGAGTGAAACGGAGTGACAGGGGTATACAGGTACGGTTGAATGCTACCTGACTTTTTACAGCGCTACAAACAAATGTCTCGTTCGAGAATTCGATTTGGATAATGAAATTTTCAGTGTTTGAGTAACATCAAATGGGATTTTTTGTCTGCGAAAACAGTGTAAATGGTTTGAAAAAATTGAAATGACGTTTAGATTGAATTTTGGAAGGGTGAACAAAATTTCGTTCATTAACCCAGATATTTTTTTCTATCCTGCAATGAAGTTTTGACCAGATGTCCATAGAATTGTCAAATTTCAATATTGACCCCAATTTTTTGAAGCTTTACAATCTGTTATAAATATTGATCTCACATTCAGCAAATTTTAAAGAGATTTTACAGTTTCAACTTTTTACAACTACTCGAGTATAATAAACCTGCAGAAATATTTTTACGTTCTGTTGCTTCACAGGCAATTGTAATTGTGAATGAATTAGATTAGAAAAAAATTATGTAAATTTTACGAATAGCGTAAGCTTGATAGTAGAATGCTTCGCATTTATTTAGTATCGAAGTTATGTTCAAGTATATATTATTGTTACAGAAAGTTGCTTCGGGATAAAATTACCGTGCAATAAGATATAGCCTCTTTAGGTCATAAACTATTTATGGCTGGCTGCGTGCCAACCCATTTTTCTACGAGTGCCACTTTAAACGCCGTCGATTCTTCGATTTTCCTGTAAATCGTGGGCAAGTGACCAAGAAAGGTATTCTCCTTCTTACGATCGCAAACGGCTCGAGTCTGCGAAATGGACTTAAACAAAACTTCGCCGAGTATTTTATCGATAGAAACTCGTCACAGTTTCGCTTCTATTAACAGAAGTGTTCCGCAGTTCTTATCTATCTTGTGGATATTTGGATAAATGAAGTTTCGACAACTATTTGGATCTCCAAATTGAATGAAAGTTGAGTGTAATTCAGATCCTAAATAAAACTCAAGACTTAAAAGTGTTATACAAATGACTAATATTTCCCATTTTAACTTGCAAAATCAATTATAATGCCTCTATTAAAAGACATAGTTTCATAAATCTATTTCACAGTCAATTACCGAATTCTCTGAAATAACTGAAAATTTTAATTTATCTCAATCAACAAAAATCTAATTTACACAGTAGAATCGTCCATCTATTTTCTGCTTCACTCGCTCAACTTTTCCATACAGTCCACCTTCTATTAGAACCCCGGTATTTTTAAAAACCTTTGCACCTTTAACAGAATCGGGAGAAAATTAAAATCTAGAAATCTGCAAAACCTTTGTACCTTCGAACTCTCAACTAGTCCCCGACAATAAGCTTGCGTACCACCCTTATCGATATCGCCACCATTATTTCCGTTCTGCATTCGTTCTCCGTGCCCTGCGTCCGACACTTTAACGTGCATCGGGAGTCGTGCGTCTTCTCTATCAGGGTTCGACGACGATAAAGCTGACGTCTCGTTGCCAGTTGGAATTCAGAAAGATCGTTGTGCCAGCCTGGCGCAAAGGCTTGACAAGGGGGCGAAAGAAAAGAAGAGACGAGAAACTGGCATTGGGAAACGGACAGATTGGAGACGTTGAAGAAACGGAAACTGTTATAAGAATCCCGGTAATGTCTAAATGAAACGAGCGAGAAGAAAATCCGAACGGCCTCGCGAGACAGTCACGTCTGTCGTGCTTCTTTCCGATTTATCGTTTTCCCTTATCCCCGTCTGATTTCCGTCGCTGGAAGCCACGGAATTTCTCGTATCGTTTTCCTCTGATGTTCGTCGCATATTTTTCCCATCTTTGACGAGACGAAGCCTGGCGTATGATCGGGACGACCGGAATACGCCGGCGACGTTGGCTTTCGAAAATAAAGGCGAATGGATAAGGTATCGACTTTGGTATTTGCTTCGTCTTGCAGATTCGAACCGACCGATCGAGGGGTCGAAGGGGCGAAATCACCGACGTTGCGATCAGTGTGTCGAACATTTTTTAGTGTTTAAAAGGAACGGTGGGGGGCAGATGATCGATAACGGAGACGGGGGAAATAAAATTGCAGTTCGAGTTTTATATACATACAGGAATGTTGGTACGCAATCACCGGGCAACGAATGGTTCTTTTTTTCGGTGGAATAGAATTGAGTGTACGGGACAAAATAAACTGTATATCGTGCGAGATTAGAAGCAGTTAATAAATTACTCTGCAGTGGAATATGGATGTAAATAAGTGGCACCTTCTTAACACTTTATGTTTTGGGTCTTATGCGGAGTGTTTTTAATGAGAACGTCTTTTTTCGAATTTGTGATTGTGTCTGCGCTGGGATTGATAGACAGATCATTTGACGTGGCTTCGAGTCAGTCTTGTCATCTTACGCGATGGACTCATTGAATACGTCATTTTTCTCAGCATAAACGGCCTGTGTATGTTCCCCCGGAAGCCTGTCAAACACAGATCGATTGAATTCGCGCTGGCTGAAAATCGATTCTCTCTGTACACGGGATAAGGTTAAAAAAGACAGAGACTGATGGTTTTGGAGGTATTGAAAATTTCTTCTTGGTAATCGTTACTCGTCACGTATGAAGAAGTAAAAAAGTAAAAGTTCATGAAATAATTTGTTGTATTACAGATACAATTTATGTGAACACAAACATTTATGAACAATACCTTCAATCAAATGATATTAAATTCCAATACTCTGTCATAAAATTCTCCGGCACTTGTCACTAAGCAAAATATTGAAAAAACAAAGAACCATTGAATAAACAAGTTTGAAACACCCTATATTTCATCATTTATTCTATGTTATGTTAAATCTTATACATGTATACATACAAAATACATACTTCCTCTGTTTATAGTATTATTGAAACTAAACATAATTTATCATCAGAAATTTCTTAGCATTTTCTATAAATACAACGATTTTTTTTCAAATCGTTCAGATGCTGGATTCCGCATCTCGGAAAGGAAAGAATACCAAAATCCCTTCAATAATACGGTCCAACAATCGAGCCTTTGCATCCATCGCTGCAAAAAACGCTAACCATCGAGACACTTTCAATTTTACACCCGATGCACCGTAATCACCGTTTCACATACATGTATCTATTCACGTTGTACGATCTTTTCACCGGTCGCCGACCACTGTTGATTCACGCGCGAAAGTGGTCGTCACGATCGATACGTGCTTCACAATCAACCATCGACACTACATATATGCACATCCCAGTCACGACCCCGAATATATATTCCTGGAAAGACTGAGTGAAATTATAATACCTTCGAGACATTTTATGTGCATATAACGTATGTTAATTAATTTGAAAGTAACTGTACGTAAGTATTTGTTATAATATGTAGCAAGGTTTTAGCACAATATTTCGACGTTCCACCCTTGTTTTTTGGTAATTTATTTATTGAAGATGTAAATATGTCTTGTGTGATACCTTTTTTCTGACTTGATGAAAACCTCTCGTGCTTGGTTGCAAATCTGTGCATCACTGGGTAATTATTTTGTTATATCGAAATTTCTGTGTTCTCAGATAGTATTCTAGTTCATTACGATGAGATAATAGTGCTTAGCGGATGCAGTATCTATCGCATAGCGTCCAAACAGGCTTGAGCTCGCGTGAAAATAGGGAATATAATCGATCGGACCCAATATTAAAGAGTCAATATAAGTCTTTCCCAGATTACGTACGTGGCAGTAATTATTTTTCCCTAATGCTTTGTTAAATATATAATGTCATAATGTGCCCATTAACAAAAATCGATTTCTATTAGCACAGCTTCCTGCGAAGCTATTAAAGATTAAACTTCTTAATTAATTTTAAACCGTCCATATTTATCTTAATTAATTAACTTTTCGGCCAAAATTTTATTACAATAATACCAGTTCCCACTCATCGATCTCAGCCATCAAGACAGATATACGTACAGTATTCTCAGAGTCGCCGATAACATATAAACTTTAATCAAAATCGATGGGTACCACGTGACTTATATTCCTCGTCAATAATTTCTGTCTACTCGGCCAAGTCTGCTTAAAATAACATCATTTATCACCTATCGAACCTCGTATCACTGTAACAATCAGAATAAGAGGGGGTCGAATAGGATTATGTTTACCGTTCTCGTCTCATACGTCATCAGCTTTAACCCTGGCCCTTACCAATATCGTGGAGTGCCTTATCGCGGAGGAACGTCGGCTACGTAAATCAAGTCGCGCCGGGGACGTCAAAAAAGGAAAAGCAGAGAAAAGTGCAAAGACGAACGACCGGTTGCACGTACTATGAGGGAATCGGCGTCGCGACGTTGAGAACGGGCCAGAAGTTCGCAGAGAAAAGAGAAATGTATACGTTCGGCACAGAGAGGACAGTGGAGAACGTGGCCGATGGCAAAGGGACAGTAGAACCGATTCGAAGCCATGCATCGTGAAACGCAACGGAGCGTACTCAGCCGAGTCGATACTGGACGCGTATCGATTTCGCCTCGGTTTATATGCCATCGATAACGGACCGCGTACAGTAGCCGGCGACTTCTTGCTTCGTCGCGCGAAACCGTTTCGAAGGGCAAGTTTCTGGTACTTCGAGGAACGATGTGGAGGAATAAGCTGGAAGTATATTATGGTAGACATTTCAATGATTTCTTCATAGGTGGATGAATTGTTGCGCACTGTGTTTACGTGGAATTGTACGGACAATTTGACAGTAATGATAATTTGTTTGAATTGGATGAGTTTGAAGTGATTGAAATCGGGTGTTGGATTACAGTAGAACCTCTGAAAGACGAAAATTTTCGTAATTCCCTTCCGCTCCGCTGCAAAAACCTCTACAAGTCGAAATAAAACTTACTTTAACTGGAATTATCTTCCGCATGTCCAGGTGCATCATTTTACCTCTGTAACTGGAATTTAGAAAAGTCGAACCTCTACTACTCGAAGTTTACCCCTATGAGTCGAACCTCTATCGTTGCTGTGCCTCTGCCACTCGATGATTATAACTTTGTGTCGGAAATCAGTTCCATTGTTTCCTACCTTTCAATCGTTAGGATTGTCAGGACTAGGATTGTTTTGATATTTATTTGAGGAGGAATGCATAGATGAGAGAGAGTAATGGTTGTGATGGGAATAGAATTACACGTGCAAAGAAATATTTCGACTTAAATGTGAGCAAGTACTGCAAAAAGTATCATGAACTAACTAAAATATCATGAAAAATTGTGAAATAAAATATAAAACCTAGCCCAATCTCAATTCATATTATCAGAAACGTGTTGAAACGCGTCTTAAGCAGTAAGTCTGCACACGCACGCACGGAACGCACCTGATGTAATTTGGATGAACTTGGCAGCGTTCCAAAGCAATAGTGGAATTGAATTATTGCTCTCCTTTCGGCCTGTCTTTCGACTCTTTTGTCCCGGACAGCGGAGAACTCACGTATTTCGCTTTCAATCGATCGCACTACAGAAAATTACTTGTTCCTTTGTCGGCATACTAGTTGTATTAGTTCTGGGCGCGCTACAGACTTTGTATATTAACAAGCAATGAACGTTATCACGGAATTGTATTATGAACGTGCACGGAATACGCGGGCAACTCCGGAATTTGCAGTTATTAATTTAAATGGGGGATGTACCACAATTCTATTGAACTAATCAACGTTTTATTGTTCAAATTGAATGAGAACCGTATCTACTACGCACCATTATATTATAATACATTCAACTTGTGTAATATACCAGCAGAAAAATGGAGTCAAAATAGCTAAATCGTATTATAAACCATAACTAATTACTCTTTATTTAAAGTTAATTGGATCCATAGCTATTTCCTGATATTTATATAATTTAAATAAAAATATATTATTGAAAATATTAACTCCTTAATCACGCGAGAAGCTTTTAATCTGATTTCCATTATCATCGAGAAAAAGCCGATCTAATATAGGTATTAATGCACACATTATCGCGAACGGAATCGGCGAAAGCTTGAAAAATTGGTTCCAGCCAGTAAAGGTATTAACTAAATGTGTCGGGCAATTTGGCGAAATAAATCAGTTGCTCGCCCATCGGAAATGACGTTATTTAAGGATTAAAATGTAAATGTCTTTCGTTTCCTCTCATTTTCACCGCGACACAGATTTCAATGAGATCGATTGATAGCTCCGCATTGAAAATACGTTCCCCGTCCAATGGATTATCGGAAATTTTTAAAACGCGACACGTATAATGCAACACGGCAAAGGTACCGCAATACATGTTACATGCTGATACAATTTTAATAAAATTAGTGCGTAAATTGCGATCGTTCAAAAGTAACGGCACCATTAAACGTACATTACGTTTGAACATCAAAATAAATGGATTGATTGAATCGGATAAATTTATTCACATGTATTCTACTTTTCCATTCGTAAATGTAGGAATTGAATATTGCTACCGATTAAAAGGTACTATTTATTATGCCGGCCTGGCTTACCAATTTCGATATCCGAATGTAATACATGGAGCTGTGGGTTTAAAAAAAAATATACTTTACTGAGAAGTAACATTACAGAAGGTTGACATTCAAACTACACGACGTGGAAAGATAAGAAACTTTACCCCGTGGTTAGATAAATTAAACTTATTTGTTGCATTAAAAAGGATTCGTTGTAATTAAATTTTACTGTGAATGCTAAATTGATTTTCGATATATGTATATGAACGTATCTGCTTATAGCTGACTGATTAAATATTTTTATTGTATGAATACTTCATTATCAGCTGGATATAAGAAACTGGTAACTCTAAGATACTGTTAAATGCACGATGCAAAATACAGCTGTCAAAAGAACAGGAGTGTTCGAGGAAATTTGAAAATTGTGTAAAAAGAGGAAACCTTGCAAAACAATGTTCTGATGCTCCGTCAGAAAAACTTGATTAACCCGTTAACTTGGACCTTCCTTGATTAAAAACTGTCCCCGTGCGTATAATCAACGCGTAATTAGATTTTTTTTTCGTTCCTTCGTGCAGCAGAGTTCGCTATATTGTACCGGGGCACTGTCACAGATGAAGGACATTGAAATATTACACAAAACCTACCGCCAGCATCCCTCAATGATATAAATTAAAGTTCCAGCCAAAATGAAAAAACGACACAGCGTTACAATTGTAACGCGTGTGCCTCGTGTTTAAAACAAAACTGTCATCATCGATATTGTACGGTGTTACAATATATCCAAAGCATGAAGCGTAAAAAAAGCAATTATATGTAACGTTTGAATGTGTCATGAATTCACGTGTCTGCACGATAAAAAATATCCAGAGAACATTTTCACCTTTCGAGATATCCGTCTAGTTCAGTTCAAGTACGCAAGTCTATAATTTTTGGCCAAATGAAGTCTTGTTATATCTAATAGAGAAGAAAGAAAGTACGCGTAAATCCAAGGTGAACGAATCCAAGAAACCACTTAGAGTAAAATATAAATTTTTTCACCGATCAGTCTGTCCACCGGACAGAACCACTTCCAAGGGATTAATGGAATATGCATGGGAGGACAAAGTGACCTGAAACGAAAAAAAAGACGAAAGGCTGTGGGTCCCGAAACAGATACAAAAAATAGAAATCCCATTGAAACGACACCGCTATTACATCGAGCCCGAATAAAAACCGGGTGGGAAGGTTTTCCATTTTTTTCGCGACGGTTCATTGTGCTCTCGAGCTGAAAAAGAAAAGTGAAAGAGAAACTTGGCTGCAGTAACGGGAGAAAGAAAGCAACACGTGAGAACCACTGATCTGTAATAGAACGTACTCCTCTGCAGGGCAGTGACCCGTGTGCTCACGGGACGCGAACCAGCCTCCTTATCAATTGTGTCATTATGAAGTTAACGATCTCTGCTTGTAACAATGGTCACTCCGTACTGAAAGTCTCATAATCCTTCGCCATCTTCTCGACCGGATGTATCGTCCGTGTCGTTCGATTTCCCTCGGGCCGGAAGTCGCCGTTACGATTCAAACCCTGATTCCCCTGAGCGTAGCATTTCAAACCTTAATCAATTTTAAACTGCTAGATCGAAGACAATGGCCACTGTCGTGGGGTCGTATCGCGTTGTCGGTTATTCCGAGGGATAACGTAAATACGAGTAGTATTGGACGGCGTTTCCGCCACCCTTTTCGTTCTATTTGTCCATCCCTTTATTCTCCTCGATCGAATGTCTGAAATATTTGTGTTGGAATCGCGACGAGGTATTGTATTTTGAGTGTCGAGAAATTTGATTTTTTATGTTAAGTATTTTGGTGACATAATCGTTTCTTTTTATTTGCTGTATGTATTTAGTTTAGATCCATAAGTGATGAAGCTAGTATTGCAATTTTATTTAACAAGTCCTGATTCTAGCTATTATATTTCTTTTATAATTTCATATTACATCAGAGATTATGCAATCCTGATTACAGGAAACTAGCAAACCGGACGGGTTATCCTTAGAAGGTATCATTTGTTTACTGCACTGGTTTACACGACAAACTCAATGGTTGAGACGAAATGGATTTTTGAATTGGAAACTATCGCTGGGGCAGGTGTCAGCAGTTTTTAATCGTCCTGGGTGTACAAATAGGGGTGATAGGGCAGATCGTAGTTTAGAAGGTTTCGGTGTGCAGGTGAGGATAAGGCAGGGTTATAGGTTACAAACTATAGTGCTTACGTTGCTAGCATCTCAATGCTTCTTGGTACACAGAATTCAATATTTAGCAAAATCCGCGTATTAAAATTTGTATTCATTTGTGCATGCAGAATATTTTCAATTTTACCTGTTTACTGCGCACGAAAATTATAATTAATTTCCCATTAAATTTATGCGAGTTTGAATCTTCTTCTAATCTGAAGGTTAGTAAGGTAGGTTTCTCAGTGCTTTGCTGAATGATATGATAGATGCGCCTCTGAGAAGTACCAGGACAGAATCTTAGCCTGCTGTTTCAGTGGTTAACCTTAGTCTTTGCTCTCACTGTTTAATGTGACTCGTCGGTTGATTTTCTGCAAAGCACTTAGTCCTCGTTAAAAGTCCATTAATTTGATTCATCCTCGAAACACTCATCTTCCCGCGTGCTGTAGCAAGAAACCTTCAACGAAATATACTTCATTGTTACAACAAGACTGCAAGCTTTTTACCCGAATTCCAGCAGTCGGATCATTAACTACTTAATGCCGTAGTTATGCTTGCATGTAACAGTTTTAATTAAGGCTCTCCCGATGACGCTCTGATAAATCGCCATTGTTTTCGTGGCCTCCACTTATCGAATTTATGAAGAAACTTTTCCGTTATAAATTTAATCATGTTTCTTTAAAAAGTCCGGAATTTCAATCAGCGAGAACTTAAGAGAACAATGCGCCAATTCATTATACATGTGTGTATATGCATGTGTATACCATACGAAAATACGAATACATATAATTAGCATATAGGTATAGTGTTGATCATAATCAGATTCAAAATCTTGACTCCAAATTTTTACAATTATTAGGTGAAGTATGTTAAGTTCTTGTTATTCTTAATTATCAAGTAACCTTACCATCGACATCGAATAACCTTCGTAAGAATTTCTAAGATAGTAAACTATCCCTTAAACTTTACAACAATGCAAGATAGTTGAAATAAGTGATTCTGAACCACCATAAACAAGTGCAACTCGCATGTTTCCTCCTTGCTGAAAAATGCAAGAAGATGAAAAAAAACGACCCCTAATTTCCACTCAATAACTAATCCAACCACAACATCAGTACCCCAATTCTGAAGTAATAAAAACACTCCCTCTCCATTCACCAATATTTCCACCCCAATCTAAACACCTGGCTCAACCTCAAGCAACTCAAGCCTTGACCCATCTCGATCATCGACAACACATTCCATCCCCCAAAATCAACCCAATCCACGCGATCAAAAATACCCCCAATCGCCGATCCATTATGAATCACTCATCCCACGTCACCCTTTCTCTCGCAGCAACACTTTTCCCCGACAAAAGGCCCGTGATTTATGCGTCCACCGTCGTCCGTACGACAACGTGACGTCTATCGTTTGCGGGCAGAGACGTCGAGTCGCCCAGCCACCGGACATCCCCGCTATACCAAACTTCTACAGAGTCCTACGATGCTTTGCGCTCAGTCTGGCCCCGATGGCACATCCTCCAGTGCGCAATCTGGCACGACTAGCCAGACGTCTATTTGACGGCCACGATTTCGGCACGTATCCGCGGCTGCAAATTGCATTTTGCAGCGGGAAGCGCGATTATGTGCACGTGGCCTGCCCGTACAAAGGCGTACTCGGCGACCGTGTTATGTGTCGGTCTTGCATACGACAACGGCGGCGGCGTGCAACACGAACTAGAATCGTTTGCGTGGTACACGGGCGCACACGCCACGGATACACGGGTCCCCGTGCATTTGGGTCGACGGCCACCGGATCGACCGGATTTCAATGGATCCTAAAAGCGACGTTGTTCTTTTTGTGCGATTCCCGCTTTCGAGATTCAATACTTGTTGCTCCGCTGCCCGTGCGCCCCGTTGCGTTTATTGTGCAACGTTCTGTCGAACGAAACAACGGCTCCGTGAAATCGCGTGCTTTGGGCGGATGCTGGCCGGGGAATCGGCTGGCTAACGTTGATGCATACGCGGATGTTGAGTCGGTGGAGTTATCTTTAAGGGTGACACGTTCGTTGAATTATTGCGGTTGCTTTGTGATGTTAGGAATGGGTGGCGTGTTGCAGCGTTTTTAGAGGAATTCTTTTCGTTAGGGTAAACGGCGGTACGCGGAGGGCATGTTGTGGAGGGTAGTACTTTGATGGTGCTTGACACAGTTTGTTTGTGCGAATAGTTGTGACTGGCAATAGAGAGTGGATGAGTGAGATATTGGGGTGTGTTTTATTACCGGAGAGGTGGTAATTGATTATTCGGAGAATAGATGTTTAACATTTTGTCCATTGAATAAAGTATACCGCAAGAGTTATTTGTTTTGGACACTTTTTTAGAAGATGCAGAACTTTTACAGCTAGAATTAATAATACGAAGTTTAAAAATATTTTTTATATTCATACTTATTCGATATTCTAAGGTAACATGTTTTAAAATAGATGGAGAAATACTGGCCTGTCATTACCAATTGGAAAAGTGGATAGAAATGTAGTGAAATGTGCTAAGATAGCAGAATATAAAAATATATAATTCGTAATTCTAAAAATTACGTGTTACAATAATGAAAATGGAGAAATCACGTAAGAAATTCATGAGGATCTTGCTTTTTCACCGAATTTATTGCTGATCACTCTATCTATCGAAAGTTTGCGAATGAATTTTGTCTTGAATATTTAGTATCCTATGTTTGTTGAATGAACTTCGATATTGAACCCGTCTGGATGCTTCTCGTTAATATTACAAAGGATGACCTATTATCTTGGTACGGTGCAGTGAATAATTTACGAGATAATTTGATGGCCCTACTTGAGCGGAATTCCTTAGATATTCGAAGGGAGATAATGAAATATAGTGATGCAGAATCAAGCCAAAAAAATAGCCTGTTGCAGATATTAAATAAGCAAAAGAGAAATATCGATCTACAATTAATTTTCAATCAGTAGGAAGGTAGCTCTATATTATATACATATTTACTTCATAATGGAACAAATATTTATTTTAATTTTCCACGTACGCAACATTGTCAGCAATTTGAAACCATTTACTTATTCCACTTACATATTACGCAGTTCCAAATTCCCTCAGTAAGTATTCCTGTGTACATTGTGATTAATATAATTATTCAACGAAATATCTAACTTCATTAGCATCATTAATTATTTTCACATTCCTATTAACTTCTATTATTCGAGGCAGTTTACAAAGATCGAAAAGCATTGTATGTATACCGTACCTTTCACTTCAACTACTTTCTTTATTTCAACTGGAACAGCATCATGTTAGTCATAATCGTTATCTCCAGATCCTAATCATCCCCAAGTCAGTCCAGCAACGCCACATGCAACGCAATCGCCCTACAATTAGCATAGAAGAAACCTCGCTGCGCGATTACTATATCATACAATACCTACAGCTACGCAAGAATTTGTAGGGGTGCAACACCGTGAAGTTTCGAGCTAAACGCGACGGGCACGCAACACCCAGTGCACTTCAATTTCTGCAGGCTAATCTTTGCAAATTATGAGCAGTCCACGCGTGCTGGAGCGTATTCGCAGCGATGCAGCTGCTTGAATTAAATATTTAACCTGGTGGAGTGCTGAATGTCTGAGCGGCGCGTTTTCGTCGTGCAAAAACACGCGAAAGTTGTTCGCGGTTCACACGGAAACATGCATAATGCGGATTTAAACCGGCGCAGCAGCTGGAACAAACGTTTCGCCAGCTTCCGTCGCGATGGCATATCGTTCATCGATCTTTCGTTCGTCGAATACGAACCGAGGATGTAAAATTTTCAAGTTTATTAGTCAATTTGGTTTGAATCGTTCGGTCCATTTACGTTCACACCTCGTTGCGCGTGGAATTAACGAGAAGCAAGCTTACCATTTTTCTCGTCGATTCCTTCCTCGATTTTATGGCGAAGAATGCTCTAAATTTTATTCTTGTCTCTGTACGGTAGGTACATAGGCAGTCTCTTAAATTATTATTTAATTATTGAACCCATTAGCTGTCGAATTTGGTTTTTATTAATTTTTTCGTGTGTATATTTATATTTCTGATAGAATAATAAATGCTCCTTTCTATCACTTACAAGAAAAATCAATATTATTTACGGATTTATATGTAGCTAATCAGAATGGATGACTTCGCCAAAACAATTATCGATGCATTAATTATCCCAAAATTTATATGATTTCCGCGAGTATACCGCGATTAATTTCCGCGAATGTTTCCCATAATAATATCCTCTACCACACAAAAGAACTATTGTCTATCAGCACTTCTAATTTCGGAGTACCCGTAATTAAAATACATTATTGCGTTAACCAAAATCCAATCCAAAATCATATCCAAAATCGTATCCACCATTATTTGCCAACTAAATCGAATCATCCGCCAAAACCAATTTCCCACTTAATTGTTCTTCTATAATCCACCGTACTTGTAATACTAACTTACCCAGTCTTGCAGTCAAAAAAAAAAACTGCACCATCCAACCAACCCTAACTCGAACTAAAACATTCGTCCGCTTTTCCGATCAAATTCACCCGACCCGAAACTTCGCCACCCCAATCTACAAACCCTCCACACAGCGTTAACCCTCGCGCACACCCACGCAGTTCCCAGAACATCTCACTCGCCACACGAACGTACCAAACACCAAACGTTCACCCTTAAAAATCCCCAGCCCCCCGTTATCCACGGTTGTCGCGTCTGTCACGCGTTTCCCCCCACAGTTTCGACACGGCTACAACCCACGAAGTCACGCATTCAGCCACGTCGTGCTCTCCGCTTCGTCTGGCTAATTCCGACGGTGTTCCGCGTGCGCTTCGACGTTTACATCGTTTCGCTCTTAACACGCCGCCGTGCGGCCGGTCGAAAAATAGAATTCATTTGAATAAATCGCCACGGAACGAAGCGTACGTCTCGTCGGGCCGATTCGAAATAGAATCGAGACTTTAAACGGGACGGTACGGCCGCGTCGCGTCGGTTCCAGTAAGCAGATTCCGTATAAAACCGGAGGCAATATCGGTCGAACAAGTTGCCGTTGGGAGAAATTGAAAATCCGTATTCTACGCCCGCCCCGGGATAAACGTTCCTTATTCGTTTATTCGCCGGCGTCGTTGGAATACCTCGCACGTTGTCCGATCGTCGACGCCGCTGTTTGCCAGAGAAACGAAAGTCTCCGCGAATTTCGGGACGCTGCCAAGGGATGGTACCCGTGCAGGGTTCCTCCGGCACGGGTAAATTCGCCACGTAACTTCGTAGCCGTCGCATCTTTTTTATGCTCTCTCACACTTTGCGCGAATGTCGTTCGCTTTGATCTCTCCGGCGTATTTGCGAATATTCGCGTGAATTCTCGCTGGTACCTACGGTTCGCTGTACAACGTCTGTCAAAAGTCTGGGACCGCGTCTTCAGTTTTGTTGGAATACTTGACGATTCGTTCATTTCAATGTTAATATTGGAGAGCTTGATCATTACGTTAACTACGTTCCAATGTGTTCTGTATCGCGTGTGTTGTTAGAAGTTCCAATTTATAGTCGATTGTGAAGTTTTGTTGAAACGCGTCGCCTGGAATACCTGGCGGCTCCAAACTTTTGCTCGGCTGTGTACCCGCGAGTGTACATAGAGTGTGCCTGTTCGAGGGGATTCTGGAAGATTACAGAATTCACGGAATGGGGCGTCATTTGGGTGTGCACGCGTGTTTCCAGAGTTTCGAGACTTTGCCAGCTGCGTGTACGGTCGATCAATCGTTTGTCGTTGTACTGAGAGAGTCTTGGAGAGAGTGCCAAGTGGACATTTAGATTGAAATAGTGAAATGAATGGAATACGTAGGCTACAATTGCTTGTTCTCTTTGGATTTGTTTTCTTGTAGATTACAGAGGTCGATGTTGGATTGACGATAGCTTGTGTTTTTTTGTTAAACTTCCAACCCTTGCATGGAAACTATTCCATTGAAATTACTGTACATTATAATGAATATCGTAAAGGTATCATGTAATATTTAAAAAATCTTTGTGATATTTTCGAATAAATTCAATCTTACATTTCATTTGAGGTTCTTTATGGTACACTTATAAATTCCATACAGAGTTTAAGCTCGCCATAAATAGTTATTCAACTTACAAACTAATCATAACATAAAATTTGTACATATTTAAAATATATATTGTATTCCGCATACGAAGTATACATACATATTAACCATTATTCCGATCACTTTTTCCGAAATACGACCGCAAAACTTCATAATAAACGATCACGCACCTGAATTCATACGTACAACCAGCGCGAGTAGACGAATGCATACAACTACCGGTTTTATCGCCGCATTATACGGTGCTCGGAAAAACCGCATTACTTACGAGATGACCTAATATTATCCTTGCGTTTTGCTTGAACAGAGACCGGAATCGCGACGGAATAGGTCGCAGACACGCAATACTCTCGACAAGCGTTCGAGGTAACTGCCATAACCGGTGCTCCATTCTTCGAGTGCGTGGTCGCGTGCGTCTGCAAAAGTATGAAACAGACAATGCCATATAGCACTCAGGAAAACGATTTCACCAGGAAGATTGCGAGAGTGATATTCACTCGTTCGTAAATGATTCATCGATGGATTTAAAAAATTTACGAAGATCGTTGATCAAAAAATAGTGCTTCGATTTATTTTCATGGAGATTTTTCTACTCGACGATTCGGGTTAAACTATTATGAATTTCGCACGTTGTTAGATTCGATGGACTTCTATATTGTTCTGTACATTTTGTTCGCACGGAATTATTAGAATTTTTTTAGGCCTGCATGTATTATTATCGTTTTGTAACATTAATGGCTTCGACGACGGTTGGAATTATTCGGAAATAATTGGAGGATGCCTTTGCTTCATTATTTCGAATCAAAGGAAACTTGAAATAATGGTCGAACGCAGTCGTTTGAATACTTGCTTCTTTTAATATTTTTAATGAATTTTGCAGAGTTAATTGTTCCTGTCTCCTCGGCTGGAATTCTTAATTATTCGAACGACTGAAAGACTCTTCCGCTATGTTGAATTAAAGTTCCATCGCGCATCTGTTATTTATTATTAACCCTGAACGGGGAACTGCGTTATGCAATTCAAATAAAGCCTAAAAATGATTGCAATTTAATTGGAATAGATATTTGTGTTTAATAGATTGTTTAAAATGTAATACATTTCGTGTGCGCAGATATTTAATGCGTTTAAATTATCGAAATGCACGAGTCACAGTTTACAACAAAAACCAGGTGTAAATTTTTTCTAAAATATAATGCATTGGAATTCGTCCAGTCTGCTAACTAGTTAATTTTATTAACGTAATTAATCCTATTGTTTTATCATTTTCAATTTTCTTCATTTGTAAATAGTTTCAAGGATAAGCAGTTAACATATTATAGCACTAAAATAAATGAAATATGTGAAATTGGAAAGAGCAAACGTAAAACGACCTAAAAACGTATTTAATATAAAAATAACGATAATCTATTCTTTTTGTTTCAGGTTAGTATTGCTATACACTATAGTATTCCTCTACGTAAAAAGAGCCTAAATCTAATTCTACAAAATTCGGCACCTGCTTCCATTTTCTACACCGGCGGTTTTTATAATTAGGTAAGCAAAACGCTATAGAAAAGCGAAATACATGTATTATATTAAACTAACATCACTGAATGCCTTTGCTCCCATCTCCCCTTTCATAAAATGAAATACTTCGTGTCGAACGATAAACCAAAGCCCATTATCAGCTTTCATCTTTTGTAATCTAGGCGACTTTATTTAATTTCTCGTTAACGCAATGATCCGGAATTTCACAGTATTACGCAGGAACCGTGTTCACCGTGCACACAATTTATCCCAGTACACGGTTAAAACGAGTAAATTAATCATTATCAAAGGGAACGTCGGCCAATTCGCGGTACGAATCATTTTTAACGTATACCCTCGGAAAATAACAAACTTCGAAAATTAGCCAAATGAAGCCACGATGTTGGTTACCATTCTTTACCCCACTTCCGTATTACCCTTTTCATTTTATATACCGACGCACATAAAAATATTATCGCGTAACAAAAGCTCGCCGAAAGCCTTGCAACGAATCCAATTAGAAGAATCGACGATACCTTGGATAATAACGTGACAAGGATAAAAAATCCTTTTAAACGTTTTGTTTTAATTAGAATTTCTACAAATCACGTGCATCCCCATTGAACGTTTCTCGACCCTGTGTCCTCATGTTCTTTTCATTCTGCCTCTCCACTTCTCCCCTCGAATGCGTTAATTAAACCCGGCAGCAAATTAATCGCACATTTTTATTTCGGACGTTCGCTTTAATGAGACGTTCTCGAAAACTTTAAGGTCCATCAAATTATGCTTCAAATGCTGCGACAAGTATGACCGTTTCCCCTTGTTCCATCATCATTGCGGACGTTTCTGGCAGTATTTTAAATATCAGAGATGGGGGAACACCGCTAGGGTTAGGGTAGTCCTGTAGCTGTACCTTTCGCGATTCTGAGTTGCTTGGGATATTGAATTGACGGGAGAGTGTTTGTTTAATGAACGACGATTCAAGTTGAATGTTTTTTCAAGCTTGTACGATTTATTTGAACGAATGGAATGTGATGGGGAGGTGGTTTTTAACGAAGGGACTTAGTAGAATGTGATTTAAGTGAAAGATAAACGATGACTGGTTGAAAATAAGAAGGTGATTGATTTTAATTTATGCAGATTGTATACAGGTATGATGATGCAGCTTGTGAAAGCTTTTGTTCGTGTAGTGTTGGTGAATAATGAAAAATATAACAGGGTTAATATTGGTTTCATTGTACTCAAACTTTATTCCGTCTTTTGATATTTCCGGCGTCTAGTCCGTTTTAAATATTCTCCCATTGGAGAACAGTCAGGTAAAAAAATATATGTAATGCTTTGTTTTACTTTCTTAACATTGCTGACATTGAAATTATTAGAGAAGTACATGAAGTTCATAAGTACATGAAGAAGACATAAATGATGTGATGAATTTTTGTCTCAGAAAAAATTGTTTTACTGTTATTGCTTTACTTGTTGTATTACGAAATTAAAACCGACATTCGTAAAGGTGTCTGATTAGATTTAATCTTTCCCGCCTGTACACTCAACCTATCAATTACTTGACTGCGTCACAGAAAAACAGCGCTCAACAAATTTTCCACCATCATTTTCATCCAATCATCAAGATTCGCCAACCCTTTACTCCCTCTCTCTCTCTCTAAAATACTCCAACACCTCAATAGCCCACGTCGAGATCCCTCCATCAATCATCCTTATTCAAACAAACTAAAACTACTCCAAAAAGAACCAACGCGTTCTCCAAGAAATCCAAGCGTCTCTACCACCACAGGGCGGCCTTTCACCCCGTAATCTCAGTCCACAGTGGGCGAGCGTTGTTTCGGACGTTGACGAATTTCGTTATTGAATATTAATCCACGTCGGCTTATCTGCCCGACAATTTCCACGGGGCGCTGACAGGCTCGTTACCTTTGAAATATCGGCTCACCTCCCGCCCCGGCTCGACGCTTCCGTATCGCGGCTCTTTTCTTCCTTTAACCCGGCTCCAGGGAGATGAATAATCCACTGCATCGTTCGTAGCCAGGCATGTGCAACAAGCGGGCGCGTTAATGGTTCGTTCGTTACGACTATTGCGCCACGGGAAACGCTGTCTTCGAATGAATAACATCCCTCTGCCTCTATTCCGCCTCGATGTTCCGCGGTGCCTCGTCTCCGGATTAATCGATAGCCAACGAGTGTTTTCCTTTATTCGCGGCCGGGTCTGCCCGCTTGCTCGATTTAATTGATCGTCGCGAAGTGAAGCGCCTCGCTTCGTAGAAACGTGTGCCGCGGCGGGGATCGCTCGATTCTCTGCCGTTTTAACGCAACCGGAATTATTCATGTCACGTAGCCCGCGTTTTATGCGGTATTGACGCCCTGCACCCTTCCAGCCCTTTCGTGCATTTTCCCCCGCCATTCTTTGCGGGCGCAAGATAGATAGATAGATATATATAGAGAGAGAACGCCAGACGCTTCATGAAAAGAGAATCGTGCGCGATTTTATTCCTGTAATGGGATGTACATAGCTTCTATGGTGTGCAAGCACGGGACGAGGTATCGGATTCTCCTTGATTAATTTTATCGTTCGAAGGAAATTTGCGGGCGTCAACGATAATGGAGTTGCTTCCGATGATGCTTGCTACCATTATTCAGTGAGCGGTGTGGTTCTGTGCGCGTCGTTATTCGGATTGGATTTGGGTTTTTACTTGTGTCGGTGTATTGGAGTGATTATTGGAGATTTAAACCGTTTGGCGTGTGAAGATCGTAATGTGTCCGTAGGAGGGCTGGTAGTTTAATAGAGTTTGATGAGACTCTAAGTGTATGTGTATACGTGTTCGTATTAGCGTGTGTGGTAATATAATACCTGTAGCAGGGAAACAGTTGCTGTGCATCGCGTGTAATGGAATTCTCAAGGCACATCTTTCAGTGTTGGAAAAACTGAATTCTGTGGAAGTTCGAGATTGAAGTTGTTGATTTTACGGGATTTCTCATGTGCATAGCAATTTTTATTACTTTATTATTATAATATTTTCTATAAGTCAGTTAATTGGGATTGTTCTTAAAAGTTTGAAAATTAAAACTCGCGATTGAGTCGAGTGCATTTGCTCATTCAAAGAAGGAAGTGGTAACAGTTGAATTTGTTGATACAAATTTTCAGAAAATTCAGCGTCATATTGTGTTTAGAGAAGATACATTGGACGTGTGTACGTGTAACAGGACATGCACAGCTTCTAAGTCAACCCGATGTCGAGTTAAAATCGTGAGCTTAGGGGGAAGCTTGCCAGTGTGTTTCCATCACTATAACACAGTAACCCCGGTTGATGTTGCGCTTTATGTGAGGTACGTGTATCAGGAAATACGATTGTTTGCTACGTTGATTCCTCCGTCTTTGAGGCGACACCGGTGAACAATGATGAGTTACAAGGTGGACAATTGTCGAAATTGATCGCACCCGAGGTTATCTCGCAACGATGGTTTATGATCATAGTTTGTCACAGTCATGTTGGTATATAGTGTAAATTTCAACCTTTCTCGGCGGACGACCGAGACATTTTAGTGTGCTGGAGATACACCGAGCTTTGATATCGATTCCAGGCATGTGTAAAATAAATTCGGTGAAGTATGATAGCTTGACAATTTCCCAGGCGTTTAATTTCCACGATGGCACTAACGGTAATATGTTCGGCGGTTTTCCATTAAAATTGGTTTTTTGTGATATGATAATTTAGTAAGAAATATGTACGATGCTTTGCGATATAAAATCTATTCTGGACTTATTTAATCTTTTACTTATTTAATCGTATCGCATCGAGCACGAACTTTTTTTTAGTAATATATTTTCTGTTCATCCGTGTGAACATTAATTGGGCTTCAATTGATTTGTGCTGGTACAGAATAATGTATTACGAGGCAGTATTTATTTAGAACACAATAATATGGTATCAATAATAATATGGTATCAATAATACCTAGGTATTCAGGATTAATCAATCGGTGGATATAATGAACGCAAACCATTAATCCTAGTAGGAATTCAACATGTTTCTAGTTCTCCTCGTTCAAAATTAAATTAATTCTTCGGAATTAAATTAAATCTGCATACTATTTTAGACATGTAGTAGTTAAACAAAGTACATTGCATATCGTTCTTTTTGTTATTTATATTACACAAGAATAGCATATGTATTCTGTACAGCATATTCATATGTATACCTGAAAATATTAATTATCTTGCGCCCTAAAGATAGTTGAATTTGAATAAAAAAATACGCAATTGGAGTTACAAAAAAACGTATTACTGTAAACACATTTATTTCCCTCCCACGAGATCGTAAATCTTCCGGAACTATCATTAAATTACTACTTACCGCCACGCAATTTCGAAGCTTTTGTGTTTCAACAATTTCCCAGTGACTTTTCGCGCAAACAGGCAAACGGAAGGTGCAATGTCGGCGAGAAAGTTTCGCGAAAGTCGAGCAAATCTCGGTTCGGTCGTACGAAACTCGAAAATAACGCAGCTCTGCACTCGTTACAGTTCCCGGCCGAACTAATTACGACAAAGGGGAATATATGTTACGTTACGGAATTATGAAACTTCTGTTGTACTTGCCTGCGTCAACTAATTGCGACATTCTAAGATATATACAGGTACGCCGCGGCAGCGTACAAGCAACGGCGAGCTGACATACCGACGAAATTTGCGTCGACGTTTCGTACGTTCTGCACATGTAGGTAGGCACGAGCAATAGGGAAATACAGAGGCGTTCTGAAACCCTGCACCTAATTTAAATGCGAGCACACCTCAAAGTAACGCGTTCTCGCGCCGACTTGATAACACTGCGCTTGCAACCCGCTGTATTCGTAGGTTCGACGGCTGTCAGCACCGTGAAAACACTGTTTCTCAGTGATTAACCCTTGAAAGTGGTAAGCAAAGCCCCCGATAATTAATCCTCAAAAGTGGTAAGTAAAGTTCTCTATGGGAACATCAAATTTCACAAAACAAGAGTTTCGACTTATTTATTATAGCTACGGGTTGGAATAATATTTTAATTCGCCATATAATTTTAATGATAGTAGTTATAATAGTGATATGGTGTAAATGAAACGAAGTAAAGTACGACGTACTTTCATCGTCGACAGTTCACGGTTAATAAGTTTGTATTAGCTAATATCGTAATATGTATGATGCTTGTTACCCTACCATAATTGAGGATCGATGCATACTTATTAAATAGGTATACTAGATACTGAAACGTAAGGAGCCTTGAACTTTAGATAAAGGGCAGAGAGTTTCATGGAACTTGACAATGCTAACCCCTTTCTGCACGATTTTTTAACAGTCGAACACGCGTTAGAGTTGCTAATTAAATTCTGCATGGGGCAACTGCACAGTTCTAACAATTCATAACAGTTACATGTTCTAACCAATGGCTCCCACGAGTTGCACTCGAGTTTACGTTTGGAACTTGTATTCTGCTACACGTTGCACTAGTGTTTTTCAAGGCTAATATAACAATAGCAATTATACATTAAAGGTGTCATATGCCAGTCGTTACATTACAGTCCGTTTTATTAACTTATGATTTCTATTATTAATAGGTGCGATTTAATCAACCCAAAATTCGCCGATTTATTTAAATTTACGCCCCCATTAAGAATAACTAGCGAACACCAAAACGGCGTAGCTGTAAAATATAGTGGTTCTAAAAAGTAGTTACCTACAGTAATTAAGTAGGAACTACATCAAGGTTTAATGCGTTCGAAACCAAGAAAGATCACACCCACCATAATATTTTCCCAATATAAATCACCGTTTAATATATTCTCGATGCATCGCGTAATGAAAACCGCGTTTCATGGATCATGGAAAAAAATTAATACATCAGCAGATCTAAAAAAAACAGGTAACAAAATAAGAAACACCAGACACATCCAGCGTTCCCTTCAATCTACGCAATTGCAACCAAAGGGAGATCGTAAACAACAAAGGAGCAAATGTGTGAATAATAGAGAACTGAAAGAAGGCCAGACAATATTCGCGCGAAACATTATTCAGTGCGAACAAAAAGATAAACGAAGAAAGTAATCCCCGGGAAACAGTCGCAGAAGCGTAGCATAGAATTGAAACGTAATATTACGTGGATACTTTCTTTCCATTTTCAGCGATATTTCGCGCACGCAACGCCGCTTTCATCTTGCTTGTTTAACAAAGCAACTCGCTGAAAGCAGCTGCGCGCAAGAAACAGCATTTTTAATCGCATCTCTTCCTCACGCAGGTACAAATGTTGCTTTCTACGCGCGGCCGGAGGTGAGCTAACGTTTTAAAATAAAAATTCTCATTATTCGTGCGCCGTCGGCGTAATCCCGCGGCAACTGCGAAAGGTTTAAGCCACGTTCCGGAAGCATATTCTTTGAAATACAGGGTACACACGCGCGAATACGTGTCCGGAGAAGTTTATTCGCACGGATGTTTCGTCCTTGCGCCGTTGGTATTGCTTATATACCTTGTGTGCCGTGCAAGAAGAAAATAAAAGACACGACGAGACGAGATGTATATAATTTTTCTACCGGCTTTCTAAAATCTTCGAGAGTCCCACGATGGATATAATTTACGAAACTACTACACATTACATATTAATTTTATGCTGCCTTTTCTTTTCTTACTTACTCGCCTCGAGGAATTTCTTATTATTTATTATTATTATTATTCCCACGGCTATATCCTTTTCCACCCTTTGTTCCCCCGACAGCTGTCAATTAGCGATTCGATATTTATTCACGGCTATCGTATTGCCGTTCGAAACGTCGGAAGTGAAAGCAATTATCACTGTTAACGCTGTTTCATCGGCACGGAACAGACACGCGCCCGGTTAATTTCACGCGTATACATTTTTCAGTTAATTTCGTCGCTGAAAAATGTTACACGGTTCTTGTTCTCGTTTAACCCGTCCTAACGTGCCGCGTTTTTCTTCCCTCCGCGACCTTAAAAACCGTGCTTTTAATTAAAGTTTATTCTATCCATCATCTGCCTCTTTAAACGGTCCCGGGCCAACTTTTATTTCCGCCCCGCCGTTCACCGCTTAATTTCCCTGCCGCCATCGCGGACACATAATTTTCTGTCCGGTTTACGTGACTCTCACCTTCCGACCGAGAAGGGAGTGTCTTCGTTCGGTGGGAAATCTTTACGGCGACCTAGATTTTTGTATCACGATCGACGAGCCGCGGAAATTTTACGACCGCGGAACCTTTATTATCGCTATTACACCCGCCCCTCGACCTCTCGTTTTACGAGGCCGAATCCAATTACCCACTGGACGAATATCTCGCGTGAAATCCGCGCACCGTACGATTAGACCGTGTTTGTTGCTGTCCTTTGATGAGATTGTGTAAATCAAACCATGATTCCAGGACGGAAGTGCGATCAAAGAACAGAGATCGTTGTATTTTACTAGTTTCTATGATTTTGATGTGCGTGGTTCGATGGTTTGAGGATTTTTTCTGTGACGATAGAGAAATTTGTTTATTTAGTTTAAAAGGTTGATTAGAAATTTTAGGGGAATCGCAGACTGATGAATTTAAGATATAGAGTATACAAGTCTGAAAAAAATATGCGTAGTATTCAGTATTTTGTAAAGTAAACTAATGTAAATCTGAGTAATAATATGTGTAACTTCTGAAAAATGTGTGGCAATAGTAACATTTAATTTTTGGTTACTATGCTTTGCGTTTGTTATTTTTATGTTTTGCAGATCGTTTTGCGTGTACCGAATTTGAGGGATAATTAAGTTCATATTTCTTTCACTATTGTGTATTCTGTTTAATAATAATAGGAAGATATTTTAGTTTATACATTCCATAAAGACTCGAAATATAAGTTACGCCAATAAAATTTCGCAACTAGCATGGAGTAAAATAATTTAGGAGCCATTGCTTTCGACAATGCAACAAAGTCATTTGTAGCAGGATAGCTCGAAAAAGAGAAAGAGTTAAGATACGACTTAACGAGTCGACAGTCATCAACCTGGCTGTTAAAGGATTTTCTTCTAAAGTTCAACACTTAATTGCAGTTCTTGTACCATCCTCAATTGCAGTAACGAACTAGGCGCGGAGACATTGATAAAGCAATTATTTAAGGGTTTTATGATTTATAAAGTGCTGGGTCAGAATCTTCCGTCTTCAACTCACCTCGTTTGCAATATACGTTATGTCTGCAATTTTATCGAGTCAGCGAATTGTGCATTTTGATGAACTTCAGTGCATTAACTTGAGTGATATTTATGGTGTACATAATATACAATAATTATAAGACATAGATGTATTATAGGCATGTCATATTACGTTTAATGCAGTTACAACTTATTGTTACATTTTAAACAAGTTTGGAAATGTTTCGACTTTTTATTGAACGAGGAATATATTTTATTTTATGCCTGTATAAATAGGCCATGCAATGTGAATCAACAAATTTAGTAATCGTCTTAACAACAAAACAGTTATAAATCTTACATGTCATTTATCGAAAGATTAGGGTAGTAAGAAATACAGTAAATGAGCTATTACACTTTCATTTCGATAGTCTTCTTTTATTATCCAAATGCAAGTAAACCATTGCGAATCCACTAACCACAAACTTTGTCATTTTGTCCAAAAACATCCATGCTAAGGTTTCAAATATAAGCTGCATCCACGCATGCGTATTTTTTAAAAACTCCATTAAAATAACTACGATAATGGGGCGAAAATAACATCAACTACTATAAAGCAAATCTTTGTCTTTCAAACGATAGGAAAAAATTCTGCAGATCCGCCTTTTATTAATAACCAGTCCACTACGAATAATATGTACATATTATTCTCTGACTCTCGCACAAAAGCATAATCCGGCCTCAACCTACGACAGCTAGCTTTTTAATACATCGTAATCAAATATTAGATCGGTGAAGCGGGGGGCTGACTGGATTTTCCCTCCAAAAATATAAACCGTCGAATATGAGAAAAATCGTTGTTTGCCCAATCGATTTTATATATTCACGTTGTGTATTAACATCGGGGCTCGTTGCCCGAAATTCAATCGCGATTTCAATGTATTATAAAAACGTTTCATCCGATCGAGCACCGTGGATTCGGGCCAGATGGAAATTAAAGATACGGGAAACGGGAAAATATTCGTCCAACACGTTTTCCAACTATTGATCTTGCATTCGAGCGTGCCCATTACCAACGATGGAAAATATCGCGTTCCTTAAAACACTTTTTCACCTTCCAGGAAAGCTTTCAGCTCGTCGACTTCCATGCGGTATCCATCCTTCTCTGGCAACTAGGTTCGCGATTCTTTTGTACTTTCTATTATGTCCGACAATGGAATTGAATTTTTGGACAGTCCTCGCAGTTCCCTCTTGATCGCCACGTTTCCCTCAAGCCGCGCCGGTTTTATTCACTCGCGCACCCTTTCTTAACTGACGACTAGGAGGAAAGAAGGCGTCAGTTAGTTTTAGCAGGCATTATATTTCAGTTCGTTGTTGCGCCAGGTGACTGTGTCTAAATGGGATTCCCGTGGAATAATTAAAGTGAAGTTATTGACATTAATTTAAGGGCATAGAATTTATTTATTGCAGTTGGATTTTATTACGGTCCCATAGAAATTGGTAAATTTTTGACATATTCATCGTATCACTGTGTGTAGACGTTGAATACCAAAAGGGACCGTGGCTTTTATAGATAAAGTTAATAAAACTATTTAGAATATTGAAACATTTATACACTACGCAGTTTACTGTATACAGTTTTCAGTGGAATTGTCTTTTGAAATATCGTTTATGCTGTTTAGTTAGTCGAAACTTTTGATATTCTTCCTCAAAATTGACTCATCATAGTTTTCGTGAATGTTCTGCGATTATAATTAAGCCAGCATCGTAGCCAAGTTCTGTTTTCACCCGCATGGGTGTTCAGCGAAATAATGAGATTATTATCACCGCAATTACGAACAACTTTCGCATTCTAAACTGCCGACAAACACACCACAACAAATCCAACAGACCGGTCCGCGTGAATTCCTTGGTTAACACGATCAGCACAGCTGGTTGAAACTGCGGAACAATAGAAAAGTACGCGAAAAATTGGGAACAAAGGGATCCGCTGGGAAATGACGATATTTTTGGAGAATCAGAAGGCTGGTGCATCCGCTGCGCGTTTTCAAACGATTCTTGCAAGGATGGGAACAAAAACCCAGTTGAGGGCGATCAATCGTGTACACGACTGTTTCACTCTTTCTTTCGTGTATGGAGCGATGGAATGCTTTTGCGCAGGCTGATGCACGGTCGCGATTGAAATTCGAAGTGGTGCCGGTGGTTGTCGGCCCGATGCCTCTGGCGAGCGGTTTCCGAATCTTTAAATTTGAAACGGTAATTCGACTTCACGGTAACTAGAGAGTCGTTCACTGCATTTGCAGGCACAGATACATATCGGACGAAAAATTCGGGCCACATTTTCCTTTTTGCAAATATTGTGTCTGCTGCTGGCGAATCGATCATTTGGAATTAATATTGCACGAATTAATACAATAGGAAATTAATATGATATATATACAGATATTTATACAGATATGTATATAGATTTTTGCTAACAAAAGTTCTTGGATTTCTAAGGAAACATGTTTAATAGCTTCGATAATTTGTGTCCATCGCAGACTTCGATTAATCGGGAGACAGGCAGGCTGAAAGAAATGATGTTCCAAAGATAAAAAGATTTTTAAAAAACACATTTGTCGATAGCAGTGAATGATTTGACTCTAAGCTGTAAGATTTCCCTTGCGACCAATAGACATAAAAATAGATGGCAGATACCTTACCAAAATATAGCTTTGTAATTAAACGTGCAATAATTCTACAGTCTACATACAACACAGTAGAGGCATAATTAATTTATTTGTAGAAAAATAAATACCTTTGCGATGGCAGCAGCAAAAGTGTTAAGTTGGAATTATACGAATTAACCCCGTTTCAGACCGAGACACTTTGTATCTCCATTCGTGTGACTCGCGTGAAACCGTACATTTACAAAATCCATCCATCGCTATGGAAATCCACCAAGAGGCACGCTGGGTCGTCAGTTTTTCAATGAGACAGTTTGCAGTATTCACTTCCTTTCAGCCACGATATTGTTATGTATAAAGGGAGTATTCGTGTTTTGAACTTTGAAGAATACAATTTTTCTTTGCATTTGCTTAAAGTACATGCTTTCGAAAATATGTGTCTAAAGAATATTCCGGAATTCGTAAAAATACCGAAGTTATAGATATCGATATTATACAGCAAACACACGAGCAAGATAATAAATATGTTCATATCGTAGTGTTGTAATAAAACATTCACGGTCGGCAGAATAAAATAAATGATTCACGAAGAAGAAATGATTCGTTCTATTGTACATTAAATCCACCTAGAAAACTCGCGCCACGTATTAAGAACACAAAGGGTTCCATCTTCAAACTTTTCCTACTTAATCGGAACCCAAAATTCGTCACGCGAAACCTCTTCTCACGCTTTGTCACAGAATCCACGATCGTATCGTTATTTCATTCTATGCAGTTCTGCTACGTGTTCACGACCAACGTTTCTGAATACTTTCTGAAATCACGACGCGAGAGATTAATATTCTCGGTTCACCGCCTCGCACTCCTCGCCCGAGAAGCATTCAAAGATTTCCGAGCCAAGCTTTCCCTCGGACTTCGCTGCTCAATTGGAATTCGCGTATCTAACAACCAGTGCGTTCGTATTTCGCCCCGAAACCTTACGAATCTCGTTCGCGAATAAATGAAGGAAACAGCGTGAAACTCGCGGGCAACGAACGAAAATTAAACAAGATACATAGACGGACAGGGAGAGAAAGGGAGACAGAGAAAAAAAAAAGAAACGCTCGAACGATTTTCCCCGCCTGATACTGCAATATCGTGTAGCCGGCAGCAATTTTATAAATGCTACTTTTTTATGCGGTCAAATAGTGCCGAGTCGACGCGATTTAACCGATTCGCCGTTCTCTTTCGATGAGAATGAAAATACAGAGTCCGGTCCGCCCGCTCCGGGGTTTATTAAAGCGCGAATAAAATCGTCGGACCGTCGAAAAGAGGGCAACAGCGGATTGAAATATACCATTTGCAACGTGGCAGAGGGAAACCTGATGATTACGCGGGTGTTTTGTATCGGTGTTTAAGTTCGCGGCGGGGGAATTGTATCGACTGACCGAATCTCTGTTAATGAGCGACGACAGATCAAAGGATTAAAGTGCATTTAGCCGAGGTTAAAGGACATGGATTTAATACCGGTCCCTTCAGGCTTCATTTTTGCATCGCTCTTTGATCGTCGAAGGTGGTCGATTGAGTGTGGGTGTGCTCGTGAGATGTCTGATGTATGTGCACGGGATACGAAACGTTTCGTGCACGAGGAAGAAATTAATTGACACGCCTAATTGGTTTTAATAATGCATTCAATTAAATCTTGCTTCGAATTTTCCGGATGTGGATACAGTTTCATAGCTTCGGATTTTACGTTTCATTGTTGTTAATTTGCAGCCCGTTATCCGAATCGCGGAGGTATAATTTATAATTTGATAGGGGGTGGAAGTATTATGATTAATGTGGCGTTAAATTGATGCTATTGTCCAGAAATAGCTGGTTTCATTTCGCGAATAAGTTTCAGCAAATTGAAAGAACAATGTGAACCGCGCGGAGTTCGAATGTAAATAGTTCGGAGGAATATTGTCTGTCTATAAAGGTAAAACTGATTGACCATTGTCTTTAGTGCAAGTCAAGTACATTTAGATTATCATTAGACATTCGAAGGCTTCTAAATCTAGCTTTTCGAAGTAATAACAATCTTCAGAAAAAGAATGTTAATAATAATAATCAAATAATATTCAGATTAAATAATAATCAGCGACATTTATTCTCAAATAAATGTCCTCAATCCTCAAAAATCTAAAAGCATCTCCAGCAATATTAAACAACTTATATGCGTTGCATAATAATACAAATGTAATTAGCGCGTATCAACTAAACCTCCAACCAAAACAAATCGTCGAATATATAAAACACCAATAAAGCATCGATCTACCGCACAGCCGACCACGTGATAATAACTCACCACAGGTAAATTTAGCGTAAGTACCCTAATTAATCCGCAGCGACCACGGTGATGATCACCTATCCGACATAGTTGGCTGAAGACTTTGAATGGTTGGTAACCGGCGAACGTTCCTGTCCTTCGAAATTAGCCCATGCGGCTGGCTGTACAGCTGATACCGCAGGGGACATCCGCTCGATAACGTGAACATACTAAAGCAAAAAGAAAATCAAAAAATAACTGAAACAAAGATACGTCGAAGGACCAAAGGGAAAGCAGAATGAAAGAAATGAATGAAGAAATAATCCAAAGTATATACCGGCGCAAAACTGTGCCAGCAGGTTGATACATTCGAACGCTTTATATCACGAAACACGTTTCCGTCGAACGCCAAACGCGTTTCAAGCTCGTTTGGACGCGCATAAATAATTAACAGGTCCTCTGTCTAGCCTGTACGATGCGTTCGTCACGTCGTCGACGCCATTCGAATGAGTTCCCACGTTCTCGGATACGAACGGACGGGTTTTTTCAACGGGTGTACCGTTGTCTGTACGTGGGTTCCTGGTCTGCCGCGAATAAAAGTGGCGGAATGGCGATCGTAGTCAGAACGGGTGATAAATAGAAAGCGAAGAATTATAGGCTGGCCGATGATCGTTGACAATTGGCAAAACCGTAATGGCGGTGCAGTTGCGAAAAATGGAAAGAGTTACGTGCCTCGATAGGCCGTCACATTCATAAACGGCGAGTGTCGTGTAATGAAAAAAAAGACTGGCCTGAATGGCCAATGGGGTGAGATCGGGGTGGTAACATTGGCTGCAGGGACAGGGGAGGGAAAAGAGCGTGCGAAATGAACCATGAAATTAACGAATGGCTCCGAATTCATATCCGCTAGTCTCATTTTGCTGGCCAATTAATTATTTAAAACGCTTGCGCTGCTGGAAACAACAGAACCCTGTTGATACTCATATTCGTGCTTGCAAGATGGATGATAGGCTACACCCTGCCATCCCCCTTCGACCCCGTCGCCCTCATCATCAGTGCGCACTTGCGCCCGCAACGGTGTCCAATGGCAATATTGTTGTTGCTGATGCTCTTCGAACCTTCCGGCTGTGAGTTATAGCTTTTTGGGGGAAGCTCTCGGGCTTCAATTTTGCTGGAGTATGAAATTGCGGCTAGATGATGACGGATTATTTCTGGCAATATATACATGCATAGTTGTATTCACACAGTATGTTATTTACGAAGAGTATTAACGTGGATATCAGCTACTGGTTGCTTGTTAGGATTTATTTTGTACTGGTATAGCTCTTTGTAATTCTTGAATCAATTTTACATAATTGTATAAAATTTCTGTGATTTCGTATTATGTATTTGGCGCACGTTTATACAATTTTACGTAATATTGGATTAAAAAATTGGTCTCATATCAGAATATCCCGGATGAAAAGCAGCGTTTCGGCGAACATCAGGAAACTCGATTGAATATAAAACGTACCCGGAAAGGTTGGAAATGGAAAATATCTAGAAACAATGACCACGCTCGATTGCTTCAATAAAATTCCATACATTTATATGCAGGAAGAGAAGTATCCAGTAAATAGGAATACTCTGGAAATAATGACGTGAAATATACAAGTGTAATAAATAATGACACGTACATTACTATACAGTGAAACGATATTTATTCACATGAATCTTATCCAAAGATTTCAATAATAATAATGAATAATTTAAAAACTCCATCGGATGCCATTTACATTTCCCCCATAGACATTCATCAACCACGACGCTTGAACTTCCACTCCTGATGAAGTCGTTCGAATCCTACACAATTCCAATCATTTTGTTCCCCTCGGTTGCAATAACTTCATTCGCCACGGTCGTTAGATTCGCTCGCTGACGTTTTCAGACGGACACGTCTTATGACTTCGAACGGTAATAAGCGAATCTATATAGGTCAAGACAGTCTTAAGAATTCCGTTCAACAATATTACTGTCGCGATACCCAATTGAAAAATGGTCACACGGTTCAACAGTCACCCCTCTGCTTCTGCGTTCCCCGACGCGTCATATTGGGAATTGGATTTACAATAAGGGTGGGCAGGAAACGAAACGTGATCGCGTGGTTCGACGGAAATGTTCGCGCGGCTGCAATTAATTAAATGAAATTATTCATTTGAAATCGATTGATATCGAAGCCGGCATATCGGCGAAACTTTATGGTCGCCATACGGAGATTACGAATGAATAAGCATCGGTTGCCAAACGGAAATTTAATTTCAAGATTGATTTTGCTTTGTCACGAGTTATTTTTTATTACCTATTGTTTTCTAATATGTGTATAATTCATTAATTCGAGTCTCGTGGTTAAGTTTGCCTTGCAAGTAAAATGGATCACTTGCTCGCGTTTCGTGATTGAATAATAGTTTATTCACCAGTCATTTTTCCTAAAATGCTGACATTTGCGTGCCCGACATCTAAATTTTTTTCTTGGAAAAATACAATTATTATGAAATTTCATAAAGGTGAAGGAAAATTGTAATAACCCAGGATTAAAGGGTAGGTTAATCTGCTGTTTGTTCTCGTTGGTACTGATCCAGTTTAAAGTTTTGCATAGTAAACTGTTGCTTGATTTTAATCCTTCGCAAGCAACCGTCGTCACACTGAGGAAAATTGCTGTTCAACTATTTTTTCCGCATCGGTACACAGTACAATTAGCCGCGTGAAACTTTGTAAATCTTTGCTTATCATAGTTTCCACGTAAAATTATAATTTACCATTCCGAATATGAGAAATGTTTGCGCAAATACAATTTATATTTAGAACTCAACATGGCAATCTTTTCTTCAAATTCTTTCTAATATATGATTAGATTCCACCTTCTTTTCATTTCATTTCATTTTATAACCAAAGCCACGTTTTATATACGCAGATAGATTTTTCTTTATCAGAATTTTCTATACGATTCACAAATGCTCACGAGCCAAGATGAAAACGCTAAATTAAAATTAAAATTAATCGTCCGTTTGTTGCCTGCGTCCGATAGGCACGCGGTCCGATTTCCCAGTCGAACGATGGGACCACAATATGTATTGCCAAGCACGGCCGTTCGATCGTATCGTGTCACGTGCTTTTCAATTGAAACTGTTGCATCGACGAATTGATTCCGGCCACTAGAAACGATCGATTACATGGACAAGAAAGAGGTTCGCATGTTCGCATTGTACAGTTGTCTATTAGAGCGATAACGAATTGAGCGTGTTCGATATAAAGATGGAAAAGAGAATGGTGCACAGACAAATTCAAAACACCATTGTTTGATTAAAAGAAAAGGAGGAAATTAATACGATTTCCGTTGTACCGTGAAAAAATATTTTTCTTTCAAGATTTATTATATTTGCGTTTAGTTAAATAACAGGAAGAATTGTGCAATTTATTTATCAATCGTTCGTGTAATATTCCTTCGACGATTAATTTTATACATAATGAAACTGGGCAAGTTGCACAAGTACAGGAATGTACATAATAAGAAAACAGATTAAGTTCGAATACAAAGGGACAAGGAAAGGATGAAATAATAAAAGAAGGAGCACCATTGGAAGGGAAACTCTGAAGAGTAATACTGATATATCAAAAGGAACACGGTAGAAACATTCATAATAAGGGCAGACCAAGTTTAAAAGAAATTTCAATCATGATCTAAGCGCGAGCAACGTAAAGGAAATTACATAACCACTGTATTTTTTCTTGTACTACAAAATTTAGCGATTCCATCCCAATAAGAATATCACATCTACAGTCCTCTACGGCTACATTTTCAATAATTTACCATCCAGTAAAATCCCTTACCACATTTCCTTTCTCGTTTGCTTCGATATCTTAATGCAACGTGTATTTTACTTTGCTTTTAACTTTGTATTGACTTTGAACCAAAACCTTTCCCATCCAATGCACCGTACTGAATATTCAATGGCAAACCAGAAGAGTATCGGCGAGCACTGAAATTGAAAAAGCAAATCGTCAAATTTTATACCAAATATTGCAACAAAGCGTGGGACACAGAACACGTTAACGTTTCATCGGAAAGCGTAGAAACAGCTTCAGAATACATATGTCTAGCTGCTAGGCTTGTCCTCGAGCTGCTTTCAAAGCAATCGCAAACTCTCCCTCGAGTATATTATCAGGGACGTTCGATTGCCTTTGAGATAGATAGTTATACAACCTCGCCTTCGTCGTCGTCATTTTATGAAAGACAGGTCAAGAAGTACGTGTACTATTTTTCTCGCAGAACCGTTCCGCTAAAGAACGAAAGTCAGTTTCGGCATCCAAAGGCTGGAAACGTTCCTTTGTTTTCCTATAAATCGCCGTCGAAAAACGTTTCGCAGCGACGCGGCGCCGATAACAAAGAATAGGATGAAGGCTGATGCACGAAAGGTACACAAACGGGGTAAATGCAACGCGCGTGGAACACAATTTCGAATTGTTTCGAAAAAGGATCGACGGGAATAGAGCGCTGCGACACACTGGGCTATCGTTCCATATCATATACAATTTCCATTTTAAGCGAGTACAAGTTTCGTCGGATAATTCTATGCGCGCTTAATCTATGGCAGGATTTGTGGATTTTAGAAACGTTTGAATATGTTTCGTATTCTATTTAATTTATAAAAATTGTGTAACGAACAATAACTAAACTTACACACCGTGGATCAACTTTAGCTTTTACTACTTTATATTTTGTTTACCTTGTATTTTCCAAAATTGTTCACAGAACACTGAATTTAACAAGTAATAGCGTTAAAGTACTACAGCTACCCTCGCAAGCTTAATTATTATATTTACTTTAAAGAAGATGCTACTGGAATATAATATGAAGTATAATATAGCAGTTCTAAGAACTGTTTGAATATCACAGAGAACTTAGATACCTTTGCCTGCAGCTAAAGGGTGTTCGGTAACATTTCTTAGTACATACTTAACTTCTGACGAACAAACTCGCAAAATAACGATTAGCAGCGAGAAGAAGATTAAAGCTACTGTACATCGACGAGTCAACCAAACGCGTTAGGGTGGGTCAAGTTTTGAATTCACCTTCTGATGAATAATAAAACCGATCCCACCGTGCGACAGCGTCGAAATATTTCACAATGTTTGCTCACTTTTCCTCCCCGCGCGTAATCACGCGTGAAAGGCCTCGGGAAACTTTTAACGCTTCCCCGTTTCCAACGGTTTCCTCCTCCACGATCCAACACCCTCGCAAGCCAGGCGTCAGTACATTAATATTAATGCTATTGAACTCCCGCTAGTCATTCACTGGAACAAATTTGTCGCGTTAAAAAGTGGAATAGGGGATGAAAAGTTTTCAACGCGTCGAAGAAAATCTTTTTGAAACTTCTTACGTAGTTTGGAATCTTTGATGTACCACTGGATTCAAAAAAAGGAGAATTACATCTCTTAATGCGCGTTTATTACAGAACAATATGAATATAATATATTATATTAGCATATCTAACAGAAAGCAGGATAATTAATATAATGTGGTGTGCAGTATAAGAAAATGTTTCATTAGTATCTTCTATAATATTTAACTTCCAATGCCATTATGTATTCACAGAAAATAGATATTAATTATTAATATTCACTTTCTCTGCACAGGATGGTATTAAATTACTCGAATTAGCAGACAATAATACTGTGGTACTGCCGCAGCAGAAAGTGCTGTGCAAGTTTTGGGGCTCAACATGTTCCTTCAGGTGTTAATGTGCATAGTCAAATAGGATTCTTAGTATTCACAGTAGGTAGAGTTGTCTAGAACTTAAGCGAACATAGTGGATGTAGTGAGTCCAATTATTTAACTACACCTAGTATCTTCAAGTGTTGCAGAATGTACAAATAAAATGTTTTGTACAAGAACTATAGAGGATATTGGCAAGGGCCACGTAAAACTCAAGCTGTTTCTACTGTATTACGTGAATGCAAAAGTTCAGTCTGTCCACATTAGTCTTTCTAGCAATATCTTTATTTTCGTCAATGAATTATCGCAGACAACTATTTTTAACTGTTCCTTATAATATATACAGATTTTCTATTTTAATAATAAATCAAGAAACACAATTAGCAATATATACAATCGTGAATTCTCTTTCGATGGTGTATATTGTACATAATATGAATTTCTGTCACTTCATTTGTTCAAGCCCAAGAACATACAACCTTTTGGAAGTTCAAGCCGAGACCCACTGACCTCTGTTAACCCAAGTTTAAGTTCTAGTATTTCTTGAAGATGAAAATTCATAATTGTCAGAAATGCCCTATGTTTAAAACAATCTAATATGCCAGATCATACTCATGTTAAAGTACCTTCCACTCTCACTTTTTATTCCAATTGCGACCATACCAATAATTAATCATTAATTGCACAAGGGCCAATTTTCGAGATACAATATCCTACAGGTCTCACTCTGTGAACAAAGGTTACAATAAGGTCAAAGTAACAATCCAAATCAGTATGACTATTGACATAAAGCCTTTGTGAAGTTTCGCGTAAAATGAATATTCCGTGGCGCTCGAGTACGAACCTAAACGTTATCAAGGCTATGTTGGGGGAATGATGCGTAGCCTCATATGCGAACTGGAGAAGCGCTGGAATGCCACGTTGAAAGGGCGAAATTAATGGGAATGGCGGACTCCCAGGTAATAACCTGCGGATCTTGCAGCTGGTCATTGTTGCTGGTCTTCTGATACGACTCGCTCGTTTGTCCTGCGACGTGCCGACTAAAAATCGTATTAATCCTAACGTACGTGACAGTGGAGATCGTTATGGCCATACACTAATTACAGATTTGCCTGTTACGCCGCAGCATTTATAGGAATAAGTGTCTCTTTGAATTTTATCTCATTTTGGTTTCGTGAATTCTTATTATTCTGCGAAGAGCAATTTCTGAAAACTGTGGTTTGTATTTCTGTTGCCTTTTAACTTTTCACTCTTGAAGTCAGCCTTCTTCTACTTCGAGAATCAACACGTTTACGATAAAATCGTATTGGAAGATTTAATTTGGAATTAATAAATCTATCAACTCTTTGTATACTAATTACGTGAATTGAGTATACATAATTACTTATCGAATAACGATTTCAGGAAGAACTTTCTTTACTGTGAATCATGGGATCGAGACTTGAATAACGCGTGAAACATTGAACGGTTTTACGCTTTTTCAATCGAGTGTTAAATTGTTCCCAAAGGTTCTCGATTTATATCCATTGCATCGAAATGGACGTAGCTTGTTGGTATCGCCATTCAAAAAATGGCATCGCAAACTACGTGCATTTTTTATTTCATATACACAAACACCCACGCACGACTGGGAAAATGGAACGGGGGTAGCGTGAAACGACAATGTTTTGAGGGTAATTTACGCGCACCCAAAACTTCCGTAGCTTTAATGGAACGCAATTAAGCAGCGTGGGCGAGGGTAAACAGCAGTCGGCACGTTTCGCCTATACCCTTTCAATTTTTTGACAGCTTGATGTAAATATGATATGAAAGAAAATTCGCGCGAGCTCAATTTTTGCAATATTTTATCGTATAAAGTAAAGGGCGTAACGAAGTTTCGAAAATCGCAACTGCCATTTCCACGATATGTCACTACAATATGCCTTATTTTTTCGTAACTCAAATTTCTCCTTTTTCAATTGATTTCGTAGCGCAAAAAATAAAAAATAAAATGTTTCGACGATACAGCTTACGTTATTCATGAAAAACCTTCGTTATTTTTGTTTCAGAAATAATGACAATCCCGTAAAGTCAGCAACCGAGGACGAATACCTCTGCGACTCGCTGTAAGTAGCTTAAATGACAAGAACAACTTAAACTAAATAGCCCGTAACTAAATCTCCAACGAAGTAATAATCCTATTATCATTCATGACGCAATCTATTGCAGTAAAAGATCCACCATGTTTCGTTCAATGTGTTAAAAAATCAAGCATAGTCACCTCGATTCAAGTAAATACGTATGTAGTTCGCTTTACCAGTTTACAAAGTGTTTTTAACACGCTGAATCCCACGCTAATTTTACATGGATTGCTTGTGGCACCAGCATGAATTTTTGATTGTGTGATACATATTATGTTGCAATATTATCTACAACAGATATCACCGGTGAACCCACGGCATTCAACGTGTTAAATACTGCACAACGCACAGAGGTCGAGCAACAATTTGGGCGAAAGCAGCAAAAACAGTTTCCAAATTAGAAATGGACTAAATAATCAGGGCTCGTTAAACAGGTCCCTTCCTTCGCCATTTTCTCATGTTGTAAATCCGTTGGTATTCCACGCGATCGTGGCTTTCTCGCCCAAAAACCAGGCAGATCGCGAAATAAGGTCAACGATTCGACCCGAGCAGAAAATCGACGTGGTCGGATTTTTCAGCCAACAGAAGTTCGACGTCAAATTGGCGCGCGCATGCGATTCGCAACGAACAATCCGGACATGTCGCTTTAATTACCGTTCGACCGTGGCACGGCCGTGAGGATCGGTCGGAAATCAGACGTTTAAGTGAAAAGCAGCGCGGCTTAATTGTCCCGAAAGCCGAATTGATCCCTCAAACCGATTAAATTGCTTCGCCGCCGCGAACCGCGGTCCCAGAGCGATCTTGACAGTTCTCTGTCTCCTTTGTGGGGCGGACCTTAGCCGTTTATGATTGTTCGAATGAGCGATACCAGCAATATCTGTGGGCGACTGAAGGGCCAGGCGGCACCCAGACGTGCTTTTGATTCATTAACGTCAATTAAATCGCGGATGGACGAATAAAACTTGGAGTGCGGTGTCGCAGCGAATAAATTAGCGATATTCGGCGATTGAAAGGTTCAATGGAATTCGTTGCAAAAGATTTTATAAAGAACGCGGCGAAGATCAATGGAATACAATGATATTGTCGCTCGATTTAGAATTTACAATTTGAAGTAAGTTTCAAGGGTGGAACGATGTTTAAAGAATGTGGGTTACATGTGCAAAGTTTTATATTGGATTTCGACAAAATCTTTAGTGATACACGATTAATAAAATATTGGATTGCAGCGAGAACTGACCGATGAAATAATATTGTTTGTTGGCCTGTGCAGAGTATAAGGGTAATAAAGAAACCCTGTTAGACTTGTACTAAGTAAGTAACAAAGTTAGCGGGAGTGTGAATCAGCGCAATGAAGAGCGAGAGGGGCACACGAATCTTAGAAGAACCGATAAAAACATCAACTTTTATCCATATTTATGAACCGCGGGGGGGGGGAGTGTCCAAAGTTCGGGAAATTGCGTATATCAAGCAGAGGACTATCCTTAAAGTTGGGCCATTAGTTTAAGGGTTGGGGGATGATCAGGATGTCATAAATAACAACGAGGGTGTCGAGGAAAAAGGACTTGAATTGCGTCGTCAGTGTCTTCCAGCGTCTTCCAACTGTTTATTACCGTGGAAAAGAAACTATGGGGACGTAAATCTTCCTCATGGAACCTAACGCCCCAAGAAAAGTCCGGATCAACCACCAAACATTGATCTTTGCGCGAGGAAAGAGTAAAAGTCGTTCTTTCAACTGAGAAGGAAGACGAAGAAAGAAATCTATTTCTTTTCAACGCGAATGAGGACACTTTACGTTATATTAACTGCGATTATTCTTCAATATGTAGCTGTAACTAAACGCGCTTGGACTTTACAAGTCTTTAATATTTGTTATAAATTCCCCCTTTTTTTAATGACAACCTTGCGTTGATCATGTCTGTCATAACTATATTATTTGAAAACATTATAATACCTTAACAAAGCGTTCGAATATAAAAATCACTTGGTATATAATTAAATGCAACGCATTATGCTATTTTTAATAATACCAGGAACGATGGTAATGAAATCTTTAATATTCCATCTTGTACATATCTTCGTATGAAGTTAATGAAGATCACATAAGAATTACGCTACCAATATTAAAAAACAAATATAAAAAACGTAATTAGAATGTTATCAAACGAAGCCAACATCAACTACGCGACAGACTCTTACCGATTGGACTTTGTAATCAAAATGCCCGACATGCACCACAGCAACAGAAAAATCTACAATTGATACAAGCCGCAGGTGCAAAGGTAGACACGTGATAACGGGCGTGTACTATCTTGGTTAAGTCAGCCTATGTCAATCTGATGGTCGTTGTTCGAGTTTTTCGATGGAACCGCAATCGCGTTGTCGCAGCATTGCGCAATAAAATCAATAAACGACGATTTGACAGCTGCTGGACTTTCTGTAGTCCGGAGTCGAGCTTTGATTTATTTATTTATGTATTCCAACGACAGACGGAACAAACGCTTTGACACGATATCGCGGTGATATATTACAGAGCGATACTCTTCACGACATTTCATCGTATCGATGATATTTGGATATTATTTCAATTAATATAAAATATAAAATGATTATTTAAATAGATAGTGCACCCTTGGGTAGATTAATCGGCGTATATTTTAATATTCATTTTATTTGTTTCATGTATTCAGATTTCGTTTTGCTTGCAAATAAATAAATGTATTTCGTGCAGAACGAACGTATCTCATTCGAGTTCATAATTTTCTAATTACGTGTCATGGAATAATTCACTGTATTAATCCGTGGGCCATCCGGATCGGGCACCCCTGATAAATGTTAGTTACGTATTCAGTAAAAGAATGCGGCAGAAAATATGTTTTTCGCACAGTTTCCATTGCGATGAGTCACAGCACATTTGTTATCTTTACGGACGAAGTCCTCCGCAATGCTGGCAGCAGTGAGATCTTCTGAACAATGTAATAGTACGTCATTGGGAGTTTTCCAGCATTGTAACATTGATAAAATTACAGATAAATCGAGCGCCACGAAATGTGAATGCAATAGATTTTCACGATCGGTTAATTAATAATGAGAAATAAATTTTCGTTGATATTTAAGTCTGTTAAATGCCAGGGAAAAAATTGTAATTTATAAAAAAACGTGTTCCAAGTTAATTACATGTTTTCCACGAATGAAAAGAGAAAAAATAAGGAATACATTTGCGGTTGAAGCATCCTATATTATCTTCATTTAGTTGATAAAAGAATATTGGAAATTGTGGGATAATTTTAGATTCGTTTAGAGATTACCACATTTCTCGTTTCTGCACGATAATAAATACGTATCTTGAACTTCTAATTTCGACAGTGGCCACGCTCGACATCACCTAAGGGTCCGTTGCGTTTGGAGGCTAGTCGTTAATTAAGTTAATAGTCGTTAATTTAACATCGCCATCAGCGACCCTGGTAGACGTAACGTCCTGATGGAACGTAAATTAACTAATCGACCTAGTCGTTCGTGATATTCTCCGAATTCCCGGCTGATCTAATATCCGTAATTGTCGTGATGACACTTGAAAGACGTGGCAGTGAGTTTATCATTCGTTGGATAAGTTCGATACAATCCAAGGAGAAGCTATATCCTGGAACGTCCAGGAATGTGCTACAAACGTGTGCAAAATTCATAAAAAATATTTAACTAATATAAACCTGCAAATATATTCTAGTCAAAACTACCTATAAATTATAAGCGTAAATGGTATTAATATCAGCGACTGCACTACTATGCCAATTATGTGGAATTCATATTGGAAATATGAGAAGCAGTATGCAAATTTTAATTATCGAATAATGCTTTATCACGTGCCATTTATATCTTTGAGCACAAACTTAAAATTAATAATTAATCAAAACTGTAATTTAATCCAAGTATCTCGAGTCTGTTTTATTTATTCCAATAACATTTTTATTATGACGGCGACAATTGCGTTTATTAAATTAGCGATTACCATAAATTCTTCAGATCAAACCCCCCCATAAATCAACTTCCTTTAAGCGGATCTCTTTTGTTCTATCTAATTGCTTCGCACGTTTGCAGCCAACCGAGACGCCTTCTTTCTCTCTCTCAAATTCGATAGGTGCTTGAACGAAGCAAATGAACGAAGGGAGCACTTCTAGTTCACTCATCAAATCGAATAGGATATTTGAACACGTATTAGAGAAAATATTGTTTGATCCTCACTTCACGCAACGATTAAGTAAAATATTCCCCTTCTTAGGGTAACTTTTTCATCCCTAATTACCGTGACGACAGACAACTTCATATTTTACATTGACGACTGCATTAGGGTGTCAAATTCCCACAGTTTATTACTCTTTAATTTAATCGAAATTGTCGATGATCTTCTTCATAAATCATATTTTTATTTCCCATAAATTATTTTTTATGCCAGCTGCATGCCTATACAGGAATTGAATGTCAATTTTGTAGCAAGCTATCTGAAACCACAGCAGCAATTCAATCTTGTCATTAAAAATCAATGTATTGTAATACATAAACTAATCAAGATCAAACATGTATTAAAAAGAAATTGCAATATATTTGTTATATGTAGAACTATTAAAAATCTATTAGTAATTGAATTTTATTGTTGAAATATTCAATGCTAGTGTCGTTGGGGCCTCATTTTCTTCTCCTGTATCGAATATTATTTATACAAAAAATTATAGCACCAATTTCTCAACCAAAGGTACCTAGAATTTGTACATTCAAAATCAAAACGCACATGTTTCGTTGCCTCGATACATCATCCCGTCTATGTATACACGTGAGCCAGTGCTTTCTTCTCACACGACCTTTACATCACCACATATTCCGTTGCTGACCGTTCATACGCTCACATAAACCGTCCGACCTCTTCGGACGTCGGCAACTACGGACCAGTTCGAAACTACCGTCAAAGTTTCCGGAACCCGGTGATCCCCGGGCTAGCGGAGTCTCATTTCCTAACGCGACAAAGTAATCTTCGTCAGGAGGAAAGTGGAGTTAAAGGGAAGTTATAATTAAACACGTATTCGAGCGTGCAGCAGAGGCGAGGAAGAAAGAAGAGGAGAGTTCATAGAAATAACAATTGGTCTCTCTCCCTCGTCCGCGAACACATTCGGACTCTAGTCGAAGATCATCAGCCTTTGTGCGATTCAATGTTTTTTTTCCCCGGCGTTTGACGACTCTGAAGTTACTCTTCTGAGAGTTCGACTTCCCTTATCTGTCGACTCCTAACATCCCTTTCTCTTTTCCGATTCTCCTCCTCGCCCGCAATTCTTTCGCCTCCATCACGCCTCTTTCTTCTTCCCTTATCTCGCAAGTCGTTCACCCCCGTGGCCCCCGTCGTTCACTGTTCCTCTGTCTTTCAACTATTTCGACCTCTGCCTCTCGAGGCAATTCTCTTTCCGCCTCCGACGTGCTCCACCCTCGTTTCTTCGTCGTCGCCTATCGCTGTTCGTCTTGCTTGGGGTTGCATCTTGGCAACCCTTTGTTCGCCGCCAGTCAGCTTCTTCGCTTTAGAAAGAGCCCGCGTTGTGCGTGGATCGCCGTGATCGTTGAGACGCGACTTTCGGCCGGAAAGTTTCGGCGATTTAATTATTGAATCACAAAGGGATGCAGACCTGGCGCTCGTAGAGAAGGAAAACTACTTTGGAAGAGCGTTCCGATGTGACAAGAAGTTTAATATTAATATGCCGGTTCGGGGATGAAGCGGCAAGATGAAATTGGGGGTGGATTCGGGGAAATTTTTCGGGTTTGACTTAAGTTCACTACTTCGCGGGACATAGCGATTAGACACAGGGGAGTGGGATTGGGAGGTGCAAGTTGGATGAGCTTTTTTGAGATGGGCGAATTTTTCGTCGCATGGCAACGAAACGAGGAAAGTTACTCCTCGAATGAGTGACTCGTTTAATTTGTGACGGTTTCCTTGAGGAAGTTAAGAATCTGGGAAATTACTGGCTCGCCTTTGAAATCAGTTTCTGACGAAGATGACGCGTTGAGACTCGACGGGGTGGATGGTGGAGAATATAATATACATTCTCATATATACGTGCATTGGATGGAGCAAAAGTTATAAAGGAAGTCCAGAGTGCATAAACTGTTAGCAATAGTTTTGTTCATTTATTTCGTACTGCACTTCCTCTCTCCTGCTTTTAATGGATTATTAATATCAGTTTAGCCCTGGAAACTATGGAATCATTAATAATGTATTTCATTTTTTGCTCATAAGAACACATTCATGCAATGAAATGAGTAGTCCAGAAGAAATGAGATGAGCAGCGAAACACTTGAAGCTAACGTGAATTTTTAATTTATGTACATTCGTTTAATTTATTCTAATATTTTCCATCCAACTGACAGCGTCTTTTCAAGTCTTCTGCTGATTTTCACTCTTCAAAAATCATTACAATTAAGTTTACCTTTTACGGTAATCTTACTCTCCTCCTACTTCTTCCTTACTTTCTAGAAACCTCGCTGGTAGTAACCACACTTTAGTAACCTCAAGCAATAAATATTTTTAATAACAGTAGTAACAAATATTTCTTGCTCTGTTATTTACTCTGAATTCTATTTTCCATTTTAATCATTACTTGATTCTAACTATTATTACTATTTTCAAGGTAATATCCATACACAGGATTCAAACCGATACTATAAACCGTTTCTACGAGCATGTTGCGCCTTAATTTAGGAAGTAAAGAGGGAGCGGGGTCGACAAAAGCCGCAGTTAAGAGCGTGGAGCACGCTCGAAAGGCCGTGGCCCGGCTTTGGCCGATTGCCCGTGTCTTTAACCCCTCAACCCTTGGTTTTATCCGTCTCTCTAACCCCCCTCTGCCGTTCCGAGCCTCGTCGTTTCTCAAGGGGCCGGATGCTACGATGCGACGTTTAGACGGAAGGGACGTGACGTTAAATGGGTACACCTAATATCCAGCGACGAGGCTGAATTATACGACAGTCCTTACCGCTCATTTAGTATTCCGCGAAGATAATTTCACGTGAATCCATTAGGCAAGCCAGCACGGCGGGCGTTAAGTTTCACCCTTTCTCCTTATTCACACTGGCGGATGCTGAAGGAAACGTGGCCGGACGAACGGCGACAGAGGACAGCGTATTGTCGCGATGATCCGCATCCGTCTAACACCCGTGGGGATGTGCCAGTGATTTAGCAACCTGACCAAGGGGTTGCATATTGAAAGATGCCATTGCGCTGCCGCGAAGGATTGGGGAATTTAATGAGATTAAATGGATGTAATTATCACCGAGGGAATTTAGTCATCTCGTAGGGTAGGGAAGGGTTAGGTTTTGTAATAGTGTACCCATTTAGTGCGAACATTAACTTGTTTAGGTGTATGGGATATGCATACTATATGAAGATTCTTATTGTGAAATTATTTCTGAAGCATTGGCATCTATTTTTTGTTATTCTTTTGTAGGGTTGCAGAGCTTTTAAGCTTCATTAATTTCTATTGCTTTGCCGGCGTTATTATTGATTAATTGATTTATTTAATTGAACGGGAAGTATACAACCCATTAATAAACAAAGTGATACAATATTTACATTGTGGTGACAAAACAGAACTGACAGACGAGAAATGTGTTAAATTTTTGCAGTTTTGATCGACATACTTAAGTATTCAGAGTAACTTATGTGCGGCTATCTTAAAAGAGTTAAATGATTATACAGGTGTATGATAGAAAACTGTAGATAAAGGTGGATTTGTAAGAAATGTATTTAATGGAACGTGCAATAAATCCACGAGGTATAGGAAGTCAAGAAATAAATACTTAATTGTAAGATGATTAGTATACTTTCAATAATTTATTTCTTTTTTTTCTTTTCTCTTCCTGGTTAAATGTTACCAGCTTTTTCAATACAAAGAACGTTTCATTTCCTTTGATTATAGTATAAGTTATATATCGTGTATGACGATGTGATAATTATATTTTTTAATCTCCTCTGGGCCACTTCATACGTTCTTGTGCACGAGACAGGTTTAATTTACAACATTAGTATGTATAACGTTGTGCCTCGACCAAAGGGTTTAAAATGGACCTCCAATGGTTCTATATTCATAGCCCATACTCATTTATTTCCCAAGAAGAAGCAAAAGATACTGTTCATTTTTTTGTCGTCAAAGAATCTCATTCCCTATAAAATGCTTTCCTCTATACCAAAGTATTCGAAAGTATATTTCGCAAGCATTTGTAAACCGTAAAATAATTAAAATAATTGTAACAAGGCCAATAGATAAATGAGTTCGAAACAATTGAATTCATTATTTCATAAAATACTGTATAACTTGTTTAACAATTAAATGATACATTAAACATAAAAAGTTGAAAAATGTGTGAACATGAAGGCAATTTCGCGAAACATCCACAGGATTGCGTCGTTACGTGATACTTTCATCGCGAACCAGAAAATTAGTTAAAGAACAAAATTCAGGAGAATTACGCGGTTCTAACAAGTTTGCTGGTAATTATTATCAGCTCGAACGGTCTTCCTTCCTTTTCTCTTTAAAACGATAACGATATTAAACTCAACTTTTAAATAGGTTTACTAAGCACTGGTCAGCTAGAAAACCCTGTTCCGGATACGATCGAGGCGTACCAGCGTAATCTATCGAATCTCGCATATTATTATGTCATGTCGTTAAACCGATACGTTTAATGAGCGCAGCAGGATCTCCGCGTTACTGTTCTCAGTCATTCCAACAGTACGAAAGACGAAGACTGTTCCGAGATGCTCCTAGAATTTTAAATAGAATGAGAAAATGAAACGCAGTCGGCTGCCTCCGGATGTTATTTCCACTGATATGTAATAATTTCGCGTAACATCGCTCGAAATTGAACATTTATTGGCGGAAATAATTATAGTATCGGATTTTCGTTGAATCAGGCATTTGGAAGCTGAGGTAAAAGAACATTGTTAAATAATTAAATTCCTGTATTGGGCATACATGATTCATAAATAATTGTTCATTTTTGAATTTATCAACTCCCGGCATTTTAACCTTTAGATGAATATTTTGTTACATTTAATTATAATATTCGGATGACGTACATTGCGTTTAAATTCAATGAGCGTTCTTAATAAATAATAATAATTTCTCCTCGATGTGCTAAACAATTTTTAATTATTTATTGCATCAATAAATGTGCCAGTACATCTTGTAAAGCTATGACGCATTATCGTTCGAACAGCCCTCCTGGGCCACCCCTATCGCACGAACAACCCTTGCCGCACGTACATCCAACACAGAATACCTACGAGCCGTCTTTCGTTGACGTCGCAAAAACCATATGGCTTTTCGTCGAACAACAACACCTCAGAACCTGTGGCGTCGTCGTTTTCCGCGGTATCAACAGGTGTAACCAGTGAACCAGTGTGCACCTCTTTACAGCTCCCGTGTGTAACCTCTGCTTAAAGAGTCCCTTAATCGACGATAAAAGCAGCGTGTGCCGAAATTTCACTGAAATTCGGGACTAGGTCCAGTATCGAAACAGAAGTTATTCCTGGGACTACACGAAATTCTTGTTCTACTGCTGGTCAGAAAAGTGCTCGATCATGACAGGTAGTTAATAAACTGTATATGAAATTGAATATCGGTAATGTAGGATATACATAATTCGAAAGCTGGGTTTAACAAATATGAGGAAGGTATTTCAATATACGTAACGTTATATTTAATCATATATGGTAATGTAAATGAATAAATGATTTCTTGATTTCGATATCGCAATTCGAATAACTGAAGCCCCGTTTCCCCACTGTTGAAATAACTCAATAAATTTCCACTTTAGTTCAACCCGAATACTACTTTTTCATACACCTTTCATTTTCACGAAAGCATTTAAAGCTAGGTACGTACTGAATGTGAAAACAAATTATTGCAACTTGGGTTCTCTGTAAAAGCTTGCTTACTTCCAATTTCACATCTATCGACAAATAAATTATAGTTGATAATTAAACATACTTCCAAGCAAGTCTCCATACATTCGAACATGAATGAAATATTAAAATACCATTCTGTCGACCCTAACGAACGGACACTGCAGCAGTGATAAATACAAACCAACTCACTAGATCACTGTATTTCTCCATTTTTATACTCCATACTATTTTCCCACAAATTCCTCGGTTCCATATTACCACGATCTGTTCACGCCAAGTCTGCAATAAACATTAGATTATCTCAGTGCTCGTTGCAATATAAATTCAAGCATTTAAAAACCGCGTACGCGACCGTCCCTCTCCAGTTTCCCTAAATCTTCGTTCTTCATCGTTCGAGACATGGAAAGGTTCAAGCACCGTGGTCACAGATAAACCCCATAAAGATAGTTCATTGGAAGGACGCCGTTGGTTATGGAGCAACGGACGCGAAGTGAACGGAAGGGCGCGAGGAGAAAACGAGTCGCGATAAGTTTTTTTTATTCGAGATGCGTCCGGTCGACTCACGCTTCCGCGAAGGTAAATGCGTATTAAACGCGGAAAATCCGGAAACGGATCCGTTCCCGCCCTCTGCACGCCGACACAATGCCGTCCAACAGATAGATCGAGCGCGCCCTTGCATTCAATTACCACGTTTTAACGCCGGAACACCGTCGTCCATCGCCGCGCACACAAACCGTAGGAGGGCAGTTTAATCACGACCGCGTGTCCGGAATCGAAAGAGCGAATTTGAATTTGGCCCGCGGGAACGATGCATACGCATCGTTTTCCCGGAAAAACTTTTCTGCGCGTCCTGCGGCCAAACGGAACATTTGCTCGGCCCGGCGATGGATTTGATTAAGGTGCAAAGGTCGACGTTGATCTTTGATCCGATGAATAGATACTGCTTGCGAGAACGGTTCTTGGTACGATTTTGAGAATACAATTGAGACATTTCGTCAACTGCAATATTGTTTCGTTTGCTGCGATTAATTGACAGCAGCATTTTGTAATGTACTTATTTTCTTTCCGATGGGATCCAAAGTTGATATTGCGGGTGTTAATACCGATCAGTAGTCAGTAGTATTAGTAGTAGTTTGCACAATGAACAATATTTGGGTGGGTCCTCAATTCTTTTAAAGATTTTGTTATTTCTGGAGGATAGAGTCATTCATTTTTTTATTTAGAAATATGGCATGGAAAATTAGTGGTGCAATTTGAATGGAATTAATATGTGTAATGTACAGAAGAAGCGTCGGGAAGAACGCTTTTTGGGGATAATACTACTTTACTTTTGAAGAATTGGACAGATTTAGTTTGTAGATTTCTTACTACTATTTTTATGAGAATGTAGAACAGATTGGAGAACGTGTGAATCAGGAATAATGTATCTGCTATTGAATAGCACAGTGTTCGAGTTTGACAATTTATATCTAATATAAAGAATAATATTATATTACTATTTTTATTTGAATTGAAATTTTACTGAAGTGAAACAAAGAGGGGTAGGAATGTAAATGAGCAAGGGGGGAAGATAGTGCGAATACATTTTAAAAGATAGTTCTTAAATTATTAATAAATGCCACGAATTCTATCGTTTGCACTCTGATTCACTGCTTAAAATTCGATCCTCGCTCGTTACTGAGAATAGTTTGTACAAAGAAGGTACTCCATTACGCTGATTTTTCTCGAGAAGGTAAACAACACTGTCGATATTTGTTTCCATTACTCATTCGCCTGCAGCTATTAATTGTGCCCGACGATAATACCTTGAAGTCCTTTGCTTTTGATGCTCTTTTTGCACTGTACGTTTCAGAACATAATTCAAACACTTCTTACGATTTTATTTCAGTTTTTATTTTTATTGGAACGTTCGAAATCCAATTAACGAATAACGTATTTCAATATTGCATCAAACTGGATCGATTTCAACTGAATTTAATTTCAATGCACTGCAATATTATTTATTTGAACCAAGTTTAACTGTCTCGATTTCGTGAAATGGAAATATCACAGGGACATTTCGAAGTGTCTTGCTTGGTGATGAATATGAAATGCATTTAAGTAGGACCAGTAAATGGGTATTCGATTTCAAATATTAAAATTTCTGTTACCTGGTGAAACTGACTGATACTCCTGTACATACACCGATAATAATAATTTTCGGGTAGTTTTTTAAGGTACGAGAATTCGTTAATCATGAATTATTGCGAAAAAATTAATTAACAAGCATCTTAGTATTATCTTTCCAATCATTCATGTTTCAACCTGCATTTACTCAGAAATCTTGACCAGCAAATTGCGAGGTGGTAATTGCAGGACACCTTCCATCACTCATTTCCAAGGAATTAAAAGAAGCAATCGAAGCACAGTTATACCACCAGCAATAAAAAGGAAATGTAAATAATCTTGGAATTTCCTAGGAAATATAAAATATAAAAAAAACATTTTGATCCCTACAATAACTTTAATCCGCTATAATATTATCACAATTATTATTACAGTAAACCCATATAAATCACATCCTAACTCGACTATTTCAATCGATCCCCACATAAAAGCAACGTGCAACAACGTTTCAAGTACACAACAATACTTTCCACTCAATCCCAATGTCGCCAACCAGCTCAGACTCGATAATTCAATTTTACCCCCAGAATACATAACGCTGACTCCGAAATCTCTGAATTCAGCAAAACCTTTCAGCAAAACCTTTCAGCAACGTCCATCAAACGACCACCCTGTCCTATCTCTTTATTCCCGCAGTTCGTTAGTATTCATAATTAGCATTAATTTGTATTCATGACAGAAGAGCTTAACATTCATTATTCTCTAGCGAGGACGCCCGTCCCAGTTCAGCGATTTTATTTCAGCTTGTCTATCGGACAACGGACCACGAAATGTTATATCCGTGCAGGTAGCCGGCGTCGTTGGATAAACGACGGAATTAATTCACTCTCGAAGCGGACGGCCGCGAAGCTGAACGCTCGCATAATATGCACGTAACCTATTAAATCGTCGGCTGTTGCTGCGTGCTATTGCTGAAACTCCGTTCACCGTGGCCATGGCTGTTCTGCGTGCCCTCGTGTCTGTTGTAATCGAATGAATGGCCAGCCGAAAAAATTTCCATAATCTGCTTTCGCAGCTAAGGGGACACCGACGTGCAATTAGTTGGTGGATTCCGCGCGCCTGTTTACCAGTTTCGTGTATCAAATAATAAAGCCTCGCGTTTTCTGCGATGTTGACGCTTACCCTTGCTGCATGCGCTGGTAGTGGTTAAAGGGTTGCGTTGGGATGCTGGGACGAAACCTTAGAGTAATATTTGCAAAGGTTTTCTACAGGTAGGTACGGAAATACTCATATAATCATACACGGTGAGGTAGAAAAGAGCCTCGTTTTATTGACAAAATTATAATCGTGGAACGATCTTCGGATCGTGTAAATTAAAGAAGGCTTGGGTGAAAAATAAAAATACAGTACATAACGTTTTTAAATAATACCGAAGCTTTGTAATTACTAATAACAGTTACTAATTTCTCAGAGTGATTACCCAAAAATCGATGGCCCGTAGTTAATACTATAAAATATAAACGTTCATAGAGAATGGATTCATTTTGATGGGACATAAAACAACTTTGAGGTTTATAAGACAAATAAAGTGATGCTACGTCCATGTAAACAGGACGTCTCTGCCAGTTCGTATACTTGTGCAGTTTATAGCGTGTAGTCGTTGTTGTGCAAGCTGCAGGATTTTCGATTGAGTGTAAAACCAGGTCAACAAGTTACATCGTCGAGAAACCAAGGGTAGCCAAAGAGTCTTCACTGTTAGATCGAAGAACACTGTAGAGGGTTCTTGCTGCAATACAAGCAACGTCGGGATTCAATATTACAACTTGATAAACACGGTCCATGTTCTTATAACCCCCTGTTCATATTTTCCATCCAATCTTTCGACATAGTCCTGTCGTATTTTCTTTCAATCATACGTAGCCTGGTACAATACGTACATATACGGTTTCTATCTCCCATTCTCCAATACCCGTGTAAGTACGTTGAATATGTTCCAGATTCTCTGTCGATACCTGTTCTACCAAAACTGCAATATTTCATTACAAGCGGAGCTTCGATTCTACGTGTCTTACTTCAGCATTCAATCGAAAAATTGATCGATCTATTTCATGGATATTTCAGTGTTCGTACATGTCCCAGTTCATCGAACGTTTTGCTCGAGATAGAAGGTATCGTTTTGGGCAACAATGTTTGCGAAGAAACCAATTTTCCAATATGTACCTTCGTGCTCGAAATGCAAGTTTGTATGAAGTTTTAATTGCAAACGTGTGCAACATTTAGCATCGAGACTATTGGTCAACAAAGTGCGCACAGCTTTGCAATGAAGAATTATGAGTATTGGATAGAACTATTGTTACTATTCACAGTGGAGTTGGAAGTTTATCGGATATTGATGATTTTGCAGGTGCGTGCTAGCTAAATAGATACCAAAGGAATCGCCAGTCGATAGTTGACCAATAGAATTTTACTCGAGCTTTATGAAAACAAAACGATGGAACCATACCCATGATTGTTAATAACTATATTTAGATGGAAGAGAAATTGTATTCGATAGAGCGTTGGGTTACAAATATAAACAATAAATAAAAAACTTTACTGTTTATCGTCGACATAATCTGAAAGATGAATACATTGTTTTAAACAGTTGATCAATCTTTCTTACAATGCATTTTAAAGATTCTAACTCGACAGTGCTACGTTTGAAGGAAAAAAAGTGCCTATTTCATGAAGTACGTACTGCTAGTACTATCTAATCTAAATAAAAACAGCTGTAAAAGGTATAGCAATGTAACACAAACAATTTGTGCATTTAGAGTAGCCTTCCAAAATACTATTACACAAATTTGCCTATAAAAACGGACGACAGGAAAATATTCTTTGATAGTAGCAAGCTAGTAAACCTTGGAGTACTGGCTTCGCCATAAATTTAACCCAGTAGTATCTTATCAAGCTTTCACTCCGCGTGCCCCTAAATATCCATATCACAATCCAGCTCACGCAGTAGTTGCAGAACTCCATAACGCGAACTAGCGATACAGAAGCGTGCACTTCGTTACAGACATCAACAAGTTAAGAGTGCAACTCGATTATAAAAGTCGGGTCGTACTGCCGGCCGTATATCTCCGCCAAACGTTAGCCACGATATCTCGGAAATGAGCAGTTCGCTTGGACTTGTTTCGCCCCCTGCGAGAATTCTTCTTCCTCGCGGAGGATCAATATTTTCCACTCGCCCCTTCTAATTTCCCAGATGCTTGATCGCAAATGTGAGCTGAACTCGTAAAAACAAGAGCCCCGGTTGAACGAAGGGTCCACAGAAGTCTCAGTTATTGAAACTGTACAGTGCAATTAAAATATACGCTGCAACATCCAGAAGCATAGGGAAGGGGCTCGTTCAGACGGAATAAAAAATGTCTTACAACGAAATGTTCGATCGGTCTCTATTTTCCAGTAATAACGACTAGCAGTTAAAGAGTTTTGCGGATTTATTGGATAACAGCTTAGGGAAAAGAGCTTTGATATATTTCGTTTTATTCTGTGCAATTGAATTTTTAAAAGACTGAAAAAATCGTAGACATTCTTATAACGCCATGTGTATTATCAAAAAAAAAACTCCATAGTTGCAGAAATATAATTATATTCATTGCCAAATTTACCTGTCGTTAATATATAATATATAGTTTTCTTCAAACACAATGTGCTACCAGACAGTATACATATACAAGTTTTCTGAATTATCATTTACACTCTAACGAATATTCATGTCACAACATTAATTAATCCTGAGTGCAATCTTAAACTAAATATACGCCAGCCTATTCGTGTTCGCATATAATTGCTCGCAAACTGTCAGTGAAACAGGCATCCCTACAATTGACAATCGTTAATGTAACGCATAAAGATCCAAACATTCGACGAGGCGATCTTTAGCAATAGGTTAACGCCAAGTCGTTACCGTTCGATCGATTTCTTCGCTGGCAAGGTTCTCCATCCACCTTCGCTTCTTCTCTTCGACTCATCTCTCGAGTCAACGTGTACGTGTTTCCGTTAAAGGGAATGCCCTGGGAGCGAGGACAGATATGAAGAACGCTTCAGAATTCAAAGGAGCCGGATCTGTTCGGCCGAAGATGAGGTTGCAGGGAGATGCGCGACAGATAGCTGGAGAAGGTTCGTTATTGAAGAGAGGTGATAGGACGGAATGGAGAGAGGAAACGACGATGGAAACGACGTCGGAAAGGTGGACCAGAGGAGGACATGAAAGAGGGAAAGGTAGAAAGATATCACCGCGGGAGATTGTGGTGCACCGCGGGAAATGGAGTACGCCAATGAAGAGGAATGGCCGCCAAATTCCCGACAGCTTCTTTATTACTTCTTCACCTCGAATTCCTGCTACGAGTGCTTTCGAAAAAGAAAGCGTGCAGAGAATCGATTCCGTCCGAACTTCTTTCGCCTGTCAGCCGGCCTCGCGTCGGACCGCTAGAAATCTTTTCTTGAAACGCCAGTCACTGTGGTACCGCTCGAAGACCTAATGAATTGAGTAGAATTGACACGTTTCGTACAGTTAGGGTTGCGACTCAATTTTTATGCCGCTTCGTTACTCGTGTCCTCATTACCAGCTACATACTGTATTTTTGGCGTAGACATAGAAATTGTTAGATCGACTAATGAGATATGAAACTCATTTCTTTGCTCCTCTGATCAGAATGCTGCGAACAAGTTGTTAATCGTTATTATTAGTCGTACAAACCGATCTGAAAAAATTCATGCTTATGAACTAAGATCTTATATATTTTATATACTTGAGAGCTCATATCACTAGATGCTATGATTTCGACTGACATACAAATATCATTTTCTACTCCTAATTATTCAAAACATAATACCGGAACTTCAGGACGTTTATTGCCAAGCTGTATCCATAAATAATACTTCAACGTCACTGTGAACACGAAAAACACAGCAATTGCAAACATTTTGCGCTGCAGTGGACGAGCCAATCGAATAACAATTCAAACTCTCGAGGTAGAATTCCGCTGCGAAAAATCGAGTTCTGACCAACTTCGTTGCCGTACTTGTTTATATTCCGCCAGATTAAACGGAACTTATTCGAAACAAGTGCCAACGTGTGTTTCGATCTTGTGCCCGTGGGCTGTGGTGTCGACAGGCGGGTCGACTATTTTCTTTTCACGTTCATTATCTATGCATCCGGTTTGCCCCAACTAGCCCACATGAATCAATGAAGCCTAAGGCCGCTGGCCATCCAGTTATGGGTACTTCTACGCAACGACGAACAAGGGTTGAGAATCATCCCTCGGAAGTTATATGTAGTACCCCTATATCGTCTACTGAGCCACTGTAAGCCAATGGGAAGTTGCGTTTAATTACATGAGGACAATATTGTTCCTGCACGAACGTTTCTTCCCTTTGCAACGCGTCATATCGCTTCAAATGACCGCAGGCAGCTTTTCGTGGCAGTCGACCTTACGGCGACACTAGCGCCACGCTGCCTTATATCTCTGCCAGATCGTTTGTCGTATTGTTTGACGAAAGTGTTCCACCTTATGTTCGATGCGAACGAATTCTTTGGATTCTATGTTAGTGGATAATAGAATTATTCTGTTAATTACAATTGATCATTAATATTCACAAATTTAATCTAATAATTAATTTAATAATAATATTTCGTATTTTTTGTGTTACTAAAATTCTATTAATAATTGCACTCGTGGATTAATATTGTATTGGAGTCTATTGAAAAAAAATGTAACACAATTACTTAAAGATCGTTTAGAGTATATACAATTACGATTCTATGGAAAATGTATTTAATGGAAAGAATTTCAGATTATTTACTCATGTTAGTACGTATCATTGTACAATAGTTTAGCGTTTCCATCTATTTGTATCTCCTTTCCCAGAAATATTCCATTTCTTCATTTATATAATTGCGATTATACACACCCATTGTTGAGCATTTATTGCACACCAGGAATGAAGGACCGCTCTGCACAGCGAACGATCTCTGAGAGAGATGCTCTGCTTTTTGTTGAAACACTCAAGCGTCCCTTTCTTTGAGTTTCTTTGAAGATCGCGAGAATTGCAATATAAATGCAAGTTGTTTTAAAATGACCTTTGGAAAATGGAATAATAATGCAACATAATGGCCTTCGTAGCAAAAGGGTGAAATAAAGCCATTGAGAGTGTTTGTCTTTCGTATGTATTACACATCAATTAAATTCGTTGCTTTTACAACTTTCATCGTGTATGTATATCTTAAAATCATTCAATAGCACTAAACTGGAATAAAATATTACAATAAATAATGCTGAATAGAGATATATAATATCATTTATAATAAGTATAAGTACTGTATTTATTCAATATTTTTACTCCTTTTTAAGGACAAAGTAGAACTTGGAAGAGGTTCTCGAGGAAAAGCTATTTTCATTCTTAATGGTTTGTTCGTTGACGATTTCGAAAAAGCAATCTAAGAGGTTGGTCGACCTAGAAGTAGGAAAAAAAAAGCAACAACCCTGGCTCTCTCCTCGTGAAGTTCACCTTAAGATGAAATCTGAAGTAAAAAATCAATGTCCTCCAATGTTCTTCTACCATGAAGAACTCTTATTCTTGTAATGAATTCCTCTAGTAGTACCGGGACAGTTTCAAGAAGTCCAGGAAATATTATAAAATTGTGATGAATTATGATGAATTAAAAAAGAATACGCCCACCTTAGTCAATGCTACCTGTCTCTGGCTATTCTTTTCCTTTTTAACTTCCTCAGCGCTTTATAATTAATTACCATACTCTTTGAAACTAGCGTTCCGTATTAAAAGAAATAATGAAAATTATTATCAATTTGAAAAATTCGATCAATTTAACAAAATGTTGCATTTCAAATTAACAAATTCCCCGAGTTACCTTAAGAGTTTATTAAAAGATAATACAATTCATTATCGAAAAACGTGTTCACGATTTGTTCCTTATTTTATTTTCCGTCCAACTTGCAATTTATCTACACAAGACGAGATGAACAAGTGCGTAGTACAATAACAAAAAATTTGCACGTGTTATCGGACAACTCGCCCGTAAGCATGTTTCAACTGCAGACACGCGATGGAAGTTGACTAAACGTATACATACCTGTGCACGAATCTCGTGGTCGAACTTTCAACCCATATACCCACCGACTCCAGTCGTGATATTATGAAAGCAATCACGTTACGAGCATTCGTTTCCAGGAGAACGGATATGGGATCCGATGTTCTTTTCCAAATGCGTTTACGACCTGCGATCCAGCCCGTTTCCAGCCAGCTTCCCATTCGATTCGGTCGATTGTGGTGAAAGAAATCGGGAAATCGTGAAAAATGGCGCTACCATTCGTGTGACGCTTACGTAAATTCGCTTTCATGAATGAAATACGTAGAAATGGTAGGCCTCTATCGTTATATAATTTTATTCAAACTCGAAGATTTATTTTATTCCATCGGAAGAGAATGTGGTATAAGTATTATCATGGGTATTTATTATGCTTTTATCTTTAAATAAATGTACCAAGCTTAATTTCGTGCAACTGGGCCAATAATAAATGGAAAGTAATTTGTGTTAACAATTATCTAGTTCTCATCTACTGTTATGGAGTAAGCATAAAATGTGTATAAAATTGATAAATTAATTTTGTTCTAAAAGTATCGAGTAATAAGTTCAAGGCATTAGAAAGTTTATTAGAGGTAAGGAAATAAATGACTTAACAAAGCACCTTTATATTTGCATATTTGTATTTTGACTCAATGACAACTTTCTATCGCCCACTAGTCGAACACTGGCTTCATCGGTTGGTTCGATTCAAGTCATTAAATTGAAAAACGCGATTCCATGGGAGGACAATAAGGATTCTGTAGTGTCGTAAATTTTATTGATAGCTGCCTGTGCCACAAGACTGTGAAAACCTCGTTCATAGCGTACCACTTTATTGGAATTAGCTTGCGATAGAGTTTCTTCAACCTTAACTGCAGAGTTAGCAGGATTTATAGCTATTTAGTTTCGCGAAAAGTGAATTTCGTGTGGACGAGCGTGAATGTAGAGAAGTGTTGAAGTGAACTCGATTTGTCCTCAGAATATTGAAAATAAATGCTTACGTTCAAATACTTCCTTCCATTTTCTAATACTATTATCGTTTATTTACATATGTTTTATAGTATCATGCTAGATATACCTTTGATTCTATGCATATTCTATATAACCCAGTTTTGAGTACGTTATCAAGCATTATATGTATAATAGAATAATTAAGGATGGAACAATAATAATTGTAAATACATAATAGCTCCATTATAATATTATTAATAACATTGACAGCAGCATTAATACATTCGCGTCAATAACCAAATATAGTAACATTTTGCTGATTGACATTTCGGATAACATTTTGACGACATACGCATTAAATAATAAATAACCTCTAATTCGGGAAATATATACACAGTAGAAATTGATTTTATATTTCAATATTACATCGCATTCAATTTCCACTGTAAGTAACATAATTTATGTAAGTGCAACGCGTGAAGCAACTGTAGCCGCCTATCATTAATTATTCACAGTAACGAAAGGGTTAATTATGGTGGAAAGAAACTCGTATAGAATAATCATAAGTAAATATCAGCTGAACGACGTACTATCAATGATTCCACCATATCAATCTCCAGCCACGGCTACGATTTCTGCCATCGGGGCCAATTATTTATTCAAATATACCGCCCCGCTGACGCGCAGCAACAACAATCCTGAACAAGTAATCACAGGTTAATTACTGGTGCTCGGGCTTAGACGTGCGTCGGTAATCAACTCGAGGGCACGAAACCAATTTCCGATAACCGGCCCCATAAGTCGTCGCAGCTCGCTGTCGCGATTGAATTAAACTCGTCGCCCGTTCGAGGGGCACTTCCGCAACGTCTCGTAAGAAACCGGCGTGAAACGAGGAATAAATCAAGTGCGAGGAAGACAGAGGGCTTGTCTAAGGAGTTTATTTAATTACTTCGGGTGCGCCAAAGATGAAGTGGCATGAATATAATGGAGGCATGAGAATCGATGGGCGAGAGAAACGAGAAATGCCGATCGATCGAATGGAAACTGAAATTATTGGAAGAAATCGAAACTGCATGGTTCACGGGGTTGGCATCGCGGCCTGATTTCGAATTAATCGGCTTTTGACCTGGCTCTAATAACGGACCCGGTAATGAATAATAATGAGCGTTATCACGCGATCCTCCGTCTCATCGATCGCCCCTACTTCCGAGTGTATCGATGTTAATTGGTAGTGTATTTTTTGCGAGATTTTAGTCGCTGTTTTGCTGGAACATTATACACTTTTTCCGTTAATTGCGAAGAATATTAGTTTACTTAAAACGGGGTAAAACTACAGCGGGGAAAATGCAATAGAATTAAATTGCTGTATAATTTGATATGCTCGTATTTTTCACATTATCGCGGATGATGGAACATGGGGAATTGTTATTGAACAAGAGCAATTGTTATTTCAATTCGATACATTTTCACCTTTCAAGGCAAATAATTGTATATTGCTGATATAAGACAGCACGGGGACAGTTTGTGTTTTGTTCATTTTACAAGTACAATAGAATATAGTTTACTCGATCATTCGACAAATGAAATATGGACAAATAATTATAATAAACAGATGGAGATAAATAGGAGAAATCACTTCACTTAACAAAGATGTGCTCGGAGCGACGAATGGCATTAGGAACAATAACCATATTTCAAGAGGAGGAATGTCAAATAAGAGAAACTCCCTTTACTATAACAGAAGATCACTGTGCTGGAAATGCATTATTTCCGTTCAAATTATTCAAGCCATACAACCCTGTTATCGCCAATTCACCAACTCGAACAATTAAACTGCTCGAAATCCTGCAGTGCCTGAGCCGGTTTGAACGTGAAATGTAATTCGAACTCGAGCAACGATTCGAAAATTATAGAAGCGTGGATTAAGAAAGGAACAATTACTGTTCCTCTGCAGATAAAGATAACGTAGCGAGCACCAACAATAAGATCGAATACAGCGGGACCATTTTGCTTTACATTAACGTTCACCACTGTCAACTTGTATTATATAATACTATACTTGACGGTATCTCGTTCTGCCGTGTTGTGTAACACCTGCTCCACCAAGTTCAATGAACACTTGGTGAGTTACTAATATCGCCACTTCCGCTTTATTGCCACGATGAAGATGTCCTTACTTCACGGGGTCTACACGACGAAGATTGAACCGGCTACGAATTACCCGAATGCCACTTCGAGCGTTTAACGTCGGTGCGAATGTTGTGGCATAGTTTAGTCGAGACCCGACAAGTTTCGTGTTTCTCTATGAATAGACGCATTAATGACTTTATCTAAGTATTTCCCGTTTTAGCAGAATTATTGCTGCCCTGGGAAACATGTTAACTAATACGAAAGCAACAACTCGAGTCTCGAGAGCTTTGCCTTTACCTCAACTCCAATTGGCCAGAGTACAGTGCAGGCTAAGAAATTTTATTTATATCTTGCGGCTTTCACGGATAGTTCAATATTTCTATCGGAGGTGTTATTAATCGTTTTCCTTCAGACATCCCCAAAAATTAGTATATTATACAAAGATAGAGATTACTTATCTGACATTTTGATATATTTATATCGATACCAAAAAATTGTATGTAGATATTTATACGTTACCAAGTTTTTTTCTTCCCTACGCGCTGGAAAGACGTCACTAGTAATAAAACTGTAAAAGTAACAAAGCTCTGCAATCCGAGCTAGACAAGACAAATCACATTTCCGTTAGAGTAATCCAAACATTACTAACAGAATACTACAGTCTCAACGGGCCACTTTCTCTACATTTCCACAAACCGACGAAAGCACAGGAATCGTTCCGCTCCGACCAAATATACACCAGCACAAAATTATTTCTTTTAGATCAGTCTCACAGCAGTAGCAAGAAACCGTCTGTATTCGTATACCTTTACTCGTCCCAGTCGCTGATTGAGTCTAAACCGTTGAATCGTCCGGCCTCAAAGACAACCAGAAAGTGTATTTCAATGTTTCATCGCAATATGCTTCCGTTCGTAGTTTCCGGGGTTTCGCAGCCCTCTCTTTTCCATTTTCGCGAGGAACACTCTACAAGAACTCCTACGGGCAAACAAACAATGCCGATGCTCCCTTCTTTTTTTTGTCTAAGACGTCGGCGCAAAGATGAAACGTCCCCTTTTTTAAACTCCACACAAAGTCGTCCTACATCCGCGAGCGAGGATCCTTTTGTTCTATAATTGCGTGCCCGATTATGATAAGGGACATCAAACGAAGGAGGCGTACTCGGCTACGTTCTTCTGTATGCACTTCTTCCTCTCTTTATTTCTATCCTCCTTTCGCGAACCCCTTAGAAGACGTCTATCGTTTCGAGAAGAAATGAAACGAGAGTCCAAAGCTCGTTCGCCTTTTCAGCTTATACAGTCGCGAGTAAATGAAGCGACAAAAAATCGGCAACGGCTCGAAACGCCCGTCGAATGGAAACGAATTTCTTATCGGTTAGGGGAGACGGCACACGGAAGGTGACCGGGGTCGAGAATGCAATAACTCGCCCCTGTGCTCGATGCTCGTTCTCTTAAGTTATTTACGGAACGTCCTCGACCGGCGAAATTTCCTGCCGCGTTGAAATTCTATTTCGCCCGGTGATTTAGGGGTCGCGATAAAGGTTTAGAAGGGGCGGCGAGTTTGACGCGGATCCGACTGTGACGTCACTTCGCGGCTCGTTCGCGATAACAGTTAATGGCCATTCGCGGCAGAGTCGATGTTTCTTTGAGTACACACGCGAGAAAGCGTGTGTTACGCTGCGCGGTGTTTTCTGCATTTAGCTGCGAGCTTTTAAGAGATAAGAAGGGCTATGAAGTTTGTGACTGGGAACGAGTCGAGTTGAGAAATTAAAATGGAATTCTATATCGTAAGGATACATAGAAGTACAGAAATTTTGCGATACAATGTATAATGATAATGATGAAACCGATGGAAAAAGTGCCTTTCAGTGGAATCTGATTTTGGTGAATTTGATTAGAGAAACAAGTGATGACGCAGGGATGACTGGAAATCTTTGTCCCTTTTAGAATAATAGAGAAAAATTGCTCTATTCTATTTCCGATTTAAAAATAAGCTGCGAGCTCTCGTCCTCGCATCATTGATTTTACTGCACTCATATATATTTCTCTCATGGATTGGTTACGTTTGATAACGAGGTACTGTGGAGGACGAGAGTGAAAAAAGTCCGAAAAATATTCAGAAAGTATCTGTAATTCTAAATTGAATCACTCGCAAATTATATTTTGGAAGTAAAATTGCATTGGACACAGAGAAAATTCCACGGTATGCTGCAGTACCCACGTTACACCACAAGCAACTTCGTAGATCATCGATACAAAAGACACTCGCAAACAGGATGCGAGGGGTTGCAAACGCAGTAGGGTAAAACCGGCTGCACGTGCCACATCGTTGGTTTACGAGACATCAATAGCCATTCAGCGCAGAAGAACAAGCCATTAAAACTACATGTAGCCCGTAAAACCACGGAAGTTTCCTCATAATGAAGCACCTTTTACTGCTTCATTTCCCACCCCTAACGAATGATTCACAAAGCCTCCCTCTCGCATGTTCCTAGAAACACACAACATCTTACGTATCTACGTGTAACGTGAGACAGCTCTCGGAGAATTTTTGTTATAATCTATCCGTCGCACCAAGTTGTCATTGGTTTCCGATTGTAATCGTAGTGCATACACGAAACGCCATTTTTGGCCCACCAAGTATCGAACCATAGGTAAGGTGGACTGTAAAAGATTGCACGAGTCTCGTTGCAACGTTTGAACGTTCTTTATTCGACGTTGGACCTCGACAGGAATCCGTACTTTTGAACGAAACGGGTTGCCAGGATTCCGGATAATCCGGAAATCCCCTCTGGAAGTGTATAACGCTAAAATAGAATTACGCCCACGAATGCAGGAAGTATAGCGGCGCGGAGAAAAATATTGATTCGTTAGACCTCGTAAAATCGCCCCGCTAACGGCCTCCTCGAATTTATCTTTCTCTTCGAAGAACACGCAATTCTGCTTCGATGTTGAGAGGTGGAACCTGCATTAGGCAACAGATTTTCGTGATAACTGGTGAATAGAGATGAATGGTATGTACTATCGAGCATAGGATTAGTTCTTGTTGCGGGGGAAATTGGAATTGGACATTTAAAATTGAATTTTCTAGCGGCAGGTTTGACCCATCGGGGAAATTAAATTATAAAATGCGTTGGACGTCTGATAAGACCAGTAGATCTCGTTATAGATTGCTGTATCTATGTGCGTATGTAGGGGTAGCTTCATCAAGAAATTTCAGTTCTCTGGTTAATCTGTTAATGAACGAACGGGTTGGAACTGTATGTAACTGACGGAATAATTATCATGGCCACCGTTATGCTGTTCCTATTTAGTGATATATTTGACAACGTGATGACAATTATGGAAGAAATGTGTGAAATAGGAAGATTCATTATGTTCAGGAATATTGAACAGTTTTTTAAATAAACGTTTTGTAAATTAAAGTTTTATTTAATTTTGTATTGATTTTTTAAGCAATAACTATCTACTCTTTTATTTTGTATACAATTATACACTAACGCTACTGGAAATATATTATAATGCCGAATAAATGTTTCCCACAATTTCTAATATGAAGAAAGAAGTAAAAGAAGATTCTGAAACTCCTACTAATTTAGAAAGTTATATGTTTGGCATTCGTTGATACTATAATCTGAAACCTTTTCAGAGCGATCAATGTCAGTTCCATTGCCTTTTGCACGGATTTTTCTCGTTCTACGCTGTGTTACTTCAATTCGCACGCGATCTCCTCTTGCACGCCACCGATAAGTCCTAGGAACCATGAAAAGCCATTTGGAATCAGTGCTTAAGTATTTCAAGATACACAAAGGGGATTCATTTTAGCACATTAAGCGGGAAAGGATTTTAATGGTACCATAATACAGTAGTTTCTGTTAGATAAGACTTTTTCGATAAAACATTTTATAACGAGCATTGTGCAAGATTATTATTCAGTTTGAAATTTTATTAACTATTTTATATTCAATCATTTACCGTATGATAAACATTATACAGATTTGTATGACAAGGTATAAACTATAGGGTCAACGCGGCACGTTTACGTTTACCGCATTGTAACATTCATTTACTCATCACTATTCGCACCTGTGCCACAAATTGTATCATACTGTATATTTTTGTCTTACAACATTTGTCGTACGTCCTCTATTTTCCATCCAATAATTATTTTGTTTAACCTCAACAGGTCCCCCCTCCACTGACAAATATTTGTATTCAAAAATTCTACAACTACCGAGTTCATATATGTACGTACCCTTTCCCAATTGTGTTTCCAATTCCCCCAGAATTCAACTCTTTGCAAGCAACCCATTTTAATATTTCTTTCAAGCGTGGGCAAAGAACGCACGTAGAAAAATAAGGCATAGTTTATCAGATTTTCCAGCGTAATGCCTCCCTTCTTTCGACCCTACGTTTTTTTCGAATTTCCGCCGTGATCGTGGTTAATTAATTAATTAATTAATATCCGCACGCTAGACTGGAGCGAATTATTGTGTCGTGTGTAACGAGCCGTTGACAGGTTCGATAAGTCGTTGCCAGCGAGGGGGAAGACTATAGCGACACGTAGGTACTACGTTCATTGAAAGAAGATTACCTGTGGGGCTTCGTCTCAGAGCCCTTCGTCAGAGCTAATATTTCCGAAGCCAAACGACCGTCAGCTATCAGTTAAGTTTAATTGCCCACGATTAATTAGATCGACTGTCTGTGTGCGGGTACTGGGTCGTTTCCTAGTCTCTTGAGGTTGCCTCTGTGCCGAGGTACAGTAAATTGCGAGGCACTTTTTCTCGAACAGAGTTAATTTAAAATACTTCAAATGTAATTTCCCTCAAATCTTTAAATGGGAAAATCGCATTAAAATCCATACATTTCAATACGCATACAGCGAGCACCGCATAAAGAGAAATCGCGTTTGAAAAATCTCTTTCACCTTAACAAACAGACCAATATTACTTCGCCCGATGTTTCACGAATCGTGGTCAATATTCACCGAGCACCGTTACGTCGCCATGTTTTAATGGTGTTTGAGGAAATCCCGATAAGCCACGTTTCCGGCATATTAGAACCGGAATTTCGCTCTATTTCCCCTGCTCTGAATCTCATCGTGTGAAAATTGGAAAAGTTCAAAGCGGCCGCCAGCATTGACACGCGAGAGGTTAGAAGGAAAGGAGCCCAAAGCGAGGGGCACGGCGAGGGTTTGGATCAGGCACAGAGGTGAGAATGAACGATAGGGCGGGTGGAAAAAAAAATGTGGAAGAGGAGGGAGGGGAGGGTCATCGAAGAGAGATAGGGCAAAGGGAACGAAGAAAATGAAAGAAGAAGGAGAAGCTGGCGGATAGGGAGGCCCCATTGTTCTTGCAGCCGAGAGCACTGTTCGATTTCAAGGGGCATAGAGGCGACCAATTGTGCGAAAGTATGCACCACGCCAGCCGCTTAATATGGCGGTTTCGCAGTGAATGCTGATGCCCTGTGATGACTCTTATAAAGCATTCTAACCTACGGGTCCTTTACCCTGACGGTCTTCTCGATAGAGACGAGTAAACAACTTGAGGCATTGGAGTACCCTGTGAATCGAATCTTCCGCTTCCGACTGTGTCAGCTCCAAGTTGTTACTCGATCAATTCGACATAATTACACATCCTCGATTCAATGGATGCTTAGACTCGATCGCAGCTCACCCTACTTTCGTCGCTGTTCCAAGGAACGACCCTAGACTTGGATCCGACGAATAGTGGAGTCGCTGCGAGGACCAGGAACCTCTAGAAACTTCGCCCTTATTCGAATGTACTTGGAAATTATGGCTCCTGTGTGTTCAACTTCCAGGGACAAGGGACTATGCACTTATGGGACAAGAAAGTTATTCTGTCTGAGTAATTTTTGATTGGCTGAATTTCAGCGTGGATGGTTTTATTCCATTTATGAGAAACTTTAAAATAATCCGTAAATAAATAATAAACCGATCTCGTGTTGAATTAAATGGACAAATTTTTAATTATATTTCACACAGATTAAATGAAACTTTAAACAGCCAAGGCACACGACGCCTAATCTTAAACTATCTGTATTATTTTAAAAGGTGAAGAATTACTCCCGTCACCGATATCAAAACTAATGCCTCATTTCAGATCCTTACTTCCCACCACATTCAGAATAGAAATGCAATCCACATAGAACGTTACGAGTATGATTAAATACCGTCGACACATCCCCAATGACATCAGAAAGCACACTTTTTTCAACAGCCAACGGCTTGTATCGTATCACCTTCCGGCAGCTCCATCGTCTTTTTCAACAACTTTTCGCGCCTCGGAATAGCTTTAACGTTTCGTGAATGAGGATACAGCGACTCGTCGCTTTCGTGCAGAGGGAAGAAGAATTAGGGTCCTTATTTCCGCAAGGGAGGCCGCGCTGCGACTTGCCTCGGCTCTTTACAAAGCACGTCGACGACCGACTGCGGTGAAGATTGCGCCAAAGTGTCCCGAAATTCTCGCCACGATAAAAGAAACGCTAAACACTGTTCTTCCTTCCGTGGTCCGGCCACGCGCACACAGAGAGAGATTGCGAGTATTTTGCTGTTCCTCTCGACGGCTCTCGTACAATGTAACCGCGTTTCAACGATGGCCGGACCGCAAACCGAAATAGATAAAACTTTTTCGCGCTGCTAGAAGAACCGCGATTCACGTTTACGCTCGTAATCAGCCAGCGAACGGCCGATTCTAATACCAAGACGATCGATTCGTTTTAAATCACCACAGAAATACATACTCGCTGTACTTCGCCGGGAGATTCGTGTTTTTTTCGCAACTGCGACATTAACCTTTATGCTGGCAGCCAAAATGGTGAAGAAGTTCGAAGATTATTTATTTAAAATACTTTGTATTAATTTGTTTTCGCTAAACGTGAGTGGACGTGAAATTGTTCAACCTATCGAGACCTGTAGCGGTTTTGCGATATTTTATCAAGAACATACGAAAATTATATAAGCAAATGTAGAAATGTGTACCCGGTTGCTGATTGTATGTGTTAATCGACGTATTCAGGGTCGTTGAAGAATTTTGGCTCTACCTGTTCTGTACTTGCGAAGTTGGTAAGAACTTGTAATGTTTGGATTGAATTTTGGATTGAAGGATAGATGGAGTTTTTTCAAAGCTCAACATAAATCTCTATTTCATATTCCTACGCATAGGACGCTTTTTAGCTCCAATTCAATCTTTACTAGGATTGCACTCTTCAGGCAATAATTGTTACAAATCCATTGACTTGTTTGTGCACACTAAAGCATCTTTTAAGACTCAATTCTTTAAATATAATTTTAATTTAATTTGTATACACATACCGAGCGAACATTGGTATCTAACTTTCTACTGTTTTTATATAAAGGCTGTATGCCGTTAATAAATAAATCAATCAATCAATCAATAAATAAATAAATACTCCCTTAACGCGATCAAATATTTCTTAAAACTAGATCTATGTACAGGTAGATTTTGGCACCAATTAGCTAGCATACGTTACACAGATTAAGAACACGAAAGTCATTGAACGAACATTTAATAGAAATATCCAATTGCCATTCTGTCTCATTAAAAGCCATCATAAATTGCTACAACGATACACATGTATTAATAATTTTAAGGCAAAAATCTGAAACAAGTCTGTTTGACTTGCTTGATAGGTCTAGTGTTAATACATTCGCAGTCTCGTCATATTATACGAGTGTAGGGACAGCGACGTCAATAAACGTCAGGGTGGGATGTTTTGACGTCAATAATAGTCCGAAATATTCCAAAGAGATTATCCTGCTACGAATCTAATCATTCCACCTGGTCCCCGTGACAGTCTAATACGTTATGGCCGGGCACATTTACACGAGCGCGTGGTTAACAAATGGACCGTGGAATTTGAATAATTTAAGCAGTTTGCCAGAATTTCAAACAAAGCTCCGTGTGTCATGCGTACAAATTTAGCGAAGCAGTAATTGCATCGGGAGGATTCGTTAATTGAATAGAACCGTCGCTCTCGGAAGGTATAAAAGCGTACGGGTTAATGCTTGCGGTAATTCGAAACCGTTCGATATCTGTATATACCCCCATGGAATAACCGGATCGTTCTTATTTGCACGGTGCAATTCATGGGACGAATCCAATTTTTCGTCGGTACAATACGGAAGAAAGTAATCGATTTACCAGATGCCCGCCAGTGCACAATCTGTCGTTACGTAAATTTCTATTCGTGCATCGTTTCGAATACCATCTCAAATTATACGCTCCCGTGGACAGAGAGTGTACACCTTTTATCGTCGATAATTACGAGAACACGTGGGTTGCTAATCACGTGTCCACGACACGATTTTTATTAATGATCTTTTTTTTCTCGTGCCCCCGCCGAGGGTTGCACGCTAACGATGTGTAGCGAACAATTGAATATCTTGAATAGATTTTGGTGAAAAGATTGCTAATAGAAAATTGCATAGTTGTTCTACGCAACGGGGACCAATGATAGGAAAGTTGACGAAGGAAATTGAACATGCTTGACAAGCAATTATGTGGGACAAAATTGTTACAGTGATGCTGCTTATTAGAACTATAATTAATGCAGGAATTTTCAATGCAGTAATTCCGCTGTACCTTTCTATTCACACGGATTTTTTATTTACTCTATATAGAGTAATCCTATAATTAATGGTTGCAGTAATAAAAAGACAATAATAATGATAATATCTATTATGAACGATTGAATATAAAATAGCAGCGCTATCTTGCCTTTGGAACATTGAATATTCGCCCTAAAATGATATAATTAAAACCAATAAACTTTATTTAAATACATACTATATAAAATATAGCTGAAATTGAGAAAAACGAAACTGATGTCAAAGGAGAAGTATACTTCACGTGGCTGAATTCATTCGTTTCATTTTCGATATCGTTTGTGATAAAATTGAAATTGAAGAATTCAATGCACCACTTTATTGCAAGCAGTCGCCGATAATTTCGAAAGAATAAAATATGCACAAACCCAGGTGCAACGGCCATCGATTTTTGCCGCGTCGCAGGCCGGGTTCAATGGTAGTTTTACATGGTTGAACCCGGCCAGAAACTTTTAAAATATAGAGTGACGCGCAGTAAAACTTTCAAAAGTTCGAAAAACCGCGGACCAGCGGAAAACGATGGCTTACAAATGTTCACGAGCTCCTCGAATCTTTCGAATAAAATCCAATTTAGAAATGAGAACCTTCGAATCGACGGTTCTACTTGTTGATCGTTGACCATCATTCAGAATCGATTGCACACTGTATTTCACTAAATGTAAATTATCACAGTTTAGGACTGATCGTATTTTCGTTGAAAAACATAGATGATTCAAAACATCTTTACATCTGGCAAAATAAACCGAAATTACTAAATTAAATCATTCAATTCGAACTTTCACTATTAATTTTGGACCCCTGTCCAAACAAAGCCTATCATATCTCGAGTATGGCCTCTCGTTACCATAACCATATACAAATCAAATCCGTCGATGCTAGAGAAACTTGAACAAAAATAGCAGCAATCTTAACACAACAATTACCAACTAAAGATGCAATAGCTTGTTAAGCCCTATCGATTTGCCTGCCAGATAAGACATGTACATATGTATATAGTTTATCTGGCCTGCGGTCTGATTTTTTTTCCTCGAACAATAGCAAGTGCAGCAGTTGTTCAAGTTTCGATTCCTCCGCACCGATCGGTATTTTCCGTGGTTAACCTTGCACGGTATTCACGGGCGACGAACGTGGCGTTCAGAATGAATAGGTTTATACGTGGCTGCGTACACCCTGATTGAGTCGGTTCCTCGTGGTCCAGCGTAGTACCGTTGTGCGCGTTTGCAAACACACCCGATGTGTACAATTAAGCCGGTCCAATTATCGTACATTCCATTCCTCGGTCAATCGTAGCGAGTCCAGGGCAATCGCTACGTTGTTCCTTCATAATCGACGGCCACCGTAGATCGTTGCCTGGTTGTTCGTCGTTATTATTACCATTTGCTACATCGAAGCGTACTTATACACTTCTGGCTATGTACAGAGGCCAAAAAAGTGTACACACAGTGCATTGGATTCACTTGCAACTTCGTTATTTTGGTGTTAACACAATTATTCCTAAAACAATGTATGTCCATGGATATGAAGCACAGATGTAAAAGTGTAATTGGTATGCTTCGTATCCATGTATGTATGTATATTGTTTTAGGAATAATTGTTTCACCACCAGAATAAGGAAGTCGCAAGTGAAACTAATGCACTGTATGAATACCTGTTTGGCCCACTGTGCACAGGGTACCTCAGGTAAACCCACCTAAATATCTCCTTTAATTTTAACGATATATAAAATGTTGATGACACAACTTGTATAACTTCAATGAACATCTATAACACCACCAGTAATCTCACATAGAATTGCGGCAATTTTATTATTGGTTTTCAAAATCATTCCGAATACCATGATACGGGCATATTCAAATTGCATTTTCCCGTCCGCTACAAGATGCAACAGACGAAAATGTCTTCCTTCATTGAACCCATTCAAATTGTTCCACGAACATTTTCGATATAATATAAAGTAAAAGATTTGTTGGTGCAGTCTCTCTTGGCTGAGACACCCTGTATATGCCCATACATTTCGACCCCGTTTATATCCTTCTGAAATCGAACCGTTGATCCTACAGTCGGGGCGAGATTAAGGCATCACAGATAAGCCCTAGTGGTCTTCAATATTCATTGACACACAGCTGCATTGGTGTCAACCGGGTCTATTATTCGGTCACGGCTTTGCAACGGATTCGGAAACATTTTCGACGACGCGGTCGTTGTTCGAGTATAATAATAATACGGATATATTGTATGCAGTTGGCAAATCTGTAGGAACTCCTGCAACAGTGTGAAATATAATTTAAAGGACGCGTTTCCGTGTGTTTAATTTCAACGTGGGCGGCTATCGGCCGTATCAATTCCGCCCCTAATGACGGCCGCTCATAATTTAATAACGGTAATCGCACTTTCCTATGTGCGATTAATTCCGCTAAAATGGCGGCACTATCTCTCAGCACAATGATCATCGGAATCAGCGATTAGAGGCAGTTACCCGCGCTTATGCGAACGATTATGCGAAACTTATTATTATGCGCAATAAAATGCGTCGAGTCTCGCATGCATGTCGACTCTGAATCACAAGTGGTGGCACGGTTTGGGTTGGGTAGTATGGAGTTCGTATTTTAACTTCCAACAGAGTGGATTATATCTAGAAACTGAAGTAGTGGGTCTAATAGTAAAACTAGTAGATCACTATAATTATGGGATAAGGTATTAATGGTTAAATAAAGCACATCTACCTTCATATTGCCTTCTGTCATTAAACAGTTGATATAGTATACAGGAGGAACAAATATTGATATCAACTGGGTGAAGCAGGAGATTGGAATTTATTTGCCTCAACTTTTCCAATCGAAGTGTCCAATTATATGGAAAATGAAGTTCGACTAAAGAACCAGTCGCTCGTATAAGCTATTATTCCCGTTGTCACGCGAAATGTGTTCATAGAACTTGACCGAAGATTTGCAATTCGACCAGGGCCATTAAAGACGTTGAAAGCGCATACATATGTACATACATATGTGCATATATCCAGCAAAGACGTGAAACTTCTATGATACATGAAGCAGCTTCTAGAACCGGTGACTTCTCGTCTGCCTCTAAACTTGATCCAATAATTTACAAAGTTTTCCGCCAGCAGAGCTACTGAAAAATAACTATACAATATATTCTAGATGCCCCATCCCCGTAAGCTTAATCTTCGAGAACTTGCGACAAAGACACTATTCCGGACTCACGTGACATCGATCCTGTTCACAATTTTATTTTTGAATCGCTCTATTTCGTATATCACCTATCCATCCTCTACTCAACGTTACTCGTCTATATACCATACTATATATTATGTATTCATCTATACAATACCAGGTGTATCGGAATAAAGTTTCAACTAATAAGAACTTATTAAACACTCAATTCTCGTTCCAATCTAAAATGTCCTTCAGCACATATTTCTAAAGGATATATTCGTTTCATTCCAGAGCACCTGGTCCATATTCTATAGTCAATTACAAATTCGAACAAGAATCACCATTCATACTGTGTAACCGTTTTATCTTCCTTATCAGTTTACCTCGATATACCTCCGCCTGTCTGTCGATATGTATGAGTCGATTTACGACTGATCCCGAACACCAGTCAGAATTTCATTTCAAGGAGCCGCGTCTACCATCCTCTGGGAGTCGTGGGGCTCCAGGGGCGACGGGTCCTTGCGTTTCTTGGCTGCCTCGACTTTCCGCTAAATTTAAGGGGTCCCTGTCGCTCTGACAAATTTTCCGCTTCTCGCTGGGCGATCATAAAAAATGATTTAGGGATGTTGCACGGAGAAACGCGACTGGAAACGTGATCGAAATATATTACCGTGACCGGGGAACTCTGGCGACAGCGAACGTTCAACCTTCGAACGCTTTTAAAGGGATACCTATCCGATTTCAGCGCGAACACTCTCTGGCTAAACTTTCCACGCGTCAATCGAGATTAATGTGACGACCAAGCGATGCTGTTCGTCTTTACCCCTGGCGAGAGGAAGTACGAAGCGTTTTTGCATAATGTCTTGTTCCTGAGCGATTGACGCCAGATTTTCGTTGTCCAGGTTGCGTGGTCAATCTTTGTTCCTATAGCCTGTGAGATATTGTTGAGAATTTTGATCACGTTGAACTTTACGATGTTTGGTAGCGGGGGATGAAATTCCGTGTCGGGAATAAAGATTGAGCCGAAGGACTTGCCTTTGGATTACTCTTTTCATGCTCTTTTTATTGATGATGATGATGAGGACTTAAGTTTTGGGTCAACTTTGCTTGTACACGTAAATTCGTATTTTGACTCAATTATACAGCTAGAGGCGGACGGTATTGGACAAATGTTGTTATCGCCTGGAGTAGATATTCACGTTGGCCGAGTGTTTCGTTGGCATAGGGGGGTCACGAGATAGAGAACTTACAACTGACTTAGAGTGAAACATAGCTTGGACCAGAAGTGAACCGACACGGGGGTGGAGCTGAATATGAACTAGTATGGAACAGACGGGGAACTGATTGATAACGAGCTGTTTGAGCAAACGTACAGAGTTTGGAGGGTTTTTTTTTGTTGGAGCGACACTGATAAGATTGGATAGGGAATTAGAAGTTGCATAATATGATCTTAGAATTAGATAATTCAGGGCAAGTTCGACGTAATAGGGAATGTTTGTATTTGTAGATAATGTTCAAGTGGAATTTGTTATTTGAATCAAGTATTTGTAAAGCAAGTTGAAAATACTAACATTTTACCCTTCACTTCCCATGAAAATAGCAAATCTCAGAGGGAAGAATTTATAAATGCAAACACATTTTCCACAAGTACATACTCCTCATGAGATCACAGCCGGTTCGTTTATCATTATTTTCTTTATACATCTTTCATTACCTGCTTTAGTCCGAAATCTTTATCCCAACACGATCTACATGGTTCCGTCATGTTAGCGTTAAATCCACCAATGCCATCGTGGCTTCCCCGTTCATCGTTACACCCCATCGCATGTTCTTCTTCTTTCCCTCTGACCTTAATGCAGATCCTGGGAAACAAGCCACCATTGTGGTTCGATACTCCAACGACCTCGGTCAATGATAGAAAGTGGTAACGTGGCACGCGAACCTTCTGACACACTGGGGAGGCTCGTCTTTGTACGAATACCCTTGGTGCGTATGTGTTTGGTTAACTGCGTGTATGCGAGGGTGAAGTGCGGGTAGTCTGATTTACGAGGAATTGGAATTCGGAATTGGAATACCAGATTTGTGGCGCTGTAGACAAATTGGTTAATATTGCTGTTGCAAAGGTGCTGGGGACAAGGGGAATGTGTGCCTGGAGGTATTGACATACTAACAGTTTCTACTTATATGTTACATAGATTACGTGTGTAAGATTATACGGGAAGCCTGCTTTTATTAAACACTTTGAAAATAATAATTTAGAAACAAACTTTCTACCTTCAGTCTATGGTTATTTAATACTGTGTAAAAGTAATATTGTTGATCTCTGTAGGATGCTACTTCCGTAGGGACTTTAGTCTAACAGGATGTCTTTTTTTAGAGACACTCAAAGGCAAAAATGAAATGGAGTAGGTTCACACTGCGAACCTCGACTCCCCATATGTGACAATATCGATCACTCTTCACCCACTATTCACTTCACTATCGATCACCCTTGACAATAACTAAAATTGTAAATTGCATAATATAATGAGTGATAGAAAATGAAGCTCGCCCTGATAACCCTTAAAACATATATACATGTACAAAAAAATGTGTACAAAAAATTCAGTTATCATCTCGTTCAACAAGTTCCTCTCGTAAAACAGTGTGACACTTTCCACCCCATCTCACGGCACTTTAAACGCGAGTGTGTATTCAAAGAACTGTAACGCAGCTGCTAGCTTATATGTACTAAGCGATTCAGCGTGTATATCGCATTACAGCCGAGATAAGCTCTTACACAGTTCGCTTTCGTGATGCGTCTGGTGGCATGCCATACACGGGATCTCTGCCAAGGGCATTTATTAGGGGTGAAAAAGGGAAACAGGATCCCTCGATCCATCGGTTGGTGTATCTGGAATCTGGAAAGTCGAGCGTAGATCGGGGACAACGGCGTCGCTATCAGCAGCCAAGAAATATCTCGGGTATACGTTCGGATAAGAAAGAAACGTTTTAAAGAAAAGAATTACTGATAAGCGGAAGAAAAGCAGAATGAGGCGCGCGCGCATGCCCGGCCAGATATAAAAGCTTGGAATTCTTTGTTGCATAGCAGCAGTTCTAGAGACACCAGATAACACTAACCCCTTCATAAATCCTGCTTCTTTGCCGACCCTAAGCACGCGGTGTTAAAATTTGTTCCAGCTCGTCCAGCTAAATTGGTGTTGGTCTATGCATCCAAGATGCTAATGCGGAGACTGTTAGTATATTTATAATTGAAGTTGGACAATGTCAATATAGAACATACGTACCTGCAATTAATTTAGATTAAATAATGTATAGTACATCAGTAATTTTTGTGTCATTTTTGTTCGTGGTAATAATCATTTATGAAAGCACATACATTCTCGTAAAAGAAACTTTAACTTTAAGGAAACCTCTGAAGAAGATTCCATAGGCTCGCAAAATTGTATAATTCGTCGCAGTTAAAGCGATTCGAAATTCAACGTGGAACAGTTTTTCGATTTTGTGTTACGAGGTATGGGCTAATCGGAAAAATCTGCTCCATGGACTGGCGAAAGAATGAATTACCGTGGAGCACATTGTTCCGTGATAAATAGCCGAAGGTGTTGCCGCTTGTGCTCGTATTCCGATGGGAAACCATTGTGGTATCGACAATTATTGTCGGTCTATGGAGAAATAAATGCTTTTGAATTATGGCGCGGTAATCTCGCCGTCTAAACGAGTTGCAAGCTTAGTTCCCTCATCGGACAGACATACACAGCGGGAAACGAGATAAATTTCTTGAGGGGGCTGTAAATTCGTTTTGCACAATTCTAGGAAACAATGCGTTACAATTTGGATGATGATGTATTGTGCTACGCAAGCTCGAATATGTGCAAGATGTACTGACGACGATATTTTTACAATAAGTACACTTAGATATATCAGTACCCCTTCTTTCAACTAATTGTGATTTGACTGGGATCATTGCATATTCATATAACATTGAATTATATTAAATTACAAGTGACCGAAAATTTCATTCGACGACATTCAAACGATTTCTTCGTAAATTTACACAAACATAAATGTGTATAAAATCTTTTATATGAATAAGTATTTGTATAGAAGAATAATTACTGGCAAAAGAAACATTTAATAAATACTATCCCATCGAAGGAAAAGATACGTAAACTTCGAAAACTCACACCGGTGAAACAAAAGTTGCTGAATGTACTCGAGGAAGAATTTCTATGGAAGAAAATTGGAATTCTTCCGGAGGGGCGGACATCTCCGAGAACAAAGGGTTCTCGGCTTAATAAAAGGGGTCAAGGAAGGATAATTCTTAATTACACTTCAATTCTCTTTAAATGGTAGAAACAAATGAAAAACGAAAGTTTATCCGGGTCAACGAGGTTCTGTGGTTCGCGGTAACTCGGAGGATCTTGATTGGACGAAAAGTTCCGACGTCCGCAGGAAGCTCACTTTTCTGACACACAGAAGCTGAATTAATAGTCAGCCATTCGACCGATTTCTTTTGTTGAATGTCCTTGGATCAGTGCGTGTCTACTTCTTTGCATCTGCAATCGAAAGTTTTATTCCACTGTGCCTTGAATTTCATGCCAAAAATTGTCATCATTTGTCACGACTTTTGTTTAACCAATATATAATAATTTAGACATAGAATTTTTAAATTAAACAAAATTTTACCGGTAAAAAGTTCTCTCGAATATATACGAGAATTGATTCCATTTAGATTTCAACTGATTTGGTAAAGGTTTGACGATAATAATTCATCGGTTAAATGTTTTTTAGTTGTTTAATTTAGTAGATCATGTCATAAATACCGGAAACAATCTAGAAGGTCGAAAATGGAAGAAAGATTCGTCTAAAGGAACATAAGAAAATTAATAAACAATATATGCACGATGATAGCCAATAATTATAATACTCTGCATACAAAAGTCGATATTTTAAAACAGATTCCAAATCTCGGAAGATATGACATTTTATAAAGCAATAATAAGAATATAAAAGTTATACAACGTACGATAAAACAGCAGCAATACAGAACTATCATAAAATTAATCTAAACCCATGATTAAAATAAAAATGCCATCTATAACATCTAAAAAGAAACATCGTGATGCAGCGTATTTGTAGAATTCTCTTGTCTCTAAGACTCGTCGATGAACAAATTCTCTTTCGTAATCGAAAAGCCTTTCCTTCGTCCAATTCCTTACGTCTTGTTTCACATTTATCTCTAGCTTGTCATCTTCGTTAATCTCATTGTCAGACGATACAGCTTCGAGACACGTGGAACACGTACAAGAGGAGTGGACATGTTCCGTCGACATGTTTTAAAGGGAACAACTGAGTTCGCTTAAACTGGAGCAATTGAGTTGAACGCGGTCAGGATACGATAGATACACCTTCGTTCGATAATCCTGAGGCACGACCGACAAATTTGCACCTTCGTGTTCGTTCTAGTAGCCGTACATTGCAGTTCGATAGCGATGCTCACCGATGCCCGATAGCTGCCAGGTAGATAACAGACGGCCGTGAACCTTGTTGCCCCAGGTAGCATCTTACTCTACTTTAGGCGAAAGACAAAGCGTTCGTTTATCGTTACACACGGGCCGATCGTTAGAAGTTATTTTTTACCTGGAAATGCATCGGTTAAATACAAATTTTTTTGTCAAATTCATAGTTGTACTGTATTTTTTATGTCAATTTGGGAGAACATGTTTTAATTCAGTGATTAGTGCTGCTCTGTACTCATGCACTCATTTTTTGTATTAGTTACAGTCGTATTGGTACAGTTCTGCAAATTTTGGTTAATATATTCACATTGTACTTGGATGTGTTGGTAAAATCACAATTAGGCTTAACGATACTTTATAAAATTTTGGTAACGATGATTCGTTTCCTGAATCAATTTTTCCCTTTTTCCTTTTTCAATTTTCATGCGGAAAATGAGGTTGCACAATTTAATCGAATAGATGGATCTTTTGTAACTTCATACCAAAAAATTGATGGATATGCATGTGTTAAATGTTACTTACAGCGTATCAGTGTCGACAGTAATATTAGTACGAAAAGTCGTGAAAATTACACGATAGAAAATTGCAGGACATAAAAAATAATGGGCGGAAAAGGAGGGAAAAGTTCATGGAAGTTCATATAAGTTAATTCGAAATTAACCAGCTTTAGCCACTAATTGTAATAGGTCCTGTAACATAGAGCTTCGAGCTTGAAAGTTTTCGACTCCCCCGAGTCCCTGATATCGTTTATATCATAACTTTTCAGCGCCAAAAAAATTGCGAATTATCCAAAAGATCATTTATGCAGCATTAAAGGTGACTATAGTCTATAATATGAACATGGCAAAAGGCCGATATAATATTCATGGACATTTAATTGGACCTGCGAACACATGTTTATTAATGAGGCGAAAACAAGATAATGGCATAAGTGGACCCATTATTTTATTAGCAGACATGTCTCCTCTCTTTAATACAGTTATTATAACTCAAAAATTATTTTACTATTTAATTTTTATCTTCCCTTCAATTACTACATTTTTTCCTATATTGAAATATAATATTATTTTTGTAATATTTCATTTTTCGTGATACCAGACAAATGTAAAACATACAGCAAAATGGCACATAGAAATTCTGCTGTTTAAAAATACTCCGTATACTGTACATACAGGTTCATTATTTTGTAAATACAAGATACTCTGAAAAAAGGGTACCATTTCATACAAGCATGCAGTTTTGTGGCAAAAATGCGAGATGAGCATCATGAATTTCAATATACTGCAAGCCATAACGTTTTGCTAAATTATCGTATGTCTTTGAAAAAAAATTGTTCAGCTATTATTGCACCACAAGTTTCCATTCGTTTCTTGAATCCCTTCATTGCGTGACACGGTAGACTGTATGCCTTTCTTATCAATTCGAAATTAACTAGATTTGTCCCTTTCCTTCTGCTTTGTTATTCCACGTGTCTCTTTTATATTAAATATTACGTACTCCCCTTTGCGTATCTTGCACAGAATATTATTTATATTCATATTAAGCACTGCTTCAAAGCGCATAAAACATCCCAGATCTAGAACTAACTTTCTCCAGACCTTTCTTCCATTCAAAATTACAGGTAAAATCGAAGCGAGTCCGCAGAAAGAATATGTTATTAGAATCCCTATTGTCGTCAAACGAACACTGATAACGTCACAATCGAGACTAAGTTTCTCATCGAATCGGAACACTTTCATTCACCTGAAAGTGAGTAGCACCGCATGAATCGGCGATTGTCCCACACTATCCCATTGTGATCTGGCGACGCTTTCGTCCAAGAGCTTTCGCACACCCGCGCCAGCGCACAATCAGGGAAAGAGCAAGATGACTTAAGCCGCAGGAAGCAACGAGGGAGGGTTGCGTAAAAAGGTGTCGGGGGATGAGAGTGGTGACACGTAGAAAAAAGCTTGTACTCCAAAGAACGGGATACGTAACTTACGAATACACTGGGTGTAACGGCGTACACCCAAACCAACGCTACAGTTGTTTCCCTGTGCGTGTATGTAACGTCACCTTGCGACGTCAAGGAACCACCCTTTCAAGCTCGCCCCTGTGTGTCTCGCACCCGTTTAGATAACAACCGTGGCTGGCTTATACACGGCCCCTAAGTACGGTTTCGCGTACACGTAAGTACAGATCCATCCAACCTTACCCTCGTCCCTTGTCATCGAGTACTTTGGTTTTCGCACAGCCACAGACAGTGCGCCATCCCCCCTCTGCGCCCTTTTTCCTCTCCTCTGCGTTTCCTTCACCTTTCTTCTAGCCACCGGTGCATTTCGACGATTCTTTTTGCTCCACTGTCTGCGCGACTGGAAACCGCGAACGAATTGAAAAACGGAGCGAGGAGGTACGAGAACGATCCATTCCCTTATTATGGGACGGACGACCAGACAAGGTTGTGTATACGTACGTTTTCGAGATAGTGAAACGAGATTCGAGTATTTGTAATTATGTACCTTGGCGAGTGTGAGACTCTGTGAGTAGTGTATGTGAAATATTTGACAGGACTGCGAGGAGAAGTGTAATTGTCGGCATTGAAAGCTTATTTCTGTATGAAATTTAGATATGTGTGCTTTTAATTTAGATATGTGTACTTATCTCGCGTGACACGTTTATTGCTCGCCAATTCTGTCGATTGCGCCGCGCTGTTAACAGGTTGAAGGTTCAATGGCTATATCGATCTCACTATTAGCGCGGTCTTTGCCCTGTAGAGCTTGCAGAGTTTGTTGAAATTATCGAACTGAAACAGAATGTCTCGTTATTAATTTTAGTGTGAATAGGGACAATATATAATTGTTTGTGCGTACAATGGAACACTCTTTCGCATTTTTGTTCGAAAGTTCCAGTATTTCATTCAAATTGCTGCACCTGTGAAACTCTGTGTCTCGGAAAATTATACAGCCCTATCGTGTACAACAATTTGGTACACAATACAATAATAATATGTATAAAGCTGTACACAATTCAAGCGTAACATAGTTTGCAAGTTACTGGGTTTGAATTCTCGGTCGACGGCCAATAAACCTGTCATGGAGATTTCCAAGTAACATGGTTGTGCCTCGTCGAAATTTTCCTAGCTTCTAGGCAAATTACACTCGTAAAATTACATCGACGTGCAGGAAAATAACGTCCGGCCGATTCCGTGCACTTTATCCAGCGGAATTGATGGACTGCCGTTCCATTCATCCCGGCTGACGATAAACCATCGTAAATCAATCTTCCTTTTATCGCCAGCTTTCGTTCATTTTCCTGTGTGTAGCAATTTACTTGCAGCCGCTGGCCGATTGACCCCGTATTCCCTTTTGTTGCGTCTATCTGCCCGCCCCATTCTGTCGGGGTGACTATTTCAACGGGGTTGCCACGCTCGCGTGACGGCTAATAACCTGCAGTTGTCGGTGGTGGCTTTTGCAACTGTCACTTCCAGGTTTGTCAAAAAGTTCTTTGTTGTATCTAAGTTGTAAAGAGCCCTTTGTGATCCACTACTTTCACATTTACACATCCGAAATTTACGTTTTTCGCTTCCTTGCTTCCCCTTTTCTTTGGAGGAATACATTTCATGGTTGCGGGCACGCGACAATTCCATGGAATGCAATTATTAAAAATATTATATATTATTTTTATTATTATTATTGAGCAGGTTTATTGCTATCCATAGGTCAACTTCTGTTAAGTAATATCGCGACTCGTTAATAGCTACTTTTGGTATAACAGAACCTTGTTAAATCGATTAATTTCGAATTCAGTGTTCACCCCTTCGACAGGTAGTGCTGCAGTGACATGGTGAATAAGGATTTCTCGAATAACGTAAAGAAGTTTGAACAGGGGAACCGTTTTAGTAACTTGTACAGAAACAATGTGAAATTCGAATGATTGACTTTAATTATAGAACTTGAGGGGAATTTATAATTGCTTTTTGGAACTTTTGCTCTATAAGCTCTTAAGCTGAACTTCTTGTTCGTTGTTTAAGATTCTCATCCTCCCACGCATAGACAATCTTCTGAATCTGATCTTTACAAATATTAAAGTCACATTGTATTAGAAAATTCTTATGTTTTTATAGGAACTATAAATGCAACATAGCAACTCTGTTACACATAATTAATATTTTTTTTTATAAGAATACATAATTGATTTACTCCACCTTTATTTACAGGACAATTTTTGTGCAAAGATATTATAGATCACACTAGATACTAGGATGTTAATTTGACGTCAATGCAATGGTAAAATACTTTCAATATTTACCTGTTTGTCATCGATTTTTCCACACTGGACAATATGTGAAGCTTGTTATTATTGTAGCAACATTTTAATAACAAACCGTGGTACGAACAGAGATTCTCCCGTTCCCATCCATTTAAACCCAGTCAAAGGTGATTTCTCTAACACGCCCCCCAACAAATTCCACGATAGCTGTGTCGTCCTTCACCCCGACAGATATTCACGGCCAAACATGAAACGACACACCGTGAAATCGTGTTCAACAAATGTGTCCGCAAACTCCCGGACGACGCGGCGAAGCTTTATTCGCTGATTTCGTCCGGAATGAAGCCCGAATCCGTCCTGCCCTCGCCTTAAATCCAAATTAAAAGCGTTCCCGCTGCGAGTTTCGCGGGAAACTTTTTAATCATACAGCGGCGCGGCCTTCAGAGCGGGCCGAGAAGTTTCGCCGAAGTTCCAAGGGCGCCCGTGGAAAATTAGTTCGGCCCGGCGTGCGCTGAGCGTGTTGTGCCGCACAATTAAAAGCGCCGTGAAAAATGTACAACCGGCGTTAATTATCGTTCGGTGGTGCCGCGGCCCTCTCGTATCAGGAATTTAATAATGCGACGGTGCGGCGCAAAAACGCGCCACCGCGGACCACCGATATCGATCACACCATAAAGCTGTCCGGGCGCGGGTGATTTAATAAAGGGCCATCCGTCTTGGCTGTTACAGTGTCACGCGTACATGGGAATTGCCGTCATTTACGAGGACGAGAAATCTTCGGGTCGGAGATCAAGAGCGACACATTGATGCACCGGCGATCGATCCACGGGCCAAGTGACGAGTCAACGACGCGACGCGACGCCAAGGAAATCTTGACAGACGTGAGTAAATCCGTTCTAGCACCGTGTAAAATGGAATCCCGTTCCATTGTTCGGCTTCTTCGAACTTCTATGCTGCTCGCACTCTTCGTCGGGTGCAATCTTGTTTCCCCGTGGGATAAATGCTTGGTGCAGGAATATAGAACGTTTGCGTTGCACGTTTTTCGAAGGATGGTTTTGTAACTTTGATGCTGGTTTGTCTTAGTCTGAGGGAAATTATTGAAGACACGGATGAGGTTGATCATGGTGTTGTAGATGTTTTTGGCGACGATTATATTGTATTTGAAAATAGATGTGATTGAAATAATCGGGAAGTAAGAGTTCGAAGAAGGGATCAATAAATTCAGATATAAAACGTAAGTTTATTCTTGTGTAAATGGGCATTTGACAAGATATATATTTTAATTAAATACAATAGACAACTCTTGAATGTTGGTAATTAGTATCAATGATACCTGCCTTGCCATGACACTTACAGGTTTCACCCACTGAAATAAAAAGAAAGTGTACATTACTTTACCCTTTACGTATGTATGTATGTACTTCGTATTTTCTTCCTTGGATTTCTTCCAAGCAGCCGTCGGAATAAGGAATCTACTTGACGTACAACTCACGTGGTCCCACTAAATTTTGTCGCTCAATTAACCCAATAAACTCACTAATTCCCCCTTTACAAAGTTCCAATCATTCGATCAATTAAATCGAGCTACAGAAAATTTAACTAAATTCGAAGGAATGTCCCGATAGCCACAAATGTGTAGGAGCAACATCCAACAACAAATTAAAGAATTACACACTAGTGGAAACATTTTTCGACCCACTTATATATACCTACCCGAATTCTATACAGTCGTACGTTTTAAATACTTTTTAATTCACACGCTTTCTGGGCTCCCTTCTCATGGCACTTACTCGGGCAATTGTTTATTTAGAAAGTGGTAGCGAGTGAGTTTCGTTCTCTTTTGAGGTTCAGCAGCGTATGAAACATTTCTCGCGGCATTTCGAAGCATTTTTTCGTTAAATAAATTTGCCCCGAGGTCAGGTAATGCTCGAAAAAGGTGCACGGTCCAGCGTTGGTAACAATGGTCGCGATACGCAGTACACACGTGGCTACAGCAAGACCAAAATTACTGGCCAAGCTGTGGTTCACCGCGACGCATTCAGTTTCGCGCTCGCATACGGATTCATAACTGCGCCCTACAGCTGCTGGTTTCACCTGCGTAATCGAATAGCGTAACGAACGGCGAAATTACAGGCAAGTGGAATTATATTGGGTATATCGGTTGCTCGATGTCCCAGGGGAACAATACTTGTATTTTTAACGCGAATCGATATTTGCCTGCCCGGGGAGTCGGTGGAAAAAACTTGAATTTACGGATTAAGAACGTACCTGCTTGAATTATTCGTCCGCTCTAAGAACGACCAGCGAGTGTTGAATTCGATACCCCCTTAAGTGTAATTGAGTATCGATTGAAGTAATCGAGGAATGTTAATTCTGACTCGATGGGCACTGGCTGAATTAGTAACTCTTCAGATTCCTCTCTTCACTGTAATTTTGCCGTTTGTCTAATGAGGAGGGAGGTGGGCATGTAGTGGTGTTTCAAATAAAATCCAATCTGTAGATCGCAGAAATTATTTTAACCGTATGCTTTAATTCGCTGTTCATTGCTGTACTTTTCTGCGCTGCAGATAAATCAGTATTCTGATTTACACGTTGATAATTCATGCGCAGTCGATTATGCCAATTATCTAATTATGTATTACAAATGTTGTTAACAGTAATCGGTAAGTGAACAGTAATTATTTGTTACAAAATACGGGCCAGTGCACAAACGAACGAGCAACCTCTAAAATTGTATAATTGTACCATTTTCGCACGTAAGCCCACCTAAAATGAATCCACCAATTCCCAATTAAATTTTACACGCACAGCTGTGCAAATGTCGTTTCGTAGCATCGCAGGAAGCGTTGCCGATCAATCCACATATTGCAAGCAGACGAATCGAACGTAATCCCGAAGAACAGTTTACTCTGTTGGAATCGGGGAAAAGCCCGTCCGGTTTCATGTCACCGTGATCCGAATCGCCGTGTGCAGGTACGAATATCAGATGGCCGCATCTGCACGGGTTGAAAGGCTCGCGGAGGTGACGACACGAATAGTGTGCACGCTTATTTGCACACGCGCGTTGTAACTCGAGCTGCGCGGCGTGATTCCCAGATCCAGAGCGTCATGTCACTCGCGACTTTGTGACAGGACGAATTGCCACGTGGGCGTTTACTTTCCCGTTATGTTGATTACAATCCGTCGGCGTATCGCGTATGACCGATAACGCATTTGCGCGTCGCAAAGGCGCACACGACCATTTGCCATTTGTCATTTATTCAATCCCTATTCCGCAAATTCCAGCTTGCAACTATCACGGTCCCTTTGCACGCTATCACGCGGCAGGTACGCGTAATATCCCGACGCAAAGGATGCGGTTACCATAGCGCACCGACTGCGTCCAGGTAATGTAAAGTTGGTCCACGTCGATGGCAATTGGATGCGTCGAACAGAGGGTACAAACCCGGCCGCAATGACGCGCTGAGACCGTGAATGTTATTTACAGACTTCGTTGGATTCGCGATAATGTCCCTTGCGTAGGGTAGGTGGTAGGTACGGGATACATATATGCGTTAGGGTGTTCTTGGCGAGTTGTTTTGATATTAGGTCGTTGTGCTAGTAATGTGAATTAGTTGAATTTTGGTTGGTGGAATTGGATAATTTGGGTGTATTGCAAGGCAGTTCTTATCTGTGACGGAAAAATTGAAGATTCTAATCCCGTTTACGCGGTGATTCAAAGAGTTTTCATCGATACATTTTTGGCAACCGGCTTCGGTTGTACTCTGATTTTATTGTTTCAATAGCAGGCGATTTCTTGGACTTTTACGAACATAATCTATACAGTGCTTTATTCGATACGGTGAAATTGAAATTGAAATTACTTACTTATTAATAAGGAAATGAAGTATCGAGGAAGTTAATTGAGTATCCTGTTATACGAAATTAATCTGAACGAAGCAAATATGTGCCTGTTCAAAGTGTTATTGAAAATTGATTCAATTATCGTTGGCTTAATAATAATGAATCTCGAATAATCTGTTCATTCCTAATACCAGAAAGTCACAAAAGTGCAGATACTAATCACTTAACTGACGTACGTAGAAAAAGATTTTGATATCCAGGAACTGAAAAAAAAAGAAAGAAAAAGAAAAGATGCTTTGGCTGGTTGATCACGAAACGTATCAGGGACTGAAAGGGTACATCTGGTGACCCTGTTTCAGACCCTTTTCATACGCACCAACGTGGCTGGAACGAAACTGGAATACGCCCTCGCAGAAATACGTCACTGGGTAAATGGGTCCCTGGTTTCCCTTGAAAAACGTACGACTATGTGAAGTCGCCATTATGGCTGGCCTGATGGAGCTGGCTAATCGCGATTATATCGTACCAGTGCCGCACGTATCGACCTTTCGGCCGGCCGACAGCGCGAGGTAATTGCGATTATTTCGTACTGCTACCGATCATCCACGTCGCAGCCAGTCGATAGCCACAGCTAATAGCGATTACGTGCAGCTATCGATCGCAATTCGTTTCGATTCCATACCGTCGAATCCGCTGACTGCATTATGATAGCTGTTACAGTTAGAACTGGAATAAGTAATTTGGATAACGAATTCGTCGTATAAATCAGCGGCAGTTGATTGCCCCAGATTGTGGTAAAGGGAAAAATTGAAAATGTGTATAAAATGAATGTTGGTGATTGAAAAAATTTTGGTAAATCTCATTAGAGTACTGTGATTATACAAAGGCAGTTTGTTGAATCTTATTTTCTCAGTTATACTTTTTGGAATTTATTGAAATTAATTATGATAGAAGTGTACGAATTGATATAAATTTGAATTGTATATTATATGCGTGCAATGTATACTTTGCAATACTATATAATTAAGTTACACCATAGTTAAAATTCGGTAGTAATCAGATTCTATACATATCTTGCCATTTGATATCTGGTCGATTGTTAAATCCCTTAAATCCCTTCAATAATAAAACACTTTAGAATACCACAGGTTACACTAATTTTGAACGATTTCCTCGTAACAGTGTTACAATTTAATTTTCAGTTTAACGGGTTCACTTCCCATAACTTAACTTGAACCACGAAGTAAAAACTTACGAACGATGCTGTAAAAGGTAACTGGTAGAGATGAAAAAGATGAAATTCTTACTAGGACCCTTAGAAACACAAAACCCTTGCACTCTTTTGCCAAGCACCGTGCACATTAAATCCTTACGTTAAATCCTAAGCGCAACCGGTAATCGTTATCTTCGACACGCCTTTTACCCCGCTACCTTTCCTTCGACATTACATTTTCTGTAGTTAACGGATAGATAGGATTCGCTGCTTGAACATCGTCCGATATTTTTCCTCGTGCTTCCCGATATACAATATATGTACACAGTACATATGTATGTCGTTCTTTGAATCGAGCTGAGCAGACTATTTTAAACTTCGAAGAATTTTCCGGACACTGACCGCTGTAAACTCAATAAGGTGTAATTCAATTTAATTACCATGCAGAGTTATAATAAATGTGCGATAATAAGATGTTAAATTATAAATATCATTATTAGAATATAATAATAATAAATCCTAGAAGCTTAAAGTTATCTGCTCGTTTTCTCATTTGTTTCCCATAAATAAATCATACTCTACAATACATAATAAATAATGTGCAAAAAGTTCGCAAAGTTCTCATCGTTCACGATGATACGAGGATCGAAACGACGTGGGTCGATGCCTCCCTTTCGATGATGCACACTCGAACGCATCTTCCGCGACAGATTGCACGGGGGATCCAACTTCTCGACTGCGTGAAACGTCACCGGATACTTTTTTTATGATACCTAGACCGTTCCCCGGAGTGTGAATCTCGGTCCTCGAGACACTCTTCAGAGATATAACGCTGCATCGCGACGAAGCGCGAAGCTTTCTCACGTGTAAGTCTCCGTTCCACGTACGAAGGTGTCTATGTACACAGCTGTTTAAAAGTTTGGTATTCGGTGATGTTTAAACGCCGGCTTGTTCGAATTCGTTCCCATATCATACGAAATTTATAATCTACATTACAGTGACAGTATAAGAAAAGAATGTCTGTACATTAATCGACTGTCGTTTCTATTTCTAATAAAAGTATTGATAAGATAAGATTCAATGAATTATAAGTCACCAAAAATTTATGCGTTTCAACCCCTCTAATAAAGACCTGGGCAATATTATTTCCGCTGCATTTTGCTAGTCGTATTAAAGTAGAAAAGTTCCTCAGAAATACGGAACTCTGTTTTAATCACAGCAAACGATATAATAAATTCACATTATTATTGGTATTGTACACGCTTTCCTCCAATCTCCGAATCATGCCAGGACAGAAATGTTCGTTAAAGATACCACGTCTTGCCAAAGCTATATATGTAGTGGGTGAGTGCAAAAGTTCGTGTCTGATTTTGGAATAAACTAAGACAAGCAATTTATCGTACAAAACTCTTTTATTAATCAATTATATAATTGTTGAGTCTTTCTGCGACTTCCTCAGTTGACATTCTTGGATGATTTTCTAATAAATTAACAATTAATAGTAATCCCCATTTCTGAATTTTGCAAACCATTTTTCATGGTACGAAGAGCTAGTGCACGTGATAAACCTCCTGTATGTGTTTAAAAGCAGTTTCCACTGTTACACCTTCCCGAAACTCGTACAACATTCCATTTATGCAAATGAATCTTTTCTTCACACATATTTTCACTATCCTTCTTTCTGCCATTGGGACTATCAAAACCAAAATGTCTGATGCGAAAAGAACAATTGAATGTCGCTCTGTTTAATCGCTATAAACTTTGGAAGTGTAACAACAGACGTCGCATAAGGAAACATAATATCGTTTTCTTCCCTTATTTAAAATACAATACCTTAATTCTCATTCGCTCGCAATCCGCGCGCGTGCTGGATGATTCCTGATCTCTGAAAAACGAATGCATATTTGTCAACCTGTATAATCATCGAACAACCTTCAGATGGAGACAGAAAGACAATTAACAGGGGATGAGCGGTCCGACAACTTTGTCGTTATCGTGGCCAAAAATGTGGCCACGTAGAAACCGCGGGGCGAGCAATTATCGGCCGCCATGCGGAATATTTCGGATAACACGGTTCGACCTAGCGAACAGTTGTCGGTGAAACGCGTACAAGCGTCATTCCGACGAACATCGCAAAATCAGTGCCGCGCGGTTATTCCAGCGCGTTCGACATCGATAGAATTGGATATCAGTTAAATAAACAGCGTTTCCGTTTCGATCGTACATCATTTATGACGCGAACGTCACCTGCCGTCGATGAAACCCCTTTCTTTCTATGGCCGTCGCGTCGCCAGTCTACGCGAACCATTTGTCACGATCATCTTGGATACACGCCTTCGTCCCCTTTTCAGCTTGAAAAGGAAATTGCTTTGAATAAGAGAAAACGGCGATGTGATTGGTGAATCGTTTCTCTAAGTTGACGTCCCTTCAGTTGCTCAGTCCACGTCTGCCATTTGTATTCTTCTGAAAAATTGTATGCTCGAACACCGTATACGTATACGTGCATAATTTAAGCTCACTGTTATTTCCAGGCAGAAGCTCACTACGTATAAATTATGTCGTAGTCTGGAACAAGACGTGTTGCAATTAGAGTAATTAATGTTGCATTAAGCCATCAAACATAGAAGCTCAGACCACTTTCGTACACCTCCCCTTCCTACAACGTTATTAGAAACAAGAAAGGAGGGGGGATAAAGAGGAAAGGCAGCGATTCGATTTACACGGACAGTCTAAGCAGATGGCCGGGACAAGGAGGTGGTTAGGGTAGTTGTTACAAATTCTAACAAGAAGTCGCAATCTCACGCTAGATCGACGAGCTTATCTCCCCGTATACAAAAGCGAGCGTGCGGGGCGTAATTTTTAGCAATCAGCTTGGCTCGTTTCTCAGCCCAGCTTATTCGTTTTCCACCGCGAGATCGCGTCCACTCAGGGGAAACTTCTTTGTTCGCCGCTTCTACAAACAGCCCGTAACTCCTTCCCTATCCTCCGAGAGAAAGTTCTCCGCCCTGAAATACGTATTTCACGACGATCCGTTTACGAGCAGGGGGATCAGGGAACGAACGAGCGGGGGCGGTACGTACAAAAAGCGAGCGGCACGGATCGATTTGCAAATCGATAATAGCCAAGGGGTTGGAACACGTGGGAGATTGAAATCAGGTAGCTCGACGAGCAAGTTGCAAATAGAGACTTTCACTCGCCGATAACGTATGCACTTTCCAACCCTGGTTACTGTGCTCCTTACATCTTTAATATCGTGCAACCGTTGCGCCATGTTCGCAACAAGGCGCATTTGCATTTATTACGTTAAGCTGAAGAAATTGCAGTCGATAAGACGAGGGCTGTTTGTATACCTTTACTGCGGTCTTCGGCGCTGAATATGTTCTCATGCTTGACTCGAATTTCTTCGAGCACATTTCTGACAGGTTTATTGGACGAAATTGGGTGACATTTTGGACGCGGCATTTTTCTCGCGGAATGGTTCGTTTAAATTAGTCATTGTCGCTATCCGTTTTGCGCGAGAGATAGCGTGACACTATCTATCGTATGAAATTCTCTATGGTGTGAAAGGAACTAGGCAAAGTGTCTCGTGTGAAACGGGTTTAAGTAAACCGTTTTAAGAGGGAAAAGGTACTCTAATTTTAGAATCTTCTTAATATTTTACTTGCACGAATTCAAGCGATAGTTTTCAAAGTGCATAGCTCTTTTTGTTGGGTTAATGCACTATTAGAGACGTCTATTACGTTCGTTAAAATTACACTGGACGTCATTATATTTCAGGTTGCTCACCTTTAGTTTGTTAACCCGCCTCACATGCTCTCGGTTCCACGAGGATACCGATTTTTAAGTTGATTTTAAAATTCTGCCAGCACGAAATGTTACTGTGCCAGTGGTCTGTTATTCACGAAGTTCCAAAAGCGCTGTAATTGTCTGAGAGCCAGAAATTCATTTGCAAGTTTTGCAACATGACGGGCAATATTGGCAGGCTTTTGGAATAAACCATCTATGTACAATATATGAAATGTATACGCATATTGGGTCAAAATTTAGTAAACACCCCCATAATGAGCTCACGAAGCAAGTTTAATGAAACGCGTTCAAAATTAATACTTTCATGTTAGATCATCGCTGAAAATTAATACAGCAGCGAACAATGCATCGAGATCTGAAGTAGTTTATTAAATTTAATCGCGAGGCAGCTTGTTTTTAATATACTTATACAATACCGTCACCTACAGTTGAAATTATTGAATGTTAATAAAATATAATGAAACAAATACAAACAACCTAATACAAACAAGTACAGTCATAAATCTATGTTCGAACGTCTACGTATAAAATTATCCTTGCAAATACAGATCAAGTATGAACATGTAATCGTATCAACGTACAATTCACGAAACTGATAAGCGGACACGTCACAGAATCGTCGAAAATTTGTTTTATGACTAAACGCATACCGCGATACAACGCTGCCATTCAACGCGTGTTAAAAACAGAACTCAAGCTTGTCGCTGAACATGAATTTTTGCAATCGTTCGCACGTTCGCAGTACGCGAGAAAGGGAAAAGAAATTTTCTTGCGATTTTCGCGTAAATCCGCCACACGGCTTCATCTACTCGCTCCCTTCGCCGCAATGGAACTATCTTTCGCGTTTCCATTAACGACTGCGCGTCGAACGCGCGTACGACCAAATGTCATTCACTTGGATAAGATATCGTGTTCCTCGTACAAGTCATGTGCAGTGTGGGCAATATCGTGGAAGAACACGGAGATGATCCGAGCGGTGAGTCTAAATTACGAAAAAAAATCATTTACCGTTACTTAATAATAATTTTATAAAGTATTACAACTTTGGTGGGATTCGTATCAGTGATAGTGATGACTAATAATTTGACTTGGCGCTCAAGTGACGAAAAATAGAAACGGCAATAAAACAGTATTAATTGGGGATTGAACGAAAAACAAATTTTTATGATTTCAATTTTCGATTCCACGATATCGATTGGAGAATAAGAATCGTTGATGGGTACGAGTAATTTACATTGGACATAAATGTCAAACAAACGGTGCTGTCTGAATATTTTCCTGACTGACTGTACGTTATACATATACATGTAGTATAGGAGATTTGTAGTATAGATCGGCTGGTTTGTTCGTGATCGTGTTTTGCAATGAATCTCGCTATCTTCCCTTCCTATCGGTCACTTGTCGTTATCATAATTGCGGCGATGATAAGATGTAGTCATTGGGCGTGTACGTGTACCGATATGTTTTCGCGAAAGGTAGAGTTATGAATTATTCATCGATCGGCAAACCTTAGGCAATATGTCTGTTGTAAAAGTGGCGAGATATGTCAAGTCTCGCCTCGTACCTTTTATTATATATGGCTGATAAAAAGTATGTACTACGAATATTACTCTGTATATGATCCTTGTAGAAATAATTTCCTTAAATATTAGCAACGATGCTTTATCATCGAACGACATTTAAATCCTTTGTTTATAAAATAATTAAACGTCTCGCGTACCTATCGCATTCCACTCAAGGTGGTCGTGTTCATAAAAAATTTAATCTACCGTTTCATAGTTGTAGATGGGACTACATGCCTTATCTTTGAGTAAAACAGAAGGAAGGATATGTGTAATACATATAACAGATCCAACTTGTTAGACAAAATTGGGGTTCATGATTTCAGCTAACATTTATCAGTTCATTGTACGCCACCCTTATGACTCATTAGCTATCACAAATAGCGCAGTGAATTGTGCACCAATGCGTCGTACGATTCATTCATTATTGTGACCGGCAATCGTCCCCGAATATAAAGCCCGAGTTGAAAGAGCTTGTCAACGATTCGAGCAGCTCAATTTGTGGGCCGATTGTTCAACTAATGAAGGGTCGGAAATCGAAACCCATTCTATTTATTCTTTTCTTTAATTTCTGTGTGGGGTGGTTAAAGAGAATATTTCCGTCGAGAAGTTAAGGGGGGACGAGTAAAGTAGAGGAAGGTTCTGTTAGAAAATGTAAAGATGACTTTTATGTATGTATATCTGTATTTAATCATACTGGATGGCTCAAGCACAAAATGTGTTAGTACGTAACAAGTAAAATACTGCGTAAATTTCCATAAGCTGTATAAAGCTCGAAAAGATAACTCGTCGTTTACGTAATTTGTAATTACAAAGGGCTCTAAGGGTGGAACGTTTAAAATATCTAGTGAAGTATAGTACGCTCTGTAAATCAATTATATCTAATATTATTTAGCCATAAGCCTTTAACATCAAAAAATTTTGCTACTCATATCTTGGCCTGACCAATAACTGTCTTTCTTCATATGCAACATATCCTCTGCAAATTTTTCTGAATCCTCGACCTTTCCCAATTAAATTTTAATTTATTTTTACACTATTACAGTCATCTCAGTTTTCACCTCTACTAAATTCGAATTTATTATTGAATGCACACGTTCCTCTCTTCCCCAAAATACCCAATCACAGTATCATTTACCCCTATCATATTACAATCAAACACTTCGATATCACACGATCTCCACCGCAAAGCAGATCAATCATAGTGGATCCCTTTTCTCTCGCTTAATTTCCTCGGCAACCGGCCGGCAGGGATCGTGGTTTTTAATCCTCTCGCGGATCCGCAAAGATCCATCTCAATTAACGAACGTTATTACGCCGGAACAAGGTTCAGCTCGCATTACAAACTACAGCGAGAAACCGGAAATGACGGGCCGGCCGAAGTTGGTTCCCGTGGGTGGTGGTCGGTGGATGGACTACGAACGGGAGACACGGAGAGTGAGAGAAACGGGAGACAGAGAGGGCGGCGGAGAATGCTTTCGCCTGCACACAACCGGCAAGATAACGTTGAAATTTCAGGGTGAGCCACATGGGGTAGGATTCACCCCGTGCCGCGTCCCACATTCGACGCTGGACTCGATAATAATTCCGGTTGTAGCTATGCGCGAGTACTTGCGGATAGTACACCTAACTACCGGTCGCTCTTCATTCGGAAGATGGAAGTTGCCGCTGCGAGCCGTACACCCCGATGGGGTTTGCTTCATTAATTACGATCGCAAAAGCGTGTTTCGCTGCAATTTTCAAGCCGTTTCGGTATCCATTGTAACTCGTGGATAATGCATCATTATTATTTCGTACCGTAATGGCTGGGGTGGCAGCCGCAGACCACCGTGACCGACGTTGATGATTGCGCGGTACTGGAAATAGGAGCGGAATTAAATGTCGGAATGTGGGAGGTAAAAGATGACAATGACGGTGGGTTGAGAGTGCGTAGCGAAGGGTTATTGTTGTGCGAGATCGATGTAAAAGTTCGTGCAATTCCCTGTTACTAGTTTGCTGGGGGAGGATTGTCCGTTTATTGGACTCAGGATTAACTTGCGTGTATCCTTGCGTTTGTACTGCAGACATTATCGATCATTCCAAGTTTCAAGAGCAAACAGAAATTGCTTTAGCATTGTTCTTTATTCTACATGTTGGTCGAGGAATGGTTTAGTTAAACGTTGGTCAACGTTGTTGTAAGTAGTAGTATATAATTGTTTCGTTCTTAACAATGCAAGTTCGTGATTTGGTACAATATTTTTTTGACAGAAATCTGGCATTTAGACTGTGGGAGATTGTGATTATAATAGAATCGTGATGTATTTGTAGCAATTTCTTTGGCTTGCTTTAAAAAATTTCTTTATGTTTCGCAAACTCGATATTTTTTAATTTTAATTCCGGACAAGGGAAATCTGAATTACTTCCTTCGATACATTCTATCCCATTGCTTATTCCATGTTTTTCCGAATATCAAATAGATCATTTAGCATACACATTTGTATGATATTCTGCAAAAATAAATGAGATACATTGCACATATGCATATTATATTCCTAAAGACATGAATGCAAATGAAAATTCTCATATTGTGTTCTCTATTATTTTTATCTTCAACACATTTCGTTATAGATAAATAAATTACCATTCCTCGGAGGTCTGTAGTTAATTAATCATTAGCGCTGTCCAGCATGTGGGCTATGCTGTAGGTGTGTATATTAAACATTGAAAGACGACACAGCCACAAATATGCTAACACAAGCACTATTATTTTAGTTATTCGAGTATAGCTCATGTGCGATAATTGATAATAGTCGTATGTGGTAACGATCGATACTAATTGTAAGCTGACCGAGTATTACATATTGCATGGAATAATCGGTGTCGAAACACAAAAATCCTTAACGTATAAAGGGAAATTTACACTAGAAACTTTGTAAAAGCGTTGAAAATAAATGGCCTAAGTGGCTGTGATTTAAATATTTACTCTATAGCGCAAACATTTCTAGACAGTAGCGCGATACCATTAATCCCAACTTTGGAATATCCAATTTAAATGCATCAGTTCAGTAAATAGTCTATAAAGTTGCAATTTCCATGCTGAATTTATTCAAATTTTTTACTTTGGTGTATAACACCTGCTTGAAAATGAACTCGATTCGAATCTATTTTATTTTCGACATCACGAGGATTATAGAGTAACGAAACCAAGGCGAATTCTCAAAGTCATAAATAACGACGAATATTTAAATATTTATATGTTAACTTATTTCTAAGCTTTTACCAATAATCCCATTTTTATAGATAATTTTAAGTAGAGTGAAAAACTGATTCTGAAATATTGAAATGTCCTACTCAAAATTCAGCACCTTCTTCGTAACCACCTTTATAATCACAAAATACATGACATGCAAGTAATCACGACCTACATATGTTATCGAAATTCCAAGATTCATAAGAAATATGTTTCCCATGAAATTTTTTCCGTACAATAATCAACGATAAGTTCCCAACAAACGAAACGACGCAGTACAATTTGACTACCATGTGTGCCAGTAAATTGGCTACCACGAGTACCCATAATTGGCGTGAAGAAGTATGAAAAGGCAAGGCAAGGAGTTAACGCCATTTCCTGTTCAATGAATTCTCTCAGTCGATACGGTGATCGCAAACCCCGCGGTGTTAATACTAACTATACTATGCGGGGCGTGATCATCCCTTATTTGGTTGCTTTTATCTGTTTATCCAGCAAGTTGGCGAGTCGACGGGCACGAAAATTCTAGCCGCGTAACGGAACAGCACAATGAGGCTACAACCTACACGTGAAATGTGTCGGCAGTAATTGCCACCGTAATTACGGTGCGTCAGTTCGTCGACCACTGTGTGTGTAACACGAGTGCAAACGCGACTTCCTGCGTGAACTCGCTATCTCTGTCTGTTTCCCGGCACCTCTGTGCACCCTGCATTCCTTTTTTTCCCTCGTGTTACGTATCATGTTTTTTTGGTTACGGTGAAGAGAGGATGTAACGACACCCCGAAGATCTCACCGCGATAGCTGATTACGTTGTTGCTCCACTTTCGCGAACTTGCAATTAGCACGTGAATTAACGGAGAAATGAATTTTTCCTGTGTTTTGTCTTCAGTTTTTTCTGGTTTCTGTCGAGTGGCACTTTACGAGCGTCGAAGATAAATAAACTGTGTGTTTGAAGTGGAGAGCGGTAAACAGTTTGTTTCCCTTCGTATCTGTGGAAAAGTTTGGAAGTAGATTAGAGTTGTAGATACCTATGTGACACTTTGAAAATACATAGCCTATTTGATTTAAATGGTACTGAAAATATTATTTTATATTTTGTATTGTTAACTATGTATCACGTGGATGATTAGTTGACTGGTTAGTAATCGTTCCCCAATCGGAAAATCCATTTCAGCATAGAATTGGAAATTAGTGAGGGTAAAATAAATTCGTTTCAATCCTTGCAAGTTTAAATACAGCAACTCATTTACGAAACAGATATAACGATGTATTAAGATAACCAAATATAAATGCAGATACAATAGTGAACTTTAATTGACTAATTATCTGGACTTCGCCAGATAGTTAATTAAACGTGCTAACCATTCCCTTGTAAAATCGGTAAATTTTAATTTCGACGCTTTACTTTAAAAAATGTCAATTTGAAATGTGTATTTCAGGAAAAGCCTGCGTAACGTAAAATATTCCATTTCGAAGCACTTCAAATTTTATTATAAACTCTTAATAGCAACTCTTTCGTAAACTAGTTAATCGCAGGTCAGATTTTCTTTGCGGCAAAGTAAAGAACAATTGAACGATTGCAATCGTTTACGAGATTTAAGGTTATCAATCAGGCAGTTTCACAACTTTGCGGAAAATGCATTACGAAGTTGAAGAAGAGTCCTAAGAGGGGAAAACTCGGATTCCCGATACAACGAAACGTAGATTATCCGTAATGGAGTTCCCGATCGTTCGGGGCTGTGCCACTCTTACAAATAAAATGGAGAACCTGATAATCGGAAATCGAATAACGCAATCTCTATTGCAAATAATTTAACTTCCTTGCTACTTTTCTGCATTGTCTACCTACTTTGTGCGATTTAAATAACACGTCGTCCCCATATTAACCAATCTACGGTTTTTTCATGTGGAAATGGGTCCGAGCCCGTGTAGAACAAAGTTAATTCGATTAGTGCAGATAGAATTGGCACATTAAACTACTTTAAAGTACCAATCTATTATTTACTACTGTGTTTAGGAACAGCGAGAGTAGCTTTTGTATTTTAAATATCACTACAATTTTCCTGGTCTTTAGAAAAGAAAATTGCACAAATGGGAATTTCTTTTCTTTACGTCTATTTTTGTATATCATATGTAAAAATTATAGGTCGTACTAGTTTCCACTTTTATTCAAAATCAACACCTCGCTTGATCAAATTTGCGAATCCTAGATTTCTGTGACTTTCACAATTTTATACAGAAGTACACAAGATCTTCGTTTTTCTTTAAATAAAATCGAAATCTTTAATTACATATTTTCGTTTATTACAAAAACTGTACCTATTATACAAATATAAACAACATAGTACTGTAGAGAAATCAACAAATTATTTGTATTCCTTACTTTCACTATATTATAATTCACTTAAAAATTCCATATGCCCTAAACGAACGATGTTATTTGAATACTATATTTTTTAATGAAAATTATACACGTATACATATCCCGCAATATTTTCCATTTTATATACGCCGAATTTAGTGCTGCCAGCCTTCCTAGATTATAGCACACGATCGAATACTGCACAAAATCGATATGGAATTTCCGTGGCATACATATTAGTTAATTAATCAGATCGAGGCGATAATTTCATCGTCCACTCGTTTTACACGGCCGGTTTTGTTTATTGCTCCGGAATACCATAGCGTTCAAACAAATCGTCCGCAGTCACGTGTACCAGTTCGCCATTAAATCATCGCCGCTGTTACTATCGGGACCATCGGCTCTCACACGTGCGTGAGTTTGAATTATACTATCTGCTGGATCATCATTAACGCGCGCAAGCCTCCAATGATACTGCCGCTGAGAAATTAGGATCTCTCGAAAAATGTTATGCCCGGCGACTAATGAACTCGTGGTCCTCCCAACGATGCTCGTTGATTTTGATCGAAAGTATATAATCGCGGACGATGAGTTCCCTCATTCAACGTTGACAAGATTTATGTTGCTCATTGATTTCGTTCATTACGTACGAACACGACTTATGGGGCGTGGATTGTGTTGAAGAACACAATTCTTGCGGGTAAGATTTCGATCAATATTTTATGGGGAATTTTTACGTACAGAATTTAATTTCGTCGTTACAATTTTTTGCTGTCATTTGTGGCTTTCTTTGGGGCCGGATTCTTGCAAACTCGTTAATAATCAAATTAGCAGTTTTAAATGTAAATTTTCGTGCGTTAATTTCCTACATTTATTTTCTTGTAATTTATACCATGCGCGAGCTGTAAGTTGATTAAAATTTATATTTGGTAGAAAGGATCTAAAAAAATTCAACAAGATTAATCTAGATTCTAGAACAATAAATTAATTATTTATTTTCTGTAGAAATTTTGAACGAAGGTCTAGAAAGTCAAGTCGAGGTAAGAATTTTCTGAAGTAAAGAAAGATGTTCTTCAGGTTTACTTTTTATAACGTTTTATGTCGTTCGAGGTAGATTTAAGCGGAGATCGAGGTATCAAAAATTAAACACCACCTCCAGCTTCTTATAATTGAATACTCTAAAGTGACTTAGAAAGTTTCAGATTTAAAGTTCTGACGAAACTTCTTGTTCAACATGAACGGTGTTAATCAGAGAAACCTTAACTGAGAACTGGAGTTTCTTGAAGTTTGTAGATGTACAAGATTGTTTAAACTTTATATTCCGCAGAATACTCGTCTGGAAATAAAGTTCTGAAAAATTGTCCAGTACTTGTAGTTCCAATTTAAAAAAGTGGACATTATTTATTGGCAGATATCGGATAATTTAATTACTTAAATTAATCATTGGCTACCTGAAAATCGGCCGGTCCAATTTCTCGAACATTTATGACAGCCTATTATTTTCACGAATTTCAAGGCGGTACAAAAGAAAAAAAAGAAACTGAATTTTTGTATTCTATGGAAAGCTGAAATACATAAATGGATTCTGCCCTTCATGGTACATCAGCAACTCTTTTTTTTTTTTAAGCACGTAACACAGATAGGATCGTGGCCCGTTGCTCTTTTTCGCCCGCTTCCGTTTATCAATCTACTTTGCCCTATCTTTATCCTGACAGTATCATAATTACCTCCATTGCAATTAGTTCCACCATGACCCCAGGAGGCCGGCGATCCTGCGGCAAAACCTTACAGCAAAAACGGTAATGCATCGATCTAGAGAAAACGACGCGTCGTTCAGACATAGCGCTATACGACAATGTGATTCGCCTCTCGCTGTTAAATGACCGCAATTATTTGCGGGAAATCTGTAGAAAACATTACGTTCAGATTTCGGTGGAATCTCGGCGATGAACGAGGAATTAATGAATATGATCTGTTTTTGGAAAGGAAATTAAAATTTATATGGGTTAAAAATCTGTAATGAAAAGCATGGAAACAATATAATTGACATTTATTGATGTGTCATTATTTAAATGATATCGAATAGGTTATAATTTAGGTTTTTAAAAGTAAGACCTTTTAAAAGTGAGAAGTTGATCAAGTTGGTAAAATATTATGCTCATAGGTCGTACTGTAGTTTGTAGAAATGTGGGTGATTCATTTAATAATGTGCAAAGTAATGTAAAATATAATCAAGTACTTTATAAAGCATTTAAATTATTCACCATCGCCCAAGCCTGTGTCTAATATTTTTTCATTTTATTTACATTTCCAAAACATTGCTGAAATGAATAGAGATAGTATCTGTTCCATAATCAATGATATCCAAATATCACTCCATTTTCATTTTCCATCATCTGATACGTGCAATCAAAAGTAAACTGATCTCAAATAAGTAACTATTAAATTTCAGGCAAACCTATTTAACCAACAACCGCCTACTATCCGCAAACCCCCATTAAATACCATCCCCTAAAATCTGAATCATCCAAATTCAATTTTTCAGTCAGCTCTATTCACGCTTCAAGCGGACCCATTTAAAATTACAATCTCACGAAAACCCACCTAAATTTCCACTGAAACTCAAATCCCTCTGCGATCATAAAATTTTACAATCACTATAATACCGTCATAAAATTCAACTTTCAAACGGTTTATTCCCTCCCTCCTAACAATTACCCAATTAATTATCGCGGTTGCATCTAAATCCCGATGCGGGGTAACTTTTCGTAACGGTTTACCCCGAGGCTGTTCCCAAGTACTCTGCGTGCATACACGCGTCCGTATTTTGCTCGACATTACACGCGGTACCTACACTGATATACACACCACGTGCATGAAACGGTGGACCTCGTTCCGACGAGCAGCCCGATGGGTTCGATTGCATGCATTGCCACGCGCTACTCTTCATCGATTCTACCGTCCACGCGTTTCACCAATTTCCCGGCTTATCGTTCGATACATCGTTCCACGCCCCGCATATGTTAAGGAGATCCACGCGTTGATCACGGCTATTTGCTAATCTCGTAAGCCGGATCGGCCGGATCTTTGATTCCGCGCACGGACATGAAGTTTTCCCCCCGTAAAACAGCGTCGCGTGTTAAACGGACGCAATTAAGTGATGCGGGACAGTTATTGACGTCACGGGACGCTCTTGTTTCGGGAATACGTTTAAGTGATCTTAATTGAAACGCACCGTTTAAGGATTCTTGGGAAAGAATGGTGATATGTATGGTAGGGTTGACGTTGCGGGATATTTGTGATTTTCTCGCGCTTCAGGAAATTTGTTGATTGGTTGAATTTCTGGTTTAATGCAGTTTAGTATATTATACACTGCTACTGATGGATAAACTATCGACGTTCAGTGAGTTAGGATTTTTTTTATTAATTCAAGGGGAATGTGGAAAATAAAATGGAGTTTATTTCCCCCATTCAAGTGTATTTGAATAGACGAACAGAGGGGTATGTGTAATATAATAGTCCACGCGTTTCATTGATAGTTGATTACACAGTTCAGGATATTGATACTAATTTCTAATACAGACCTGCAGGATAACAACATAGGTAGTGTGTGTGATTTTCTCAGATTTTTCCAAAACATTGTAATAGTGATAGTGGGTGATCTTAATTAGTATCCTCCTCGTTCGTGAAAAACGATTATCGTGTTTTTGTACACATTCTGTACGATAGCAGTCTTGGCAAATCAGTGAACACCTTCACCCTTATCCTACAATCTTCCTAGGACTTTCACCCGCCCCCATAACCTCAAGGTGATCCCATAAACGCCAAGGGTCGATTTCAAGGGCTACGTTGAAGGGTCGGACCCAAGGACTAACAGTACCTTCCCTCCCTGATGGCACACACATTGAGACGGGGGTTTACGATATGTCAATTGTTCATGGGTTCATGTCAAGGGACTAACAGCTCACATGGTGTGCAGAAGTTCAGACTTTTTGCATGTATAAATGATTCCAAGTCCTTGACATCTGGCCAAAACATGGTAGTGCAAATTCCGTCATTTTTCGCACAGTGTTGTAAAGTCAGTTGAGCGAGCAGCATGTTTGGGTTAAATTTATGAGCTGTTAAAACTGTAGAACAAATTTTTACCTGAATCTGAACAATTATCATCGAACTAATTTTTCTTTATTACAGATTTTTATGTATTCTCTATGTATCATATATTCATTGAAATTATTTTCTTCATTTTATTAGAGCTTTTAAGCCGATTCTTCCATAGAGTAATTCGAATATTTTAAGAAATACACAGTGACAAATTTTGCAATCAACACCATCGATTATATCACTCAATTAATTAATATCTGAAAATTAAATCAACCTTACATGGAACAATATGGACATAACTTTTTGGCACCAATACAGTTTATAACAATACAAAAACCCCATACACAGGAGTCCTCGCCACTATCTAAGTAACTAAACCGACCATCGATACAGCTATTCATGCAGACTCGTTTATTTCGCAGGAACAATCGGAACGTACAATTAGCTTCGTATTACTTCTCCCTCGATTTTAATTCCGCGAGAACCGCGGACAAAATTCTAGCGCTCGTGAAATGTGCAACAAATCTGAAATTCCCCCGTGCAAGCTGCTCCAATATTGGGAGAACGGAAAAGAGAAAGAGACAAAGCAATAGAAGGTAAAGCTCCGATCGAAGCTAAACAGTAATATTCCTCGATTACGAGCGCCGTTTAAGAGAAGAAAGGAACTTCTGTTCCTTTAATTACTTACCCGCTAAAATCCATCCGTAGCCGGAAGTTATTGGCTCTCGAACAGATCGTTAAGCAGAGAATTAAACAGGGTATGTATTGCGTTCCATCGATGGAACTCGCGGCGTTTAATAAAATTGCAAAATTGTTTCACGGCGCGTGTTCACATGCGTGTAAATTAATTGCATCGAATTATTACGTTTCAAAACCATGATAACAATAAATGATACAACGAGGCCAGAAGCTCCGCCACCTCGGCAGTTAATTCATCACTTAAATTTTAAATCCAATAACACGCCATTAATTATCGTATCGTATTGGCAGTTTCTACGTCGATCCATGGATCTCTGTTGCCAGAAATTACACGGGGCGTGAGTATGGAATTACGTGTTCATACTATATTCGTGTAAAATACGATGATGGTTAACGGAATTTGGAATTAAGTAATTGAGCGTTTCGATTGCGTTCAATGGCAGAGAAGAATTGGCTCGATTATTATGGTAAACGATATTAAGTGTATAATGCAAAGAGTTTTCGGGAACGAGTATCACAGTACACATAATTACAGTCGCAAGTGTATAATTATAACAGGAGATTTGGTTCCTTCAGCGCTTAATGAAGTAGAGTTAGTTTAATCTCGATAACATTTTATCGGGCTTTAATATGAACAGATAATGAACGGATTATTTGCAATTTGATGTTATTAAGGTTGGGGAGTTGTAAAATTAATTATAACAAGCACATTAACAGCTACACAGATAAATATGAATTATGATTTTGTAATGGGGTCATTTTGAACCAAATACTCTCTTTCCATTACTCTCTTTCCAATTTCTCGAATTTTTAAGGTTCACAATTTTTGAATCTCCTCTTTTATAAAAATAATTATTCGTATTTGTAATTTTATCAACAAGCCCATCGTAAGTTTGTATCGTAAGTAATATATGTAGAGATAAATTTCGGTATGAAAGAAAATTTCTAAATATTGCACGTTCTTCAATTTTAATATCAGCGTCCGTGAATCACCCAGCAGCAGAACACAAAACTATTTATGTGTTCTTATATACATCCCCGTGGAATACAGCACCCCCATGAATACCATAAAACTCGTATACAATTCTGTCCGGTCCAATTGAAGGCGTCTCAGAAAGGGTCGTAGCTTCATCCTTATACATATATGTATATGTAAATCTCAGTCTCATTGTGCATCTCGAATGTCTCGATATTCTCAGTGCAGCAGACGAAAGACAATGGTCATGCAATACTAAAAGAAAAAAAAAAACTGTCTTTTATTCATCAGTCACGCAGACTGGATATACAATAGTACCGATATCCATGTTTGTACATGTGGTAGTTCGTACTTCTCCCATTAGGGAAACGAACACGCGTTCTTTCAATAGAAGACACCGCGCTTACGCATTTGAAACGTGTACAAGGTGTTCCACGGTTGTAGTATGTATGGTAACATTAAATATCAATGATTCGTTGTAGAAAATTGGATAAAAATTGCAGAAGAATTTTTGTTCCATTGAATTTATTAATTGTATTACACTTCTATTACACGACACTGTTTATAATGATCTAGTTAAAAAAAAGTTCATATATCGTTATATTTTAAATTGATACTCTCATTGTAATCTGTACAAACTTTATTCTGAAATTTCCTCTCTTGCCAATTTTAATATTAATAATCACCTGGCATTACCTTGCACCCCTGTTAATGGAACACCCTGTATATGTTTGTCGGAAGGAATTTAGTAACGAACAAGAGGGTATCGATGCTTTTACGAGTGAGCACGCTAAAGTGTTCGCGTGCCTTCTACAGATTCTCCCTTACAATGTACAGAAATATAGGGAGATATGCATATCCCTGGTGCATCCGCCATTACAGTCTGCAACCCTTTCACAGGTAATGGCTGGCGTTCCACGATCGCTTTTCATCGTGGTTAATATCGCGAGTGCAATCGTTTGCAATGGTGTTCGTTGTTCTCATAAGAACATAAGAATATTTAGAAAATTTTACATCGAAGTGAAGTGTTCAAGGAAATACTAAATATATTCGGTTCCCTGTTCCAGAATTTTGGTTCAAGTTATGTCAGGAATTCAGCTCGACCTCCATAATTGTTCATACAATTGATATTACAATTATTTTATAAGATTATAATATTATAATTATTACAGTAACGTCATACAAATTCGTCACAATTTATCCACGATCGTTGACGTAAATAATTTCCTGTACATTGCCACTACAATTACACAAAATTCCATGGTTCTCCACGTTAACTCTTAACTTTCAAACAGCAGCCTTCATAGGCTGTCGTGTCTCGAAATAATTCAACGAGATCGCGCGATAGCCGATGGCATGCCAGGACATAATAAATTCAACAGACGGCTCCGATTTTTGCCTCTAAGGCCCCTGAAACTCCAGTGTCTAATACTTTCTTAACGTTTCGTATTTATAGTGGCAACCAGTTTCCCTGTAAACGGGAGACTCCCTGTTGAAAAGAAGAAAGTGTGTATGCATGTGTATAGCGCCAGTAACCTTGCCGGTATAATGGAATTTCGATATTACACAGTATCGATTTTATAGTTCGCCGTACCAAAGTTCAACCGAATATCCAGAAATTAAATACTCCTGGTCGCGTCACTCGGTCACCTCAACATCTCGATCATTAACCCCAAAAGTTCCAAGCTCTTTTTCTACCTGATATTCCCCTTACACTCACCTCTGTTATTCTCTCCCAGTTTCCTAAATTTCATCTTATCCTTTATCGCGGGAGGAGGACGCGATAATGAAACGGAAGCAAAGAATCTTTCACGCTCGGGAGTGTCATATTCTTTCCTGAAAGTGCTCGGCTTAAACGTATCCCCTTTCGTCGCACGCTTTAACGCAAAACAGATCGCGCGTTCCGCGTGCAAGTGTCCCTTTAAATTCGCTTTGTGCTTTCATATCACGCGCCCGTAAAGATCCTTAGCGGAGGATCTCTGTCTGGCGCAAAAGAATCACGAACGCGGCATTTATGAAACGCTCGTTCCTCGAGTGGCACGGCTGCTACCAGCAATAACCAAGTGCCGTAGTAATAGTCTCAATTTTGCACTTCCTTTCAGCCGGCATTCTCTAATGAATGAAAAGAGCTTGCTCGTGCAAACGCCGGTGATTGCAAAGTGCGTCGTCGCTGCATGGAAGCGGAATAGAATAAACTGCGAACGAGATTAAGTCGCGTCGGTTCGCACGTGCGTTTTGCAAGCAAGAGTCGCGTGACGTTTCGCGTGTTTCGACCGACGGGGAACTTTGAATGGGCTGGATCAGATAAATGGGGAACAAATGTGGAATTCGCATTTCGCTGTTCAGTCTTTGCAAGGAACTTGGGATATCTTGGAAGATACGCTGGGTACTCTCGGTAGGCGATTCTGTGGAGCGAGTGGAATGTATTTGAAACACTTTCTTTTAATGTTTCCCTTCGATTTGAATCGGTATGAAAGGATTACTGTTTATGTTAATGACTATGACTTATGAAGAGGAAAATTCTCCATCAAGCATTGTTCTGTACTCTTTGCAATAAATATAATATTTCAAGCATCCTTTATAATCTCATTTATGGCGACATTGTTGTTCCCCGCGTGAGTCTATTTATTGTAAACAGACCCCGGATGTTGTGATTATCTCTCTCGTGGTATGTCCCAATAATCGCAAACTGTATTGTTAATGTTGTACACTTGGATATTTGCATGTTTTTCGTGCAGAAATGTCATATGCTTTTTGCATATTCATCGTGCACAAACATCGGCAGTCTGATTATAAATAAATCACAGCGAACGACAGGAAAGCTTTCAACAAAATATTTATTATACCGAGACAATAAAAATCGAATGTACCTACACTAAACATACTAATAATACACTTCCTCGTTCTTTCCACCCCCATTAACACGTACGGCTAAATACTCTGCAGGGTTTAAAACATCCAATACAAAGCGTGCCGTCGAGGGCACACAAGTTCGCTCTTCCTTCATCGGCCATCGCCCTTCACTTTCCTTCTTTCACGTTCCGTAAATAGAGACCCGTCGCAATCGAGTCTTTATTTGATTGCGCTGTCGCTCCTTTCGACGTTCCGTTTGAAACAGGGCAATGTATCTCCCGCAGACGTGGTCTCGTTTCGTCGCGTTTTCACTAGCGTTTATTTGCACACCGGGCACGTGTGCGAGCGTACGCCCACGCGAGAGGAAACCCGCGTGCGACACACGTGCCTATGTGCAATGACGGTCGCGTGGTCGACTTCAACGCGTCTTCCACGCTCGCGAAGTCAGCCTCTGCGTTTGTTTTTTCGTTCTGCGGGTCGCGAATATCTGGCGTGTTTTTTTTAAACAATATTACCAGGTGTATGCGGCGCTACGATTGTTATGCTGAGATGTGTCCCGATATTTTGTGCTATCATTTAGGAATGATAGACAGGTGAACAGACAGATTGTTGAACTTGGTACTCTGATTCATGCGGAAAGATTGGACTGTCGCCACGGTCTAGTTTTATTATGCAGATTATTGTTAATTATTGCCGGCACAATTTAACGGCGTAGGTGTGGTGCTTGTTTAGAGTTTCCCTGGAACTATTTAAATCATTGTTATTTTCCTTCTGTCGTTCTTTATATTATCTTAAGTAACTTCCTCGCCGTTGGATTCATGGTCGACGTAAAAGCAATTGGAATATTCTTTATAATAAAGTTTCTTGCTTCGCTCCTTGTGCCCGTGGCAGTCCGTAAAATGAACTGTACGTATTACGGGAGCTTCCACCGGCGTGTGAATAAAGTTTGTATTCGTGTTCTTACGCGAGTCATTCGTCCTTTTTCTTCAAACTGCAATTGCTTACAAGTTACGGCGCAATTGTGCAATAAGTACAGACCTTGTTAGGGGAATCCAAATCGTTGCGATGTGCTAAGAAATGCAATATCATTTTTTTCCTTTAAGATTGTACATGTACATAACACTATGAAACCTGGTTACATCGATGATTTTCGTTTGCATATAATTTCTCATGTTCATCCAGATACAGCGTAAAATTAAAACATTGTTCGGCTTGCCTTCTAAATTGAAATTATTTTTAAAAATATAATTGGATTGCCCTTGCAAAATGAAAAAAGATTATTGTTGGTTTGAATTATCTAAGCACAGTATCTGCTTTGTATAAGTATTACAAATTGCGTCTACGTCAATTCGCCGATGTAAATAGAAATTCCCAATGCCCTTTTTCAACCCCTGTTAAGACCATTTCGTACGCAGCCATAATTATGCATCAGCCAACACTGTGCATCGATCGATATCTTAGAATGTCCGTAATCAGTGGTGGAAATTTCTATCACGATCTGACTATTACCGCCACGAGAATAATACGCGATTTCCATTCACTCGCGATCGGGGTCTCGTTTCTGTGGCGGCAATTTCGAAAAGCAACACGGGTGTCGAAATTCGCAGCTGTTCGCCGTAATGTCGTGCGAATCTCGTGGCGCATAATAAAGCCACTTACGCGAACGATACGAAGAGGGTTATCGTGTCATCGTTTCGCGTCTGTGTCGCGTAATGGCCAGAAATAGCACGGACGTTTCCGTTCCTGCCTGGACGCGTCAGCCAGTGCAGAAGGATCCCCCTGGGAATCGCTTTCCATTATTTTCGTGAAGGTTGGGTTGCGGGGTTACGGTTGAATTCGCGTTGCTTTAAGTTGATAGCCGATTAACTATGACAATACGTCACTGACGAGTAGGTGCTTTTAAGCTAAAGTTTGGTAAAATCGGTGCAATTACATTTCGTGGGCGAATATCTGTTTCACACGTTTATGAAGCAATGTGAATAGAGTGGTTATTTTTCTTAAGCAATTAGAGGTATGATAGAAAACAGTAGTTGGAAAAGTTGGAAAATGATTACAAATATATTATTCTACTGAATGCCTTTATTTTACTTAATTTTATTTTTAATTCGAAAACGAAAAGGAATTGAAGTAGTTCAGAGTAATAGGAACTTTTCTGGTATGTTATGTTTGAAATGGGTAGTATGTGCATGAAATGTTACTTCTATCTGGAAGTTAAATATTTCACTTGCACTCATTGTCAGTTACCAGGTTCTCGTGTTTCTTCGTTTTGCAATATCCAATACAAACTAGCTATGGATCAGCGCTTCAATAGTCCCAATTGGTAAGATCCATTTACTCTGAATACATAATATGAACCGCAAGAAATTGTACTGCTGAGGAATTCTTAATTAAAAGGAAACTATTGCATTAAAAATATTATAGAGCAGCAGACAGAAATATAAATTTCAAATCAGCTATTAAAATGAATTCAAACCTGAATCTTTGGAAGTAAAATGCTTGTGTCGAGGATTACGTAGTTGAAAGCATTATTTGCAAATTGCGCCATAATGTAACATCGTATCGCGCATTCGTTTAATTGGTTTGCAACAAGGCTAACCGAGGTCAACAATGACCGTGTGCAGTAGGCGAAACAAATTTTCTATTCACCATACTAACTCCGTAGCCGTAAATAATTTGCCGGAGCAACGAATTTTGGCTCAGTTTTGTCCGTACACCGGATATGTACCGAGCATTGTTACGTTAATCCGCACCCTATTTGCGAATATATAATTTACATTAGGTCTAAACAATTCACGATATAATGATTTAATAAATCATTAAACGCTACTAATAATACAAATTATCGTTTCGCGTAATGATAAATGCCGTGTAATTCATTTAACCGCCTATCATGCAATGCTATTTTACTGATATCGATCATTTTAATAATGCAAACACATCCCAAATGATTTCTACGATAATTGGCGACACAGAGTGTAACAGCATTTGACTATTCTCCGGGCAAACTTTATTTCAGCAAACAGATGCTTGAAAATATCAATCCTATAAGACATAAGAAATCAAACATTTTTATCAAACACGTACTGAAATGAACCACGATACAATATGATCCGTCCCATAATACTACCCACGAGAGCGTTAATTCCAATCCACAAAATTCTGCACACCCACTCGAACCAATACCTTGACATCTCCACCACCACTCTCCCCAACGAATTCGTTTCATCATAAAATTCCAGTCCCCCGTTCTCGAACTCTTCCCAACCACCATGCCCGAAGTCCTGAGAAGCTAAATGTCTATAGCTCTCGGATACCTGTTCAACCGCTTACGGTGATTGACATCATCATTAAGCCGAACTTCAAGCGCACCCACGACCGGTACGTGCGAACCCATAGGCGGCCCAGGGTTCGTGTATGTACACTCGCGTCGTGCATCTCTCAGCCCGTGCATGTGCATGATCGCTGGGTGGACGCTGCGAGGGTTGAACGAGCCCGAGCGGTGGAAAGGAGATGGCGATGATGGCTATAGGTAGCCGCAGAAGGCTAGGTGGCGCGGGTGGCTCGGAGAGTTGGGCTGAGGCAAGGGTGTTCCCGATATGATTAATGCTTAGCATGCGTGTTCATATGCGGAGGACAGCTGTGAGTGACTTGCACTCCGCCCAAACGACGTCCATTCGGCCGATTCGACGTCTGTGTGCACTCGTACGTGCGCTTACGTACGCGCGCGCCTCGATTCGCGACGTCGCGCGACACTGTGTTTCGAATACGCGACGTGTTCGACACGTATTAACTCGTATTACGTCTATGATGCGGGTTGATGTTGCCTCTTGCAGCCGTGACACCCCCTGGCTACCCTTCCCACCCCGTCAACCGCACACTCCCAGTTTATGTGGGTCAAGTGTGTGCATGTATGATAATGTTTGGTGTCTTTCAGACATTTTAGACGGCTGCACGGGGTGTGGAATCGAGAGTTGTTGTGGGGGGATGTTCGTTGTAATTGGATCTTGGAAAGAGTGAATGGCTGGGTGGTTTTCTTGGGAGTCGTAAAGCGTGTAATTGAACCTTGTTTTTTTTTATAAAAGATAATACTTTATTCGTCGCCATGGGCGACATTTTGTAATACTGTTTGGTCAAATAGATAATGTATTCCAAATAGCATCGAGATAAACTACAGATCATACTAATTTCTTTATTTTTAAGAAACGCAACAGAGTTATATATCAGGGCAATGGAATGATATGAGAAGGTTATTAAGGCCAGAACTGGAGTATGTAGTTGGAGCTGTCTAATTTTTCAGGGAACAAGAGTAGTTTATTCTCAAGAAAAGAAACAAAGTTAGTAACTCAAGTACCTATAAACAGCCACATGTTTAAAAGTGTTCCCCGTTTAATTCATCTTTATAATCAACTTACGAGCTTGTGCAACAACTCGATTTCATCCTCTATAATATTAATAATTCAGTAAACTTCAGATATTCAGATTATACATATGTTTGCCTTGCAGTATCTTTTAAACGACCTTTGAAATTGCAGCTAGTGATTCCCTTTCGCATGAAAATATTTTTTATTCACAAAGGATAGTTACTGAAAAGCGTGAAGACTGTCATTCTTCATGGTACGTACTAGGTGTCCCGTGGGGTAGGGGGTGGAATGACGAGGAGCATGTGCGAGTACCGACTTAACGCGTCACCCATTTACATGTTAACGTCGAAAGGGGTCAGCGTACCGTTAAAAAGCGACGTTTATAGAACGCGTTCTACGCAGACTCGCTTTCGGTTAATCCGGCTGTTCCCTGTTGGCAAACACAGATTTCGCTGGTCGTCTACTGCCGACCTTCACCAGCGAATACATTTCTTCCAATGTTTTTTCGCTGTATCTTTGTTGGTCTTTATTTCCCTACGCCTCGATTTGTGCTAATATAAAGTTATTTCCCTTTTGGGATTCATTTTTCTTCGTTTGGGGAAGGCGGACGAATAATTCCAATGAAAATGTAGACTAACGAGGGATGTCGCTGGAGTTTGATTTGATTTAAATTGTGTGCAAAATGTCGGCGGAGATGCAGAACAGGACGTGAATTTTTAAGGATTGTATCTCAAATATTTTCGAGGAAGACGGTGTAAAATATTCATAACGAATGCCAGATGTTTTAATTAACCATTTGTATTTTATTCAGAAATCGTGGCTACGTATGAAATGGTATGTCAATTTATATTCAACTTCATTCCATATCCAATATTAACTTAATAATGGGAGAGATGGTGGTTCGTTATCGAATAAAAATTGCAAAGGGTTTAATTGGAAATTAAATGATGAAATGAAGAATGAACCTCAATTACAATTCCAATCCTAAAGTGCGGATGTCTACAGAATAAGTCACTGCAGCCGAACAGATGAAATAACAACTCTACTTCCACCATTAGCACAAAATACTTCAGCGCAGTTGCATTCTATTACAATAGCCGCATTGAATAACTGGATTCATTTCTGCGTACATACTACGGCTATCTACACTAATTTAAAGGAAATTCATTGCATTCCCAACAAGTTAACAGAATCCAATGAAACAGAAACCACCGCACAAAAACGACATTTATGCTCCAATAAAACGTAACCACGTCTAACCACCTACCACCCCTGTCTCAAAAACACCACTCCATAAACTCTCCAACTTTACACCCCATAAACGCATTCCGCGCGCTAACGCATAAGCCCCAGAGCAGGGACGAGCATAATGCAAAATCGCGATCCAGCCATTTCAATTATTCCATCGCAATTACTTGCACAGCCGTGACACGTTAATCCTCTCGCGCGAAAATCTCGCCGACCCGTTCCACATTCTTTTTTTCCCACCCCTACCACTTAGTAAAGCCCGACAGTTCGTATTTTACACCGCGTCACCGTCGTTCCATCCATAAATTACATCGAACGAACGTGTACCAGTAATCGAGGATGCAAGAAAAGTCACGCGTAAACTATTAATCGATATTCCATTTGCATCGACTTCTCGTGACACGAGTCCCAGCTTGAAACAACAACAACAAAAAATAACAACCCCCCGGACGATTTCGCAGTTTGTTAGTAATTCCTCTTGCTTAACGCGTTCGCTTTTGCTCTAACCGGTGTTGCAGATGGAAAGATTGCGTTGGTAATTACGTCGCTACCTGTTTTAATACGGACAAGGAAATGGGGACACACGGCCTGGCAAGAAATAGTATCGACCGTAATTCAAGAGTACACGGGACTTGCTCGTTACGCGATACAAAAGAACAATTCTACAACTGTCGGGTTATTACCCCGTTCGCCGGCTTCTTTGTGTTGCTAGATTAAGCGGGCAGTAAAAAGTCGAATGAAAAGCGAAACACGGAAGCTGGAATGCGCGGTTCTGTTGTTGATTGTCGATAGATATGGGGTGCAGAGATTTTGGTCAATTGGTTAATGCGTTGGTTGCTGTTTATATTTTATAAAAGTAAAATTAATATATTCAAAGTGGTCCATGGTTCTTTCTTGTATGAATTTAGACTTGGGTGCAACGCAGGGGAAACTGCGACCTCGATGCAGCTTTTGAAAAATATTTCTACGGCTGATTACAGAGATTTTGAGATTTTTCCGGGTAACTATATATTCATATAATAACACATTTTTAGATAAACATATTATAAAAAATAAAAACCCTGCAGAGAGGGACAGCATTGGTACCAATGCGTGTTGTTCCATTGTATCTGGCCCGACTTGCTTATCTAGCAGAATTATGTCATTTGGCTGTTGAAGTGGGCCATCCTTTTCAAGCACACTATCCTCGAAATGCTGCACCGCCTCGTGTGCTTACGCCGCCGACGTAAACTACATACAAAATCCATTTAAGCGGGCACCGAGTAAAAAGTTATTCGTAAAAACCGGGAAGAGTTTCAACAAACGCGCGGCACAAACAGCTTTTTCCACGATCTGGTTCACAATGTGCCGCAGTATATTGAAAAAAAAGAAAGGGAGAGTCGCAGAAAAAGGAAACCGGGAGGGAAAAAGAAACGGGGGAAAGTTCGGCTGGAAAGAAACTTATTCCTTCGTCCTTTATATTCGCCCAACTGTTTGCTCGACTGTTCGTCGTGTTTGTTTCGGAGATTGATACGAAAAGATTTAAAGTCCCCTTATGTGGAAATTGTTTAGTCGTCCCTTGGTGCAGCGATTCCGTACAATACATTTCGCAGTCGAGGCGAACGAAATCCATATTTAAGCCGGGCACGACCGAAATGTCGAGGACGAAAGGATTCGTGCAGCGCGAAACATTATTACGACGAAATCGTTCGTTCGCGGTTACCGCGGTAGTTTGTTTGTTATTACCAATATCTTGAAGAAGTTTTCCGCTTTTCGAGAAGGGTAACGATCGATCGAGAGCGTTTCGCCCGGCAGGTTTATTCGCGCATGTTTACTCGTTCTAATTCATTTTTTTCTTGTCGAGGCGTGATTGAACGACTTTTACCGAAGCCACTTCGGTACGGACTGAAGAATAGTGCGAATGAAATATTGCGAAGTGGACGAAAATGGCAGTGCAATTTAATTTAGTGTGCGATATTATTGGTATACTGTTTCTGTTTCAACAACCACGGTGTGAAATAATTTGTTTTCGTAAGTGGTATGAAGAAACAGCTTGCTGGATTAAGGTTTAAATGGTGTAAAAATCGAGATTTCCTGTTTGTATTTTCTTTTATTATTACGGCCTTTACCAGGTGATTCTGATGGTAAATTTTGTAGTAGGAAAAGACATTACGAATAAATGTTCGAATAGATGTATACCTAGACAGGTTAAATTATTAGAGCATTTCTTTTCTAGACATTTAATAAATTAGGCAAAATACAAATATCGCAACAATTACTTCTGGCGACCCCGGAGGAATAAGGATAAAACAATATCTTGTAGTAGATCAATCGTATGAAATCTTTTTCCCTAAAATATAAAGACAGCACTATTCTAAATAAACAAGAAAACCACGTCGAAAAAAGAATACAAATTTTTTTACACACCGCGTTAAACACAGTACATCAGCATATGTTTCCTTGCTTTTGTAAAGCAGGATTGCACAGAGTTCAAAAATAAACTAACGTGTCTGTCGCAAGATCGAAATTCCCATTTCATAACACCGCTGCGAATTTGTTGAGCGTAAAACGAGCTTAAAGTGGGTCAAGAAATAAAACGGAGAAGCGTTGATATACACGTTTTGTACAACGTACTGGCGGTCACTATGGTCGCAGTAACAATGAAAAATTAAAACCGGTCACCGGTGCCATTTCAGACCATTCGTTCTACGACATGACTGAGTACCGGAGGAACCAAAAAACACGGTACTGGGTTGGTCATCCGGTCTGTACAGTGTTTTCCTGACGGGAACGCGAAGTGCAACTGATATACCTGTAAAAAGTCGATGGTCAGCTTGAACGTGAAGTGTTCGTTGTAAAAGAATTTTCTACGGCACGTTAACGCCGGAACGGAATGTTTGAATGCCGACAGATTTTTCAATTTCGCCGGCCATGCTCGGTAACGATTTATACATTGACCGTTGAAATCGAAGCACATACATGTGGTTGTAAATTTCTAATGCAACTGGGTTTTTAAGGGTCAGGCACAATTTGATCGATGTATCGTGCCAGAATGGACGGTAATAAATTGGGAAGTTATTGGATATTGCACGAAATGGGCCAACTTCTAGACAATTGAATGTTTGTAAGATAGTACAGAATTTTATGGTGGGGAAAGGTATGCGTTTGGAAGATACTGACATTTTTATGTTGGAATAGATTTCCAGGTATGTAATTCGAATGAAACTTTTCTAAGCAGTTCTGCGAGGTAATTAAAAAAAGGAAGGGTTAATATATCGATAAATGTTTTCTCAAGAAGAAACACGTAGAAGGAAAATATCAAATCGAGGCCCATAACGAAAATTGGGATTATTAAAACACGAAAACAAAGATTAAATTGACTGTATGTGCACTGTATACAATCCAGAGTAAACCCCACGGGATTAAGATGTATGTTTTATATTAATTGAAATTTTACAAACATCGCCTAAATAGACTATAACTAATCAGGTTAAAAAAAGTGCAATATATTTCTTATAAATTTTATGCATACTGCATTGTACATTATATTCAATGTTCATTCAACATGTCAATGACTGAACTTTATAAAATACGATACTCATTTTCCCTATAATAGTATATTGTAGTATAGAACTCTCCATGCATCTATACATACATACAATATTGTACATACAATCTAAAAGCGCTCTAAATCGAATGTACCATCAACTTCTTAATAACGTTGCCGACGAAATGAACGAATTGTCTTCGGAGACAAGCAATTTTCCGGTGCTGCGTTTATTTTCTCTGCCACGGGCATGCCGTTCCGATCAACGGGCAAAACAAATAAACGATCGAAAACGTGACCGGAAGTCGGATCTCTACGAACAAAAGCGACTTTGCTTTACCGGTTTAAACAGCCCCGCGACGACCACTGAGCGCTTTTCACCGCGAAAACAACGTTGACTTTGCTGCACCATGCCTCTTTATTTAAACGATAATCAGAACCACGTTGCTCCGGCGAAAATAGTATCGCGGAAGAAGCAACGAGATTCTACGAGGACCGAGTCTCGCACGACCACAAATTTGCTGGCCCGTGGAAGCATTACGTGGGGTGGAAACAAGAAGGAAAGAAATCGGTGCTTCTGCGTTTCTTTTAGTATCCCTGGCGCTTGGTAAAAGGTTAATTGCAAGACCTCAATTATCAAACCTACCTACTGCTTTTAACAGTTTACATACAGCGTGTCTCGTTTTTTTTATTTCGTAGTTTTGGTATAGTAGAATAAGGATATATGTATAGGTAGCCCTCGCACAGCGCGAATATTCCGTTCCATAAAAATGCCGTGTTATGCGAGTTCCACAAATCAAATTTTATTTATGCTTATAGACTTAGTACGGGAATAGTAAAATTGATACAGAAATCAATTGAACGATGTTATCGTTATATTACATTCCTAACCTTAAAATTAAACACGGGACAGTCGAACCATTGTACGAGTAACTTTATTAACAGACATTATTTTTCTCTGATATCTATGTAATAATAATTCGCCAGCAACATTACCTACTCTCGTACTCATACATTTTCGTCACAAAAGAAACAAAAGGAAATACAGCACAAAGAACACGCCGCAAAAATTCGTATTTAAAACCCGCTACTTATAATCCTTCATTATTTTCACCGAGCACAAAGCACTGTCCCCACCTAATCGCATTTATCATCGTGCAAATAACAAGCTGCAGGTATACGAAATTCAAAGCCGAATTAAACGCTTCAAGTGTCGACGCCGCAAAAATGTACAGATATTATTCGTGTTAAGAGTTGTAACGCGTAAAACCGAGCAAGAATCGCCAGATATATACTTGCTGACTCACAGAATTTCACATACGGAAATTGTACACTTATCCTAGGTTGGCGACCTGTCCGAGAACGCCTTATCGAATCGACAATCCGTACGTAATTATGTACCACACTAATTCGTAGAAGCACCCATGGCTCGTGTACCATCGAAATAGAGAAGGAAAGAGGGGACATCCTGCGAATAAAATTTCCACGACTGCTCTACCTGATATCCGTGTAAAACTTGTATTTTCGGCCGGCAACCTCTCCAGGCCAGGTATAAGCAGAAGCCATATCCAATCAATTAAGTGTGCTCCTACCTCGGCGTTCAAGGACCGGAGAAGGAAATTCCCGCCTTGGTGAGGGCCTGGAAAATGGTCAGTTCGGTTTTAACCACCGAAACGGGAACGTGTGCGTGCGTGCTTGGGTCGTGAGAAAAGTGTGGCTGGATTTTGAAACCTGGAGGAAATAATCCAGGGTGTATATATGTATATACCTGTGTGTGTTTCTATATTTTTAGAAGTTCGTTTTTTGTCGAGCGTCGGAAGGAAGACGCCTGTGTGAAACTGTGTGAAGCTGTGTTTTGGAGAAATTGAAGTATAAACGAGTGTTTGTACACTTGTATAAATTTTGTACGCATTTTTTCACTGCGTACATGTACCTATATACGTACATTTGTATACGTATTTGGAAGATTTTTGTTGAATCTAAATTCTTTCTAACGCGTGAGTGAAAATTAGAAAGTTTATTCACACGTGCGTGCTTGGGCTGTGAAAATATTGTTGATTCTAAATTCTGTTTCAAATAATACGCATGTGCATAAACGATATATGTATAATGCGTCTGTGTGTGCAATGTGTTTGTAAAAATATTGGTCGAGTGTGAAGCACGTGTAGTGAAGTGCACGTGGTTTGAATAAATTATTAATTCAACGCAAACAGGGTTGAAACGTAAACAAGTGTATGCGTATCTCGGGGGATACTGTAAACAAATTTCCCACGTGTTGCTAACAATCGAGAAGAAGAAAAAAAGAAATGTGGCGTCGGGAACGTGCATCTGTGGATTCTGAAGATGTCGAGTCGTGCTTTCTTCTGGCGTGATTCTCAGAAATCTGTGTCATGGCGTTCGAACCGTACGGTGTATTGTTGCCGGTCCTACTCTGCACGTGGTTGAATATCTGAATAATACATTTGCTATATTCTGTTTAAATTGCACCCGGTGTTGCAGAGTTGTGTTCGAATATTTGACGTACGTGCCTTTCGTTTGTGTAACGAAACGAGTGTATTGTGTAAATCAAATGCAGTGTTTACTATAGCTGACTGTTGCAGTGGATAACTTGTGCTCCGTTTGGATACTTGTATTGTGAGCGGTCACGATTGTAAGTGAACAGAAGTTATTTTTTCCACGCGTTCTTGTTCATAAGCATTGGAATAGGTAGAGCACATGATATGTTCCGATGCTTCGATAGATTTCGTGTGATTTTTATTGCATTATTTATATTGGTGAAAGAATGGGTCTAATATACAGAATTGTAAGAAAATTTTGTATAGAACGATTTGTATAGAACGAACGATAGACACTGAGTTAATTTACTGATCAAATTAAATGAAAAATAAATTGAATTACTTGAGCTTGAAAACTAATATTATATATGAAAACTAAATACATATACGTCAACTGCTATGCACTTAAATTTTGTATTCAATAGAGTAATTTTCATGAAAATGTGTGTGGCGAAATTTGATGGCAGCAAAGTATAGAAAATCTAGAGATCGCTATATCGATCATGAAAGTAAACTTATACCTATCCAATAAATAATTCTGTGTTTGTGAACTTTTATGAACGTTTGTGAACACTTTTATGATTCGCCAAGGTATTTACTGTGGCGATAATTTAAAAATCTGTCGGGGTACAAAAATAGAGCGTTGAATATTTATACAAAAATAATTCTCTATTGAATATATAAAATCTATTCTATATTTTGCAGTAAATACACTGACAATAGCGTCGATCACGTCTTTTGAGAATGCGCGCTCATGAATCTCACAATAAAATCTGCCTCACTCACGAACTTTTCCTGTCATACTTTAACACCCGAACGCACCTTTCTCTCGGTCTCTTTCTGAGCTCAGGCAAAGCCCCGGTATAGGCATTCCTAAAAACCACACAGGTATAGCCACCCGAACCTTGAGTAGTCGTACGCTCTTCATTCACATCTGCTCTCAGGCATTCGACCCAGACAATTTCCAGACGTGCCTAAAAATATCACGGGCATGCTGCAAACATTCACTTGGAAATCTCATTCCCACTTTATATTTAGAGGAAGTGTAATTGTCGAATTACTCAAATAAATAATGCGAGTATTTTTGTAATTCCCACTTATTTGATTACTATTATTCATCGTTAATAGGCGTGTGCATTTCAATTTTTATAATATATTTTATAATACGCTTTTCTGTTCGTGCTGTGCTATATTTTTGAAACCATCACATTTCCCATAGGATAATCGAATAATTTAAAGTCAATCATTCACCAAATCGGCTTTCTTAAAAATCAAATCACGTTCCAAGCAAAGACACCATCTCTCGACCAGTAATTCATCCCTTTGATTATCATCTAAACATATTATACAACATCGGTGTCAGACTAAATCTCGTCGAAGGGCGTAAGGAATAGCGAAGAAAGTGAGACGGTGCTAAGGCAGATTACGTCGGATCGGTGGATATCGTGGCGATCGAATTCGATTTGCAAAGCATAGGAACCGGGTCGATTGAAAATAGTTCAGTTTCAATCTCTTCCATCGCGAGACTACCCGAGTGCTCCTGAACAAACACCGACTCTCTGTGCGCGTCTCTGAAATCAATTCAAACGGAACAAGCGAGGTGTGTTAAGGCGGCTGAACCCGATAGAGGGACTATCCGTGGGGGTCGCGGTAGATAAGGAGATATGGCGGGAAAATTTGAACGGATAGAAGCGCTAGAAGAGCGAGGAAAGTCAAGGGCCGTGGCACGTTCTATCCGGTTGAATAAAAAGTCGCGAGACGAGCAAACGAGATGGAAACCTAACCACTATCTCCGCGGTCTGGTCGAATCGAATTCACGGTTCCCCGATGGGGAGGGAATCCCCGGAAAATCTTGTTGCGCGTACTATCGATAATGCATCCCTCGAACATCGGCTTACTGACGCAAGTAAACATATACCTGCACAAGTGCATCCTCGAGGATTCTTACGATAAACGGGTGACGGTTGCTGTGCGCATTGAGATCCACTTAAGAGGGTATTTGTGTTTTGAACTTTGGAAGAATCGATTTTTAATTGAATGCTTCCCATACATAGAGTTTCACGCAAACGACACATAAACTGTAACGCGTCTTCCTCGAAACCTTGTTTTCTGTCATGGCTGACATGATATCTCAAGATTATAAGTTATATTTGTAGGCTACAGGGAAAGCACAACGAATAGAATTATTTCGAATAATATATTTCATACGCATACATCTAAATGATATTTCCTCGTTGTCTTCGATCTATTCGTTAAAATGAATGAAGTACAATAGAGAATAACGAACTAATATTTAGCCACACTTTCCCTGTGATTTAATTTAATATTGGCGATAGCTATTAGCTAGGCACTACGAAATTTATGAACCTTTACTATGCAAGATCTTAAAATTTAACTGAACCAATCCACGTTTTATAAAACAATACAACCCCAAATCTCCGGAATAACAATTCACTTTAATATCTACCATTAATATCCGCGATTATACATTTACCTACATCCGTATAACTTTTGCCATTGACTCTGTCGAATCTATGTCAATATTAATAAGTGTTACATTCATGACCCCATATTGTGCATTGCAATTTCCTATATTTCCCGTTAACCCTTAACAAAAACCCACATCGAACCATTACATGTAATTTCATCCACCATGCATCCACGAGTGCTTTGTGAAAGGAAGAGACAGTATCGAAGAAAGCGTCGAACGGACGTTCGCGTTTTTGGACATTATCGGATGAAAGTGGCTATGGATTATCGTTTTCACTGGCTCGGAGAACCGACCTGACAACCACAAAAAATAACACGACTTACGTATCGACATCAAGGCGAGCCCGTTCGCGACTGACACGTTAATATAATAAAAAGAAAAAGCAAACAAAAAAACACGAAAAATCGAGAGTCGGCGGAGAACTAAAACTATTACTGCCAGTGTATTGTTCGGTGTCTAGCGACGAGAGGCAGCTCGCCCCATTAGAGCGCGTTGTGTTTCGACTCCGACAAATATTTGCCAACGGTGAAACAGGAAGACTGATATACAACGCGGCGAGCACATAATGGAAAAACTAGCAGAGTCCACGATGTAGGGATTGATAGTGCGCCGGTTATTTATATCCTGCACGTTAATCCATCTAGCGATCGTTGGAGCCGTGATAATACGTATAATTCGAGTAATCGTGAATCTTTGTCGATGTTCATCGAATAAGGGTGCAAGATGAACGATGCAACGAAACGTGTAATGGAGATCTGGCGTGATTACAGGTTGATAACATGGAGAATTTATTGGGTTGTATATAATGTTCGGTATTTTTATATATTATTTTTTGGATGTGAATACGTAATTCATTATCGTCAAATATATTTAGTGTAACAGATAATTGCACCGGTGACGATGAAAGTGGTGTAACAATAAGTCAAAGATAAGTTAATAAATTTGTCTTTTATGTCATGTTTGTTTAGTGAAAAGAGTTTAATTCATGCCTATTTTTAAAATTCGAAATGAAACGAAAAATTTATGAGTTCAGGCTATTTTCATAATTGCGAACCACCATAGGTCAGGTTTACATCACATTTACATTAGTATAACTTTTCTATTTCAAACTTTCGAATCCCGAATGTAATTCAAGTATAGAACTTTCAAATGAAAAGTTATGGTAATTTAAAATCAGGATGGGTTAACGCAAAGCTGGCCACAACACGGGGTTTAAATCAGCATTTAAATCCTGCTTATCGAAACCAGAGATACGTTCAAACTGTGTTTAATTATTTCTATACAAATTACCGCCATTGAAACACGAAAATCATTTTTACGCCCCTTTATCTGCACTACAGTCGACTCAAACTGAAATATAACAGCCCTCCAGTTTTAGTCGGCCAATAACTAAACAGCACGGAAGATGCTCTTACTCTTCTTGCTTCTTGATGGTTATGGGCCTCGCGAAACTGCCGCGGCGCATAAGTATGCATTTCTGCTGGTTATTACACGTATAAAGTATCCGATTTAACGTCGCCCTTCATCCCTCTTTCATTCGTTCCTTTCCGTCTTTCGTCTCTAGCTGAAAACCGCCGCCGGGACCAACACCACCCTCCTCATCCCTCCACTTCCACGTTTCGTTTGTTCCAGAATTTTCCACTCTTTATTCCACGCGAGGCAACGTTCTTCTCCCCCTGACCTCCTTCCCCTTTATTCCCGTCCGGGTGAAATAATTTAATTCGTGTTACGGCCGTTACGAAGGTAAGAAGTGCCGTGCTGGATGGTACGCATTTGAAATCGAGAGAAGAAAGAGGTTTTCGTTGGTTGCGCTCTGCAAGCGATGGTGGTGGCGGTAGTGGTGGTGGTTCTTTTCACCTGGCGAAGGAGCAGCGTGAAAGAAAAGGGGGCTGCGGTTCTTGCCACGTAATAGACGTTGCAACCGAGATGCTGAGAATTCCTTCTGATGGAATATGTCGAAAATGGAGGATATTTGAATGGAGCCCGGGCTTCGAGGTAGCTCGTGTGTGTGTTTGTAAATGCGCCAACCATGGCGATAAGGTTTTGTTTCGTCGCGTTCTGTGTAGGCTCTGGGCCTGTAGCTGAAAGGGGGCTTCTCGTTGTTCGGGTTAACTTAACTTTTAATTCTTTGCGGGAGGCTTGTTGGGAATTTGGAATTCCACGGTGGATTATTTTAAGGGTGAATTATAGTATATACATATAGGTGTGAAGGAATTTTTAAATTGATATAACCAGTAAACGAGGAATAATATGCTTTTGGTTATTCAAGTGAAACGTTTCATTGTTGCGTTTTCTCTCGTTTATTTCCTCCTTTGAACGTCTGTATAGCGTGAACATTTTCATAACGTGTAACCTTTCCTTTATGTACAATTAGAAGGTGCCTGGGTTGTATCAAGGATGGTTTCGAATTTAAAAAATTCCAATTCAACCCGTTTCGTTGCATGAAAAATAATTAAACTATTTTCTGTTTACGTCTACTAATAATTCAAGTATTCTATACTGTCGACTAATGTGTATTAGTGTATCCAATTCGTTTTGCAATTGTTATCCAACAGTTATATAACGTTGCTGTTTAGTAAGGAGAATGATTGGCGAGTCCTTCTGAAATCAGCAGCAATAAGCGTAATTATGCGGCCTACATTTTTAACTCTTTTCGTGAAATAGCATGACTACGGAACACAGGCGGAATTAAATGTATTATGTATTATATAATAAGGTGCGAAACAAATGTATCTGCGCAATGACAATAATTACTTTGATCTCCTGGCGAAACTAATAACCGAGCCCTATACGAGCTCTGCTGCCTTCTTCACTATGACAGTCATTACGGGCTCTTCGTTAGTCACGGCAATTAATTATCAACCTGCTGTGAAACTCGTGCTCGGTACAAAGAGAAAGCGTATCCGAGCTTGACTTCTCCGCTGGTTAACAAACCGTGAACTACCAAATGTCAATTATCCATTTGATCGCAAAAAGATGACACAGAGTTTTTTTTTCTAATTACATAATTGGTACTGCTCTTCACTGTCTTCTTAGTACTTGTATGTGAAGTGGATCTTCATTGTACGTTAACGTGCAAACGTTTGCAAATAGGATTCAGAACGAAGATATGAGGATATGGGAAAGGGGGCGAATTTAAGTCAATTTTATAAGGCAAACATAGTGGCAATAGAAGGGAATACTTTGCTTCAAATTTATTTCGCTTGGGAAAGCGTAACCAGTTTCATTAAGATAAAAAGTAATTTAATTTAATTGCTTTAATTTTTCACAGTTTTATTAAATTTTCACTGCTGCAGATTCTTGAGAAAATTCGTTGTGTACTTATGAATTGAACGGTAGGGCATATATGAAACTGGAACTTATTATAATTAAATCATACCGCAACATTCTTTTTAGTATTATTTCTTTACTCTTATTTATTGTTTAATTATAAATTTTGATCATCAGTACGCAATGATTGCTTTAACGAAAGTCCTTAAAATTTAAGGAAGTTTCCATTAACTTTGGTGGACATTAAATAATTAATTAATCCCGAAGCAATTACATCAGTTGTGCAATGAAAAGACATAGGTACTCGCATACCATATGACACGTTATACATACACTGAAGCCTATATGCTTAACATGAATAACGTCGAGGTTATATTTTACTTTCCGTTTTAATCATACGTACCTAGTTGGGGATTCTACGTGGACGTAACTTCCACGTCAAGTTCTTCGATCGATCTCATCTCAATTATTAATATTCGCCAGTCTCTATGAATATAACAGAGAATTAGTTCCTGTTGACAAGGAATGTTTGAGTGCATCCGACCATTATCGATGAAACTTTAAAATGCGAGAAAAGCGATTTTTAAAACGCAGTGTAGTATTGAAATGCGATTATCTATTTGTATAGATAATGTATAGAGAAATATTGACGTAGTATTATTTTCATGTAATTATTTACTTGGTTCAATAAACATTCCAATTAGGTCTTTCTAATGAACAAATTGTTCTCACTTATTATTTATCCCGAACCATTTTCTTTCTTCATTACGATATTTTTAAATTTACTTATTTTTTAGAATTCCCCAACCTTTTGGACGCGTTTTGCGCGCGTTTCAACCTTCCATTAGCACATTATCGTCACATTTCATCACATTTCATATTCATTATATGTACATACATACTCTCGTACCACTTATAAAATTTCACTAAAACCAGTTATATACATTATCTCTCAAGTTTCTTTAGAAAAATATTTCCCTTCATGTTTTACTACAGGCAGGAATTTCAGCAAAACATTTATCCCGGGTTCATTTAAAGACTTCTTTAAAGTCGAATGAGGTGTATTAAATTTCTCCAACACATTAAATTCCACTGTGTCTCATTACCCGAAAACCATACAATTAAAAAGAAAAATGCAGCACGAATCAAATCAACTATTTTCACGTTCCCCGAACTTCGGATTATTTTCATATATAAACTTACACTCTTGAATGTTTTAAAAATTATGAAAATTAAAGAGAAGCTTCAATAACGAAAGCAGTGTCGTATAAAAAGCTGCATGTCATATGGTAGCTTTTTGTGTTTACCACGAAGTACTTCTCGCGAAAAATACTTTTTGTGATATCATCTTCCATTTGAAGGTGGATATCGTATAATCCCTCTTCTCTCTTTTACTCGGTACTCCAACGACATGCAAATTGGAAAGCAGTCCGAATTAAATGGAATAGCTTTTATTGCTTTACGTCCCGCGTATTCTAATGGGTGAAGTAGGTTACAAGGGGGATGTTGCGGCCGTAAAATAAGGGTAGTACAGTTGAGAAAAAAGGTCGATTTAATGGAGGCTGGCGCGGACACGAGGAAACGCGGGTCTAAGACAAAAGATCCATTACGTGGAGTCAACGTCTGTGCGGGGGACACGTGGGAATAGTAATAGTAATTGCCGGAAATCCCTCTCACGTTAGTTACTCGGGCAGAGTAAAAGGGGCACATCTGCGGAGAATGTTTATGACGCGGGGCATCTGTTTGACAGACATTGCACGGATACTTTCCCTTGCAAATTGCCAAAATACCGGCCGTCAATATTTTATGGAGCTTTGTGAGTTATGGATAGGGCAGGCGCTGCTTCGATTTAGTTTATCGTTGATAAGGGATCTCGAGAGTGAGGCTCATAAAATTCATCGAAGAAGAGATGTTAGGAGGGAAATTAAATATTAGCTGTATTCGGCTGATATGTAATACATATTTGTAGTTAGTACTAGTTCGAATTTTATTAATACCGAGGGCATAGAGAAATAGTGTACATAGATGAAGAAGAAATATTTTATATAATTGTAGTCGTTTCAATGTCATCTTAATGCATATTGAAAATATGTTGGCCGTGTTTTACTCCATTCACTCATTCATGTGAGACCTTGTCCTATTGAATATATAATATTAACCGAAAACTCAATGCAACACATAGAATGTAAAAAAGAAATGCTTCTAATATAATGTCATTAGTAGCTGACATTAGATTAGTAGTAGCTAAAAGGCTGAGCCTCAAACTGCACATTTACAATTATTTCCATAAATTTATTACATCGCATTTATATTTTCAATTATAGCTCAGTTTATTTACAAATAATATTTGTACCATGAGTAACAAAAGTGTCCACGAAGTTATCACATTACAATTATAACAACTGAGTTACTCTACTCTATGTGTTACTCTAATTTACCAGTGTTCCATAAATAATATTCATTCCTCTACAAGGTACCTTTTACTATCAACATTTACATATACTATATCTAAGTACATATCTAGTAATGTACATAGAAAATTTACCTCCTCCAATCACCATAATTCTCCCATACAAACACTTCTCGCTTCATATGAAAGTATAATAAAGACATTACTGCTACAGGGGATGTTTACAATTCTAATACGCGGTACATTACAAGAATAAAACGCACCGGGTAGATTGCGAATTGATGCAGCCCGCTGCGACGCACAGAATTAAATGCCCCCGCAAAAATTGCCCCTTTTCTCCATTTAGGGTGAGAAGGGAATTCTGTAATAAGTCAGAAGTAATTCGCGTGTCCCAGAGGGCAGCGTAAACCACGTGGCACTATGTGTCTTCAGAATAATTAAACACTTTGGAGGGTTGGTGTGCTTCCGCGCTTGGAGCGTGGCTAGATTGCCGTCGTAAAATCTGTCTCCTCAAGCTTTTCGGTTTGCCTTATAAATGAATGCCCGCCGTTCCTTGAAAACAGTCCATCATTCGTGGCGGCAGAGAGGGTGAATTTAACGGCAGCAGGATCCTCGACAGACCTAGTGTCTTTGTGGGCCAACGTTCAATCAGACTCGATCAATAGCTTTCAGACCGTATTCGTGATACCGTATTCAATTAATATAGTCGTGAAAGTGGAAGCACTTTGTTATGACTTCGGGCAATATCTGCGATTGTCCTATTGGTAATTTCACTGCTGTAGAGTCTCGGCCGAATCTTTGGTGGTAAAGTTGAAATGATCGTAGTTAACGCTTAAATCTGGCTAGTTCGATGGATTGGCAATATAATCGTGAAAATTTCTTCAATTTTAAGGAAAGTCCAATGGGTAAAGGGGTGGTTCCTTCGAATAACATTTTCAAGTTTATCATACTAATTACATAAATTGTGTGCAATACATTTGTGTTTTAAACGCACTCTTTTTGATAAATATTGATTCAGTTATTAAATGTACTCTGGTATTGAGTATATACATACACAAATATTGGTGCGAAAATTTGCGTGATGTACTTCTAGTACTTGAAATTAATTGAAATTAACCAAAGATTAATCCTACTAGCCCGGATTCTACCCCCTTTCTCAAGTTCCATTCAATGTGTTCCTGGTTTCATATTATTACTTGCACAACACATAGTGGCCCCTTTATTCACTTTAATAAAAGGCTTTTTGTTTCAATGTTTGTACAACCATACAGCATAGAACTTTCCGTATCATGAAACTGTTTCTCGGTCCTTTTCCGTTTCGGTTTCTCATTTTCCCGTGGTCGTTTACTCTGTGAAATAAAATCTGCAGACGCGTGGAAATTCACTTCTCTCGATGAACTATTAAAACGAGTCGAGGCTAATAAATGCTGTACTTTTTGAAATCTGTAATAAACTGCGTATTAAATAACATCTATTTTTTTAGTGCATACACAGAAGTTTTCAAACGTACAGTATGTCACTAATTATTTTGTTTTGTTCTGAAAATATGTATGATGAAATTATTCTCGTAACGATTCTTTTATTTTGTTAAATCATTAATTACTGTGATTTCAATGTCAGCTCCTATTTTTTCAACAATTTTATTGCGTTTTAAAGAACGTTCAACGTCGAATAAGTAGTTAAATGCAAGCACTAATTATCCCATGCTTTTATAATTTTCGTAGCAAACTTCGTTTTTGTTCAATCTTTTCCACTGAAGGCCTGCGGATAATTGAAAAGACCTTAAGATTTCTATTTCATTCCATCGAAGCAATAGTAATACATGCAGCTGACGTCCTCTTTCTTTCTCTTTCAGAACATTCTCTTGGCAAAGTGACGCTCAAGGCAGCCACGGACTTCTCGCTCCTGTCTAAATTAAGGGTAAGCACCCCTTGCGCTCGCATTTTCAATTATACCAACAGCAGAGTTGCGTTCGAACCTGCAACTTGTCGGAAAGCAACCTATTTCAATTTGTTCGAGGCTCCGCCGTCCCACCTCGAACGTTTTCTTAGCCAGAAACGATTAAGTCGATAAATTTCAAAAAGTTTCCCGTCCAGTCTACGGCAGCGTGGCGCTTGTATTCCATTCTACCGTTTCCTGTTTTGCTAGCTGAGTTTACCTCCGCTTTACCCTTTTGCAAAACCGTCCATGCAATTTGATTTCCTAAACAGAGCAGCGAAACTCTTGAATTTTTATGAAAAAAGGGAGCAAAAAAGAGAGACCGAAGGAGAACTCCTCGCTGGGGGTCGTTCGGCCAAGTTGCTTTGTTTCCCGAAATTTCCAAGCTTTTCCGCTTCCAGCTAGTTTTTTTTCGGAGATAACAGAACCGAGGATTTCGAGCTGTGTTCTTTTGCGTATAATGAGATTACAAACAGAAGCGTTTGTCAACATTAGTGCCCAACATTAGTCCTTCTTGTGTACATTGCTATTCGGTCAATATGCTTTCGAAATAAAATTAATGTAAAGTGTTAATGGTTGAAGATAAAATTCAACAAAATGTTGTGGATATATTCTAACAAGCGCAGTTTTATTTTACAAAATTATTTCCTTCGATATTTTTGATCATTTGCTATTTATCTGATTATAAAACACCACGAATTTCTAACGGAGTATCCGCTTAACGCAAACCGTCATGGGAATTAATAGCACCAGTAATAAGCTGCTCGTTGCCATTGATGTGATACGGTCGCCACACCTGCAAGCTTTCAACTATCAGCAATCAAAGTAGGAAACTCATTGAATGTCGAATAACATCCAGCAACGTTATTAGCGAATTTCGTTATGAAACGTTCGAGAAACGCGCGTTTCTACGCGGTACCTTAATTTCCCTGAAAACTGGCACGGTAAAGAAGCACCCCCCATTTACCCTTGTCGCAAAAACTATCCGTGAAAAAGTAATTCGAGAAATAATTTCTTTCCGGCCAATAATATCTCGCGGACGGGGGTGGATCGCGATAGCGTATAGATATTCGGAATATTTCACGGAATCAGAAGTTTCTCATTTCCGTGCCCACGCCTTAATAAAACGAAACTCCAGTGGCAACGTTGAAAGATCAAAGGATCGCGCGAAAATAAAAATAAAATATATGCTCTTTCTGTCTACCGTCTACCTCGTGCCTTCGGGCTTTGAAAACTAAGTTTTGGCTCCTGGTCGCTCATTATGAGAAGGCGTGCCCCTCTAAGCTCGGTCCTCGAAACTTTTTTTGTTTCAAGATAAAATTAACGGGAAAATAACGGAGCTGTAGGGAAATAAATGATGGTGTATTTGGCTGGTATACAACGTATGTATTACGTTCATCAACGGGACGGATGATTTTAATCCTTTCAGTGAAAAATACTTTTAAAAGATCCACTTCAAACATATGTTTTAGTTGAAATGATTGAACGTTTGTTGCAATGTTAATTTCATGCCCCGAATAATTCTAATATTAGAGTTTCCTTTGACCGTTCCATATTTTTCATATCCTGCTTGAGCTCATAAAAGTCTCATTCTACACTGTTAATGCTTTCGTTAAAATTTCACTCATTTTCGGTCCGCATTGAATATTTTATCTTTACATTTAATGCTTTTATTGCGAAGCGTATATGTATGTACTATATATGTTTGTGTTCGCATATCAGAAATAAAAGTAAATTAATTAAGCGTATCATGTGCCCATTTACCCATTTAGTAATTTTAATAATATTATATCTTTACTGTCAGCACGAATATTTCCACAGAACGATGACTGGTATTTTGTTGACGATTGAAAATTGATTGAACGCATAACTTTATTACAAACGCTATCAAAAATTATCTATATTTTCTCATTTTTTTATAGACCTTCTGTCACACAAAGAACTTAATAATCATATCAAACACATTTTCCAAATTGCATTTAAAAATATATTTCTACGTCTTTAGAATTGCCTCGCATTCATTGCAATAGCAAAACGATAATATATGAGGTAAACGCAAAAACTTCCATCAGTGCAGTCCAGAATTGGTAACCGAACTTTCGAGGATTAATTTCAAGCACGTCAGCAAGAAGATTCTTTAACGAGCTTCTGATTAACGCCGTCATTGCACGAATTGCTCGGTATTTTGCCGTTGATTTACACGATCCGTCGAACTTATTTGAAAAGTTTACGCAATATCGTGGTCGCGGCACGCGGCCTGTAAATATTCAGAAAACTTGGAACTTTTGGCGAACACGATGGCCGCGCCAGAACGAAAGGAAACTTATGCTATTAGATGTGTTTCGATATCGGCAGAAACATAAGCTGCACGCTTTATAAACCGATGCTCGCCGACCATTTGTCTCGGGCAACTTCTTGCTACAATTTTCTTATACAGCCGTCTTTGGTTGCACAGGAAGATTTTCAGCATTGTATATAAAAAATGCAAATGCTTGTAATTAGATATTGGAGAACGAATGTTTGTGTAGATATAATATTTTTGAAATATGTAAAATATATGTATGTATATAAGACATGAATGTGTAAAAATTGATATACGTATGTAGAAAATATTGCATACGACTATTATTATTTTATTTATTATAATTCGTGTTTCCGTTTTAACTCATTTTTTGTTTTAGCTGTTTTCTGCTCAATTGGAGTACAATTACTTTATTTTGCATATTTCATATAAAATAGCACCCCTTAGTCTTATCACCTTTAAGAGGTTAGTCTTATGGTTAGTCTTATCACCTTTAACCTTATCTTTCAATCATCGAACACAATCTATTTATTACAATAAATACCCCACTGAAGGGTAGAGAACACTTTTCGAGAAAACGCGGCCACGTTTTCGCAGCTCCTGTTCAATATAAATAAAAATGGATTTTCGTGTGATTAAGGATGCTCCACCCGCCAAGGCGGCTAAGGGATTACCATTGCGGCAACAAACGATCGTTGTTGTCGTATGAGAAACGAAAGGAGAACCGGGAATAGGGGGTAACGATTTCCAATAGAATTTTAACGAGATCGCGAGTAATGGTGATGTTCTGTTACGTCACGCAGTCAGACTCCGCAACGCGGCAGGAAATACTTGTTATCCCAGACGTTATTCATCCGATTGATTTCTTTTCCATTTGCATTCATGATCGTTGGAAGAGCATAGCAAAAGAAAGACAAAAAAAATGGTAGACGAGTTCAACAAAGGCTGCTAATCATGCTTTTAATTTGTTTCCACCGTAAAAGAACTAGACGTCGTAAAAAAAAAATATCGCCGCAAAATTAAAAGGGATATCATGCGTTCCCGTACCTGTACTTTGTCCGATTGTTCCTTGATTTTTGTTTACCTAGAGCAGTTGGTACAATAATGTAGAAAGGAGGGACGGAAGTGACGTTGATAATTCCACCGGTTGGAAAAGGGGCACTTTCTGTCTTTTCCGTTTTACGTGTTTCCCGGTGTCGTTCTGGAATATTGCTGTGAAAACGAGATTCAGTCTCCACTCCCTTCTCCGTCGTTCTGAAAGAAAATTACCAAGGACATACCATCGCGGCGGAGCCTTTAAATCCCCAGGATACGACCTGGATAAATCACCTCGCAACTGAAGATTTACGCCAGCAGTTCTCATTATCTGGCCCGTTACCATAACGTGCTCATTATCGTTTGTCCGCAATTTTCAGGCAGCCACGCATTTTGCACGAGCGATTTTCCCAGCGATTAGTACGCTTACCGGGCTGTTCGTTTGAATTTTTTAGTGGCCCTTCGGTGATCTTTGTCTGTATCACGCTTGGAATATACAAACGACGTGAATGTAATCACCGGTCGTCGTCGAATCACGGATTTCTCGTTACGATGCTTGCAGATTTAATTTGAATCTGGATAAAATATTAGGATGATGATAATCGAAGTGGATTACAAACACAATTAGATGGAGCAATGTAGCATCAGTATTTCTACAGATTTTGCAATAATGTTAAACAGATATTGCTGAAAATATTCGTGTTACATACTTATTGTTCGTTAGATTTCATTTGAACTAATTGCAATATTTTAGAGAACTTTTTGATTTAGAATAATCGCAACATTAGAAGTAGCCAGAACTTCCATTATTTGTTTTCTCATGAAATCATGGAAACAATTGTATCATAAATAAATGAAAAATAAACATATGTGTAAAATGTTAATATCAGATATTCTCGTTAAATAAATTTACTTTTGTTGCAAATTTTTGCATGACAAATATTTAGCAATAGATAAAATGATATTAAACATAAGATATGAAAATGCAATTCAGCGTTTCAAATCAAACCCTTATTACATACTTTGCTTGTCTAATATAGAATTAGATATTTATCCTAATAAATGAAAAGTTGAACTAGTAGCGATATTTCTAAACCCTCAGAATTAACGTGTATTTTAAAACCTTGATTATTTCTCAAATTGTTTCTTCTCCAATTACATTAAACAGTATATTTGACAATTTATCTACGTCCACTATCCCTTTACGCGTTTCCTTCGCGCTGCACAATACTATTTCGGGTGCAATACGTCCTCCCTCTTATTACCTTCTTGGACGTTAGTACTCGTTTCGATCGGACAGACGAAGTCGATCTCCGGGGATATACCATTAAATGGATCGTCCACGTAATCTTAGCAATCCGCTGATAAATACAAGCTTCCCACTGTGCACAGCTGCGTTCTGCTTTGACATCTGCGCACTTTATTATAGCACACGCCCGTCCGCCTGTATGCGTTTATATACGAACAAGAGAGGAAAGGAAATTATAGCGTCGCGCTTCGATCATTTAGCGACAGTAACAAAGACGCGGCACTGTTCTTATTGTCAGTTTCGCGAGATTCCTCGCGGCGCGTGTCTGTGTCTTCCTTAGAAATGAAAGATTCGTTCTTGAAGAAATACACTCGAGTATCGAGCGCGTGGCGCAAGCAATTAAATTATTATCGTAACCCCTTCGCGAAATTTAGTTCGATACAATATAAATAATTAACGAGCTGACAGTAATTATCGAAGCAATCGGTTTCACGTAGTGTGTGTCTTGTGTGCTTGTGGCATAATTTTGATATCTTGTATGGAACGAGAGGTGCATTTTTCTTAGTTTCGCACGTCATTATGACGTCCCTCCGATGCACAATTACAGCACCGAGACCTGAAACGCTGCGGCGATCATACATCACCGCGGGCACGTTTGAAAACGAGATCACTGTGAAAGGCTGCGTAATTTCGCTCGCGTAAGTTTTATGTACCCTGCAAATAACATACGTACAATATCTTTGACATTCTCTAGCATTGCTACACATTCGAGGCTGCTATTGCATGCGATAAAATATAATTTATGAAAGTTACGTCCTCACAATTTACCATTAATTTCAAAACAGATGTTTTCCTCAAAGGCAACATTCTACACTTGCCAAATTTTATACGACACTTTCGATCTATTTCCCCGCGAACAATCATTTTCTTGTCGATCGCACCAATCATATGGATCGACCTGTATACAAGATTGTATAATACCACGGGACCTCTGGATATCTCCAAGATCCACTCTTTTGCCATTTTCAAAAGCCAAGGCAGTTCTTTCCATTTAACCCTCTCTAGGAATATATGGATATGTTGGAAACAGCGGAAGAACGCTGCCGCAGCGGAAGCGACATATATGATCCCCTCGTCTACGTAAATACACGTATGCGTGTACGTGTGGGTCCCCAGGGCGCGACATCGTTCTTCCTTATGGACCTCTCTCGAGACGGTTGTATCTCGTAATCAGGTGCAGTATTCTGGTGTTTCTGTGCCGTGTACGTGTGTGTACATGAAACGACGCAGACAGACGCAATGCGTCCTCATTGGGCGATTCACAACGAGAGGTTTAGTTACATAAAGGAGGGTGTTGTCTCTAGAGGGTGGCGGCAGGTGTATAATATCGACTCCGCACCCCATATTAATATCGTGTTTGAAGCCTTCTAGGGCATCGTCTTAGTTTCCTGGATGCCTGTCACGGTACAAGGACATGGTCTGTAACCGGAAGCGGGCACAATGGCGGGATGCTGAGCCACCAGCGCTGCTGTTGGATGTTCCCCCTTTGTGTGCTGGCTTCCGTGCATGGTGTTTACGAGTGTTCACTAATTTTGGGTGACAAGAATGATTGAAACGAAGATAATAATATTGTAGGAATTGATGGACAACATATAACGTGAAATAGAAGTATATTACGATTGAAAGTAGAAATGGAAGCGAGGGGTATCTGTGGGGGAGTGAAAACTTGGTTGATCTGTATAGAATGTCAAATAATAGTTTTCACATTATATTATTATTAATTTCAATAATCGAATGATTGGAACGAAATTAAAACCGAACGTTCCCTTTATTTTTTCATCAAAATTTGTACCTTTCCGGTATCGATTATATTCACGTAACGTACTGGTATACACACGGTAATTAATCAATTGTTTTATACAAGTGTTTTTCCTTGCATTATAGTTCTGGTGCAATGCCACATACCTGACACCTTATATGTAATATCCGCATATCATATCCTTCATTTATCGAAAGATTTATCGTCCATTAATATTCAAAAACGATAAAAGACCATTGTACGACCATACATCGACCGCGTCTTATCCTTTCGTAAAGGGATCACGCAGTGGTTTAGGAAAATTTACCGAGTTCATGCGTACGGAAAATACAGGAATAATTGCGGAAGCGTTTCGAATAAAGGGGTGTGCCATCGGGTTATCAGTGGACACCATTATTCGAACAGCGGCGTCGACAGTATCGATATTCATTGGTAATTAAGTGTTAACTGCTTATCGGTGGAAAGTGAACTCTCGTTGAGAGTTCACGCGTCTCTCCTACACTGCCACGACGCTTCTCATTTATAATTAGAAAGTCGATTACTTCACGACGCCTTTGTCGCGCTTCACACACGCGCAACAAATATTAAGTGAATAATAGGTTTGTTCACTTGTCCTCTGACGTACGTACCCGAGAATCGTTATCGACATGCTAAATTTATATTAGCAGCGAATAAATGTGAATAGATATGTCAATGATAAAAGTTCATAAAAGTATTTCATTTTAGGATTTAGTTTTCTGCGAAACAATTGACAGTGCTTAAACAATTCTATATTGGGTAGGGTGAATATTTACAGCTCGAACATTATCGATTATAAACGTTTTTACATCTATTCCAACGTGATATTTACAAAAATGGAGCCCGAAAAGGTAAATCGTACATATTTAATAAATTGCACTCGAAACAAATGAAATACCAGCTATTTCACAACTGATACGATTCTGTTTTTATATCGCATTGAATGTATTTAAATTTGAAGTACATACTCTTCTTCTGCCATGTATTTAACGCTTTTACCATTTATATTTCAACACGTCTGTTCGTTATAGGTATTATAAATACGAGAAGACGAAGAAACTTATTAGACAATCTAATTGAATTTCTCTTCGATTACTTTAATAAATTCGGATTGTTCGATTTTTTTTCTCCCAAAAATAATCCCAGAAAGCGTTGAATACTCAATAAAAATTGATTGAGCGTATTTTCCTGTATTCTTTGCCGGGGCTTGAGTTCGGGAGCCTCGAAATGAAGTGAATATTCGTGCGATGACACGTACCAAGCTCGAAAAATGAGCAAATTATGAAATGTCGCACGGTCTCTGTCGTACTACAGCGCATCGACCCCCTGTCTACATACCCTCTTCTATTATTCGATACAACCTCGCCGAACACGCAGAATATCCATTATTGGATGAATAACGTATTTTCGGCCGTTAATATACGGCGGTCCATTAATTTTCGCCAGGGGCTGCAATTGCCTCTCCTCTCGCATCGAGAGCTTTTTGGTTTTTAACGAATCGTTGCCTCGCGCCGTTCTTCCTAGTCCTCGGTGGCCAGTGAAAACAGTGAAAATGCAAAAGTAGGTCATTTTTAGCGACCCTACGCTGGCAGAGCCTGGGTAATATTCGAATTTGGTCTGTCCCGGTGGCGCAAATATTAAATTCGAGCGTCGAATTTTTTTTAGCATATGTTAACGTGCTTTTTTTCTGCGCACACAAATTTTTGCCCATTTGTTTTCACTATTCGGTAGGTGAATCTGTGTTGAATTATTTACTAATATGGCGTGATAGACAAAAGGAATATATTGTTGCACGTTTTATTTATTACAATCACGAATTTTTACGTAAAGGCAATATTAAAATATTATAGTATGAAAAATGCACGTGTGACAATGATAAGTTGCTACAGGTATAATCAATAACATTCTTCAGAGGCTTCATTAAACTTGCAGTAAAAAAATCTGCAAAAGTCTCGGAGTTTAAAATTCAACCAAACCATCCAAGAATCATTTAATTCTAAGTACCTTTACACACCTCCCAACAGACTCCAGCATCACTTAAATAACACTGTTAAGTCATAACTTAATTACCGAGCTACCATTCTCTTGCTAACATCCACCGTTCGCAAATACGCACAACCCTTTCTTTTTCACCCACCGTCAGTTTACGTTTCGCGAAATTGAATCGAAGAACGAAACGAGTCCGGGCACGAACGAACGAGCACGATGGGGTTTCAAAAGGATAATATAATTGCACCGGGGGAACAGAAACTCAGTATCCATGCGGTTTGCTTCCGACCGGTCGGCGATTTGTATTTCGACCGAGCAATTTAGCGAAAACTTTTCCACCGCCGCACCGCGGCGTTTCGTTATTACGCCCCTGTGGCGGCCCACTTCGAAACTGAATCTTTCCCGAACTTCCCGCCGTAACCGGAATATAATGTACCTTGCATTGACGAGGGACCCCTGGGAGGAAAGTGTCTCCGATGTTACTTCGATTTTTGAAAATCGATTTCGTTGCTTGACAGACTCTCTATCCGCGACAATAATTTGTACGAAACTCTTTTTCGCGTTCACTTTGACCGCACCGTCCACTTCCGGTTCGCTGCAGAAAGAAAATATCCCTCATTTCCGATGAAACTTTCCGGTAATAAGGGACAAACCACCCCCTGGATTTTTCTTGTTTTACGCGGCGCTGAATACGATCGATGGATTCATTCGGAGATCTGCTGTGAATCAGATGGCTCCGCTTTTTCTTTCTTTTGCGATATTATTTCTGGGTCTTTTCTCTTCTGCGGTACCTGCTCTATAGTGTCGTGAATTTTAACGGAACGAATTTATTGTTGAGGATATTAAATAAAAGGCAGAACGGTAATCGTTTCGAGTGGTAGGCTTGAAGAGAAACAATCTGCTCACGGTCTTGTTGGTTTAATTGATCCCTTCGGGACACAGAGACGAGTACATAGAGAAGTACATATGTCGTAATATATGTACATATTTCAGCGATCAGTTGAGTGGGCTTTTGCTAGTTTTTTTTTTTAATAAAATATTAGTCACGTTAGCGAGGTTTTAACTGTCAGGTTATCGTGCTCGTAGGATTTCAGTTTTGATATGAAATAGCAGATAAATACAAATTACTTTCCCCTTTTTAATATAGAAGTTTCGAAAATATTGAAAAATCGATGTATCAAAAATTTAACTGCGACATAAAATATTTTTCGGTTCGACTTTTTTCATAGTCAGTTGTTATTAATTGAAAGTACAGGATATAAAAATAGGCATAAAGCGATAGAGAAACGCGATACTTGTTTTTCTTTGATTCCAAGTTGATTAAATTAATTTCCATTTATATCGTCACAGACTTGATGAATCGTATGGAGAACTTCGAAACTTGAAACTCTAAAACCTACCATTCGATTGAATAACGTGGTTTAAATTGAAACCAAGTTGAGCAAACAGTACTGCTCCAATTTGGCGGGCAAAGGGATAGATGAATTAAAAAAATCGTTCGTTGAATTGAAGGGCCGTGCAATTTTCTGTTTCCCACCTAAATTTTTACCGAAAGGAAAAAGATATTAATCGTATCTGGATAAATCCGTGGCATACATACGTAGAATAAAAAACAACGGGTTTTTCATTTTGATTCCGAACCTCGAGAGAAGGTAGCTGGTTGCCAAGGATATTAGGAAATCTACATACACAATGAGTGGTGATCGATAGAGTATATTCGATTGAATCGACGAAGCATGCCTCGTTGCTGTCATTCGACAATCCGCGGGCCGTGGGGCTGCATCCGCAACGACAGATTTCCACGGATGATTAAACGAAAAGGGCCCCCGAACAGCCCCTATGCAGAAAGCTTTTCCTGGGGAAAAAATGGAGGAGCTCGTAACGCAGTCGCTTAACGTAATTGAGAAATTCATCGCGAAAAAACTTCGCCAGTGGAATGCACGTGTTAGTGGCATAAATGAAAACGATTCCATGAACGTTGCGCTTGCTTATTGTGCTTTGCCGTTTTATATGATCCGTCTACTTTATGGAGACGCAGTAAAAGCAAGGAGTGTGCTTTTAATTCTTTTTCGGTTTTTTTTTCCTTACTGTGCTTTTAAGGAACAATGACATTAACCTGAAAAGTGAATCCTTTTACTGCACCGTAGGAAATACAGAAACACTGGCTCATAGTTATTCTCATACGGTCGAACGATTTTAATAATATGAATGGCACGAAGAAATAAGAAATATTCAATCTAAAGTACTAAGAAAAATCATGCCTGACAAAGATAACAAAGAAAATTTCATTCAATTTTTGCTGAAGCTCATCCCGCTGAAATTGTAACAACAATAGCGAGTATCAATTAATTAATCGCATAAAACGCACTTGGACGAGAGCAATTAGTAGTTCGCGAAAATATACCGATTTTATCGAGGTTGTTGAGTTTATCGTCTGGCCGTTGACGAATCTCGATGCGTAGAGGAATTAATGCACAATAGGTTCTCGACACCCGATTTAATTAACATATCGTATAATTATACCGTCGAGACTGGCTAACACGCCCGATGGTCGAGCCGCGCAAACGTTTCACCTGTACAGTTCGTATACGTGTCCGTGACAGTTAGTGGCAACTGATAGGATTTATAATGGCAGACCGGTGATCGCCCCATAATTCATTGATCTACGATTACTCGCAAAATAGCGGATATTGAAGGGAGGTGAATCTCGTCGATGAGAGGAAGCTTTTTACATATGAAAAGACCGGTTGATCGGTTTTCAGAAACTGTAGAGCGCTTAAAATAGCGCCCGCCGTGGAAACTGTTGCGAATTAATCTGATGCAAAATATGCGCACACATTTTTGTATGCACATATACCTATGCACATTACGCTGGAGTTCTAAAGTTTGGAGCATCCATTGATTTCTCAATTTTTTCGTAGTTGTGACGTGGCTTCGATTAAATTATCATAATATTTATTCTCCGTGGCAGGGCGATTTAAGCATGATTTCAGATGAATCTGTTGGTGGAAAAATAAATATTTGTTTAAATATCAAAGGTTTTGAAAATCATGAATTATTTATTCATTTTATTGTTAAATATAATTATAATTCATTAATTAAATATTAAATATAATTCATTTATTTATGAATTATATTTAGCTTGAAAAATTGAATACCGTAATACTATCGTAGAAGTAGAAAAACAACGAAATAATTTGTTAAACATAAAAACGCTGTGAAACGAACGAAGTAACAGCTTGGCGAAAAGAAATCGTTATCATTCTGACAAAGGGGAACGATTTGGTGTAGTGAATAATAAATTTCGAATTCGCTATGAATGTGGTAACCATAAAACGCTGAATATTCTCGGGACCTGAGATCGTTTTAGTGATTTTTCGAGATTGAAAATTCAATTTGAAGGACCCTGCCATATGGCAGTCTTTCTGTGTGCTTTTTATCGATCAAAAGTACCACGGAATCTTATACGTGACAAACGATAATTCCACGGGGGGTGCGTTTTTCACGGGAATGTTTTTATTCTTCGAATTGAATTTCATTGCAGATGGTGGACCAGCCCTTCGATTTATTTAACCTAACGCCCGGTTTACGTGCCCGTTTCGTGACAGATTTACGTGTCGAGGATTTCGCGAGTAAAACTTGTCGTAGGACAGAAAAAAATAGTGGAACACTGTTAATGGCCGTGGTTAATCTTCCAAATGGGAAGAGTTCCAATGAATTTTCAAGCTGTGCGTCTACTAATCTTCCTGGGATTCATTTTTGTAAAAGATTTTATTGTTCGGCAAATTTCATGTTCATGGTTTATTGTAATATTTTGATAGGCACACTTAAAGTTCTTGATAATATGTATTATCTTTTGAAAGAGTAAAATAATTTGAAGATTGCAAGTTTTAATACCCATATTCAATATTCATCAATTTGTAAACAAATTCTGGCAATACATAGTAAAAAAATTCAAAATGTGTGCACATATTTAAAGCACCAGGGAACAAGCAGAGAACGTTAAAAAGAAGTTCAATTATGCAAATGAAATAATAATTATTAAGTTTACGAGAGAAATCAATCCTTTCTTCCTCAACAGTTGTTTAACATCGATGTTCATTAATACACTTGACACCTGATCCAAATTTATGACCCTCTTTATAGCTTTTAAACCAATTATACTTCCATTAGGGTCACGGTACCGTGGGTTTATGACATGTCGATCGCTATCGAGGGTGAAAAAGCATGGTGTTAAAGCAAAGGTCGCATGTTTCTGCCGTTCAAAACTATTAAGCCACGTGGATGAACCCTTTTCCTTCATACCCTTTTCTTTCCCACTTTCCTTCTCCTCTAACTTATATATAATTAGACACGACTGTGCAGGGAAATAGCGTAGAAATGAAGACTAAATATATAAGAAGAAAACCGAAGAAGAAATAGAACAATAATATATTTTTATTCCACAAAACAATAGTTTATTTATTGCTCACGAGAACTAGACCCATTAGAGTATTAAAATTATTAATATAATTCAATTATACAAAAACGTGTAATGAAGCCGTGGAAATATCTACAATCGTATAATCATAATAACACAAATATAATAATACAAAAAGCTTCTCTAGACACTACCCATCAAAGATATAACATCCCCATTACAAATATATAATTGTCCTGTCATACGCTGATACATATCTTTCCCAACATTCTGTCGCTACCAGCGCAAAACGATTGCGTCAAGGAAAACACCGAAGAAGATAACAATCGTTCTGTACACAGCGAGGCACGATCGATTAAGTTTTTACGAAAACATCACGATCCAACGACACAGCGTGACCAGCCGTACGATTTTGATTGATAGGGTCGGACGAATTTGAAATTCCGCCCGGAGACAAGAAAAACACACCCTGTTACCCCACCCCTCTCCCTGAGTATGTAAAGTGCCTTACCACGAGAGGGTTGAACTTGCACGCACGTGTGCCTACGTAAAGGACGTATGTCCACGTCAAACTCCTTCCGAGCGTGCACGTCCTGGAGCAGGGCACGTAGAAGCTCTCTTCCGGTCGGTGTTTCCAAAGGACACCGCTTCCAGTTCGCCTCCGTCTTCGCTGCAACCGCTTCAAAACTCACCCTATCTATGTATGTAGTAAGACGGGGTTATACATACAGGGCATTTCAAAAACAGGAGCACAAACCGTGAAGGATTTTTGGCGAAATTGATTGAAAGCAATGGAACAGTTTGGTTTAAATTATACTTTTTTCTTAAGGGAATTAAGAGGTAGAATAAACAAAAGTAAGGGCTGATATGACGCAATAATATAGGGGTAATCGCTAGGAATGTGCAACGTGTAATGTTTAATGATTCGTAATAATTGCGCAGAGCAATTTGTACTACGAGAGATAGAGCAATAACAGTCGTACGTAAATATTTGCATACTTCACACTTGCGTATACTGCAGCATTTATATTAGGAACACTATTGTATACTGCATGTCCTTTTACAACCTCGTATACATAGACAATCTCACTCGACATCCCCGTACGTGTCACCGTTTCTAACAAAAGATGTTATCATTTACAAATACGAGTAGAAATGGTTCAAATAATTGATCGTCATTGAAACAAAATTTCTCACGAGAAACTAGAAAATTGAAACCACCCTTGAACTGTTTAATTTCCAAACGCACATTCACCAAGCCTATTACATTTCCCTCAATAACCTCCGCCCCCTGTACAGTCTACACCTGTGCTCTTGGAACGCCCTGTACGTAAGCGAAGGTACATATATAAACTCTTTACTTTCGCCTTATGCATATCTAATGTCCTCGTTGGCCGGATATTTACAAGTCAAATGCGAGCGATCGATGCGCGTTAGAATGATCGGGTGAAACTGGCACGACGCTTGGAGCTCGAAAAAGGGAAGGAAAAAGCTCGCGGCGAGAACGTCGAGTCTGGTTGGGGGGCTAAAGGGAAAGAAGAAAGTGGAGACGGGTAAAGGGGAAAACCAAGGAAGTAGTAGTAGAAGAAGAAGAAGAATATGGAGAAGAAATTGAGAGAACGATGTAACGAGAAAAATGGGACCCGCAATGAACCTCAGGACCGTATTTATTTTGTCTTGGAGCGGTTCACCGCAAATCCGGCACAAAAGAATCGTGCCTCTGGTCTGTCGGCGATAAAGTCCACCGGAGTAGGACGAGCTGAAGTACGCAGCCCATGAGTTTCCCGTCGCGGGCGGAGACTTCAAAAAGTTTCAGGCTCGGGAAGGAAGTTTGCGTGCATGTGGGAAGTTCGCGGGATCCACGGGGGCAACGTCTCGGTAGGATCTCGATCCTCGGATGAAATAAATTCCCGGGAGCTTTGCCTTCAACTTTGCGGCCTCGGTTGCGCTTTCTACGTTCGCCTTTTCTGTGCGTGATGTTAATCAATTTAACGAAGTCGACCGGGGAATTCTTTCGAAACGTGTCTCTCTTTTTATCATTTGGCGAGGTCGTTTTATGGGGACGTGAACTAATCATGGAGATTTTAAAGTGAGTTTAGGATTACATACAGGTTTCTTCGGGATTTTTATTTCGCTTTCTCAACTTTCGATACGTTAATTAAGATATTACAAATTCCTTGCATTTGAACTTTTTATTTATTATTAAATGCAGCGTAATTGCATTATAATTAACGCATTGATATAATTTGAATTTATGCCACTTTAATGTAAATTACACGACACGGTCTATTTAATTATAGATGTTCTTGATATTAATAAACGCGATGCTAATTTGTATGATAATAGCAATTTCTATGCAATATGAATGCACACTATCTTCCTATCGTTTTATTTGTTACATCCCAGCACATCGTCGACAGATAACCAATTTATAAATGCAGTGAAATATCGCCATAATTGTCGACGAATAATTTTACATCATAATTGGTTCGCAATTGAAAAAGAACGTTGTGTCAGCAGGAATTGAAACTCGACACGAGTCATGGTCATCCGGTATGAAACGATGGGGTTTCCCAAAACGGCAGTAAAAAACAAATGATCATCGTTTCGTACCGTATCGATGGCAAAAAAGCAATTACATCGGTCGACATTTAAGCAACAATATCTGATGCTCGTGTTACCTCGTTTTTTTCCGAGACAGAAGTCAACCTGACACGCAATATCGCCCAATTACTTGATCTCGTTATAAATATTTGATCAGTGGAACGCAAACCATTCCACGCAGGTTATTGGCCAGGTACTGGACAAGCACAGTTTGTAGATCGTGTGCAGGCCACGTCAGTGTCAAGTAATGGAGGTGACCGATAATTGAATTCGAGCAATCGACGTAAAGTTCCGCTTGTTATTAGTTATTAGGGAAAGTACTTTGATAGTGAAGGCTGCGTACTTTTTTTCGAAGAAAAACGTACAATCTCCTTTTTGGGCGATATTCTTCGTAAAAAATAATTTATTATTTGAACTTGAATAATTTTATATTATTATTATCTTTCCTCGTATTTTCTTTTCATTTTCGCCCCTTTCGAGTGCTCTTGTCACACACACTTAAATAATATAAACCTTCTGTAACAATGGATTTGTACCGCGTAATTTGTAATGTATAAATTATTAATATTTATCACAGAATGTTATTTCACTGCTGATTAAAACACAGCTACCCAACTATAATACTTATTCAATGAATTTACTTGCTTCTGATTCAAACAGATAAAAAAAGTAGGTATCATACCACATCATCGTCTTAACAATCCAAGAACTTTTACCTTCAACCGTATACACAAGTGCAAATATATAAAATACCTCTTTTTCAAATAAACATAATTTTTACCACAGTTATATGTAATGTACAATTTACATCGTCCAATAACGTATATTCTGTCACACAGCCCCATAGAGTCGTTTAGATTTAGAATCACGCCAAGCGACATTTTGGTTCCTCGACACGGATGCTTTACACTCAAAAGATGGATAGTAATATTTATAACTCAGCCTTGCCTTCCTGACGTATTCTTCCATCCAGCTGGAGTTTTGGAATAAATTCAAATAGTAAGACCGTCGCCGTCGCCGTAGCCGGTGTTCAATTGTTCCCTCGACCTCTTCCTTTGGCTCCTGTCCCCAGAGGGAGGCTCAAAATGAATTGTTCCCGCCGCCACCCTCTGGACGGAAAGAGTAATTTGATGCACAACCTCAAACTCCACAGGCCCGGACGATAATAAAAGGGGTAAAGTGCGCACGGCGCGGCGTCGTGCTGTATTAATTTAACTTCAGCTACACGCTGTCGTCGGCTGGGCTACACCAGACCGATATTAAGTTAAATTACCAGCGGTCTGCGTTAAGACGGCCCATCCCACTAAAGCATCGAGATTAACAAAACGGACTAAGAAATAGGGAAGGAAATGGACTGGGCGGGATTCGGAGTGAAAAAAGGGAAAGAAGAACAGGAGAAATAAGAAAAAGGTTGGTTGAAGGCGGGTGGGAGAAGAGGGAAAGGTTTGGCAGAGTACAGAAAACGGTGATGGCGACCGATGCCGACGGCTCAAAAAGTATTGCAGAGAACTGTGCTCACGAACTTCCCTGATAACAGGGAAAGTTGAGTTTTTCCCCCCTGTTGATCGTATTGCCCGGCCTTACAACGATCCCCCAGGCCGGAAGTAGAAGATTTTGCGTAGACCTCGCCAGTTAAAAATGTTTTTAATTAAAGTCTCGGTGCTTGTGCCATGCAGACCTCTGCTGACTGAATTACCATGAATTTTGCTCGATAACGAGCGAACTGCTATGCATGAAATACTAATGGACTAGACCGTGCATCGTGCAGCATTGGCTGAACTTAACATTTTCTAGATGATCGTTATGCGGGAGGCGATTAAAATGGCGTTAGCTTGGAAATTTTCTAAATAAGTAATGTTTAAGCAGTCGAAGTTTAGAGGCTTGCCTGCGTTGAGTTTTATAGAGATTGCATTTAATGTAGTGAAACAAACTTGTTACGTATAAATGATTCTGCGTGGCATGTTAAGCCGTTGCTTCTCTCGGGTTAATAATCGTATTTTTTGTCTTGTTATATTTCATGGGTATTTTATTATTTATTATTACAAAAATCTCTAGTGTTCTATTTATTTTTCACACATTTCACTGCAAATTAATCGTCATAACTATGTTGCCAAGTATTCGTCATCACCCCCAAAAAATGATTATATATCAATCTTTAGAAAAAGCACCTATCACATCAACAACTCTTCATCTTCCTATCAACTCCAATATTCCCAGACAACCGCCACGTCACACGAACCAAAGTTTCCAAAAAAACAAAAGGAAAAATGCAACGTTGCATTCCACAAACTGCGTCCTCCTTACTTTCCAGTTGAACCACGTAAGACGCTGCAACCACCAACATGTTCAAGCCCGATCTAATCTCGTCATGTTTACCTTGTTAACAGAAATCCTCGGGATGGAGCTAAGAACGGCGAAGCTGTTACTTTACTCGACGCTGATGGTCGTCGTCTGCTGGAGCCAGGAAGATTGGACGACGCAGTGCTCGTCGTCGTGCAAGTGCAGATGGATCTCCGGGAAGAAGACCGCCGAATGTATCAAGCAGAATCTCACGCAGATACCTACCAACTTGTCGTCGGACATTCAAAACTTCGATCTGACCGGAAATCGAATAACACACCTGATGCACGACTCCTTCAGCAAGGTGCATCTGGTGAATCTTCAAAAGCTGGTGCTGAAGAAATGCGAGATCGAGTCGATCCACACGGACGCGTTCAACGGCTTGAAGATCGTGATCGAGATCGATCTGTCGGCGAACAATATTAGAACCCTTTACCCGGGTACGTTCGAGGAGACTCAGCGATTAAGGGTGTTGCTGTTGAACGACAATAAACTGAAGGTGCTGGAGAACGGGCTGTTCCGTGATCTCGAGTATCTGCAGAAAGTTATGTTGTCTAACAACCAGCTGGAACGAATAGAGGAGAAGACCTTTCGAAATTTGCCGTTGCTGAGGTTATTGACCTTGGACGGGAACAATCTGAGCGTTTTGAAGGTGCAGAGCTTCGAGTCGTTGCCGCAGCTCGGCAGTTTAGAGTTGCATAATAATCCGTGGAATTGTAATTGTCGCCTGAAGAAGTTCCGCGATTGGACGATAGAACGGAAGTTGTATACGAAGCCCACCACATGCCACGAGCCGCCGAGCCTGGCCGGGAAGATGTGGGACGAGATCAGCAGCGACGAGTTCGCTTGTAGACCAGAGATCTTCACGATTGGGCCAGATGTGAAAATGGAGATCGGCAGGGGGAACGTCACGATTTGGTGCAAGGCGTCTGGGATCCCGCGACCACAGGTAGGATTGATTATTAGTGGCGATGCGTACTTACTATTTTATCAATCGAACTTGGAAAGTTTTGTTCAATTTCCTTGCACGCAGCATCGTGTTTTATGATTCTCTGCAGGTTGTTAAGAGGAAGCTTGCAAATTGTAAGCGATAGTTGTTAACACGAGTACAGATAGAGGATTGAAAAAAAAATAATTAACAAAATAATTCTATTTCTTAATATTATATGGTGGGTTCCAAATTTAATCAGTGTAAGTCCATTAGCATTGAAACCGAGGTAAATAAGGTTTTTACAAATTACTAGGAATGAAATCAAAATTTTAGTACCGTCTTCTATTGTTTATGTATGGAAATACATAGTAACTAAATTGATTTATCAACTGAAAGTTTTAACAATAAAGAGGTTTTGGAACTACGAAACTCGTGTTCAGGGAAAGTTGGACTCACACTGATTGGCTTCTTAGCCCTCCATATAATTTCTTCAATAAGTACCATTATTTCAAAGTTTGTTTAAACAGATAAATTTTTTCTTTAAAAACGAATTGTTCTCCCGGCTTGTTTAGTAGGCACACTTTTAATGCTCATATAATTGTAATAACTATATGAATTTTTTCCTATTATTCTCATTCGACACATTTGGCCAAACTTAGATGCTGTAAGAAAATGCAAGAAGTACATTTTTGGCGCTTCTAGTATACAATAGAAGTAATTCTTTAAATGGCAAACGAAGCGAAAGATATTATAAAAGAAAGGAAGGGAGTCGTCGTGAAGTATTGTAAAGTAAGACGTGGTAAATCCAAGGAAATGTTGACTACAGTAATCCACAGTAACTTGCAAGCAATTTGGTATACAATCTGTCTCAACGCGAAGGTTAGGTCCGCTGAAAGGATTGCCCCGGTTAAGTCCGTATTCAGGAAACTTAGCTTGAAAGCTTCTAAACGACCTCGACCACGACATTGTTCCCTGATTTCGGTGTGGAAGAGATTCTTTAAACTTTATCCGCTGTGAATGCACGTTTCTTTCTTTTAATTGTAATCCGTTAGGAAATTCTTGGATACGGTGCGAGAACATTCGTTACTGTGTAGAGCTGTTGGCACCTCTGATATCTTGAAGGAGGGGCGAGGAGAAACTTTTTAAATAAGAGAATTTATAACGAAAGAGGATAATTGGTATGATATTTGAATGAAATGTTATTTAAAAAGTTTTCAAGATAGATATAAAGAAATACAGGCATGTATTAAAATGAGTAATTTTGTTCAAATATTTTTATAGACTATTTAAATATTTTAATATTTAATAACTTAAATATTAATTAATTTAAATATTTTAAAGAAAATATTTTTTCCTCGGAGATGCATAATTTATTATATTCAAAAAGCTGACTTCTCTGGAATATCTACTATCCTGATTCTGTATAATTTAGCTTGTTCGTCTATTACAGTTATTTTAAGTATCATTTTGTTAACACATTTCAACATTAATGACGTAAACGAAATTATTATTAATTCACGGTGAAAAAATATAGAAAGCGCTGTGGTTTACTTCTAGTAGTACTTCTTTTGATATTTAAACAGTAACTTAATAATTTATATCTAATTGGTTGGGTGGTGTGTGACAATATTCTACCACCGGGTTTCGCAGATTTAATGAAAATAACTTGGACTCTGCTGAGAATGATCCAAGCAAAAACAAGTATAAAAACAGCAACAAAGATATGTCTTTCGAAATCGTCTTTTTCCGCGACATGAAAATTGAAAATTCAGTACCCCCTTACAATTTTCTCAGCCGCACGTGAATATTACCACTTCATTGCCAATAGCTCTCATTCCCATATTAACCGCTATAACGTAACTAAGCGGAGAATGCAAACCAAACAACACCTCTGTACTCCATTCAAAAGCAATAAAATTATCTGCCATTCGTTTCAGCTGTTCTGGGTGCACCACTCGAGAATCATCAACAACCACACGAGGCGGCACAGCGGCGAGAAGAACTACATCCTCAAATCAAACCACGAGTGGTTGAACCTCACGATACCGGACGTCACCCCTTCGGACAAGGGTGACTACGTCTGCCTGGCGAAAAGTCCAGGCGGCAACACAGAGAAAAACGTGAGCCTGGCGATCGCTGGCGACACCATAGGCGGCAAGGACAATATAATCAGCCTGCCGATGGCCCTCGGATTAGGCGTGACGGCATTGCTACTTCTGGTCGTCACTGTTTCCCTTTGCGTGTGCTACTGCCGTCGCCGACGGACCCGACACGACGAGAAGAGCCTAGAGGCGGCCTCGATGGAACACCACGGGCTTGGCGAGCAGGAGAAGTCCCTCATCACGACCATAAATCCAGTGGTGAAGCCGCCAAGGCGATACGAGGCGCCTTCGGTGACGTCGCACGGCACCGAGATGACAGAGCTGAACCGTACATTGCTCGACAACGACTCGGTCTTCGGTCAGTACACAGCCTACATTACTAAACAGTGCGTGGCCAGGTGCTAGCTACTAACAATTTGTTAGCTTCCGACCGGCGATTATACCGGGACGTTAGAGGAACGCTCGGCGTTTACCTGGGCAGGATGGTACCGCTTGCGTGCTGCAATCCGTTCGCGCACGGAAAGAGGAAATCGAACGAGTAATGGCTTTACGAGCTTGGATTTCGGTTCGATTGATGTTCGTTGTCTTTGTATTTCCTTTAGTATCGATCGGGGTTCAATGCAGTTTTCCAGTGAGTACTTTAGAATGCCGTTATGGCGATGGCAGGCTTCGTAGCAATTATTGTTAGCATTTTTTGGGTTAATTGGTTTCATCGAATGTACGCGGGGGTAAATAATATTATCTAATTGGATTACCAATAAGTATTGATAGATAGCAAGTTATTGTACTTCACGCGATCGTGCGAGATCATGCGATTCAGGTTTCGATTATAAAATGTAGGATGATAAAATAGTTTCGACGATATTTTAAGTATGGACTTACGTGTTCAATGATGTTGGTAATATTAGGATATTGATTAGAATATTTGAAGTCCGATGGTAATAGGTACATTGGAGTATGACAAGGTTATCTTTGATAAAATACTCAATACGCAATACTCACATATCTGACAGATGGGAGCAATGATTTTTATGAAATGAGTGATACGAGATAGCGTCATTAGACAATGTGTATATTTAGTGGAAAGAATATAGATTAATTTGAAAATTGGCGCACTATATTCATATAAAGTAGATGTCGATAAAAGTGTTAGTAAATCGAGCTAATAACAGTTAACAAATGATGGAACCCTGAAGCTACAGTGCAAATGAAAAAACATGATTGTCTTCAAAAGATCAACTGGTAGCCCCTTAAACCTGTGAAACTCGTATTTTTATTGAAAAGATATATTACTCCATGAAACCAAGTACATACTATTATTTTCCAAACAAGATGAATTGCAGTTACAAAAAAAAAAAATAATGGTGTAGAAACTGGAGGCTCTAAACTCTGAACTTCTATTGCTTTCTTTTTTTTATTGCCGACCGTAAAAAGAGATGTTTGTTGAAAGTAAAAACAGTAAAGGCTGAGGTCACTATATTCCTTCCACCAAGTATTCCTCAACTTATACTATTATTGACCAATAAACCGGGAGCCACGTATAAAGAATTATGATCACTAAATTCAATTTACCTCGTTCGTATGTTAACTGCAAAAAAGACAATTGCTTACAAATAAGTCGTACGGTACTTTATCTAGCATGTTACAAAAGTTACCAAAATTGTCCAACCACGTAGGACGAAGATGCTAGTGGAACATTAGAAATGTATATTATTCCTTCAATATCTGAAAACATTTTTCCGCTAGAATCGATACAAATCTATTCGAGACCACACACGTGAAAATGATTCTCGCTCTGCCCAATGAAGCCCACCATAGCTTCCTATCTAAAGGTAACTCATATAAAAAATATAAGCACTTCAAGTAAGATCATAAATTTGTATCTAGAAATTTCTGAGATTTTCTGAGTATTTCTACAAAAAATCCACAGAACTATGGACCTATAGAAAGAAAACTATAGAACGCACCACGTATTTACGTTTGCGTATTCAGTGCAACGATATCACAGTAGCATCGCCGTACTGATATTGACGCAAAGATTAATCAATGGAATCGCGGACAAAGGAATCGCCGGATGAACCGGATACCGAAACGAAATCCAATTTAGACATTGTTAACGCTCCAGGCCATTTATCTTCCTTCGATTTCCACCGAAAATGTTCGCTCTATCCAACTGCGGAACGGTATCATCGCTAATTAAGCCGTGAAATAAATCAATTGAATCCGCGCACGGTGTTGGTGGGGGTACTTTAACTTTAAGACAGCCACGCTGGCATGAAACGCCGGCGAAGGTTCAGTAATCCCACAAGCAGATAAGCGAGGCGCCATCGATCCTGGGTTAACAAGTATCGACCAAGACTGTTGTAAGATTAATGAGAGCGTGCAACGCGTAATGATCGCGAGAAAGAGCGAGGAGCTCGGTCGAGAACGAGACGGGGAAAATAGAAAGGCATTCGTCATTTGCGTCCGGTTGTTATCGATAACGCTTTTCCCCACCCGGCTTGGCAAACTCATTTTCCGCCAAGGGAAACACGCCGCACGCGAAATGCCCGAGTCTGACGTCGATCGTCGTTAATTAAACGCGTTGCGTATCTAATCGCCGTGTCTCCCGGGCGTACCGCGAAAGAATTATTTTGATAGACTTTGTAAATACGCGCACGCTTGAGCGCAGCAATTGAAATGGGAATCGTCGACTTCGATGCGGTAATCGTTCATCAGAGTCGAAGTATTTTTGTCCCCTTGGGTTCGCCGCCATCTCGGTAGCGCCGTTGTTCATAATCGTCCCGGCAGAGAGCAACGATAGCGATAATAACAGCGATCAACGGGAAAGAGGGGTGGAGGAAAAGGGGTGTTATGCACTCTATGCGCAGTACATTTTACGTAAACACAACGTGAAATTAGAGAGAGAAAAATGGGCGAGATATCGCGACGGACAATGGGACGGCAAGGGAACGAGGAGAAAACGGGTGGAAAAATACGCGAGAGATCGGGACAGGAAAGGACACTGTGGTTAATTGAAACATGCTTACCACTCTGTCTAACGTAAATAATGAAAATACGGGGAACAAAAGAGGAGACGGAGAAGTAGCAGGGATTGTGCGGCCGCGGAGTGGTGATTAAAGCGATAAGGGAAAAGGAGAGTACGCGTACCACGACGTTTGCCACGAGCCCCACAAAGGTAGGGTAATAATCATTACACCGTGCTCCCGTTTGAATTACCAAGCTACTGTTTTATTGAGAACGATACGGACGATTCTTAGCGTGGTTCGCGGCTGCACCGTACACGTACGCATGCGGCACCCGTGTCTCCAGGTCTTTCTCTGTGCACTTTCAAAGGTGCTAATTGAAATTGTCGCGGATCTCGCATCTGAACTTGTACCTTCTGCATCTCAACTACGTACCTCTGAACACACTGGATCCCTTTGTATCCACTGGCGAATAGGGTTGGTCTCGTGGAACCCTTTTTCCCTCTCGTTCTCTGTCCTGCTCCTCTGTTGTCGCTGGTATCGAGCAGGGTTCGACAATTGAAAAAGAAGTACATAAAAGGAACGAAGGGAAAAAAGAAACGCGAACCACTATAGGAGTCCTGTGATCAGCGACACTCGTAAACGTTTCGAACGAGCACATGCGCATGCACAGGTGTAACAGACGTCAGCGTGCCTGTTCGTCGCGGGGTAGCCGACCCGTTGAGTAAATTGCAGAACGAAATATTTGACTGGGAACGAAACGAGATAAAAATGTCCAAGTGCGTTTACATCGATCCGCGCTTCAACTTTCCAGACGGTATTCGTTACGATGGTTTGAGAATGGTATCGCGTCAGGGGAAACCGTTTAAATTATAGCTGACGTACGCCTGACGACCCACTTTTCTCCCAATGGAACTTTATCTCGGAGGGCACGATCGATTTACGTGTCTTCGCGATATAAACCGTGACAGATCTTGTACATTATATAATATTCTCTGATATCAGTGCCCTATTTATATCCGATTCGACTCCCTTGCTGATGTATTTTTTCTATCATTACCAAGCTTTCGCCGCCGACTCGCGTATTTAATTTCGAACATTTCAGCGTCGCGGAAATATGGAACGTCTGCATTGCTGACCTACCGTCTAAACGAACGTCTCCTTTTTTGCGAAGTGTCTCATTTCGATAGCGCAGTCGATTATATCGAGGACGTCGTGTCGTGGTTAATTGGAAAGCCAGCGTATTCTTAAACGAATAGATTCTAGGAAGATTTTGGTACTGCTCTTAATCGCCTCAAAAGGCAATGTAATTAAAAGTATTTTCTGTACTTTTTTTTTTAATTATTGGTTATCAAATTTCGAATTTCACTTGCCGATATTCTTCTACTAGTTAATTACAGTATTACGTTCACGTGTCGTCAGGTGAATTGCACGGCTCAATATCTAAATTGGACGACAGCTAATGTGTACCTTACCGCAATATGTATCGATGCGTTTCCGAGGTGTTGGAAATTATTCTTGGATGGTTTCTCTTAGGAACCCGTAGCACGGAGATTACTTGGAAGTTTGCACAGGAACCTATTTATCTGCGTGGATTATGCAGGTACACACCGCGTTCTTATCCGCGAGAAAAGCAATTCACCATCTGTCTAAATGCGTACAAGTACTTGTGCTCGCGTGGGTTTACCGTCATGCAAATCTAGGCAAGAAATCCCAGATATAGGCGTTGGGATTGTCGAAGATTAGGCTTAGGATTATTTCGAATTTCAATGAAACGAACAGCTGGACTTCTTTTGTATGGTTTAAATGAATTTCTAAAATACTGAACATTATCAACTACTGATCACGTGTTTCCTTTTTACAAAGATATCGCGTTCATAGTGGCACAAGAATTTACGTGCAGAAAGGTTACAAAAATGTGTGGACCCTGCCGTTTATTTGTCTTTTACACTTTGTGTTTCGCTAGTAGAAGTATCGGAGAGGGAGATCATTTTATGTTATGCTACAACGGAGCTAAGAAAAGGAAGAAATGGCATGAAATTGTCGTACGATTGGTTAGACATCGCACGAGCAGGACATTTGCCTGTCTGAACCTTAGAACAAGTTTACGCAACATGGCGCTGTAACCGTGAAAAAATAAAAAAATGAAAATTCGAGGTAGCTGCATAGGCACTTGCCTTGCGAGCTACATAAAAAATATGCAAACTTCGATACAGATAATACTAAATAAAATTTCTGCTTCTTACTTACATTCGGCGACTCAAATTATTCGAGCAGCCCAGACACGCGGAATAAAAACAATGTTCCCAAACCAGAAATGTAACTTAAACGTAAACTAAGATAATATCCCCCCCCGCTGCACATTCGTCTGAAACCGAAGAATGAAATTGCAATATCCTCGCAAGAACACCAAAATCGCCAAGCGTCCTCGTGCAGTATCGCAACCACGTCAAACGCAGTTACGAACCCGCAAAAAAAAAGAAAGAAAGGCCACTCGCAATCGACGTCTCTCTCGACACATAAACACCACTAGCTCGCAAGCATCGATCTGCGCTTCCTCCGTTCCAGTTATTTGTTCCCCATCTATTTATTATTTCATTATCATTCTCGCGTACTAAACTTTTCTTTCTTAACGTTCGTCCTTCTTTTTTGTTCATGTTCCGGCAGCTGACGGTATCGGTGGCGGTGTCGGCGGCGGAGTGATCGGCGCAACCGGCGACGACGAGAGGGAAGAACGAGCGACACCGGAACTCGAGAGCGGCACCGGCACTCTGTGCCGCGGAGGAGGCGGAAGCTACCGCCAGTATCCGCCGGATCTGTTGGCCTTCTCCGGCGGCCGGGGTGCATCGCCAACAAGCCAAGCCTCCACAGCGCCGGACAACACGCGCCTGCCAAGTCAGCACGCGACAGCAACGTCAGCGGCGTTCGGCTCGCCGTCGAACCAATATCCAGCCGCTTTCAAGACCTTGCCGCACAACAGGAGCGTCACACCCTATGGGATCACCAGTTCCACCATAGCGCCAGTGATGCCGCGACACGGCTACGTGACCATCCCGCGAAGACCAAGAGCACCCAGCTGGAGCAGCGGACCTCCGACGTCGCCCACAGAAGGACTGGAACCGGTTTACGATAACCTGGGACTAAGAACCACCGCGGACGGCAGTTCTGTGCTGTCGTTAAACAAAAGCCCGGAGCCGTTATCCTCGATGAGGAATCGACCCCTGCCGGGAACACCAAGCTCTCTGTACGGCACCATACAACGAAGCACACCGAATATACTGACCAGCAGCCCGCTCGACAGATCAGCCCCGGAAGGCGCGGCCGAATGGCCGTCGAAGGTAGCCGACGAGTCGACCAACAGCGCTGCCCACCTTCAGCAACAGCAACCTGGCAACAGCAGCACGCTTGGAAGGAAGGTGCCGCCCAGACCCCCGCCGAAACCCAAGAAGAAGTCGACCAACGGCCCGCTGTACGAGGACGAGGGTGAAGACGGCACAGAGGTATGATCGACGTACGTCGGTCGTCGAAGATGAGGCCGCGAGGTCGTTGCTGTGTTATGCAGAAGGGACGCATGACCGAAGTCACAATAAACCGGTAGTGCCTTGAAAGATGAGACAACCCGCGTGTCGGCGGGTCCAATGTTCGGTTCGAGGGCGATTTGCTCGACTGGCGGAAGTGCTGGCGAACGAGAGTGCGGGGGTCTTCCATATTGGTGAACCCTGGTGAACCCTGGTGAACCGTTGACTTGCTGGACAACGGTGGAAAAGTAGTAATGAAAGGGGGGACGCCATTGCCGGGATCGTTCTCTCTTCATCCTTGTGCTGTTCTATCATTCTCTCTTCGTATGTATCTTCTAATTTATTTGCCTCGCGACGCGTGACAGGGGTTTCGACCGCGTTTGAAGGACACGTACTACCCTATTCTCACTCTCTGTGACGATTTTTTGTGACATCGATGGACGAGTTGCTGAGGAACTCGTTGTGACTCCGCTCGAGTCATCGGGAACGGACGGCTGCCCCGTGGGTTGCTTTTATGGGTTTCTTGGATGGACGTGTTTCGATGGACAAATGGCCAAACGTCACGAATGCCCGTGCTTGTATTTAGTACGTTTAATAAGGAAGTTGGTGAATAGCGGGCTCGTCTTGTACTGTTTACAGAGGATCATAAGGGAGTTCATGTAAAATACAACGTAACGAGACACTAGCGTTAAGGAGAACGTCCCTTCCGGGGATGTTCGTCTTATTTATTGACGTGCTTGTTGCATATCCAACGAGGATCTCGTTCGAGCCGCAACACGGACAACGTGAAAACGAGAGATATTCTTTCATACAAGTTTTTCGTCTGTTTTTCGTTCAGTGGTCTCGAGATCGAGTATCTGTTAATTCCTATATTCCTCATCTTTTTCTTTTTGTTTTATTTAAACCTTTGTAACCACCGACCTGTACCAGGTGGTCGATAGTTTTTACAAGATATTCCGAGCTTCTATTTTCTTTATGGAGCGCAAAGCGATGCTTCAGGCTTTTTCTTTTGTCGCCAAGCCTAGAATGAATTTTGTTTTTAATCGTGCATTACGTACGTTGGTAGTTGACCGCATCGCGCGGCCAACCGATGTAAACGATATGTAAATCGGAAGTACGAGTAATAGATGAAATCGCGCAGAGTGATTTCGTCTAACTATGTAAGGACAAACGTATTCAAGTAACGGACGTGTTAGAGTAATTGTTTCTAGTAACGTTAACGAGACCGCGTGTGTACATCTTCCGATTATATTCGCTCTTAATGATAACATTACGCGGATGTTCCGGTGTGAGTGTTACGAGGTCGTCAATCGGTCTGAAGAAGATCGGTTCTCTGAATGAGTCTTACGCGAAGATCACGACGACGATTGTTTCTCATCGTCACATGGTACATACACAATCGACGTTGGAATATATCGCGACCAAAAATCCGTGTTCTACCGTTTTACTCTCTCGTCCCTCGAAGCACAGTACTCAGAAATATTTTATTATTCGTGCAAGGCCATGCTACTTCGTCTCTACGAAGAGAGATCTCAACGTATGTACGTTTCAGGCATATCGCCTGAGTGTGTCGCGCGCACGTGCGCGTGTATGCGTGTGGTGTATAAAGAAGCTTCGTGCATCTTGTACATATAATGTATATTATACTTAAGGAATAAATTCTTTCTCTAGATCAGACAGATCGGTACACGAAAGGACAGTGGTTTTATACGAGGGAAACAGGCATGTGCGGTGGTAAAAAAGGAAGATATGATATCTTCGAGTTAGGGATACTGCAACGTGAACGAATAATCGAGTTAAGGGTCTACCAGACGTTCGATAATTATTATTAATATTTCAAATATTTTCTATACACACGCGGAAACTAGTTGATCGATTATAATTTTGTGCAACACTTGCTTAATATTCTCTTCGATTACATATTTCATTGCATAGTTATCATCAATCCACTGTGTTGCGTGGCTTGTTGTTATATATTTTATAATATTAACAATAGTATTGAACGTGTGAGAATTCCATTACGACGATCGAGCTCCCCATCGTATACGCTATTCGCGTGTAATTAACAAATTCGATTTAGAAGTGGATAAAATTTGTTTGAACGGGCTTGTAAAACTAGAATTAGAAGTTATGTTGTTCTTCGTCGTTCTTCGACACTTCGATTGCACCCTTTGGACGTGTTTTTAGGGGAAATTTTCGAGACACTTGTGGCTCATCAATCTCCGCCCGTCCAACGAAGCCTGGTTGACCGAAAGGCTATCATTTTTAGCCAACTCGATTTCCTGGCGGGTACGCAGATATCGAGGACGGGTTGTTCTTGGACGACAAATTTATCGCTCGAAAGCCACACGAACCTGTTATACTTTCGGTACCCTTTATCCAAGGCTTAATGTTGCGTTACCAACTTTAACGGGGATTTCAGGATCGATCGTTCGCACAACTTGTTGCGAAACCGCGTATCGAAGAATCTTATCCGATGGTGGTAGTTTGAACGGAAGTAAACTCTTTAAACGACCTCGAATGTTTGAAACATACAGCTACTTCCTTCTTTTTAATAAATAAATATAGAAAATTGCAAGTTTGACCTTATTTTCTGATGAAGCAGTTCCAGTATTGTACTGAATTGAACAGGTTTCGTTTTTGTTTATTTCATTTATTTTACATTTTTGTTTTATTGATTTTTTGAGTATTTTAAACAGGATTGTTTAGCAAAGTGGTAATCGTGTCAGTAGAAGAATGTGGTGCGTCACGTAATAATTGGAACAATTGGTGTTTTGCTCGTTTTAAGGTGGAACAAGTAGTAGAAATAAACGTACTATTCTACTTTTTCTTCGGTAGTGCAACAATGGTGGCAGCAGTGCGTAATTACGCGTCTCTTTCGAGGTGATTCATAAATTTGTTCCACACACAATGATAGTAATTTTCTTCAATTTGATGTACTGTAGTTTCCTCCAAAACGTTATGCCAGAAACCAGACAGTGATTGCAAAACATGTATTACCGTAGCATCGTTTTCCAGTTAAATATAATATAAAAGTATCCACTTACTCTAAAAATTAAATTCGCTTACCTTTGAAAATATAACACTACACGTATCAAAATACCGCAGCATTAAAAATATCAATTTTGTTAAACCGTTAACTTTCTCCCTATCGCTTAATTCGTTCCCAATATTGCCAGAGGGATAAATTTCAATTTTCCCGAACAATCACTTATTTCATTGCGTACCCAAGTATAGAAATCATTCAAATAATTACCGACCAACAATAATAATGACACTCCGTGGAAAAAGAGTTCTACACGTGATTATGTCGGTTCCACAAAAACGAGATATCTTCCCTGCCAATCGTAAACGCAACTAAACAGTATTATGAAGTGAATATGTACCCGATGATGCGGTGTCGATGGGATCGAACGGAGAAAATCGCGACGTGATCGTGTAACTTTATTTCCCTCGCCTAGAGGTTTAACAATTATACAGTATGTTAATATTATCTCCACACAAGGAGGAAGACGGAAATGCGTAAAATAGGTGCCAATCGTATACATTTTCCTGCTGATAATCGTTCTGTGAATAAGAATTAATGACGAGCCATTTTTTAATCGAAGATTCAACGGGAAACAATGCATTCATCTCTATAAATCATATATATTAGGTACAGATCTGTGAATAATATTCGAATCAAGTAGAAGCTTAATATACATGTATATTTAACAAATATTATATTCGTTTTCTCATTTCTTTTTACAATCCACGTAGAATCAAATATTTCCATTTCTTCGTCCTCGAATAATTAACAAAATTCAAATTTCTGTATATCAAGAAGATAAATACAATTAATCCCATAAGATTCTCTCATTTCTAAATCCTCCCAAAAACATCAACCCTCACATTTCCGTCTGAAATTACGTTCAACCCCCTGACAATAAGATCCAAACGATCTTGCAGTCGTCAAGCTTCAAACATTCCCAAACAACCGAGCAATGGTTCCCGGGATCTATACGAAAGTCACAGATGTATAATTGCAAACGTCTGTGTTCGCTTAACGTAAAATAAACGAGGCTGAAAAAAAACACGACTCACCGGTGCGAAAGCGAAGTTACACGAGCGACGATCGTCGCGAATTATTTTAAGCGGCCTAGCAGAGTCGCGGCTCGTCCGATCCAATCGTTGTGTCGCGCCCTGTAAATACACGAGGACCTTAATCGCACGCTAATTAACGACGCTGTTCATACGTAAATGGGCACGTACGTAGCAGCACGACGCGACTGATTGGTAGGGCGCCACGAGTATATTTTTGTAATTTTGTATTTTGACGGGTTTCTCCGGACACGCTTGCTCCCACGACCATCGCGAGGGGAAGATACTCTCGTTCGTACACCGGGGAATTAACCGAACCCTACGCTCGCCTCGTGCAGCTGCTGGCGCACGAAACGAGCAGTAAAATATGACGGGACAGTCGTTACATTCGCGGGATTTGCCGTGGTTACGACTCACTTGCTTAATTCTTACTAGCCCGCTCGTCTACGACTCTGATTTTTCGACTTAATTTTATGTTCACTTCCGCGTTGGCGTATTTGACAGGATTACGTTCGGGTTTGGTAGTTACGGTGTAGAGGAGCGGTGAACGTTATGGGGAACGCAAGATGTCGCATTCATTTTGGAAATGTTCATTCTTTCCTTTTTTCCCCCGTTGTATTTGGAGGGTTCTGTGCGGGTCGAACATCGGAATTAATGCGAGGGACAGATTTGATTACCGATTGCTTGGATAGAAATGATGATGAGAGTCACGAATTGCGAGGTAGATTTACTGATTGGTCAGGGTTAATGGAATATTGTTATTATTCGAGTATTAATATTTCATACTTATTTAATACAATGGCCGGGGCTTTGCAGAAGTTTCTTGCATACATGTAGAAGTTTTTTCGTGGTCTTCAGATAAAGTGTTTCGTATTGAGAAGTAAACGAAAACACAAGGTTTCTTTCTCCTTAAAGTATGGAGGAAATCTTATGCTGTCTTACGAATTACAATCAGGCATAGTTCGTTTCTCACCTGACACGTGAAAAAATAGATAAACAACTTGTGCACACAATGTCCTGAATTTCACATCGAAATAATATGATTCAATTCACGAAACCGACTGTTGCACTCTCCCAACAAATTTTCATAAAAATAATTGGAACGTAATTCATTCCTCCTACAAGAAGCTCTTACGCCCACCCGCGTTTCACAACTAACCATGACTAAATTTCACCCATCACCTTACAATCAAATTTCTTCCACCCTGCTAGAAAACAGCAGAAACAGGGCCACATCACGCCTCGACGAGATTTGTTTCACGTTAAACGCATTCACCGTTAACTGTCACCCGCCCCTTTACACGACTCCCATCGCGCCCACTTAATGAATAGCTGTACGCTCGTACACGCTTTACTTTCGCGTGCACGATCTTCGCAATTACGGAGCGTGGGCGAACCACGCTCGCTCTATGTACTATTAGCCGTGGCATGTTCGCCAGGGATGAGCATTACGGGACAGCAGTCAGCAGTCACGTCGTGCAATTATTATCACGAGGATACTTTATGCGCCACGGTTAGATTTGTCCGCCGCCTTAATGAGAATCCCTCTTTGACACCCGAAGCATTGGAATAACAAAGTTCACTCTTGCCGATCCGATTCCATGAACGTCGCTTCTTCGTCCCTGTTTATGCGTGTAAACGAATGGGTTGTCTAGAGAAATGTTCTATTTCGTGAAATTCGCAGGAAGACGTAAAAATAATTAATTGCTCGGTGTGGCAATTAGAGAAACCTTACCGTCACTTTGAAAAGCAAATAATACGCTGATAAGGGGAAAGTCATTGATTAACTGCAAACTCGAAATTGGCTATCATTGTTTCTGGCATCGGCCAGGTATTAATTTTTCAGAAGACGTAAAGTGATCTGTTGTTTTCAAAATAAAAGAAGAGTGTACATATATCGCACCAACGAAAAATAAATCGTTTTTATGTGTTCCTGCAAATTCCGTGAAACATAACAAACACTCTCCTCCTTGATACCTCTTGAAACGACGATTTTTACTCAATCGACGGGCAAAGGATCCTTCCATTCTTCATCAACGTCTGTCGTCCAACGACTCTACGTATCTACCCGTCAGGTATATATCCGCTTGATGTCGTTACCCCCGGATGGAAATTAGTCTCGAGGAATAAAGCAAAGTCGGGTGATTGAAAAAGACGTGGCCAGAGTCCTTGTGATTGCAAACGTCTGGACACGTCTCGGTGGTACTTTTTAATGAGCCACACGCGAGATTTATCGCTTCGAGATGGGAAAAACGGCCGCCGAATCGCAGGAAAATGGACGGCCAGAGGACGTTAATAGAGAGTGATGCCAGAAGGTTGACGTTCATCCACTTGTTACCGGGTTTCTGGTGCAATTGCGTGAATTATCGGCCACGGTTGCAGAACGCGAAACGAGGTCTGTTCATCTTCACGCTGCTATCGACTAACCACGCTCGACTAGCGAGCAAACGAGCGGGCTCGTTTAATTGGTAGATAAAGTTTCGTTGCGGTTCCTGCAGTGGAAATATTAGGAACTCTATTCGAACAATTGTTTGCAATGTTGATCTAGCTTGGCGACTATGCAACGGCGGGCATGGGGGCGGGGGGAATTAAATTATGGTATTTAATGAGAGAATTTACCGGCGAAGTGTATACAAAGTTTGGATCCCAATTTGCAACGGTATAATGGTAAAACGATTTTGTGGCAGATAGGCAAGGGTTGATTCGATAGTGATGGTCAGAAATTTACTGTGTTTTGCTATTCATCATTCTTAAGTGGTGGTAGAAACATGTTTTCGCAAGGGTTCTCTTCTTTGAAGTAATAGAAATGTGCGAATATTGTCGTAGTATTGTAAAGCACGGGAGCTATTTCTTTATTTTTGTCATTACTTGTAAATTATATGATTTATAGAGTAACGTCGGTACCAAGCCTACTTCTGAAATGTAAAATATAATGTACGCTTGGAAATGATCAAATACCGTTATTGAGCAATATTGAATATTCGAATGAGCTAAATCGAACACGAGAACGACCAATCGTTTGCATTCTACACTTCGTGCTGCTTAAAAGACTTGGATTAATTAAAAATCGTTGCTACACCGTTGTTTTATTTATACATGTACTTAAAAATGGTGTCATTCCCTCGTCTATGTTGATTTCATCGCTCTACTACAGTACGGTAATTGTTGTTTTCACCGAGAGTAACTCAAACTGCATTTGCACTGACAGTTGTACGTAATATCCTTAGTTCTGACACCGAGATATTGGCTCGAAGTTCTTCATCTGCATCTGTGTGTGCAGACGAAAGTGTACCGTCCAATAGACCGAACCGATCGCAACTATCTGGAGGTTTCACTCGTGCAATTAATCCTGTTTCACGAGCAAGGGTTTCTAACAAATTTTCACGATCATTTTTATTTTGCATGAATTACGAAGAATCATGTCATGTCATTTCCTTTCTTTTATTTTATAGCACGATTGATAGAAAAAAATACCAGATAACGCAAAGTATGTAAGTAGAAGCAAACGAAAAGTATAAAATTATTGTGGTCACAGTATACTTGTTAATTGTTTAAAAAACTGGATGGAGTAAAATAGTAGGAAAGAAATTTAATTTGGAAGTAACCATTAATAATTGTGATTGTTTTGGAAAGAAACAGTGGTGCTGAATTTTAATAGCCCTGAATATTAATTTCTGATGTTCAAGAAGTGAAAGTGCAAAAATTTCGCTTACTGCAGTGAACTGTAAATGCCTTGCTATTTTTAGTCCCATGTACTCGTTCAAGAAGCATCTGCAATAGATACACTGCATATTGAACACATTCCAGAAATGGCGATAGGAATTCTTCGGGTTTCATCATTTTGTTTATTAACTGCAGCGTTGGAAACATATCCTCGTTGATTCTTTCACTTGTAGTACTGCAGCGGAGAGATCTTCTGAAAGTTAATTCATTCGTTCTCGAAAATAGGAGGTAGTACGATCATTTCGTTTCATTGCAAAATTAACTACATACAAATTACCAGGCATAATAAATGTGTAACAAAAATATTAACACTATTCCAATATTTAAAATCATTTAAAACCTGATTTCTGAGCATTAATCTTGTGCCGCTAACAATTTCTACGTTCGAATTGTATGTATAGATTTAGCTGTAACTCGTACGTATCATTTAAACATCGTTCCTTTGCTTATAATTATAAATCGTGTAGAATTTCGAACAATCTCAGCATTTATTTACTCATGGGATTATTTAAACCGTTCCTCGAAGACTGACCATTTCGAAATGCAGAGACAATTTTATTGAACATCGTGCAACGGAATTGCGTTCGTGATTGAATGTCGGAATCGTTCAGTGAACTGTTGCGAAAGTTTCCTCGGTCCAGGTGATCTCTGCGACACTAAATACCAACGATACTGAATCACGAAAATAGGCGATCGTTTCCTGTCTGACCAGGCTTGGAGAATATTTCAAACAAATGTTAAACGTAGACGCGTCATTTTGTCCGACATGAAATCGTTGCAACACGTTATATCCAACGCGATAAGACTTTGATGTAAGTCGGTACTGTCCACGCACACCTTTCCTTACTTGCTTCGTCTTACCGTAGAAAGATTGACTCGGGCCACGTTGTACGTGTTTAAGTACGCATCAACGGGTGTGGCCGTTTCTTGTGAAGACGTGATAATTTCTACGATTTTAATAAAGACGCAATGGGGAAAGGGGGAAAGGTGAAAATAGAATGTATCTATTCGTGGACAGCACTGACGCAGACGTTGAAATTAATTGGCAGGTCAAGGCCGCTTTTGTGATTCCACTGAATATTACAAATAAGAGAAATCTTTTGTAAATTTTCCTATATATGTATTTCGGGCAATGATACATAAAGCTTGCAAGTTTGTACGCTTTCGTTTTACGTTTTACAAACTTGCTGCAAGGCGACAAGGAATATATGTATAATAGCTAAATATATATGCAATGGGGGAGGATTGCTACTTGCTGACCTTGAGAGGCCAATTGATTGCAACGGAGCTATGTACATTTCGATTAATTCTAATTGGAGGAAATATTGTACTTTCTCGATTGATCGCTCGAGTTGTGTCCTAATCATCGTTGAAACTGCCTAACTCATTCCATCACCACCTGTGTAAAGAATATAACATAGTTCTATAGGACCTTTCACGTGTATACTATAACGTGTAATGATAGTACCGTGCAGAACGCGAAGCGAATGTTCCTGACGAAGGGTTGTTAGGGCGCTGTTTCTTTTTTTTTCTTTTTTTTTGTGAATTAGCTGTGTCCAGGTTTCTCGTACTTGATTGAGCGTGTGCGCGTACTTGTATGGGGCCGAGTCATGAATAAATGACGTTTCATTAACATATTTTCGTAACACGTACAGCTCTCCGTTGTACAGGATAAGAACGCTTTAAGGTGTTTTTATCGTATGTAGGGATTATTATTAAATGTAAAGGAACTATATTTGCGTGTCACGATCTAGGCGTAAGAAACTCCATAGGGAAAAACGTAGCGAACAGATTTTTTCTTTTTACTTTTAGATTTTAGATTATATAGGAACGTTAAGGATGAATAAGGGAGATAAGAAAATCTTTACGGACATGTCTTCTTTTCTACTTTACTACGTACGATCGTTTTATTAATATTCGTGTTATTATTATTATTATTATTGATAATATTAATATGGTTAATATTTAATAATCCTATTGATTTAATCGATTTATACCGTTACGTTGCGCTGTTGTTCTTATTGTGATGATGGATTAGTCGTAGAGATTTTTACTGGAGAAAATTATGCTACTTGGCTTTGTGACGAAATTTAGATTTGGTTCTATGTAACGTTCTGGCCGATTCTAATTTATACGCCATTGTCAATGTACTATTCACTGTAAATATTATACATATTTTATAAATGAAATATCTAGCGTGACTGTAATATTACGAGAATGTACTGAAAGCACCACTCTGTACACTCCAACTACGATGGTTAAATTTTAATAAATATTTCCCGACCCCATAACGAAGTTTTAATTAATACCTCCTTTTATTTTGCGATCGATTATTGGAACGGATGTAAATGAAGTTGCGAGCCTTTTTAATTACGCTTTTATTGAGAAAATATCTATAATACCAGCCTCCTCGCAGTCTCTGTTAATTATCATAAATATAATTGATTATTTTTTGGTTCCAACAGACTTTAATATCCTTTCTTCTTTGGTCACTTTCTTTAACTTCGATAAAGCCATCTCGCCATACTTCGTTACCAGGTCTTCAACGAACTCGTCCTTCAATCTCTTCAGACATCTGAGATACAGTTTCAACGGAAAAAGGTATTATTATATTAATTATATATGAGCTATATTTTATTTAATTCGATGAACACGTTGAATATTAAAAGTAGAATTACACAGTGAAACTACAGAGAAGTAGAATTGAATTTAATTAAATATTCCTTGCTAAGTATTATCAGTATGTTAGATATGTATATTTCATCATTTTATTCCTACTGATATTTTTTTTCACCATGCTTCGTTTGACAGAATAAATTTTACTATTAGACTTTATCGGTAGATATTCAGAATATTATGTGCACATGCATATATTGTTCTCATGTTACCTTCTATAAATGGAGTCGCTTCTAAACTTGCCGATGTCGAGACTAGGGGCGTGAGGTCGATGGATAATGAACGTATCCGGTAAGACAATGTACCTATATAAATCTCCAATTTATGGTATCGCTCTATACTGCTCGGTGTTGTACAGTAATTTAACAGAAGAATTTATGAAACGTCTCTTACTTGTAACCCAGTACCGTCAGATGAGTCAAATATGAAACTTTATTCCATCCGAAACCGATGAACCTCGTGTCATATCGCGGCGCCAGTCTTGAAACCACGATGTACGGCTCGAAATCTGGTTCCCACGAAACCTACGTATACAATGAACTTAACCCTTTACACTTTTGAAAATGTTTAAAAATAAAGTAAACGTAATTTAGCATTTGCCGAATATATTATATCTCGTTATATCGAAATAATATAAATGAATCGAAAAATCTTCCATTCCAATATTTCTAAATAAAAAAGAAACTTATGAAAATTTCTCGCTGTATCCATTGTAGAAAAATTTGTTTATATCGATTCACACTGCCATAATCAACAGTGGCAGCATATTTTCAGTGAAATAGATTGTAGTTAATGATGCACACCGAAATTGGTAGAAATAAAATCAGAACCGGCTAAGAATAAAACCAACGATATTATAGAAATTCAATTTAACTTCAGTGGACATACTTCGTACGGCTCCATTGTGTTTCGCCAAAAACTGTAATTCGTGGCAGCGTGGCCCTGGGTCCAAACGTGATAACGAAATGTGTACAGAACGCCACGTTTCAAGAATTTCAAAAGTTCATCCTTGTTCGCGGGAAAGGTGAACCTATAAAATGTATGTGTACAGCGTGCGGTGCTATTGTTTGGTCCAGCTTAATGAGGAAATACCTATAACGCTCGGTCTCAAACGCCGGGACGATTAAAGCTACTTTATCAGACTCGCTGATATTCAATTTAACGACGTAGCTCATAAGTGTCTCGTGCAGTCCATACTGCGGCAGAAAATCGACGTCCAATTGGAAGATGAACGGGGTCGATACATGCGACATCGCAATGTTTCGTAAGTAATTGATTGGATACAGCTCCTGGATGGAAAATTATTTATGCATTTGTTACAGATATCCACCGAATATTAATGTATTTCATGTAATTTTGTTTCGGCTCGTTATTTTGTTTCTATTTAATATGGTGGGTGGTTCCATAGATGTTGCTGTGCCAACGACATTTCTCATTTTTAACCCTTTGCCTTAAAATGATAAGTGATACTTGGGTTACAAACACTTATTGAAAAATATGCGTGGCACCTTGTAGTGTTTGTACTCACAAGTCTCGAGAAGAATAAGCTGAACTGTAGTAATTAACGATAGCCACTGGCACTAGATTTAAGTGTTATAAATTATTCTGAGAATCGTACAGGCACCCAAGGACGAAATTAAATGGTCAACGATAACAGATGTCGTAACGTGAAAAATCATAAGGCAAGGCAAGTTCAGAATATGTCGGTTAGTCTGGCACCAGATTCTGTGTCGTTTCGCCTGTCGGAGCCAAGTTTTGCACCATTTGCAGGGGTGAAAAAAACCTCATAATGTATATTAAGACGTCTAGGAGAACGGAGGACACGGGGGAAAAAATTGCTTCTACATCTGGCGCCATTCGTTCAACGAGAATTAAGAATGTGTTGAAACACTTAATGGATATCTTTTGGTTCCAACTCTTTTAACTTGTACTTTCGAAAATATTTCTTAAGCCACCGGATATACAGTATCGCTTTTTACAAGCAAAGGCTCTCACATGAAAAATTAATAAAAAGTATGCATACAATTATTCTTATAACGTGACTGAAATCTTACCCTTTCCTTCTACTATTTCGTGTAAAACGTAAGAGTTATCGATAATTGGGATCGAAACACCAAAAATGCATATCAAAGATGAATAAACGTATATTAGTTAGTACCCGATTATCTGAACTATTACCGAGCCTAATTCAAATCGTACAGACATATATTCAAAAGCTAGAATGAAATTCCAGAGCAATTTCGCTGCAATTTATAAAAAATACGTTGACCCGTGTTAGAAAAGAAATCAAGACTTTATTCATCGACCATTACGAAATTATTATCAATAATTCGAGCAACGAGCAAGTGTTTGTTCGTATTCACTTGTTCTACCACGAACTCCTATTACGTGAAGAAAAATAGGTCAAAATACATACATAAGTGGATTTCTATGATATAATAATATGACCTATCCAGTTTTACGAACTCCTATCGTTGTACGTGTAAACGAAGTTATTAAAGCATTCACGAAACAGGCGTAAGACATTGTAATAAAACGCACCCCATCCTTGTACACGATATGGTACGCGATGTTCTTCCTGTTTCGCAGCTCAACGGATCCACGCACGAACTCAAGGAAATTCTGGACCTCTGCATCGGTGAGGTACAGCGCAACGCTTATGGTACCAGGCCAGTGTTTAGATAGGTCTTCTAGTAACGGTATCCTTTCCACGCTGCACTGAGTTACTAGAGCAACGTCTGCCGGAGCATACACGTTATACTCGTACTCGAGGAGAAAAGGATGAGTACGATACAACATAGTCGCGCCCCTTGTAAACTCTCGACACGGACTTGATTCGTTGTACTAAAAATTGGAAATTGCGATCTTACCTGTCTTAAGGAGACATCAAATGGTCGATATGTACATGTATTGGCAATATTTCAAGGTTCTCAACATTATTGACAATATATTTCGATCGTCCGACGTTCCCTTTGATTGCACAATAATATTGAAAACCCTGAAATGTTGGCAATATCTATATTGACCCTCTGGTGGCTCCTTTTTATAATTACGTGACGGTAACAGGTTGCAAATGTTTCATGCGACGTGTACGTGCTGTTCATCGCAAGTTGGAGATGTCCCGTTTGATAGATTAATAAGCAACGTAGGTATCTGGTTATGTGTACTCGAAGGTGAGTGTATGTAAGTCAGGTAACAGGTAAGTATATGCATATGGAGAATGTTTAAATTATGGTGATTGAGTACCTAAACACTAAGGGAATGGATATAATATGCTCTTTACGATTTCGCAATTTAAACGAAATTACTTTATACAATGATCGATACATAAATAAAATTCAATTCATCCTCATTGTCAGTAGAGAATAAGTAGTCTCAATAAAAAAATTATCATCTTATCTCCCGTAGACAGTGCAACCATGAATTACGTTAAAATAATGTGTACAATCGACCGTACCATGCACTGAACACTTACTTGAGACACAGCTTCGTTTTTATCACAACCGAATAAGCGTTTGCGTAACAGGTTCCCATCCATTTCGAGGAAGACCCTGTGCAACTTACGAAACTCGTTAATATGCTTATTATATACACCTTGCTTACGGGGTGAGTTCCAATGCACGATCTGAAAGCAATCGTTTAATAGCCCAAGGGAAGATTGCCAAACGTAGTACAAATAGAACATATGCATTTCCCACTATTAGAGAGCAACCTACGTTTATTCGACTAGTGTCCCGATAACAGAGATCACTGATCGTGTGATCGCTTAACTGAATGTTCCAAGTGCATTCTATTTTATATACGACAGACGGATGTTCTTTGATAACAGCATTTATTATGTCTTGATCGGCCAAACTAGTTTCCGGTATGTGGGCCAGCACACCCTTAGCAACAGTCTCCCACTGACTCATAAATTTTCTGTCACGAAGTTGCTGCAAGTGCATTAGCATCACGCCGGTGTTGAAGCCTCTTCCAAGTGCTGGCCACGGCCGTTGACCGTAAGACAATGACTTTATGTACCAATGACTCTGATTTTCCGTCAAGCCCAGGGCCTGATCGTTCGTGAACCTCTCGAACATCTGCCAAAGCAAACTAACATCGTTCAGGACCGTCACATCCGTGTCAAATACAAGCACTTTGTCCTCCCGCATAGCATCCGGCAGAATTAATTTCAGAAGACCGTAAACACCGGAGTAGTGTTTGTTCGGTATCCAGGACACCTTTGGCACCCATTTCTCTGCTTTGTAATACGTCAAGTTCACTGAAACGGACGAAACGTCGGCGAGGTTCGAAAATTCGGATAATAATTTTACTGTGAGGAAGACAATCGATTGGTAAAGCGGCTTTTCACTCTTTTTTTTGTAAAAGAAATGTGGTTGTGGCAAGCGTTTACTTCTTTGCCGTTCGGCCTTAGAAAGGGGGTTTACATTAATTGGTATTGGCTACGTTGTCAAAAGAAATGATTGATTACATTTTCCTTATATTTTAATGAGATCCACACTGTAAGATATTGTGATAGATTTCTTGATATTACAAATGGATTCGACATGAAAAATTTATCGGATAATTATGGAAAAAGTTCAATGTATATTCTGGTGTGTTCTTAAACTTGGGTAAAAATGTAATGTAGCATTAAGGGAAAAAATAAAGGTCGAATTTAAAAATCCTGGGAAATATAAATATTTGATTTAATGAAAAATTTGCTTGCCAGCAAGATATAATACCAAGTGTGTATGAAATAAATTGAGCATGGGAAATAATATTATATAAGCGAGATATCAGTGTTTAATTACGTAAAAAACCCTTTACTTGTTGACTCTCCCTCGAATATTAGCCCCCATCTGTTCCTTGAGGTATATACGCGAAATTTGAATTAATGTGTCGTTGGAATTTATTTCATTGAAAGAGTGAAGCATTCATTCACACAATCAGGTCAACGAGAGTACATTTAACACGACACCACTGTTTTTAATAAGCTTACATATGTAACATTCATTTATTTCAATGAAAGAGCTTTCATTATCCCGAATTAAGAAGTAGAAAAAATTGGATACAATTTCACTTCATTATTTTTTATAATACAATAGTAGGCATGGTTTGATAAATACGTGACCCAATTTAATTGTGAAACGGAGCACATGTACATATGTCTATATGCTAGAAGCCAAACATTCTGTCACAAAAGTTAACAAAGACTATTGTTAACGTTGCATGAAAAGGATTTAATAGGCGGTCAGTTTAATCCCTTTCCCCTTGTAGTCACAGAAAAATACACACCTAATTGGCAGTATACAATTTTATTTATAATATTTCATATATTTATATAGAAAAAATACCTGCGGATATTAATTGATAAATATACATCTAAAAAGATATCAAAGATATTAAGATTCCTATCGAAGAAAAGTCTTTCATTTTGTTCATCTATTTCCTCAGTACTAAGCTTTGATCTATAAATCGTGATTGATACATCTTCAAAGAAATAAAAAGTTCCATATATCAGGCTCAAGAAACGGATGAGAACGGCGTTCGATTTTTTCTTTTACTAACCGTGCGGTAAATCCCATGTTCGGAAGACAGTTGACAAGGTCCTCTTTGCGATTTCGTCAACGAGCAAATGAAAGTGCAAAGGTTTAGTTCGGTAGAATAAAACAGATTTTACTACTGTGACCAAAGCAAATGTCGAATTGTATCCGGCACATACCATGGCAATGTGTATGGTCTCGCATTTTACCTTAAACAGATTACTGATCTTGAATATTCTTGTATTTTAATTTTGTTCCAATAAAACGGCCGTTTGCTGATGAGTGAAATCGTATTGAGTGACCCATAATTGTACTGTGATATCTACTTTAAAATAGACACGGGTGTAGAAATTATATTAGAACAGAATATTCCGGTTCTATTGACGGAATTGAGTTGGCTTACAAATAAACTGTAATATAATATTACGGTTTATATTCCACCATCTATTTGGCAGAAGCTTACGTATTTGCTTTTGGTAGAGACGATGATATAGCAAAATGTTATAAGTTCCCATGGTATCAAAATGAACGTACATATTAATCAAGGGTTAATACAGCAAACACGAATTTTAATTAATTTTAAGTGAAAAGGAAATTGAGTATATACGCCTGTACCTTTTACAACTTCATTCTATAAATATAGGTTTTGAAAATATTGAGAAGAAATGGCTTCTATATTCGAAATTCATAATTCAAACATAATCGATCAACCTACCTTAATTAATTGCAGTTACAATTGTATTTATTTTCTACATAACTATATTAATTGAGTTAAAATAAAATAATTCAGAATAAATTAAAAAATGGGCTACAATTATGGATCACGTGTATTCATTTTTAATTATACTATAAATCTTACGTCGAAATTAATCATTTATTCCACTCAAAATACAAGAAAGGAGCGTCATTGGATTTTTACCTCGTTTCGATTATTTTCTAAATCAAATTTTCGGGACGTGGAGTCTTCTAAGTGTAAGCTCGTTTTTTCTAAGTTCGCGGTCTGCGAGCCCGATTTTCCATCGATTTTGAATGAACCGATTTCAGCGGATGGAACTACAATAATACAGGGCGTGTTAATATTAAGGACGGATAAAATAAAAACGCGGATATTACCATTCAACAATAAATACAGATAAAAAACTGCCGATGGTATTAAAACGCCGAATAAGCATCCTAGCCATGATCGAGCCATTGTAATATGACAGACATATTTCCCAATTCGTAGAATGATTAAAAAATAGGTTTTATCGGGCGAATGCAGAGATCTATAAATAAAGGTAACGAAATTAATGCAGCTGATTGACATACATAGATGCTACGTATTTACATTATACTAAAGTGGAAAACCCGATGTTTATAATTCGCAAACGTATGACATATTTATACATTATTGGATACTTTAGAAACTTTATTTCTTGCGCATAAAAATTGTACAGGTATTATATGAGGCGTCAAGTGTAAAAATAACTTAATCCGAATAAAGATTTAGAGGGAACAAGACAAATGAATAATTCAATTATTGATTTTATGTCACTTAAGTGACTTGAAAAGAGTTTACTAATCTAATCGATAGTTTTATCACTCGCCAACACATAATGACTAAAACGCACTTACTTCAAATCATTACGTTCGTTAAATAACAAAACATAATTATACATAGAAAAGTCGTTTTAGCGATTGTCAGGTATTTTCGTCCGCAAAGAAGAAAGTTTAAACAAGAAATCTTTATAACTTACTTTCTTTCAGGAAAAGTTTATATTTAGTGGATTCATAAATACTATTTATATTTAACTGAAATTTATTAATTTTCCTCATCTGATATTTCGTTCCAGCTATTTATTATCAATTGCAGTCAATCGGAGAATATTTTCAAACAACTTAATCCAAGCTAACAATAAGTAGTTTCTGCACACAACGCCTCATATAAAATACCTGTAAATTTATCTTTAATAAAAATGTACTATTACATCAAACATACAAATATATTGAATGAAAATATACTTTTCCCATTTACATTTTTAAGATATGTAACTAATCTATCATTGTTATTGTTATTATAATATTAAAAAACCCGTCACGCTAAGTTCTTTGACAAGTCAAGTTGCTTGACATGCGCAACTCTGACACGCAACAAAAACAAAAGAGATAGGTTAATGCGATTTGTTGCTGTACAAACGACTTGTTGAACGCAACAACAGTTCATGCAGTATCATAGAAGTCACCAATAAACAATTGAACCTCTATCAACACGTACCTCTGACGCTCCGACTTTTTTCCCCGACTGTCATCCACTTAAATCCATTGCTCCAAACTACTTTTACGATACGAGTTCGAAAGTGATCAACAATTCTGTATGAGAATTTTTACACGCGAATCCCCTTTAACCGTAGACACACGTTTCCGTTCACTGAATCACTGTTGTATCACGGAACGTTTCCCATAAGCCAGGCAAATTCGCGTAATCACAGTTACCAAGGAACAACGATGGAACAACACGCATTCTAAACACCCGTAGCAGGAAGTCTAACATAAGTAGTTTAATCACTGGATAACGCAGTGATAGAATTACTACTCAGTCCGCATAACACGCAATAACATGTCGAACAGTCGGTAACTCACAACGTAGTTACTCACTTTCGTTACAAGGGGGCAATGTCCATTCTACGAGCTGAAGTTAGCTGCATCCATCGCAATATCGGTTGAAAGCTTTTTTTGAAACCGAATTTCGCGGAATGCAACGAAACTCTGTTATATGTGGCGCAACAATTTTTATTATAGTAATAAATTGTGGCTTATGTTGTTCTACGATGCGCCCTTTTTTTTAAATACTTACGTCAACGTTATTTTATGTATGCAAATAGATATTTATATGCGGAAGCATGTAAAAAGCTCAAGGTCACCTTCATATGTTGTGAGAAAACTTTTATAGGTGCAAAAAAAATCTGATGAGTTAGATATGAGTATTGGGATAGATTTTACAAAATTATATTTTTTAGTATATGTATACATATGTCTGTCGATTAGTATAAAATCGTAATTATATATCAAATATTGTGTACAAAGTTAATCATGCATTACTAGAAAAGAGCAAAGCTATAATAAATAGTATTCTATCATGTACATAGAATTTATGCTGTACAGCATAGTTTGATCAAGTGGAGTCTAACTCCTTTATAAAATCAACACATTATCATATTAAGTACTTGCATCGGTCTACTGATAATAACTATATAACTAGTCATGTCCAAAAATTGCGAAGTTACAAGTCCCTGCAAATATCTTTCTTAAATAAATATAATTACTTTTTGCAATGAATAAATGGTAGAAACATAATGCATAATGGTATGAAAAAGTTACAAAAAAGATTATCTAAAAAGTGTCTAATGCTAATTAATTTATATCTGTCGCTTTACTTTCATCTTCATCCTCTGCAATCTTTCTAATTCTTTGGAGTTCCGTACTTCTCAATCTGTAGACGAATATTAACTATTAATAGTTGATTCGTTTTATATTATCACCATTTACAAAATACTTAATACGATACCTGTTCAGAGCTTCCTCCTGTTCTCGTTGCTCTCGTTTCCTTTTTAGAAGTCTGGCTGCCACAAAAACAATTAGAAGTAGAATTGGTATTAGGCAAGCGAGTACTATACCAGCCGTAATACCCGCTTGACGAGAACTATATTCCTGTTGACCTGCGATTTTTAACGAAATTTATAGTGTTAATAAAATTGGGAGAGAAATATTCCACTGATGACCACGTGATAAAAATAAAAATTGGTAATCATTACATTTAATTGCAATATTAATTACAAGGTTGTATACATAAATATGTATATAACTATGAATATAATAAGTTAAATAGGACAAAGGTGGAGGGATTATTTGACAGAACAAAAGTAATAATAATAAACTTGGTGGAAATTTCCATCCCACTGAGAATATTCTAATCGATTCAAATGTTTCCATCAATTGTCCAGCAAATGCATGTGGAATAGAAATTTCCTAAATATTTAAAGATATAGAAAAGTTTATTGAGCTACACCTTTACATTAATTAGCATGTTTTTTTGTATACAATCACGCTGCAATATATTTCGTCAATGAAAATACGAAACTCGACAGTGAACTTTAATCCGTACCAAAATTGACGTTGTCTTACAACACTCTATAAAAGTATCAAACTTATTTGCGATTTTATAGCATAATATATCGTTTTGTAAACGAAGAACATTTCTATTCCACAGCAAAAATAGCACATGTACAAACTAAATCCTTCTATCGAGATACGACACGAAACTTAATCCAATTCCTACCAGAGAAATTTATGTTTTACACGAGCGAAACACGATTGAGAGCGATTTGCTTTAAATATAATTATTTTAAAAATATAAATGCGAACAATTGCGATCGAATGGGTTGAAAGTTCATGAATATTTGTCATGAAGGCAACGCTTCCAAGAAGTTCAATGCAGAAATGATGAACATTTGTAATGGCAAGCAATATTATACATGTGACGGTCATTAAAGAAGTCTACTCTAGATTTATGTGAGTCATTCTTGACAACATTTCGATCATTTTACACGTCGCTCTCTTTAGTCGTGCTTCCGGCTTTTCGAATTGATTCTGCGACACTCTTTTCCGAGTCTGTCGGGGAATTGGGTTCTTTCACATCCCAATCTTTGTCCTCGAAATCGACATCCGGTCTGTTTGGCAAAGGTTCATGGGTGCGATAGACCTTGTCGTAAGAATGGGGCTTTTTAATTGTACTTGGAATGGTACTGGTGTCGCTAACAGGTGAAACCGCTCTGTCGTACGCTTTTAACGGTGTCGCCTGTTTCAACAATGTGGGCTCATTGTCGATGGCAGAACCGCGTTGAGAATAACGCCACGACTTCACGGAACTTCCCTGTGACTGATTCTTTCGTACATACAAAAAGGCACCAGCGACGCATCCTATTATAGGAATTAAAACGGCGCAAATAATGCCCATTGTCGTCCACGCTGTACGCTGAGTATACTCGATCTGACCTATATACGTGTAATACCAAAGAGTTTTTATTTTCCTTTTTCGTGTACACGGGGACCGCATGTGACGCGACGATTGATGAATTGCCGTTCTCGATGCGTGAAAAGCAACGTTGGTATTTCAGATTATCAAGAAATGCCCGATAGAAAAAATATATTTGCAAGAGGTAGGTAGGAGGATGGAAGAATGAGAAAGCAATGAATGTGTATCGTGGTACATCTTCTGCGATGTATTATTGTAAATGTTGATAGCGTGCAAAATTCATGTACATTATTCCAAATAATTGCAGGACGTATCATTCGAACGTATTTCAATTTTGCATCTCGGTTCATTTAAAATCAGGTTCAGTAATAGCTGTAGAATTTAACCCTTTAAACTCTTGAATTAGAATTGCTTCCTCCAAGTAAAAGGATTCATACGAAATTATTCATTATCGTGTATCGTTTTAAATTTGATATTCTGATTACTGTCGTTAAATGGGGGAAAAGCTGTATCCATAAGAAAAAGAACACGAACTACGTTTTTACCATCCCAATAAGAAATAGAACACTTCCCTTCAATTATTTTGAAGAATATACTAGCATCGGTTTATTTCATAGCAAAGAACTATTCTTCTATTAACTGGTGTAAAATTATCATTCAAATACTCACGTAGACACTCTGTGTATCCATACTCCGGCACGTTCCATCGGCCTTCAGCTGTGCACACGCGTCGCTGATCACCGACTAGTATAAAGTCCTGATTGCACTCGAAAGTTACCTTTGTCCCGGGCACAAAGAAGAAGTTACTCTTCCGTCCAAAACGCGGCGTTTCCAACACACCGCACGATACAACTAAAACGAGAAAAATTAAAAAAAAATAAAACCAAACGATCCCTGGAAAGTTGTTTCTAGTAGAGAAACAAATTTTTTCCACAAATTCATTTCGACACACACCTCGTTCGTTCATGTTGAGGTCTCTTATCTTCGTGTAGGTGTCGTAATAATTTTTCGTGAAATGCGCCAGATCACGATTTAAAGACATAGCATAATCGTACTGGCACTGATACGTTTCTCCGCAAAGATCGACAGCACGTTGTATGTCGTTCGTTCTACGATAAAACAGCAGAAGCATTTATTTTATTAAATCCCTTTATAGGTAGCCAGATGTTTGTTGATTTTTTACAGAGAGGTAGTCACCTGTTGGGAGGCAGTATCTCTGCAGGCGTTTTCCGGAATTCTGGCTCGAATGTTCTATTGGCGTAATAACTCGCTGTTCTACCAAACTCTCTGGTGAACAATGCCCCGCCCTTCAAGTCGTCCTCTTTGTCCTCCAACATCCACTGAATGCCAAAATCGTTGTGAACAGTCTCGAAGTGATTCAAGTTGGACGCGGACACTTGCTGCCCGTACGGATTCGCCAAATCGTCGGCGATGTCGAAGTTCCATTTGCCGAATAACCCTTTGGTCTTGTTCTAATTTAAGGTACATTGAAAAAGTTCAATTTACAAACTTGGAGATCTTGCAATTACTCTTTCTACAATTATCGTCGAACATTTCTTGAGTGTCTAAAGAAGCCTCAATTCGAAAAGAGATAAGTTTATGGTAGTGATAAAATTGAAAGGAAAACATTCCTCTGATGGGTGTTTATCGAGAAAATTAATAATCAATGATGAAATCCGCAATAAAATTCCGCAATCAATTTGCGAATTCAATATATATTATCAGTTACTAATTTCACGTTCGTTTTCTAACATCTAGAAAAATTCCATAGCTGTTTTCAGATAATTGAAACCGTACCAAATATGTCCATGGTAGAAAAACCCTGGCCGTCATGTATCCTTCGTTTTCCACCACTTCTACACCAGCACCGGTGTCGAACATGATGATCACCTCGCTCTGATTCAAAATGTACGTGGGTGTGTAAACGACGACACCAGTAAAGTGTTGGAACTTCAATGGCGGCCTGTCGAAATAAACCCGACGTTTGTCGGCGAAAACGTCTAGGCGATACCTCCATTGAGCGTACTTGGGCCTCAGCCTGACTTCTATGGTAGCAGAATTGTTTCCCCTGGCTATGTAAAAAAATATAAAATGGGAGAATTGTTGAAACGATTTTCGCAGAATTGATTTCGATTAAATTTTCATTGTCTTCTGTATAGACACCTGCTATGGACGTCAATTGGGTTGCCCTAACTTCGCCATGTACGTTGTTCGGTAATTGTTCGAATCTTCCTTGCACGTCGAGCTTATCTTTTATATTATTTACACGCGTTAGAACGAACTCTCCCTTTCCATTGAACGTGTACTCTAAGCCGTCGAAGGTAACGATATGGGGATCACCAAACACCGTCGCCACCGCTGGAGACTGATAAGCGATGCAATCTTGGCTTGGTCGTCTCTCGAATCTGAACGTTTCGCAACCAACCGAGTGTTCTTCTTGCCACATACAGCACATGTAGAATGGTATTACGTCGTGGTACCAGTGAGAAAGAGTTGGAACTTTATTTGCTTCGTCCCACGGGTAGTAGCCTAAATTGTGAGATCTGTGAGGCCTGGAGCCCCATTGCTGATCGTACGTTAGCATCAGGTAGCCATTTTTGTCGTAACAGCATTGTTGCTCAGAACCGTCCATGCTAAAAATAAAGAAGTGGATACGATATAGAATGTATGAAGGTTTGGTTAAAATAGTCCTTCAAATGAAGGGTGAAATTATTTATGAAAGCTGTTCGCTAGAAGCTGGGTTGGAACGATTGGTCTGAAATTATAATTTATATGTCGAAGAATTCCTTCGATTCCATATTTCTAAATAATGACTTGAAATAGATAGCTCTCTTGCGATACGCGCAACGAAATGTTTGCCGTGAAGTCGTATTTGATGTGTTACTCATCGTCGTGTACGGATGATATTTCTCTATCACATCCTAGATAACTGCAGATAAGCTTTAATATTTCATCAAATCGAGAGAAACAATTGAACAAAAATATTATTTCTAATAATCCTTGAGTAATTATTACTTCAATGAATTAGTCCAGTGACTATAATTGTTACTTTAAAAGTATACACAATTCCATATTAAAGAGATAGTATTGTACTGTCAATCTAGCACAATTTTTTGAAACGTTCACTTACGCATCCCAAGGCCTCGAAGTAATAATTACAATTAACACCTGTGAAAATGTAATACATGCAGCAGAAACAATTAGATTAGTAGAGTAGCCATGTGAATAGCCTTTATCAAGCAAACGAACTGCTTCGGACTATAGTAACAACCGTAGCCTGTTTTTAGAATTTATCATACCCAAAAAATGCGTAACCATAACATTTACCTATTAATGAATCAAGATTTTTCTTTGAGGTCAAGATCATTTTATCGAAGCCAAGAAATAAATTAATACCTCCAAATATGAAAAGAGTTTAACAAAAATCGAGTACATTTTACGATATGCTTTTTCACTTAAAAATGTTACTTACTTTGGTGCACCCGTTCTCACACAATGATGAGCATGAAGATTATACATGCAATCCAAATTCGCGTCCTTATCGCAATCATAATCCGGGAGGAACCTGCCCTTATCGGTTAACGCGTGTTTCAGAGTGCAAGGACACAGGGACACTTCCGCCGCGAAATTCTTCAGATATCTGTCGTTCATGATCCACTTGTCGCAAAGACGGTGCGACCATTTTGATCCATACATTCTTTCCCATTGCGGACCAAAGTACCAGGCTAATGGTATCGGTCTACTCCACAGGTTTCTATACAAATTTCACATTCTATGATTTCCATAACGTTTACGAACAATTTTTATACGCGATTTACATACGGTGTGATGTTGAGACCGGTTTGTTGGAACGGTTCGGTTAAATTCAGCTGAAGGAATCCGAACGTCAAGTCCTGCTGATAGGGATTGTTTTCGTCTCGGTATTTAGCTGGTCTGATTATATAGTACCCCATGTTTGTGTACGCTTTCTAAAGATTTATAAACAACAAAATTATTTGCAGTTCTTGCTGGACGAAGGGTCATAAATATTTTATTTTACGAAAAGCCGGTGATATTTTATTTCGTACATGTATACAATTATAGAAATATACTGGAAAATTGTTGTTTTCAAAATCAGAGTCAATGCTTTTGTTGCAAAATATAAGAGTCAATGGGAAGACAAATATTTATGTTTTATCCTAGTATATTTAAACATAAATTAATTTATAAATTTTATGCCGGAATCGTACTATTAAAAATTAGTTTTCGTTAAACAATATATCTGGATATATGGGAAAATTGTGGAGAGAATCTAGTTTCGTAATTTCCTAAAAAGGGAACTAAAGAGAGACGGACATTTAATAAACCTACCTCTAAATTGGTTATATATTCGAATTCAGGGGTAGTTTTCGTTTCACGGTAACCCCACAGAGATATTTGTACGCCGGCATTCAAATTATTAGTCAAATTGAAACGATCCCAAGTAATTTTTATTTCGGCAGGACTCGCCTCGTGAACAGAATTCGATACGAAGATTTTCTCGGCCGCTGAAGCCGGAGTTTCTGCAAAACGTATAATTCCAGGTGATAATAAATTAAAGTAGCTTTTGCAAAATATTTGCTAATTCTTTTGCTGGCATTTTACTAAATATTATTAGCAGAGCTAACATAGATTCCAATCAAGAATAAATCACTTATTTTCCACGATTAGAAAAAATAAGAACTGTATTGAATATAATTCTTCAAATTTTGCATGATGTTAGTTAAACGTAGAATTATTTAAAACTTATTTACAAAATTATTGTATCGTCGTCTTACCAATGAAATATTTCCCTTTCCAATTGTAAGCCTTACTATCTCCAATGCTAATTGCAAATCGAATATATCCTTGCGCTTTTACGAACGGCTGAACGCAAATCGCCCGATTTATATCGATCACAGTGCCCATCACCCATTCGGTTTCGAACATACACCGAATTTTCTCCGTTTCATTGAAACACGGGCCGGTAATATTCACAATGGTACCGCCTAACATGTTTCCGCTCTCAGGTGCATATACGAGAGGCAAATTCGCCCCAGCTGTAACGTTCATTATTTCATGCAGCAACAATATCATCGAGATTTAATTAATAATTTACGTATACCGTCTAATCGTACCGATATCCTTGTTGCAAGTCCCTGGCATTATCGTCTCGTCTATTCTGAATATGTGACGTCCTGGAAAACCGTTCGCCCAACCCCTTCCGGTCAGATCTCGAATAGTCGACATTTGCGAATAGGGCTTGTATTCGTAACTCCTTGTACCGTTTCCAGCATTGAAACCAATCTAGACGCAAGATAGCAACGAACGATTGTAACACTTTTAGAAAAATTTTACGATTTGAAATGTATAATTGATCGATATAAACAAACTCGAGTAAAAGATTTCAATAAATCGGTTGTCGTGTGATGGACAATTCAGTCAGAAAATAAGTAACAATATGTTTATATACTCAAATAATAATTATCTAACTTATGATGATTTCAAAAACATTGAAAATGCTAACAAACTTACAAATGCTGGAATACCACCCTCTCCACCGGTAGTATCGCCACCAGCTTCCGTATGACTGGACCATTGAATGTCCAAGTAATTGAATATCACATACGTGTTCACTTCGTCAGTAGCCAGAACCATTTGAAAAGTGTTCGTCTTGTAAAATGAATTCTGGATGCCACCAGTGAACGACATATTCTTCCAGGTCACTATGGCCGCGTGTTTCGGTTCAAAGGAATCCGTGCCGATGATTCCCTCGCGAATATCCCATTTAACACGTTCGCGCAGCTCCACCCCGAATTGGTCCTTCCTCGTTTGCAAGTCCCTCTCGAGCCTGAAATTCATTTCCATGACGAAACACCGAATTTTTATTATGGAATATTTCATTTGCAACATCACACTTTGCGAAATTTAACCGACCTAAAGTATACACCCGGCTTTCTTTTATCCACGTCAGTTTCTCGTATTTCTCCGATGCGACACTTGCTGAAGAATATACCTATGAAACTAGGATCGTTCTTTTTCGGCCAGTCTTTAACCGGGAACACGAGGGGGTACGTGTAGTGTACCGGAGGATCGCTGAATTCTAGGAAACCGTTCATGGACACCTGAAAAGCACGATGCAAGGCTTTTTCATATTTTTTTTTCTATTGGAAAATATCTTCCCAGATTAGATTAAGCTTACAGCTGCTAATAGATTGATAAGGTAGCGACAAATAACAACGTACTCGGGTGTAGTTGAATCGGAATCCGAAGAAGGGTAGTTGGAAATTAAAGTTCTTGTGTACTTGTGGCGTCGAGGATTGGATTTCTTTTTGGTAATCGCCTTCATCATTCTCGCCGCCTTTGTCGAAGAACCAATACATGAACTTCGATCGAATTTCTTTTAGTCTACTCTCCAGTATGCCTTCAAAGGGAGCTGAATCGTCCGGACGAGGCGCGTACCTCTCTGCTTCCGGTAAATCGGAATCTGGAAGGAAACGGGAATTCCGATATTTTTCTTCGACGATTGATCGTTACAAGTATCAATCCTTTCGCTGTGGAGAGTGTACATATACGTCCTTATACATTCAATTGTTTACTAAAAGTCTATACAAAGGTTCTTTAGAACAATTTACCACTGTTGTTATTATTTATATAAATTACACCTCAAGTAATTATAGTTGCATGTCAAAATGTATATATTATACGTATAGCTTTTTAATATTAAATATTAATATTTTAATTTCATTTCTGACGGTACTGAAGAGCGAAAGGGTGAAAAATTAATTGGAGCAATTCGATAAATTGAAGTACTCAAATATTTTTGTACTCGTTAAACCGACGGTGTTAGTGACTCCAATGGATTTTCTATTGATATCGTAATTTCGTCTTTGCAAACGAAATAACGTTGGGTACGCGTTCACGTGAACGATAACATAGTCGCACGGAGTAAGCCAAAAGTAAAGGTGAACGAAATCATTTTGGTCGAGATACGGGATATAAGGGAAAGATTGAAGACCTTGTTACGAAAGTCGGAACGAAGCAAATCCAATGATTCATCTCCGATTCACGTTAGAGTGAGTAACTGATAAAACAGATAAGATCTGATTCGTTAGTTGGACTATATATCAAAATAACACCATAGTCGGTACATAGCACACGCAACCGTACCTCTCCAACGAACCAAATTTTTACGCAACGCACGCGTTAAGTTAATATATGTAATTCAATGGGAAACTGTATTAAATAATTCGTACTTACGCTCACGTGCAACAATTCCGTATATAGTACAGTAGAGAAAACATGACGGTCACGCCCATTGATATCGAAATTACTCACCATATCTCACATACTTTCCGTTTTTTTCCCCGGCAATTTTACCGGAGAAATCTCCAGAGAATACGACCTCTTCTTTGCCTTCGTTTTTACCCTCGAAAGTATCGTCGATATTATTTGCACCAGCATCCACCTTCTCCTCTTCGTCCTTGACACGGCTCAGGTGATTACCTTCACCCTGATTCAGATCCGCCACTTCGGATAAACTGTGCACCATATCCTCTGGCGGTACTGGATTCTCGGGATTCTCATTGTTGATCGTTTCCTTACTATCGGCGAACGGAGTTTCGTGGAGTCCAAACGCATTTTCGAACGTTTCGTTTTCGGTTTGGGCCGATATCCGACTGGTCAATAAAAGGCAGGCACACCAGAATAGAAGCGATTTCGGAGAAATGGAAATACGGTCGAGGCGAAGCTCGTTCCGCATTTTTCACGGAGGTAAATGAACCGATTGGTCTAATTTACTGAAAGAGACTGACTGGCTTGGGTTCAGGTAAAACGAACAGCGATAACGGTGCTGATATCAGTTATATTGTGATAACGCCCGTTTATCTCCTTACTACACAGGTGGATAAGGTAACGGTGGAGCTTACGAACAAATGAAACGAACGAAGGGCTAGTGCCCTACTTTCGGGGAGATATGAAACGCCCTTTAAATGGTATAAAGTTGGATGTTTTATCGTTGGTTGAATGAATAGAAATGTGCTTTCACGTTTCTCTTGTGTGTTTAATATGAAAAATCGACGAAAGCTTTGCGTTTTTATGTAAGATGTTTATTGTATCTCTGGAACGTCGTGTTATTTACATTGGAAAAGATATTCTACGATGTTCAGTTCTAAAGTGGTACGAAAGTTTCGATCTATCTTCTGTTTGAAAAGTTATACGTTTTGAAATGAAACGCGCGTAGTATCTATGGGAACTATCGGCTGGAAAATAATTGACAGAAAGATTTTTGCTTGACAATTACGTTTTCTACGGTATTGGATTTCATTATTCGAGGGTGCCCTTTTTGCGAATGCTATATGTTAATATATCTTTCTTCAGTTGGTCTAAAATTGCACAAAGCGTGATTTTGACGAATATTTATTAAAACACTAAATATAAGAAATTATCAGGCTTAAAATTTACTGATTTATAAATGCATTGTATGATAAATGTACATATGAACACTGATAGATGTACTTGAAGGATGCAATCTTGCAATTGTTCCACCTTAAGCTTTTCATTTTTCTTCTTTTCAATGGTTCCCAACCTTTTATATCCCAGTAAAGATTTTTGTAAAATCTTAAAAAGTAGATTTGTTTCCTTTTTCTTGTTTTGTACTGCAATTGTATGTTGTACACCAATATCGTCGTAAACATTTGCAAAGGAATTATATATTACATATTTTATGTTGCACAATATTTTCGATTAACATCACGTATCACAGAAGAAACCTACGAAAGACTCAAAATTCGAGGATACAAAAAAGAAAAAAATGCACAAATATGAAAAAATGTTCCTATAGTTTCATTTTCAATTAGTGGTATTTATGATCTACAGCAGTGATTTGAACGTAATTATCGTGGACATGAACTATACGCTTGATCATTAAGTGAAACATTATTTATAACATTTTATTTGTAATGAAATAATCTGTTCTGACTGAGATGTGATAGCTTTTTAACATTACGACGACGAAGAATTATCTCCATTACTGTCTAGGTATCCTCCTGAACCGTTGACGACAAACGATGTTCCCAAACCGTACAAATGTCCACAATATTTTGCATCATCAATGTTATCTTCGAAAAACATCTGAAACAATTTTTTTTCATTATTATACTTCGAACATTACACTGCAAGGAACACTGTACGTATTATATGTTAATTGTTCATATGCTTATATGAAAGTTTTATTTACTTCTCGCATCTTAAAGAAAACCATGCCCGTAAGTAACGAATCAGATCCAGCTTGATGTTGCGGTCCAACTCGTTGAATTTCCAATTGTTCCGCTACCTCTTGTAGGCCTCCTTTCAAATTTTTGCAAGATTTCATTAAATACTGCAAACGAAACAAAGGTACAGTCTTTGTTATAACAAGCAGCCGTTCAAAACAATTCCTCGTGAAGGCATACTTTTACATCGTATATAGTTGGAAAGTATATCCTAAGAAGTTCAAAGAATTCACTTTCTTCCTGTGGTAAATTTTGGTCTGTAAGAAGTTTCAATAGGTATCCAAAGTCGTAACCAGAATGAAAGGAGAGCCATTTAATATCGTCAACAAGAACAATTCCCGATGTCATTAGAAGTTCAGCAAAATCTAATGGATCGATACCCTCTTCTTCGTGTTTTTTAAACTGTATTCCACTGTTTTGTAACATATCTATGCTATCCTGTGCATACATATCTTCCCTGGTAAGTTATTAAATATATTTTATAGCACGTATTTTATATAATTTTAGTCCAACTATGCCGAGCCATATAATGAAACTTACTGTAAATTAAATTTGAAATTAAATTGCCATGTCGTGTAACTGCCACCGGGTGTGTTTCCCGATTCATCGAGAAACGTAAGACCGAGTTGGATTATTCGTAACAGATCTACGTTACATCGTAATAACTGATATTGATAATCAGCGCTGGTTCTAAATTCGCCTGTAATAAATGAAAAATATAGCACATGAAACGATTGAGATACAATTCAATTATCGTTACTAAATCTCACCAATGGGCCTAGCAACTACTCCTGGAAATTCAGTATCCATTGCGATATATTGATACTGTTGCACAACCTGGCGAATAGTACGAAATTCTTCTTCGAGATTGTGGCCCCAAACATCCCGGATTCCACATTCTTCATTACTGGGCATAGTCCCCCCACCCTTCTGCTGCCCTATAGGGTTATTTCCTCCTGTAAACGTGTAAAAATATACATTTTATTTTGCGTGATAGGAATAAGGAAGAATGTGGCCGGTGTCGTTCTCAGTGTTTCGCAAATACTGATAATATAAGTGCGAATTAGACCTATACCTTCCAATGTCATATTTGCTTATACTTTTCATTGTTTAGTGTATATATATATTGCAATGATCTATAATAAAATGAATTATGTTGTTATAAGTAATAGTATACTGCTGGTATACATCAACCAAATCGACCAAAATCGATCAAAAGGTAATAAAATAATCTTTATCCTAGAAAGGTATATCCTATTTGATAATCATATGTATCCCTTGTCTACTGTTCCGCAAGTTGCACGAATAAAAATATGTTTGCGCCAAATTATGTGAGACTATGAAGTAAAACAGTGTAATAGTTCTTTTTTCATAAAGTTAAAATTCTATTATTTATCTTACAGAGCCTACAAAATGGCTCGTATAAAACTGCACCTTCTAGAATTTGTGCATTCTTCTGAAATTCTCTGAAAGCGCACACCTTTTCTTGCAGCAACAGCGACTGTATAGTTCTTGGGAACTTCATTGCATGTTCTAATCTATTCTACTACTTTCAAAGCGGACCTCAATTATGTCGTTCTTCTGGAAGGATGTTCGAAGATAATTTCATCCACAGAAATCCAAAGTACTTTATCTATTTTGCTTCACAATTCCTGCAATACGTATGCGTCACATTCATTACTTAGAGGTCATATATTTTTGTTACACCTTCCTTTATTCGTTGTACAATCAATCATTATTTAACCCGAGCAAATTAACAGCCAAGTTCAACAACGTCTTAGGGCTTGCTTGGACGAATTACGCTATGACCTCTAATAATATTCTGGAGTTAATTTAATGGATGAATCATATGCGAACGAATACCCTTGTACAAAGATTTAAAAACTTGACATTAACAATATATTTAATACATACCGGTAGCTGAGGGCATAAGGTTAGATATTCCTGTCGTCACCGGGGCTATTTTTGTGTTTAATTCCCACTGTCACAGCTTTACCTCCTTCATATCACTGCAAATGTACATACAAATGTTATCGCATGTTAAATTAATTTTTTAGTCACTGATAGACATATCTAATCTCGAAAACAGGATTAATTCAAATTAAATATACGTGTAATTCAAGAACGGTTCATAAATTTGAATGCAATGGTTGCTAAATAACATATCACTTTATAGGTTAGAAATCCGAGTAAAAGTGTATTGCTCTTTTACAGCGAGTATACATCGAACAAAAACTTTAAGAGATAATATTAACACTAAGCCCGAGGGAAAAAATGAAATTGAACAACGAGAAATTCCCTTGGCTAGCGTTTATTTTCAAATAAATATACGGATGAAAATATAGGTTATGTATCGCAGATAAACAAAAACGATTTGTCCGAGAGAATATGAAAGAAGTAAATATTGTTATGTACCTCTTTGTGTGGTCGTTGTTCCACACGATGTTTTATTATGGACAAAACAAAGCACAGCTTGAGAAAACACTTATCGGGCTTTTAAATCTTCTGTCACACTTCGAACAGGTTAAATGAGTGTCGAAACTCGGAACAGCGATTCCCTCTACATATGTATATACTACCTGAAGTTAGGGCGCCAAAATCGCTAGTGTGGATATCGTTCTTGGTGTTGCTAAGTAAGATCACAAATGAGTAGCTGGATAGACCTTGTGAGACTTGATGTTATGTGTCCTGTAATACCGACTAGAAATACCGATTTGGAATGGTATTTGCAGGAATCACATTTTATTTAAAGAAAAATGGATATTGTCAAGGGATGTGAAAAGAATTCACAATTGTGATATCTTCAAAAGAATATCTGTTGTTATCGCTACGTACATACACCATGCACATATTTATTTATTTAACACTTTGTGATCGCAAACTATTCACACTTTTTAGTTTTGTACTGTTTGAGGAAGATATAATGTTTATGTAGTAACTCAATTGAATGCCATAAAGATGCTAGTCTCACAAAAGGACATTAGAACTTTCAACTTTAATTGAAGCAAGAATCAGCTGCGCAACATGATTGAAATTATAATAGTCAGAATCATAAGTTGCTAACACATGTGCTGAAAAAATGCAAGCAGGTATAATGAACGCTAGAACATGTAATAATAATTTTAGAAACTACGAGGTCCGTTATAACTTACATCGCGTTAAGCATTCGTGATAGATATCGCAAACGAGATTTGTTCGATCATATAATACCAAGCACATACGGGCCCGCTATGCTCCAAGTAATTACCTTCCGAGCTAAGCATTGGAAATGTTTTGAAGCTACACCACCGACGAGATATATGAATAGACCGGACATGCAATGTATTTTTGCGGCCACGATTTTGGGATCCGGGATCCCATTACCATTTCCGTGTCACTCGCAACGTTACCCACAGATTATAGAAAACTAAGCGAAAACTAAATAATTTTAAAGAATTCTTTTGTTCTTTGCCGTAATGAAAGGCAACAAAGGATATGACACATTTAATGTTAATTAAAAAAATAATTATAATAATTTTAATTAAAGAAACACATGATAACAAGTTTTCTTATTTCAATTTGTACTATTAATAAATGAAATAATTTTTAAAGTTATACTTTGCATTATTTTCTGATAAATGACCAAACAAACTGAGCTAAGAGATGTATATTTTGTTAACACCCAAACAATAAGGTTGCCACAACGAAAAAGATAGTGACGATAATCTTATACTACAATTGTTAATTGTATAGTTACGACAGATTATTTAATTATCTTTTTCATTGGAGCAATTTTATCGTTAATGAAAGACGCAATTTCGTATTTATATTCAACTAATAACAATAACGAAGTAACTCTTTTACTAATATAAGACAATTCCTGCGATAAATGTGTCTGCAAACGATTATTGTTCGCATTCGGTCCCGGGCGAAGTGCACTAATCGAGATTTTACTGAAAATATATAATTGCAAATTTATAATCTCACTACTAATTACCTTATTGCTAACAGCTAATGTACACACATTCTAGTTGCCATCGGAAACAATAATAAAGGGGAACAAAATTATTAATACCACGATAAGTTAAAGTTGTTCAAACGATATCGTGTTTGGTGTCATTTTAATCAGGGGGTTGTAACAAATAGTTTGGTAAAAGTTTCATTTAAAACGGACCTAAAATGAACAGGTTTTAATTTTTCATCTCGCTTGCATTAGTGTTGGTTCTCACCGATATTCGATCTGGGTTCGGATTACATCCACCACCCCAAGTGGGTGGGGTAGATATTAACACTAACCGTAGCCACTATTTTGAATACTAATCGAGATTTTACTGTAACTTCATAAATTTAACAATGTATTCGACATCCATGATGTTCGAAGGTCCCCGCGATATTAACAACTTTGTAGTCGTCGAGTTTGGTCGTTGAGTTCAGTCGCTCATTGTCAGTTTTTGACCGCTCGGCCAACTAGGGAAACAGACGGGTGTAGTTATTTAGTTTAAAAATATTTTATGGAAAGCTATATTGTATGTATCCATATGTACGTATCTACTACATATGTACTTAGGTCCTTATGTATACACATAAACATATACTGGTATGGAACTAAAGTGAAAGTAAGGCATTTATAATCATATGTTAATAATAATCATAGCTACTTATTCCCAGGTTGATGTCGATCTAGCTGGAAGTCAACTATCGTGATTATTTACAACTGAGAAAAAAACAAAATAAGAAACTGAAGAAAGATTCTCAAATTTGTATTTTATGAACAAAGTGTTACAAATTCACTTTTAGATTGTTGATCAAATATTATACTATCCTCTGCAGTCAGGTAGCAAAACGGGGGTGTGCAAGTGAGTTCGTTTCTTGTCGTCGGCTGATCAGCTGTGCGGTTTATGGTCGGCTTTTCCCCTGTGCGATATCGTGACCATTCCCTGTTCTTCGCTCGAATCATGCATAACCGTGATCGTGCACCGCGGATAGAACGTGAATCACGACGATAAATAAATTAACAAGAGTACGCGGTGGTAACAATGAATGGGCAGTATTTTAGGGTGGAGGGGGGGGGGGTAGGTGAAGCATGACGGGAACAGGCGACAATAGAGCTTCGCCATGTTAGATTTTACGAGAACGCGAAACGTGCGCCGCTCACGGTCCAGACTCACGATCACAGCCCCACACACCGCCCCACGATGATACTGCAGCTCGGAAATGCAAGAACCGCGACCATGATTCCAGATTTAGGGCGAAAACCAACAACCGTTAGAGACGTAGTCTAACAGCGTGCCTCGGATCCTTCCTCCAGAACCACAATCACGCCCCCACACATCGTTACTCGCTGACACTGAGTCCCCAACCATCGATCCTCCGGGCCGAGAACGGAAAAAGGAATGAAGCTAATAGTGGTGACACGAATATAAAGAAAAGTAAGGAGAGTGATTGCTCCCGGCAGAGAGGAAAAAAGGGAATGAAGCAGAAAACGGACTGAAGCAAACAGGGCAATGAAGCGAAAAAGGGAATGGGGGGGAAAGTGGAATGCGCAGTCAATTCGCTCGAATTATTTTCCACATAATTATCAAACGTCTCTTAAACGTTTAATAATTATACGATAAATAATTGATTGCCCGGGTCTCACCACGTGGAGGTTACTGCGCATGGAGACCCACCCTAGCCACGGCCCTTCCACCCTCCAATTACGCGAAAACTAATTCTAATATAATTTGTGAGAAAGAAAAATCCTCCTCTTATTGTCAATTTGTAGAACGTTCATCAATTGATCGAAGTACAAATATGACAGCAAGAGGAGTACTTGGAATAATCACGACCGAAAGCTAAATTGAATATCCGAAGGAAACCTAAAACAAAATCTGAAACCATTTTCCTGAAATTAAACATTCTTAAAAATATATCGTACGATCTTAAAAACTAGACAACGAAATATTATTACAGCAGTGTACACTGCTGTCTTAAAAACTAAGACACATTTGAAAAATAAATCCTACTTTCTTAAATACTAGATTAGATTCGAATACACCCTGCCTGATTAAGGATCTAACTTAGAAATAGAATCACCCTACCTAGTATAACATCTAAGATTTCAATGAAAAGAATAACACCAATAATATCCTACCTACATAAGAATGTAATAGATACTTTATCATACTCATGGAGGTATAAGTATGCACATCCTTAGTATGGAATAATTGTTCGTGGCCCATGGTGTCCTAGAACAGAACGAATCGATTTTTAATTTCGTAAACCCTGCCTAATTAAAAGTCTAATAATTTCAATTCTAAAACCTGCCTGTATAAAGATCTAAAATTATGTGGTCAAACAAATCCTACCTACATAAGGAGCTAAAAGTGTGGATCGATTTATAATTGGGCCTGCCTAATTAATTGTCTAAGAAATGGAGTTAGTTAAAAGGACAGGGGTAGGGTCAGGGTCAGGGGCACGGGCGGGGACGGGCGAAGATGTGGTCATATTATTATACGTATCATGAATCCTCCTCTTCAGCTGATTCTTTTCAATGCTTCTGAAACAAAGACAAATTGGAAGTAATTAGTAAAGTATTATAAAAATCTAAAATTCACAAATGGGATCAAATGGGAGGCAAGTAACGGAAGTGACTGCTACCGAGCAGTCCGCGAGCCCTCGGCCCTAAGTCTGGACAGTAAGAGGACTCAGAATCTACACCAGTTTCGATACCGAGCCACAGCAATCATTGTGGAACGGAAGCAAGACCGAACCACGATTCCAGATTATGTCCCATATACCTTCTGCCACACCAAGGTGTGCTTGGCGTGGTCTAACTCGCAGGAATTTCCTACTAGGCGGGTCACCTGTCCGGAACGCAATCACAGCTCACAGACCGCCCCACGATGACACTGCAACCCGGAAATGCAAGAACTGCGACCATAATCCCAGATTTAGGGCGAAAGCCAACAACCGTTAGAGACGTAGTCTAACAGCGTGCCTCGGATCCTTCCTCCAGAACCACAATCACGCCCCCACACATCGTTACTCGCTGACACTGAGTCCCCAACCATCGATCCTCCGGGCCGAGAACGGAAAAAGGAATGAAGCTAATAGTGGTGACACGAATATAAAGAAAAGTAAGGAGAGTGATTGCTCCCGGCAGAGAGAAAAAAAGGGAATGAAGCAGAAAACGGACTGAAGCAAACAGGGCAATGAAGCGAAAAAGGGAATCGGGGGGAAAGTGGAATGCGCAGTCAATTCGCTCGAATTATTTTCCACATAATTATCAAACGTCTCTTAAACGTTTAATAATTATACGATAAATAATTGATTGCCCGGGTCTCACCACGTGGAGGTTACTGCGCATGGAGACCCACCCTAGCCACGGCCCTTCCACCCTCCAATTACGCGAAAACTAATTCTAATATAATTTGTGAGAAAGAAAAATCCTCCTCTTATTGTCAATTTGTAGAACGTTCATTAATTGATCGAAGTACAAATATGACAGCAAGAGGAGTACTTGGAATAATCACGACCGAAAGCTAAATTGAATATACGAAGGAAACCTAAAACAAAATCTGAAATCATTTTCCTGAAATTAAACATTCTTAAAAATATATCGTACGATCTTAAAAACTAGACAACGAAATATTATTACAGCAGTGTACACTGCTGTCTTAAAAACTAAGACACATTTGAAAAATAAATCCTACTTTCTTAAATACTAGATTAGATTCGAATACACCCTGCCTGATTAAGGATCTAACTTAGAAATAGAATCACCCTACCTAGTATAACATCTAAGATTTCAATGAAAAGAATAACACCAATAATATCCTACCTACATAAGAATGTAATAGATACTTTATCATACTCATGGAGGTATAAGTATGCACATCCTTAGTATGGAATAATTGTTCGTGGCCCATGGTGTCCTAGAACAGAACGAATCGATTTTTAATTTCGTAAACCCTGCCTAATTAAAAGTCTAATAATTTCAATTCTAAAACCTGCCTGTATAAAGATCTAAAATTATGTGGTCAAACAAATCCTACCTACATAAGGAGCTAAAAGTGTGGATCGATTTATAATTGGGCCTGCCTAATTAATTGTCTAAGAAATGTAGTTAGTTAAAAGGACAGGGGTAGTGTCAGGGTCAGGGGCAGGGTCAGGGGCACGGGCGGGGACGGGCGAAGATGTGGTCATATTATTATACGTATCATGAATCCTCCTCTTCAGCTGATTCTTTTCAATGCTTCTGAAACAAAGACAAATTGGAAGTAATTAGTAAAGTATTATAAAAATCTAAAATTCACAAATGGGATCAAATGGGAGGCAAGTAACGGAAGTGACTGCTACCGAGCAGTCCGCGAGCCCTCGGCCCTAAGTCTGGACAGTAAGAGGACTCAGAATCTACACCAGTTTCGATACCGAGCCACAGCAATCATTGTGGAACGGAAGCAAGACCGAACCACGATTCCAGATTATGTCCCATATACCTTCTGCCACCCCAAGGTGTGCTTGGCGTGGTCTAACTCGCAGGAATTTCCTACTAGGCGGGTCACCTGTCCGGAACGCAATCACAGCTCACAGACCGCCCCACGATGACACTGCAACCCGGAAATGCAAGAACTGCGACCATAATCCCAGATTTAGGGCGAAAGCCAACAACCGTTAGAGACGTAGTCTAACAGCGTGCCTCGGATCCTTCCTCCAGAACCACAATCACGCCCCCACACATCGTTACTCGCTGACACTGAGTCCCCAACCATCGATCCTCCGGGCCGAGAACGGAAAAAGGAATGAAGCTAATAGTGGTGACACGAATATAAAGAAAAGTAAGGAGAGTGATTGCTCCCGGCAGAGAGAAAAAAAGGGAATGAAGCAGAAAACGGATTGAAGCAAACAGGGCAATGAAGCGAAAAAGGGAATGGGGGGGAAAGTGGAATGCGCAGTCAATTCGCTCGAATTATTTTCCACATAATTATCAAACGTCTCTTAAACGTTTAATAATTATACGATAAATAATTGATTGCCCGGGTCTCACCACGTGGAGGTTACTGCGCATGGAGACCCACCCTAGCCACGGCCCTTCCACCCTCCAATTACGCGAAAACTAATTCTAATATAATTTGTGAGAAAGAAAAATCCTCCTCTTATTGTCAATTTGTAGAACGTTCATTAATTGATCGAAGTACAAATATGACAGCAAGAGGAGTACTTGGAGTATTCACGACCGAAAGCTAAATTGAATATCCGAAGGAAACCTAAAACAAAATCTGAAATCATTTTCCTGAAATTAAACATTCTTAAAAATATATCGTACGATCTTAAAAACTAGACAACGAAATATTATTACAGCAGTGTACACTGCTGTCTTAAAAACTAAGACACATTTGAAAAATAAATCCTACTTTCTTAAATACTAGATTAGATTCGAATACACCCTGCCTGATTAAGGATCTAACTTAGAAATAGAATCACCCTACCTAGTATAACATCTAAGATTTCAATGAAAAGAATAACACCAATAATATCCTACCTACATAAGAATGTAATAGATACTTTATCATACTCATGGAGTGATAAGTATGCATATCCTTAATATGGAATAATTGTTCGTGGTCCGTGGTGTCCTAGAACAGGCCGAAGGATTTTTAGTTTCATAAACCCTGCCTCATTAAAAGCCTAATAATTTCAATTCTAAAACCTGCCTGTATAAAGATCTAAAATTATGTGGTCAAACAAATCCTACCTACATAAGGAGCTAAAAGTGTGGATCGATTTATAATTGGGCCTGCCTAATTAATTGTCTAAGAAATGGAGTTAGTTAAAAGGACAGGGGTAGGGTCAGGGTCAGGGGCACGGGCGGGGACGGGCGAAGATGTGGTCATATTATTATACGTATCATGAATCCTCCTCTTCAGCTGATTCTTTTCAATGCTTCTGAAACAAAGACAAATTGGAAGTAATTAGTAAAGTATTATAAAAATCTAAAATTCACAAATGGGATCAAATGGGAGGCAAGTAACGGAAGTGACTGCTACCGAGCAGTCCGCGAGCCCTCGGCCCTAAGTCTGGACAGTAAGAGGACTCAGAATCTACACCAGTTTCGATACCGAGCCACAGCAATCATTGTGGAACGGAAGCAAGACCGAACCACGATTCCAGATTATGTCCCATATACCTTCTGCCACACCAAGGTGTGCTTGGCGTGGTCTAACTCGCAGGAATTTCCTACTAGGCGGGTCACCTGTCCGGAACGCAATCACAGCTCACAGACCGCCCCACGATGACACTGCAACCCGGAAATGCAAGAACTGCGACCATAATCCCAGATTTAGGGCGAAAGCCAACAACCGTTAGAGACGTAGTCTAACAGCGTGCCTCGGATCCTTCCTCCAGAACCACAATCACGCCCCCACACATCGTTACTCGCTGACACTGAGTCCCCAACCATCGATCCTCCGGGCCGAGAACGGAAAAAGGAATGAAGCTAATAGTGGTGACACGAATATAAAGAAAAGTAAGGAGAGTGATTGCTCCCGGCAGAGAGAAAAAAAGGGAATGAAGCAGAAAACGGACTGAAGCAAACAGGGCAATGAAGCGAAAAAGGGAATCGGGGGGAAAGTGGAATGCGCAGTCAATTCGCTCGAATTATTTTCCACATAATTATCAAACGTCTCTTAAACGTTTAATAATTATACGATAAATAATTGATTGCCCGGGTCTCACCACGTGGAGGTTACTGCGCATGGAGACCCACCCTAGCCACGGCCCTTCCACCCTCCAATTACGCGAAAACTAATTCTAATATAATTTGTGAGAAAGAAAAATCCTCCTCTTATTGTCAATTTGTAGAACGTTCATTAATTGATCGAAGTACAAATATGACAGCAAGAGGAGTACTTGGAATAATCACGACCGAAAGCTAAATTGAATATACGAAGGAAACCTAAAACAAAATCTGAAATCATTTTCCTGAAATTAAACATTCTTAAAAATATATCGTACGATCTTAAAAACTAGACAACGAAATATTATTACAGCAGTGTACACTGCTGTCTTAAAAACTAAGACACATTTGAAAAATAAATCCTACTTTCTTAAATACTAGATTAGATTCGAATACACCCTGCCTGATTAAGGATCTAACTTAGAAATAGAATCACCCTACCTAGTATAACATCTAAGATTTCAATGAAAAGAATAACACCAATAATATCCTACCTACATAAGAATGTAATAGATACTTTATCATACTCATGGAGGTATAAGTATGCACATCCTTAGTATGGAATAATTGTTCGTGGCCCATGGTGTCCTAGAACAGAACGAATCGATTTTTAATTTCGTAAACCCTGCCTAATTAAAAGTCTAATAATTTCAATTCTAAAACCTGCCTGTATAAAGATCTAAAATTATGTGGTCAAACAAATCCTACCTACATAAGGAGCTAAAAGTGTGGATCGATTTATAATTGGGCCTGCCTAATTAATTGTCTAAGAAATGTAGTTAGTTAAAAGGACAGGGGTAGTGTCAGGGTCAGGGGCAGGGTCAGGGGCACGGGCGGGGACGGGCGAAGATGTGGTCATATTATTATACGTATCATGAATCCTCCTCTTCAGCTGATTCTTTTCAATGCTTCTGAAACAAAGACAAATTGGAAGTAATTAGTAAAGTATTATAAAAATCTAAAATTCACAAATGGGATCAAATGGGAGGCAAGTAACGGAAGTGACTGCTACCGAGCAGTCCGCGAGCCCTCGGCCCTAAGTCTGGACAGTAAGAGGACTCAGAATCTACACCAGTTTCGATACCGAGCCACAGCAATCATTGTGGAACGGAAGCAAGACCGAACCACGATTCCAGATTATGTCCCATATACCTTCTGCCACCCCAAGGTGTGCTTGGCGTGGTCTAACTCGCAGGAATTTCCTACTAGGCGGGTCACCTGTCCGGAACGCAATCACAGCTCACAGACCGCCCCACGATGACACTGCAACCCGGAAATGCAAGAACTGCGACCATAATCCCAGATTTAGGGCGAAAGCCAACAACCGTTAGAGACGTAGTCTAACAGCGTGCCTCGGATCCTTCCTCCAGAACCACAATCACGCCCCCACACATCGTTACTCGCTGACACTGAGTCCCCAACCATCGATCCTCCGGGCCGAGAACGGAAAAAGGAATGAAGCTAATAGTGGTGACACGAATATAAAGAAAAGTAAGGAGAGTGATTGCTCCCGGCAGAGAGAAAAAAAGGGAATGAAGCAGAAAACGGATTGAAGCAAACAGGGCAATGAAGCGAAAAAGGGAATGGGGGGGAAAGTGGAATGCGCAGTCAATTCGCTCGAATTATTTTCCACATAATTATCAAACGTCTCTTAAACGTTTAATAATTATACGATAAATAATTGATTGCCCGGGTCTCACCACGTGGAGGTTACTGCGCATGGAGACCCACCCTAGCCACGGCCCTTCCACCCTCCAATTACGCGAAAACTAATTCTAATATAATTTGTGAGAAAGAAAAATCCTCCTCTTATTGTCAATTTGTAGAACGTTCATTAATTGATCGAAGTACAAATATGACAGCAAGAGGAGTACTTGGAGTATTCACGACCGAAAGCTAAATTGAATATCCGAAGGAAACCTAAAACAAAATCTGAAATCATTTTCCTGAAATTAAACATTCTTAAAAATATATCGTACGATCTTAAAAACTAGACAACGAAATATTATTACAGCAGTGTACACTGCTGTCTTAAAAACTAAGACACATTTGAAAAATAAATCCTACTTTCTTAAATACTAGATTAGATTCGAATACACCCTGCCTGATTAAGGATCTAACTTAGAAATAGAATCACCCTACCTAGTATAACATCTAAGATTTCAATGAAAAGAATAACACCAATAATATCCTACCTACATAAGAATGTAATAGATACTTTATCATACTCATGGAGTGATAAGTATGCATATCCTTAATATGGAATAATTGTTCGTGGTCCGTGGTGTCCTAGAACAGGCCGAAGGATTTTTAGTTTCATAAACCCTGCCTCATTAAAAGCCTAATAATTTCAATTCTAAAACCTGCCTGTATAAAGATCTAAAATTATGTGGTCAAACAAATCCTACCTACATAAGGAGCTAAAAGTGTGGATCGATTTATAATTGGGCCTGCCTAATTAATTGTCTAAGAAATGGAGTTAGTTAAAAGGACAGGGGTAGGGTCAGGGTCAGGGGCACGGGCGGGGACGGGCGAAGATGTGGTCATATTATTATACGTATCATGAATCCTCCTCTTCAGCTGATTCTTTTCAATGCTTCTGAAACAAAGACAAATTGGAAGTAATTAGTAAAGTATTATAAAAATCTAAAATTCACAAATGGGATCAAATGGGAGGCAAGTAACGGAAGTGACTGCTACCGAGCAGTCCGCGAGCCCTCGGCCCTAAGTCTGGACAGTAAGAGGACTCAGAATCTACACCAGTTTCGATACCGAGCCACAGCAATCATTGTGGAACGGAAGCAAGACCGAACCACGATTCCAGATTATGTCCCATATACCTTCTGCCACACCAAGGTGTGCTTGGCGTGGTCTAACTCGCAGGAATTTCCTACTAGGCGGGTCACCTGTCCGGAACGCAATCACAGCTCACAGACCGCCCCACGATGACACTGCAACCCGGAAATGCAAGAACTGCGACCATAATCCCAGATTTAGGGCGAAAGCCAACAACCGTTAGAGACGTAGTCTAACAGCGTGCCTCGGATCCTTCCTCCAGAACCACAATCACGCCCCCACACATCGTTACTCGCTGACACTGAGTCCCCAACCATCGATCCTCCGGGCCGAGAACGGAAAAAGGAATGAAGCTAATAGTGGTGACACGAATATAAAGAAAAGTAAGGAGAGTGATTGCTCCCGGCAGAGAGAAAAAAAGGGAATGAAGCAGAAAACGGACTGAAGCAAACAGGGCAATGAAGCGAAAAAGGGAATGGGGGGGGAAAGTGGAATGCGCAGTCAATTCGCTCGAATTATTTTCCACATAATTATCAAACGTCTCTTAAACGTTTAATAATTATACGATAAATAATTGATTGCCCGGGTCTCACCACGTGGAGGTTACTGCGCATGGAGACCCACCCTAGCCACGGCCCTTCCACCCTCCAATTACGCGAAAACTAATTCTAATATAATTTGTGAGAAAGAAAAATCCTCCTCTTATTGTCAATTTGTAGAACGTTCATTAATTGATCGAAGTACAAATATGACAGCAAGAGGAGTACTTGGAATAATCACGACCGAAAGCTAAATTGAATATACGAAGGAAACCTAAAACAAAATCTGAAATCATTTTCCTGAAATTAAACATTCTTAAAAATATATCGTACGATCTTAAAAACTAGACAACGAAATATTATTACAGCAGTGTACACTGCTGTCTTAAAAACTAAGACACATTTGAAAAATAAATCCTACTTTCTTAAATACTAGATTAGATTCGAATACACCCTGCCTGATTAAGGATCTAACTTAGAAATAGAATCACCCTACCTAGTATAACATCTAAGATTTCAATGAAAAGAATAACACCAATAATATCCTACCTACATAAGAATGTAATAGATACTTTATCATACTCATGGAGGTATAAGTATGCACATCCTTAGTATGGAATAATTGTTCGTGGCCCATGGTGTCCTAGAACAGAACGAATCGATTTTTAATTTCGTAAACCCTGCCTAATTAAAAGTCTAATAATTTCAATTCTAAAACCTGCCTGTATAAAGATCTAAAATTATGTGGTCAAACAAATCCTACCTACATAAGGAGCTAAAAGTGTGGATCGATTTATAATTGGGCCTGCCTAATTAATTGTCTAAGAAATGTAGTTAGTTAAAAGGACAGGGGTAGTGTCAGGGTCAGGGGCAGGGTCAGGGGCACGGGCGGGGACGGGCGAAGATGTGGTCATATTATTATACGTATCATGAATCCTCCTCTTCAGCTGATTCTTTTCAATGCTTCTGAAACAAAGACAAATTGGAAGTAATTAGTAAAGTATTATAAAAATCTAAAATTCACAAATGGGATCAAATGGGAGGCAAGTAACGGAAGTGACTGCTACCGAGCAGTCCGCGAGCCCTCGGCCCTAAGTCTGGACAGTAAGAGGACTCAGAATCTACACCAGTTTCGATACCGAGCCACAGCAATCATTGTGGAACGGAAGCAAGACCGAACCACGATTCCAGATTATGTCCCATATACCTTCTGCCACCCCAAGGTGTGCTTGGCGTGGTCTAACTCGCAGGAATTTCCTACTAGGCGGGTCACCTGTCCGGAACGCAATCACAGCTCACAGACCGCCCCACGATGACACTGCAACCCGGAAATGCAAGAACTGCGACCATAATCCCAGATTTAGGGCGAAAGCCAACAACCGTTAGAGACGTAGTCTAACAGCGTGCCTCGGATCCTTCCTCCAGAACCACAATCACGCCCCCACACATCGTTACTCGCTGACACTGAGTCCCCAACCATCGATCCTCCGGGCCGAGAACGGAAAAAGGAATGAAGCTAATAGTGGTGACACGAATATAAAGAAAAGTAAGGAGAGTGATTGCTCCCGGCAGAGAGAAAAAAAGGGAATGAAGCAGAAAACGGATTGAAGCAAACAGGGCAATGAAGCGAAAAAGGGAATGGGGGGGAAAGTGGAATGCGCAGTCAATTCGCTCGAATTATTTTCCACATAATTATCAAACGTCTCTTAAACGTTTAATAATTATACGATAAATAATTGATTGCCCGGGTCTCACCACGTGGAGGTTACTGCGCATGGAGACCCACCCTAGCCACGGCCCTTCCACCCTCCAATTACGCGAAAACTAATTCTAATATAATTTGTGAGAAAGAAAAATCCTCCTCTTATTGTCAATTTGTAGAACGTTCATTAATTGATCGAAGTACAAATATGACAGCAAGAGGAGTACTTGGAGTATTCACGACCGAAAGCTAAATTGAATATCCGAAGGAAACCTAAAACAAAATCTGAAATCATTTTCCTGAAATTAAACATTCTTAAAAATATATCGTACGATCTTAAAAACTAGACAACGAAATATTATTACAGCAGTGTACACTGCTGTCTTAAAAACTAAGACACATTTGAAAAATAAATCCTACTTTCTTAAATACTAGATTAGATTCGAATACACCCTGCCTGATTAAGGATCTAACTTAGAAATAGAATCACCCTACCTAGTATAACATCTAAGATTTCAATGAAAAGAATAACACCAATAATATCCTACCTACATAAGAATGTAATAGATACTTTATCATACTCATGGAGTGATAAGTATGCATATCCTTAATATGGAATAATTGTTCGTGGTCCGTGGTGTCCTAGAACAGGCCGAAGGATTTTTAGTTTCATAAACCCTGCCTCATTAAAAGCCTAATAATTTCAAATCATGTAAAACCTGCCTGTATAAAGATCTAAAATTATGTGTTCAAACAAATCCTACCTACATAAGGAGCTAAAAGTGTGGATCGATTTATAATTGGGCCTGCCTAATTAATTGTCTAAGAAATGTAGTTAGTTAACAGGACAGGGGTAGGGTCAGGGTCAGGGGCAGGGTCAGGGGCACGGGCGGGGACGGGCGAAGATGTGGTCATATTATTATACGTATCATGAATCCTCCTCTTCAGCTGATTCTTTTCAATGCTTCTGAAACAAAGACAAATTGGAAGTAATTAGTAAAGTATTATAAAAATCTAAAATTCACAAATGGGATCAAATGGGAGGCAAGTAACGGAAGTGACTGCTACCGAGCAGTCCGCGAGCCCTCGGCCCTAAGTCTGGACAGTAAGAGGACTTAGAATCTACACCAGTTTCGATACCGAGCCACAGCAATCATTGTGGAACGGAAGCAAGACCGAACCACGATTCCAGATTATGTCCCATATACCTTCTGCCACCCCAAGGTGTGCTTGGCGTGGTCTAACTCGCAGGAATTTCCTACTAGGCGGGTCACCTGTCCGGAACGCAATCACAGCCCCACACACCGCTCACGATGACACTGCAGCCCGGAAATGCAAGAACCGCGACCACGATTCCAGATTTAGGGCGAAAACCAACAACCGTTAGAGACGTAGTCTAACAGCGTGCCTCGGATCCTTCCTCCAGAACCACAATCACGCCCCCACACATCGTTACTCGCTGACACTGAGTCCCCAACCATCGATCCTCCGGGCCGAGAACGGAAAAAGGAATGAAGCTAATAGTGGTGACACGAATATAAAGAAAAGTAAGGAGAGTGATTGCTCCCGGCAGAGAGAAAAAAAGGGAATGAAGCAGAAAACGGACTGAAGCAAACAGGGCAATGAAGCGAAAAAGGGAATGGGGGGGAAAGTGGAATGCGCAGTCAATTCGCTCGAATTATTTTCCACATAATTATCAAACGTCTCTTAAACGTTTAATAATTATACGATAAATAATTGATTGCCCGGGTCTCACCACGTGGAGGTTACTGCGCATGGAGACCCACCCTAGCCACGGCCCTTCCACCCTCCAATTACGCGAAAACTAATTCTAATATAATTTGTGAGAAAGAAAAATCCTCCTCTTATTGTCAATTTGTAGAACGTTCATTAATTGATCGAAGTACAAATATGACAGCAAGAGTACTTGGAGTATTCACGACCGAAAGCTAAGTGGTATATCAGAAGGAAACCAGAAATAAAATCTGCAAGTGAATTAAACTTTCATAAAAATATATCACACAATCTCAAAAATTAGTAAACGAAATACAATATTATTGCAGTGGTGATTACTGCTGTCTTAAAATCTAAGACACAGCTTAAAAATAAATGCTCCATTCTTAAATACTAGATTAGATTCAAAGGCGCCCTGCCTGACTAAAGATCTAACTTAGAACTAGAATCACCCTACCTAGTATAACATCTAAGATTTCAATGAAAAGAATAACACCAATAATATCCTACCTACGTAGAAATGTAAAACATACTTTACAATACTCATTCCTATATGAGTATGCATATACTTAATTGCTCTTCAATTAGTGTTAAGTTCGTGGTGCATGCCTTCCTAGAACAGACAACTGGCAACAATTTTTTGATTTCATAAGCCCTGCCTAATTAGAAGTCAATAATTTCAATTCGTGCAGATCCTGCCTGTATAAAGATCTAAGATGGTGTGATCAAACAAGTCATGCCTTCATAAAGAGCTAAAAGTATTGTTCGATAAATAATTGGGCCTGCCTAATTAAATATTTACGGATATCGCGAGTGAATTTCAATTTCTACAAAGCAAGACCGAAAAGTTATAAAAAATGGCTCTACTAAAAAAAGGGGGAAATAAAATTGCAGGGATTAAGAGAAAATATTTAAGAGTTAAACTCGAATAATGAACAGTCACTAGTATTGTCTCTAATTTAAATCCCCTATCTCGAGTTATCATTTTATCAATGATTCTACAAATTATTTCATTTTCTTTCTTTTTTTCTTCATTTTCTTTTTTTTAATTTCGTTCACACAGTAATTTACTATTATGTAGGCAAATTTTTAGCAGTATTTCGATCAGCAAACATTCCAGGTAGTATAAATATGAAGAAAAACAATAATAAGGAAGACAAATATAAAACACGGAAAAGAAAAATTACACCATATAGAAGAAGACTTGCCAAAGAATTCGTCAGCCATGAACTTTGGCTGACGATGATGTGCCATCCTCCAGGGTGGCTCCAGGATGGGGACTGGTATTCGCAACTCTAATTAAAAACGCGATCTTTATCAATGCAACGCTAACTGGAACCCGCGATGCAATCATTTCGCAACACTATTTATTAAGGCTGATAAAAAGTAAACAGTAAATTATCAGTATTTGTAATATTAAAAAGCAATGTAATTGGAGATCCTCTGAAAAGTTAGCTGAAAGCTCAAGACGCGAAAGTAATTTCCGCAACACTAAAAGCTTTCTCATGTGTAAAATATATTATAAAATATTACAATTTAACTAACAATAAGAATAGCAAAATTGCAAGAACAATCGCGATATCATTGCGCAACACTAAATCAATCACAATTTTCAATGGCTCGCAACTCTAATTAAAAACCGCGAGTCACTTCGCTACTCCAAGAACACGCGAGACTCGATTTCTTTTTCGTGACTCTACTTGCAAACCGCGTAGCATTTAACGCAACTCTAATTCGATCCGTTCTCAAGTTTTTCGCAACTCTAAAGCAACGCGATATTTTTGGGAGGGCTGCGTCGTTGGGCCGGAATGTGCGTCGGCCAAGTACAAATAAAAATTCTACAAATTAAAGTGCAAGCACTGTGACAAAGTAGTAACATAGAATGATTCCCCATTCTTATAAAGAATGGCGAACCATTAGTAGTTGCCCTCTTGAGTGACAATTTGTCGGGCCTCTTCAGCATATAGCCTCTTCGTTCCTTCGGATGTAATGCCACCTGAAACTTAATCTAGGCTCGAGGCTCTAATCGAAAACCAAGGATAAACTTATAAATGTGGAATAAAGAGTTTAAATCGCGGAGCTAAATGAAACACACGTGGCCGAATCACGATCAAATAAAATCGTAAAATTGTGATTACGGAAAATCGCAAAGATTACGATTAAAATTGTAATCGTTCTTCGTTCACACGTGCAGCCTCGAGCATAATGTAACACTTTTCGTTTCGGAGCCTGAATCGCGACCACGACCGCGAAGGATTCGAAAAATCGATAGGCAAAGCCAGAGGCGAACGCATTTTCGTTCACGCCACAGCTTCACCGTCGACTTTTCAAATCAGATTTCCTGAAACAGGTTGAACACGCGAAATAGTGCCTACCCGATCAGAAACTGTGTCAACCTGCCCGGCCCTACCTACTTATGTCTATCATTCACACCAGAAAGTATACTACCTATCCTACCTGGATCTATATTTTAAAAATGGCAAACAGGCACACCAACGCACGACACGCCACGGTTCTCAGTCAAACACTTGGGCACAAAAGCCTACACTAGGGAGGCGTCCCGGGACGCCCCCGACACCCAAGTGTTATCACACAACTTGCACAATCTAATGTACGTACCATTTTACTGAAATCGACTGACAGTGGTTGGGATCTTTGCGTTCGCGTGTGAAGAAAACCACGCCGCGGTTGATATTTAATAGGATAATTAAATAGCACCGATACAAGAGCTACTTGATAGCAATTGACAAGTATATTCGATTCTAAATGGCAAACACTTCGTGCCTCAGTATAATGGGGATTATTAATGCAATTAAGAGTAAAAGTGATGTCTCTGTTTTAAATTAATGGACATTTTATCTTGGTCAACATAACTACATTTTAGTACGGAACGACGCAAATCCACAACCTAACCACACACACAATGTGGATATTACGTCGTGCACGATACACCAAACGCACTGTCAGTCGCCAACAATAAATCATTATAAACTAAATAAATATCATCGTGCTGCACCACCGTTTTCCCACTCAAGTAGCACCGGGGCACGTGAGTGAGATCCGGGCAGTGAAGACGGAAAGGGTTAAACCTGGAAATCCTCGTCTAAAAAAATTATGAACACATAGTGATTTTCTAACGGACTAAATATATACATGTATATATACCAGATCAATATATGATTTTATTTTATTAAAGAGAAAATAAAATGACTCTACTTTATTAGATAAATTATGTAATGACTCTACTTTATTAGAAAATCTGTGCAATGACTCTACTTTATTAGAAAAATTGTGCAATGACTCTACTTTATTAGAAAAATTATTCAATGACTCTACTTTAATATACTTTGAATGAAATTGAAACATCCTCCGGTGTTCCCGTCATCAAAGCATTGCTTCTAAAACGCACGATTGCTTTTAAAGTAGATTGCTTTGATTTCGAGATCTACCCGTTCGCGTATTGTCTTCTTGTACATTCAGGTTTAATTAATATCTTGTACGGAAAAAGTTAAATTATTGATATCTCCAAACGCTAAAGACTAATATGGATTCGAATAATAAAATTATTCGATAGTTCCAACAAATGGACAAGGTAAGCAAATACCTTTACTTTATATATAATCAAAGTAGAAAAAAGATGAAATACTATACTCTTACTAACAATTTATTATAACTGTGCAGTAATTGCAATTGACAAATAAACGAAGTCGAAGGGTATTCGACTTCTCCACTACAAACTAATGCACGTATAATACCGCATTATACTTATTAAATATGTGTTTCATACACATTCAAATAAATACTCTATTATAAAAAGATATAGTGATATACTTATATAGAAATATGAACTAACTGACTAATATGATCTCATTTAATAGTATCAAGCTATTTAGAAACGCGTTGTACAAGAAGACCTATCCTCGTGTAATATAATACAGGAAAGAAGTTACTACTCATGAGTATATTTTCATATACCCATGGTCACAGTGCTTGCCAGAAAAATCTACGTAATTACAACCAGTCACTCGTGTCGGTTCGGACCTTTCGGCCTGCGACATGATTGAGTGACCAGAGGAACTTTAAAGCATGCGACTCACCGGTTGCAGACTCATCAGCGGTGCGGTCAAGTACGTCTCCACCGAAGCCATGGAAGCTGCTGAAACATGTTGATGGCCGAATGCCCGAACTCGCCGAACAGGACACTGACTTTAATGGAACACTTATGATTGACAAAGTGATTCTAATCTCGCGAGAGTATTATTTCGGAACAAACACTGACTCTAATTTCACGTCTCTTTACTGTGATTCAAGTTTAATTATTATTAAGAGCGGTTGCGCTCAAAAAATAATAAAAAGAACTTTGACGGAGCAAACACTGACTCTACCGACCGCATTGCGCGCGGCCAACAATATCGTTATGGTGGTACATCGAGCCCGTGGCAACTTCTGAAACATTCAAAAGAGGAGACAACATTGAAATCTTTGTATTTTCAGTACTTTTCGAACACGGTAATGAATCAAAAACCATTGCAATATACGATTAAAGAAATACAGAGGTACTTACTCTTCAAGTTGATGGATGAAAGCCCGAACTCGCCAAACAGCATAGGTGTTGACTCTAATACCGGAATACTTATTGCGATAAAAAAAATAAGATAAAAGACTACTATCGCCCGCGTTTTTTAATTGTGATCGACGAACAAAGTGACTTTATTTTTCGCGAGAGCAATACTTCGAAGCAAACACTGACTCTACTTTCGCGTATCGTTACTACTATTTATATTTAATTATAATTATTAAGAGAACAATTTAACGGAACAAGCACTGACTCTAACAACCGCATTGCGCGCGGTCATCAAAATTTGCTGAAAGAAAATCTGTACAAGTTAGTAAATGATGGGAGGAGGTAAAAATTAAAGCAATACACGTGTGATTTTATTTGTCTCTTTCTTATTTCTGTATGTCTGTTGAGGAATTACTGCTTTTGTTGTTTAATAAAGTACTACTGTATTATTAATTGTCTATTTTATATTATTATAGATTAATATAAATGATTTATCAAAAGCGTACTGTGACTGTTCTATGTCAGAGTTTTAAAAGTGAGCATGCTCCCAGTAAGTAAGCAATATCGCGCATTTATAAATTCTCGTAGCTGCTTGCAGAAATCAAGACTCGAAATTATTTCCATGCTTCAAGGGCATGGCAACACGTACGTAAGAACGCGAGCAATCCTGCATTGTAAATACAATTTGACTAACCTTGTGCGTAGGTTACAGAGATAATAAAAGTGTTTATATAAACACTAGTGAAGCTATAATAGAAATCGCGACCGAAATGCAGTGAAAGATGAACATATTTCAATTTTTCGTTTAGAATTAATGATATTTACTGACTCTAGTTTCAATCGCGAATGATATATTGTAAGTTCTATTTGAATTGTTTTCATTGTTTAATGAACATGGATATACGAATAGGGAGAAGTAAGTATTGAAATCTATTTACAATAATGAAAGTGATCAATAACTTTCAATCGAAATCCAACTGCCAGATACTAAGATATATATGTACATAAACCGTTATGCATCGCAGTAATTGTATCTGAATATTCCATTCCTGCAGCTTCCATATATTATTCTTTACCAACCAACCATCCATTGTACCTACAACAAATAGAAAAGCAACGTGATAAACTGGTGCTACAATCAGAATCGAATGCAAAGTTGCGAAAGGACATATGTAACTGGGTACGTAAGTGACATTGCAAAGAAAATAAACGCAACCTTAACACCGCATCGAATCCGAATAACCGTGTAATAAAATATAATAAAGATTCAATGAACCGTTTAAACTAATAAAATAATTAACCCGATATTTTAATAAACGACTAGCTATCGCGTATCAAAAAACCGATGGTACCGGATGACCGGTCAAGCGTCCATCAAAGAGACTCGAGAAAGACTTTAATGTATATCCACAATAGTTAAACGATTGTTAAATAAACGCGTATTAATTAATAGAAGCTAATAGACAAGCGTATGCGGTGGAAAAGTAAACCACGAGATGTTATTGTATTTAAAGCTGATGTATGTCGGTAACCTTCGACACCATAGACCAACCGTACGGAACGACGCGTGAATTGATAGTGACACCGCGTGCGCCGCTCACCGTCATCCCCACCACGCGGCGCGTCGGCGTGTCGGTAGCGCTCGGTCGCGCTCGGTGGTACTCGCAATTTCAGAACACTTCGAAGGTCTCCGACCGCGGTCCTGTGTACTACTGTACTAAGGTCATACGTACTGAACTTTTGCGGCTTCTGACCAATGTTTAGCTGAACCTACTCTCCTACGGTTATACTTATTGAACTTTTACGTTTTCTGATCAACTTTTAGACGGACCTACGACTCTAGGGTCGTGACTATTGGACTTTCACTGTTTCTGACCAACATTTAGCTGGACCTACGACTCTAGGGTCGTGACTATTGGACTTTCACTGTTTCTGACCAACATTTAGCTGGACCTACGACTCTAGGGTCGTGCCTATTGAACTTCTGCGTGTACTGACTAAGTTTTAGCTGAACCTACGATCCCAGGGTTGTACCTACTGGACGTTTACTATTTCTGACCAACTTTTAGTAGAACCTACGATCCTCGTTAAAGAATTCTTAATTTCTTTGCCGCGCAATAATAACGGGCACCACAGGCGGCACGTTTGAAGTGACACGCGTCTCATTTTTAATTTCATCGCCCCGATGCATCGCGATGTGACTTCCACTCAACTCGAGCCGAAGGGAAGAGTATCACGCGACCAGGGACCGTAGTTTCATTTTTCTACAGAAACGTTGACCGAGATATAGCTTTCCTGATTCCACCAAAGCAGTCACATATATTCACACAATCGCATGAGCATTGTCCCTAACACTACTTCAGTAAATACTAGTTCTTTAACTGTTCACTGTTCATGAGCAGAGGACGCTCAAATCAGTGGCGGATTTCTGAGTCGGTATGGCCGTCACGGTGGTTCACGAAAGTCCATAAGATGTCCTGTCTATTCTTATATCTCGTCGATGGCTAGAACATGTAATAATAATTTTGGAAACTACGAGGTCCGTTATAACTTACATCGCGTTAAGTATTCGTGATAGATATCGCAAACGAGATTTGTTCGATCATATAATACCAAGCACATACGGGCCCCCCTTTCTCCAAGTAATTACCTTCCGAGCTAAGCATCGGAAATGTTGTGAAGCTACACGTCTTTGTCGCACAGTAGATATGATTCTATAACGCGTCAGTCGTACAATAATTGCCACGCTTTTTAAAATTCTGAAAATTCCACAATTTTGTTTAAAGTTTCATATTAAAACCACAAAAATTTCTTATTTAATGCCGAACATCTCATTAAAATACTTCCACGAAATATTACTAAATAATTAAATGGATATAGAATAACACAGAAAGTGTTCTACCATTGAATTGCTATTTTACTATAATGCTTAATAGAAAATATGAAATCTTAATAGAAGTAATAGGATCAGTTCCACATTGAAAATAATATCACGGTCTTAAAAAGCATCAGGCGCATCTAGAAAGACAACGTTGGACTTTCACCAGGAAGGGGTGATTTACAGGTGTCCGAAGTCCTCGAATGATTGATACAAAAGGAATGCATGTACCGTCATCAAGGAATTAGAAGCACGCATCTCGAGACTCATTTTAGTGGTTAAAGGCATGCCACTTTCGAAAGTACACGCACACAGTATCAATCTTTACACGAATAATCATTTTGACTGACAGTTCTCTCTACATTCGCGACATATTGCAATCGAACATTGGAAAGTCTTCGACCTGTGGCCGAAAGAACGGTCGCAAGTGCATGTCATGTAATATCGTTCGGTTGTTATGCATGTTATGTTTGGTGAACTGGAACCGTAAGTACGTGTCGCCAGTGATCCAAACTTCCACTCATGCTTAAAATTATCCAATTTCTCTATTATCGTTGTAATCTACGAACGTGCGTGTCAAGAGAATGCTTATTATTGGCCACACCTTAGCAGAAGAAAATACTTTAACGATCGAACACTAGCTACCACGCTGGTGTCCACTTACAATTCGAATAATAATGATTGTGCATCACAGTCCCAGCGGCCTTTTTAGCTGTCTATGCGATGCTTGCGTTGTACCGATATGTAACGAAGCGATTGAGATCTTTTTTGCCATCCCTGTTTGTACGAAATGGTATCTTCTATAGCAAATGGTTTATTCCACAAATAAATACATGAATAAACAAATGAATAGATGAATGAATAAATAAATCAATAATTTTACTTTACACTCCCTTCGACTTTAACATCCAGTCTCCGGACCAATTTTTACAACTCGCTCAGAAAACGAGCATCTCAATTCTCCTTCCATTACCACCTATGTTTATTCGCTAGGTAACTTAATCATAAAACAAGAATCCAACATACTCCGTGAAATGAATACGAAATTCGTCGAATTAGTAGTTCCACGAGTTACACGTAGCAATCTCAAATCTTACTGTCCCGTGTCTCGTACACCCTTCAAAGTTACTTGTTCGAGCGTACAACCGTACACGGCAAAGCCCCGCTAACGATTAGATTGAATTAGGTTGCAAGCGAGAACCATTACTGCTTATTGCCATCTACGTTCGCTACGGGATCCGGCCTCTTTATCCAAAGGGAAGACGAACGATACGTGGTACTATTTGGAAGGCGGACGACTCACTTATCTCTTCGTGGATTTACTGGTCGCATCTTGAACACCGGTTCGTAGTGCGTCCACCCATTATATCGAATCGTGCTTTATGAAATTAACTCGTGAACCGACTGACGAATGTTATCTCGATGTGTAACGACGCTACGACCATTGTTGTCGTGCCTCCATTTAGCGATCTTATCGAACCGTTGGTACAAGTGTAACACGCTTCGCTCATTTCCTGACCTTTTATTGGTCTTCTGCTTGAAATATATGGAAAGCGTGTGGGGAATCTATTATACATGTAGATGGTGTAGGTACAGATATGGTATTTTAGGAAACTGCATTTTATTTTGTGTGTTCTTTGATTGCTTGTATTCAGGTTTCTCTACCAAATTTTAGGAAAAGTTTTTCAGTCCATAAACATAAATATTAACTCAGGAGAAATATGCAGGTAGAGTAGTTTTCAATGTTCTGTCTATGTGCGAAGTCTCATTAAAGCTGTACATTGTGTCTTAGATAATGTTCCTTTTGAGTATATGTACAAGTAAGTAGGTTTGCATGACATGTTTTGGTAAAAAAATGTACATGTTCATTAATTACAGAGATGGATAAGAAATTGTTCATCGAAATTATTATTACAGACTATTGTAATAGTTGTTGCTTTAAGTGCGATCTGTGGACTGGAAATTCTTGGAACTCCTGCAAATTGGTACTTTCTGCTGGTGTAGATTTTTGTTCGATATCAAGTAATGGGATCAATCACTGCTATACAATTACGTGCTATACATTTTTTCATAAAATATAATCATAAAATACAATTAATATCGAAGTGTGACGATGGTTCTGATTTATTGGAATGATTAGAATTGGGATATCGACATTTTTGAAAATACCAGTAACATTTTGTTTCGAAAAAGTCTTATACCACGTGCGTCCTATCATTTTGCAGAGTTGTATCATCTTATTTGTCAATACAGAATACAAATCGTTATCTTAAAGAAAAACATATTTGGAGATACAAGACAAATCAAATGTTAATGCTTAATTAATAGATATAAGGAGAAAACCAGCATTGTACAATATAATCTAATATATTCTCAGGCAATTCGATTAGGCTTCACCTATGAATAAATCATTCGGCTGCTGTGTATGTCTAAAATAGATATAATACGGCGAATTTGGTGGAAGAAAATCTATTTCGAAAGGATGACGACGAAGCAAACTACCTCGAGCAATCTATCTCCGCCAGGAGCAGTGATTTACATACAACAAGGCACCGCAATGATTGCCTTCAGAATACATTAGCTCGCATGCTCTGGATACAAGGGAACCAGCAAACAAAGTACAACCGAACTCGGACCCTGTACTCGCGTCGAAGACATATCGAAGGAGTAACAATCGAATTCAAATCGTCGCGAGGTTCGATACGAAACGTTTGAAAACACCACAAGGCTTTCAAGAACTTGTTACTCTACGCAATGCTTTATTGTTAACTGGTGATGCTTGCATTTTATTCATGGATCCATTCTTTGCTTGAAGTTTGAACTATTGAATCGGCTTCGATTAATTGAAACCCCAATTTGACTTATTTCTTTAAAATAAGTAAAATCAAGCAAAATTGAATTGTTCACTCTAAAGGGAGTAATATTGATAGTAGAATATTATCATATTTTTATTATTAAATTTATCATAATTATTATATTATCATTTTCCTTGAACAGTCGTTTTTCTATGATACTAACTTCGTGGATGGATTAAAATTAATATCCCACAATTTAGATGAAAATCAGAAGTCTTTAGCCATTAATATATTAATTATTTACACTGCTAGGTGGGCACACAAAGTTTCTCTCCACTATCTATACGTAATCAGTAGATCAATATTTCAAAATCTATGGATCTTATCAAGTTCTTCGTTATTAAACATATACTAATATTAATACACTAAGAATACTCGTTTATAAATAAACATGTACTACTTGTATCTGCAAAAAAGACTGATAAACAAAAATAGAAAGTCCAAAAGCACCAACAAGAACGTTCACAGAAATTCACAAGTTCGTAAAAACCAGATTTCCTCACAATCGTAAAGTAAACCTCGGCGAACATAGCGCTCACTGTGTAACCTCCATAAAAAAACATTCCAGTTCTATGTCGCGTTGCAACGCGACATGTATAGGTACACGCGTAGAGTACGCGTGACTAAGTTTCCGCGGCCGTAGATTAAGTCGCGAACTGCCGGCCCGGCCTATCGTTCCCTCCTATTAGAATTACTTTCAAGCACCCATTGTGATCCGCTCGTTTCCATAGATCGCTGACACAAAAGAAATATAGCGTAGGACACGACGATAGAGCCCTCGGCTATTGCCACACACGTGGCTGATAACCCGTACGATCTTCACCGAGCAAACACGCTGTAATTGCATGGGTTCCGCATTTTTCCACCCACATACAGAGGGACCAATGCCTCTATCTTTGTGTTTCCTTTTCCCTCTTGGGCCACGATGCATCCATGCCCGTTGACTATAATACGTTCTCCACTGGAAGGCTGGTTCGCCATTTGCCTTAGATCCTTGTACTACTTATCGGTACCAGCTCCAGGCGTACCTGGCCGAACCTAGAATCTATGTATTACCCTCGGCTCATTCATTCTTCGGGGCTTCGACGTCGACGTGAGAAGAGAGTTTTGTGTTCGGCATGATTTGGACGGCTTCTGCTGGATATTAAGTTAACACTTTCGCTTTGGTGAGTGGCTGTAAATGATGTATTTAGTATGTCATTCTTTTTAGGGTTATAATTATTAGCTTTAATTGATTTTTAGTGAACTTTCTGGAGCAAATATTTAGACTGTGTTCGTGTGCTTTTGTTGTGCAGTGGAAAATTCGGTCTTTGTGTATTTTGTATATTGTGATTTGTTATATCTGAAAATCAAAGTGATTTTATTTGTATTGTTATTAATTGAGGAGAGTATAGTATAGTATAGCACTGCATAAGATGAATATCTATGAACTTGATACGATTTATCTAAGCGTGGTCTAATTTGAGTTGCTTGAACGTCAGCTTTGCTTTCAGTTATCTTATTTATCTGATATTATGTTTTATGGTATCATTTGTGGACAAATAGAAGTCTTTTCGAGCTTAATTCAATTTTGTTCGAATGCAGCACCTTTCTTTTACGAGTAAATCTAGTTGTTAACATTTTTAAGAATTATTGCCAAATTCGGAAGGTCTAAAATATATAAAACGGTGCAAAGCAGTTCAGTGTGAAAAATAAATATTTTGTTGTACGACTTGGCGAATCCTGATAAAAAGATCGTATTTTGTTTTTATTATTTTTGAAACCCTTTGTTTCCTAGAGCTTTCTTTTACGATTCCATAAAAATACAGCATTGAAAAATACCTTCCTCCAAGATAGTACCGCATTTCTTTCAATTTTATCTTCTTTTTGTAGAACACGAGTTTCCTGTAAGAGAACCTCTGTAGAATTTGTAGAACGTACTATTTTCTCTAAAACATAAGTCAAGACGTTTAAAGAGGGAGTACCACTTATTCTGTTCAAATGAAGCGATTATTATTGGTAATTATTAATGGTAACTGAAAATGATATTAATAACGTTCACATATATAATCTCCGCATACGATGTCCACCATTTTTTTTTTAATTAAGTTTATTATATATCTCGCAAAATAAGAACATTCCCAGAAGATAAAATCTCCATCAGATTAATGTAATATTAGCATTAATATCAAAATGTACTGCGTTCCACTTTCTTAAATTTCACCAGTTTTAAAACCATGAAGCACTCCTTAAAACGTGCAGGAATTTTTCTGTCTCGTAAAAAAAGAAACCCAGTTAGTTCAAACACATCATCGTAAAATCAAACACATCCTGTGGAGAAATTTCACCATTAGTATTAACTTATAATAACAAATTTGATATTGCATTGAAATTACAATACACTGCACCACTTTCTTTTCCTTGCATCTTAAAACATTAAAATGTAATAATTCCTCCACTGTTATCCCCTGACAGTTACTATCGTAAATTAAGCACACACACCCGTGATCACTTTCTTACTTTCTTACTAAATATTCAACGGCTTGGCTTGTCTCTTAAATTCAAATTAACATTACAGTGACCGATCGCAATTAATTTTCTTTTCGTTACATTGTCAAAATGTTCAATTTGACATTACAAATTATCAATAATATTTCTATACAGCTCGAAACACTTGGTGGTTCCGAACGCTCGAAACCCCTCGAACTATTTCGAACTGTTAACCTCTGCCGTTTGATAAATTATCGTAACGGCCAATGGGACAGTAAGGTTCCCGTCCTCCTGCAAGATTCACGAAGCGATATTAACGATAAAGCCGCCGCGCCGGTGATATTTACGAGTCACGAAAAGTATAAAACACCGTGTCACTATAAAACCAGAGGCATTATTACCGATAAACCAGCGACGTCACTGGAGTCCAGGCCGAATCGTGAGGGAATCGTGGTAATGGAAGCAATCTTGTCCTCTAAACGGATACAAATAGTACGGCGATAATGCAGTGACACGCTTGTGTATCGGCTTCTCGATACCTTCATGATTTAATGCACGTCACAGGTAACGGGTGTTTTACGGTAATATTATACGGGGTTTGCTGGCCCATGCACTCCCCTGGACACATGGCATTGTGCTCGAATATGTGAAAATAGGCTTTCCTTAGTTCGATCTCGACTCGGGAATCGCTGTTTCCGTGTAAACAACAGACATCGCCAGACAGATTGTTAACAATGGAGTAGAAACGTTCTTTAGCTTTATGGATCGTGCTGGGTTATTGCAAGATCGAAGGAGCGTACACGATTTTAGTTCTTCATTTGCTACGTACCTGTTTAATATTTATTGTTACGGGTAAGATTGATTGGAGATGATTTATTTGGTTGCCGTTTGCCTGCTTTTTCTTCTTTGCAAATTAAGGTTTATAGCGAGATTCATTTAGATTATATTATTAGCCTTTTGGATTGGGTACGTTATCTGTCGAAGTATTGACGCAGATATTTCTGAATTATTTTATTCGCTTCAATGATTTCTTCCAATATAAGGTCTACGAAAAGAGCTGCCAAGAATCGGAAAATTAAATTATCTTACAGTCCAACTTCTGGAAGGATAAGAAGCACATTCTGGATTCTTTTCACATAATCACAACCTTACACCGAATACATACAACAATACCACACTTTAACAATTAACCACCTCAATAAAACTCAATAAACCACCCAATTATAATATCATTCACCGATAAATTAACCTTCGCAAGTTTTCCAAACCCACGAAACCTCGCTTAAACAGTATTCGATACGCTTGAAACGCTTTTACAGTAAAAACACCACTGTTTCCACAACTGCACACAAAACTGTCGAGAAGTATACTGAAAAATGTACAACGTACTGCAGTACGGTATAAACTCGTCGCTTACAGTTCTCCCCGGAAGGATATCGCGTGACCGAGGGTACACAGGCTAGTTTCTTCGAGTCTCTCGGGTTCAGAGTTGCCTCGGAGAGTCGAAAAGGTATCCAGGTAACTATTGGCAATTTTCCTTATTAAATGTACCGCTCGCGGTTATCGCGGCGCGTGCACGCTCGTTCGTGCATGTAGGCACAACGTTACTTGGACGTGGCGTGGCGCGGGGGCAAAAACGGAGGCTGTTTAAAGTTTCTAGAACGCGTTTAAATGGGGCTGCCGGTACCTAATCCAAGTTTCGGTGATCGTTCGAAAGGGCGAAACGGCGAACGCGTATCTTCACAGAATTTCCATAATTAGTGAGTGGCGAGCGTACGACTGTTAGCAACGCCAGAGTTGGCAGGTTGCTAACTGATTTGCATCCAAACGCGGGCCTTATGGTATCAACGGGGCCCGTGCTACTTTCCTTATTACCTCGTCACGGCGCGGCGTGCTTTCTTCGGTACCGACGAGTACACGAAAATTAATTCGAGAAGGTAGCACCGTTTTCGGGAATGGCTGCACGCCGCTGGAAAATACGTACGATCGTTCGATTTATGGGGCAACTCGTGCAACTGAAGATAGAGAGTAACGATCCATTTATAAATTTCATTCTTGCCAAATGTATCACGGCTGGTTTGAGCATATAGTCGGTCTTTTTTGGCCGAATTTATATGGGGCAATTTTGTACCGTTAATAACCCTTAAAGGATGAAAAATTGCTCGAAAATGGAGACGCGTGGTGTGGTCGTCGCGGTCTTGTAATTTTGCCCGTCTACCGATACGTAGGCGATAAGTAACATTTTCTTCGACATTTGCTTAAATTGGATGGCTCAATATTTCATTTTTTAATCCATCGATCCAAGTATGGGGTATTTTATCATCGTTTCTGCGAGATCGATGTTGAGATATTGTCCATTCTGCAAGTCAAGAGCTTAAAAGCGGGGTAAACACGATGGATGTACGTACTTGATCACTGGGTGTGTAATTACGTATTTATCAATGTCGCGACACATGTACGTGTTATTGTTACTTTATGTATGAAAGAAATGAATTTTTACAGTGGAATAACAAGAAACGATTACGGTAGGACACAAAATATGTAATAAAATGACCAATTACAAGAGGACCGTTTATTCTGAATGTGGTGCAAGTCCATTTTCTCTTGTTTTTGTAATAGTTATAAATAAAAAGTTTACACTAAATTAATCACAAATTATGTGATTATGTGAAATTATGTGAAATTATCTCATTAAATAAAAAATAGACTTGCACCACTTTCAAAATAAACGGCCCAATTATAAATAAAAAGTTTATTATTATAGTAAATAACAAAGCGCAGGAAAATATTCTCTTTATCATATTTATGTAATTCCTTTTCCTTTTAACATACAACCTCTAATAAAAATGTTGGTTTGCCTCGCCAGAAATTCGATACTAAACGTATCTAAAAATCTCCATCGTCGTCGGCACGTCGCAGCTATTGTTGTTACCTGTCCTTCATTTGACGCTCGACTAGTTACCGCGTTTATGGAATATGATTTACGCGAGGAACGCCCAAGGAAATTATGGCATCTTGGGTTTCTATAATGCGAAGATTTGCCGCTCCTGGAGCCACCTAATCCAGCTGCATGCAAGAAGATCCTCTTATCTTGAGGACACGTTCTCTCGCCGTGTAAGACGATTATCTTCGGAACCTCGCGTGAAAAGATACCTGGCCTCCCTGCGAAATTCAGAGAACCACGCGATGTTATTTGTGCCTTCCCCTTGTCGCCCGGTGGCAAGTTTTAATTACTTTTAATCAAGCCTCGATCATCGTTGACGCTGATTGAGACAGGTAAAAATTTATTCGAATTTCGAGTAGGTCGAAAAATGGGAGCAACGAGGTATTATTGCACGCGTGGCGTGGCTGTCTTTTGCATGTGAAACGACTGGAAATTTGCAGATGCGTGGAAACTATAACATCGAGAATCGTACCACTGGGTAATCACGAAAATTACCCACGAGTAGAATTCTCTGGACGTTCTCTGGTGATTTCGGTGGAAACGAAAGTTCGCGGTCGGAATATGGCTGTTCAAGGTAAACCAGCGGCCACTTGCTCTATTATAATTTCGACTCGGTAATTTGAGCATCTATTCTCTTCCATGTAGGCCGGAATACGATTGAATATGTTTCGTTGGCCTCGTGGAGCTACAGTTGAGTTCACGTTCCTGGCAAGAATAATTGATTGACGAGTGTCAATTGAATTGTTAGATCGAAATCAAGTTGAAAAGATTTGAAAAATTAGATTGCTATATTATATTATATTATTGAATATTTATTGTCACGTGATCGCGCTACAAAATGTATTCATTTTTAATTATATTTAAAAAAAGATGAATTTGTAGTAGATTATAATACTCCAGAAATGATCACGATAAATAATGAATAAAGACTTATCAAAAATTAAAAAAAGCAGTGCCAATTTTGAAATAACTAACTGTATACTCTGTCTTTAATTATGGAGCACATCGGATATATTTGCAAGGAAATCTGTATATCTCCATTATTATTTATGATTTCCATTAATATAAATATGTCAGTGTCTACTCGTTATTTGTTCACGTGTACCAGAAATAGCGACTGGAAATTCGATACCGAATTTTATACACACATTTTACCCTTGTTAGATTGTCATAGCAGTCACTGACCGAGATCGTTTTACCGGCCAGAAATTATTTTCCCGCTTGGTTGGACCGGTATCGATCTGTGGATTTAATTGCACAGGAGCGGGGTATCTTACGGTTTATACCAGAAGGTTAAATTCTGATCCTCCATAATCCCTCTTCAAACTGGTAACCGGAGATGTTTCGCTGCTATGGGGGAGACTTCTTGGACATCGGAGAACCCTTTCTTTACGTTTGTTTATCCTCTATACACTTTGCAGAATATCTTATAGATCGCGACGAAGATCAACGCGTCAAAAGTAAAATTCCGAAGGAAAGGCTGAAGCAAGTCAACTGAGGCGAAAGAAGTTTTTTATACTTTTTTTTAATTTTGCAAGGTAAGAAGGCGGTCAAGGTGATCGTCTATCTCCAGCTTAGATATTGCGGATATTATTTATGAACAAAGAAGACCCATATTAATTAACCGATTGTCTATGTATTCGCCGTTATCAACAAAAATGTAATGATTTTACTTGCACAATGTCCTCTGTAACACGCGGTCTAATACAATATCCTAATTAAGCGTTAATGCAAATATCTTTTCCACGATAACAAAACTCAGGCTGATCTGCACAACGAAAATATTTCCAATCCCAATCGCACCACACTAAAAACAATTGAAGCTATCTCTCCATTTCCTCATACTAAAATCACCCCGCCCCAACTCACGTTCATCCCCAAACTACAACACAACACACCCTGTGGCAAACACAAACAGCAACACACAACTACTCCCATCTTTCACCCACAATTCCCACATCGGCGCGTCGATCTGCCACTCAATGCGGGCCGATCCTCCCTCAGCATCCAACATCGAACGTGTCAAGACTTCGGTCGGCACACGAAGACCACGAGGGATCGATCATAGACCGCGATGTCCATAAGCGTTTAGCCTTCAGAAACCGGCCACTTGATTTACCGTTTCCCCTCCCATTGATCCTAACAGCAACATCAACAGCAACAGCAACAGTAGCAGCAGTAGCAACGACGGCAGGTGCAGCAACTGCGGAACGGCAGCGGGCGTCTCCTCGGTTGTGCACGGAATTGTGCTGAGTTCGTGCTGGCAAGGCGACGTACGAGTGATTTGCATCGAGCCCACAACCCACGGGAGGAGCGAGCATAACGGGCCGGTTAGCCACTCGACGCCGTTTCGTGTCTGCCACTTGGTCACCGGTAATTAACAGGCTCCGTGAAGCACCGTATGAATCGAGTGGCACAGCGCGACATGCTTCTGAGCCCGTGTCAAGATGCTCCACGGCAGGGAAGCGTCGCGACGGCTTTTCTTGCGCCCTATGCTCCCTGCCGTCGTGCCGACGATTAATTGTCACGGAAACGCTGTTGTTTCAACGGAACCAACCTACAAACTCCACCTCTCTGTGCACGTACGTGTATACGTGTAATATATACGCGTTAGTACGTAAGACTTTCTTGTTGAAAATTACTATTTGTTCGGATGCCCGATGTATGCGCCCGAATTCGCGATCACGCGAACCACTGATGCATGGGAATTTAAGTGATTGGATGCCAGCTTTACGATTTTGATGGTCTGCGCGGTATTTCGTAGGGTAGATGTTTAGTACAGTAGATTCCGGTTAATAGAGTTATTAGACAGTTACTGAAGAACGGAAACAAATACTCTTGTTTCCACTACGCTTATAAGGGACATATCGCCGTTTTATTGGGACAGTTTACGCTCGTACAGTTTACAATTGAAGATACAGTAGAGCTCATTATGAAGTAGTGCTACTGATTGGAAATATAGGTACGGCCCAAACGTAGGAAAGGACAATATGAATAAAAGAAAAACCACTTAAAAAGTCGGAATTATATTGAAGTGAGCTTAGGTTGACACGCTAAAGTCGTAGCATAATGACCGCGGGTGATGCGTGGTACTCAGCACGTCGTTCTCCCATCACAAGACCAGCGTATCACAAGATCACATGAATTATTGTTAGCTTTGTTTGCGTGCTTGACACTACAACTACCAATAGGTTTTGTTGCTATTCAGACAGTATAAGTTAAACAGACTATGAACACGAAAGTGGTTGGACGGACTTTAAATAGAGATATTATATAACTGCCATTCTGTCTAATTGAAAGTCATCATAAATTGTTGCAACAATACCTATATGTTAATAATTTAAAAGCAAGATATGTGAAACCAGTCATTTTGACTGGCTTGGTAGTTCTAGTGTTAAACAGACATTTGGATTCAAGACCGAATATTACATACGGTTCTCAGTAAATCGTTTTTGGCTTCATTTTTTACTTTGTTCAGATTTTGGATGTTGGACTTTGGTTTTTCGGGACAGCAGCTTAATTGGAACGAATTCGTCCGGCCCGATGTGTCTCTATTAACCGGAATCCACTGTATTAGCAATGACTATTAGTATATCGACTGCATTAAATGAATTTATTATTATAAACTTGTAAATAAATCGATGTATTGTTTATCGAGTGTATACTCTAATGCGACGAAAGGTAAACATTTTCTATGATATCAAAGATCCCAATAAACCTTCCAATGATTACCAGTCACCAACAGAATACATACCGCTATTTAAAACCGATCCCCGCGTTCGCTACTTTGTACCCCAACAAAATATCGCGCCATATCTCACCAAAGTACACTTTACACATCCCGTTACGATCGTCCCATCGGGCACGCGCAGTGCCATCCGTCGAACAGGCACACCGCTTAACAGTGCATCATTTAAGCAGCTTCAATAAGTGTCGAGAAATTGCCGCCGGCTGTTTACTCGACAAGCTTATAAATTGCCACACCGCGCCTGTCGGGAGAAGCCGTGCATTTCCTATTTCAAAGAGTGTCTCCGCGATTGCACAGAGGCAGCGTTGCGTTTGCCTCAGTCAGGCTGAAACAAAACGCGATTCTACTGGTCGCCAGGACGCCGGGACACGGGAAGAAGCTTTCCACCTGATACCGCCGGCTTCATTCACGCGCCACCCAGTATTGTGTTCCCCTTGCGAAGACCATTTGCTTTCTGTTAGAGGACCGTGTAACGGTAGACGCAGCCAACGACGACGACAACGGCAACGACGAGAAGAGAGGGTCTGGAAAGCGGCGACGGTGTTCTATTTAATTAAGTTTGCATTGTATCGAAGTGCACGCTGCAGGAAAAGATCGTTATCGAACTTTCGCGAGATATGACGTTGGCTGGCCCGCCACACTTATCAGGGACGATCTGCTGGAGCAAATGAACGGTCGCGTTCGAACGTTCACTCCTAACGAGATCGAGAGCTTCGTCCTCGCGTTCCTTCTTCCTCTTCTTCGTCCCGCTGGTTCGTACGTCGTTTAATGCCGCACGCAGTACATATTTCCGTGCTCGACGAGCCAACGTTGTTTGCAATGGCGGGGAATCTCTTGGATAATTAACGTCTCGCGCGGCCCGACGTCTGACGTGCCGGGGAATCTCGTTTTCTGGAACAAATGCGCTTCGCTGCGTGCTCCGACGTAGATACGCCGCGGTGAAAAGGACGGATGGGAAACGGGGACTATGAGGTTGGTATAGTTGCTGGAGACGAGGCGATCGATGCTGCCGATGGTGAGGGGGATTGAAGGGATAATTAAGAGCCAGAAGTGAAATCATTTGGGAGTCTGATGAATTTGGAATAATTCGCATGAAACCGGCGAGGAAGATGGATCAGGCTAAACGTGGGTGAATGTTGCTCTGGTGAAGTTATTTCGTTCTCTTTATTACGCATGTCAAAGACCTTGCCAATGATTTTTGTTCAGTTTTATTAATATTATAATTCGTGGTAGTATTCATTCTCTTAGCACACCTAACACAAAAACGTGTACAACTTTCGGAGAATGTAAGTTTTAGTATTATTGCGAAATTAAGAAAATTTTCTGTTTGTCTCAAAAGCTCCACTTAAACATTAAATACGAAAATAAGATACAACCAATTCTGATTTGATGAGAATCATGGTAGTTCAATGTTTGGAAAAATGTTACTTATCAACAATTGAATAGATACCAGAATCACAGAAATGAAGAAATATTAATTAAAAGAAGAAAAAAATGCCCATCAAAAAGCACCGAAAATATTAATATTATCGTATTTTTTAAAGTGATTTTCGGATTCGAGAAACGTGCTCTCACAAAACCAGGCCCAAATAGGAGCATTATAATAAAAAGGCTTTCGCACACATACACGTGTCACCTTTTCAACGGCACGTATTACTGCGAGTTATTAGCCCAAAGCATCACGTACGACAAATAATTTGCATTCACAGTCGCACCTGCCAGTGAAAAAGTGACCTGCTTTACGATGGAGTCGTCAGAAAATATTCGAGGAATGTGTGCATGTCCGTTTGAAAAATCTCTATACGGGTAATTAAGGTTGTACAGAGTGTGCGTATTGTAATGAAGCGCCCGCGGTTTTACTTGCAAACGCGTACGGACGTTTGTACGAATTTTTTGAATGTTCGATCAATTAAAACAGGGGCGGCGCTTTTTTTAGAATGTGTGCGGAAATAAAAGCTCGCGTAAGCCGCTTTTAATAATCTCGAAGTGTAGTAAGATGAACTTTTACGAAGAATAATAATCCGAGTATAAATCTCGAGAAGCTTCGAGCGTTTCATAGATACCAGGTGGTTTAAAAACTTTTATTCCCTTGTGGATGTAAGATAAAAATTTGGCGTCCAATGGCAGCTTATCTAGATCTTTACTCTTTTTTATGGACATTCCAATTCTTTCGTTAAATGTGGAAGTTTGTGGATTAGCGAAGTGGTAGTGACAACTGTTTGGTACAAATGGTGCAGTGGAAAATTGACTGTACAGTGTTTATAAAAAATGTTTCTCTTTATAAAATCATGACAATTCCTAGTTATGGTAATAATATATGGAGAAGGTGCTACACTATCATTTTTGCTTATCATTTGTACGAATCACATAAATTTTAACTATCTAAATACAACATCTGAGAATTTGTAGAAATATCTCTATCGTATTAATGAAACTAACACCAATTTATGTTTAGTTACATTATAAATTCATAAGAATCAATTTGTTACAATAAACAGTTTACCGTACCATATAATTGGAAAAAGTAATCGGTTGATAAAAAATAAATGGATGCAATAAAAATCGATTCACGATGTATTCAATATTACTATCGAATCATCGAACATAAAACGATATCAATTAAGTCCTCGCCAGTTATTTGCAGCTCTATATGCAGTCTGAAAATTCACAAATTGGTAACATTACTTTCAACGTTGAGTGTACACACGTAGTGTTAATCTATCGTAATTCGTGCATCAATTTGCTGTCAAACACATTCTATTGAGTACCTCTACGTTGAAGCAGAAATGAAGGGTGGAGGTATGGTGTTGCGCTTACACTGAATTTCAATTTTCGACCTTTAATATTTATGAATTGCCCCCTAATCTGGAAAAATGCAGCGGCGAGAGTCATAAATTCCTTTATTATGCATAATGTCGCTTACGAAGTGGAGCGAACGAACCGAATTTCAGCACGAACGTTGTTTTTGATTAATATTACACCGTCGATGCAATTGCAAGACCGAACATGATGAGACTTTTACTCTCCTAATGCTGGCATTGGATTACCTTCGATAATCGGACAGAGGAAGCGAGATAATTAAATAAAAATATATTGTTCGTTTAGTTTATCATTCTTTTCTTACACGTAAATGGTAAATGGTCTATTATTATATTTGCCACATGTATTTTACAAAATGTTCTTAATTCTATGCAAAATACGATTTAATCTCTATGAAACTTGTTAATATTTGAAACTAATGAATATGTAGTAGGTACTATTTCACGAATTGCAGTGTTTCAATTTGAAACGATTCTGTGTACGATATTATGCATTTATTGTTTAATCATTCACGGATTAGGCGAGCCACGTTAATTATGGATTATGTTAGTTTCAAATTACATTGATATTCGTGTTACCGGAACAGCTACAAATAAACCCTTTGTTCATTATTATATTATACATGGAAATCAATATTAAAGTTCAGAGCTGCACTAGAAACCACTAGGTACCAGACGAGGCAATAATAAACATAGTTGCAAGTTCAATTAGGTTACCATTAAAAATACAATTTATACTTAACCGTGGATTTAATACAGCCATAAACGAGCCTTCGCGTAGAAATTCATTTAACGCCGCTGATACATTTAATAGATTTGATAGATTTAATATTACCTTATACACATTTCAATTTCCGAATGTTGGCCGATTTGCGTCCACGTAATTGTTCAATTGAGATTTCAATTTCTCTTCCTGCATTCCGAGGGTTCGTTATCGCGCGAAATGCTCCCTCCCTTTTGTTTATGGTCTAATTAAGCAGACGCAAAGTGATAAGTCGAAGCGTGTAACGACGACGATACGAACGCAATGAAATGAGCCATTTATTTGCACACGTTTGCAAAAGAAAAAAAGGGAAAAGAAAGTTAGGCATGTGGTAGTAGAACAACATAACATAAATACCGAGAGTGCAGACCCGTTTCAGGCGGAGTAATGCAGTAGCTTGTAAAGATCGTCCCGTGTCGTCATAACTGTGCGCTTTAAATGCCCCTCGAATGGCAGTAATGAATTTCACGAAAGATTAATTCGAAAATTTTCATGCGTCACGCGATTTAACGAGGGCCCGCGAAATGTGTTTCAGTTTCGGCTGTTCCCGTGCACGTCCCCCGTGTATGCGCACTCGAACTGACGTGCACTTTATCTGCCGCCCGAATCGTAAAAAGTACGCTCTAATGAGCCAACCGGCGTCGTTAAAGTAGCCCTTCAAAGATTCAACAATGATAAATCATCGCGATTACCTGTCGAGATATCAATACCTCTCTCCCCTTCGATAATCGTCGATAGGTACAAATTAAGAGAACGTCATACCTGTATCGGCGTTATGAATTGGTATAATTGCCCGGTTATCGCTGTATTAAATCTTTCCTGTTTTTCCTTCGATTGCTCCCATTGTCAAATATTTCGTAAATAAATAAAGTGCTGCGCCTAATAATGTGTGGTTGATTGTTAGGCGGTGAAAGTATGAGTGACAATAATAATAATAATTTTGCGCGTATTCGTGCTAATTGAGAGGATAATGCAAGCTTGAAATTTCATTCAGCCTCGAACACTGTTGAATATTAATACCATATTTCAAATTGAGTATTGCAACGAATTTATATTTGGAGAAACAATTCCCTCTTAACTTCTTTTCTTAAGAAATCGAAACTCCGCCACAAATTCCAGCAATAACTGAATATTAGAGGCGACAAAAGAGAAGTATCCTTCCGCAACATAGCGTACCCAGAATGTGCGAGGATCGTCGTAAAATTGGCACGTTCCGGCTTGTATCGGGATCGAATTATCCGGTGACGGTGAGTTGCGAGTCTCGCAGGAAATCGATGCAGCTCGTTCGACGAGACGCGGTTTCCGGTTTTGCGGGGATCTCGCACGTAAATACGCGAATCGGCGTCGTTTTGGAGAAACGTGTCGCGTCTTCGATGTGAATGGCAAGAGACGCCGGATAAAACGAACGCTCGAAACCGGACGAAGTGCGTGATTCACGACAGAGTCAAGGTAGACGCTCGTGCTTTCATGCGCCGCATTTCAAAGCAATTCTCTTGTAACTTTCGTCAGAAACACTTGCTATAATTATCGCGGAGTTTTGCAACGTTAATTTGATTACATAGAAGTTTACTGCTGTATGGTATTAATTATGTGATCGTGTTTCATTCGTTAGTTGAGTTTCCTTACGACGGATTTGATAGATAGAAGGAAGATTCTGGTTTTTGTTTCGGGCCTTGAATTTAAAAGGACAATTTTGTAACATTTGGAGTATACATCAATGATATAATTTAATTGTACGTATTTTATAATCTACAGCTTACTGGCATTAATATAATTCTGCCTAGTTTTATATTTATAAAGAAGCAAATACTTCTTGAATACCTGACGATAAATTGATTTCCACTTTCGATACAAAGAAAATATGTTTTCTGGCATTCTTAGTTTAATTCTAGTACATACCTCGAGGCAACCGGTTATAGGTTTTTGCAAATTACACACGTTCCCCAGTTTTAGGTTCCGCCCTAGTCGCCAATTACAAATGTTTGAATAACTAAAATCCAATTGTGCAGCAGATTAAACATTCTGCCTCTAACTTTCTTTTAACCAAATGTTAGTTCCAAGTAACAGAAAGCAATTCTTCAGCCAACTACCTTTACCTTCCCCCTCTATTAAATCAAAATAAAATATTCTCCGAAAAAGTATCTCATTCACAAGAATACCCTACAATAATCAACCAAAATATATTATATCCCCCCTTGATAATCAATCATCACGTGAAACCTAGCCACTAATCAGAAATTCCCACCCAACCAGAAAATCGTCTGCTAAACGAAAGCATTCGATCCGGGAAACCAAAAGCTCGCGATTAGAAGACACCCAACCGCAAGAAGAAATTTCCAACCCACCGCCTAATCAAGAACAAGTAACGATACGTCTTCCCTCTATCCGTAGCCACGACGTTCCGCAACTTTTGCAACTCGTTCGCGAAAGTGTCTCGGCTTAAACATCGCACACGTTGATTAATAGACCTGCTACGTTAAGAAGACAAAGTGTTGGTGCTATTCCCCCGTGCGAAATTTCCTCTCGAACGAGACAGTCTTTACGACAGACTTTCGGAACTGCGTCCCGTCCTGAGGACGAGGCGTCTATCCGGGTTACTGGTCCACGTCGGGAGAACGGGTTGGTTCCAGGTGAGCAGAAGTTGGGCCCGACCTCGCTTGGGTTAAGTAATTTGTCGATGCAGAAGGGTTAATGCTATCCATCACTAAAGGCGAAATTTACGATGTAATAAGGCCGCAAGCATACTTCCACGATCTATCTCGGGAACGTCTCATCTCTAGCCCCCTCTCGCAGCTTCTGTCGTCCTGTGGTTCCTCTTGGACTGGTGGTTTCATCGTGCATCGTGACATTTCTTTGTCTGAAGATGCGTTAGAATTAGAATTGCATATGTATATATTCGTAAAGCTGGATTTTTTGTGTTGTATCCTAAGGTACGTTTGGAATTAATTAATGTGATTGGGTGTTGAGATGAGAACACCGAGGGGGGGGGGGGGGGGGGGGACAGGTAGATATTGTTTGGATATTTTGTGTGGAACTGCTTCCACTATGTTCAGTGGGCTGGAGAAGAACTGCGCGTATCATCTCGTTTCATCTCTGCGGCCCTATTTACTTTTTAGAAATTTTAATTCAAGATACCTACCGATTATCTAGCGCAGCATTATTAATTATATCTAAAATGGGTTTGTAACATATTGTCTTATGCTTAAAAGGTGTGATATTGAATATGAAATAATATATTCAATATGAATTCTACAAATTTGTAGTATGAACAATAGGTTTATGTTTACAATGGTTTTGCAGCATACTGCTTTAAGTTCATAAGGTGTAATATAAATGGAATTGGGTCCATGTTGCTATTATACACGATTTAATACGGGCAATTCTCATTCATGGAAGTCGAAAGCTTGAGAATTAATATAGGTGACTAAGCATAGGTAGAAACTGAAATGGATGTCCAACAATTTATGGTATCCAATGAAAGTGACCTCATGCTTGTAGGATGTGATGTACAAGATTCATGACATGCAATGGAGAGGATATGAGATTTATAAATGTGACGGTGATATTGCCCTCGTGGAATTCTAGACAAACTACCCCACGGAAGTTTGAATACACCTACCATATATGCATTCTCTATTTAAATACAAATTTTATGCTCTAATACATGCTCCTGCATGATATCTCGAAATACAAAATTTTACTTCCATTGCGATAATCGTAAAGAAATCAAAGGATTCTACGAATGTCAAGAGAGTACATATAATAACTTATGAAATAATAAATTATAGGAGATTTTGAAGAAGCGTATAAATTGTAAAATCATATTGCACAGCTGTTATATTTATCTAAAGTTTAACATATGCAGACGGAAATATTCATCTGTCTACTGAGACCCATAATAGCCTCAGCACTGCTAAAGCTATTTTAGGGTTTTATTATTTAAAGATCCTGAGAGACCAAAGATTTATACGAGACCTAAGGATTCTAAAGATCCTAGGCCTTCTATGTATATACATATATACCCCTAGTGCTACAAAATTCCTACGAGTCTCAAAGGTCCTAAGAGTCTGAAGGATCCCATACGTCCCATAGATCCTATAAGACCCAAGCAAGTCCAATTACCGTCAATTATTAACTTATACACTTTTTCCATTAAACGCCGTCATCTAATGATTAATAACTTTATCGAAATAAAAAAACCAACGAAGTTAAAAAGACAAATGGAATATCCCTAACCATAAGAAATAATTCCCAAAGTTCAACAAAAACAATCCCCTTACTTCCCCAGTCCCGAAGCAGACGGTCACAAAATATCGATGAACTGCAGTGCCTATAATAAAAAATGAATGGAGCAGTCAGTTTCATCACTTTGCTGAAAGTTTCCCAAAGGGGACACTAGCCTTCTCCATGGCCGAGGGACACGACTGCAACGGCAGCTTCTTCTTTCACGAAACTTTATCGAATTGCGGCATCCCGAGCTGCATTCCCTTAAGCGTCCTCAAGCGTCGAATCGAAAACATGACGAATGCTTTTCTGTTCCGGCTGTCGCGTGTAAAAACCTAGAAGTTAATTTCAACCGAAGGCAAGTGGAAGAAGACGCTCGGCAAAATGCAGTACCTATCTACCTGCTCGCGCGGTTTTACGCAACGAGATTTATTTTCGATCCTGGATGCAAATAGTACCGTGCAACGCGGTGCTCGAGTCGCATTCGAACTTCCGTGTTGGTCATTTTTATGCAGAGGTGTACGACAGGCACGCAAGTTTTATCGTAAATCCTTCGCGTCCGGTAAATTAATCCCGCGAAGGAGCGTGTAATGGACACAGAGGAAATTTAACTTCCAACGTCGGTTTTTCAAGAGGTTTTATTAACAATTAGACTCTGATTTTGATAGTTGACTTTTCTTGGATGATCTGAGCTCGTGAGTAAGGGAACCATGGGGTTTTAAAGGGTGTTGGAAATGATGTAGTAGGGATGGCGAGGGCGAATTCCAAAAGACTGCGGATGGGTAAGGATCATAGGGCAGTGTGCCAAGGTATTTTGAAAGCGGAGTTGCGATTATGTTATACGACGAGTGTTTGCGACGACGGAGCCCTAAAAATATTTGTGTTCATGAATCCTTAGGTGACTAGTAGATAATGAGACTAATACAGATATATTGGGGCGAATCCATTACAAGCGAAAACGAATGCAACAGCGAAGGTAAGTTGGTCGACCGTTTCGTTACATCTCGTCGGGGTAATACAAAAATTCAGCTTTATCAATGAGCGCCAACCTGCGTACAGAAAACGGCGTGGCGCAACGCTACAAATTCAGATTATTCAATAAGCGTGTTATCCTTCCATGAATCATAATTGCGAATGTTGTTACACGCAACAGTGTTCGCTTTCGTTGGGGTACGATATTCCGCGGATGGGGCGTTTAGACGTTCCTGTCTTTCTTGGGTGAATTTAATCAGCAACGAAAAGATAGTGTTATTGAGTGTACTGTAATGAGATATTCGGCTTAAATTAATTGTAGCTTTGGTTCTTCATGTTCGTCCAAACTCTTTGTACTTTTGAAAAATTTTAATGAAGCCACGAATTGTTTCCTTGAAGCTACAGTATCATAATAATAATAAGAAAGAGCTTGTCAAAATATTATGGTCCAGACACTTGCTAGCGATTATTAATACTTCTAATCTGCTGATACGTGTCGCAAAACGAAACATAATCTAACCATACTCACTCTCAACTGAGCTAATCGACGGCGCTTGCTCTCAATTAGCAATGCGTAACAAAATGAAAAGGTAACATCCGCGATGTTGATTCTACATCGTGCTGCGTGCATTATACCCATCGTACCCACCTTGACCACCAAATAAAAGTTACAGAAACGATTACAGGCATTCCGGTTCGCGTGAAAATCGAGCAAAAGGAACCGCGCGCAGGTTGCGTCCGCGAATATCGAATGCACTCCCGGACTGTTTCTAATCCGACAACGATCAGGTCAACCCTCGTTAAGTACAGACAGGACGTAGTTTCAGCTCGGCGTACGCTTGCTGGTTGCCGGTTTGCCCGCCTCGTTTCACGAATGTACACGCGTGCACGTATGAACGCGGTCGCGTGATGATACTACAATTAATTGGAGCCTCCAGGAAGGTGAGTTGGCATCTGCAGCCGTGGCCACGGTGTGCGCGGGCACGTTACGGGTACGATACCTCGTTAGTCCTTCTATTCCACGTGCCACGTGATACGGAAAACCCGCGTCCAGCATGGTTGAAATAAAAGAAAATCATCGAGGATGAGCGGCCGTGCCGGTTAGGCCGTCCACGACCAACGGTGGCCACGTGTGACCGGATACTCGCGCGTGAAACAAGACCAAAATGGTGGCGGACGACTCGTTTCTCCTTGGTCGAATTGCGAGTTTCAATTTCAGATTCGGGAGGTTCCAAAAAGGAAAGGTCTGTCGCGTGGGACCGTCAGTTTCGTGTAGAGAAACGCATTTCAACTGTTTCCTCTTCAACCAATTCCGATACATTTTATATACCTCAAAAGTTTAAACATTCGTCACCATAAAAAACAGTGATACAGGTAAAGTGAGGCTACTAGTGATCATTAATATTTTTGAGTCGATTAGAAGGCGAACCCTGAAATTTCTCAATATTTATTACTACTGTTATTGTTACACATGTAGCCACTATTCTAATGTAGGGTAGTTTTGTATATTTCATCGTAGAACTCCAGTAAAATTCTATCTGTTCCATCATTAAATCCATATCATAAACCTAAGACTATAGATATGATAATAATAATAAGTTAAAAGAAATTATATTGAATAATTAATTTGAATTTATATAAAATTCAGTGAACACATGTAATGCACTTATGAGTAATATTTCTTACAACTAATTGAAGAGAAACAGCAATATATTGATATTACGCATGCAAACTTAATAAATTGGATTACGATTATACTCACTCAGCAGTTACAACAACGCTTCCAACAACTGTGATACCTAACAATTAACTCCAAGATCATAAAACATAAAACTGCGGCCATCCAAAAGCAAGCAACTCAAGAAGAATCATTGAACCTGCACGTATCAATAAGATCGTCATGAATTACGCGGATCTATTAAAAACAATAACCGCAAATGAAGGCCTGCGACGATCGCTCACGGTCCGCAACAAAAATACCACGCAAATTCTCGCGAAAAGATGCCTCGACGTTACCATGAAACACCCGTTACGATAAGTAAATAACCTGATAAGGTACTATTTACGTCCGGCTATTCAAACAAGATCGTAAATCCCCCCATCAGTGGCTGGTGCCGGTACTATCTGCACGGATATTTTCCGGCCGATGTACGCGTATCGTTTCCATTTCTAGAATAATCAATTCTATAAATCCGTGCTTAATGATCCGCAGTGAGGAAGCCGCGTTCACGGTACGTGTAAACGTGATTCGCGTCGCTTTCACGATTCGATCGACCCGTTAGAAACGGGCAGAAAGGAACCGGTGTGTTCCTGCAACCTGAGCCCTTGTTGACCGTGATTCCCGCCTTCCTGACCATTCAACTGTCATTAGAGTTATTTATCGGCACTGAAATGAAGTACAGGCCGCGTAAATTCTAGACTGGCCTGCCTGGCCAATAGTATTACCGGATGAGGCGTCATGAAATCTTAATAACGACGACAGGTATAGTCCACCGAATCGTCCTGGTGCATGGGATTGACTTTTCCGTTGCGAAGGAGTGTTCAGGGGAGAGTGAATGGGCTTTTCAATGGGAACGAGAGGAGAGGACTCGTGAGATAATATTATGTAATGTTAAAAAAGGTTTATGAGGCAGGTGACTGAGGGTTGTTATACGGAGTGATAAATGTTGCACTAAATTGTTGGCTAAGAATGAAACATAGACTAAAATTAAATTAAATAAGTAAATGAGGAACCATGGTAGATAATAAGACGAATGAAAGAAGTACGAAACGATAGAATGAAATAAGAGAACAAATTAGACGGAACAGCTGCATTCTATTAAGATTCACCAAAGGTTTACCTTGATTATACCTGTATAACAATGTATATTCCGCAAGGAGGTCTTGAGTAATTGCACAAAATAAGCATCTTAGACTTTGTACAGTTTAAATATAATAAGCTTATAGAAGCTCAAATTTTCAATTGAATTTAACAAACTTTCTTAATAAATGTCGAAAACTATTGTGATGGTGTTTCACAAAAATTATTTCACCCATTTCAATTCAGCTAATCATAAAAGAAATATCTGAAAAGCCTAATTAACAAATTCTAGAGGAAGCAGAATAGACACAGTATGAACCTTTCATAAGCCAGTTACAATAAGAATGAAATCTAAGACAAATTAAAATTGTCAGAAATGAACATTATATTTAGAAACGTATCTATATGTCAGTTGCAATGTTACGTATTAATTATACCAGTCTTCCTGGAACACTTCTTTGTTCCCTTGCAGAATAGAACAGCTTAATCTACAGACAGATACAATTTTCCCTAATGATGGGATTAAAACAAAGCACGACAATCAATGGCGGTTGTTGGGCGCCAATGAATAGCATTAATTTCTGCTATCTGAATCACTCCGTCGATGGTTCGACCGGCCAACCAGATAATTGTTTCACTACTACGAATTACCGTCAACAGCATCAACCGTTCCGCGCATGAAACTATTAACTCGTTCACTTGACTGGCACACAAATGGTCGACTCTATTGGAAACTGATTCGATACCTCAACAATCTGGATATACGTCCAAAACTGTGCACCTGTGTCCTTATATTTTGTCTGCTTTGCATGCATACGATTACCAACGTGTCAATGCGGCTGCTTTACAAAGAGGGAAATCGTATTTGCATGTATTTCTTACACTAATAACGACTCGTTTGAGATTTAAAATACAGTTTATAACATTTGTTCCGTGAAAATATAGTTCAAGTTTGGAGAATTAGATTGTTCCAGGATTTATTCGCGATTATATTTAATGAAACACCGTTAGTAGAGGATTTGTAAACAGGGGCGTGTCAGAATTAATTTGCAAATCATTTTCGCAGTATTAAAAATAGATAAACCTTTAATTAAATAACGTAGAACCATATGCTAACAGTATAAATGATATTCATTATGAATTAACTTTTCAAATAGAAATTTTCCTTATAATTTCAAAATATTACTCCCCACGTGCCAATGCGAGTACGATTATTTTAATCGCGTGCTTTATGCCTGAAAGCTTACAGTAATATAATATAATGTAAATACTAGAACCAAACTATATAAACTTCCCTTCAGTCCCTGTACCTACCAACCCTGGAATCACATTTTCCATTAACCCACGAATAATAGCCCAATTTACCATGTCCCACACATAGAAATCAATTTTACGCGTGTAATTGAAAACGGGAGACTAAGGATCCACGTATATCTGCCCGCAATAAAATACCAAATTCCATTTCGCACAATTGCCCCCGTTGAAAAAGGATTATGCAAAAAAGGCCGGCGGTGCGTCCTAATATTTTTACGCAACAGAAATTGCACTCACTCAAATTTATTCGTATGCCTTTCTGTCTCGCGGGCATAATTGATACGACACCTAGAGCCCTGCCTGCTGCTAGATTTATCGACGAGGGAAGAGTTTCGGCGAAACTTTCTCAAGGCACAGCGAGAGAAATAGAGATTGCGGTGTCAACATAAAACAAAACAACCAAAAAAGAAAAGAACGAGAGTGAAGTAAAAGGACAATGGAAATGAAAGACGAGAATAAAAACGAAAAAGGTAGGACGGAAGAAACAAGAAACGAACGAGTTGGTGTAATTTGTGCTGAAATTTTCCGGGATGCTCAACCGCGCGTCCTTTTTCGTTTCATTATAATACTTCAACTTTCGTTAAGGGGCGAAACGAAAGTAATGCTCCCGTAAATGAAAAGGGAACGGAACGTAATATTTCTACGGTATAATGAAAACTTCAACGCGCCGGCTCATTAGCCGTGATATTACGAGACTGTTTTAACGTGACTTGCAATGAGATTTTTGCCATTTCTCGTTTCCTTTTTATTTTTTAATCGTTCCCTTTGTTTGTAACCGATACGTGGGCGAGGTCGGATTGGAGTAGGAGTCGAAACACGTTCAACACCAGGAATTAACGACGAAACAAAAAATGCACGCGCTGATATGTACTTCTGAAACTGAAGTGCCGTAATGCACAACAATTTAATTGAAAATGTTCACTGTAATGGAAAAAGTATCGAAATCAACGAATATTTGAATATATATATTTCCTGTTTTATTTACCAGTTGTTTTATTGTATTATGTTATTGGATATATAGGGCACACAGTACTGAGTGTATGCATTGAATCGACTTACTTTTTCCATGTGAATTTTCGTGCACCATTATTCTCCTCGTAAATGAATAACACTTCAGTTTTCGAAATATAGATCAACGCGAACCGCATATCAATCGAGGATTCGATATAGCCGGAAAGTAATTTAAGTTTGTTCAATTTATTGCAGGATACAGGCTGTTCTTAACTCTCGTTACAGCGATTTCCAAGTTCCCCAACAATGCTGGCCCTCGCAACAGTTTAATTGAAATCCGGAAATAATCGGCGTACGTGCGTGGAGTTCAACCTGACGGCCCTTACTTGCACCCTTTCAGCGATTTATTGAATTTGTAAAAAGCGGAAGGGAGGTCAACCATTTTTATTCCACGGTGTATTCTGTCCCCTTTGATTTTTTCCTCGTGACTTATATCTAACTGTCGTAACTTTGTTCCAATGTTACGAATTTGATCGCGGATTACAATTGTAAGGAGGGGGGCAATTAAAAATTATTGCAACAAGATAATTGCACGGGAAATGTACTAAAAATAATATTGAAACGCTACGTTCGTAGAGAAAGTGGCGACCTTCGTTTCGTGTTTCGTGAAAGTTCTTTATTAATTCCGTTCGTATGTTCTTCCATCGTCGTTCCATTTAAGTATCGCCAACGAGAAGAAACAAACAGAAGTCTTGTCCTATTATAGAAAATTATGTTTCCAAGATTGCAGCCAGCCTATTATTAGGCATCAATCGATGTCGACGACACACACACACACACACACACACACACACTTCTGCGTGCGACAATTGTCGGCTGGGATACAATCGTGATATCTGTGTGTGCCAATCCGTCAAATTCCGGCTGATTTGCCTACTTGCTTTGATTACTCTGTCAATCTGCGACGCGACGATACGTTCATTTGCACGTCGTGCTACCGGAATATCGAAGCGACATTGGAGAATCGTCGCGTGAATGTATTATGGGTTCCCGTGGTAACACTTTTAATTCACAGACTGTATTTTATGCCTCTTGAAACCTGTGAAGAGAAATGATTTAATAACAGACTTCGATCAATTTACCGAACACCATCAAATTATTGTAGTTAATAATACTTTCTAACTAGCAACGATTTTTTCCATGCGAATGCAACCTCCTGGCGTGTTTTCTATCATAAGAAATAAATGCTTGTCAATAATAACAGGCCTGTGGATTCATCATTGATTGAATATGTCTACAAGAACCATACTTTGTAATAGAAACTTATAACTTATAACTACACGCACTGCAGGAAGTTGCGTGCCGTGTATTTCACACGGTAGAAAATGTGTAATTTCAAGGAATAAACTTTTTCATGTTAGAATACACGTTTACCAATTACAGCATCGTTTGAAATTAATAAGTGCATAAGAAACCAAGTTCTTTTCAACTTATAAGGCTCAACCGTTCAAACACTTCGAAGAATAAAAGTGCAGGATTGTTGGTTATTTAATCAAACAAATATCTTTTTATATTTTTCGATTGGGCACCCTGTCAATCTGTGCATCCTGGCAATGAAGCAATATGGTATATTAAGCGTTGTTACTAGCCATTAAATTGTATATTTTCAGTGAAAATAAAAGTGTAATTCTCTTTTCAATAAATCAAGATTTTTAAATACATTTACTTAAAATTTACATTTTCTTTATCGTACCAATTATACGCGAAATTAGACAACGATCCATAGCTTTATGATCATGACTGGTATTCGAAACTCTAGAAGGCTCTAAAAGTATATAAGTCAGTATGTATCTCGTAGCAGTCCTGATCCTGGACAAGAGAGAAGGAGTGGCACAAACAGAGTAGAAGAAACGAAGGCACGCGTGCAATCCGGATCAACTTCCTTCTGATCCCTTGTGACGACTGTCCTCTCGATGGGTTGACGTCGCCCTTAATTAGACCAGCTGGCATTCTTGCCCCCAGCTGTACTTGGCAATTGCAACCGAGGCTTAAGAATTCAAGGTGGCGTAATCTCATTCGCATGTGCGTGCAACCTGGAAGAGGTGCGCGCGGGTTAAAATAATTCAGCAAATTACACGCATAGTTTAGCAAGCGAGTCAACGTCTGCCGTTGTAACCACCGACCTTCTTCAGCATCTCTCCTTCTGTTTCCTCTTTCCGACTCCTCTTGATTTATCCTTCCCCTTTTTTGTCCCTCGATTCGTTCTCGCCATCTTTTCTCAGCGCTTTGTATATAAATCTTGTTCACTGAACCACGCATTCACCCTGCGCAAATCGTACTAGTTCCAATATAAAGTGGCACTAATAGTTCAAACCTAAAGTAGTGCTAGTACAAACACGTAATTGTTGATATTTATATTATATTATTTTGGCAAAAGCTTTTGAATTGAACAAGATAAACTGCGAAGAATGAACGAGTTCATACACTTATTCAATATTATTATGTGGATTATATGTTGTGATTAAAATTAGTAACAATATGGACTGTAATTAGCTGCTGATTCACTATATTTTCGGTATTAATTATATTTAATTTATTGACGGAGAAAATATAACTTCGACCTCAACAAGAGTAACACGGTTATTAAATTTCTCACAGTCAGTAGAGACTAACCGAGTTAAAAATTGAGTAACACTAATGTTAGGTGAAAGGTAACCCCGCTGTTCGTACCTCTTCTACTTCGAACGATAGGTAACGTAATTGCAAGACAATTTTAGCGTCGTCGACCAATATAGATAAACGTATACACTTTATGCAACATCCACGGATATGTTCCACAAAATAATTGCAGCAGGGCAATTAAATATTTCCTCGTTCTCTTTCGAGCAACGTTGCTAGTTTATACCTCAGACCATTGCTTCCTACAATATTAATCCCACCTTTTTTAACAGACGTCCATAAGAAACTAACAAGGTTCACCACGATACTAAAATTCAATAAAAAGTCGATAGACTGGCTGAAAAAATTCTCAGCTCGAGAATATCCATTGCTTCGTATTCGTTCGTTGCGTAACTCGTTTTATTCCAGCGAAGACGATCGTGCGACCGCGAACGGTCTGTCGCGTTCGCGTTGATACAAGCGCGGATCCCCGGGTATTTAATAATGTGCATCAAAAAATAATTGCGCATTCCATAGAAAGGAGGCTTTTAAGCTGCGACATACATTACGAGGACGGCCGGCCCGCTCGGATTTACAAAGGGTCCCGCCGGACGGAATTTTTCATGAAGGTTAAACCCCTCTGAAATTACTTATTCGCTCCAGTCATTCCGCTCGAATAAATATGCTTTGAAGTGTTACTGTGACCGCGTCGCTTTATTGGGAGAACCGGCGTTCGTCGGCCGCGAAGCGTCGCGGAAATGAGACCGGAAATTTCCGGCAAAATCTCGGTCTACCGTAGACTTTGTTTCTGGATAAGCGAGAGGAACGGGGGCGCAGATTCGGACGGGTAAGTTTGGACAGAAGAAATGTGTTTAATAGCGAGAACCATTTTCGAAGCTTCCTTCGCGTGTGGTATTTCTGTGAATTATGGATGAATGCAGAGACGAGTCTGTCATTGTAGTAATTGTATGTATTGGGTTGGCAAGAAAGTAATTTCGGTTTGCACAAATGGATAGCGTTATGTTTGTTTTGTTATTCTTCTGTCAATGTTGTACTTTTGTTCTTTTGAGATTTGCATACAAACAAGTTCCGTGTAATTTTGTTTACAACTGTTAGTTTACGGTCAATTTTAACATGAAGTGCCAAAATAAACGTCTTCGATATATTTTCCTTTTTTATTTTCATTTCATTTTCAAGACAAGAAAGCGGCTGAGGTTTATAAAGGGATATGTGAAGTTTATGGTGTTGATTGCTTAACACAACGCAAGTGTCAGAATTGGCTTAAATAATTTGGTTCTGGAAATTTTTCACTTAAAGATAACAAACGTTCTGGTCGACCTTCTTAAGTTGATAATGACAAAATGAAAGCCACAATTGAATCGAATCGTCATATAACTGTGCGGGAGATTGCAAAAAGGTTGAATGTATCACACACAAAGTTCATTTCTTGTATAGAAAAAATGGAGTTTTATCTCACAGTTAAGAACCGAAATTACTTTTTTGCCAAACCAATAATTCAATATTTCACTTTGTTGACAATGAGATATGTAATGAAATCATAGCCGGGAAATATTTCTAATTATACATCCCTCAATTATCGTCCTATGATGAATGGTTTGGTATTTTAATTTGCGCCGATAATTATGGTATTAAAAGGCAGAGAAACATTGTTCTTTTTTAAATCGTCTTAATATCCTGAATTTTTTTGCACAAGTTATCCTTGATGATCCTGTCTGAAATAGGTTACAGCAGGCTTAGTTCGAACTCCGTTCAGGCTAGTTACGTTTAAACGGAATAGGGAAGGTCTTACGTTGCGGCGAGAAACTTTCAGGATCCTAAGTCGAGTCAATCACCCCCAGACTTCAGCTAAGCTTGGGAATTTAGAAATGTCGTACACAGGTACACCCGATAATAATGTCTGCATTATAATTAATTCCTGCAATGCTATTATTGATCACTCGTTATCAATGCACGTCGCACTACACTCCTACGCTATACAATAAGAAGCACTTCCTTTTATTTTTCCCCGCTTTTCCGCAGTACATATTGTATTGCCTTCCTCTAAAGACACGATCGTCAACCGCAAAGACCAACCACACTTTTACCCCTTGCAACCATGAAAATTAAAGCATTCGTTACAGTGTCATCGTCCCTTCTTCTGTTGAAGCTCTCGCGTACGATTTTCGCAGTATCATTTTTACATCGCGGTTTTTAAAAGGACACCAACGAATCGTCGACATTCGATACAGTCGTCCTTCCTGCGATTCTCGGCGCCCAAAAAATGAAAAATTGCCGCGGATCGGAATCAACGCGAGACGAATTCAGTGGTAAGGGAAGAGTACAACCGCAATGCAACGAGAAAGATGTCTCTGCAAGACGAGATCCCCGTGAGAATACGAAGGGACCATTTGGTACAATAATATGGCGATCCTGCGGCTTCGTTGAGCTTTATTATCCGCTTCGAAACGCCCCCTACGTAGCCCTTCCGTCGCGATCTAAATCTTAGTTACGACTTATAGCAAGAAAGGTCCACGTTGCTGGTTATGATTTTGCGGTAATTATAATGATGAGCTACCTAACAGCCCCTTTGACAATCTTGCCTCGTACCCCTGTTATATACAGAAACAACGATGGCTCATGTACATATTTTGATATCTGAGTGGTTTTCCTACGCAGGGGCAAGAAAGGACCGGTGTTCGCTTCGAAGGCGAGCGATATTCGAATATTTGTGTCGTATGAATTTGTACGATGCCGTGGCCAAATACTTATTAGACATATAGAATAATATTCATGCAGGATATTAAAGTTTCGGAAATGGATCTGAAGATTCTAGGATTATCAATGAGCAAGTGTTATTCGGAGCAATGGTTGACAGTTTTAATTGTCGGGTGTTTTAAAATACACGTTGGCAAAATTGTGAGCTCAATGAATACCGAATCGATGTAATGCAATTTGTTTAACGGTGAATGTTCTGTTAGGTGTTTTTGCGATGCAAAGATAATAATAATAGGGGTGCTATAATTAGTCCCAACTATACGTCACACTTAACAAACGTTACGAATAATAATAATTATCAAATATGTATTCTCACACATCTATTGCACCGCATAAGGAGACTCGTTGCCCTACAAGCAGATCTGCTATAAAGATTGCAAAGTAACTCTACACCAAGGAAATATCTTACTGGGTCACCATTGGGTTTGCCACCATTGGCAGTAATACTGTTACCTATCACCGCAAAACTCGCCAGTAGTTCAGCAATACATAAAGAAGTGCATATAGGATGCACACCTGCAAGAACAACCAGCAAGACTATGTACAGTATCATCATCTTCTCTCTTTGTCAAACAATTTTCAGTTTATAAACGCTTTCAAGGCATTGCACGCAAGGCGAAAGAAAGGTTTAGAGGCCTTTTAATTTCCCCACTATCTGTCTACTATCTCTACAATTTCTCTAACAATTCTCTAGGCTCGTCATTTTTCTGCGAGTCTAAAAAATTGACAGCCCCATGGCGTCTCAATGTTTACAGGTCTCCGTGAAATTGCCAACGCGAACTGGATATCAAATAAGTCTTGATAGCCTGCTGGGTAGTTCGAGTCCTTGCAAAGGGAATACAAGCAAAAACGAAAAAGGGAAAGTAAACCAGCAAAGTAAAGTAGCTTAAGTCAATTCCTCATGCTCAGAAAAAGAGCGTAACGCTTGCGAGCTCCGTCCTGCAGCCAGTAGTATAAATAAATTATAATACCTACTTACGTGCTGCAGCTAGTAGTATAAATAACTATTTCTCAATTAGCCGAACAAAAATAAGCAAACTATCTTTCCAATTAAAATAGAACTACTGCAATGCAGATTCGAAAACTTTCCACCTTGAAGTTAATTTTTTCCATTTACTGACAAGCAAGCATGGTTTGCTTGCTTACATTGGACTGCGCACACGAGCATCGTTATTTTATGCGACATAATAACACTGTGCCTTTACACTGATTATACGTTCTGCTTGTAAAATCGAATAGTGGTTCAACCGCACAAATTCAAGTACAAGACGATATTTTGCAAACCATTTTGGAGAATGTTTCTTGACTTTCATTGAACGAAACCAACCCCCGTTTTTCATGGACTCGAGTGGAAGCTCGTGAAAAGTTATGTTCACGTGAATGGATGTTAAATGAGTAATTAATGTTTCAGCGAGGAGAACTGTTTCGTTCTCGGCAGACTTGTTTCGAGCGTTGAACAATGTTTGGCTTTAATTATTTTCAATGAACAGCTTTACGAATTTGCTGGCGTTTTCGTAGATCGCGCTGAATGTACATGTATATAATACATGGTGTCGCATTGACTGACTGTATTACTGTATTCACCATTTCGCGGTCTTATTTTGATTTCCCGTTGGACTGTACGTGTCGTGGTTTGTGCAGTGCCATGTCGTTGAAATTAATTATATTGTACGGGGAATGACAATTGAATGATCGGAGAAATCGTATCACTTGAAGGTGCATTGATTGTAGAAAAGTATAGAAGGTACTTTTCTTGTGTTGCCAGGGATAATTCGATTTAGCATCTTTGTAAAAGAAAAATATTTTCGCACCTCTATCGTGTTACTTTAATGAAATATTCTTAATGCAAACATAATGCTACTTAATACTAAAGTTTACGATTTATAAAATAAAATTAAAGAGAATAATGTTCATAACTTTAAAATGCAGACAGTATGCCATTTTACACCAAAAATTCTACAAATTTAATAATTGAAGATGTGTGCCAGCTATTTTATTACAGAACCATAAATTACATAATTCAGAAGGATATATTATGCAGACTGTTAAATGTTTTTACCAAGAAAATCTCTCCGTTCACGAGGGTACTTCCTACATTCTCGAACACTGGCCAACACGGCACACATTTTTTCCCATTCAATTACATTATGCATCAGCAACGTTAGCCTTTCTCTCAAGGAGCGTATTATTATACCTCAAACATAGCACATATTCCCAGATTTATAATCACGCCGGTTTTAATCCCAAGCACACACACAGCCACGCATCCCCGGCAAGAATCATCGTGCACACTTTTAACAGCGGGTAATAGAGTCGCTCGTTCCAGCGGCAACATTAATTTCAGATGAAGGGAACAAGCATTAAATCGTTTCGCGATTTATTATGCGCCGTTTCTCCGATTCGACGCATCTAAAACTGTGCTAGGTTGCCGCGCGAGGGAATCGCTCTCCGTTCACGTGAACCTCGCAGAAGGGGTACCATATTCCGTAAATTGCTCCAGCACGACACCACGTTTCTTCTCTCGCGATCTCTGCGTCGCGTCGTCCCATTTATACGATCGTAATGCCCGGGAAATCGCGTTTGCGATTCGTTCGCGATCGTCGGCTGCTTAGTTCGCGATGGAAGAAAATTTAATTAGAATCCTTTCTAATATCCGCCGCCCGGCGTCCCAGTTACGCGAGTTCCGCAATTCGCTCGCGAAATTATTATAATCATTCGTGTTGTTTTCTACGACTCGCCGGAGAAGAGAAATTCTCCGTTCGACGGTGTGACGCGCGTTAATAATATTTGATTCAACGTTATCGATTGTCCGCGCTATCTGCGACGGATTAACCGGTGAAGAAGACGCGATTAGCGGAAAGGTAAATTACAACGGTGTTGATATTTATTCGTCGTATATACTTGTGGCGAGTTTAACGCTATTTCATCGGGACGAATTTTGTTGGCCGGCACGACCAACGGCTTAGCCGAGGTCCCCTTTTTTAAAAACTGCTTTCGCTCGTCTAGTTTAGCGGTTTTAATGAATGTAATTTCGGCAAAGCTGGATGAGCTTAATCTTCTCGTTTCTGTTATACGTCTGTACTAATTTTTGCAGAGCGGCGCGTTTCTAATTTTCCCTCGTTTTTTTTCTTCTCTTCTTCTTCGTTTTCGTTGCTCGTCGTATCTTCTCGAGGGATCGCTAACACCTGTCGCAGGGGGGTTTGGGCGAAAACAATTTTGCGGAAACGTGACTTGTTAAGGATACGATTGATGAAAGGATGTTACGGCGATGTAGATTAGAAAATGCGGGTTTTTTAATGCGAATATAGAGTGCACGTTACTTGTGCCTTTATTGAATTCTTAGCTGCTTATTCGATATAATAAAAAATTTGGATATCTTCATATTATATCAATTATAATATATTATATTAGAACTTTATATCTATTTGTAAGACGAAATTCCATATAAAATATACAGGAAGCCGATTTTCTATTAAATTTAATTTGCATTACGGCTATACGTCGTCATCTTATGTCTCTTTTTATAGGTATATATGTATATTAAAAAAAGATAAAAGGTTGCTTGAAATGACGATTCTCGTATCCCCAGGGGTACCGACCCTTCGAGTACCACCCAAGAAGTTGTGTTCAACATTAATTCCACTGAAAATGAACTAAATCGACCATCATATTCATATCCTGGCTACTCTAAAATGTTGGTCCGTTATTTGTTGCATAAGATTACAAAATTGCACAGGAATGATCGGCAATCTTCCAGCAAAATGTACAAATAAATCTCAAAGGGCGGGTAGCACAATTACGTGCGCTTTTTTATTCCTCTGATATTGATATTTTCTTGTTACAATGAAGATTATTATTGATTCAGGTGTCCGTGACCGTTTTGCATAACCAACGGTTGGGAGCAAAATGTGGCGGAAATGGCACGAATACATGCACAGGTTTTATGAACTTCTTTTGATGGAAATTCTCGCAAAAAAATCTTACTCAACGACAATTAAATATAAAGGATCTTGGTTTCAGTTTCTTTGGCTTTAAATCAGCTGCGAAATTGTCTTTCTTCGTTCCATGTAGATATTTCAATATTTACGACTATATCGAGACTATATCTGAAAATATTATAAAACAGAAATTAATTTATGTATTTATGCACACGGTGTCTGCCTACCTACCTTGCAAGACCATTGTGTTATAGATCAATGAATTCGTCTTCGAATAGGCTGTACACCTACGCAATTAAAAATATACAGTTCCATATAAGAAAACAAAGGACGCCTTCAAATCTCGGAAACACGTCCTCTTGCAGAAGAGCTGTGATAGTAATGTGATGATCGCACTGAAGGAGGGAAGTTTTTTTTGAAACATTTTTTTAAACGAGCCATAGTTTGGGAAATAAAAAATCTGAAACTTTAATCAGGGCACACTGTATATGGAATCCTTTGTTCAAGAGCTTTGATGAAAGCAATGAAAGCAATGAAAGCAATGAAAGCAATGAAAGCTGTACATTTAATTATTTTCGTTTTCGTTACTAAAAATTTGGAAATCCTTTCATTGTTGATATACAGTTCAATGTCGAATAATATATTTTAAAATCTTTTTTCAGATATTTTTCGAAAATTTTGTATCAAAATTGCAGAACTGTTTGTACTGTTCAAAAGATAACATAAAAAGTTTACAAAACAACACTTCAACCGATCGGTCATTTCATGGACAGCGGTGATTTTAATTTTGACATTGCACCATGGTTCACGGAGCAGCGTCAATGAAATATTCTGTGTCGAAATTTCGACCAGCAATTTTCAAGTTAACGAGCCGAAAGGAAAACCGCTTGTAACGAGGGAGCCAACGCTTCGTGTTTTGCAAGCTGTCTGCATGAACTCGCGGTTACTCTGCCTCGTTTATACCAAATTTCGTGAGACGGAAGGTTACCGTATAGCGGATTCTTCCGGTGCAAAAAGAGGAGACATTTTCACTGTGCAGAATATTCGAGAACGTAAGAGAATCGCTTTACTTTCAGCATATTGAAAGTTGGCGGAGAGACGTTTGAAATGTGTGCAATATTTACTTGCTGTGGAAATATCCTTTCGGCAAATCTCTTCAGGAAGAAAATACAATCTCCTACGGCTGTACGTACAAGTGTAGAAGAACGTATGAATAGGGGAAATCAATGTCGTCTTTATTTTCTTCAATTGGAGAACATGATTGATACTCTGATAAATGGTATTGTGTCTGATAAAAAGCATTTGCTGATATCGATGTATATTAATTTATATTATATAGATACTGTAGGTAGGTGCACAAGATATTTAAAAAAAAGGAAAGTTTAAACGCACACCTATCATTTGTCACAATTTTTCTTCTTGCTTGCAGCGCAATATATGAACTTGCCAGAACTGATTGGTTGTACCAGACGATTTCATTATCCGTCAAGATGAAAGATATTCGTTTTCTCAGTTCCCTAATTTTTATGCATTGAGCGCATAAATTTCCTGCACGTATATAACTCTATTTATTTGCTTCTGCAAAACATGTGTGGTTCTACTGAAAGCAACGTCAGAAACTTACCTTTCAAAAATAAGAGCAAATATCTACCAGCTCCTTGTTTTCTTCAAATAGGAAAACAAAATCAAGAACAGTTATTGAAGTGAGTGAATATTTCACAAGTCAGTGAGTCATACAGCGTACGTACTATTTGTCAGGGGAAAATATATGTATGTGATCGTAGAATTTCTGGTCTAATAATTCAACCGACTTACTCGGTTAATACAGTAGATTTATATTGATATTTAGTGAGATAATATTCCACAGTAAAGTTTCTGAATAAACTTCCAAGGAATGTAAAGAAGAAAACTTCACCACATACTTATCTACTTTCTCAAAGATATTGAAAAACGTTTTCGATTGAATTACAAGAAATGTCGACGCAATCTTCAAATACATATATGAACGTATATACATACATGTATACATGCGTAACATCCTTTGTGCGATCGAGATACAATCTTGAATTTCGCAAACGTAGTAACCCCGACAAAACTCTTGATATATCCAAATTCCCATTAATTTCTCTGTATGACCTAGATTACAAAATACATAACTTCTACGTTGTCGTTCAAATATGCGAATATTCCATTTAACGTGAAAGGGTTTCATCAAATCAATGATCACAAAGGCAGAATTTTAGAAATGCAATCTCTTTCGCGGTTTCCATTTTTGATTTCTGCTCTTAATTAGTCACATGCCATTCGTTCGTGTAGAAGTATCTTTGAACAGAATAGTTTCGTACAAAGGATATTCTAATTTTTAAATACATAATGTATAATATAATATTGCAGTTGAAATTCGTTTACTAAATTCATTTACGATATTCTAAATTCATTTATATTATTAAAAACACCACTATTGTGATTAATGATATTGCAAAGGTAATACTCTATCGTTTTGGACGGTTATTTTTGGTACATAAATGTGATTTGTCCAAGGAAACCTGTGCTGAATTGTTGCGCCGCGGTATTTATCGTCATTATTGTGCCTTCCACTGATAGATACGTTTGTTTCGAATGATATCGTACTAGGTTTTCATCGAAAATGGCAATTATTGTGTCCGGGGGTCCTCAGGACCCCCGAATTTGGTGGCCAAAAAAACGTTTTGGGCGGTTAGTCTGAGTACATAAATGTCATGTGTCCAAGGAATGCAGTGATGAATTATTGCACCGCAGTATTTATCGTAATTAGTAGAGAGCAGGATGATAGTAATAGTCATGGGTGATGTGTACGCGCCATCGAATTGCAAATGAAGTAGCAAGCGCATTGCAAAGATAAGATAACATCTTTGCAGGTATAAAATACGCGTTCCGAATGTTAACGTCCCAATTTATAAAAGCTTTCCACGTAAGGAATGCTCTGTTCTAATATGTTTAATATCCTCCGTTTAGGAGCACGCGTCTGAGCTACATTATTAAAGTATAAATCATAGTAACGACGCGACGCTGCATTAGCGAGAATAACTGTTCAGATACGGTTCCGGCAGCAATTGTCGGATCGAGAAACGGTCAATGGAAAAATAGATAACGATCTCGTTAGCGAATTTTTCTCCCTTATTAACTACTTCAGATCGTTGCGTGGATGTATGGAAAGATTACATAGGCGCTAATAATAATAAAGCCGACAAATGTTTTACTATTACACGCTGATAAATGAAATAAAGCGGAACGTAATCTCTCTCTTTCCACCTTTTTTTTATTAGAATTTATTGGAACTTTTGTGCGATCAGCCAATAAGCTCGAATCCACTTTTATGTACGGCACAAGTATTCTGGTTAATATTGTAAGGATTAAAAAGCTGAGAGAAAAGTGTACGATGCCGATTATTACTATCATTACTGTTGTTTAAATATAAGAATCGTTACAATTCAATGAAAGGTCAAGCACTGTTCTAATACTTTTTCACGAACTCATCCTCAACTATGTAACCATACAAACTCTAATTATTAAATTGTTGAAGCACAAGTAAATGCATAGCGTGTTATCAATTGCTCCTCCATTATTTCTTATCATTATACATCATACTTATCACAGAAAAAAACTAATTTCAGTTCTCTCGCCGAAGAATCGTTACCGAAACAGATCTAAGGAATTCTCGCTATTACCCGTGCAGGTGTAAATACTTCGCGTTTAACAGCTCCCGTATGAGCCACATTACTAACAATATAAATCATCACAACCACATTACATGATCAAGAATGACTGTTCGCCGACCGTGCACAATCACACGCGCGCGACATCATTCCTCCTTCGAGGCTGTTTAATTATTTTATCAACGAGGGAGAGGTTCAGCTGTTACTCCGTCGATCTGGTTCCTCGCGAAAAAAAAGCCGGATACAATTAGACGAAACGTTCCTCGAAGCTCGGCTTGCTCGTCTATCCTGTGCCCCGTCAGACTGTTATTCCTCCACTGACGTATCCATCAATCACAGTTGCCCGTGTGCCCCGTTGCTTCTTCGCTCGCACGACGTAAGAACTTTATTGTTATAATTAACCCGCCTTTCTTTGTACCACCGGCCCGCGTTTCTTCTCCCCGACCGCGAGCAGTTGTTGCGCACGACTGGCTCTCCCTTATTATCGCGCGGCTCTGATCGTTTCGACGAAGATCATCACGATCCGAAAACACATGGCATTCCACGCGGTTACGGATGGAGTAAATGACTGTCTGGCGCGCTAGATACCAGGTCGAATCGTGCTCGTTTACGGACCACCGTTTCCGCTCTTTTCATTATTTTCTTCTTGCTTTTCTTTTTCGCAAGTTGATTCGCGTTCGATTGGATTTTTTTTGGCGATAGGGAAAGTGATTGATCGCTCAGCGTCCTTTGGGCCTTCCTCGGTCGAACGCGTTCTCTTTTCTTCGAGAACGTTGACCGTTTCCCGATGAAACGTGTACCGGGATCGTTATGAATATGTCCGCGTGTTTTCGTTAAAGATCGTTGAAATCGTTTCATTGATATTAGAAGACGACGGAGCATGGTTGGATGGTATGTCGGTTATACAAATATGTAGATACGTATCAGGTATTTGGGTAATCGTACATCAGTCGCGGGGATAATGGAATGTATTTTAAGTCATTTTGAGGGTCTGGTAGATTTATTGATTCGTTTGAAATGTGGGTCACACTGTTCCTTGACCTGTACGCGATTTTCTGCCGAATATTGAACATTCTAGCGCTAAAATGTAAAAATGAAGCTTCGGCGGATTTTAGAATTAATAGGACAATAATGCGTCTGTCTGGAAATGATTGAAATGCAGGACTAATTGTATATCGCCGACGTTTGTTCATTATAAATACGTCAATTGAATTCGTACCCGCGTGCGTGATAATACAACGATTGAACACCTGTATATATTCTATGATTAATATTTATTTATGGCGATTATCGGGAAACGCTCTCACACAGATAATAAAGTGATTTGAGTGTTTACCGTGTGCTAATAACCATTAAGAATGCTGTGTACTATTGTTCTACCGTTTAATTGCATGGGCGATGGTACGTTCACAAATGTTGAGCAAACGCGAGGAAGGAAAATTCGAAAATAAATAACAATCGTATTATTAACCGGTTCCTTTGTTAGATACCTCGAGCTTTACATTCAACAGTGGAAAATGGATTGCCAACCATTGAAGTACTAGCCATTGTAATTTCAAGAATGAAGGCGTTTTTGCACTTGCAGTTCTTTGACGATTGTTTCGCTGTGGTACATTCATGTTGCTGCCATTTTTATTTGGATATTGTATGCACATTAATGGAGTCATTGCCGTCGTTGAAAGGCTGTATAAAGGATGCTAGACAATAACAAAAGTCATGATATTAATGCAATTATAGGATTCAATAAATAGTAAGACTTGTAACCAAATATTTCCTTATGTTTATTAAACTGTTGCTAACAGATTTAGAGAAAGTTGCATGAATTAATATTGTATATATTGTATAACACTAGTACAAATTCACTATCCCTTTCTGACAAATACCATAATTTTTTCCCGATAAATGTCACAATAAACGAGGCCACTCATATAAATAAAATAATTTATAACGATTTAATAACGATCTGCTTGCTGCCGCGAATCTCTCCACACAACAAACCTGTCACTTGGAAAGCATAAACTGTTAGTGCAAACCCGTCTTAAGCCCTTTACTTATCGCCTAGCGAATATAACGAAACGGAATACCATCTGCTTCTTTCCTGTTCCTCTTTTTGTTAGAATTCGCGACTCAACGATGTCCCAACGTGCCCAGAGAAAGTGTTATCGTCGAGCGGTCGTTGAAATTTAACGATCGCTAAAACGCGACCGCTCAGAGCCGCGGGGATACCAATTACAGGTGGATACGGTGTCGAAAGCGTGAAATAATACCACGAACAGAACGTTAACGGGCGACATTTACAGTACGCTAAACTTTCATGACGATCGACCCGCAGATATAGCTCAGGTAACGACGAAATCATTTTCGCCGTTTAGCCCAGTAAACTATGCGAGCTAGCGGGAGAATGTCACCGGTCGTTCACGATTTGTCACGATCCGTACGAAACGAACGACACACGTAACGCGCTCGAAAGCGTTCAGCCTAGATCGATATTTATTGGTCCATTTGTACTATGTCTCTATTTGTACCGATCGGGAATGGATGTTGGTTTGGTCGTAAAAGATGCAAGATGCGTCGGCACAGGTGTAAAAAAGAACTTTGATGGATTGCTTCACGGGTCGATTAGAATAAAAAAAGCTTGCGAAAGCCACTGTCCTAAATTACGTTTGTCTGAAAGGGGAAATATTTAATACTTTGTTACCGTGAATTGTTAAAGGTGAATTTTCAAGCACTCTTCATGGCGAGGTGAAATATTTTGATGGTGATGAAATACCATCCCATGATGGAATACCACCATGATGGTGGTGAAATATTTGATGTCAGGCAGATTACATATTTTTTTATTGGCACGTAAAATATTATTCGTTACTAATGTGACAAAACATCCGAGCAGAAAATAATGTAAAATTAGCTGAGATAGTAATGCTGCAAATATTATACTTACTATCATCGTAGCACGTTTCTTTCTGCTAGCCTCAACGTATCACACGATACGAAGCTTGCAGTCGTAAAGTGTGTGCATACTTAAAGTAAAGTACGTAATATCTTATTATCAGCTATCTTGAACGTCGATCCTACGTAAGAGAATCTGATCGCTAATTAGCAAAAGCGTCTTCATCCAGCGTTTATCGTACCGGTTGGTCCACAACATTAACGACTGAAAGGAAACCTCCAAAAATTGATGCCTCTATTTATACCAAGGAAATAAATCGAGTCAATAGACTACACGCAGAAAGCCAATATCGAATGAAGAAAATAAATCGTTCCATATGATTTACGAGCACGTCCACGTTGGTGTATCATGATCGTTAATAGCTTTCTCCTTGATTGCCTCGAAAACCGAGAAATTGGAGCGCGATTTTATAGAGTTAATAAATTAACGCCGTTCGAAAGGTTCGTTGCGAGGAGGAGTCCCCTGAATACGCTAATTGCTATTCACCGGGCCGTTTAGCAAAATCGTATCCGGAAAACAGATGATCGCGATAAGCTTTCCATTACAAGCAGTTATTTCTCGCGTTTCAATTCTGTGCCGCCGCGCAATTGCGCAATTCCCCGCCGGATGGACGGCTTGTTCTTTCTTTCCCTTTTTTCCTTCCCCCTTCATGACTCGCTTTTAACGGCCGGCAGATGTATAACGGTGGACGACGTATCCCTTTCGGTGCACTGGGTTTTCCTGTATACGAGGTATTGAATTAAATTTCAGCTCCTTCAACTGTGTATGTTTTCGCGTACTCTTAAGAGGCTGGTAATCGTTAGAATTTTTCGTGCACCCTTTGCCGGAGTAAAAGGAAATTTTCTATACGCGGATAATCGGGAATTGAGGGTGTAATTTCTCGAGACTTATCGCGGTTTTTCGTCGACCCACCTGAAGGAATTTGTTTCTCGGTTCTTGTTGGACACTGAGAGGGTCGCAGGGAATAACAAATGCCAAGAGCCTGTGGGTGAAAATATTTACGGGCAACAGTTGATTTTATCTACCCGCGCAGGTTTTAGTAACGCTTGCGTTCCTCGTGACACGGTGCAGGGGCTGTGAAATACATAAGTGAGACCGGTTGTTAATAATTTGCGAGGATATTGACAAGTGCGGTCTGTTTTTCCGGGTGAAGATGAATTTTACACACTTTAATGATCCCTCGAGAAATTTAACAGTTATAGTTATTACTATAATAATGACAGCGGCAGTGGCAATAGTTGTATCAGGTAACAGAAATTGAACGGCGAGCTCGACTTCTAGACTCGTTGTCGCAATTTCTATTTTAATGTGGAATAAAATTGTAATGCCGAGTATTCATGCATGTACAAATCTAAATGAATTATAATACAAATATGTCCTTCACGTTTCTCGTTTTCACTCGTCGGTTATTTAAGTGAAATGCTATTTACATTCATTAAAAATATTGCGCTTCTAATTACCTAAAAGAAATTTGTCCCGTTTTATACATTTTATATTAATGGTCAACTTATTAACAAAGTATAACGTACACATAATAATTATTCAAATGATTTACGATCGCCTCTCAAGGCTATAAAGATTCGTGTTACCGTGATCCGTTTATGGAATGCTTAATAGGTAAAGAATGAACAAGTACTTCGATAAATATTAATATTGCTAAGAACATTGGTGATTACATATTCTAACAAGCACGCGATTTAATAAGCGATGAAGCCCAATGCAAACAAAATTACCTACCATCGGCGAAATAAGACATCACTGTGGGGATTTGAGCACGCTGTTAAAGCTGTATAACGTAATTTTATGTATCCGGAGGGGTATGTATCGCTACTTCCTGATTTAAGCCCAAGTCTGCGATTTACTCGCCGTCGAAAATCGAATTTTACACGGATATTGCCGTTGTTCCCTGGAACCGTAAAGAGTTAAGAGCCTCTTAAAATGGTGATCGCTGAAAAGTTATATTTCTTTCCCGATGCTCTGAAAGTCATTTAATTTTTACTAACCACGTATTTTATAGGGCCATATACAGAAAAAAGAAATAATAAAAAAGATGAAAAAGAGTATATTATAGAAATTAACGTCCAAGGGATTGTCCTATAAATTTTGATAATCAAACTTGAGCACCACCCTGCGGAATTATTCCTAAATAATATTATGGAGATACAATTTTGGGACTACGATGCGAGCTTAAAAAAATGGTGAGACAACAATGTTATCAATTTTATTGCGTTGAATATATCAAGTAATTAGAGTCAGCGTACATTTTTAATCGAAATAACAATTCGATATTCTTTTCGAGCTAATTTATAACAAACATTGAAAACATTTAAAGCAATTAATGTCATTACCCTTATAATGTACGCATTCTCCTTCTCCGTTACAATATACTGTCACATGAGATAACAAGGTTCAAAACTAATAACTTCCAATTTCAACAAGTGATTCTCTCTTTCCTACACTTTCCATATATCAAATAACATCAAACTCGAGGAATCCCGTTTCATAGCTCCATTTTTTCACATCGAACAAAATATTTCCTTTCTCAACAAAAACCATCCACACCATTAACATCCCGTATGCGCCCATCTCGAAGAGACACTCGATGTTGCATCGAATTTTCCGCAACCCCCTCGCAAAACACTTCACGGACATTCCTTGCTCGCCAAAACGCGGTTCGTGTTCACCGAAATTCCTCTAACTGTTTCGAACGGCGACAAGCGTGGAAATAAGGAGATCCGTGGCGGCTGTGCACCGGCTAATTTATCGCGTCGGCCCGTTCCATGTAGGGAATGTTTCGACTTTTCGAACGTGCCCGATGCCGACTATTACCGCGTCGAGGCGGGCGCGAAGAATGCAAGAAGTGGCACACGGTAACGTGCGCACACAAGCATTCTATTGGCATACACTGCGTGGTCGACGTAGCTGTGCAATACACGCACGTCGTCGTAAATCTCGTTACGGGCTTATAATTTCGTTCTAGGTGAAATTAGGCGCAACGTCGAGGAGCGTGCGCCGCAAATTGAATTTGCATAACATATCCACCGATCACCGGTAGACGAGGCTTGTGTAACGCTCGACGAGGTCCGCGCATCCGTACTTCTGTCACGCAGCGTAAAATAGGTCGTCGGATGGATCCTGCTGCATCAGCGTCGTGGACGAGTTCGCCGAGTCGTTATGGTCGGTTTCGCGTCCCGTTACGCGATGGTACGGTAGAAGTGCTTGGATTAAATATATTATTATAAATTATTTGTTATTACATTTATGTTTGTTATTATAAATTATTACGCGGCTGTCCGGTTGGAGTGCTTGGATTCTATATATTATTATATTTATATTTATTATGGCAAAGTATTACGTGATGGTACGGTTGGGCTGCTCCGATTCTATACATTATTATACTTATGATTATTATTTTAAATTATTTGTTTAGTTTCTAATTTCCTTTCTTTTTGATATAGAGCATTTGCTTCGCTAAAAATTACTGTATTAAAAGCAATAAAATCATGATCTGTAATGTAATATATCTAGTAAACTATAGTTGCCAATATCGTCAGTAGCTGAATTTATAATATATACATTTATAATACAAATATATAATGTGTAAAATGCAAATGCATAATCCATATTATATCGGAAACATAACAGTAATACCATATGTCATAAAATAGTAGGTACTAATAATAATACCAGTATGCCATTATATATTCTACTTTTTCCAACATTATGACGCACAAATATTTATATATCCTACTCCCATTATCGAGTCAATAATAAATCACGATTTATCAACTTTACTACCAAGCAAGCTTACTTTATGGTCTTCGAACAGCCAAGGATATCAATCTTGCAGCCAATATTATCACCCACATCCACGCACGTCGTTTTACAGTTGTTCCAACAACATTGGCCACTTTATCTTATCAATTCCCCAAGATGGATCAGCAGAAATAATTTTTCTTTATTTCGTCGTCAATGCGGACAACTTTTCGGACACTACACGCGTCGTCGAAGTTTCGCCAAGTATCGATTGAGGAGTCGCCTTATCAACTAGAAGGCTATGCCGCTCGTAAAAGGATATGAGGCAGCCTGTCCGGAATGTCAACTACCTATACAGATCGCCACACAGCTCGCCCCGTTCCAGCACCCTTGTCTACCTCTGCAAAACTTTTAAGACTTTCATTCGCCACCCTTCGGAAAATGCAGTTGCAGGTGCACGCTTATGTGGAACAGAAGTTCATGGAGTAGACAGCGAGATTTACTATCCGACTCGTCAGCGTTCCGCGGATGAAGATTACAGGGACGTCATCCGCAGCGGTCTTCGTCTGCTCAGTGATTAATTATTCAATTAATCGCGCTACTTTGCTCCCACATTGTCTGCCAAACTCGCTGTACCGTACAAAGTTTCATCGTCTTGTAATGTCGACCGTTTTCGCGATTAGGTTACAGGAGAAAAACTTGATTAATGGTTCGGCTAGGTAAATTGGTTAAAGGGTATCATATTATGTATCAGTTAGATCCAGGAAGTATTAGACGTATTCTACCTAGGTCTATTTGACATGCCGAGTGTCCCAAGTTTACATATAACCTTCATTACGATCATAATAAAATATTATGATCACAGGTCTCCAAATATCTCAGGTGTATTCGTCAATTAATTTCAACCACTCCAGAGTACACCAATTCAAACTTCACATCAATCTTGTATAGAACAATACTGACAAAATTCCCGCCCACACCCACGGGACACTCCGTGCTATCTAAACTTATACTTCAGAATTCACATATAAATCCACTTACCCGCGGATCAAGTTCTAAGCAAAAGGTTCCCATGAACAACTACAAAGACACGATCGTCCAACGTCCCCGTCGCGGAGTCAGAATTATTTTCAACAGCCCACACGGTCTATTCGTAAAACACCTCGCCGGTAACATATACATACATCAGCGCAGAATGGTGGGAAGAGGCCGAGTAAAGCCGATTCAAAATTTGTACGATACAAATAAGGACATTAGCTGGATACAACTTATTACGATCGTAACCGTAGTTATCTCCTTTTAATGTAGCATCGCCAAACACGACGACGTTAGGGACGATTAAGCGTCGCGACGGGAATGGATGAAGCTGGTAACAGCTAATGCGAACATAACGTAATGCGACAGCACAGATATACGTTCGAAGAGACCTGTTTGAACGCATAGCCACATACGATACTCTATTGGTCGGGATACTCTTGTTCTCCTGGGACACCACGAAGAAAGAGGCGAAAGAAAAGGACGAACGTCTCCTTGTTCTCTAACGGCAGTCAACCTCTGGACGCCTATTAGAACCAATTATCCACTGTCCTGTGAAACTGAGAAAATACACTGTCTATCTTACCTCTCAGTCGGTCATCTTCTTCGTTAATGTCCGTCATGTGGGTTAGTTGAACTAGTTCCACGCGTCTGCGCGGCCTATACGGAAGCGAGCAGCAAGTGGTAGATTTCGACCCTCCTTTCCATCGAAATATCTGTGCCAGTGTCTGTTAATATTACTGACGTTGGCCTCCATCTGTCGATACGTTGGACTGACGATTTAATAATGAATCGACAGAACTAGCAGGACACGAAGCAGCAGTTTCTCGATGCCCGTGGAATCACGGGAATGATATATCGTAAATGTGTATGCAGTTATAATGCACTGTTACAGTTTGACGATAACTTTGCTTGGAGTGTAATGTTATTATTATTATTGTCGTTTCGAGGGACGTGAGAAGTGACAGGGAATTTAGAGCCTCTAGAGGCGAGGAAAATATTACACGTGTCAAAGCAAACGTCTTTTCCCTAAAAGAAAAAAGGGTAAAACGGATAGCTATTTTTTATCTTTTAAATTTCCCTTTTTTGTCACCTGACAATCGAAGTGTTTAAAGCGAAATATATTGTTGCACCAATCTCTGTTATCGTAGGATTATAAGAACGAGCTGATACTTGAAGCTGCTCCACGGGTTGCAGCCTTTTCGTTTGTTGGCCGGCGAAAACTCGCGAGAACAACACGGTTCACCGGGGAGCAGAGAGACTCAAGAATTTCTTTCGACAAAGTTATCGTTCCGCACGCGTTTCTCTGCAAATGTACACGCGCATAAGGGATAGCACAGTTTGCTTGCCCTTTACTTATGCCGCTGCTTTCGTATGTATTCATTCGCAAACAACGCCAAGTCTTACTTTTAGCCAAGTAAACAAGTTTATCCAGTCGCGGTGACGAGTTCTAGGTAAACTTCAGTTCTACTTTTGCATTATAAGTTCGTCGCTGGTGCCACGTATTGAAATACAAGCGTCACGGGGGCTGTTGGAGGGTCCTGAATTCGGGAACGTTTGGAATTTGGCGAGTATCGATACGGGAAACCATGAGCAACTACGAAGACGGTGAATGGTGAAAGTGTTCGTGTAGCCAGCAATTGGAATTTTTGAACTTTATACATTTTATATATTCCACATTTTATTTATCTTTCTTTCTGTTCGATAGTATTATTTTATATATAGTTAACATACACATTTTTCTTTTTATTTTCGTCGTTCAGAATTTGTAATATTATTTTCAATGAAAAAGTTACCTGCATTGTTACATCACCAATCGGAAACCTAAATAAATATAAAATTTAAATATCTAATCAAAGTCTGAAATTAAAATTCAATGAAACTCCTGTACCAATGCTTTCGAATAAATTCGCATTTCAATTGATGCAGGTGAACGGAAACAGCCGTGTTGCAGTAGAGAAACTAAGCTCTACGCCGTCGTCGTTCTCGAATACAGCACGATAGGGAAGAATCTGTCGATAACCTGGATAATTCTGTTCATACTCGTCAACGATCGATTCTTCTCCTTCGCACAAAGGGCAAAAGCAATCTCGAAGAGAGCTCGATGTTCCCGATCCTGCTGTTTCACGAAATGGGACGCGCGTCGAAATAATACGGATAAATACGCGGCTCGCCAGTGGCATTCTCTTTTGTAAATCCCGTTAATCAATCTCGTTCGCCACTGGTTTCATTGCGGCCGCCACATGGATGCCGATGAGAGGCATTTCTAATTGGAAGTCCCTGATCCTTGATTACTTGCCCGACCTCTCGCGCGGGAGCCGTAGATACAATATTGCAGGTCTTAATGAAGTTTACGAGACCAATGCCATTACGAACGGCCATGTTACGTCTTCTTAGCATTTTTTCACACGGCAGACGATCAATGAAATACGTAGTTAGATTGCACGACCTTTTACCGTTCGAGAAGTTCGTTCTGTTCACGTTCAAGTTCTCCCTGATTAAATTAGTCGAACAAGGAAGAGGATTACGGCATTGCCAAGTGGAATGGATATTGGAAGTTTCGAAAATTATTTGCTGAGATATATTCCATCTTGATGTTTACGAGGAAATAGGATTCTTTTAAAGTAGAGACTGTCGAGAGGTTTTGCTGAATTTTTGCAACACTGTTAGGTTTAAAAATTATTTAGAAGGGTTTGACAAACTCTGGATGATAAATGAATGAAAATTTCAAGAATTTCGAAGTGGTAAGATTAATTAAGAAAAGTTATCCTGGTGCAAATTAATGAATGTCCGGAATTATATATTGTTTCCAACGGAATTAAGTGTTGATATAATATGATACTAACCTATTTTGATGTTCATTAATCTTACTTCTGGCTTAGCGTAGAAGCTGACCGCATTTGATATTGTTTCCCTGAAATGCATAATTGTGTACAAAACTTTTGTTTTGCACATTCGAGCTACCTTTATCAGAAGAAGCGTCCTACTTTTCACTTGCTCCACGATTCACGAGTTATATTTTACGAATGAAGAACAACGTTCGTAGGAAACTATTAAAAAGATTGTTACTAAAAGTGCAATAGTAATTGTATAAGGGAAAAACAATTTTTTACAGTAGCAAAAAGATATACAGGTGATTTAGAACAACCTTATTAACAGGTTGATTGACACGTTCAGGCAAATATAATAATTCTGATACGATCTGTTTTATGAAAATTATACATTCACAAAATTCTTACATAAAGATGAGGACATTAACTTGATACGGAGTTTGGACATATGTACTTTGAACGTTGGAAATATTAAATTATCTTTCTGTCTTTACTGAAATTTAAACAGTTCGCCCAACATTCTACGACCAAACTTAATTATTCACTTCCAGTCATTTGTACTGTTCCAAATTTCATTTTCCAGTTATGAATGTACATATATTCTGCATACATAGTGTACACCACTAGTCTACATTTTGTGCAGTCATATCGAAGGATAACACGGATTAAACGTAGAAGTAGAGTTGAATAATTAGATCCTGTTAACTAGGACGCTTCTCAAATTGAAAATTCTTTGAATGCAACGTCCTATATTCACAACAGTGGTTTAATATCTGTTAGTCCACATACAAATATCAATTCATATATTTACGCCAAGCTTAATAATAAATAAAATAACAGACAAGTTAATTATTGTGTGCAAAATATTGACAACTCGAAAAATAAATTAATAAAAATTCGGATAAAAAGTTAGACCGTATCTTGTTTTTACATGATTTACTATTTTGTTATTACATAGGTACACAATGTTAACAATACCCCTACAAAATTTATTCCTGGAATGGTCGTTTGACAAGAGCAACAAAATTTGTTTGCATTCAAAATAATGTGCTGAACTCTAACAGCAAAATAAATTTAAAAACATACTTACTGTCATTCCTATAATAATCGCAATAGCAATACAAATTTATCAGTTAAATATTTCCCTTTTCTTGCACTCCATTACGTCCATTGAACTTTTCTTCGTTATCGAAGGAACGCTGATCGATTTATCACCGTATCAGCTTCAGCTGAATCTCGTACACCATACGAGGTCGTAATTCGCCATACAGCTAATTCATTCGCGTCGTACCGAACCGGGCTGCCTTACCAACCGCGTTCAATAAATCGAATTCGTCGATCGAATTCACGGAGGCTCGTCGTTTCACTTACCTGGATCAGGACGTTCCCAGTTTAGGCTGCCAGCCGAGGAACATTCTACACGAGAGGCAATCACGGAATTGAAAATTTATAGGAGCACCGAGACAAACTGTTCTCTTTCTTCCTGTTTTTCTCCAACTCTCTTCTTCTCCCGAGTAGATCATGCTCTCTTCCCTTGGTCCATCAGAGCATCGAACGTGTTATCGTCCTTTCCAGAAAAGCACCTGCCGACGTTGAAAAGGTTTTTTCGCTCGCTAGTTGTCAACAAACAGCAAACACTCGCTGATATATTTCCTGCTACCTTGTATGGATTGTTATTCGCCCGACGAATAATCGATATGCCTAATGCATACAGGATATGCCTAATGAATCAGTTCTGGGAAGGATGGTTCCTCGGTGGAAGTAGTTTCAGTATAAAATAAAGTGTCAAAGGTTCTACATAATATAGGCATAGGTACAAATGTTCAATAATTTAAATCCCACTGGGCCTCAGATTGCACGAACACACCAAAAAGTCATATGGAGATAATAGAATCCTCGAATTATAACGTTTCATTGAACAACATTTATTACAAGGATTATTTACCATCTGCAAAAAATAATAATAATACTGAAAATGTTCTGCAATTTGTTACACCACTATATAACACTGCGGATGTCAAAATGGTCTCCGGTACTTCGAAGCAATTTATGCAATTATTATACATTGGATTCTTCTATGATATTAATGACCATGGACGCCCAAAATAGCTCGCATCATAGAAACCGCTTTTCCCAGAGACACCACTTATAAATCGAAAAAGGTACAAACGAAATGCAACTTCCTCCTCGACCTTGACGACGTCCACGAATCGTTCAAACAACGAATCACCACGGCACATAGAGTCCAGAATAGAAGTTAAACGTTTGACGAGCATAATCATACGTTTCACTTGCTATCGTACCATTAATCGATTTATTGTAATTACTAGACCACGAAGCGTAATGAGTAGCAGCGAGATCCTTCCTACACGACCACCATGCTAGCGGTAGCATCTTTTCCAACATGGAAATTTACATCGGAACATTTTCGTATAGTTGCAGGGGATCGCGTGCTGTTATTACTTGGCATTCATTTATTACATTTTTTCCCGGCCGTACATGATACTCGACCCTTAATTTCCAGTCCGGTTCGAACGTTCATTTATTTCGTCGCGTTTATTGCATCATAATCACGCAGAAACCCTCATTCATATCCTAAGTAGTATCACGTAATCGCGGTAGCTATCAATCTTCCTAGCGTAATGGCTACACCGATCCTTAGTGTAAAATGGAAGCTCGATGGATTTCATCCGTATTGTGGTTTTCTCGGCACAGAATAATCATTGAATTTATAATAATAAAGATAGGGGATATTACCATATATTTATTGGAGGATATGCTCGATTCTATGACGATCACGATATTTCTTCGATATGTCTTTAAATAAATGTTAGACTTTCAAGCCAAATTATTGTTCCCTTGAACGGGAGCAAAATTGTGAAAAGGACAATAAGAATAATTAATTCTAATTTGTTCCTTGCTGCCATACGAGTACAAAAATATCGTAAAAAACGTAAAGCGTTGTCAAACAGTTCTTACACCTGTTGCGATATTATTTCGTACCGTTCAGGATGAACCAAGGGCGCCCGTGGTGTTATATTGCACAATTACTTATACCTTATATTATAGGTGTATTGTAGGTACATTTTACAGTGCATATTTCTGGAGGGGTGTAACTTTCAGTAACTCAAAAATTTGCCCAACGTCCTCGGACCGATCGGCGCAGGGAAAGCTCGCATATACACATATACACATATATACGACTGACGTCGGGGGAATTTTTGAAAAATGCTATAACTCGCGAAAAAGAAGGAAAGGAGGCGGCAAATGGAAAAGAGAATGGCGTGGACCGCCGCGCAGTTCTCATTATCCAGGACCGTTTTAATCTTCGCCGGTGGCGACGAGAGTTATAAACAGAGAACCGGCGAACTCGCATTACGCTACCGGCCATAGAAATGAAATGAAAGAATAAATTATTTGCCCGGCCAGTTTGCACCCGATGCCTTAGTTTTATTTTCGCGCTGTGCTCATTCATAATTAGCATGCTAAAGGGAATGAGAATTATTTACCCGCGCGACGTGATATCGCCGGAAGATTCCAGCGGCTGGCGATGAACGATGCTTGTCTCCTTTCTTTGTGTCTCTATACATATCGCTATAGGTTTCAACCTTTAATTGCAGTTTCTGTGACGATGACTATTGTGCGAATGACACTAAAGACAGTGGGCAATAAAGAAATTATAATAATGCGGATAATATTATATATTTAATATATCTTATTATAAATATAATACACATGTACGATTGATTGTTACCTTTGGTATTTTTTGATTTGAAATTTATCGTATATATTGTGAACAAGGTTCTAGTGAACATTTAAGTTTAGAAGGGTGCTGTGAAGGGTGTCATATTTTAATTTACCTCTATACATCTAGGTGAAACTTGTATCTAGACGTACATGTTCATGTACATATGTATTTACTTGGCGTTTCATTTGCAGGAAACAGTGGCTAAGAGTAAAGTAAAGATCGTAATTAACAATATACCAAGTTTTCGGAGCAAATTTTGTGAGCAAGGTACGAGAGTGGTTTTCTTGAAATCTTTTTACCATTTTTCAATTCAAGAAATTTGTATCGTCTTGCACTAATACGGACTTATGATTAATTTTAATATGGGGTGATGGCATCGTGTTCACTTTCACCCTCGCTAATTTAATATGTTCGGCGGAAGCTTTCGGGGTGGCCAAGTGGAAATATAATGGTGTGTTATCGATAACACAAGAAGAAGCATCGTCACGGTGACCAAATTTCAATGCAACATTCTATACGATTTCGATGCTTTGATGTATTCCGCCTCTATTGTTAACGGAAGCAACTGCTCGAAATAGTTGGCTACGGAACGAAAGGTAAAAAGAGGGCAAACGTGCCATCGTATTACTTCCACTTACTTTCCCCTCAACCCTTTCACGACCCTCTCATCGTTCTCTGAGGGATTTCCAGTTCATTGTACGATGACGTAAGTGTCGTTCAAGCTAGATTACCAGAGGCTTATGATATTCTTCACACGCATTCCGATTTTCCGTTTAATTCGAAAAAATTCTTCAATTCTATTTACTGTGCTGTTTATTATTATTATTATTATTACGCAAACTGTGCAATTTAAAAATTCTTATATTCTCAATTTATTATTTTGCTGTCCATTAATAAACATATTCGCCTGGAATAGAATTTTTCTGAAAATAAGAAGCGATTTCCATACATTACACGAACCCAGATAAAAAAAAACCATTCCTGACATAGTACATACCTGTATGTTTCAAACATTTCGATTATTGAAGAAATTTCACCAACGTACACATACATTGATTAATCTGGATGCAATATACGTATATCCTATACCTTACAATATGTTCGCAAACATATTTCACGCGATAAAGGTGTTATGAAAAAATAAAGAATATTACGTACACTATAATTCGGCAAAAAATACCCGCAATAACATCGACATATTTTATCCCCCTCCATTCATTTGTCCATAAAACGGTCGCTCGCGTCTACGCTCGTGTGCAGGATTCAAAATGAGTCCGTTTCGAACAGAAATTACTGCGTACTTCTGTCGAAGATGTCCATAAAAAACCGCCAGAGCTTCGATAGAAATCCTTCAGGTATAATAAAAATTTATGCCTCCTCGGTAACAGTATTTCATCTTAGGTAGATTCCGTATTCTCCCGCTGTGCCGCGAGAAAAACAATTTATCCGAGGACGAGCAACTCGGAAGCAAACTTGCCTGTCGTTCCTCGGGGGAGAAAAAAAAAAGGAATATAAGGCGAGACGCAGGGATAAAGCGGGGAGAAGATGAAACGCTGCAGAAGAACTCCTTAGAACACAGGAAAGAACGAGGGCATTCGTGCTTTTTCATGCTCTAAATTGATAGCCGCGGCACACCATACATGCTTACTTTTATCGAAACGACACGATGGCTATAAAAGTGTAACCTTTCGTCGGGTTACAGCTGCCGGTTACGGGGCATTTTATAGCGCAGCGTTTTTAATAATGCACTCTGCAACAAATGCGTCGCCTTAAAACATCCTACCCTGCTGTCTCTCCTTCTACCATGTTTGACATGTTCATAAGCAGAGACATGTTCGCCGCAACGCATCTTTCATTGTCGGGATAACACGCAACGCAGGATAGAGGCGCGTTAATTGAACAGGGGGGTGATTTAACGAGTTCCTGATGAATTGCCGCCTCGAGGTTTTTCAGAGCTTGCGCTGATCTTATCGTCTAATTGAACTGTGTGAGAGAAAGAAATATTTGAAACATTAATTTAAATAATGAATAGTGTGCAATTGCAATACAATACATTATACTTTAATATAGAGCATGTAATTTGGTTAAATAAATACTACGATATTCTGATATTCTACATTTGTAATTTAAATAGGTAAATAGTAAACCAGATAAAATATGTCAAAAGATTAGATAAAATTCTATAATCATTGTATAAAGGAGGTACAATTACACATTGAAATATTCATGATAATTCCCAAATAAAGTGAAGTGAATACACATTGGTCCACCTGTACACGAAGAAACGACGCAATCTTCGCCAAAGGGTTAAACAACAATAATCGCTCGATCGCATATTCAACGAATATTTATATTTATCTTCCACTCCGGCTGATTGCAAAACGTCACGAAGGTAACTCTCGTCAAATTAGCCAACGCAGGATAAAATCAAACCGCTTCTACGCTACACATCGACCGAAATTAGCGTGCGAAGTTTAACTAATCGCGCTACGAGCCACCGTATAATTCTTCACGAGCAGAGACGCTTTCGTCGAATCTCTCACGCTTTGGTGTTGCGTCAAGGAAAGCGTGCCGGCTATCCGTGCAGCATAGCAGGAAGAAAATTGAGGTTGAAACGTGACGCGTAACAAACGAACGCAATTGCGATCGTAAGAGTGTGGCTCTTGGCAGAAAATAATGCCCGAGTTGTTCGCGTTCCGAGGAGCGTAGAACGACAATCGCTTTGATCGTCGGTCCAAGCGGCATCGCAAATTCAACGGAGGGCCATAATTCGTTTCGCGATACTCGTCACGAAAGCCGCGAGGTTGCTTATAAATTGCCGCTCTTGGTGCATTTCTCAAATTGCATTTCATTTCAGCGAAGACCTGGCGGGTTCACCCTAACCATTTCAACCCTTTGCGTCAAGAAAGTTCTTCACCCAGTTTCCCGTATCCCCGACGTATCGCGTCCGTTTCGTTTTTATTAGATTTACCCGTAGATAATAACTCGGCGGTGACTACATAGATTAAAACGTGTTTCGTTAATCTTCAAATTGGATACCCTCGGTGGTGTAATTTCATTGGTACCGCGCGGTACACGTTTATATTTAGAGGGAAGGGAAAGCGTGTACATCGACGTTTTAATTTATGCGGAGGGCTCGTAGTTAACGTAATCGCGTTTAGCACTTGGCCGAGAGGATTTTCGCGACTACCTGGCCGTTTCAACGGTGAAATTTATCATACTCGTTTGCTATTAATACCTCGATAAATGCCACTTTAAGATCGGGCTGGATATTAAATCCCGTTGATGCCCCGCTCATTTTTTGCTTATTGTCCTTTCAATAACATATTGCAGCAAGCGATTTTAAGAATATCATTTCAAAATTCTTTTTCCTATTAGATTTTATGCAGTTATAGTTTTGGGCATGCAAGACCTTCAGCTTTATAATCGCCGTTATATACCATCGAATATATTGTATATTGGTATTTTAGGAAACGATGCTGGATACAGTGCAGATAAAATGAGCTTGGAGAATATTGTCATTCCTATACAAGATAATATCCTGGAACATAGTGCCCATAATAGAAAAATGGGTACACCATGCAATATTCCAGAACACTTCTTGGCAAAACTATGGTCACCGCGTAAGGCATTAAACGTAATTATGTATATACATATATAATGTCGAATCAAGTTATAATATAATTTGTCGCAATTCACTCCGAGAATTTGCAGAAAGCAATAGTATTACACATATTTTACACAATCAATTAATAATTATAATTGCACGCAATAACATCAAGATTAAAGCAACTGACAAAGTCGAAAGTAGTCGCTGCAAAATATTTGATCAATCATCGAATTACTTTTTGAACTACGAATTACTGTCAACGAAGTTGGCGCAGGGAATATCACCTGAATAGTGAAGGTTAGCGAATAATTCCCTTCAACGATACGAGCTATGCTATCATTCGTGTAATTACAAAAGTTACGTAGTACATCTCTATAATGATCCGGCGTAACAGGCCAGAAGCGATCCCACAGGATCTACTTGAACGACATGATCGATCCACCGGGGATTACAAAGTGTATACAAAAATTAATTAACAGCACTACGTGATTCGTTAAGGCGGTCAATTAGTAGGATCATATTTCACGTGCATTTTGACGTGCAATAATTACGTGCTTAATCAACGATTTATCTTATCAACGATGAATCTTACCCTTTCGATTGCTCCTTTTACTTTTGCCGATGGTTCTATTTCTTCTTTCGCTTGTTCCCTTCCCCTCCCTTTCTTATTTTTGTATTGTATAAAACCACCGTAATGATATATCGCGCGAAGAAGGTGTACATTACGGCTAAACGACGAGGCGGACGTTAATTAAAAGCAGACGTCTCGGAATTTTGAGCGCGTCCCAGATGTTGAGGCTCGATAGGCAGAAAATTAATAATAACTTTAGCGAAGTCCCGGAATTCTTCGCGAAGTGAACACGATATAGCGCCGCGTGGAGAATGTGGCTCATAACGAGTTAGAGAGCGATAATTATTGGATTGGGAGAAACTTTTTTATTGAACTTTCGTAGAATTATGACGCCAAGAGAATGGTAAAGGCCGAATTTATATCGGTTAATAGATTCGTGGCAATTTCGTGCCGGATAATAGTTCGGGAATAAACGAACGGATAAATTCCCGGGCGAAACTCGCGAATGGAAAAAAAAAGAAGAGATTTGGACAAACGATCGATCGATGTGTAGATATATAACGCAATTTTTGTCGACGGTTATAGTCTGATAGAGGTATCGTGCATCTCTTCGAGAACGATAAATAAAGCCGAGCTTTTACGACCCACGCGGGATTCGTTTGTTAATTTCCACTAATTGCGTTCGATCGTATTCGGTACAGGCGGGCAACAATTTTTAATTAAATTATTGAACGCACCGTGGTTCAATGTTTTATTGGTCTATCGTGTGCAGCAACGGTTTCTTACTGATAAGATTATCTGTCACGTTATTTATTGTTTATGGATACGTAATTGAAGTTTATATATACCGCTTTTCCGTTCAGATTGTAAATCTGTTAAGCAACAGGCGATACATTTTTTTGAATACGTTCGTACTGTGTGGATTTTTTAAAAATAATATAGCTGATGCTCACATGTTTGGTAATTCAGTGGTATGTGACAGCTTCCGTAACGATTCCCTTTTATTAATAGTTTCGACACGTTTTCCAGTGGCATGTTTTTCAGCGTGATTTTTTTGCACACATTTATACTTTGTCCTCTTTTTATCGCGCTTATATTCGCGGAGCGCTACAAATTCAACACTCACCTATACGTTTCCTGAAAATAAATGAGATTGTTCGTGATAAAAATAGAGCTGCAAGTGCTTTTCGTAATTGCCTGCCCGAATCAATATCTCTCTTGTAGGGGCACGTTTCTATGCTACACGTAATAATGAATTTGGCCTAAACAACCGCTGCATTGTGACGATAAAAAAAAACCTGAAAAATTAATTATAAAGCCAAGAAAAAGATATCCAAATTGATCAAAGAATGTTCCCATGTCCCATTTAAACCGCATCACATTTAATATAAATAGATAAAATCAAAGGAAAGGAAAGTCGCAGGAAATATGAGACACATTCGAACACATCCAGACACCTCTTTCAGACATTTTAGCACCAGAGATTCTTCTCGTTGTCACTGTCCCGAGGTGTTGCACTATACGCACAACACCCCGAACTCAATGTCCAGCGTTGGGGCACTGATTTTTCTTGTTTCCAACGGGGCGTAAAGCGTTCGCGGAAGAAGACAGATGGAATGGGAAGGAAACGAGGGAGTATAATTTCGTCGGACGACGGAAAATGCGGTGCAACGTTGGTACATGCACTTGGACAGTTGCGTCGCTGAAGAACACAAGGATGGACTCTGAGACAGGAGCAACGTGTTGCTGACCGACGAAAATTTTCTGCGACGCCGAGGCTACCGGCCAAATACATATAATGTTAATCTTCATCTGGTGGCGAAAATAAAATGTCTGCGAATTCGTTCCTTTGATAGAGGCAGGGTAGAAAGCGTGGGTTAAATTACATGTCGATACATATTAATGCAAGATTTTCGATACATGTACACTTTCATTTTTTACCACTTACTATACTCTATTTTGTACCACTAGTACTTTGGTTCCTCTATTCTCATTTAATTTTTATTCTTAATCCGTAAATACCACAATGAATGATACTGAAAATGCAAGAACTGTGATATTTGTATATAAAATATACGGTATAGTATATTAAATATAAAATATAAAATATACATAGACGGAAAAAAAATTTCCAGCAATTATTTGTCGTTATACAAAATATAATCTACAAGTATTATTATATTATAAGTAATATTCTATATAATTTTCTTAAACCCGTTCAAGTTACCAAGGACAACCAGCAATATCATACCGGCTTCATTATTTTAGTATAAGAAATCGAGGAATCCGCTTCGTTTGAAACTCTTCATCCCTTTACGCGTATCAAAAGCTGACGTACCACTTTGACGAAGGAGTAACAGGAGGGAGGGGATATCGAAGGTTCCAACCGACAAGATAAAGAGATGCCTCGTAACTTGCATTCTCATCGTCAGAAATCGATTATAATGAAGACGTGTAATGATAGTGATGCGATCATTCACAAGCGCGCATAGACAATAAGGGACGACACGTTGCATCGTGCTGTGAAGTTAATTAAACGCTGGGGACTCTCGCAGCATGCGGGACGTGTAAATTTACATGGGTAGAAACGTTGTTGGTCTTTCGACTCATTCAGATTTCGCCGTGACGCGTTGGAATTCTTGGCATAACAGAGAATCGAGTAAGCGTCTCTTAATTTCTGATACTCGCCTCGCGGACAGTGAGTTTGCGAAATTTCTTGCCACTTTCCATAACGAGCACGAAGTTGGCCAATATGAAATAGGATTTTCTACTATCCAGAGTGAAATGTTTGCAATAGGTCTGTTTTTTTTATTCAGAATGAACTTGTCAGGTGTGCTCAGAATATCAGGAGTTCATATTTGGCAGGTTGAATTTGGAAGTATTTTAAACTTGCAGACTGATATCAGCTATATTACATATTTTGTTTTCTCTTTTTCCATTCCTTTGCGCCACTTCCAGATGGAAGCAAGCATGCACGTCGTTGCAACGGTGCAAGTACCTTTTACTTATTAACGTAATTCTATTCTACATGAAAGTAGACTCACCAAAGACCTCCATATTCCCTTATTATTCTACTCGAAGCCATTATACTACTGTTTTTTTTATTATGAAATGCAAAATAATGAAACTAGTGGTATTGCATAATGAGCGCAACAATATTGTTATTATTTAATTTTAAGGAATATTGCCTTTTACTTGTTTCGCAACGTTATTATTCGCCCGGTGTTATTTCGATTCTGTACCACATTAACGGATATATGGTATATTCTCCCATGTCAGTGAGTTGGAATTCTATCAGGAAAAATGATTCACTAGGGAAGAAAAAGAAGGGAGGGTGAACGTGGATTGGCCGTGTGCGCTTGCAGATGATTAATTGCTGTCAACTACACGCGCCATAATGTTCATAAATTAACACCCTTTCTTTTTACTGACTTTCTTATCACTGCTCATCCCTCTACGGTTGCTCATTTTTTATTTACCCAGACCGGAGAATTATATCCTCACCACTAGACTGATTTAAAACTGTTTCTTACTGTACAGCGTCTTAATAGAGTGCATGCTTTGTCTTCCTTGCGGAAGATAGGCAAAATTGATGCACTTTGTCTTACTTCGTACAATCAAATTTATTAATTCATACTGTTCACATTGATTCAATATCATCTTTAATGAGGAACACTGGAAATGTTCTAAATACAATGCATGTAACAATAAATGCCATGATTATGCCATAAAACGAACAAAATGTTACCTTTACTTTTTATTTACTGTTCGTTTTTTATTTTAATCTGGTGCGTGCCCAATAGAAACTCGCGCTTTTGAATCGTACTAATGGAACTCATTGAACGGCATTTTATCAAAAATCACAATTGCCTTGAAGCAAATATCTACACGTGCAAATAAATCAATAACGAATCCCTCACGGAAATTGTATGAATAAATGGAAATTTATTTACGTTTTCAATACTAACGTTCGATTCGGTGCCCTCAAACGCGCTGGACGTTAATTTACCGATATTATATTTACAAAAATCGATAATATTAATGCCATTAGTTTCGTCGATTTTAACTCATATCGAGAACCATCGAAATCTCCATCGATTGCTCAGCCATCCCTGTGACTTTAAAATATCGAACGTCTGTCGCGGCCTCTGTGTGTGTATCTGTAATAAAATCTCACCCCTTCCCTGTATCTGAAAAAACAGGATTACCCGCAAATCCTACGTGGAGCACCAGCAATATTCCACATCGATACAGTAAGATTAAAAGGTAGCCACGTTGTACAATTTTTCAATATTGACAGCGCACAAATTCCTTTCAGGTTTACAGGTTGCTCGAACGCCGCCTAACTTTGTTCGACACTGGGTGACAGCCAATTAAAACCTCGTTATACGATTGACCGTAACGATTATTATAGGCAAGTCTCAACGTGAAACACTGCATCGGGTGGCGTCAGGATGAAAGTATTCGGTGAATTTAATTCTCTCCTTTACTCAAGAGCTCATATTAGTTTGTATCAAACGGCACCGTGGTAATCTTTCCCGGAAATAATACCTCGTGAAAGCGTGCCTTTCTCTGCTCGTTATGCTCGTTATGCAGTTCACTTGATGCTGCCTGATCACCCTCAAGGAGATACTCACATAAACGAGAAACTTACTGCCGCGAGGAAATTGGTCTAATGGCCCGAACGTGGAAACGTACCCTCGATTTTCACCATCGTATTTGCTATATAGAGTTATGTTTGTTATACTGATGCGTGTCTGTATAAGTTCGGAAATGTGATTGAGAATGGTCTAAAATTGGTTTGATTATTGGGATTGGCGACATTTTTATGATACAATAGAGACCTTTTTTAATGTGAGATATCATTCGGTGACGTTTACACGCTAGTGAGACTTTTGTTTATTGTAGAGGGAAGTTTAATGTATGTATATTTGTATATGATTCTGTGTATTATATGTGTACACACATGTAACAAACATATCTTCACAGTTAACAGAAAGTTACAAGGGCAAGACACTTTTTCTTATACTTAATAAATGTTGCACCGGAGTGTCAGACTTACAATTCTCATTTATGTTTCATAAACTTTTCGTGAATTTCATTCAATTAATCCACATTTCTCTTCATGTATAAATTTATAAATCTAGTCATAGTGCAGCGCAATAATATTAACAACGTTATAGTACAAGGTGTACGCAATAGTACATCCAGAAAATTACTATTGTACTTAAAAAAAAAATATTTCTCACCTTCCTCAGCCGGCAAGAGTATAACGCTCGTAACGTTACAAACGAACACAAAAAGCAACCCACACCCCGTATCACCTTAGCAACTCCTCCAAGTGATTTCGATCCACGTGAGGCGCGCAAAAAGAGCAAGTCGGACGCACCGGAGAATCGGGGAACGAAATAGTGACCGTGCAAGGTTCGCCAACTCAGGAGGAGCTTATTGTCAAGGGTGGAATTCCTCCAGATCCAATTTTATCAACTCATCGAGACTTTATATCGATGAAACTCGAACGGACGGCGGAAGGGGAATTCAAAGCGGGCGCGAATACGAAATTACGCGGGGGAAACGAGTCCCACGGCTGTTCTGCGACTTCCGCCGATGTGCGCTTCTCGGGCGGTTCGCAGCGATGCAATATCCTTGGGGTGCCGAAAGTCACATAGCCGCGGCGGTAAACGTTCCGTTGAACTTCCGTTCGCCGTTCACGCCCATCCGGATCCCGTGATTCCGTCGCTTTACTTTCCTCGCGCGAGATACCTTCTTCATTTTCCGCCTGGCCGAATCGCGTATCGCGCGGAACCAGTTCGAAAACTGCGAACCTTCGCAACTGACAACTTGCGAATGAGATCGTTTTGATGCGCGGATGCGCAGGTCTTCGAGTATTACTGTTGCGGGATCGCGCCTACGTTTTTGATACGATATTAACACTAGTTCTACCAAGAGGTGTCAAACGACACTCTTCCAATTTTATCTTTAAATTATTCTTTAAATTATTTGTTCGCTACTGATTTGATGACTTTTAGTACAATAGCTGTTAAATTAATTCAGAGATATTGTTTTCCTCCAGCTCATCGTGGATCTAAAAATATGCATATGGTACCTATACATGTTTCTGCCATGAGGCGTCGTTTGACACCTTAAGGATTTCGTAACAAATTCTAATTTTAAACCATTTTACATATAAATATCAACATCATTTTACTACTCAGGCTACGAATTGGTACTCAGGCTATCTTGAAAAAGATGTATGAAAGCTAAGAAAACTATGTCACTGAAATTCTCATACAAAAGCTCGTAGCACAATATTTACCTCTTCACGAAATTATTTAAATTGTACGTCCACTAAAACGTCATTGTAATGTTCAATTCGATCGATAAAAATTTGCATATCCGTTCTCGATGTTACTTATTGTTTTAACGCGTGAAAAATAAGAAGCAAAGAGTCAATACACTTTAATGCAACTAAGAAGGACTTTACTGGTGGCACATAGTGTATTCACGATCTTCAGACTCCATTAAATTCCAAAGATCACTTGGAGCGTATTTTAAAATCTTAACAGCGCCGTACCTACCTGAACGTATCGTGTTTCACGAAATATTAATATAATCGTAGTCTCCCTCATTAAGATTCACGAATGTGTAAAACGATACGCGGAAGTGTCCGTCTTGTAAAAAAAATTAATAACAGATGCAAAGTATCCGCCTACTATTGCTTTTAATTGCCCATGGGTAAATTCAATTATAAACTATTTTTATGGCCATTATTTTCAACTAATATAATTAGGTATAGAAGAAATAATTTTTTTTTCAGCGATTGCATAGTTTGCGATGAAAAGACATTATACAGAGAATATACGCAAATATTACTTATACTTTAACTGGCAATATTTGAGAAATGAAGGGAAATGATCGGAAAATTTATAATTACTGCCGATGGTGGATAATTTCCGTTCAACTCAATTAATACAAATATATGTTCGCTGTAATAGAATATTAAATTTCACCGTATTACGGGAAATAAGTCGTATCGCGTTTGGAAATTTTATTATCGTGAAATTTCGAACAATTACATAAGCATTAAATGCACCGATGTGCAAGCAAATTAAAACAGCAGGTATGTCTGCCATCAGAGATATGAAATTATTTTATACGCGAATCACAACAACCTGCTGCCGAATAAATGAATGAGAATGTTGCAGAGTACTGATAACAATTAGGTAATTATACGATATTTAGTTTCCATACATTTTCAATCATTATGCGGGTATTAACTATTCGTTGAAGGTAAAATAAATATGAGAAATGAAACATACCATTCTCTATATTTAAAAAAGGATCAGAATAAAGTTTATTAATTTTCAATGTTCGGAAATTTCTTTATATTCTCTACTTAAATCTGTTAAGACTGTTTCAACATTAGCAAAAAATGAATATCAATGTGTCAATATATCTTGTATGCAAACATTAATAATATTTTCAGAGGAATGCAGCGTTTCAATAATTTCAAAATAATAATAATAATACAATTAATATCGCAGTCTCAATGTTATTAATATCGTGCAAACTGAAGCCGTGTTGTTAACTTCTAGCATTCCGATCCGGAACAAGTCGATTACGTTCCATTAAGATTTGTAGAATTCAATGCAAACGATTTCGGAGTTACGTAATCTAGTTCGACGTACTTTCAATTAACTGAGTTCTGTGCTGGTTGCAGCGAACCCATTAAATGCATTACACCCGCTACAGAATTCACAGAGAAACTAACGCACACTATACACTTCGTCCTGCATAACTAATAATCGATATAAATTAATTCTACATTCAAGGAATATTCTGTGGGACATATCAGCCACCTGTAATTGAATATAAAATGCTTCAGCGTGCAGTGTTCAATTTTCCGCGATTTAAGTCACAATTTTCTGTACAGTCGCCAAAGTTTAGCGTTCAAATTTATGCGTAAAAGCTGCGTAAATGCGAGTAAGTTCAAGGCCACAGTATCTCATCCCATAGAATTTTCACTATGCCTGAATGTGTTTTTGTTTTTAATTTAATTGTGTGCAAACTATATGTTACTTATGAAAGTATATACAGGTTAACTTGAACGATCGATACATTAATTTATATTAAAACACATACATATATATCGCAATGTTCTGGTGAAGAAATAAAATATTTCGAGAAAGCTATTTCGATAAAGCGATAAAATCGTAACAAGAACCTGAAATTAAAATGCGAATGTCACTGTAAACGAGATATTAAAAATACTAAACAAAAGCGACGATTCCCTGTACAAATAAATACGAAACAATCAGAACAATAACTATCCGCCCCAAATATACGTCTTTATTTCATCTGTAACGTTGGTAAAAGAATAAAGTGTACAAATATATTCCCAAACTATATGTCATTTATATGTCAATTATATGTCATTAATACACCAATTTAACTGTAAATTATTTATTCTAAATTATTTATATCTGGGGGAGCAGAGCTGGCGCCAAATTCTAATTCCATGTCCCAAAGTTTTACAAAAGACATCTAAGCTGTTTAACAAAAACAAACCAACTAATCGATCGTTTCAAATCTTTTTAAATGTACAATTTAGAATTCTTATAAATTTTTTCGTCGAGGTGTTGGATCGACTCTTAAGTTTCTATGCTTAAAATATAGTCCCATATTTTTCCTTTGTCAAGCTAACCGATTTAGCCAATGAGCGGCTCGTATATCGTAAACATTCCACAGCAGAATTGTTGCAACAGTGCGAACATGGCCTAAAGTGAGCCCCGCGAAGCCGAAGACAAGAAGTTACAAGCCGCGCGTCGTTATCCCTGACCCTGTACGCATTTACCATCCGCCCCGTGCAAAGGTTTCTTCGGGGTTAAACGCGCGTATTTGTATGTAGGGTAATTTACGGAACGACATCCTTGGGAGGCCGTAACGATCCACGGGAGGCGCTATCCACCGACGCGAGCGTCTCCTGTTTGTTTTAAAGGCGGTTTTAAAGAACGAGCAAGAATCGCCGACTCCGCTTAATGGCTCATCTGCCGATTTATCGTGCACCTTTGAACGCATACCTTTATGGACCGTAAATAGTACCAGTTTCGAAAGGAGTCCAATTATATCGACAATAAATTCGCGTCGCGGTTGCATTGTTACACCATTTCGTTGCCTGTTAAAACTGCACACCCGTTCGGTGCACATTGAGCGTAATAAGTATCCAGGATCTGCCTTTGCATCCCCAAGTAGTGACGCAACGAAAATTGCTAACCGAGGGTTCGTTCTTTACTTTTGGCAATGTGTCCGTTCTGTAGGTGAGATTGGTTATTTTATAGGGTTGGATGGAAGGTATATTTCAAATGGGAAACAGGGATTGAGCTTTTTTTATTTCGTAAGCTTGTGCAGAAATTTCGGTACATATTGTAGTATTTTAATCGTATTAAAGTAGATGCTAATGTATTGGAAGTATATTTGTTAATATTAATTTATTATTTATATGCATGTATAACTCCTTCATCCCTTCAAGATCGCAATTATTTAAACCATTATTTGAAAAATTCTTTTAATTACAATATTCAGTTAGTATACAATCCAAAAATTTGGAACCATACCATTAAAATTGCGTGTCATGAAGAATTATTAACTCGAAGCAATAGTACAGACACTAAAAATGGTAAATGGCCTCATTGCTACACACGCCGCAACTGATAAAAATGATAATAACTTCTGGTTCAGTGATAATATATATTGATATTTATCACGAGCAGAAAGGAATGCTTTGAATCTTTGAATTCCCCAACCAAAAAGTTCAGTTTTCCCCGCTCGATCTCTAACATTCGAAATATTAATCTACCATTTAAAAATAACGCGTTCGCCGTTCGTATTCACGAACGAAAAAAAGGGGAACGAGACATCTCGTGGATGCGAGCTTGCAGGGTACGCAAATATTTTTGAGCGGTAGTGCGGCCAGATTGAATGCAATTTATTATGTACCATTACATAAAGGCTCCGGCTCGCCCGGCACGAGCCCTCATATTTTATGATAAATAACAGGTTGACCCCTCGACACACTGGATATATGGTGAATTAATGGTCCCCGTTTGGGTAAAAGTACATACGTCCGGTGGATTAAAATTATTAGCGGTGCTCGCGAGTCGAATAACTCAATGCACGGAATGCCTTCCTTTTTCTTTTCCTTCTGTTTTGTGAACCGCGCCAGGGGTTCTCAAAATTTCTCGTATACACCAGGGGGGGAGTTTTTTCTTCGTCGTTTCGTGCGATTTTTCTCTTTGTTTTTTTTTTTCCGTAACATGTTTCCTTTATCTTTTCGTTCCCAATGGCCACTCCTACGGTCGTAAGTTATCCAGGCTGGTTTGTTGATAAGCGGCTCCCGCTTGGACGATCCTTTCCCGATGTACGAAATTATGAAACGAAACACAAGACGTTGTCGAAACGGGAATATGCTTACACGTGTCGCGTATGCATGACAGAACGTGCAAATCTTCCAGATTCTCTGATTAAGAGTTACGATGCGGAGATGGCAATTAGACGGAGCAGTTCCAGATTTTGATAGGGTAATCAGTATACATGAGGAATGAAGTAATTAGACACGTGAATATTAGGTTGAATACATACCCTGGCAAGACTATTCCTGATTCTCACATTTTGTCTGTAATTTTACTCTTCACTTCTGCAAAGCAATGCGTACATGTGTTACGATTATTACTAGCAAGCTTATAACAAAAACCACACAATAAGAAAATATGCTGGAATTAAAATATAGGAATAAAAAAAAATAACGAAATTATAACGAATTATCGAATTGAATGACAAAAGCATCTGTCACATGAAGACGGTAACAGCTACTGTATAAAAGCTTCCATCGAATGAATCGAAGGAGGTAGGGAAACTGTCAAAGGGTTAATAAAAAAGGGGCAACAATGAGAATACGATAAAAGTGAAGAAGAAAGGGACAAGGAAAGACGATTCATCTGTGCATGCTCTCTTAAACACCCACCGTGTGTACCATCAATAACTAAATCGTAAGGAGAAAAAGTATCAAGCAATCAGTTTGCCGTGCTCGCACTCGAACCCCCATCATTCGTTTGACGGACGATTGCTCTGACCAATTGAGCTGTCGACCCATCGACGGAATCTTTCTCCGAAAGAGTAATACTCGACAGTTGACCACCGCCTACTAAAATCAATCAGTCCCTGGAAAGCTGTTATAGTCCTGTTAGGGAGTATTACTCTCGACAATTAGTGATACGTGTATGACTTGGCTGTTCTCAATAGGCTTGCTCCGATACGTTTGTTAAGTCGATTGTATAATTCGTATTAATTCATGATTAATTAACGAAGCGACTATATTCTTATCTTGATAATTCAATATACGTATAGTGAGTAGAAAATGAAAATGGTTTCACTTGACCCAATTTCTGTACTTTATATCCCTCGATATTGATCTTCGCTTTTTAATTAGGTCAAAGTACTTCCGTGTGAAGGAAAATTTAATATTCGTATAGAAATGATTATCTTTCGAAATTATTCAAAGGTTTCCACGATTTTTTACTATCTTTGAATTCCACATTTTTATATATTTCAACAGAAAGTGTGTTTTAGAAAGGTAAAGTATAAATCATTCATTTCTGATGAAAATGATATTAGATTATGTGCATGTCAAGAGGGAAAAGTAATTGTATTTGCGAATAAATTAAAGACATAAAATATAGATAAATATTTGTATGAAGGAATTAAAAGTTACCAAGCAGCTGTCAACATTAGAGTTTACCTGGTACCTCCCAGAATATTAGCTGTCTACCTCAGAATAACTGTTTCTGTATTAAATTTAACAAGCTTCCCGAACTACAGCGAGTCCGTTGAAACTCGAGAGGAATACTTAAATTACCCCCGTGGTTTATAAAAATGGAAAGGTCGGTAAAACAGGAAACCATACGAGAGAAGGAAGAAGTCCCGACTCAAAACCAAAGGAGAAGACGAAAAAATGTATTAAGCACATACACACGACTAGATAGAATCGAATGTGCGAGAGACGGGAAGGAATCATAGGAGTGCATGCAATGAATAATTACAGGTGGACGTGGTGGGGCAGGTAACAAATGATGGATCGTCGGTTGCTGCGGGCGGGGAAATGCGAATTCGAAATTCCTCAGGGCATCGGTAAAAATAAAATTCCTCTCAGGAATTTCCACCAATATATCTACGATATGTGCAAACATATCTGCGTGCGCATATATTCGCACATGCATGTATAAATAGACATACCTACAGCCATACCCATACAGATTCAGGTATTTATCATGGCGTGCGCGAGCGGCAAGCATAGGCGCGCAAGAATAACTGTGCATAATATGTACCGAGGCGGAGGAACGCGAGAGATAACGCGAATGAATGATTGTCTGAATTCATGTCAGACTGCTGAATGGGTTACGATAAGCGATCGTAGGAAGTGTACTGAATATCGGGGCTGATCGTCAAATAAACTGGGGAACGTTAACACGTGTTTTAGCACGTCTCGAATCACGCGGGGGCTTTAGTTGGTCCGCAAGATCTTGTAAGTGGATCAGGGTTTGCAGTGCTCGTGGAAATGGCAAGGATTAAGCCAGGATCTCCCGCCGCTGCTGCTTAAATTTGTTTATAACAAGTATGTAATTAAGTGGCGAGGTGTTCGTGTAATAGAAGTCGTAGCTCGTGGGCTGTTAGTAATGTTAGGCGGCTGGTGTTAGCCATGCTAGTTAACTTGACTTATGTTGGGTCTGAATGAACAAAGAACACTCTCCAGTACCCTGGTGATGAGTGGAGAGCATTCGTGTAATAAATGGCGTGCATTTCAGAAAAATAAATTTTCGAACGTGCGATTTAAATTTTGTCAGATGTTTATTGAAATGTTTAATTATTTCAATTATTTCATTATTTTGTTTAGTTATTTGTATGTTTTAAATTTTGCGTTACAGTTTCTTGAAAGTGTAGAGGGGAATATGGCATATCCAATCTCTTTTTATGTTATCAAAATATAAATCAAAAAGTACGTACTTACAGATATGTTACTGCATAGTTCAAGAAATATGTTGTAAGTACCAAATAAACATTTTGCGATTGCCATTAAAAAGAAATATAATATTAAAATTCACTTATTTCGTGTGTCAGTAATTTATAAATTCTCTAAAGCATTGCAATTTTTTTTTTTTAGTGTCATATAAGGGTTCGAATAATATTCTACATCACGTTGCAATTACTTAGCTCTCTCCTAGCCTTGTGAATGTAAAGATACTCTAAAATATTTCTACTGGCAAGAATGGTAGACTTATACATATACACGTTTCGCAGTGACATTCGATGTCAGAAAATTAAATTCAATGTAACACAAAAGTATAACAAAGCAAAACTGCGACAAAGTAATTAGGTAAAAATTAAGAAATTATTTTATATTATCAAATATAAATTCACTAATAAATTCTTGATGGCCTACCACGCTTTTAGACCAACTTCTTTATACAGAATTTCTGATAAAATATTGTAGTTTTCACAATGATCCAACTACAACTCATACATTCCATATCGATCAATACAACGTTGGAAGGCATAGAAACATACTATACGAGATTCAATGAAGACTTTTCACTCACTCATATCGTAGCTTAGCCCAGCATATGAACGGCCCTTCATTCCGACCTCAGTCACGTTTCCCGAACGAAATTTCTGCCGCTTTTATATATGGAATTATGGCGATTATTAAGTAGAAGGAAGACTGCTTTCACCTGAAGTGGATCACTTTGAATTTTAATCAATTCCTCGTGTCTTTAATTTAACGGCCGCTTGCGGGTCACGAAATAAGTGCAACCTGGCTATTCTACAGCTAAACACTGTACCTCTGGCTACGGTTGGAAAATTCGTTGCACCAGATCGATATTTCGCCCGATTATAAATTGCCACCCTAAGAACAGGAATACGAAACGTTGGTTACAGTCGTAATTGACCGTTTGGGTGCCGGGGTAATTGCAGGATTGGATTTAAGAAACAACGAGTAGCTGCTCGGCAATTACGTAACTTTCTTTCGGTTCTAATAGTGATTTAGATTTTGTCAGTTATGAAGCACGTTGGCAAGTATACACTGGAATTGGATGAATGTTAAAAAAGTTTCGTGTCCGTCCTAACACTAAAAATGATAACAATTATTAGAACTTTCAAAGAGAATAAATCAAAAATATAATTACAATGGTTAGATAATAATATTAGTAATTGTAACTTCTTGATTAAAAAAAATCTTTAGAATTAAATGAAGTACAGTTGCAGTTACATGGTCGATCATGCAATAATGATAAAAATGCAGCTGTCTATTGTTTACAGCAAGTAATTTATAAAATAATATTCCATTGTTATGATTAAATACTTCTATGGACATAATACCTGCTAAAATCCTCACCAATCCAAGTCACCGATCGATTCTGGTCAGAATGGCTTCGACTTGGAGCCAAATATCTTGCTTCGGTCTGAGTTTCACTAATTAATAGGGGTAGGGTAAGCAGTCGAACTTGAGATACGCCATGGCTGGTTGTCACGTTCCGTTTGCTCTGTAAATCTAAGTACTCGCAGTTATGGCAACGATAAAGTCGTTCCGGGACCAATGTACCGGTCCTGTCGTGACCCATGAGAACGTGTACGCGACGCTCGTCACATTCGCAAACACACGGACAATCTATATGTTACGAATTTTATATGTATCATACTATCCTAATGCTGAACGACCATTCTTGACTATATTATTTATTGCTTTCTAAAGCTGTCGAATGTCCTCGTAGTTCGTTCATGGAAACTTGTGCGTGTGTACTCCATAAATGAATTGCTGTTTTTATCGAGTGCCCATTATTATTATTCGTCGTTATACCAGTCTCCATTAATACTGCACAAGACAACAAGGTTCTTCGAGCGCTATATACAATGTTATATTTCAAACGTGAGGGTATTCGATATATTCGTGTGGTTTGAGAACTCCATGCGAACAAGTCGCGAGGGAAATTGTGGGTGACAATATACGTAAACGTAAATGGAATTATGTAACGTTAACGGAGTAGCTCGAGCAGAATCTTTGTAGCACTGAAAGTAATATTTACATAGACTACTTGTTGCAAACTGGAAGACAAAGCCATTGATTAAAGAACTTTTTGCAACAGAAGTGGAATATCATTTGCTGCTATGCTTTAATAGATTACCAGAAAATGAATGCATTCATGCATAATACGCTGACCCCTCGAATGATCTTCGAGCAGAAAATTCTTATTTGAACGGGGAGGCAAGCGAGCGAAAGATTTATCAGTTTCAGCATGGTTCAATATTGCTTTCACTTCGAAAGAGATGTTCGATGCGAATGCCGTTAACTCCAATGCATTCCTGGATGCTATAAATGAATGACTACGTTGCACTCTCAACTGATTCCGTAGTCACACACACTACATAAACTGAAGATGACATACGTTTCTTATGCAGTGCAATTGCCACTACGTATATCAGTTTCTCGATTTAACTCCATTCATATATCAACACATTTATAAACTTGCTTCTAATACCTTTCGAAGTAGAAATAGTAAAATAAGTGTATTCTGTAATTACGTGGCGTCACGTTTCTATGTCTGTTATCGTGGAAATTCGTAACGAAAAATATTCATAATTCAGGTGTACATTTTGTGAATCCCCAAGACGATCAAGGGTACACAGAATTATATATAACAGAATTTAGTACCAAAATTATTTTTGAAATGTAGAAAATTTTCTTTACAAAACATCAAATATTTTAAACACAGTTTAGTGTCACTGGTGTAAATCTTTGCCAAATCCGTTTTGCAGCTTATGCCCATCTCTGTAATATAAAATATATTAAAACATGATCTTCCCAATACCACCAGCATTTCTCTTGCATCAGGCTTTGCGTCAATTGTGTATATTTTTATTTTCCAAACAAACTAATAGCTTGGCAGTTCGCCACGTGTCGCCCATCGAATATGCACATACACATATCTACCAATCAAAAGCTTAATGAAAATCTATGTGCCTATCTGGTACCACGTTACTTACTCGCAATAAAGGCGCAAAAGAGAAATAGAAAAAACCAACGTATTAGCATCTGTCGCGAAAAAGCCCCCCGGCCTTTTACGTACCCCATAAAACAATACAACCTTCCTAACTTCAAATAAACAAACTAAACAACGCTTCCTGCGCATTATTCGAGGGACGTCGACGCTCCAAACACGGCGTCCTGGGGTTTTCTTTTAACGGGGCAATTTACGACGCGAGGACGAGCGCGTACTACGCGACAAAGGCAATTTCTCGGCGACAAAGATACTGACTTGGAATTCATGCGCTTCATGCACGGCTAATAAATGTACGTTATTTCGAACTTTGCCACTAATGGCGTTAATTTCACGGTGTCTCTTTCTCGAACACGAACTTCCGCCGCGACGTCCAACGAGAAAATTAGATTTATCTCGATCCCTCGCGAGAGCTCGTGAAATTATATCCACGTAAATAGCGGCGCGGAAAGCTCACCTACCACCGGTACACGTGTACACGTATGCGTGCACATATACCTGTCGTTGTGGAAGTGCAGACTCAAGCGGACTTTTGTTCTCTTTTAAACGAACGAGGATCGTTTCGTCGCAGCAACTTGGATGTTTCGATTTTTCTTAAAAAAAAAAATGAGAAAAAATGGACAGGCTAATTACCGTTATCGACTTACGTAAGCAAGCACGTAAAGGTCGCCAGGTAAATCATATTGAGATTTACTGGTGGGGTCAACGTAGTTAAGCGCACGAAGTGTACGCTATTTTCACGGAGAATCGCGAGTAGTGATGGGCAGAACACTGTTTGATTAATATCGATTATTAATAGCGTCGTGTTATCGTGCGAAATGATAACGAGAATGTATAGGATGAGTGGATTAACCGCAGTCTATTATAATTATTATATATGTATATCTATTATAATTGAAGTTGGACAAAATATTTATAGCCTGATGAGTTCTACTGTGTATCTTTTAAAACTGCTCTTTAATTTCTGTCAGGTTTATCAATGCAGTTCAAAAGTATATCCCTATTCACAGGTACGAATTTTTCACGATATTATCATTGTTCAAATTGTATAAAAATATGTGTCAAAATGTACGCATAATAAAATATATATAGAAACTTATATTATATTGCGACAAAAATCAAATTTGGGAAAGTTCTATAAATATTTTACATCAACATTGCAATACCCCCTCTCGTTATTCCTAACTTCACTGATACCGCCATCGAATGTCAATATCATATTTTACTTTTCCCTTAAATAAATACTAAATAAAAAAAGGGTTATTAATTTCTTGTTCATTCATTGCGGAACATGAATGAAATCACACTCTCAGTGTACACGAAAAATAACACATAGACAACGATATTCCGTACTCGTGTTACAATTTCGTGTTACACGCATGCGTCTGCTGTTGCGATGACAAATTTAGTTGAGATCATGATTTAGCGATGCTCATCACCGAAGTAAGAATTTTTTTGGCTCACGGTGAGTCGTCGATTAACCGAGCACTTCGCAAGTCCATAAAGTGAAATGCTGTGAAGATGTTCTGTTAGAAATCCATTCGAAACGTTTACGACAACATCGTCAATGGCAAATCTCATTTTGTATATCGTTTTTATGTTAGAAACATTGCAACGGCGCGACCGTTATTGGGTGATTACACGTGTGGATTTGCAGGAAGATGTACGCGGTGTAAATCACTGATTTTAACGAGCTTTTGCACAGTGATGGAGCTTGAAACGACGTGACTAATGATATTGTAATTTTAGGGGCTGGCAGTTAATAGCTTAAGGGGCGTTAAATCTACAAGCTTGAAAAGTTGTTTAGAAACTGCAATGGAAAAGATAACAATTATCCTTGATCATTGTTTCTCTACAGAAATCACATTTACGTGGTGTCATCCCTGTCACAAAATTGATAAGCCACATTCTTGCTTAATATATACAATTATGGTAAATTTAATAGATTAAACACGTTTTCGACAAATTTCGTTAACGCGAATTTTCGAGAAAAATATAATAAAGAGCATGGACAATATTAAAAAAAATCTTAGACGGGAGACCATATTATTAAAAGATCCGAGCGAACAATTAAGATAATGAAATAAATTTTTTCGCCTTCATTAACAGCTTTCAAATGAACATTTGATTTGCAATATTTTATGTGAACCACTCTCTGTTAGATAATCGGTCTTCAGTGGCTCGATATTTAGTTGTTAAATGTCCCTTAGAAATGAAATTACATCCGAATCGTTTAAAAATGTCGTAATTTATACATTTAGAAGATAGAATGTCTCGTGGCGCACAGATAAATGAGCGTTTCATGAACATCGTTCGTCCGCCGCGTCGTGCTCTTAACGATCGTAATAATGACGTACGATCTAAATTTTTATCTGGCGGTCGCATTTCCCGCGACAAATGCAAATTTTATTCCGAATAAAGTTCACGGAATCCAAAGAGACAAGTGGCTCTGTACCGTGAAAGAAGATATAATTTATAATTACATCGCGTATCAATATTATTTTAACATTTGATTAACTTTAAATAATTCACCGACTGGATCTGACAAATATTTACGCGCCAGATGAATTTGCCTCATTGTTGTTCAATTGATACACGAAATGCACGTTTGCAGTTTAATTAATTACGTTGAAATCGCGTTGTCTCTCTGCCTGGGGTAGAATTCATTTGTTCGTCGCATTTGCTCGTTCTCATCTTCGGCAGATTCTCATCGTACACTCTGATTCACTTAACTTGATGACTTGAAATTACTCGTAAATTGTGATTGCTGCGCGAAGATATGTACGAGACAAATAATAATTATTCGATTTCATGGAGGATATACGCATCAACCCTTTGTCTACATTATTTCGATACTAAGTTGTGAAAGGCAGCATGATTTTTAAATGAAACACTTCATAGTACATTACGGAAATCATAATACGATAGACGTTTGGCTAGCTGACGCAGACATTTCCGTTTAAGTAAATTCACTTAATGATTTAAGGATAAATCTGTGGTTAAGTGATTGCCACAAGGGTAAACTGCAGTTACTTATTCAGCTGAAAAAGCACCATAATATGGAGTGTGAATCGTAGTACAACAGGGCAGGGAATGATTCAACATGAAAAAATAAGAACAAAATTTGCCTTTGATCACAAAGTTTCGACATGTTAATTTTACTTTTCGTACAAAAATTATTTTATGAAAAAAATGTTCAAACAAGGGAAATTTCTATTTTAAGGTAGGAATCAACCCTTTTATCCAAGCGGGTCCTTCTATGTAAGTGCTTGTAAATCGTAAACGACAAAACCTGTCGAAAAATATTTGAAATAAAAGTTATTCCGTTTCTTGAGGCCTATAAATCTGTGTGAAAATTGTTTTCACAAAACCATTTTTCTGCGAAAACTAACAATGAAATGATCAAACTTCCACATCGATTTTCACGGAAATAATGCCTCGGGTGAAAAAATACAATACCAAATTTTATTCCCCTTTTTTCAAGTAGAATCATTCCCCCTCGGGTTGTACTACGATCCAAGCCCCACCCCCTGTATCATGGTACAAAGTCGAAGGTGGCAATTATCGTAACTTCTCAATTACCTCTTAATTGCAAGTATATCCCTAACCGATATCGTAATCACCAATCTATTTTCCGCCCATTTCCTCGACCATGAAGTAGCCGACGAACCGTGCATCATGCAAGCACATGCACGCTCCAGTATAGAAGTGTCGCCAGGTGTGAACGTGCGCCAGCTACGTCGAACGGCCCCAGGCGAAATGGTTTCAGCGGCCGGAAAGCTTATAAGAAGTAAATAAATTCAATTACGGGTAGTCGTTTCCCGTAAGAAACATCATCCGTTCTATCTTCGTCCTAAGGATGTGTACGCACAAACGAAAGAATAAGAGAAAGTCGCGAAGCAACGGGGCAGAAGAAATGTAAATTTACAAGCAAACGCTGCGGCGGCCATAATATTACGTTGTAGCTGGTATTTGCAAACGCGCGAACGACTATTCTTCAGCAGTTTGAAGCCGGGGCTGGGACGTGGGAACCGGCTACATGCGATTTCCGTTCGATTCGTTCCGCGAAATCGTCGACGTTTGCCGGATTCGAGTGCTAAGGCTGGGGGAGAAGGAATCCGTTGTCGACCTGGATCCCTGATTCGGTGGGAGTGTAATATGAAAACGAGAAATCGAAATGGGACGTTCGATTCGATTGAACGATTGTCTTCTTTGTCGTAATTTTTTTTTGTAGGATTTTACTAAGGAAAACACGATCTTTTATTGTGTTTTGGGCGATTGCGGACCCATAGTTTATTATAATCGGAACTGTCTAGTGCTCATGTATAAAATAATAATAAGAACAGTCATTCCAATGGTAATGATAACAAGGCAAAGAAAAAGGAGAAGAAAATATATTTTTATAAAATCCACTTTTAACCCTTCAATGTTACAGAAAGAGACGTCGAATTGACTTTAATAACCAGATTCAGTCTCATAATGTGTTAATTCCATTTCGAGTATCGCATAGCACTACAGTTTAGTCACTAAACTATACCCAGCTAAGCGAATGTACCCCTGAGAGTAACTTCGAAAAATCCATAGAGACACGAGAAGATGTATTCATTCATTCTAGAGTTCATCGTTCGACGTGTGTCAGGTACAACACGCAGCACGATTCGCCTACCACATCAACCATTGTTCACATCCTCTAATCTCGAATCTACCATTCACAAACTGGCAACGATCACACAAAACGAATGTCAAATCTCTCGCCTCCGACGAACGAAGAACATCCCAGCTACACAGCCCAAGGAATCCAAACGTTCGGAATTCCTTTGCTGACGTTTCGATCGTCGATCGACACCCCTTCCTCCCCACGAAATCAATCTCGTGGATCACGGGGTTGCGCTTTCATACGCCCACGTTCGCTATTTTAGCCAAGAGAAATTGACCTTTTCATCCGATCGAACGGAAACACCGACGTTCCCGTGCGCATTCCCGTACCTACGGATAATAACCGTGAACTTCCAGTTGCGTATCTCCCTGCTTGTTCAAAGAACAACAATCAAAGGGGAACTTTCTAATAATCACGGGCCCGTGCCGCTTTCACGACAGCCTTCGCTTAGGATACGTATACATACGTGCCAATGCGTTTCATTAAACGCCGTTGGTTTTCGTGCGATCCACGGGACGAGGAAATTATAGATCCTCGGTCTATCGATATCGGTAATCAGAAAACGCTTACAATGTACGCTCCAACGAAACGAATTCTAGCCGGTCTTCCTCTACGATTTAACGTTCATCCTTGATGATAGGCCAGAGTAGACTAGCAGGCTCTCGTGTATTCTTGTTTCACTGTTATTCCCGGCTAGTGTTTACTTTGTAACATCAATATCCGCGGACTGGTAATAGAAACATCGGCGGAAGAAATTTGAAATGTGCACACATGGCGCGTCCGGGGTTTATCCGGCGTGTATGTAGTACTAGAATGAAAATTGTGGGTGGTCGAGTTGGGTGTGGGGGTGAGAAGGGGATGAATGATAACAAATCGTTTCAACTTGTTATTTTTCAGGAAGCTTTTACATCTCGTGTTTGATTTAAAAATATTAAAATATTGTACGAGTAAAATGTTATTCTTTAATCACGATTAATCAGCAGCTAGGAATTTCTGTTTCGGCGATCATTTATTGTTAGAAAAGCTGAATATTGAATTAATCGAAACTGATTGAGATTCAAAGTAAGGGTACCACAGATTAACGGACGACTGGTGGGTCACTCGTTTCTTACGAGGCTGTTCTCCTTTCTTCAGCTCGTAAAAGTACTTTACGACCGTTATGGATTATGCAGACGGTCCCCTTTTGTGAACAGCAAATTGTAGTCCGGACTAGGTTGTCAAGTCCACCGTTAACCCGGTCCGCATCTTCGAGTTTAAACCCCTTGATTCTTAACTCACGACGCGCGTCACGTGGCAGGAGTTAATATCCCTTGTTCCACATTCCACTATTCTGCAACTCGTCCGAAAAATGTTTCGATTTAAAAAAATGAGTCGCGAAAGAAATAATCAGAGACGTAATACTGCAAGAAATATTATAAATAACACTACGAAAAATTCAATTATTTTAACGAATTTTGGCATATCCTTCGACACAGATATCTTCGTAGATACGTACTTTAAAACAATTAGAAAAAGAATTGATTTTTCAAAGTTCAAAACACAAGTACCCCCTTAACTAACAATCTAAAAACGTTTATTTTTCTTCATTGTTTAGACGTAATTTTGTTTCTCGTATCAGTTCTTCATTTTAATTTGAATAACCTTCGCCCACTTTCCATTAATTTCAATTTTCCCATTGCGTATTACAAGTATCTACTATTTTGATTCGAACAATGCGCAATTGAAATGACAAAGTGTCTTTTACATGAAAGTATAATCACATTTAGTTTCGCTCATTTCTTATATTTTGTATCACAGCGTGGCCTCCTCGTTCAACATGAATGAGACGCGTCGTTCATTCTCGTTTCTTCGTTAAACAATTTAATTAGCGGCGAGTCTCGAAGGAACTTCCGGTTGGACGTTCCTCGAAGCCAGACTCGCGACTGGTGAAACTTCTAATTGCCTACGCGCGACTGCGTTAACGAGCGAACGCATTTATGTAGAAATCGTTGAAGGATGCCGAGCTTCGGTATTGTTCTGCGATCTGGCAGCTGATATATGTTCTCGAAGATATATGTCCAGCAAGATAATCCTTATGTCTTTGTAAAACGCTGTAAGAGAGGAAATAACATGGAAATGAACGAGCTATGTACGTTTAGTTTGTCAGGATTTTACTACTGATTAATACCTCTGCAATTAATATTATAAGACAATTATTAGTGAAAGGTAAATTTAAAAAGTGGATATAGAAAATAAGTGAGGCATTTTTTGAATTATTTTTTAATTGCATGCTACCAGACACCACTTCCTTTAAATAGAACAAAATCTTGGAACAAAAGAATTGTTTTTTCTACGGTTAAAAAATTGACTTTCCTTCATATAAGGTTGTTGTTTCTTCGATTACTTGTATTATATATCCCGAAGAATAACCAAAGGTTTAGAGACAGTAAAGTCTGACGAGTAACCCTTTCTTAATCTTCCTTTTTTCTTTAAATAAATCTTAGTACCTTCGTATGTCGTTGGATTTACTTTACTTACTTATTGGAACCACCTCTAATTCCATGCATGTATGCATGTTTTTGTTTATAGTTTCGAAAGTAAAATTGAAGTGCAGGAAATCTGGCTGCAGTGAAGTTTGTGCCCATCTTCAGCCTCCTGTTTAATTGAACTGTTGGTGAACTCATTAGCAGATTCTACACAGTACAGCTCAGCCTAGCTTTAATCTAGTTTTAGTTCAGTTCTACTTATAGTTCAAGTATACTATTCCTACATTTTGGATAATCCAATTATGACGTTCAATGTTGTACGAACTAATGACGGTTTGTTTCTGAACTATTACGAAAAAATACAGATACCTCGACGCATAGGGAACGAACAATTTTAAACGGTAATTAAATCTCTGTTTTAACTACTTATAGGATTCCACGTGGTTAGTATATTAACGGAGTATATTTTATCGAATACATATTTTTAATAAAACAATCGTTTTCAAAAAATTAGCTGCGTCAAAACGAAGTAAAGTAACAATTATTCTTCTCCGTTCCTCACACTTTCAACTATCTAAAACACAACTATGTATTGTGTTACTTACAATTAGTCACTACCAGTCACTACTAAAACACAATCTTACGATCCACTACAACCCCGCGAAACTTTCTAAATTCCAAAATGTATCCACCCTCCGACAGAATCCCGCTGTATTTACCATTCGTGTCGCGTTCACCCTACGAATCGCGATGATCTGTTCCTTCCTCCCCGAGTCCACTAACATTTGCGACGATTCGTCCGCCATGCACGCCCAACTTTCGAAGCGTCGTGCACGCGTCAATGGCAACGACGAAAGGACAGATCAGCGTTTACGCTTTCACGGAAGCCGATCGGCGTTGATACATAATTTCGTGGACCGGCGACGTGCTTTCATCGAGCGTGCCGTAGGAGGCAACAATGGTTGATCCGTGGGAATGGTATTTTTATAGTTTCGGTACCGCGGCTCTGTTCGTTCATCCGAGCAGCGTGCCCAGTGTGTACGTTTCGACAACAAAAGCTCGACAGATTGATGCGCGATTGCTCTCAGGCGAGAGCTTGAAACTTTTCAGACAGTAAAATGGCTTTCTCGTAAAAAAAACGCCGCGCAACTCGCCGCATTGGTCGCGTGTGTACGCGGCTGAAAATTCGTTGTTGCCCGGGGATAAAAAGATACGCGGAAAACACTGGACCGTAATAAAAGAATAGAATAAGCGGAAGGAGGGAGACAGGAGAAGAAAAATACGCGTACCCGATGATCACTATGACGTGGATCAACGAACACGTGAAAACACGTATTTCTGTTACACGCGTTTCGATCTGTTCGGTGAAGTCAAAGAGATTTTATGTGTGTAGTATTTTTGTAAACATGTTGTTATTGGAATTGAATTTTTGTTTCTTATCTTACCGTAAATAAAGGTACAAATTTGCAGGCATTTACTCATATCGAATATTTTTGTCAGATTTGTCCAATCTGAAGTTGGTCAATTATATTTTCAACAATTCTTCTTGAACGATTTAAAAAAATCCTGCGGAATTTATTTGCACCTACTGCAATACTGGAAAACGGTTAAAGTTCGAGTTCGTGTTACATAACATGACGTGCGATATCGAACATGTCAAACATGTCGAGCTTTTAAACAACTTCACTGCACACCACCTTTTGCATGAAACTTAATAAATATACCCGCAGTGTTTCGTGTTTGTAAAAGTGCACTTGCAACACGGACACAGAATTCCACCTCGTCCACTCCAATATAGTTTCATTCTAACATTTCCTCTATAAAAAGTATAAAAACTGAAATCAACTCTACGTTAATACGAAAACTGGCTACAATTTGGTGCCACCCTCGAATTCTATAAAACTTCTACGCATATAAAGCTTGCAGAAAATAACAATATATAAAGAATCGATGTTTTCGATCAATCGAGGCCTGTTTCTCCTCAAGTCATTGCTTGTTCGCGAAGTCCCGCGTCCAACACTGTACTTACATCAGCTGGCGGAGGCTCGGTGTAAGTGGCGAGAGTTACCATTGTGAGCAGGAGTAACCCTTTTTAGGTTAATGCAGACTAGTATAGTGCACTCGAGCGCGCAGGAGTGTCCCAGCGGCACCTAAATTACACCGATGCGCCTGTAAAAGCCAGGCAGGATGGATGCAACTATAGAAGTACGGCGCTGTGCACGATATAACAAGGTCAGCGTTTTTATTCTACCTATAAATTCCCCATGGTTAACGTATAGGGCTGCAATTACGCATAGGCGTTTGTCGTAAAAATTGCGTTCGTGTTTTGCGTCCGTGTTGTAGGCTCGTTTAAGGAACGATACCCGGGAAACGGGGCGATAAATATTCTGGCAAATTGTAGCAACTTCTGCCGACGATTAACGCAATTTGTGTGCCTTGAATGTTCGCAAAGTTCGAAATGGACGGACGAATGAATTTCTTTCTAGTTAGTGAATACGAATTTTCCTGGCACAACCCTTTTCGTTACGCGACACGTAATACAACAGGTGATCGTATAAACCGCGTCAACATGTCCTAGACTCAAATTAGAAGTGTAAGAATAAATCGTTATAAAGAGAATTTTAGTGTAAGAATTTCTTTGCCAGCGTTTTTACAAGTTTTGCAGTGTTACATTTCTGGGAAAGTTTTCTTTAGTTCGTAGTATGTAATATCGAAGAACAGCCAGGAATAAGTTCTGCGAGAGTTCAATCCTTTATGTACGTGAACGGTATTGATTAAAAATGTATCATATGAAACCAGATTTTCTAAACACTTTTCATCCCTTATACTAGTTACCTAGTTATACCGCATTCTCACAGAAGTCTCACTGGTTAGATAAATTATTTATAGCTAGTCATTTATTACTTTGTGCAAGCCTAAAGAAACTCCTATATAATTCTCACGTCGACACCTGGTATCTGGTTACCCATGTGAAAAAAAACGTAATCCCAATGCAATCCTGACTTGATCATTTATTAGAACCGCTGGGCCCCATGCACGTTTAAGGAGGCAATCTAAAAGAGAATCTCGTAAAAATCAACATTTCAGGTTTAATATTGGTTTATGAATTTAACTGGCTCCCAAATTGTTCTATTAAAATACCCGTTAATAATATTCGTGCTAACTTGAATCAAGAATTATTTCGCTCAAAAATGGATTAGGCATGTATTGAACTGTCCTGCTGGACTATTTTGCTTAACGGACAGAATTTACAATTCACTTGTGTGCTCCAATGAATTTCTACAATTAATTTCCGGAATATGTTCTTCACTCGCGAAAATTAGTCTTTGGATTTCTGCGTATATGGAAATATTTTCTAACTGGATACGCTGAATATTAGGCACATAATTGTAATTGAATATTTTATCGCATTATAATCTATAGCCTTACATTATTTTGCAATTAAGCGTCACACTTTTAACTCACTTATATAGTCGTTTCATCATTCTCAATTAATCGCACTATATTTCGAATTGGATGCAATACCTTTGTAAATTATTCTCTCGTCAATTCTTACAAATCTGTAACGAGTAAACCCTCGCAAGTATATCTCCTCGAAGAGAGTAAATGTTACGCGTGCGCGTGTATCGTTTCGCCGAACGCACAATGCGTAAATAAAACGTACATGTACACCAATATTTTTATGAAGTGTTATCAGTAGCATTTAAAAAATATTACCCCGTGTACCGTTTCGACGACTTGCATGGAGAATCGACTCAGGTCGAGAAACAATTTTTCTTGGCCGGTGCCCCGGCCCGTTCATCGGCACAAAACGACGTCGTCGACGTTGGTGGCAACCGGCGACGGTGAAAAACGGGTTTAGTCCGGACATCGTTAGCTCGTTTATAGCCGATTAAAGACTTCGAGAGAAACGCACGCGGGATCGGCGTATTTGGAAGCTGATTGCGACACGGAACGGTAATTATAAATTACGCGCTTCTTATGTTTTATTGCAACTGGTTTGCGGTTCTTTTCTTTCGGCCTGTAATGAAAATCGTAAATCCGCGCATTGTCCGCGGTAATGTGTCTCTCTTGTACGCTGGTACAATGCCCGGGAACAGTTATGTAGAAATACAAAGAAACAGATTATTCGATTGACGTATGTATCGTTAGGCGCAGCTGTTCCAGCAATAGAAATGTTCGCTTGTTTATTTGTGGAAAATTTATAGACCTACGATCGAGGATCGTAGCACACGCGTGTGTCAAGGGGTGAGAGTATTGAAACGCGATGCTGTATATTAATCGATTTGAAAGCGTTGGTAGATGGAGGAACAATTGAAAAGTCCAATTGAAGAGTACCTTTTGGTAATTTTTGTTGGACAAATTTGATCACAACCGCATTCATATTTTGTGCTACTCGTACAGGAACTTTTTTGTTTCGTGCCCGACTATATATTGAATTTAAGTGGCACTTTTAGAAAAGAGGACGAAAATTTGTTCATTTATGAGTAACAATTTTAATTGGATATTTAAATACTGCATCTTCGTATTGCTAGGTATACTCTGTTTATTAATACTTACGTGACAAAATTCTTTTCCACGGTGTTATCGAGTCGCTTGAGTACGCGATTGCGCAATTCCGTTTTATAATACGAGCAAATCCGACCCAAATCTTGTGTACTCCAACATTCCAAACACTTCTGCATCGTATTTTCCAGAATCTCTCCGAGATTCGCAGCGCGGCAAGTACATAAATAAGAATTTTAATATAATGCAAAACGTCTCCTTCTTTCATCCCAGCTTCTCCAACGCAGAGTTGCTTTTAACTTCCCCTGAGAAGTTACTTTCCCCCGAGTATCTCTCAGCTTGAGTCCCGGCGCCATTAGAAGCAACTTGAGCGATAAATACTTCTGAAAAAAAAGAATGGAAATTAGATGCACAGTTCCTGTATCACACCAACGAAAATTGATCTCGCTACCAATAGCTACAATATGCACTTTCGAACACGCCAGTATCCCCCGAAATTAATCTATACAAGCCCCTGTATCGTCGATATTCTCCAAGGTACGAACGTATCAGGCAAACGTAAGTACATCTTTCAATAGAACTTCCTAGCAAACGAGCCGACGAATCGTGTGTATCCCGCACAATTTCCTCATTTTGAAAACCTTCACGACGAATCGCAGAACTTCCTAGGTATTATCGATTCCGTATTCGCGTTTATTCCGTTCGAGCATTCCGTGAAATACGTGCTTGCCAAAAAGAAGAAGTCAAATACCGTCGTTCGTATTTCGATATCGAGATACACCGTAATTCACTGTTCGACGTTGGATTTATAATAAGACGAGACACAAGTCTATGGAAATGTGCATACCTAATACAGAATTTATGGAATACACAGGGGCAGCCAAAAGATAAAAGTTAATAACATTATTTTTGCGGAAGCCTTAACAAGTGGTACTTTATAATCCAATATAAACGCCATACTTATAAAGAATCGTTATTTTAAAAAACCTTTAATATCAGCGATACAACAAAATTACGTTCTTCTGGAAACTTTTTGCAGCCACTGTATCACACTGATCAATAATAATAATAATAAGCATCAGCTGTGATCTTGGAATATCAGAATTTCGTTATCCTATTGAACCATATTATATAAGATAATAATCCAAGAATAGAATAATGTACGCTGATGATGTTACGTGGCGCACCCGGTATATAAACACATTTATTCTACGAAACTCGTGCAGAAATCCCTCCAAGACTCGTTGCATTTACCATCCCGACTCTGTATCCGCGTGTCCACGTTAAATCTAGCTCGCTATTATTTAATGGACGTAATAATCTCGTACTTTTCCCGGCTGTCGCGTCTCCCCTTTCTCTCTCCTTCCCATCCCGTCGACCAAGTTTGACCAACTTCCTCGTTGCCGTCTGCTATCGTCCCGAGGAACCCGGCGCAGGTTAATTAATTTTCCGCGTCGCCGCGAAACGAATGCTTCGCGTTGCGTAACAGGTACGGAAAGACATCGGGGCGCAGCGCTGTTACTTTTAGGATTACGCAACCGACGTTAATTAATTTCACGGGAACGATTCGTTCGACGAGTCGTCGACGAAATATGAAGTCCGCTTGGTGTCGCCTGTTCACGGATTTACGAGGGAATTAATTTCCTCTGCGTGGATAAGACGAATGCCTGAACAGCGACAAGCCTGACGGGAGTCATTTCGATGCGGACTCGCTGCAAACTTATTTTCGCGACACTGCGAGGAAGGATATTCGGTCGAAGATCTTGCTTGGTATTCGACGTCAATAAATGTAGACTTTAGGTGAACATCGAGTTTTACGAAAACCGAGTCGACAAGACCGATTACTACGCGGGGCGAAAATTATCTAACACGCGACAGGGAAAAGTTAAAAGTGGGTTTTGCTAAGCGTGTTTACGACAGGTAGGAAGTGGCACCGTTTTAATGCATAATTTAAAAGTGTACTCTTTATCTCTGCCAGCGTTCTTTCCTTCCCCCGGCGTCTTCTTATCGTTCCCTTATCGTCGTCACGCTCGGAACAAGAATATTTCGCTAATGAACCTCCTCGTCCGGGGATCTCGCCGTGCGATCTGAATCGTAATTTTCTGTGTGCGTAATTTCGCGCTGCGAATCGCCCCTACCACCACGTCAGATGGCAGAAAGGAGAACAGAAAGATTGGGGATACTTGGTAAGCTTTTCTTTTTTGGTAATTTTAATTTTTTCTTTTTCTTGCATAGAGTTGTATTGTTCGCTTTTTTGTAGACGCGATTATAAATGATTTTTTAAAGGCTGATATTTTACCGAGTGATTGTCGGTGATAGGGGTAAACATTTTTAACTGCTCAATAAAATTATTATAAATACAAATGTTTCAGGCAGCATCCATTCTTGTATAATTCTCATAGCGGGTGTTTATGAAACGCAAAGAAACATCTCCTTTACTGCTAACTAGATACCCTGTTTGAATTATGGTTTTATACACTACTTACGAATGGAATACTTATTTCTGTGAATAATAGTCTCTCTCAGATCACTTTTCCCGCAGCAATGATACATCTGCCAGTGAACGTACTTATATATTATGTTACACCGTATTACATTGTATTAACACTAGAACTACCAAGCCAGTCTAAATGACTGGTATTAGATTTCTTGCTTTAAAATTATTAACATATAGGTATTGTTGCAGCACTTTATTTAATGTCCATTCAACCATTTTCGTGTTCATAATCTGTCTAACGTATACTGTCTAAATAGTACCAAAACCTATCGGTAATTCTAGTGTTAAATAGTGCGAGGATTATCTATTGTCAGAATCACAGTCAAATTAAACGTCCCACATACACATCTGCTTTGACACGTAACAGGAGCATTATTACGAATATATCGCACTGACAACGAGCTCTCCCCAACTAATTACAAGAATGAGTGACTTGCTCTACTCACGTGCCTTACCACATCTCTCAAAATCGGTCCATCTTCCCCTCCCCCCTCCACCCTTTACCATCTCTGACGTGGCTCTTCATCGGCATACGAAACGCGTGTCCCTCAGCGGTGAAAAGAAATAGACAGGTGGACGTGCAGGGAGGTGCCCAATGGCCGCGTCGAAGCGCGTCATAAATCTTGCCCGACGCCGCGACATAATTGCCGCCCCCATTCGCCACCCCGCGAGATATATCGCGGCCCCTCGTCGGTGGGCAATCACGTTTGTTTGCACGCGGCGTTCCCGCTCTCTTATTTACGACGACCGCGATCATTTATAATAAATATCTTCGCGGCGACGATACAACGAATGACTTCCCTTACTCGTGTCGGGGGGGAAGCCGTGTGCGAAGCGAAGGGGGTGTTCCGTGGGGGAGGAAACGCGAAACGGTGAACAGGCGTGCGTACCTTGGTACGTGTACGTGGCTACAGTCGTGCCGCGATAAAACGAGAGAAAAAGTCGGTGTTCCTCGGGAGAGAACGGAGGGAGAAAGTGAGCGTGTACAGGTTACGAGGGAAGATGGAGCGAACGGCGAGAAAGGAGGAGGTGGAGAGAAAAAAACGCGAGGCGGAGATCGCCGAAGGCATCGCACGGGTAGGTACGCCGTTTTTACGTGATTTATATAGAGGCGGCGGAGCGTGTAAAGTTGCTAGAACATAGATATTCTAGTTGAGAAGTGGCCGATCCGATCGGCAAGAAAATTGCCGTCTGTTTCGAAGTTGATCAGGGGAAGAGTCGCGTGCCATGGGAAAGTCCGTTTTTCCGGTTGTGCGGATGTTGAACGGTCTTGATTGGTCGATCGCTGTGCGCGGAATAATTGCAGGTAACCTTCCTATAACACGGTAGATAGGTACCTAGAAAATGTGTTAGGTACCGTGTTATATGAGGCGCCTCGAAACGCAGGCAAAGAATCGGTGGCTTAGCACGGAAGTTGAACAGTCTGTTGTTTTGTTTCAACAAGTTAAAAAATTTGAACAAAAATTTTAATGTATACATACATATTTACATGCATATAAAGCCACGTTTGTAAAGAACCGTACTGTACGAATACCGTGTTATAGGAGAGTTACATGCACTTATTTTGTGTTTCCACGCGTGCATTTTAGGTAGAAGTTGAATAATTTGTTTGGCGTTACTTTTTAATTGAAAGCAGCTATTTGAGGCGAGTGACGAGATCTGTGACGATTGATAATTATTGAAAAGACAGGAGGAAGATGCGTTCGAAGGCATTTATCAATTATTTAACTGAGTTTTATTGAACAATGCTAGACTTTGGAGTTTAGCGATATTCTCTTGCTTCGACAGTTTTTATGTAATGAAGTGTTTTATGCGAGAAATAAAATGAATGACTGCTTTGATCAAGCTTTCGTATTTTATAAAAGTTCGTGTGAGAAATTCAGATTAGCAAATATATTTAATTCAATCTCAATACAATTTATTACGCTCTACGTTAATATTGGATTTTGTAAAGTAATGCAATGTATGTATAAATTATGAGTGATATAACATGCACTATATAACGTGCGCTTAGTACATAGGGAATCCGACTTTTCTGGTTTATTCTTTGACTTCCAATACCTATTATGATATTGTAAAAATCGAAAGGCGAATTAAAGCAACTATCCTGCGAGCAAAATATTTAGATTTGCAAATCAGGATCCGTAAATCATACGGTCGAGGTCCTTTTTTCTTGCAGCGGCACGATATTTTCGCCGAGTTATTTTGTCATTACACGAAGTTAGCAAAATTCTCTAATATTAGGCTTTGCTAAACGAATACATATGTCGATAATCTAGATATTTCAACTGGTCGACGTGGCAAGGTGTAAATTAAGGGTTCGGTGTCCCACTTGGATAAACCATGAATATCATTACTTTTGCTTGGACTGTTTTCAAAAGACTCAATCGCAGATAGCATCAATTTAAATGTACATAAAGTTCAAGCTTCTTCGGGAAGCTTTCGTTTCACTTAAAACTTCTCTGTCTATACCATTCTGAGCCCGCCACATTTTCGCAGCGATAAAAATAAATGCAAAATATATTTTGGACACTCAATAACATAAAGCTGTTTATTTTTCTGAAAAATCTGAAGCATTTAACAAATTTTCTGTAAATGGAATGACCGTCTAAATACTTAGGAGAATTAAAAAAGAGCACCGATTTAAAGGAACAAGATACATTTTGCTACCCGACTAGTAATAACGGAAATTGCAACTCGATACGGTCGCAGATAAGGCGTGCAATCATTTCGTAATATTTAATCGTCCACGATAATCGTACACCGCGACACGGAAAAATGTCTCCCATCGATTTCTCGCAATTATCGTGACGTTCGCGCCCAACCAATGATTTCTTACACGGTGTAATAATGCCCTCTAACGCGCGTGTCGAATTTCGTCTGTACGACTGAAACACTGTTGCGCTATCTAATTATGCATGGAACGAATCCGTGTAATGGCGCTTGCGGTTGTCTAGCACGAGGACGCCGTTCGTCGCGACGCGTTGCGACACGCGTGGTCGAGATCGTTTGGACGTGGGCAATTCTAATTTAATCCATTGCACTATCAAGGTTTGAAGGAGGAATTATTTCATTACTATTCTATGAAAAGAATTGCATTTACGTTGGGTATAGAATCATTAGACAATAAGAGCAAAGTGGTGCCCACCTGTACTGTAATTCACTTAGGAAATCGGTCAGGTATCGAAAAGCTGGCGATCGGTTGAATTACATGGATTTCATACGAAACCAGCTCATGCTCGGTCAACCCAACACCATGATACAACAAAGTGAAAACCAATTCGACGCGAGGAAAAAAAAATTCTCCAAGGAAATTCAATGTGATCCCCGGTAATAACGAATCGTGGTAAAAACATCCTCGAAGACACGACCACGAGGAAAATTGCTTTAAAAACCGCAATTTCCTGCATTAGTCGCCGATTTCCTCGTTCACCTTGCAACGTTTCTCCCGTGAAAAGGGGCAATCATCGTTACAGATCTATCGAACACAGAAGGGGTCGGTGAACGTAAATTAGTCCAAGACTGGTTTACCTGAATGTGTTAATTGCATCACTCTCCCGGTCTTGATTTGCTGGCCGTCGATTATACGGTTGATTCGAGGCTATACAGCCGGCAACAATTACCACACGAGTTGGTCGAGGTTCAACCTACCTCCCTACGTGCACTTTGCAGGCCAAAGGACCTATCCCATCTATTCCAAGACCTCGTGGGTAGGCGGACGGACTCCGATCGGAGGGATGAACCTACGAGAATTGGACTGGATCAAGCAACACGTTCGCGAAATTGCTTCCCGTTGCTCGCAGGGCGTACGCTACTTCCATCGATGTGTCTTACAGTTGTCACTTGTTGTTATTAATAACGGGGCGAATTCAGGAAGGCAATTTCTTATCTTTCGTTGAATCTTAGGTTTTTTGAGATTCATTTGGGGATTCACTGAACAGTTGTTAAATTACGAAGTCGTAGGAACGAACATGGTAGGAATAACGTTGCTTTATATCTTGAGGATGATGAGAATTAATATGCCAAGCTGTTGTATAAGGAAATCAAATTATTATTAAATAAATCTTGTCTTGAGTATATTTATAATGTTACAATTCCCTTTTTTGCAATTCTTGGCTAAAAGTTATATATGTTATATGAATGTTATATATGTCCAGCCCAGACAGTACTATAGAACTGGTTTCATATATTTTCTTATAGATTCTTGACAAAGGGTAGCTCTGTTCCAGGTATAAATATAAAAGTTGCGAAGCATTGACAGGATATGGCAGTAAGTGAGACAAACAATTGTTCAAGAAATACTAAATACTTTTATCCTACAAATCTTGGAACGATTTTGTAAATAAGGAAGATTTCAGTCACCGGGTAAAGAATTATCGCAGTCAACTTTTACCCAATGCAATATTTATTCAAAACGACTATATGTAAAGAGTAAATAAATATTGATACATCAGAAAACATTAAAAGGTATAACAAAGAGTCGTCGATTTGTTCACAGCGCGGACAGAAAATGATTTAAAAAATCTTATACATATTGTAGCCGAAGATTCGATGGTATATTGTAACCCTTTATTAAGCTAAGTACCTCGGGATAACGATTGGCCGATTACAGGCAGAGAATGAAAGAATAAAATAAAACTCTAGAAGGGGATACACACCTGGGTTAGTACACATCGTGCTGGAAACCCCGCCACGAAACGATACTTCGCCTTGATGCCTTCGACACTTATCGATAGAGTCTCTTCGGAATTCGAGGTCGAGGGAGAGAACCCTTCGTTATGTGGAGTAATAAAAGATCGTACGCCGTTCCTTCGGGCTACGAAACAATCGACGAACCTTGGATCATTACGTAAATGTTGCCTGCGATAGCGAAATGACGTTTCTCTGGACGCGGTAAGAAAACGGAGAAAATCACGATCGTGTCTAATCGTAAGATTTAATTACCCCGACCTTCTGTGTCCAACACTGAAACTGACTTTGCTTATCTGATGAAGCAGACCAAACCGTGCCTCGCGATTTCGAGATTGTTACGTGAATAATGTTACTTTCTGCGGTGTTGCGAAAAGAAAAACAGAAATATCATACGCTGATACGAGAGTGGAAAGATAAAGTATATTATTTGACGTAGCACGTGCTGAAGAGGAAGGTGGATATTGTGCAATACGGTTGAAAGTATACGAGAAGTTTACAAGAATTGTAAGATAGGATAAATTATAGTCGCTTTACAGCTGGGAGAAATGTAATGCTACCGTTGGAAACAACTTTATGGGCTACTACTGTTTCAAAGGACTTACTAGCGAATTCAGTAAAAGGGTGAAGGAAAATTATAATGACGGTTATGTAGAATGGAGATAGGTATAATGGAGCGGCGGTATAAGTACACCTCGAGGTGAATGGTCCAGGCTTCCAAAGGGGAAGGCACATGACTGCTAAAGATGGAGTATCGCCATTAATAATGTTAGGTGCACGGTTGTTCTACGTAATATCCAAGAATTTCATTCTAATATTTGACGTAATAAGATTGTAATTGTGATCCAGCCACGATCTCGGGGCGTACTTTATTTATGCGCACGTGTTCGTGCAAATTTATTTTAGACATAGTCAGACAGAAAATATATGGTGTTCTGAATAACATGAAGACGAAATTAGCAGGGCAAATTTTTTAATAAACTTTTAGAACCTAATGGTACATTAAATCGATTGTAACTATATATTCTAACACAACTACAACACAGTAACAATAGTGTAGAAGAAATCGATATTATTGCACATGAAATGTATATGTATAGATTTTACTACTTGTCCAATACAAATATCAGGATTTAACGGACCAAATTTATTTCGCTGCTAATTTATTCATTGACAAATTCATCGTTTCTCGCGGCTCCTTTGATTCATTTACTCCTACTTTATAATTCTTTCAACGGACATTTTTATTCTTTCTTGAATAAATACTATAATGTGTTATTCCAATCCTGCGTTCAATAAAGTTCTGAATTCCTGTCAGCCTGGCGCTAATTATAATTGCGAATTTTATAGCGCCATTCGTTTCGTGGCCTGTATTACTGTCCACTGTTATTTCACGCTACTGTTATCTTATTTTAGGTCATTCTTCTTGTTTACTTTATTGTCACTTTCATTTCTAGATTGTTATATAATTAATTTATTTAGCTGTTGCGATTGTTTCCCGCGATATTTTTATATAACCTTTTTTCTTACGATTCATTTTTAAAACGCTGTGCATTAAAAAGATGTAATAATAATTTATATACACACAGTTTCAATGATACAGTACATATCGTATCATAATATCAGGTACTAAATGTTTACTTAATAAATTCGAAGGAGTAGATCAGTGAAGTGAAGTGTTCGAAAACCATGATTCAATTAAGAATTAAAACAATAATAAAACCTCCTCCTCCCCGATCATTAAACGTTTGCCTCGCGATCCTGCAGAATATGAACATAAACAACAGAACGACCGAAAACCTACTTCTCACCAAGTAGAATCAGACGCTCAATCAAAGGTTCCCAGCCAGAAAGAAATCTGAACCGCCTACAACCTCGTCACGTTACCACGATTAAAGCCAAAGAGATTGGACGAAATTTCGCCGGTCGGAATTTCAGCGATTCCACGGAAGCGACATTTAACGATTCGTTTCCTCCGAACGGAAACACGCGTGTGTACACGGAGTCTTTCTTGCAGGATGCAACCGGGCCCAGCAACAAGTACATGCCTATATACACGCGGCTCGCCGTTTCGTTTCCGTCGAGTAATTAAAAAGGAAACGGGTTGCATTCGCCGGTCATCGTGCCGTTCACCCGTGCAAAACAATATACACGCGCGTGCACTTTCGTTCGTGTCACGTACGGCTCATCAACTTTTCCCATCGGATCTCGTCCGTCGGACCGCCCGAGGTAATTTTGGAATTTCGCAATTTATATCGCTAACCGTTAACGAGAACGCGATGGCAACGAGATAATTTCTCCGCGGATCCACGGACAAATTCGCGGGTCGAAAATCAGACGGCAATCGTCGTTAATAAATTTCTTAATTGATGCCCCGGCGCGGAATTTATTATCTGGATCAATTACGCCGATAGGGGAATAATTTTGCGGGGAACTCCTGTGGATCGGATGGGACAGCGGGAGAAAATGTGACTTCTCCAATTAAATTGAGCACAGGTGAGGAGCGTGCGTCTGTGAAGTGAAAAGGCCACGGCGCGCAGTAAACAGACTGACTTATTCGCTGCTCCTTTCGACCTGTGAACCCTGTCGATCGTGCTCTTTCGCCGTTTGTGCGATACAGGTAGCTGCAGGTTATGCCGATAACTTCGTGAGCGTGAATCTGTGGGATTATTCAACGCGGCAATGCCACAGATATTTTTATTCCTTTTTGTCTGATGTCGTAGAACATCTCAGTAAATTGTATCGTATAATTAGAGGGAACGTTAAGTGGGGGGCAAGATTAGTTTAGAATGTGCTTGTGGGAAAATAAGGATTTCGTTCTAAGAATGAAATGCGTTTATTATTTGAAACAGAATGTTTCAATTATTTAAAACGCCTATTCAACAGTGCACAAAGGGATCTATCACTTATTCATTGAAGATAACACTGTCAGTTAATTCAACGCGCAATAAACATAATTAACAGTAATGTCTCGTTCAAAAATAACGAAGTAAAATGAATCTCCCCTATTTGCCAACGGCTAAACTCGATCAGCTAATATCCAACTCGATCGATCAATAAATTTTCCTGCCAAATTGTGTTCCACTATTTTTCAAACATCCTGCTACAGGTCTTGGCTCGTCTGCGTGCCAATTTCCCTGAAGAGATCGACGACCATATTGTCCAATCTTATTCCAGTCGAAATGCGATACGCAAAAACGTCAAGCAGATAGAAGTCGAACGAAGCTCGTCGTCGGGTCGATGACACGAACGGTTACGTGTGAATTTTTGTTTCGCACACGGTCGGCACAGTTTTCGAACTTCCTATCTGACACAATTATATTGAGAGAAGTTCAGATAGTTCTGGCCGGCGAATCGGGAAATTGCGGCGTTCTGGTTTCGATTACAATATAAGGAAATGTCGGCCGTCCCGGCGACAATGCCGTTCGGATTTCATTATAACCAGAGAAAACGTTTCTTTGTCGTCACGTGTATTGAAGGGAGCATCGATCGTGTCTGGGAAATATTGTCACGAACCAATGAGGTGAACTCGTTCTCTCAAGAAAGAAATTCCATCTCGCTGATTTAATACTTTTCTTCCGGCGGCTGTGCAACTTCCACGGAATTCTACTTGAATGCGCATTCTACGTTTACTGATCATATTCGAACTCTTCTTCTGTTATGAAATCGTTCGCGATTATGTTTTCAAGCTGCGAATAAAGGATCAGTGCAGCAATTCAGTATTTTTAATATTGATTGGTAAGACCGAATTAATCCATCGTGTGCTACACGCATTGTATTAATTATTGAGTTAACATTGTATTGTTACATGCTGGTAGATTGCACGAGAATTTCTAACTTCTATGGAATTACACGGAAAGCAAATAAGGCTAAAAAATTGGCTTGCCGAAATGACAAAAAAATATAGGTTCCTAAGATACACAATACTCGAACTTATTTCATGGTACTTATTATGTAATCTTTTTACCATACATTCGAAGTAGGAATACTTTGTTACCACCGTGGCACTGTTATTACGTCCAATTCATTACGACCGCCGCTTTTGTTAATTTTGATTTCTTCGATCAATTACAGGTATTCGCGTTTCGCGGCTCACGTACGATAATACCTGTCTAGTCGGTAGTCGGGCCAGAGAGATGGCCACAAAAGATTTATCAAACCAGTTTGGCCGATTATCAGGACGAATGAAATACTAGTCGGTCGCTCGCAATCTCTTTAAAACGTAGCCGCTCATCATGCGTTATCGGTGACCAATACGTTTTCCACTTTCAAAACTGTTTACATCTATTTGTTTGCTATAATTTAATGATTCGGTACGGACGATCGATGGCCACGTCGCAATAAAATGCCATCGCCCGGATGCGAGAATAAATTAGAACCCGCTTGTAAATTCTCCTCGATGATACACACGGCGACTACATTCTGTTACATTATTATATTATTAATAATCGTATTTTACCTCGGCGAATTGATTTTTCGCCGCGACTGCGCAACAACAAGGGTCGGGAACATTTAGGATTCATTATCACACTCTATGAAATATATGATACGAATCAATAACGATCTTTATTTTTTGATTATATTTATTATACTATTATTTCAAACTATGCTTCACCTATTGCATAACATAGACTACTCATTCTCTGTCCACTTAGCATAATTTATATAATATTTTAGGCAAGGGAATTATATTAATGTTAGTTGAAAGTATAGCCATTTTTTGTGTACTCGATACTTTGCTTGCAGTGCAAGGGTATTGTTATAAATAATTCTACCCAAAGATGCACGATCTTTCTCACAAAATAAAGTAATAAATCCGACTTGTAAATATTGCTTGATTAAGTGTGCAAGATCTAACCAAAGCTGAGCCACTGGAATCGCCGGTCTGGCTATAATGTACACATTCTACTTGCGAATTCTACGGACGGAGTCATTACTGGCTGACGTCGAACGATTAATAACTATTTATTGACAAAATAAAATGGAAACCAAAACTGTATTATTATATCAATTTTAATAATCCAATGTAAATTATACCTATGATAAATTAATTTTCATCGCTACTTTCAGTCAGCCAATTTAATTTGTACCATAATATACCCCGAACCAATCAATTCAACAAAAAGACTCTAAATTTACTTTTCATCGATTGTCAGCGATCAATTAATTTCAGTCACAAGACAGACCCACAGCCTGTCACAATATCAGCGCCTGTATCACTGCGCTTCGATCATCCCCGTCTCTTTTCGTCCACTCGAATAGTAAACTCAATCCGACCCGGCCAGCATCGCTTTCCGCCAGATCACGAAGGAAGAAACTTTCCGCGAACAATTCCACGAACTCGACGCCGCTGGGGCCCTTTGGCCTTTCTGTTTCCCTGGCTCGCGAACGCGGTCAGATTTCAGTCTTCCGGTTACCTCGATCCTGCCTCGATACACTTCGTATACAGGCACCGCCGCCTACGACGCGAGCCTGTTCTTCTTCCCTCCTTTATATCGACGCTAAAAGCTCGTCTCGTCGACTTCCAGGGCTCGTTCAAAGAAAGTTTCGCCGTCCACGATAAACGCCGGCACAGCGTAGAAAGAGGCAGCTGGACCACTCCTGGCAGCAGGACAATGGACAGTCCAGGCACTCGCAATTTTTCTCCTCTGTACACGCGTGGACCGATTTTATCCGCTGGAAACGGCCCTCGTTAAATCCGTTCCTCGACCTCGTCTCTATTCCGTTTCTACGGGAGGTGCGACGATTTTCATCGCGGAAAATAGGTTGCAACTGTGAAATACATCAATGGATGATGCGATCGATTCACCATTCGTCGCGGCAGCGTTGAAAGGTTCATTAAGGGACACCGCGATTCGGCATTAACAATATAATATTTATGCATTAACAGAAACGATCGATATTTTACGGAGGACGTATTCTGTTTCGTCGTCGTATTTAATGCTGCCGTTGTGAGGAAAGGGAAATTCGAATTATTGTTCCGCAAAACGTGCGAAACGGTGTACGCGCGACAAACTGTTTTAATGAACGCTGTGAATTGAATGCAGTCAATTCAGCAACAGTGAAACTGGATACAGTTGTCGAAGAATGATGGTTAACACTGTATTGTCAATAATATTTCTGATGTTGCAGTATTTATTGCTTGTGTTGAAAGTCGTCTTGATTTCTGACCATATGGCTTTAAGTAGCATAATATCTCTAATATAATATATAAATATAGCGTCCTTGAAAAGGGACGTACTAAGTTAGTATAGGGCTACTCCTTAGACAGGTATGTACGCAACAGTGTCACTCTCATCTTATGTAAAATGATATTTATGTGAAAATTAGAACTTTTGTCCGTGTAATCAAATAATAATAATACAATTATCATTGCTTTTCTCGCTGTGTTCATTATTATTACTTCAAGTTGGAAATCCAACGGCCCCTACGCGGTAGTAAAAATAAATGTTTCCAAGCGTGAGTGGGAACCTCTGCGGCCCGAATTCCTGAAATTCTACGTGTGTACAAAAACACACGATATCCTGTGGGATACTTTTAATTTAACCAAGAACAACTTTCGCGCCCAACGGAAGTCATGATTTATGCAACATCGCTCTCTTCCATTTTCGCCTTTACTGCCTTACTCGCGAAACGATCATGTCCGAGTCGAAATTCATTTAATTGCACATTGTAAAGCGATATTGGCCGTAAAAGTTTCAGGTAATCACGTTAGATGCTCTCGCGCGGATGAGGTTCGACGGGAGAGATAAGCCGCACTCCTCCAAAATTGAAGCTCTCGCGTCCGGCTTTACGATCCCGTTGTTCTTTTCCGTCTATAAACCGGTTTCCGCGTATCAGATCGAGAAAGAGAGAGAAATTGAAGCGAACCGGCCCCGGCTACAAGTACAAAGACCATTGCACAGGATGCAAAGGCGCATCTCTTTCCCGGCAAAGGAAATAAAATGATGCGTATCGAGGCAAAAATTTATGCGTCCCGAGCGTTCCCGCTGAAATCCACGGTAAAAATGACGACGCCGCATTATCTTTCAATTGATGACTGCAATGCTTGTGATGTAACTGATAGCGTGTGCTTGGTTTCGTTCATTTGGAAAATATAACAATACGTTGAAAAACGAATCCATGAAGTTGATGATATTTAAGTTTCTTTCGTACATAAAATATAGCGTTCGTTCAACGAGTTACACAACGTTGATCTTCGTTGATCTATAGTCGCGAATTTCAGTCAGATTGTATTTAATAATTTTATTAATGGACGAAATGTAATTCAGATTTCGCGTGCTAGAAACTGGTGATGGCAGAAAGCATATTTTAAATAGAAGACAATTTGGAAAATTGGAAAATATATTAAGTAACTCTGGAAGTAGTGTAGCTTTATTACAAAATATTTGACCAGCAATCAGTATAATTTAGTTTCTATACCTGAACTGTGCTTATCTTCATTACATCAATCGGATGCCCATGAAAAAAGTAGTCGAAGCGGGGAAGGGCGTGAAATTCAAATGGTGGGACTTCAATGCAGTGGTAAATCAATATCATAAATACAACTTTTTCCCCCGCCATGTTTGAGGCACAAGGTAAATATAAAATACCATAGTATTTTATACTTCGCCTTATTAAACTAAAATACCATACCCGCCGAGTCGATGCCTTACGTTTGAGCTTCCTTTTTATTTGAACAATAACAACTGCTACCACGCGATATTTATTTTCCAACCTCTGGTTACAACCCACATAAAATCATTCTTACGAATTTATTACCAAACTGCGTCCCTTTCCCGCACGATCTCAAAGAATACCTAGCGAGCATCGATAAAACTACGTTTATCCACTATCCAATATACTTTCTCTCGGTATCCGTCGAGCCACACGCTCGACTCGGCATACAGTCGCGAACAATCCAAGTTTCAGCTAACCGAAACGCAATTATTCACGAACCGTTGTTAAACGACCTAAGTCCACTTTCTCCATCTCGATTTATGCTACCTGGGTCCGTTCGACCGCGTTTCGAAGCACTTCTGGCTGGCCACGACCCGCGCAACTCCAACTATGCAGTAGGTACCCGCTGGATCACGAGAAATCGAGGAACCCGGACGAATACGAGACACGTACGAACGAATCGAAGCCGGCTGAGAGAAAGCCTGGGCAGGTTTAAGGGATCAAAAGACCGTAACATTTTATATTAGGAGCCTGAACCTCCACGGTCTGACTTGGAAATCAGATTTCACGAACTGGGTAATGCCGCGTAATTGCCCGCTCTTATTACGCCGCCCGTAATACGGCTGTTACTTAGAGTGCGCGTAATCCGGAACGGGATCAACCGGCTATATCTAATCGCGCTGGGAAATCTGTTTTCCGTTTTGATTGCCCCTCGATTTACGTAACCGCGCGGACGCTTTTCCGTGGAATGGTTGATCGGTTCGCAAAATGGAATGATCGATTCCTTCGACGATCGCGTTTGTCTTCCTTCCTGGTGTGCGGGGTAATGATGTGGACAGAGAAGGAGAGCGATTCTTCATTGGTCATCACTGACGGGAATTCGATTGTTTGCAGAAATTCTGTGTACCTTCGCTATGCATAATTAACGATTAATGAGAATCGTATGAATATGTATTTCTCGGTTTTATTTAACCGTTTATGAAGGCCAGGGAGTTGTCCGCGAGCTGACTAAAATAATACGGTTACATATTTGCTTAGTACATAACTCGAACAGGGATAGAATGCTTTTTTCCATTTCAATCAATAATGTTACCAAATAATACAAATGATTGAAACTATTCGTTACATTGCTACTAACCAATTTCTACCAATTAATCTCCGCAGATTAATCTCAACAAGGATACATCCCATTTTATTACATCGTAGCATAAATGTCACCAGCGTCGCCATGTCGCGGGAAGAATCGTCACAAATGTGCGCCATTGCATTTCGCAAATATGCGTTGGCTCATCTATTCACGGCGCGGTAACCAGTCACGAACAACACCATCCGAGACCATCGTAATAACCATTCACTTTCCAGGACCTGTGTTAGCGTCCAGCCGTCATCGATTCGAGGGGAAACGGTGCAAGGATCGGCCGGGCGAGTATGAAATTTTACACGGTTGAATGCACGGTGACATCACCTGTGATGTGCGGTATTTTTCACTCTTAACCCAATTCCAAGTCCCGATGATAGTTCGGCGGAAAGCCGTGGCACGGTGTTCGAGAGTTAATGGCCGGTTTAATGCGCACCTTCGGCTCGAAGGAGATACGGGCACCATTACCAGCCGCGTCTGAACGCTGAGCGCCACTGAAAACAATTCAACGTAACGGAATAAGACGAGGGCGCACCTGTACGGAACGATTGTTCTCTATTCGCTACGTCTGCTCGGCGCTATCTTCCCCGGCATCTGCCTCGTAATCATTTCTCTCGATACGGTGCATGTAACAGCTGCATCATTCGGCATTTGCGAAAACATTCCTCAAGATGACAGTCGATTAGCCCGATGAGCTTTCCATGGACAACTCTCCAATCCCCTTTTCTGTACTTTCAGCATTTTTCGCGGGGGACTCGCTTGTTACGTCAAACGTTCGTTTACGGTTCAGCCTAACGACGCGAGAAATGGTCGCTTGTTCGACCGCCTGAAGGATAATGCAGCAAACCATGTGTAGATATGTGACATGGTAGTGTGAGTGGAATTATTAAATGTATGGTAATACGTGTAATCGCGATGGCGTTGGTCTTTCCATTTACAGCCTGTTAAAAATAAGACACCGCCTTACGACTGGTAAAATCCGTAAAGAATTCTCGCCCTCAAAATTTCTGTCGAAATAAGAAATCAAAGGAGGGAACATTTCGCGTACCAATTGTCTTAACAGACTCCAGACGTCGGCTGTGTTGGCGTTGTGAAAGGCAGCGCGGCGAAAACGATGGATCTCGTGGTAACTCGATTGAAGAATAGTCTCGAACGTGGTAGAACCGGCCTGTAGGTGTCTGTTTGTATGAGAAACGTCCTCCACGGCTGAATGCTGTCGAAGTATCACTCCGAAATCTACTGGCGTGCTCGTGCAACGTTTGAGGACGGCACTGCACTTCGTTAGTATAACCGCAGAAGTGGAACGTGATTCAATCTTTCCTCTCTTGTTGCTGCGACTGCAAACGATGCGCTGCACATCGGCCGTTACGTTTCGAAAAACAATATCTCACGACGTGTATAACATACGAGCGTGTACACGTCAAATGGCGCTGGACAGAGCATGCTGACGTTCGCAGTGACGCGGGATATCGAGAACGTTGACCGTGAAACGTTACGTCCAGGTAGGAATTGCTGTTCCCGTTTTTCCTCTTCCCTTAATCAATCGTCAGGTGAAAAGTCCTAGATCCGAGGGAAACGCTTCGTGAGCTATCGAGCTCTTCTTTTGCTGCCAAAGTGGCTAATGCGTTTGAATGCCTTTTTATTGGAGGAGGCGTGAAAAAGTGATTGATATAAATGTGTTCCACGATGGTTCCGTGTTGAAAGAGTTAAAAAAATGTGTTCTTACGAAATTGAAATAATGTGCATTCATGTATATATCATTTAGAATTTAGACAATAAGTGTAATATTGTAATATGAATTTCTTTTGTTAGCGATTTACTTTGTTTCGGCTGCTTCTTGAATCTTTGGTTTTAGTTGTCATTTTGAAATATTCGTCGACGAATAAACATGATTGTTTAAAAGCAGATCGACAAACTTCGAATTACGAGCGAAGTTGCTGTTATTTAATTGCGATTCTCAGGGAAATTCAGCAACGCAGATGGAAGCGACAATGCATAAAACATAACTTGTCCAGACTACTCACAATCACAGCGTTTCTCATGCGGCTCAGAGAAATACGCAATATACATCAGCTCTAGTTTCGGTTTCTCATTTAATACCGCTGCACGAGTACTATCTGTATATTTCCTTTTGCCCCGCTACTTATTAACTACAGGTTGTCGCTCTTAATTATACCCTGCACAATTTTCTAGATGAATTACCTTGATCTAATTGATGCAGCAAATAATAGTTCCTTGAGAAAAAGAATGACAGATCTTCGTGACTAGCTACTCCGATGCAATTTTGTTTAATGTAAGAGACATTACAACTTGTAACATGCACTAAAGAAAATATGAAAACTGAAAGATTTAACTGAATATTTATGTCAAAATTAAAAATTTAAAAGTACTCTAGTTTTTGAAGACTCGAAATTTCGGTCAAGATCTAATATGCTGCCATGAAATATATTTCAGATATATTACCTACTTCAAATTTTAAACATCGCGAATTATGAAGGACTATAAATTGGAATTTATTATTTTGTCTAATAACGTGCTAAAATTGTAACAACATCCCCTGTTATTGCATGTAGTTTATTTTTCACACTGTTTCAACATACATGTAAGTAATCATATATGCATTAGGAACATAAATGCAGATCACTAAGGTATGGCACATCAATCATGCTTCCCCCTTTTTCACATTACATGACCTCTTCTGGATAGCACAGGTTTTCATAATCAGATATTTCCTTCACGTGAGCTGCAAATACTTTCCCATCGCAATATGATATAAAATAATTGAATTGAGCCACTTTTGGTTCTTCTATATTTACTGTAAAAATATATTAACCAATTAACAATAGTTCAAACCTCATTAAGAAAATTGAAATAGCACGATTGTGTACAAACCTGAAACCAGTTAAATTAACCGCAAATATTGGACAGGTGTGGTAAATAACATTTCACAATAATTATTGGCAACCTAAATTAGACAGTAAACATCGAATGTTTGAGGATCTCATTTACAGATTTCCATCGTTATCATTATCGAACCACATCGAGCCACTACCATAATGAAAGGATTGTAACTGCCTAGATACATCACTCTGTCTTTAAAATGTTCCATAGTACCCTCTGATTTAAACCCATATAATATAATGTAGACCTCGAACGAAATCTATTACCTAATACATTTTACCATAATTTACACAGTCGAAATGTTCCATTTAAGATACTTTCATCGATAAGAATTTTCCTACCCGAGCTAATATAATTTGTCTACGTGTAGTCATTCCTATTATTATTATTATACGTACTATGAACCGAAACATTGCAATGGCAAGTAAGTAAGCCATACACGTATTCTACCCATTCAACGTTTATGATCCACTTAATTCTAACTCTCCCAAAAAAAACATCCTCCAAGCGCCTTTAAAAATATTCACAGCGCGGTGTACAAGCACTAATTACTATCAACCCTGGGTACCGTCTATTCCTCCCGAAAATCCACAAGCCCCGCAACATCTAAAACGAAAAAAAAGAAACTAACCTCCCCCATTCCACAGCCCATCGCCGCAACTAAAGCCACCGCGTAAATCGTCCGCCGTGGCTCCCCGACGTAGAATCGGCTGAAAAATCAATTTCGCGTGGTCGAGAAAGCGCGTCCGTCGCGTGCTTAAAATTTCTTCGCGGAGACGGAATTCAGGGTCGGCGGTGGAACCGGCCACTGGCAAAAACGAGGAGGCGTTTCCATGGCGGGGCCTCGCGGCCTCATGAGAAATCGTATACGGAGTTATCGTTGAAATTTCAGCCAGGTCCATTTATCAGCGGCCACCGCGGCCTCCTTGGTCCTGGTGCCCGTGAACCCTGCGGAGGAAGAGAGACGAGATGGTCGTCCGGTCCGGTCGCCGTGGAACGTTACGTGGTCGGTACCGTCGGGCGCGGACGTTGCCCGTGCCGATAACGATCTCTCGCGGGGAATTCTCAGTAACATTATAACTTCTCCGCTTTGAATAGCTCGGGCATTTTATAGATTCCGTGAACGGCAGGCTCGCGCTACTCCGGGAGCTGTTGACGCGAGTCCCTCTCGAGTTTCGCCGCGAGCGAAAATATTAATATTAAAAGGGGGGAAGACGGGTCCTGTTGTCTCGGGGCGGGTCCGCGCCACTTCCGGCGCGGATTCCTCGAGTTCTCGGACGCAAACGAGACGGATTCATCGTGGCGACCGGCGTGTAACTGCTGTGTCTTAATTGCCGCGGAAAAGGAACGTTGGATGATTGCGTGGACGTCGGGTTTGTGATTTCGAAGGTTCGGCGGTCGTCTGTCGTGAGTGCGAACGAGGATGCTGGCCGAGTCGCGTTCTGGATTAAGGCGAAGAGGTTTCGGGGTTAATGCCTGGATGCGTGTGACTGGGGGACAGATGGTTTATTGACGTTTCTGGTGTTCGTGCGAAGGGTGGGGAAGTAGTTCGTGGTATGTAGTTTGTGTTATGGGGCTGGGGGGAATTGCAGGTTTATAAATATTAAATTGGGTAATAAGTTGGATGGGCTGTAACGTTTTGCAATGCGTTGGTAATATTTCGGTCGCGATGATGAATGATAATTTGATGGATGAATATTTATAGAAAATTGGTCCTTTTAAACTGGACAAGAAATAATGAAATGATCACCTCGGAATTCCAAAAATAGACACATAACATGTATTTGGATCCATCCTGTCTTATTATTTGTAAAAAGCACTGATAATTTTTGCTCTCATATCCTTCTGACGTATACATATGCATGCACTTACATGTACTCTGCCTCTAAAGAATGCTAAGTACTAATAGAGCGGATGATATAAATAACGTGCTACCCACTATACACTATAACGTACATAATATAACGTCTAACACAAAATTGCTTTCAGCATTACCAGTAAATCTCCTTACCGTAATACTTTTACGAACAACCGCAAAATAATCAACATTCCAGCAACCTGTGAGCACGCGTTTTAGCCCAATCAAAGCTACAATAATTTTTCCTCCGCTCAATGGAAAAACGACTAAACGCGGATTGATCGATGCACCTGGAAAGGTTTCCTATTCCGTTGATCTTGAGATTTCGCGATGATCGATCGAATCGATCACGGATACCAAGCAGAAGCTAGTTACCCGAGTCTTCTCACCATCCGTCACACCTGTAGCCCGGTAAATCGCGTTCCAATCGCGTCGATCGCGTTCGATGCGCCGTCGACTTTATCAAGAGGCGACCACTTAATGAAGCGTGCCTCGATAATTTAACGAGAGTCAAGGCGCACGGATTGGCCGCGTTTCGCGACGCACTATCATTAATTAAATCCTGAAACATTGCAAATATCCGAACGACACACGTGCGAGGTGCAATAATTTCAACTCGAAGATCTAGTCAACCTTTGTGCTGAACCTGCTTTAACGGAGCACGTTATTCGTTCCTGGCACATCTAAGCTACGATTTAGGTGATGCTCTCTCTGAAACGGGCCACGTATGTTCTCGGGTGCAACGCGTCGCCGTTATAAGGCATCCTTGCTTTAATATCGCGTGAAGGATGCGCCAAGCACCTTTCATTTTACCTCACCTAGCCAATATTCGACAAATTCGATCGCGCGAATTTCGTAACGCACGCTGAGTAGCGTTAATGGCAAGGTGAATCGTTCACGATCGGCGACTGTGGACTTCGATTAATATTGGCAATTAAATTGTACATGCACTTGGCCCAAAGGTTTCTTCTTGTAATTGTTTTATGCAATTTTTATTAATACAATATCTCCAATAACTTAAAGAGAAACAAATTTTCAAAATAGATGATTGAAAAGACGGTATAAAAAATGGAATATTTCAAGATCAATCATTTATGTACATATATCATCGTTTCTTTAATCCTTTCCAGCATAATCCGTAGAAAAGGTTGGATTTCTATATTGCAGCAATGTCTACTGATAATACGTGTCTTGTATCTTTAAGTAACTAATCTCCACAAATTCCATAATAAATTGCAGGGCGAGGCACAAAAAGTGCGGTAATATTAATTTAATACAGAAAAATAGTATGCATTTGTAACCATAAAATCAATCTTCCCGCCATTCTCCAACGCGATACTGTAAACTGTACGACATGTACTGATACACCTGTTACAATAAAAATTTTCCTCGAGTAAACCTCGTAAATGTGCTCACGTTTACGTTTTTCTACAAATTTCAATCGCATGTAACAGAAAGCTCTAAAGCAGCACTTTCTTAAATCCATCGCACATCTGTTTTTACGGTATTTTTATATATTCTAAATCTTATTTATACCATCCGCAGATTGCATTCCACGCGTTTAATAAAAATCTACTCTGAACTGGGTTTAGTGAACTTGTGCATATACGTATATACGACACCTTAAAAATTTATCGACTTTCCCGTTGCATCGTTCCGCCATGAAAAGTACTTCGTACAATCTCCCTCTGCAATTCGACATGCGTTACAAATTTCTTCCATCCCAGTCATTTGCAGACAAGTTCGCTGTACCGCGTCATCGCATCCTGTATTTCGCGGTAGCATAAAACCAATGCGCAAAGTCATAGTCTACTAATTAATTCGCGTCGTCTATAAACTATGAACGCATTAACTATCAAGTGCGGCGTGCTTGATTTATCGTTTACATTGATCCAAATGCAGCATATGAATACGCTACACTTCGCTGTGTTCCACTTTTTAACTTTTACTCAATACGGATATTACTTTGCCCGTTTCTTCGCGAGTTTTTTGTTTTATGATGTCTTTCACATTATTATTATTATCATTATAAATTCCATATTCGTAGCAGTTGTGAGTATTAAAATGGTGCACATATTTTAATACATTCAGTGATCGTTATATGTATAGTGAATATCATCTTGTTAGTATGGAAGAATTATAATCTTTCGTTTAGTTACCCCATTCAATTAACTAACATACAAATCTTGCCGAAAAATAATACCAAAGAAAAAGACCATACCACCTTAACAGTAAAATACCCGTTGCCCAATTCTCAAGTAGCTGTACGCGTACAATATATCCTTCCTTATTAGAAGTATTAATCACAACGTGACACGTAGACCACCAACGAGCACCAATAAACAAGCACGATTGCACCCACGCAACCCTTGCAAATACCAGTCGCCAACTTTCAATCGACACCTCGCGATCGATCCCCGCGCTTCCCGTTGCCAATTACGCAAGCCTCCAAACCCAAAACTAGAACACACTGACGATCTCTAAACGCTCCCCTACGATGGCACGGTAAATAAATATAATTTATGCTCACCAGACGTAGACTGGCATCAATTTCGCAACGTTCGCCCGTTCGTCGGATTTCGCAAAGAGACGAAGGCCACCGATAAAATCTGTTCGCCGTGGACCCAATCCAGAAAGCGGGTCGACGAAAACTCCGTCGTTTGAACGGCGAGTATCTACTCTTCCCTCTGCACAGCTGCGCCGCGGGATAAAATGTTTACGAGCGGATCACGGGACACGTAACAAGAAAACGTAACAACTCGCGACACATGTTTGCGCAACTCGACGAAATCGCCCGATCGTGCACGGATACGTAACGATATCGTCGCAATGATCTTCGCGTAGACACACCCCTCGACGGCGAGCCTCAGGGACAATTTACACCGGCACGAACAACAAGGGGTGCATTCGTAGGCCTGAAACGACCATCTCGTATCGTAAACGTTCAGACTGTGTGTAATCGGCTGGCGATAGACGGCGTTGTATCGTTCGATAATTTATTTGCTGTGTATGCGAACGAGTGTTGCTTTCATACAATGGTGGTTCAGTTTCTAATACCGTTGATCTGCGGTGTGGATAATGTATGGGTAATGGAACTTTTCGTGGTTCTGTGTCGTACAGAATTTGTTATATTTTTGATGGTTTGGTTAGGTTTGGGTCGATAATTTATTTGCTGTGTGTGCAAACGAGTACATATTGCTTTCATACAATGGTGCTTCAGTTTCTAATACCGTTGATCTGCGGTGTGGATAATGTATGGATAATGGAATGTTCGACGAAGATTTTCATGATTCTGTGTTATATAGAATTCGTTATATTTTTGATGGTTTGTTCATTTGCGCGACACTGTACTTTCTTTCTTTTTGTTTGCGATTTTTCGCGTCGAGAGTATCCCACCTTCTTCTATCTTTCTTTTGTCCGTCGTTCTGTCGTTTTTATTTTCCTCTGTTCTCTTATTTTTTGCATCTTTTCTTCCACATGGAACCATTCTACTCGTGGCTTCTCTTCATCCCCCGTTTCTCTATCTATCTTTACCCCCTGCTTACTTTCCTTTGCTTTATGTACACAAGTCTTCCTCGACTATTCTCTGCTTTTTCTTTGATTTTCACACACGCTATCTGCTGAAATCGTTTCCGCCACTTTATTCCACTCCGCCGAATCCTCCGTGCCCGGTTATCTATTTGGGTCTACGCGATATGATTTTGTTGTACGCTCTGCGAGGAGCATTGGCGTCCAAGAAAGTTCTGTGTTAAGTAAGACTCGCAATCAGTTGTAAACGAAGTAGGTCGGAAAGTACCAGAATGAGTTCGTACTTTGTTGCTCGTCTACGTTGGAACGTCGCTTCTACTTGTAGAAATTAATTTCACCAATTTACAGTTTGCCAATTTGAAAGTTTCGATACTTTTCTTGCAACGCTTTGCGAGTCTTCTTGTTTCTGAGAGTTGGCGCTGCCTGTAACCCGCAAGAGTTTAAATAACTTCAGCAAATTATGCTTCGCGATAGATAAGGTATCTGAAATCTCTTTGTAATATCTACGCAGACAAGCTTCAGTTTTCCGGGAATATATTTCGTGGAACATCCTTGCTCGGCCCTTATTAGCGCTTTCGAACGGGCGATTTTAATGAGCCTTCTTTTCGAACTTCGTTTTCAGCCACTAGTACGGTAGAACCTCTGGTATCTGAATTATTATTAAAAAAAAATGTGTGGGTGTTTTGGAGTGGTAGGATAGCCGAGCATCTATATTTTTTCTTCTGTGAACCTGTTACGGATTCAGGTGCCACGTTAACAATCTACGTATTGCAAATAATTTTAATTTGATGCTTACATTTTCTTTTGCATAATTTATAATAGTTCCACGTAATTAAAGTACGACACAATACGTATCCATGCTGATACTAAAAGAAACAATTAAGAATCATAGGTACGTCTAACAGCTTCGAAAATTATACTGCCTCCATAAAGAAGTATTCAAACAGAAGAAGTTCCACTCTACCTACAAACTTTCCATCAATCCGAACTCGAGTATAACACACACAGAATATTTTGCAAACTTGCAACATTACCCGCCAATCGATCCAACAAACTTCCCAAGAAACCACTTAAATGCGCGTGCACGAGCGTTTTGCAACCACGTGTTCTCGCATTCTGCCAACTCCAAACTCTGCGCTGTATCATACACGACAGGCGTCCCGTCGCGCTTCGGCCACAGCTCAAAGCGAGCAGTTCAGCCGTGATCGTCACGATCGACACGGCCAAACACTAAAATCGCGAGCAATTTCAATTACGAGAGCCAGGGACAAGCGAGTCGTGAGATTTCCAAGCGGGCGAAGAAGCGGTTGTTCTGGGTCGACGACGGATCGTTTTACGAGTGGCTGTCGCGTCTCGTTTCACGCAGACCGTGAAACAGCCTCGAAGCCCCGGCGAAGCCGGGTTATTAGAGACGTTCCAGGGATTCACGGCCGTAATGATTATTTAAGTAATCCAGAAACTAGCTACCTCGAGTTAAACTAATTGACATAACTGCCCGTTAACAGATCTATTACGAGAGTGGCGCTCGAGCGCCGGGTTAACTGGATTGAGCTTCGTCCTCTCGCAGTTTTGCCATTTCTGGTCTATTACGCGGGGTGGACGGTGTACGGAAAGGTGCATGTGTATGTGCGAACAGCGAAATGTGTTATCTGCCGCGTATCGACACTGGAGTAATGGCAAACAAGGGCGAACCTTTTGCGCTGCCGCCTGTTTGTCGGATCGGTTTACTTTGCGATTGTTGTTACACTGAGGAATAAAACCTTCTTGTGCAGATGATAAATAATATTTTTTTTTTTGTTGCTACTCGACGATTTTAAGCCACGAAATTTTCCTGTGTCTGCGAATGTTTCCATGAGTTTCCCGTCTTTGTGCATTAATGAGGACCGCGTCATTGAATATATTTAAATACGCGTGTACTAATTATTACAAATATAAAAACAGGCAGGCTTTCTACCTCGCTTAATTGAGACAGGGAAAGCAAGTGTACGCGATCGTTAGTCAACGTGACAAGAGTCGAAAGTTTCACCGGCAATCGCGGGATTCGAGAAGGATCTCCTCGTTTTTCCTGTAACGACAAAGCTGAATTGAAAGCGGAACGCTTTTAAATTGAACGGGCCGTAACATAATTAAACAGGGAAAAAATGGAACTTCGAAAATTAGCGCGACACTTAACGGCCGACACGGTGTACACGCAGCGACATGTGTTCTTTATGCTCGAACACGGCGACGTTAATTACGTGTCGCACTTGCGATATTAACAACAGCCGCACCGCGTTTTATTTATCGTTCGAGGCGTATGATATTCGTACGGGCGCCATTTTGACCACTTCTCGCCAACGTTTTGAATGAAAATTGCACGGGCGTAATTTTCCCCCCGCCGAGATTCTACTTTGACGCGGAGAAAATCTGGTCTCCTTTCTCCTGGTTGAAATTTATTAATGTACATACAACTCTTGCAAATTCTTACGAATTAAATTGTGCCCGTTAATTCGACAATATATTGTTCGTCCAAGGGTAAAATAGTTTAATAGTTAGTTGAAGAAAAATATATCAATGACGGACTGCGAAGGGCACGTTCATGAAAACAAGTCAGATTGCACGCTGACTTAATACAAAATTATGCATTAAAAATTTAAGTATATTTAAGTATACCTATTAAGCAATAATAATAGATTTTTGTTGGTTCTTAAATGCGAATAAATACCTATTAATAATAATTTCTGAACCTGACGATAACGTTATTGGATATGGTGTGTTAAATAAAATAACTATTACATTTTTCTTAATCAATGCATTTAAAATAGCTCACAATCAGAAGGAATGTCCTTTGACTATGAAATGCTCTCTCGAACTGAACGAAAACACCCAAAAGAACTGGGGTCCACTTACACCTACGAATGCGCATTGTCTCATTTTACAAACTAGGCCCTTTTGACCCGCCAAGTACAGACCCATCTAATTCCCTTACTATCTCCGTTAGTAAGACATTTCTAAGACCCTTGAGACAATTTTGCTCTAGCATGATATATTATATTTACTATCACCAGTAACTACCCAACAAAAATCAATTATTCAAAGGAAACCCCCACCAATGTATCCTCCCAAAAAATAGATAAATAAATACAACATCCAGAACAATCATTCCACACCCCATTAAATTCACCCAACGTACATCTTGCATAATTACGATTTACGAAACAAGGCCATTATATCCTTCCCCACGTGGGACACATTTATCCCAAACGATGCTCTCTTTCATTAACACCCTCACCTCTGGGCCGGTCTAAATTGCCTACTCGTCTCATAATAATTACCTTTACGATTAATGATGGCACGGAGCATCTCGGCGCGGCCACAAGGCCGACGAGAAGCAGGAAACTTATAATGGTCGAAGGCCTCTTTTAAATTCCGCCCACGAGGTCGCAGTTGGCGCGATGGTCTCCAAGGGCCGAAACCGTCTCTTGGCAATCTGCCGGACGGATGAGCGTCCTTCTACGTTTTACCATCACCGTGATCCTTTTTGCTCTTGCACTCGTTACTCCGAAACATCTTTCCAGCGGGGACGGAAATCCACTCGTTATACATCTTAGAACGTGATGCCTGGACCCTGGAGACAGAGATACGAGTACACAGAACCGGATGGCTTTCCCAGATTCTGTCTGACGAAATTAAGCTCGGTTCCACCTATGCTCCTGGATGGATTGGCGTCCTGAAAATAGGCAACACGCCGTATTTCATATTGGGGTGATGCCATGACTGGTCGCATACACGGGAGTGAAGTGATTCGATCCTTTATGAATTCGTAGCGATTTTCGGGAACAGCCGCAGTTTGGAAGATTATGAAGCGTACCGAAATGTGGAATAGTTGGTGCAAGTGTTTAATATTGATATTCGATGAATCGATATTAATGGATAGTATTGTAACAGTGAAAGTACCTAATTCGTCGCAGACAGAATTGAAGCTTTAGTTGCACTTTAGAAGCACTTGTTGCAAAAGAGCCTGTCAGCAATTTTGCCTTGCAGATTGAATAAAGTGGGTGAAGAGTTTGTAAAATATAGTTCGTAAAGAAATGAAAGTACATACATACATATGGAGATTTATTCAGAGTCTGAGTATGTTTAGTGCTCGCTTACAATTTTAGATTCATCTTCTTTCACAGCGTTCTTCAATTATTTCCTAAGAATTCTCTAATTCTTAGTTACTGTAAATGTAACACCGATGCAATTAAACGACGAACACGATCTACATTGAAAAACTGTATTTCAATCTCCTTTATACTAGGATTAGATTTCATAAAAGTAGAAACGATGAATGTCTCCTATTTATTATTTAATCTTGTATTTTATAGCGTAATAAAGTCGTCGCTGTTATTATCATTGTTATTGAGCGGCACGGCGAAGAAAACCACAAGAACCTTTATTGCAGTCCTTGAACTGAATATCGCCTTCGCGTAACTTTTCTACAATCTCAATGCATGAACTTTATGTATTCGCTCTTAAATGCACAATAAAGACATTCCAACGCTAATAATGATAATGACAGTAATAATTGCACCCAACAAATTTTCCAAATTCTTGCCGCGGCAGATACAGAACGCAGTTGATACGAACAACGTCGAATCACGGATCGTAAATCTCGTGGTCATGATTATTGGTTAGGCATACAGTGGCATCAGTGGCGGTAGATCGTCGCCGTTATTGCGACCAATTAGTCATACTGTCGCGATATAGGTCATGGTGTATTCGTACACATATTTTCAGATACGCGGATTGAATAGAAAGGAACGATGCGCATGGTTTGGTAATCGAGAAACGATGCAGTCAAGTGTACCTATATGCATCCAGAGTTTAATTGGATTGAATCGAATGCAATGGTTACACGAAATAAAGTTGGCAATAACGAGGCTGCGCGTTTTTCGTGCAAATTCAACCGTATTGCAGTTAATAAGATATACAAATTTATTTCAGTTGAAAGGCATTGTTAAATTGGTGTTTTCGTCTTTATCACAATTGTAGATAGTGTAAGAAAAGTTAAACACACTGATCAAAATCGTAATTAATCATTTCAATTGATGAACGTACTTTACGATTGGAATAATTGAAAAATGTTTGCCTGCTATATTCTTACTTCTTATGAATTATTAAGAAAAAGACCCAATTGAAATATGTACTGCGCGTAGACATAATTCAACAAGAACTAAATTTCAACCTGATGTAAAAATCTGTATCTGTTTCACAATTCCCCTAAAATGTTCCATACGTTTTACAAATATTCCACATTACAAAAACCAACCGCATGCGAATTTCATTGCCATTTACAATCTCGTTGCGGCACCTTGCTCCTTCGCGTCCAGTTCGGCATGAATGTTTAACACGTTAATGCGCTCAATTTCTAACACGAGCACGCTCGCACCCCTTGTCAAAACACACGTATGTACACACGATTAAACTTTGTCATCCTGGCTTAAGCGTGCGTGATTGATACGGCAACGACGATCCAGTAATTTACCGTGATCCCGGTTATCCTTATTCATAAATTCGTCGGTGACGTTGAAAAGCATCATTTAAAACTAATGCGTCGCGATATCATAATTCATGGCGCGAGTGCCGCATGGCGCCGTATATTTTGAAACCGGTATGCGAGCGTGTGTAGCGCAAATTTAACGTTGATTTAATCGTTGAATTCTGAACAGCGGTGGGCGCGTTTAAAATAAATCGAATACAAGCGGATACTAAATTTCGCATTTCGATACTGTCGTCACCATCAATTATTCTCCCCTCTCTACCTCTTCCTTTTCTCTACTATTCTTTATTTTCTTCTTTTATTCGGCCCGCTTCGATACCCCGTGAAACGACCCCGGCGATACGTGGAAAATACTCAGCCTAATCGCGTGCTCTTATCGCATAAGTCGCAGTGGCTTTACGCACGCAACGACAGTGAAAGAAATGCATAGAAGATATGAGGAATTAAATCTCGATTAATGCGATTGGAATTCTTTGGTTGTAAAATCGTGTTGACCATTTGCATAAATCTGCAGCCTGTACGGAGAAACTGAATGCAATAACGTTGGATAATTATGCAATATGTTAACGTGCATGTGATATCGTAAATAATACGAATGGACGGAGGAACCATGTGTGCTCCTGAACGGACCGCTCTGAATTTCTATATTCCTATAATTGTATATTTTTATGTTGGTATTGGAATTATTGGAAGATGTTACGATTCCTCAAAAATCAGATGTTATGAATATTATATACGCTTCTTTATTTCCTATTATTTTTCTCCTGTACTTTCTTCCCTATTTATTTGTTTCGATAGAAGGCAGATCCTATTTTATGATAAAATAAAATTTGACAAGTCTAATATAATCGTGTTGAATAAAATATTTGATTTGCTGCGACGAGTATGTTGGGCATAGAATAAGCAGAATAACATTTACACTGCATCAGCGTGCTACGATTAATCAAGTTTAAGCCCGGATGATAAACCGTCTTCATAAATTCCAGTAATGCCTACTGATTTAGATAGTATTTGGAAGAAATACATGAAATAGTAGGAATTCGTTAATACAAATAGAAGAGGAGCAAATAAATTGTGGCGAATAAATACAGAATGGTAAATAAAGAATAATTCTTATTTTGTGTTTGTATTTCTGGATGGAAATGCAATAAACAAGTACGATGCACTCTGGTACAGCAATGATCTTTCGTATTTATGTTGCACAGTAATGCGGTTAACCTCTTTGCAAATACGATTTCCTCGTCGTGGACAACGGGATATTCCGGTATGTCTATTTGCTTCGACCCAAATTATAAAATTTACCACGGCGACTTCCCTAATGGGTCGCCAGAACAATAGGATCGATCGGTCTTGTAGAGAGCACTTTAAAATAAATCAGCCTTGCGAAGCCCTGGGAAAATGGAGTTTGCTAATCAAAATTTCACGATACAACGATACTACGAATAGGATAATTGATAGAGAAAAAGAAGCACAAAAACGCGAGATGAATAATGTTTCATGCATATGTATTGCTACTAAGTTGATAATCGGAAACAGTGTTCGTGAAACTTCGAGGTGAAAGCTTTTCGACTCCGAAATTTAGGATCCTGTACTTTTAAAGGGAAATAATGTAATGCTTCGAGGTACAACACTCTGAATCAACAAACTGATGAATTTCTTTTTAACATTGCAATACAAAATGTACATTAAAGGGACAAGAGGAATGTCCAAGTAATTGCTAAAAAGAAACAAATCTAAACATTTTTTCATAGAATCACGTTTAAGTATAGCAAACCTGCATCATAGATACTTCATTCAGGCACATGAAAATCTTATTAATATAATAGTTCCACGCGTCTAAATAGACACACATATTGTTCATTCAATTGATATGTAAATCTAGCTTTCCAAATCCACATATAAATCTCCCCCGTCGATACAACCTTCAATAATAAAACTGATACCACGCTCTAAATAAAGTTGCCATACCTATCCATTAAACAAGTTTGTAATATATTTACACCCTTCTCGACGAAACGAACAGCCAGAACTAACTTATAACGAACAATACCAAAGTTCCCTACTCCTATATCGCTCCGCTAAACTACAAATAAGACGTGCAATACAGCTACAACTATTTCACGCTCCCAAACACGTCCGGTAGTAGCTACAAACTGTCAAGTATCGCTATAAAAGGGGAAGCCATACATTATTCTACGACTGGTAGGTCGAGGCTGAACCCGAGCACCGTACTTCTTAAATCACTGCCGCGAAACGCAGAAATGATCGATGCTTGAACGACGAGGAACAATGCGACACGTCTCTGTCACTTCCTTCGAGATATCGTCACGATCAAATAGATCCCACAACGATCCGTATTACTCGGTTTGAAACATCCACGGAAAGCTCGTCGCCGTTACCCGTGGCGAACGAGTCGCATGTGTTCCCTCGTTGAAATGCCTCCTTGGACTAATTATACATGCTCGTGGCGATTACACGTAGCTCGTGGATGCAGATGTAATAGCCGCATACATTAGCCGCGAACGACATCATGAATATTTCATCTGTGTGTCGGCGGGTCGACACATCGGCAACGGAAAACACGGATTATCCAAAGTTTCATAAATATTGATCGCGACAACGGTTCGGTAACAACTCGAGGGCCACTCGACGAATCTGCACTCGAAGGGACGGCGAACCAGTCTCGCTGGCGAATTAATCGAATTCCCGGGAATTCGAGAACCTCTTAACTCCGGACGCGATACAGCCTGGAACTCTTAACAATGAAATTATTTCGTGGCGGGTTCGCGAAAACATTAATCATCGACGAACTTCCTCTCCGCCATTAATGCCGTTGGTTGAATGCGCGCAGAACGGCATTACAAATTGTAAAACTTCGTTTTGAAATATACTTTTGGTTAAAGGGGAGGAGAAAAAATGGAGTGAGATTATCGAAGATGGTTTTGCTCGCGAATGTTGAATTTATATTACTTCGTTCGGAATCGGTTTCAATAATTCCCGGGGTAGTGCTTTTACTGGAGTTTGCCATAATTGCCGGCCCGATTTCGCGAAGCCGCAAGAGAAAATTTTTGGATCTTGATAGCGTGTAAGTAAGGGGCCGAGATAGGATCTTTATGTCGCGCCCTAAAAACGCGCCATATTGCTTGTTTTATACGACAAAAAGAACATTTTATCGCGAGATCCTCAATTCGATATGCGACATCCTCTGTGAGCGTGTCGGGAATGAAAAAAAGTTGACTGAAAATGGTGCCTGTCGTTTGTGGTTAATAAAATTCTTCCAGAAATGATCTATTGCACTATACCTTTCAGTAACAGCAATTGATATTGAAAACGCACGTGCTATCTAGAGGAAGATATAGAATCAAAGTTTGAATATATTTAATATATTCATTTAGACGTGCTCAAGGTTCCACAATTAATTGAAGTTCGTGCACCGTACTTATAGGCTTACAAGAAACAAATAAATTAAAAAACCAGTGGATAGCTCTACTTCTCAATCTATGGAGTTTATTTAAATATTCGTTTAATATTACAAAATATTAAAGTCCAAATGGTCTATAGATAAAAATTCATAACGAGTGTTACAGTTTTACTCGTTCCAGTTGGTAGACGCGATCAACGAAATATGATAAACGATACCTGTCTCTTGTTTCAATTATTTCAGGTGTGCAGCGATACTTTGTGCAACACCTTTCCAGGCTTAACAGGAACCTATACATTCTGTCGATCATAAACCAGTCATATGTCATGTAAAAGTAATTCCCGTCCGAAGGAGGAATGTGTTCACACGAAATTTAATTTTCTTTGCACTTCGTTGAGAAGTTACACGCTCTTTCGCCATAATGCTATTTTTATGAGACGTCGCATGTGCAGTTTTCGAATGGGTGATTCCATGATTCAACACGAAATCATCGTATGTATCGCTAAATATTTCGGATATTCGCCAAAGCAGACGGGTACTGGGCGTACGATAAAACGACACGAAATTGTTAAACTGTCCGGAATGAACAATATAAGGTAATAAAAATAAAAGTAAGTCTACTCCATATGAAATACAACATTCTTGCGAATCATTTGCGTAACAGAAAATAGAAAAGTAGACGTACGTTTCAATCTCCACCTAATCTGACGGAACATCTTTATTCGATCGATACCGTAGCCACTTTTTGCCATATTCTCCATCTCTGACTTCCAACCCTCCGCCTTTCTTCTCCTCCCTCTATTCCCTCCTTCCTTTTTTTCATTAATTTCAAATGAAAATACATGCAAATCGACAAGGAGGAATTTCTTCCCCTTTTTCCACGTACCTTATCTACATCGCTGGTCATATTAATTTTCACGATAGATCCTGCTCTACCCGAGGACTCGAATGCATCACTTTGCATACGAATCGTCAGCAGAGGACCAGAGAAATCGCCACGAGAGTTACGATATGCACGACAGAGGGGAGAGCATCTCCGCATTATACCAATTTTTTAATAATAATCGCTCTTGAAATTGGCTCGTTAATAATATTTACCCAAAGCTTGATTCCCACGAAAACGATTTATTTAATATGCTCTTTCGGCACAGTATCGCAAACGTTATCAAGTATTTTCAGAAAAAGCATCGCAGGAATACTATTTCATTAAACGTTAACGCAGTCCAAAGTGAAAACAAATAGCGGCTACGCCCAGCATATTTTCCATTTCGTCGAACATCAAAGCGTAAGTTAAAATAATTATTCGGCACAATGCAACTATGCAAAAATTCATATACAAAAGAATCGCGTGCACAAGTATGATAGCCATAATTAATATTACCCAGTACAAGTAGCTAATCCAAAAAATTGCCGAAGACCGAAATGATATCGAATAACAGACTCTAACCGACCACCTATGTAAGTACAAAAAATACACCTACACCTTTCCTACATACGTGCATCGTCCCGTTCAGATCTAGACTTCACCTGGGTAAACGTCAATGATAGAGTAACTCTGTCGCGGGGATCGATAATAAAATGATTCACGTTGCCCTAATGAATGTGATCTTCGCTGAATAACGACGACTATATCGGTATGAGAAATGGCCCGGCGTGATCGATATTTCAACGTGACTCGAACGTCCCCTTGAAAATCGAGTTAGCGTTAAGTCGATCGATGCGACATTTAAAGGTGGGTCCACACTTGTTACATCCCCGCATACCGTTACCAAGATAAGGACCTAGTCACGTGGTCTAGAAGAGGTTTTGGAGCAAATGTGGAGTGTTTTCTGTTTCCTCGTTGCATTAGTCGTTACTTGGTTCGGCGGGTGCCGAAATTGTCGGTATTTTACCCGCTCCAAAGGAGTCAGTGAGCTGTCGTAGATGTGTGCACTCGTCCATGCGCCACTGCCAATGTGTTAGCTCGCCCCTGAACTGCTGTACATGTGTGAACTCGTCTGTGCGGCGCTGTTCCTATGTATTGTAGACTACATATTTAGGCCTGGGAGATAGAGCTCATTCAGCCTATGCCTATGAGATAGACCCGCTATTTTTTGCGGAGTATGTAATTTTTAGCCTTTCGCCCATCTAAGTGCAGGATTTAGATGGCAAGGACTAGAATAAAAGAACACATGGTAAAGAGCCATGCAATTTCAATCGGCACAACACTTTCCCTTTTTTAATACAATTAACGCCATTAATATTGATCGACAGACATGTAAAAATCAATGCCGCAATATATCAACAAAAAGTTATTTGTAAAATATTTTTATAAGTATTTTTATAAATAATGAAGATTTATTATATACGACTTAGAAATTATTATTATACTAGAATTATGAACTTTAGTCAACCTAATCCGGCCAAAGGCAGCCAGAAAAGATACAAATTCAAAGAAAGCTATAACCATTCACGAGCGACTCAAGTACTTCCTTTGGAGCGGGTCAAATACCGACAACGCGTGGAACGGCTAAACCAAGTAACGAGTAACACCATGAGGTATCAAAAAACACTTCACATTTCTTCCCAGACCTTTTCTAGACCACTTGACTAAGTAACAAATCCCGGTAACGGCAACAAATGTGGACGGACTTTTACGTGCATATGGACGGAAATCTGGCCAAGCCCACACCTCGTTACCAAAAACTGACGTCACGGGTAACGGTAACAGAAGTTTGTAACAAGTCTGGACCCACCTTAATGCGATTAAACAGCGTTCGCCGGTTCGTCGACCCGGCGCTATTTATTTCGTTAATTAGTAACGATCACTCTTTCGTTTGGCTGCGGAAAGGGTTGTTATTTGTAAGCCTTCCTTTGTCCCCCGACAAACACTCTCGCCACCCCACCTCGGAACAACTCAATCGGCTTCCATCGATAAGATTATTTACTCGTTAGAGGAGTAGTCGCTGTATTATCGGGCAGCATCGAACGATTGCATCTACGGCGTCGTTCGCAATTTTGCTACGCCGTAACCGATCGCCGGCTATTATCTGGCGCGCCGTGGCTTTCATTGCTTTTTATCCAGCCCATCTCTAGCCGTGGCGAAGTAAAAGGCTTCGAAGTACCCTGCTGGAAAACTAATTTTTACCCCGTGCCGGCTGGTTACCATTAAATTACCTGTCCGATCGAACTCTGCGCGGAGAACGAAAGAACGAACGAACGAAACACAAGACAGGAAGGAAAAAGTGCTTCCTTTCGACTTAACACGGTTACGTACGTTTCGAGCCAAGCTTTTGCTGAAAATTTCATTTCGAACGATATCGTTGTTAAACGTATTAGCTGTGATTTAATTCGCCGTGTCGGTGAAAAATATTTTTCTTGGTCGAGAAGGAGTGTGGGGGCTCGTTGCCGTCAGATGTATTAGTGAAAATGCTGTGTTCATATGGCGAAACGTTTCATTTCCGAAATGGAGAAATTGCGATGGGTTGGTGGAAGAATTCGAGTGGACGTGGGGCGAATTTAGGGGCGTAACAATCGTTCTGGAGGTTGTTGATACACAGTTCTGATGTATATTTCTCGGGTTAGGCTCCAAGCTGCATTTATTATCATTTACTATGTATTTATTATCATATTATATATTATTCTACTCCCGTTGTCTAGTCATTACTACTGGGTAGCACCACAATTCCGTGAATTATTTTTATTTTGTAATGTATTCATTTTAAAAACTTTTAATTTACCCGTACGATGTGCGTTTGATATAACTTCATAGTTTTTGCATTCCTCTTTCTGAACTGTTACGAATTCTTTCGCATTTCTTGATTAATAAACTCAGATTCAAAACTTGTATCTAAATTAAAAAATAATTCTAACAAAAATAGCGTTCAACTGAATCTTATTATTATTGTTATTAAACGGTGGTCGAAGGGTCGAACAGATTTTTCAATCATCGAACAGGGTGAAACAAACTGCTTTCCTATCCGTCCCGCGCTCTTCACTGGCCACCCCCTTCCGGCAGGGAAGGAACGACAAGACACGAAGAAGGGAACACGAAAAGAGGACTGAGAAAAGAAAGAAGGCTGCTTCATCCGGCGCAGCCGAGCAGAAAATAGCTAATATTCTAAGACATCGGCGACATCGTGCTCGAGATGAGTTTCAGCTGCCGGTCTGTGTATTTTGGAGGACAACTACCCCCTAACTATTCATTCCAGAGGAAGCCAAAATTCGTCGGCGACAAAAGACAGATCTGCCACGCTTCGTGTGTTTCACCGACGTCTCTGACGAGTTCCGTGATGAAATTTCAGAAAGTATACCGCAGATCTATTTGTTCATTCACGCTATTCTGTATGAAATATTGTAACTATAGTTTAATAATAATTACAATTTACTAACTGCATATTTGTGTACCTTCTCGATTACACACCGTGGCACGTTGTTCATTAAACGAATGAAAAATAAAGTAGTGAATTATTGAAGTTAAATTAATTGGATACATTTGTGGACGAGAAATATCGTTTCGTATCTACGTATAAAACTCTTGCTAACTGAACAGTGACGCTGTTTAAATGTTGCAAATCAATGTTTAAATACTATTCATTCTTCTAAAAATAGACTTGGCGATACAAACGACAGATTATTATTTAAATAATGATAAAGGGTTGTTACATCTCTGTAAACGATAAATGATTGTATTAATATAAAATACTAATTATACGAAATATAAAAAAATATATAATCTATATGTCTGATATGATGCAATTATAATATGAGTTCTTAAAATAGTTTTACAAAAATACTATCTAATTGAATCAATCCACGAGAACTTAGTATTTCTGTAACTCCGCCCTCCAACAAACCTTTTCCCTACTTTAAAAAACAAAATAACTTGGCCAGCCACGCTATTTTTATGTTTTTAATGAATCACTCCATACCAACGTGATATTAATAAATCATGAATGTCTGTACAAATATTGCACGGTTTGAAACGATTGCTGAAAAGCAACGTACCCGTGGATTTCACGCGTAGAAATTGATTTGTGTCAATGAGCACGATAAGCATATTAAACACTGTTATCTTGACGGTGAAACAGGTACCAGGAAACCATAATTTACGCCCTTTCAGCATCCTATCTATCTGAATGGGTTTACAATTGTCAAGCGGAGTATATAATCAGCGAATCGTTGTTCGTACTCATCGGTAGTCGAGACTCCGAGAAACATGAAGGTGTCAGCGATACTGCTGTCGATTCTGGTGTCGTGGGTGGTTGCCTATCCGAGCCTTCTCGACTGGCAGAAGGATGCAGATAAACTGATGGGATACGTGGCCACGAAAGGGGAGAATGGAGGACGCGAAAGCAACTTGGTATCCGAATACACGCGTACACTTGTCATAAACAAATGCTACGCAATTTCTGTTAATTGTATATATTTAGTATAAATAATTTTTTTCTGTATGTCCAATTTTTCTATTTTTGTTTCATTTGTCATGCGTTGAATATATGAATATTTAGACATATATTCTTATGTTAACTATATATGTTTGTTTCCTTTCTGAAATTATTGCGGTGGTTTAATTGATTTCAATTGATACAGGAGAAGATACAGACGACTAATGAAGAGAAACCACAGGGCTTAATCGAGACAATAAGATTGTTGCAAAACAAATTCTTTCCGCGTAACGTATTGGACAGTGGAAAATCGGAGGATTCGGGAATAATTAATCTATTACGCGGGAATAACAATGGTAGGGTAATGTACTGATTGGGTAATTTAGGAAACTCGGTGGATTGTATTCTTTAATTTTATAGTGAAACATGAAGCGCCAATATTTCCATTACCTCTTATTTTCGGTAAGGATAATTTATTGAATTCCATTTTCTCAAACGCTGCTGCAACCGCAGGAAGAGTGATCGACAGGCTTAAGAGTAACTTCGAAAGAGGTAATCTAATAATCGCAGAATAATATTTAGGATATTTATAGAGAATCAATAAATTTTTGCCCTTTACATATATATTTTAAACAAAGCTCAAACGAAATATGAATTGTGAATATTCGAAAATCAAGAAAATACTGTAACAACTTCAGTAATTTATTAATATTCCAACAAAGACAGAAGAGAAACATCGAACCAATAAAATAATCGTAACAACGAATCCCCAATTAATGGACGCTGTATGTTTTCAGAAAATGGATTTCCCCTTCTGACCAACGGAAAGAAACTAGCAGGTAACGTCCTTGAAAACTCGTTACATTGACAATTTACAATTTCCGACGACAGCGAAAAAAAGTTACCGTGTAAAAAACATTACTGTGCAAAAGGAGTTATTTGGGGTACCGGCAAAAGGGATTCCGATCGCTTGAAGGGGCACGAATCAAGTGGTAACGACAATTCTCAAGTGCCGACAGAAGTTGAGAGGACCAGCACGAAGGTGGAGAAAGAAGGTCACACGAACAGTTATCAGGAATCAGCAGAAGGTGGCGCGAAAGAAGTTGCCAGTGAAAAACACGCTATTCACTCATCCAGTTCTCTGGCATCGTCGAAGGGGGATGCAAAAACGCCTGACAGGCAGAAAACAGCCTCAGGTGACTCTTGGGTATAAGCGTAACTCGAAGAAAAATCGGCTGACGCAAAAAATGAATACCCATTCCTCGGGGGAAATTGATAAAAATGTACTACTACTATTATTATTATTGTTATTGGCATTTCATTATCGCGATGCTACACAATAACATCGAATGCGATATTATTTTAAGTAAGTAGAAAAGGAAGGAGTGATGTATCTGATAAGCATTTAGCCCCATGTTTCACTGCAAATGCCCCCATTGCGAGTGTGAAAATGCGGAACTGTTACGAGCTGCAATTGCGGATGATCTATATTGAATATGAACGTTGCGCAGCATGTAGGAAGTTCTGCGGCTGCGTCCAATTACGCGTCACCGGATATAAATCATTGGAAATATGGGGCCCACTGACGCAACCCTTTCATTGATACTTTGTTACCATTGCGAGAAAGTGGCTAATGATTTTTAAAAACGTAATCTGTTAAAATGTCAACTCGTAGCACGGGGTGCATTGTGCAACCTCTTGAATCCTTTCTCTCGATTATATCAGAAAAGTCTGCTATAGCTGGAGTTCATAGACAAGAAAGATGTTTCCGTTAATTTTATTTGATCGCAAGACTATTGCTTAAAAGGAAAAGCGAGGTACATATAGGTATTATCATAAGCTCCGAATTTAGAATTACTGTGTCACTCATTGTTGAGGCCAATCCAGCGAAAAATTGAGATGCAAAAATTTTATCGATAGAATATTTGTTGATCTTCATCTATAGTTGGTATGCTCAACAATTTTCCACGTTAAAATCTATTTAGAAATTTTTGTAATCATTTGTTGATTGTACCACATATAATAAATCCGTCCAACAAGATAAAATGCAGAAATGTTACTTAAATTTGTAACAAGCCATTAATATGAAATTACAAAAAGTTTATTCATTATCCTAATTATTCCTATTACAATGCTGATACCTAACACTACAAAAACTACAAGTACTTCAAAAACAAATGCCAGCTTCGTCCAACTAAACTCAAAGTTACCCAAATAATTTAACAGAACCTTCCAGATATCAAAATTATATAGTACAGCACACTAAAGTACAGTGTAATTGAACATTCAATTACACACAAAACTCTTAATCCTTCGCGGATACGCAAAACAGATCCACAGAAATGTTCGACTCACACGCGGATAATGACCTATCGATATCCAGGAAACGACGCAACGAGAGTAGCGGTTTTTTTCTCCATATTTATCGGGCGTCGATTGCTTTAAATCGTGATCCATCTCGCGTCGGGCCGCTAACGCTCGGGCCCGCGTGGATCGCGCGGCGCTGGCGGCCTGCAAATTACAGACTTCGTTAGAATCCCCGTTATCTCGATACCTCATCTCCTCTCCGGGAATTATAAAAACAATTCAGATTTATACCTTACGGCTTATCACGCAGGAGAAAGTTATCTACGTGCGCGAGCCTGGTTAGTACGTTGCGCGGACGGGGGCCGATAAATCTCCGCGGGGAAAGGTTTTGTTTCCACTTAAGATTACAACGGTTCGATAAAAAGTCATTGTGCTGGTGAAATACACAGAAACGGGGTCTACGAAGGAAAGAAAAAGGCGGGACGCGTTTGAAGGGAACGGATTATCGTGGGAATGCAATTGTAGGATCATCGCCCTGTGGTTTGATCCACGAGAGAAATTGACGTTTTGCAATTGTTCGTTTTGTATGAAGGGGCATAGTATTTTTTCGAGTAAAAGACGAAAGTAATTTTATACATAAACGACATCATTTTATTGATAAATTCAATTTTCGCCTGTGGCTTCTTAAATGAAATAATATAAACGACAGGTATTAAACATTCTAGAGGTGAAAAGTGATTTATGTATGATATACAGAACTCTGTGAAAACTAGCAAAAACTTGAACAATTTTCTTTTAACAAAAAATATTGCATTCAAACGGTTACGTTTCCCTATCAACTTGGATACCAGATATTCCCCCGTACTTTCGGATTCCAATTCCGGTCGCAACAAATTGATCCCTCCACCTGTTCAAGTTCAATCACCGCTTAAACTCGTGTTCACACTCACCTGTATGCGTAAATACATTGTCTTGTGAACACGTCCATTGGCAGTCTGCAAATTCTTGTCAACTATTAACCAGACAGACAACTTGCAAAGAAATACGACCTTTACCGTCGAAATTAAAGACAAGAAACCGTGTCTGGACACCTGCCTGTAGACAATATCTGCAAGTACGGACAAGGCTTAAGATACTCGATTGGATAGTCTCTGGTTTTCGATCGAATCGTTCATCAAATGCAACAACAACGCCTGCGTGCACAACGTGCGAAATGAAGCGTGTACAGTGCCGCCCTTTGCGCGAACACCACAGCAAATTCACCAACTTCCCCGGGGGAAGCCATTCCTTCTTGCACACCGAGGAGAGGATACACCGTACGAGACAACGAGTACGCTCGAATTAATAAACCTTTCATAACGAAGCGAACGTTACCGTATAACTGGTCCCGCGTACACGCTGCCGTGTCGTGGTCGCAAAAATACAACCGTGTACGAAATTTACGCGTGCCGAGGCGCATAAACTGACCACGTGTCTTCCACCACGGAGAATCGGCACTGGCGCGCGCCAGGACGCTTCCCTCGTTAACTAACGGAGGTGGAAGTCCTGACGCTTTTGGAATATTTATTTTTCATTAATTTGTAACAATGTAGTGTCCGCAGTTTCGTGACTTTATAACTTTTGGTCTTTGCAAAATGAAATTTAGTAATGCATCCTGACGATTAATTGTGAAGGTGAATTGGAAATATAAAGAGTTTGCGAATATCTAAATACTAAAACATATTAACCCTCCGACAGCGGTGCCGGAGTCACTGGTTTGGAGTCCGATACGCACACAACGACAGATCTGCTTGTGTGGGTAAGTCGCGGCAGGTAGGTCGTGCGACAGCAGGCCTTTTTAGCGGTCTCCGGAAACCCCGGCACTCGGTACCCTAAGCAACGGTTAAAATGACCATACGAAAAAATTCATTTTGAGGGTTTCGACCACTTTTTAGCGAGTACCGAACATAGAAACAAATGTGCAGCAAGGGCTTATTCTTGCGACGACCAGCGACTTGAGCGAACCTCTCTTCGAAATCGTCTATAGTTTTGTTGTTGTTATTTCTTTACTGTTTCTATTTTGTTGCTGTTTTTATTAACAATGTCTGTGCTACAAACAAAGGAGCAAGCGCGTTTTGGTGATATTTCGGAAGACGGCTACAATTCTGACGAATCGTCAGATTGTGGGAGTGCATTGCATAGTGATGCTGAAGCAGAGGTGCAAGATTCAGAAGATGAATTGCATGGAGATGAAGATGGACAAAACGAAAATATATGTGGACCAAATATGTACTAATATGTAAAATATGATATAGATTTATAATAAAAATAATGTTTATTACAATTCACGAAATTATTATTTTTTCCTATACGTAGTTTCCTATCCGTTTTCCTATACCTGCGCGCAAAGCGAATATAATACAATGTATCGAGGAGGGTCTAGGTACGGGCAACCGTCCCTGGTTAGTACAATATCGGTGAGGGTTTAGAGGCAATATCGGTGTGAGTCAAAATGACTCCACGATCGCTGACCATGCCACCGCTGTCGGAGGGTTAAGGACCAAGATACTAAGCGTTGCATATTGATTGCACGCGAAGCTCAATGCTGCAATCGAATCTCTAATAACAATAACACTAACTGTACACAAAGTTCAAATAAAATAATTCCAAGCCTTCGTACTCCTAATTCCAACAAAATTCCATCGATACTAACCAAGTACCCGAGTGAGTAACATCAGAACACCAGCGTGCATTTATCGCAATAATACCATAGCGTGCATTAAAAATCGATACTAATTGAGAAGTATTGTGCCCATCGCAACCGTACGCCCACGCAAGGATCAAGAATCCTAGCCGGTCGACACTCGAGATTTATACCGGTGCACGCGCATTATGGCGTTGTTAATATGCAAGCCAGCGAGCCGGGTAAGCGCGAAGGAGGCCCAGGGACGGGAGATGGTTTCTGGGGACCAGAGCAAAGGTTGAAAGAGCTACACACATAGAATCGCGTAGCCTTTAGTAATTTATTTAGCTGCCGCGCCGTAATCCGAGATATTCATCCGGGTAATGGGTAATCGTAGACGCACTCGCAACCGTGCCTTGGAATCGCGGCAATTATAACTGTATACACGGACAAACATAATCGTGTGCGCGCTATGCTTGATCTCGCGTCACAAATCCCGTGCTCGCGACCGTCTTATGTATTACTCGGCGACGTTTGCTAACGACTGGTTAACCCGGTGCTCGGATAACTCTCGTCATGGACACTTTTATAGATTTCACGGGGCTCGTTGATGGGTTTCGAGCATGGGATTGAAATATGGCGATCGGTGGGAACATAGGGGGGTGAAGATAGAAATATGGAATAGGGTGGAATTTAGTTTTATGTCGATTTACATCCAGTACATACGTTACAAGTGTACATCTGTATTGTACCATTTATTTAATAGAATGCTTTGGACTCGAGGGTGATTGACTGTTACAACCCCCTCACTTTTACTGTTTGATCGATCCTGGCCATACTGACGCGGTGTTATCGAAGTGGAATAAAGAATTGTTGGAAAATGTGATAAATTAATTACCTACGAATACCACAGGAATTAGTTTACGTCTTTTTAATTGAATTGTTTTTCTTCCACCTTGTAATTTATTGCGAAATGGAATAAAAAAGACTGATGTACGAAAATGTCACATGAAAATGTTGTCAAGAATGTGTGTGTCATTATCGTAACATAAATAGCAAACTTGACTTCAGTAGCTGACATTCCTTTGAGTAACTATATTTTGAATGGCCTTACTCGAGGGATTCAACCCTCTCTGTTTCTACAATTCTGTTTACATACTTTGATCCGCAGCTCAAAAGATCTGCATACAATACTAGAGGTATTTTCTTATTTTTTGGTGGTGCTGTATTGCTGGGAGCATTGCAAATGGAAGTTATTGAAAACGTTTGCTGAACGTTTTTATCTTTGAAGCAACCCCATCCTTTGAAAAACTCACAGAAAATACATTAACTTATTTTGTCTACTAACAAGTGGGTTAAATATAATTTGTTACATCAGTACACGATTGAAATACATTCGAACACACTCAGAACGTTCTTCATTTCATCCGCAATGTGGATCCCGGTGCTTCACTGTGCGCCATTACGCTGTGCCGAAAGTTAGCATAAGTCGTCAGAGATTTATGCCGCTAATCCTTCGAGTAATTTAGAGTAATAAACACAGAGGGTCACTCCAAGAAAAACTAGTGAAACGCTGACGCTACCGTATAATTCACCGCAACTTCGTGCTTGTTATGCTAGCAATTCTTAGAATTTCCACGTACGCTAAATGGAGATTTCCCAGAAAGTAACTGACCATAAACGATTAAAACGCCAAGAAGAAGAAAAGTCCATAAATTTCGCGGCGCATATATTACCATTCTTGCTGCACCTTTTTATTTATTTCGAAGTTACTCGATTCTTTAAAACAAATTATTACACCATCACGATCTTCTGCCGATCACTTTCCCAACCCGCATTATCAGTTTACATACATCCAAACAGTCCGCTCCACTGCTCCTTTATTAATTGTATTAACCATAAAATCGACAAAAAATTCATCGAACACCTATAAAAAGTCCATCGCAACTTTCACATAACTCCAACGAGACTGTCTCACAGACGAAACAGTTGTTCCGCATACGCTAACAAATCTGCCACATTAAGCGCACTGTGCCCACGCGTCTAGCCTTTTTCTCTTCCCCTCGTGCTTAAATGAATTTTTACCATCAAACCCCGGCATACTCTCAGGAAGAGTAGGACCTGCAAGGAAGTCGTGGGTTAAAAAAATCGTGGAAAGGTCGCCTTATCGAAACACGTGGGAACCATTGATCTAACTAAGTAATACATACGTACACACGGGCGAAGCTGAAAACATTGTGGAAGCCGGTGCATCGGGGCAAAGGGAAAGGTGAGGAGTAGAACGAGAGGAGGAAGAAGAAGAAGACGACCCACGCGCTTCAATAACGATCACGATGCGGTCGCCGCGCTGGCCTGAAGCGTGGAACGAAGACAATGGCCGTAAATACTGGACACGAGATGCTCGTCATCGTACGGGGAAGCGAGGCATAATTCACAATGGATATATCTCTTTAAATCGCGCGAAAGCGTAAAAGCTCGTCGCGCGTTCGCCCAGCGAGGCCAGGCCGCACCGGCTATGATATATTATCGCGGCTGAACTTTGCACGTTTCACCGGCTACGATCGAACGTGACTTTTCCGCGGGCTATCGAGCGCCGTTTCACGCGGGACAGACGCGACGGGAATGGGATACGAACGATCCTTGACACTGCTGCAACCTGCGACAGAAAAGCGGCAAAGGGTGATCGATTAATCCTGCGCCTAGTTAACGCCGGCATCTTCGGACCTAAGAGAGACGCCACGTTCTCTGACGTGTTCGAAAATGGTTGTCCAGTGTGCACAAGTGGTTGCAAGTGTGTATACATCGACGCCGGATAGTAATTTTGTAAGCATCAGAGCTAGAACTTCATAGTAGAGGCGGGAAACATATCAATTTTTGGACAACAATTACTGCCATTTAAATACTTGCTTGACTAACAAACTGTTCTAGGAATGTTGGTGTCGAATAATGAAAGAATGACTATTCGAGCAATGAGAATCGTTAATTATGATGAATTAAAGGGGTTTGGGCGATTATAGCAAAATTGCTTTCCAGCGTCGATATGAACTTTTGGAGAACGAGGATTAGTAGATAGAATTTCGAGGACCGCATAATTTTCAAACATAAGATAATTTTTTGGTTCAACGTTTCAAGTCTTTGAGGTTTGAGCTATTTTTTATATCCTGATTCAGACGTGATTCACCTACCTCCTTTACCTTATTTTTTATTTATTCTGGCAGCAGAAATTCAATTGACTGTAATATATTTATTTCATGGGAAACAGTAATTCGGGAGAAGGTACATTAAATTAATTATTATTATCATACTATCATCATACTATTTTGCAAGAAACATGCTCTACATTCTACATCACTCATTCCAATGACTGCATACTTCATACCTCTGCCCACCACACACCTATAATACACATTTTGACAAATAGATTTTTAAAATATCCATTAAAGAAGAACACTTATCCTTACTTAGTTAAACGTATACAATGCACTTACGCTATTTCCCATTTCGCAACAGTAATAACACCCTTGCCTTCAAATATTTCAACACAATAGCAAACGAGTATTCTCTTACGCGCGTTGCAGCATCCATTATGTATACTTCTCGTTCCACATGCGCATAAACTTCATGTTCATCAACCTGAACTGCCCGTTTACAAAATGTCGAACAATAAACGTAGCAAATACAATAACCAACACCATTATTACCGCGGTTATTAATTTAACCGCCACAAAGACCGCAGAAAACGCGTCACGCTACAACTGATGAACTGACTGTTAAATCGCAATTCTATATATCCCCCGCGGGCATTGTTTTTAACACTTCGTTTCAATAACGACGCGACGCGTCGCGACGCCAGACCAGACGAGCAAGCGAAGTTTCCTGTGAAACGGAAAACAGATAGCCGGCGAGTTCAATAGCTTTCAGTAAATGCGACTTTCGACAATGCCGGCATTCAGCCGGTCGACGACGCTTGTTCCTCAGACGGCCACGTCGATTCACTAGCGGCGGCGTTTTCAACATGATAATCGTTTCCCATCCAAAACGGCGCGTTCGCCTGTCATCGTCCGCGAAATGAACAGGGTCTTTGACGGAGGCCTGAATCGCGCGCTACTGTTGTATGCCAACATAATTATTACTGTTCTTACTCGGTGGATATCGCACTGCGAATTATTCGTAGAGTATATTTAAGTATTAGTTGGAGAATTAAATATTAGTTATCCGGTGTTTGGTAAGTCAATTGCGATTAGGAAATATTCCAAATCTTCTTGCGATACGAAAGGATCATAAGGTTTGCTTATTAATCATTCCCAATAGATAATCCTTGGGTTTCAAACTAGTTTTCTTATTGCTTACTGAATCGAAGGTAACTTCTACTCTCCCATTTCCCGAATATGTATGTATAATGTACTATTTTCGAAAAATCAGAGCCCCTGAAGAGTACAGGCTTTATAGACATAGATTCTCTCCCTCGAACCGCCTTTGAGCGAGTAACTATGTGAACCGTTACTACAGAATATCTGTATTGTAATTTGTTAAATATAATAAATAAAAGCTCTGCGGAATACAACACTACCTTCAAAAGTGCGACTCGAAAAAATGCAGTCATTTAATCAAAACCACCGAGACCAGTGAATACGCGACCCTTCTCTCTATCTCTCTCTCTATCTGCCCGTCATGTTCCTCGTTGCGTCGGGCGACAACGAGATGAATTCAACGGAACGACGGATTTTCGTTGTTAAAGTAACACAACTCGACCGCTCCTTTCGTTGACAATTCGCAACGATTTACCATCGTTACCTCGCGACGCTTCTAATTAATTGAGATGATAAACGCATCCGATTCTCCAGCAATTCTGGACTGTTGTCCGGTGTGCACGCCGTTTCTCGACGATCAGTCACCACGGGGACAAAGATGCGATTTCCCTTTGGCCGTTTCACCATTGCATTGAAACCGCCAGCCGCAACCCGATTATAAGTCGAAGGTTTAAGAAGACATCAAGCCGGACTTCGCGGCTATCGCCTCGTATATACGTAATGTCCCATTGAATTCATTCGTCATTCCACGGGGTTTTATGTATAATGCTGCGGGTATACAGACACAAACAGAGCCGTCGCGTTTCACGAAAATTGTAGACGCATTCCATTAAAATAGGTGGTTTTGTTAAATGCGATTTCGTATTTTCGAAGGGTTCAGGAAGTTTAAATCACTGGGGATTATTCAATTAGGGATACAGAAGTGCACGGACGTATGGAGCTTGTAAGTTTGGTTTGTTGGTTTCGAAAGAGCAGGAAAAGCAGATGAGTGTTGTGTAAAATGGATGGGAACATATAATAAAAGAGGAGATCATGTAAAGAATTTTGTAATTAAAAACTATATTTCCCTTTTCTGCTATGTGAGGTACGAATACTCTGGAAAGTATTTGTTATGAACTGCTGTCAATTTGCGTTTCTATTTGATTAACTGGAAACAAACTATGTACATATTTGGCAATAGCTGGAAAATACGTGAAAATGAATAGAAACTTTTTGCACAAAGTTTGCACAAACTTTTTACACGGCTTTCTTTACTAAATTCTATAATGTACGTGAAAATCTGTTTGGTCCGAAAATAAAAAAGGCAAATACGTAGGTATACTCGTCCACATAAACATCAATGATAACAAATATAAAAGAGCAATAATTAATTTTACATCACTTTGCAATTTACGACAATTTTTATATGCAGCTCTATTTATTGCCATGCTCGAACTGCACAATGACTATTAACTCGCGATCTTTTCATACATTCAACTGTCTATCAATGACCATCAAACGTTAGAGCATCTCAGAAATTGCTGAGGATCGTCAATCGATTCTATACAACAGAATATATTGAATATTTCTCGGAGATAACTCGAAGACGAACCATATTATTCCACTGCTATCGAGACGCGAAACTAATTGCCGCGGAACAAATGCGTCTGACAAGTGAAAGTGTGCACGAAAAGTATGTACGCGAGGCTGAATTGAACTTTATTAAACTTCGATACGTGTTATGAGACGACGATGTTGAAGAGTCGGGCCAAGCATAGTATGTATATGTATGTAGCCGTTGTCACTTTCACGTCGAACGTTATTGAAAACTGTGCGAATATCATCGGAAGAATACGCGAGGAGAAACCCAATACGTCGCGGTCTAATTAAAGAAAGGAAAGGTGTCGTAACGAATCCGCGGAAGGTGAAAAGAAAAGGGGGTTCAATTGCGTCCTGTGGAACAAAATGGGTAACCGGAAGTAACGCAACCATTGGGACACGCGTATCTTTCACTGGTGTACAGTAGTGAATAAGAACAACTAAAAGATATGAGACTTATACCGTATTCCATTTATATAACTTTACCAAAATAATATAGTATTGAAAATTGTATGTCCTCTGGTCTGTTAAATAATCTCTCTAAAGCAAAATAACACAGAACAGAAAATATCAGAATTTACTTCACTCGAGACTAAATAATTTCTTTAGCATCTGCGTCATCGATTTTTAATGTTAATGGTATCTATATTGGAATCTTTTGGTCTATAGAAATATCGATTTTGTCGACTGCCGTAGGAGAACGAATTTAAATATGACTGTATTGAAATTATCCTCGCAATATACGTTGCTCATAATTCATGCTTCTAGCGACGTCCATCGGTGTTAGAAGGTATGTGTGTATATTGAAGCGTAAACATAAAGCACTACGCTACTGAAGGATCGGTACATTATAAATGTCGCCAATCAAGCTCGGTAAAGCGATTGGAGAAGGACAAGTCGAAGGAAAACTTGTCTAATCGAGGTGCATTTGTCGCGATAAAAGATTCAACGCGTCTGTTGTACCTAGGAGGGAACTGTCGTCAATCCTAGTCACGACGCTAGCGTCTGTCGAAGACTAACGACTACCTGGGAATAAGCAGTTGGCGTGGAACGTGTTCCATGTACACGCTATCTGACATTAGTGGATAACTTTTTAACCGACCATTGAAGGTACGAGATATGTAGATGTGTCATAGAATTAATTATTTATTGAATTGCTCACGGTAGAACTGTGTATTATTACACTGATTTAAGTATTCTTTATTAATGATTAAGTACTTAAGGGGGTATTTATTTTAGATGTTATTTTAGATTCAGAATTCATCATTTCTGAAATGAAAAATATTTCATTATTGTATCAAGGTGCTTAATAATCGTGACACATTGAATAATACGATTCCTTGGACAGAATATAAATGCTTCAATGAATAATACATTTAATAAATTAATAAATGCACTAATTTCTTATACCATTTGAAACAAAAGGAGAATGACAAATCGTTTGCGTAAATTATAACACTTTCTCGGTTATTGTTAGTTGATCAAAGGATAGTACTTGTCTCAAATAAACACAAACTCGTGGAAGCTTGCTGAATCGTGAATATTCGCTTCGGAGCACCAAGTATCTACCAGGATCCAGGATCGAGGTTCCAAAATCTAGGTAGAATTCTGTGTTCTGGGTCCGAAGTGCGGTTCTACGACCCTTCTTCGGTGGTATGGGACAAGGTTCTACAACCCTTTGGTACTCCGAAAGAGTTCTACGACGCTTTGGTAACACAAAACATGGTCAACAATCTCCTGTGGTTGGAAGCAAAATTGCATGACCTTTCTACGTTTCGAAGCGAAGATACATGCACAACACTATATTAGAACCAGCAAGCTCTCGCTTACAACCCTTTGACAGTCCAAACCACCATCCACTGACTATATATAATATAATTTCATAATCAATATATTCATTTTTTACAGGGCTTGAAGTAACGTGCATAGCTTTATTTTATTCATTTCTTGAACCCAAACTGTGCAGAAGCTGAGCGAATCATGTAACTCTTTGTCAGTATAATCAACAATCAAGCCGTATAATATATTTCATCTACTCTGAGAAACATATTTCTCCTCGCCAAAGAAAATGTTTCCCCTGATCGAATAGTCGTTACGAGAGCCCAAAGAAATTATTTGTATCCACATACATGCACGTTTGCGTTTATTGTTTTCGTTCCAGCGGACAATCGTTAGGTGGGCAGTGTGCTCGACCCAATTCCTTGCCGGCGAATCGTTCGTTCGTTCATTTTATACTCTTCGCCGGTAAACTGGGAATTTCTCCCGCGGGCTGGCGTGGCTAACGGTAAATTAACAACGAGCAAACTGCGTCGTGTGCGGTGTATGGGGCACCATATGAGTATCATACGCGGGGTTTGCGACTGAAACGCACAGTACTAACGCAGTCTCACCCTGTTCCGGTAGAACAATGAGAGAGGCACGGTTGCCACCCAAGAGCAATTTCGGGAGCGCGTAAAAACTTTTTTACGATACTTTAATCGCCCTCTGCCCCCGGCTTTCACTGGTACCTCGACCACGGCGACAACCGGTCGTTTCTCTGCACTTTTTCGACCGCGGTAAGAACGCACGAAAACACTCCCGTGCGGTGCTGTACTGTTATGGTTACCACGGTCAAGTGCAGACACTGTGTAACTTTTGATGGTTTTAAAAGTCGGTGAGAAACAATTCCTTTATGAATGAAAATTGGCCACTTCTTCTCATTTTATTATGTCAGGTCTAACGATGAGTAATGTGGGTACGATGTGCAGTTTGGTTGATCAAATTGTTTGGTGTGGAATACTCTAACAGTTGTAGGATTGCTATTAATAAGTATAGAGGAAATTTTATTTAGAAATTTGGGATATTTCGAACGACTGTACGGACCTTGAGAATTTTTGGACGATTTTTGTTAACATTTCATCGCCCTCTGAATAAAACCGTGCTACCTGCCGGTTGTGTACTTTGGGTTATTCGAATACCTGTGGATCGCTTTCCATTCAAAGTGCGATAAAAAGCTGAAAAAATATCATAGATGAATTTTTCTGTACTCGTTGTAAAGGGGAGACTTAAATCTTCAAATCCATGGTGATTTCATACACGACAAAAATTTCTCATGGTCCGTACAAACGTTTGAACATGCACAAATTTAAAAAAGAAGTACCTTTCCTTTGCCACCTTTCACGTGATATAAAAAAAGCTGTAAAAAGAATTGAGGTCAGGTTCATAAAAGTAGAGACTTCAACCTTCAAAACGACCCCAAATAGATTCCTAAACAATTTTTTTCACGAAGTTACAGCAATTGGAAGATCGACAATTTTTCGGTGAAAAATTTGAGTGATACTTTAATTTTATGGAAGAGCGTATACATTGTAGGATACCAAATCCGGGGGCGCTCGACGTCGCGACCCAATTAATGTGTGAATCTGTGAGTGTTAGCGAGTCGGACGTCGCGTACTTTTGTTGCCGAAAACGCAGTAGCAATCGAAACGTCGAAGAGCGTGTGTCCAGAAAATATATTATCCATTATTCTATCAGACTTTTGTTCGTTCCCTCAATTTACCACAATATGTACTGTAGTTTCCCCGTGATTAATGATTAAAGCAGATGCTCGAAGTATCCGACTCGTTCCTCAATACAACCTACTTTATTTAAAACAAAATGTACTCGCAACACGTACATATATTAGACTATATCTTACAATTACATAGTAAGGCGTTCCTTACACTTGAATGGCTGCTCAAGGGGAATCCTTCGAGTACACACCAGCTGGCTTATCTACTCTGAAGTATGCCACTGCTTACGTTAGGGCTATCTAAATATTTCGATTCGTGGGGAGACGTCCGATCCAATGGAAACAGTGCTCCAGAGAAGTGTGGGTTGATTCACTCTGGATCAGTATCGTTCGAATCTTTGTAGACCCGCCATGCCTCGAAGGAGAGAATTAACTGCGGCGAAACGGGCTGAAATCGTAAGTTTGACGGCGAAAGGTATCTCTATGAAGCAAACAGCACAAATGACAGGCGTATCGAAATCTACTGTAGGGTACACTCTGCAGAAATTCGTTAATACCGGCAGCTTCAGAACGAAAGAACGATCAGGACGGCCGAAGAAGACGACCGTTGCCGAGGATCGTCATTATCAAAGTTTGTACGACGGAAACAGGACGCTAACTGCGCCAGAAATAACAGCTAGGATCAATCAGCAACGTGACGAGCCGATTTCCGTATCCACGGTGAAACGACGACTGCGCCAGGGACGAATTTGTAAACGTGTGGCACGTAACAGGCCATTGCTGACGCAACATTGTAAGAATAAACGGCTGGCGTGGGCTAAAGCATATGCAGATTGGACCGCGGAGGACTGGAAAAAAGTGTTGTGGACTGGCACGACGAAATTCGAGGTGACCGATGATCGGTGTCGATTGGTTCACAGCGAAGACGAGGAAAGAGAAATGATTCCAGAGTGTGTTGCGCCGGGTGTAAATCGTGGTGGACGTTTTGTAATAGTGTGGGGGTGCATTGGTGCCAATAAGACCGGAGCGTTGATCAAAATTGCCGATGATATGAGAAAAGAACAGTATTTATCTATTTTAAGGGACTACGTTGTGCCGTGCTACAGGCGATTGATTGGTCGTAATTTTGTATATGTGAAAGGCAGCGATTGGAGACAGACAGGAAAGGAGTGTAAAAAATATTTAAAACGCTTAGAAGAAGCGAAAGAAATAAGAACCATACAGTGGCCTTTACTATCTAATGATCTGAATCCCATGCTAAATGTCTGGGAGGAATTGGATAGAAAAATTCAGGGTAACTGCCCGAAATCCGAATTGGAACTTTGGAAATGTTTGCAAGATGAATGGAAGACAATAACAGAGGAAACAATAACTGAACTGATCAAACGAATGCCGAGATTGGTAAACAAAGTTGTCAAGAAGCGCGGTCGCTACGTGGACTAGAAGGAAATTTAATTGTATTTAATATTTACGGTGAGTTTTTATTAAAAGATTAAATGCACAGTGGGAAACAAATTTATTAATATTGTAGTTAGAATGTAGAAATGTGTAATACAGAGTGTCCCACGTTTCTCCCGGCAAACTGGGGTGGTGTATTCTAATAAAACTATGAAAGAAATATTCTATAAAATAAGCAAATAAATATTGTACAAGCGAAATGGGTAACCATGGATCCAATTAGAAATGAGAAATTAATAGTACTGAGTATGTAATAGTTCTTATTGATATTAATTATCAATGACACGGAATCGTTTCCAGACAATACACACTATGTGACTACGCAGACAAGATAAACAGAGTCGATCTTCCGTACGATTGTTACTTATGTATTTCTGTACAATACTTATTTGCTTACAATTTTGCAAGAAAAGATTAATTTCACGTTTTTATATAATATATATTTTTTCTAATTTGTATGTAAAGAATAAACCATTATAATAATAACTCTGCACAAAGTTTAGTAATTTTACAATGGTTTAGTGGATAAATTATATGCGAATCTATTTACGTTACACCTTTAACAAATAAATAAATAAATATGTACATAGGCTATTATTGGATTTACTTCATTTTCCTTAGGTGCTCAGTACTTATAAACGGAGATGTATGTACTCACATACGAAGTGAATCACAGCGACCAAAATTTCTGGAAATATCATCATCCCCGATGAATCCTCTGAACTTTCCTTCGGTGGAGTCGCCGTGGACTTTCGTGGCACGCTCTGAATTTCAAGTTTCTTCTTCTGTGAGAAAAAAGCCGGAAGACAAGCAAACGTAGATTTGTTTAAATAAGATTGCAGGATAGTCACCGTAACTTGGCTCTTCGTTAAAGAACATTCGTTACAAAAAGAAAGAGGAAGAATATTCAAAAGTACGAGGCGGTAGTTCTTGCAAGAAGAAAGTTTCTAGCGAGCACCCGTGGTTTTTCTAAGAATATCCTCGTAATCTGGTAAAATGGAATGTTTTTTATTTGTAACTTCGTGAAGTTATTCATTTGACTATCATTTATGATATTTGAATCATCGTGATAATTTGTTAAGAAAAGACTGATATTAAAAAGGATGTATAACGAATACTTCCATATACATATATTCATTAATTCAAATAAAATTATTTTTACATAAAATGTTCGATTATTATAAGGTTACCTGAAAATTGTTGACCTATATAAGTCACACTTACACTATCTAATTCGCTTTACATAATTACCAACTATGATACTTTAGCCTTTCATAGCTAAATTTTACTTTCTTTGCTTTAAAAATATCGTATTACTATCATATTAAATCTTGGGTTTGCTGTATGGAATAATAATGTGAAATAGAAAAATAATCTCTGTCGAGAGCGTGTCTTTATCCATTCTTCTGTCGATGGAGGACAGTTTCATTGAACAGCGATGACATGGGCAGTTCAATTATTCTATATTGAATTGCATTTTTCCTCGATAAATCATCTAAAATTGCTATCTCCTTCTGACAATATCCACAATAATAACAATAATACTTTTCCGAAACTTAATTCCAATTCACTTTATAATCATACTTTCAACAACGTCAACAAAATATAGGGACACTTTCAACAACAATTTGCACCATCCGCATAATCAACCAACTTGTACCCCATGGTATCAACAAAAGACCTCTACGCTAAACCCTATCTCATTCTTATCAAACTCCATACTCTTTTACCTTAAAAAAAAGAAAAGTAAAAAATAAAAGTGCACCAACGCGTGACGCCATAACGTTCTCCAAAGTCGTCCAGAGTTGTCCAACGTTCGAACAGCCAAGGCCAAGGATACGAGACGATCCTCGAATGGTCCCGTTTATCTCGAGCATCGTCGTTTCGCGATGAATAAACAGCAGCAGAGCTTCTTCGAAACAATTTAATCTACATAAGCTAACAGCTACCTGTCTGGCCTCGTCGTCAATGGGGAGATTTGAAGCACTCGCCGGAATGTAGCCTGGAGCAGGACTTATACGTACAGCACGGCATCCTCGAGACTCGAAACACGAAGATTCGCGGAGACAGTGGAAAGTGCAAGGACGATGGGGGCAGAGGAAAAGTGTGCTGCTGAAATCTACGGCGCCACAAATAAGAGATAAAGCTGGCCTGGCACATCGTATCTCGGATCTGGGCGTCCGTATCACCGGGACTCCCAGGATAAGACGAAGGACCTCCCAGTGGAGCGTAGACCTTAGATTGAATTATCAGCCAGATCGATTCGAAATTTAACCTCCTGGTTTTCGTCGTTGTCGATTTCGTTGTTTCGATGGAGCTCAAGCTGTGGGATGTCACGGAGCGGGTCTATTAATTGATTATGCAGTTTCAGGTAACAGTGATTTCGATTTTGCAATAATACAAAGAGAAAAGATATGGGACGTTGTTATTATAATGTGATTGTGAATTTCAGATGTCCAATAGGTAAAAAGATTAGGAAGTTAAATATTATGTAAGAAAGCTATTTACTATCCGTGGTACCTTCTATCTTTTTATATTATTTTAAGATAACTATTGTATTATTTGAAACTGTACAAATCAAACTGAGTTACTTGGATGAATAAGAGCGGTAGGTGTTTGAAAGAAATATTGAAAATTATCGTTTATGGATGCGACATTACTTACATAAAATTAATTTTTAATAATTAAAATTGCACTTGTGCCGAATATTTCAATCGCTCAATTCTCACCCGAGCACCACTCTGTGACGCACAAGGGAACCATTTAAAAAATTGGTACACTCCACTAACTTTCATTTATCCAAGCTGTTCCAATTCACATTCAACTCTTCGGGACGCTTTATTTTATATGTTATACCTGGTATGCAATGGTAAGGCACAGATCGGGGCAATGTTTCAGATTGTTATTCACCTGTGAAATATCAAGCGAACAGGCCGCCCGGGGTGCAATTTCGATTGGGCTAATTAAAATAACAAGTGCGAATGAACGATTTTCACGGGGGCATTAATCTTTCGGGCGCGATTAATTAGGGGCGGAACGAAAAGCTCTTTAATAATGAAAACGTCGAAGCTCGTTGGTAATATTCAACTGTCATTAGTCACACGCTCGCGACGATAGCCGCAAAGGACGTTAAGCAACGCAACAAATTGAAATGATAAAAATTATGACGTACCACGATTCGCTGTTCACCGGTGCTTCGCCCGAATATTGATCTTCTTTCATTAACGGATTCATTAAAATCTGGCGCACATATATTTTCAATAGACCCGATTTATTCCCTCATTTGCTCGTGATTAAGCGTGCCGGCCTCGGTACAGTTAACTATGTGCAATCGTTAAAAAGTGTACAGCCGTGGTGGGCGTGAGAGTACGTGTTCATTTCGAGTTCAATGGCGGTATACGATTGCTGATACACCGTTACCTCGATGTACACGTTTAACGCGATCGAAATTGATTACATTTATCGAACAAAATCTGTGGGCACACTAAAGGCGACAAACGATGCAGATATTTTTCTAACATTTGCTGAACTTCTAAAGTGACGTCCGATATTTTCTATTTTATATTTGTAAGACTTCAAAACATTCAACTGCATTCAATTTCTTACTCCGCAATTTATAAATTAATTTTAATTTCCGATCAGTTTACACGAGCTGTTTACACATCTGCTTCTTTCTCGGTTTTTCCAATCACATATTGCTGTATTTATTTGCAATTATATTTGATAAAATATCGTCCATCTACATACGCAATTTACACATTTGATTTCAGTGTCCCACTGGAAACAGTATTATTAATGTTATTATCGTTATCATTGTAATGCTCATCGGAGTCGCGGTACCTCTGCAGAAATTCGGTTATCAAAAAGACGGGGGAAGAAAGGCGTTGAAGTTATCTCCTCGATCCGCGTCAACGTGTCACAGCCCACACCGAAGACGTCTGAACTCATCAGAAGCCGGCTGAAATCATTTTCAGCATAGCCCGACGCTTCGCAACCGGTTCTGGCCCCCGTGTGTCTGTCCTAACCCACCTCGTCTCGTCGAGATTCGTGGCTCGTTAGACTCGCTTAAACCTGCTCAGACAGAGTTTGCTCTCATCACTCCGTCTGTATGCGCTCGTATTCGCCACCGGAATTGACCCATACCTTCTTTCACATTTGGCAGTGCGTACATGAACGTAAACTTGCCTGCGTTAATTTAAAATGTTTCTGAAATTGACTTTAATTAACACGATCGCCCTCGGAATGTTTACGGTGACTATTGATAAACCATCGTTCTGCGAATTTTTGGCCCAGTTTTCGTCAGAATAATAACAGAAATTATTCGTGAAATCAGAACTAACAAAATTTATTTACGGATCGTCCGAATTTTTTAAGCAAATTTCCAAATCGAAAATTTCTATCGATCGCGACCCCTTATTTTAATTCATCTCACTACCCTCCACTGAACAATACATTACGCTAATTACCTGCACTGTAAACCTCATTATATGGGGCAGAAGTAAAACACGACCGTGGGTAAATCAACAGAGCAGGTCCACCAGATAAATATCTACGATCTTCCACCCCTGTAGCCGGAACGAATTCACGAAATTTATCTCCCATTCAAACGCACGACTATAAAGTTCAATTAAAATCGCTTTTCCATTCAGTCACACGATGCTCCTAATAGTTAAGCGAAATACAAGAATTTCGTACCGGCGACCTGTAATATCCTAACAGCACACAATGAAACGCACTATATACAGACGCATATTTACGTACAGACGTTCGCACGTACATACATACTACTTATGTATATACGCAAGAAGACGCCCATTTTTCTTCGTTTCCCGGCGCAGGTTTCAGGGTGGCTCGAACCAGCCAGCAGGGGTCTTTAATTAGCGGACTATTTAGCTTTTATCTTATCGCCAGAGAGGATCGGATAAGTTACGCGTGGCCACGTGTAGCTTTCTATCTGGATAGCACGTCGACGAAGGTAGGAAGACGACTGTTCGGTGGACGACCTTTTAACTCCACCGTTGAGGAATACATACGTTGGTGAAAGAGGACGACGAGGTGGAAAGAGGAACCGAACAGTAGGATGCAACCGCGAGGCACTTACCTTAACAACTCGACAGATTTGTGAAGCCCGCCTTGATAAAAACACACAATTACTGGGACCGTCTCGGCACATACGTTCAACGTGGCCGAGCCTTTGAGCATTTTTACCGAGTCATTGCTTTATGCACGATGGCCGACATTATTTCGAGTTTCCTGCGGCGCCGTAAACGTCCCCGCTGAAAAAGAAATCACGGTATTCATAGGTCGAGAGAGAGAGAACGGACGCGCGTTTTTGCACCTCCGCACAGCCGCGGGATCTTGCCAAATGGTAGTAGAAATTAGCATTTTTACATCGCGTGTGTAATAGCCGGCTAAGTATATTCGCCGGAGAATAAACAGTATCGATTCAAGGATTGCACGGACCTAAATGGAGTTGCACAATGGAACTGTTTTGGAGAACTATTCAGTTCGAGTGTACGTTTCAAATTGTACATGTGTTGACGAGATGGGGTTTTCAACAAGGGTATTATTCAAAATATTGTTAGAACTGGTAAAACGATTTGGTGAAATGCGGGCAAGATATTTACATTATTGCACCTTTATTGTAGAATTCTTTAAGTCATGTTATGTTATTTCTAGGTGAATGAAGTCAAATTAATTTTCGCGAATAAAATGGTACCTATATATGGTTCAGTAAATTTCAGAGATAAAAAGTAAGAGTTACTTTCAAATTTTTTTTGTTAAAAGTAATTGATAAAAAGTTGATTTTTATTCTAATGGACTTGTCATTTAATCATCAGGACATTTTTTGAAAAAATGATGTACCTAAAAACTTTTCATGTTTAACTTTTCTCGTTATGAATAACTGTCTGAAAAAATAAATAAATGACTAAAATTTTGTTGGTTATAACCATTATTGACGATCGAAATTGTTTTCAATTATAAATAATTGTTACTGACTGAGGCAGAAATCTCTTTGGTTACGAATAATCATTACTGAAGACAAACATTTTTGTTGGTTGCGAATAACCATTACAGATGACGGAAATTTTTTGTGGTTAGGAGCGACCAATACCGATTCCTGGAGTTTCGTTTCGGTTACATCGTATCTAAAATTTTAGTTTCGCGTATTTAGTTGTTTCTGAGATATTGATAAAAAGACTTTCGGTTCTATACATTGAAAACTGCGTAGCCAGATATTACTAAAACAGAACCGTCTTCGCTGTGGTAGACGTCGGCGTCGTGTCGAAAAAATTTTGTTTGTAAACATCGATTACGAGTATGAACGACACAGGCTCCTGTTGTACGATCTCTATCTACCCGATTTATAATGCTGTTACACCTCGTAAACATTTTATAATCATGAACATACATTATGAAGAAATCCGAATGAAACAGTCGCTGTCGAAGTATGATTTGCGATCCATCTTTTTCTTCTGCAACCAGACGTTTGCAGACGCGGTTAGGAAGCAGGTTAGCCAACGCAACAATGTGTCAAAAATCAGAATATATATAGGAACAGTGTTGCGCATCATTAGCATGCACTGCCTGGTTACGATTGATCACTTTGCCTTGATTGGTAATTTTAACAGAAGAAAGTGTTTGATTGGTGACATTGTTGGTTAGGTGGACCAATGAGCGAATCACATTTTAAACTTGCTTTTTAAAATTAAGGTGAAGAAGCAGTAACTGGTGGCAAGTGACGTTGATCGAAGTTCTTCTAACGAGACAACGAAGGTAATGATTTTAATGGCTATTTATCGCGATCTGGTCATTTTTAAATACTTCGGGTTGCAAGTCAATATTGTCGCGACGGTTTTCATGTATTCGCAAGCTTAAACGGAAGATGCAAAACGATACGCGACTAAAAGTAGAACGGGCTGTCCGTTTTCTAGAAAGTACTGGCCGGACGCCATGATGTGCGTAGTAGCCCTTTGACTTTATGTGCGATTACCGAAAGAAATGTGCTTTTTGAAATAATCCAAGTGCATTATTGTCTAGTGAGTGTGGTTTCATGTTCACGACTGATTGTTTCGGTCGTATCGCGAGTGTTTGTGTTTTGTGCTAATAGTTCAAAGTGCCATGGATACCTAATAATGGATACCTATTATATGGATACCTACTAATGGATACTATTCGACGCAAAAGCTGCATGGATTACACGGATTACAATAGGACCTCCATCTTGATTAGGCGTCTTCTTGGTGTTCATTGCAAGGTGTCTTTGCCAGCGAACGGTGAGTCCTAACATATACGAACCAGCTTTTTTCATTTCGAACACGCATTTAGCGTCGAAATATTTTTATAACATTATCGCACAAAGAAGGGAATTTCTTCCGAAAGAAGAAGTTCGAAACGCGAAATAATTAACAGACATATGAAATCAGTAGTATCGACTATTAACGTTCAAAACAATCTGCAAGCACGTTTTTCATTCATTTTTATTAATAAATATCATTAACATGAATATTTAGTTAGTAAAATTTTCGGATTATTTATATATTCCGTAATTTACTTCTTGCAATCGGGATTGTTACATTACAAAACGCACGGTCTCGTTAAAAATTACATTCTTCGCGGTCTCGTTTAATTTTTACTCGGTCTGTGTACTTCTGATTATAATGTGAAATACCGGAAACCTTGTGATGTGCACACGTACCGAACTGAGCATCAACGGAATATACGCGCACTGTTGATTGCATCCGCCAACAGGTACACTAATCACGGAACCCGCTGTCTTTTAAGATTATTAAAATTGTCGAAGTTTTAAAGTCGTCAAAGTGTTAATTACACTACAGGATATTTATGGCTGGGTTGCTCTCTTCCATCGCTTGTCGGGGAACGGAGGTAAATAAAGAAGGAGCACGCGGGAGATAAGGATTAGACTGCGAAATATGTATCCGCGGAAAGTGCCTTTATCTTCGTGTGTCATTGTCTGGGCTTGTAGATAGATTGCTCAAACGATAATTGATTTCCCATGTCGCTTTGTGTCGAATAATTATGCAGTTTCGCGTAAAAAATTAATAATACGTGATTTATACGTATATGCTGACATTCCTCTAACGAATTCTTCTGAGCGTGATTTCAATTTACTCGAGTCAGATTACTTTTATTTCCTGCAAACGAGTTCTTTCTGTAGAATATCACCCGATTTTTAATAAGCAGGGTGGTCTGCAACTGATGTAAAGCTTTTAAAAAATTAGACAAAAGTTTCTTATAATTTAGGTCTCCAGTTTTAATAGTATTGTTTAACAACGATGCAAGCCATATTAGTAGCATCCAAAAAATGTACGTAAATATTAGTAAATTACGGTTGAACTTCTAGTTCTCTTACTAGAGAACGGATTTCGTCTGGTAAATTTAAATAATTATAAGCTACCAATTAATGTGTCCACGTCAAAGTCGATGATCAATTATCTTCAGAAGAAAAATAGCACAAAATTTGCCACACCTTATTTCCTAACAGTAAGTGCACGTAACATCTCAAACGTATTCCGGGCCTGTCTTTACCACCAATCAGCTGAAAATTATAAAGACATTTTTTCAACTCAGATAATTAATCCGCTAATGGATTCTAAGCAATCGATTACACGTGCCCCGCATAGTTTATCACGACGCGATATCACGAACGCTTTTATAGCGCATAAAGATCGCAGAACATGGAAACTCGTCCGTTTCCAACGCGAAACTCGTAGTTAGCATCCCACGTAATTCGTACGTCGACCGGGACAGGTAGAAAAACTTGGGCTACTTCGAACGGGGCTATACTTCAACGCGATCGACATTTACCTGACCCGTTATCTCGTTTCCAGTGAAATCGGTTCCTTTTAACGAGCTTTGTTCGCGCTGTTCTCACCTTTTCGCGATTATTTTTCCACGTGGTCCCATAGGTGTTCGGACCGCGCATCACAAATATTAATCGAACATTTTATACCCTGCGCTTGTCTCGCGTAATTAGTCGATGCCTGATCGCCAAACCCAATAATAATTGACCAATGGGAATTGTTGAACGGCGGATGATAAATTAAATCGCTACTGGTATCTCGATCCGAGGCATTCAAGATGCGATAGAACACAGAGGATAAGCATTAGATCCAATTCGGCCTCTCTGTTGTCCATCGAAATCAGATGCAACGTAGTTTTCCATGCGTTCGATATACGACCGGCAATTTCGTCCGTAATCATAGAGACAAATTAGAATTGCCGGGTGACATTAGCCCTGATTACGAACAGGATTGCTAATCTATTTATAATTGTCCCGGGCAGCACGGTGTCCCTAAATGCGATGCCAATTAACGTGGAATCGGTTGTGCACGCATCAAGGATAGTCTATAGACACGTGATACGACAAACGGTGAAACGTACACCTATTTTGCCAAAACTTTTCGCCCGTTCGCGTGATCGAGCCAGCAATTATCATAGTGGTTATTTAGCCGTTGTGAATGAATGATGTACATCCATCGGCAGATTTTGTTACGTGGCATGCAGATAAACGGTTCGAATGCCATTATTATATTTTCGTTATTTTGTGGGGTCTGATGTGAATGTTGTCTTACATACATCTTACATCTTACATCTTACAATGTTGTTGTCACCTATATTTTACCCGATTATCTATACTACAGTTGATATTCTCATTTTAAAAAGGGAGTCAATTGTAAATTATGCATACCGCGTAATAAAAGGATTGGCAATATACGGGTAATTCATAAGAAGATTGAACCACCCCCATATTTCACAGGCAACTTTCTAACATCGTAAGTACCAGAGACTTACGGTTAACAGACAGTGAAATAGCAGTAATTTGCCACTATTAAACAAACACTAAGTAATCACTGACACAGCGTTGTCAGATTTCACTATCGCTCGTTTAATCTTATTGTGCCTGCTTTCCATATAAAGTAACAATACAATCAAGCAGTCTCGTATATTCCTTTGCCCCATTGTGTACCTATACCTGCTAAGACTTCATTCCAATCCTATACAGAGAGATGCTCACTTTGTACCCAGATGAATTAACGTAATATCATTATTTAATGTATCGCCAGTCAACAAATTTCTCGTCTCATACAATTAATTGTATTTAAATAGAATTAAAATTTAAATGACGTCTTTCATCCAAAATATTTCACCGCTTCCTTTTATCTTTACTTCCAAAAAATGTCGTACCCCGATCAAAACAAAATATCACACGTCCAATCCTGATTCTGTTCAATGCAATTAATAACTCGGTTTGCTAAAATAATAACAGACACGCCAAAGAGAGGGGAATCTGTTTAAAACATACGTATTAGCGAACGCGGCATTTACGTAACGATCATTTAAGAACGACGATTAATTAACCGGTACAAACATTCGTATTGCTCTTTGATGCCGTAGCCCGGTGCAATTATCGAATGATCGCAAGCTTCAATGAGTAAACGCTTTCATTCCCCGACGTGAATTTAATTTCAGAACGAAGCCCGTCGTGCTGAGGCTTGTCATTAATTCCTTGCCAGTTTCTTACGGGATAAAACTTGAACGAGGTCTCTCCGCGAAATTGGCGCGAATTTTCTTGGCCGGCGTCGCTGCAAAAAAGGTTTCCATCGAGCAGAAATTGTTGCACTCGGAGGCCATGCTCGCTCGAATAGTTGCCAGCGAGATTACAGGCCTGTCTCGCGATACGCGCTCCCGTGGAGGCAATTTTCAGGATTCGTCTTTTTCGTTGCAGTTTTGCATAGTTCGAATAGCGCTACGGGACAGCGCGAAAAATGGTGCAATTATTTCGAACGACCACGACGGAGGAGACAGCGCGACAGACGGAAATGGAAAATCTATCGTTTTCTTTGTACGTAGACGTTCAAGTGGCCGAGAACCGTGCTAATTTTCTTTAACCTCGCTCGGAGTCGCGATAGTAATTTTGCAATTATCGTTATCAAGAGGAGTGCATGATTTTTGTACGATATCGAAAGGTCGTTTTTGTCCCACGTGCAAACCATTCGAGTGTTTCAGTTCTAACGGTGTGTTTAAATTGCGGTTACGGGCAATCTGCTTGTATAGATACGTGTTAAACTTTTAGGAGCTTACAGTTTTACGTACTTGCGGGTAACCTAAGCATTAATAGCGTTCTGTGTCGTTTCTGAAACATTTACCGACACACCGGCATAATTTCTTTGAAACTGAACAGCTTTGTAACAGCATTAACACTTTAATAGCTGGCGGTATCCGACGCGAAGTTTATAAAATTTCCTTTTAAATGGTATGTTTTACGTCACCTGTTGCTTGTAATTCAGATAAATGCGGCAAAATTTTTTTTAAACGGAACACTTTGGGAAAAAACTTGATCGAGTTGAGAGATTTCGCGTAAAGCAGGAGGGATATAATGGACTTTGTACGGTGTATTTTCTGTTTGTTTAATAATATAAACTAACAAATAACGTTGTTTTTCAAGCCCAAAAATTACCAGCACGAAATACAATTTTGTGGACCATTTTTAACACTCCAAGCCAACAATACAGAATAAAATAATTTAAGTAGCACAATTTAAGCAACTCTTCCCCGTCACCCGTGTTATTGATCGTCAAAGTATCAATTACAAAGACCACAGTTGCACCGCGATCAATAATACGAACAGTTATACTTTACGATCTCACTCAACTAAAAAAAAAACACAAAAAGATGAAATAATTGCAAGATTCATTAGTGGATCGTGTGGAGCCTGTCGGGAAGATGGTACACGGCAACGTTGAATTGTGTGAGAGTCAACTAGTTAACCGCCAACGGATCGTGAGTGCCCTTTCAATGGAAGCACCGATATAGCACGTTTCTCGTGTTCGTGGCAGTAAGAAATCAAGACTAATAATTTCGATTTAATAACCACGGAATGAAATAACTTTGGCGATGATGACCCATAACAATTAAAACTTGCCGTAGTATCCGCTACGATTTACCTTTCACCATGGACCGTGAACTATTCCACACCCCAGTAAACTTTGTACTATGATCCACGGTTATAGGTGCTTCTCCATGGGATTACGATGGGGCTACTTTTTTTTCATTTCGCCGATCGACTCGCCGACGAGAGATACCTTATTGAATCTCGATGGAAACTCACTTCTTCCCCTGCGTGCTGAAGCAAGCGTTTTCCACGGTGATACATATTCATAGCCGTCTGAGGAAAACTGTTCATCGAAGCTGGTGTACCGTGTAGGAAGAGTGAATTGGTGTCTAGCACGATCAGGGTTTTAATAGTATTTGACACGTGTGTAATTAAGAAAGAGGAAGGATAGTTGCAAGGACTCTATATGGTTAGTTTTATTAAATATTTCTTTTTGTAAATTATATAGAATGTAGCACGGTTTAAGAGTGATTATAGGTAATTTTATCGCACTTGTTCAGATATGCTGTAAGCACTAATTTGTACCATAGAACACTTTAAGAACACTTTAACAAAAGATATAATTCCATTGTATAGTTTCCAGAATATTCCAAGTGCGGTTGACATATATCATACCGCAGTAATAATTATCAAACTGCTCCATTTCACGATTGAACATTAATGCGTTATTTACTCGAATATCATCCCATTTACAGAACAACTATCGCCCATTCACCTGTCACTATTGACACCTAATACACAGATGATCTTACCTTCCATTGCACTGGGCACCCTCCTGCACCGGCGAGCCCCTGAATCCTTCGGAACAACCATGAATCACAGAAATTCTGCTGACTCAAAGAGAAGTGTTCTTTCGCGATGTGCTTCTACCTTCGAACTATCCAACGATAATACTACCATGCCTCAAAGAGACCCGTAACCATTCGTTTAATTCATTCATTCAATACGGTGCGTTGTAATATACACACCGAACAAGTATCCAATCTATCCAGATAAACGAATCGCATTAAGCTACACGTTGCCTATCGTTTAAAGCATTGTTCGTCAAAACGTTACACGGTGCAATGGAGTAAGACCGTGGTGCACTGGACGGGACAACTAATAAATTCGCATTAAGCTTTGTGAAAGTGCAACGCCACGATATCGTATTTCGTTTCACCACGCACCGGTAGTTTTACTGCTTACCCTTTCGTGCTAGTAAATACGTTTCCGACCCCTTCTCCCTCCCCTGCGAAACCTCTGACTGCCTCTTAAAACCGGATTTTATTGAAACACTTATCTCATCAACGGTGTCGGGTCGTAAAAGTTCTCGTGATCGCACGAATTCATCGTAAATCGTTGGATGCTCGTTCGTTATGCAGCCATGAACGCGCGAACAGTACTCGCGCCGATCAATTACACGTATATCCGCTGCGCGACAATGCGTTTAATATTAAGTGCGTTCGGCGCGTACGCGAGATGCGCTTAGAATTCGGTAACGTGCGACACGAAGTTGCATCGTGATTGATCGTCGGTGAATCGTCGAATCTTTAACTGCCGCGCGATGTCGAGCGCGATTACGAGAAATAATGGACACCCTGTATAGCATACGACAAAGATAGGCACGTACATAAAACATCGATTGAGACTTTGTTAATTCATTTGTGTACTATTATATTTTTCTTATTGTTTCGAATTATATTTTTGTTGGCTAAGGGCTTGACATTATTTCATTGGCATAGTTATTAATCAAATTGGTACATTCATACAAAACTCTTACTCGCGAAATTCACCGGTTCGAGCCGTTTACGATTTAATCGGCTGCAGGTGAAATATGAAGTGCTGTATCATGAGCCAAGATGCTATCGAAATTTTGTTCGTAATTGTTGGATCGCAAACGTAGAAATCGTGAGATTGTTCAGACAAAAGTAGGTATGTGGAATGAACCTCGTAAGTTCTAGAAGATCATTCTAGAGCTTGGGGAATTAGGAGTTTTCAGGAATTTTTTCTACAAGGTTTCCTAGCGCCGACAACGAAACTTCTTTAAAGTCTTAATGCTCAGAGATAAAGTTTCTCTCTGCCATTATGGACGAATTTACAAAACAAGGGCGCATACTTGGTACTTAAACAATGCAGCTCTTTACGATTAACGGGGTTGTTCAAGCTAAATGCACCGAGCACGTGCGAGACGTTCGTGAAATTACGACTTAAACTGCAGACAAGGGTGATGAATAAAACAGACGCGGCTTAGACTGGAAAGTCTCGTCCTCTCAAAGCGTTCTGGAGCGAGCATGCATTTCAATGACCTAAATAAATGTCAATGTGCACGACAGGAAAGTTCATATAAGACTGAGAGTTCACCATGTGCCAGACGCTAAATACCTACAGAAACGTTTATTACCATTACTACTATTTTATGCAACAGAAAACCCAGATATAAGCAGATTAAAATATAGCATGTGTATTAAAGTTGAATATAATTACATATAATAATACAATAGATAAATTCTACTAAATGACTCCACTTCTGGAAAGACATTGATTAATAAGGTAATAAGGCAAGTGCGGGCACAAATTCTGCCCGAGAAAATGAAATTTTAGCGCGAACATCCCCTCATTTGACAAAAAGAAAACAGGAAAATTGAAATTAGGCAAAGGGCGTTTATGCAACGGGATGGCAAGATTTCCCAGTGAAATTTGCACCTTCAACTCGATCCCCTCGGAGTTTCGCCCTGGCTGATGTGGGCGTAACCTGATATCAGAATACCATGCGCGGAAGTAGAACGTAAAGGCAGCTCGTTTAGTAGTATGAACGTTGCATCACGGGAACGATAGCGTTGCATAATAGCATGGATGAGAATACTTTGAGAGCGTGTTGCAGAAATTCGCGTAGCTTCACCTGTTATTTCGTGGAATCTTATTAGCGACTGACCGCTTCAAACGTAAAAGTCTCTTCTTATTCGTCGTTGCTTAATAACAAAAACGCTGCGGCCCCTTCCAGCATTTTAACATCCAATTACATGCATTACGCAGCCCAGGTGAGTCGAATAATGTGGAACAATGACGGCGTACGAATGATATTCATGAGCGTTTTCTATTCAACACAGAGGATCTGCTATTTCGAAAGCTCCTACCGCTCGAGCGAGCAGAATTTTAATCCTTTTGTTGTTTAGTTTTGTATAATATATGGCGAAGCAAAAACGTCCAGACAGACTAGTTTACGTTCACGTGCAAAGTGGCTTCTGGGTGATGAAATTTAAGGTAGCCGCATGGATTCGTAATGAAATTGTAATTTATTACGATTAAGGAAAATGAAGGTTCAATACGTCAAATATCTATGTCGAATTTATTACTAATTTGTCGAACAATGTGCTCCACCAATTCCTGCGCCAACAGGATAGGTATTGTGTTTTTTCAAAATTAATCATTCTTAAGAGAAGTAGAATTGTGCAAAAATGGGTAAAAAGCTGATGCTTAACTTCAAAGTGTCAGAAAATGCAGAAAGAAAATTTGTTCTCTTACATTTCTGTTTTCACTGCATCTGACATTTCACGCAGTATCGAAATATGTTCGATTTGTTCTATTTCAAAATTAATGTCGCGTAGCTATACATCCCACCGTTCGAAGAGAATTTTCCGAACGTCACTGCGAAAACCGGCAAGGATGCTCTTAATATTTAAATTAAACAAAGATATATATATACAACATTGCACACCTTCGAAAGATATGTAACAAGATATCGAAAACCATAAATCGTCATCTCGTATATTTCGTTACAAAAAAATTCTAGAAAAACGAACTTTTTCCACACTCCTTGACCGGAACCTCCCCTTAACCGTGGACGGAAGTAGTATGCCGTTTAGCACAACCGCTGCGTTGCAGCAATGATAGCGCCACGTAATACTACGGATGGAGACTATCTGCAAAGCGTAATGCAGCAGCAGCGGGTGCTCAGGGGGTTCAGGAGCATGGGAAGTCGAATGAGTGGGGTGCGAATATAGGATGATTATGTCACGGTATGATGTATGTGGGTTGGCAAGCAGCCACGCGGACACCCAGCCGCAGTGCAACGCGTTCTCCTTCTCGTGTCCCTGTTTCTCCTCCATCATCCTTGCGCCGCTACCTTCAACATTTATCCGGGCATCTTCCTTCGAGCATACTCGCGCGGAAGTTGAAATCTGATTTGGATTCGTCAGACTACGCTGCACGTCCTCTGTAACGAGAAGTTATTATCGACGGGCGTTATCCGATCCGAATTTTAACGAGGACATCGACAGAACAGATCGATACCTTCTTTGTTAGCCTTTCTAACCGTGCGCCACGGAGACACGACAGCGAGAAAGAGGGCTTAATATTGTACGTATGTAAGTTGCAGGTAAAGTGTGGGACGGCCCTAAAGTGGTGTGGTGCGGGATGAGGAGAAACGAGTCGAAAGTCTGGAGGAAAACTTTTTTTTGATTATGGAAAGCTATGTTTTTGGGTGAATCCAGGATTAAAGGTTACCTTGTTAAGTTTGCTTTTCTGGGCGTTATCAATGCCGCGATCCATTATCGTATCAGATTTGTTGTTTATATCTGTGACGTGTAAATATGTTTATATCCGTTGATGAAATCATGGTTGAGTGAAAAATTCGAACGGGACTGTAGATGTCATGTTGAGCAACAAGTTTCTGAAATATTCTTAAGTTTAATGTGAAAATATTAAACAAACTAAATACTCCGATTCTACAGAACGAGACGAAGATCGACAGTAGTGACTTTTTGGTACAAATATTTCCAAGCATCAAAACAACAATATATTTTGGAATATTTCCACTAAAAGAGCAATGCAACTGAGAGTAACAACCATTACGAAAATACTCTATACCATTACTTCTAACCATTACTCTATAGTCTCTCCCTTTTGGCCTTGTGTTTCCAATTCGTAAACACCCTGTACAACGATCCACGCCAGGCTGCATCGTGGAAGCTCGTCCGTAAGAATTCAATTAGGATTTATACGCGAGAGGCAAACGCGTTGCGTGTCTCCTGGATGATGAAAGCTCCGGTAACGTTGAGGAATTCGCAATTTAATATCTTCCCGTGGAACCACTTTGAAACTATATAATTTGAGAGCTGCGTGTGGTTTAGAGCCTCTCCACCACCACCACCGTTACGACATCGCATTAGGGTTATAGCAGGTGATCACACCTTGGTGAATTGCAAGTAACCGTTCTTCAGGGACGATCCTAATATGCCATTATACCGTTTTAATATACCCACGCGAGATTCGGCTTACGAAACTTATACGTACACGCTCGATCCCTGTATAAATGTTACAAGTGCACCGAACAGAGAGACGAGAATAATGTCGCCGTGGCCGCAACACGATAGTGCACGTGAAACCAATTTCTCGTAGGAAGCAAGCTTTCTGAACATTGTCGCCATCTGTTCCGGAATTAATCGTTCGTTCGCGTATTATGACAACGTTGCGTATGGAATTTATGGAAATTTAAACGGGACAGAAATTTCATCCCAACGACACGCAAGTGTTGCATTAATGTCCGCTCACCTTTGCTGCACAAGTAGCACGATTAATGCAAACGATACAAAGTAAATGTTGATACACGGTTTCAAAGGGACGCGACGGTCCTGCGTTGCCTTGTATTTACAATATTTGCAACGGCAAACGTATTCGTCGAGCATCGTTTACTCGAGCAATATTATTGGAACGGAGGATCGTGGATCGGAACGAATCGATATTGCGAATTTCCCACGATAAATTCGGCGTACGTTTTTCAATTCACTCCACTTTGTCCTCGGGGCTCACTGATTATTGCAATTATTACTGATACTTCCTGGGACCTACCCACAATAGAACCAAGCAATAGTGCAAGGTGTTTTTGCGATTTCGAAATCCCCTCTTTCTATAATTGTATTATAGTTAAGAACTAAAAGTTAAATACTTCCAGCATAAATAATGTACCTCTCCGCCGATATTATGAGCACGCGTATGACACAAAAGTTTCAGAATGATTTAATAATAATCGATACATCGCCGCGTGCTATCAGTGAACGTTCGTTAAGCCCGTCGATATCGCCAGGTAACTTTCGCGACCGGTGCTGCACCGGAGCCACAAGCGTGCAAGCCTCGTGAGCCGTCCATTCTCGCGGTGGAAAAAAAAAATATCGCGCCAAGTGGGAACGCGCTCGAGAACACCTTACGAAGCTTTACGCGTCCAGATAAGACGCATTCGCGCCAGGTACACGCCAGGTAGCTTGAGGAATCGCCCCCCTCTCCTCCTCGCCCTTTATTCCCCTGCTCATTCCGTTCTTTATTTCTCCTCGTGTTTATCACACGCGCATCCCACCTGTGTTCAATTTAATCGAACCCGCGTTCCGTTACACGCTAAAATACGGCGCGCTCCTTTGAATTCATTTGGAACGGGCAGCATCACCGTTTCGCCGCGGCGTCGCCTTCGTGTTCCACGCTCGTATTTATGCGTCGCGCGTCGAGTTATACGCGTGCATGAACGCGCGTGTGCGCGAGGAACGCGAAACGGCCACGGCGCCGGAAAGAAAACGGCGACGAAAAGATTGAAAGGAGCGTGGTGGAAGGAGGACCGCCAGCGTTCAGTAACGCAACAGACACCGTACTGTGGACAGTTAGATCCCTGGTTGCGCTGTGTGCATTTATTACGTAATGCTTGCAGGCATACATAAACGCTGGTTCGTGACTGCGCGTTATTACACAGTCCGTGCAGGCCCTCAGATTGGACTATTCAGAGGAGGGTCTCTGATAAGCTTTGAATTGCTTCGGTGACAAGCAATTCGGATAATTTAATTGCGGCCGCGACGCCGCGTCATTTTGACGCTCCGCGTCTCCAGGGACACGAGGGGGAAAGAAAACGACGCTCGCGTCTTACAAGCCGATCTGTACATATGTATACCGAAAGCGGCGAACCGGAGTTAATTTTAACCCCGGCCAGGTGGAAACCACGATTCGTCTTTTATTGTTGGTTATTTCGACGACGTTCTACACGCGGCGACGAATTACGAGCATTTGCAAATTGCTTTTTATTGCGCTGTGAAACGTGACGACGTTCGGTGGAGAGGGGTGAAGCGACAGGGGGAAGTTTTCAGCGACGATAATTTAGGGTGAAATAAAATGTCGCGGACGTCTTACACTTACATTCGGGCTTGACACGCTTGGCGAAATGTTTGACGTAGTCAGCTTATGATACGGTAGACGGTGTGACCGGCCATTTTAAACTTACTCGTTCTTCTTTGATAACAAAGTTTATTTAATTGATATTTGTTTAGCTGATAAGGACAAGAGGATCCCCTTTTTCCTTTCTTTTATTAACGGTGACTGTAAGCCCAATGTACCGTTTATAAAAACAGTATCTTGATAGGGTTCAGAAGTCAATCGGCGTAAGTCCATTAGCATTCAAATCGTTTTTAGAAATTATGTGCTCGAATAAAAATGACAATGTTAGTACCGTCATGTATTGCTTACGCATGAAAACTGACTTAACTGATTTTTCAACTGAGAGTTCTAATAATAAAGAAGTTTTTGGATTATGCAACTCATGTTCAGAGAAAGTTGGACTTAACACTGATTGCCTTCCGAACCCCTTCATATATAATTAAGCGCAAAACAGAAGCTGAATAACATTGTCAATAATTATTAAATAGCTTGCATTTGCATCTTAAAATATGCTCAATATAAAATCACAATACCGCTCGAAGCATATCAGGCATCGCTTTTCACACACCTACTATCCAAACAGCCATCTGCGTGCAGATAGTCTACAGATCCATAGCCATTTGTATCAAAAACAGAATCTGCACGGTTTTTGTCACCGAATCTGCTCTAGCAGGTTTTGTCACATTTTTCCCGCCAATTTGCAACAATAGCTGGATTCAACAGACCCTGCTTCATATCTGTAGTCATTCTCTTTACAAACCCTGCAAAGAGGAACTCGACATTGCAGATTTGGTCGACCGGGTAATTACAAACGACCAAATCAACACCGATAGAAAATCACCATAGCCAATTGCCCTCACAAATTCGGCCGACAAACGCCGAACGCGTTCGCCCATTCGCCTTTGGCTAATGACTTTCCTAGTAACCAGAGCCGACAGGATCAGCCCCTTGTCCTGCAAGGATTCGCCGAACTATGCGTCCGAAGGCAGAGTCCCCCGTCAATGACAAATTCCAGCGGATCAAGAAAGAAAGGCGAAAAACGAGCTCGTCGGTGTCTGTTAAAGCTCCCGGCCGGCAACGCGAATTCCCGTGAACGATCACGGATCCTAGGAATTCCTGTCTCACGGTCGTGGGATCGGGGAAAAACGGGTCGCAACAGGCACCATGGGACTTCGCGGTTTCGAATCGCGGTAGTCGGGGCAAGCTTCTACCCCGAGGGCCGAATGGAGTCCAGCGGGATGACTCAACCGGTCGTGCAGCGTGCCGCAACCGGTCCGCATAGAAACCTGTAACGTGCTCTGTAGCGAGTATCTGATTACGTTCCGAATTTGGTAGGCCTTTGTGCGTAGGAGCCAATTAAAGTCCGAAATCGGGGGTCGAACACGGAAAGCAGCTGGAATGCCATTACCCGCGAACTTCCGTCGCTGATAGTCGAGCACGTCCGCAGTGTAACTGTGTTAATATTTACCAAATGTTTGTTAAATAACGAATTGAAATTGTTTTGCAACTTCGCTTTAGATCGATGCAAAGAAATTGTCAGGGGTGGTCGGGTATAAATGTTATTATGCGTTTGGATAATATTTGAGCCGATATGGAAAATTGATTTCGGTTCGTGATGTCTACCTACCTGAATTACCCTAAACTGGATTACTCGATTCAAGGTGCATCTCGCAGAAAGAAACTCTAGGCATTTGTCTCGTCATAATCGTTCCCGTGACCATTCGAAGAAACTAAATTCCACGAGATCTCCGTCAATTTTCCTGACTACATTTATTTAACGAAGCCAATATAAAAATAAGCATTTTAACAATACTCTCCGCAAATGCAATACACAGTCGAAGCGTTCTCCAATCGGCACGGCTGCGTTGGAGTCGCTGGAAACCGATCCACCACGATAATCGTGCGCAGGCTCCAACGAGCTCGAACTTGGCGCGAGATAAGTGGCGAATTCTTCACCGCGTGTCGTACACGAAATATGCATTTATGTTGACCTGCGTATCGCAGCCTCTCCGAACAAAATCATGATCCACTTTCGCGTTAATTCCAAACCGCCTCGTACTCACGGAACAAAGGAACATTCGCGAATAAACGAACCCACACACGTATACACATTTCCAAATCCAAACCCCAAGGACAAGTATAGCGTACACAAATTCCAAAACGAGAAGCCCATGCAAACCTAAGTCGAACGCCACTCTGGCCCGTTCAGCCTCTCTCTTTTTCAGGAGCTCCCAGAGGCGTTGTTCGATAACAATCCGATACCTTGGTTGTACACGCATTCAACCGCGTTCAACCGTCAAACGAAACGTACACCGTAACGAGTGTTGCTCGAATTCGCACGCCTGTAGTAGACGCGGCGTTACAAATGAACGATTGAAGCGAGCGAGCGGTTGCATTTACACGACCGTACGTATCGGTTACATTAATTAAATAAAGTCCGGCCCGGTATCAGGCGGGCCGTCACCGGCCGAGCATGTACACCCTTGCCCGGTATACGTTACAACATTTATTGCACGGGATGGGATTCGCGAGAGCTCACCATAAGTCTGACCGTGCTATCGGCCACTCCGATCACGTAGGCCCACCGTCCACTCTGGCTTTCGAATACTTCGCTTCTGAATACTATTGGCCGTGCGGCCGATATGTGTGCCAACTTACACCGCGCGAGAACGATGCCGGTGTTCGCGCGCGTTTACATGCTCGCGGACCTGCTATCCGTTTTCCACCTTAAACCACCGTAATCCGCGGACGAGGATCGTCCACGTGTCCCGACGCACCGAGCCGCCCGATCGGCGCACGGCTTTACGAGCTGGACCAAACGATCGACCTCCTTCGATTAAACCGAGCCTCGTCGCCGTGCGTGTAATTAACACGTCGATCGCCAAACGACCACCTCGATCCCATTCGAGCTTCGGGGCTGCTTCCACGTAGTCCTTGCTTCGCGGAATGCAGAACAGCTTTATGGTTAATATGTGTGCGCATGTGTGATTGTGTGTATATAAGGTAGACTGCAGAAATGTAGGTCTACCTGCTCGGATGCAACGTTTTACTGTTACAGTTTTACGTTGAGGGTGTGTATTTCCATTTGAAAGCGTCATTTTTCGACGATTTTTAGAATGAAAGTTGGAAAAATAATGTAATGAATCATGGACTGAGGGGATTTGGTCATGTGCCAAGGAAACCAATACAAGATCCTGTGTTTCCTAAATTACGTACACAGGTGCGTTTCCTTGACACGTTTCAATTTAATATCCACGCGAGGTGTTCCAGCGAGACGCAGCGGGTTTCACCATTTTTTCCCCGCGAAAGCATTAACTACCCCGAACACTTTGCCCGCTCCCTGTACATTAACTAGGTCGTTCCCATAACGCCTGGCGGAAATAAGCGCCGCGATGTACACCAGCTTTCGAAAACGACCGACCTTGTCACGCCACTCGAGAAAACTGCTATTTGCTTTGCGGATACACGTTGATTATCGATACCCGATCACGGGCCGCTTGCCATACAGTATAGAAATAAGAGGAATAGATGGGACGTTGAAGCGAAGAAAAACCGCAAGGAAAGTAGAGGCGAGGGTAAAAATAAGAAAGAACCACGCACGGGTTGAAACGGACTTCGTGTTGCCTCGCAGCTTGATATAAGCGTTTCCGCAGGATACGAACCGCAACTCGCGAACAACCGTTATAGGGTATAGCCAGGCTGGAATCGGGCAACGTTCAATTTCACCGTCCCAACGGTGAAGTGATGGTACCCCACGGGTGCGACTACGGGGCCCATGGAAACTCTCGCGATGCCCCGTCATTCTCGCATACCGTTGTCTAATTACGCGTTGAGAAGCACTGCCAAGCGAATTGACGGGATCCGCGTGAAACAAGTGCAAGTGAGGGATACATAGTTAATCACAGGTTCCGCGGTATTATGAAAATTTGCAAGATTTATAAGCACGATAATGGTCCATCGAACGTTGCCATTAAACCGCGTTAAACAGAATTTTATAGAGGACTAAGCAGCTCGTCAGCAGCGGCGCGTACCTGTTAATAATTATTCTGTATCGTTGCGTATCATCGGACAGGGGACGATGTTTGTGACGCAGAAAATGAACTGGATTCAAGTGGACGCGTATGTACGGCAAACTGGTACCTACGGTAGTCTAGTTATAATGGATATAGCAGCGGATCGTTAAGAAAATGGTCTTCCTAAATGTTGAACAAGTCCAACGAAGATTGTAGATCCTTCGTTCAGACTCGATTAAAAAGGATTTAGTAACATGTAAATATAAATTGCTCACAGTGATGTGTTCTAAAAATCGTTCTCTTGCCGTTGATTGTTATTAATACGTCGATATTTAAGAAGTAAAGTTGTGCTTGTACAGCGGAACGATTATTTGAAATATTCAAGCGATCGGGTATTATTTATTTCAATAGTGTAGGATTGTACTCGCAGCCTCTTTATTTGTCTTTAATATATCGTAATCTCCTTGCGTATAAATAGAAAACTTGATATAAAGGTAAACTAGATACAGCTTTAACGGGGGCTTGTAAACCTTCTTCCCTGCGTCGTTTCTGCTTTCTCTCTCCTGTAAGGATCGCGGCGGTAGCGTTGGAGAGTAAGATTTTTATTACCGCCGTCCGAAACGCCATTAAAAATTAAGGCGTCGACACGGCCGAGCAATGTTACGCTGAAAAATAATTCAAACCGTCGACGGCAGTATCAAAGAGCGTTTAAGACCGCTTAATTCGACTTGCTTCGGAGCGGCACCGTCAGCTGGCGCAGCAGGTTGAGAGCAGGAGACGTTGACAACCCCTTACTAATGTCCGTAATTCCTTATTCCCTGGGGACCATTTATAAAATGCCACCGGCTGCTTGTCCGCCGGGATCCCGGCATAATTTGTTTGAAATTTGGTCCGCGGATTACAGAAAGTGTAACACCTTGATTAATATTGCAACTAACTTCGAGAGGTGAGCCCAGGCTGAATTACGAAAAGTGCCTGGCGAAACGTTGCCCGGACACGTTTGATTTGTGCATTTCCCTGCTTTCACATTCGTTTTCGCATTGTCCCTGTTGCGGCAGCTACATATATTGCTGTCAATTATTACATTGAGCCAGTTTTCGCCAGATGTTGCGAGGCAATGTTTTTTTTTCGTTACGCGTAGTCCAAGTGCGAACGTCTATGAATGAAAACCAGGAGAGGACTTCGAGATGTTCAATTACAATGTTACGGCCAATTTTAATTCACCTTTTTGGCGACAACTGGAAGGCTCGTTAAATCGTGGCCAATTACGATTTTTCGCGAACAATTATTGCACCGTGCCGCCGCGTCCGGAACATTTATTTCATTATTGAATAAAAAAATGTTAAGTGTTATCGCGTATTAAAAGTTCGTAATTGGCGACCAGCCAGGTAGTAGAGCTGAAGTTTCCCTAAGTTACGATACACGAAATGAATATAAAATAACGTGGCCGATGATAGCACCGGTCGATTACTATTCGCTACATGCAGTAACTTTGAGCCGGCTATTTATTACTTTACCCAGTCGCTTTACGGCATTTTCTGTCTTACGATAAATGTTACGATTCAATTATTTATGACTGTACCGCCGTGTATCCCTATGCTAATAAGAGGATGATCGTGGATATTTGCAGGATATATTTAATTGCGTCCGCGAAACTATCAACGTGTTACCAATACGCGAACACATATACATACGCACGACCCAATCGAAAACACTCGAGATTAAATATTAAATAATTTATTCGGTCAATACGTTTTCCCGACTTTCTACAAGTTTCTTCGACGTTGAAAGCTATTTCGTGGCAAACTGAACGCAGTAACGTGTATACGCACCTATTTCGCCACGAAAACGATTCAACAGCAACGATAAATTATAATCAAAGGAACCAGGGAAAATCAGCCAGGATCTTGCGGTTCTTTGTAACTCGACTCCACGGTAACTTGTTCGAGGCTCCCTGGGCAAGAACGTTCCTTCGAGTGTCCGCGTTTCAGAGGAATGGTAAATTGTTTCCACGGCGTGTCTCCCTTTAAGACAAGAATCAGTGAGAAATTACCAAGTGTCGTACCATCGACGTACGTGACTCGGCGAGTTTAGAATCATTTTAAACGTGGAAACGGATCCCCCGTGTGCTCCGGTCGTCCCCGAATATCCCGCGAAGCTTCAGACGAAAGTCTTTCACGACCAATCGATCGTATAGAGCCTCGCCTAAATTTGCACACCGATCGTTCGATCCTCTTCGAATTTCTGCTCGTGAAAGTCAGGCGAAGCGTTAGAAGGAAGAAAGAAACGACGATGCGTTTGCGATTGGAATGTACGCCGTGGCGAATATGTGATATATGATAGAAATGATACGAGGGTGAGCAAGACTGGATGGGACAAGGTCGTCCCCATGAGCCACTATCCCAGCGTGTATTGAAATATTTTGCAATGGAATTCCCATAAAAGGCAGCTAGGACACGAGTGAATGAATGAACGGGCGACCGGTTTACACTCGCGCCCACGGCCCTCGCGCCATTGGGATTCATAATTCTTTGGAGAAACTTTTTATCGGTATTTTCCACCTGTACGCACCCTGAGACATAGGGGCTCGTTCTGGACATATCTCACCGAGGTCAAATCTTTTTCCAAGCTTTTTGTTCGGTCTTTACTTACGGCGGCGTTGAAAAATAGAGGGCCAGGAATGTTGCAGTCAGCTTCTTTTTTACACGATTTATAGAATCAACGTTTACGATGAATTTATTATTACAGACTGACCAAAGTAGGATTTGTGGAGGTTTTTCCTTTTTTAATAGAAAGGAGTAAATTGTTTCCAGAAGGCAGTTGTTATTATCCTGCGGATTTAAATTACGGGTGATACACGTAAATCGTGATCGAAGGTGGATATTTTCCACATTGAAAGTTAATACTGTATTATTAAACATTAATAATACAACTTATCTCACATGATTGTATATTAATTGCATATTAAAAGTTCATATAATCGTCATATTAATTAAAAGGACAACCTCGCCAATATTTTAAATATTCTAATACCAACTCAGAGCCACCGCCAATCTTTCACGCTGTATGTATACATGCGGGTAAAATTACAATACTCAAACTGCGAACAAATTACCGAGAGCGGACCAACAAAAGCTGTAATTATCCCAGTAGAAATTCTCACTTTCAGCGGAGATATGCTCGAATCAGAGAAAATCGGCAGGAACGTTGCATCGAATTGATTTCTTTCTAACGTGCGATTTCTAGAAATGAATCGAACTCCAGTGTATTGACGAACCGCAGCCACCACACATTTATCGTATACAGCCATCGTAGACAGAACAATGTTTCGGCTTTTATCGAATTCTGCGGTGAAGCATCACGATTGCAGTTTTAATCAACGTTCTACCAGACTCGTTTTGTTATCTGTCATTGAAACAAACGCGAAAGCGTTACAGAACCTTCGATTGCGATAATCGCATTGATTGTTTACAAACCAGCCGGTGCGTGGCAGCAATTAATTCAGTTCGAAATCAAAAGCCTGGAAAAATTACATGCAAGGGAAAAGGGCGGGGCACCGTGTGCTACCGTTGAACGTTAGGGAGGCTCGATTCAGGGAAAATTCATGATAATGCAATCGACGGCTATACCGTGAAGAGTGATACAAAGCCTATTTATGTTATAGGTACGTCAGGTTGATAGTGTGAGACGTGCAAAATGTTAAAATAGTAAAATACATAGAAAGGTTTTATGAAAGTCGTTTGTTGCTGAAAATATTGATTGGGATTCTTTGAAGAAACTTCTTCCATAAAGTTATGCCACAGTGGCTGCACTAACAGAATTTGTTAGGCTTGGAATAGGTGTTTGGAAAATAGTACATGCTAGTGCAATATTGATAGTTTACTGAATGATTCATTTACATCCATGTGCACAAGCAAAGTTGGGACAATGAAGTTTATTTAGCATTAGTTGAATATAATTAATAGGAAAAACTCGTTTATTGTGTTAATAATCTTATAAAGGGCAGAGAATTGTTTTGGAAATACCATTTTAAATACTCTGTTTTACTCCCTGTGCTATCTCCTGTTTTATGCTTTTTTACCTTAATTCGTTCATCGATCTATAATACATCAGTTCGTCGTCCATTATGAACAATAAAATGCATAAGCGATAATAATAATAACAGATAACACGTCAATGTCCTTCGATGCTATCGTTCCGTGGAATATTATTTTATCTACAGCACCATTGTAAAATGCTTTATTCGCGATTATGTATTTTTATTAGCTACAATATTTTACGTCGATTACATTTCCGTTTATTTTAATCGTTTACACGGTTCCCTTAGAAAATCTAATAAACGATAAGCTAATAACCAGTCTTCATTACCTTATCCAGGCACGTCAAACTCTTCTCAGAAGCAGTAAAGTGATTGCTTTATTTATACCATAGAATCGCCAGGAGTGGCTTAATATTTAAGTTTCATCGAGATCTTCCCTGCGTCATAGGAATGCGCATCGCGTGTTTCAGCGTGTTCGAATTCGACGTGGACCATTACCGGCGAAGTTGCTACAAGTTCACTGAAAAGTACGTATTTACCTTTACATAGGAATCGAATCGATCGTCTTAATGGGGCAATCTTTCGGGACCCCGTACAATCTTGCCTGGAACTGGCAAAGAAACTGTTTCGTATGCCTTCGACGCGAATATGTATTCCCTTATACACCGGCGAGTAATTCTCTCATCACGCAAGCTTGCGATGTAATTTCACCCAATGATTTATGACGGCTATAATGACTGAACGAAGGTCACGATCCCGACCAGATCTTTCTGGAATCGATCGAAGAGATCCGAGTCATGCCGACCGTGCCACAGTGTTTCACGCGAACCAGAAAACTCTACTTATTGCCGTTTTTCTGTATTTAATTCGCTCTTGATAAAATCGTATTCGGAGAAGTCATATAAATTAGCTCGAGGTTCCTGCATAACAAATGTTAAGGCACACCAGGGGAAATGCTCAGGCAATCTTGAATACACCTTCGGCCGATTAATTGGACCATGGTTATTAACATAAATGATCTTCTCACGCGAACGTATTATTATTTAGTACAAGGGTGGGCTATAATTTTTGTATTCATTTAATTAATTGCACTCACTTATTTTTGCATATATGATATTTGTCTAATTTGATGAAAATGTAAGGATTGCTATATTTTACAAGAAAAATACTCGGTTAGAACATTGGTAACTTTGTTTCATCATCGTGTTCTTATTTTAAATTCAGTGGTGGTCGTGGTATAAACTAAAGTTTAATTAATTGTTTGCTGTAATATTTTGAACACTGGTGGGATGTATCTTTTCGCATAAACAAGCTAATAGCAGTAGCCAACAGTAAAAGACTCGTTGTTCTCCACTTTGTGGCGAAACTGAAGTCAGCCTCGGTCTCCTAGTATATTTTCCTCACGATGCCCCGTCGGACCAGTTTTTATGACCGAGCATGAGCCATAGTGCGCCAAAGATGAACCTGTTAGCGCCACCCTCTGCGTCGAACCGGTGTACCTTGCCACTATTTTAGCCAACCGTTTAGATGAAAAAAGAAAGCAACAAGTCGAAGGTAAGAGTATCGCTGCTTAACATTCTGTGAACATGGAAGCAGTTTGTAATATCAGACTCATACAAGACTTGGGCCGAGTTCTGCATTGTAATCAGTAGATGTGAGAACTTAAATAACTAAGTAGAATGCTTTTCATTCTTTCGGAGTATTGCAAAGCTTTCTGCATGGACCAATGCCAACAAACTTGACAAACTTGAAAAAACGAAAGAAGCTTTTCACAATGGACAGCCCTGTTCTTAATCCCAACACCGGGCTATCCTATATTAATTAAATGAATAAAAATCGCCCTACATTCAAATACTGGAAACAGCTGCCACGTCTCTAAAACTGCTTGCACTGTCCAAGTTAAGAGCACTGTTAAGAGAGAAATTCCTCCGAGTTAATAAAGGGCACCGAATCGACGTGCACGTGTCTGCATAGTGCCGATGACGCGCAGCCATACAGCCCGATAAAAATTCTCGCAATGCAATCAACCGGCCCTGCCTAGGATCGCAAAATTGCGAACACCGAGGGTAAAATGCCACCGAATGGGAGTGACCCTCTGCACGTACGTGTGCACGCAAACAGGGGCGGGGAGGTGGTGTCCCACACTTTCGCAGCAAGCAGTTAATGGAAGCTTAGAGTTTGATAGCCTTGAGTATGTACCGCGACTGACCGTGCTATGGCTGACCGATTCTTGGTCTCTTGGGCTCGTCCAACTTGACCGCTCTTTACCTCTGGAGTTCCAACCGCCTCTCTTTACCCTCCTGACCAATCGAACATCCCCCTCTCCATCCCCATTTCTCTAACTCACTCCTTTCCCTGACTACCTCGTTGATTCCCCACTCTGGACGCTGGGGCTACAGAGACGTCGCTGATAGTGTTCCACGCGAACACAGAGAATATTCGCTTCTGTCAAATTGGCTAATTGTGAATTACGAATCAGTTGCCAGAGGGACGGTGAACGCGTCGAAAGTTATGGAAGATAGAACGCACTCGTCCCAATTAGCATTCTACATAGTTTCCACTTTTATTATCGGGGAATATCTTGCTTCTCTTTACTATGTCTCGCAATTAGTCGCATAAATTGTAACCGTAAACTTCGGGATGCGTGCAGATCAAGGACGAAATGATTAAAACCACCACCGAAACCACTGTCCTCTGTCTTTCAGCTAGATAGAATTAATGGAAATTCGCTTTAAGAAACGGTTACAGAGAAGCGTGCGGGAAAACTTAACTGTGACCAAGCAAGCAACGCTGTCCCAACACAATTTCAGACCGATGAGAGGAAGGATACTTCAATGGCGCGCAGAGAGGAAGCGAGAGGAATATATAAGGGGTCTTTGATCTGTACACCCCTGCTGCAAGTTCCTGGTACATGGCCGGTCCGTTACTCCAGTCACTACCAACTACTGGAGTAAATAGTACTATGGTCACGTGTTTGTTCAGATCCGGACACAATTTACCATCGTCGGCGGTGTCTATAACTGGCGGCCGCGCTAGGTGTTGCGACGACCAGCGTAAAGGACACCGTGGAAGGGACATTTGGAAACTCGAGATTATGTTCGCAAACGTATCTCTTCGTAGGTCAATGTGAACGGCGATTGCACGAGATGTAGGAACATATTCATGATCGTTCGTGATTAAATAGAAATCTGATGAACGTGATTCATGAAAAATAATGACTTACTGGAATGAAAGTACACGCATGTTAATTCCTAAATAAAATTGCCATTTTGGTTATTTAAATTTAAGCCTTAGAAATTATTGGAATTTCAACCTGTTTACTGTAATATTCATTAAGAAGATACGTTATCCAAATAATACAGCAAAGAAAAATAATAATAATTATGTAAACCTACGGATAGCATTTCATGGCTTCCCCCAATTCTTATTTCGCGAGATAAAATCGCCAGTTTCGCGTTCAACAAATAAACGGTGAATTTTTCAGATTTCCATGCAAATTTTCTGTAAATGCTGAATTTACATTTGCACCACTTTGGAAACATCGGAACGCCGGTTTATTCGCGAACAAAAATATTGCACGAACATTTCGATTATTCGCTGCGCCAGACAGCGACATTCTTATTAATTTCACGATGAATTTTGTTAACATTCAATGCAGTACCACTATTGAAAAATTCTTCTATCATCGATAATTCGATAAAGTGCACGTAGCCACTGGCCGGTTAACAATGTGAAATCGAACAATACAATTGTCGCGTGAAAGCGTATATCTACTGCAGTTGCTTTGAAAACATCGAATAAAAAATATTGACACAAATACGATCGTGCCCAATGGAGGACGGCTTTTAAGTAAGTATATTTGGCATTCTAGAAACCACAAATACCGTGTTCCTTCTTGACAGCCATTGGGTACCGAAATTCTGAACGCCCGTTCGAGTACACTCGAAAGATCTCGATTCCGCTCAAGGTGCATCGAGGACTCTTGTAAAATCGCCTTCGAATCTATTGGGGATGAAATCAAATAATTACCCAGTTGCCTGCACTTCGTCATGTACACTGGACAAATCGTAGCAGTAGCGTGAAGTTTAAAACCCGCCGAGGAAAGATTTCAGTCGTGATTAAGCCTTTCATACTTTGCTTTATGTTACCAATTTTAAAACGTTGGAGTAACGGACGATAATTGTCGGTTGTTCGAAGTTTCGATCCTGAACAGTTACAGGGTGTTTCAGCTAGAGGAGACCACCTAAATATCTCCCTTTTTTCTGACATAAAAAACGTATTTTTTACGAGCATTTAAATGGCTTCAATGAAGAAACGCCTTGAAAACCAAATTCTTTTTCCAGGTTATTTTTTGTTTTTTTCAAGTCCATTGGTATCTTTTTATCCGGGACACGTGCATTTCCTTTTCTTGCATCTTGTATCGGAAGCAAAAGTGCATTTGGGTACGCCTGTATCATGGTCACCAAATGATCTGGAAAACCAGTAATGCGATAAAATTGCTGCAATTGTGTGTGAACTTACGGCCCGTGTTATAAATGTTCAAATTGACGTCCGTTAGCAGGCTTCATTGAAGCCATTGAAATTGTATCGTGAACATTTTCGATGTCACTAAAAATAAAGGAGACATTTAGATGGGCTCCTGCAGCTGAGACACCCTGTACAACGGTCGATGAATCGCGTGACTATTGTTAATACGATAAGTTCGTTGCAAGGCAGTTCTAACGAGGCAGTAAATAAGAGAAAACTGAGAAAACATGGGACAGTAATAAAAAGAACAACGAGGTTATAAATAACGGTTATGACGGCGGGAAAGAAGGAGGTAGTAGGCCTTGGTTAAATCTGGAGATCCTTTCGCTTACAAATTGGCGGTCGAAAAAGAAAACAAACGAAGAGGTTAAAACCGATCCTAGTAGAGGTTCACCGGTTCTGAAATGCCGGAGGGTAAGCGACACTTGGAGAACTTTCTTAGTCATGCGAGAGACACATCGCAAAAGTTCTGGCAGTAATTCGACAAACAAGAAATTTGCTTAAAGTGTCCCCAAAGCGAAGGCATTTTATTGCACGATTTACATTAGCTTTGCATATATTATTCCATGGTATCTGTACTTTCGATATCGCGAAGTATGCGGTTCGTGCAAATGATTCTTGTTTCGATTTTTCTTCCATTAAATGACGGGACTTGTGTGGAAGTTGCTTAATACTTAATCGACCGGCAATTTTGCAATAGAAATTTAGCCCTTTCGCCGGTAGAAATCTGGTCTTTTAAACCGGACGACGAAAATAACTGCTATTATAAACGTAGCTTGCTAAAAATTTGCAGAAACTTTCAAGGCATCGTATCAATATTTCGCGTCGAATTGGACGATTAATGTGTTAATATAACTGCAAGACTACCTACACGTAAATATATGAACGATAGCGTAAAATCTAAATACCATTCTGCGCGATAAAAATCTGTTATGATATCACGCGCAAATGTGGCTCTCTTAGTCATGAACGGTTTCTCGAAACGACGAGATATTGTAATCGTAAATACACCAATATGCAGCTGTTGGATAGAAAGAACTGTCTCTTAAAGCAGAGTACTGATGCGTCCTTTAAAACGCGTACTATGGTTACAAATAGGGTATTGTAATGTTACGGTGCTGCATCTCTGAAAAAATAAGTATCGCCATAATCCGATATAGTTCGTACTAAAGCTTACGACTGTTCAAACAACTTCGCATCAATTTTATACACAAGCTCGTGCTCCATTTTTATGAGCAATTATTATATTTCCTGTTGCAGTAAGATATTCCCGAATACGGCTTATGTATATCGTTCACCTACGTATGTAATAAAGAAATGATTTAAAATCGTGACGCATAAATTTTCAGTAAATTTCATATGCTTCTAAAGAAATGGACTGTCAAATTTATCGTGATATTCTGTGGAATATCAATTTGTCATCAACGTAGAACAAAAGTAAGCATTAAATATGAGGCAACTCTCTTACTTAGAAAAAGGCTGAATCAATATGGTGCCAAATTAAAGGTGAAGTTTCAAACTCGCGTGATTTTAGCGTTATCTCATAAGCCGATAACGAAAGGTAATTACTAGTTCCAAAATAATTGAATACAATGAAAGACGAATAACTTTCAAAAACCTTGCACGCGTAACTTAAAAAAATGTATTATGTATAAGAGAAAAGCTAATTGAAAATCTCACGTAAACCAACGTCTCCACTCAACTCCATAAATTTCACCAATTCTTAAGAAAGCAAAATTTGGCAAGCACTTTCTGCACACTCTACCATTCCAGAAGAAAACAAGAATCGCCCTTTAACACTAGAACTACCAAGGGGGGTCAAAATGACTTTTTTGGCATTTCTTATAATCATTATTCATTTTCAGTACACCTTGTCTTTTAAAATTTTATATGACTTTTTCTAAAATAGGCAAATAACTAATTCTGTAAAAAACTTTCCCTTTTTTTTTGTCTTTTTGATATAAAATGTTATGCAGTATACCTCCATATACCGAGATGAGTCATTTTGACCCCCCACGGAATATAGGTAAACTTGTGATTTTTGAAGTTTCTCATATTACTTTTGTATAATTCAAATACATTTTTAGAAAACTAAGTATATTTTCGTACATTTACATGTACAAAATTCATGAAAATTCATTCGACATATCATGAAAGCCAGTGTAAGAACACCATTTTCTTTGATACTCTGCAATAGTGTTATGAGGCATATCAAGCAGATATTAGGCACTGAAGCAGAAGCCCGCCGAATTCAGGACACCGACTGGACTCTATCGTTAGCAGAATTAAATGCATTTATAGAAATTTTATATGCCCGTGAGGCATACGAAGCAAAGAACCTCAAGTTTTCCTATTTATGGTCCAAGAAATGCGGTCCTGCATTTTTCTCTAAAACAATGAGCAGGAATAAATTCGCCTAAATTCTTCGGGTACTTCGTTTTGATAAGAAAAATGAAAGAAGCCAACGATTGCAAAGAGATAAATTTACATTAATTTCACAAGTGTGGAATAAATTCATTGAAAATAGCCAAAGTGTCAAATAGCATATTGTACTAATAATAAGACGAAGAATATTTGTGGTACATGTCATAAACGAGTCTGTGGTACTTGCTCTGCTAAAACAATTGTAACTTGTAAAAAATGTCTTTGACTTTTAAGCGTAATTATTTTGAAAATTATTGTTATTATCTTATTATCATTATTCAGTTTATATTCAATTTTCACTCATAAAATAAGAAAATATAAAAAAAACGTAAAAATTGCTATGTCTTTCATTAAAAGATTATTAATTTGAAAAACAAGTCATTTTGACCCCTTCGGTAGAAATAGGTATACGTCAATCGCCGGTAGTTCTAGTGTTAAACGAACAACCACGGACTATGTAAACCCTTAAACCCTTGAACGCGTGCGTAACCCGAATTACAGTCGCTCAACCCGCTCGTCTCACGGTCCGTCGTCATGAATCACTTTATATAGAGCGACTTAAATTCTCTATATCCGCACAGAGGCCGTCCATACATCAAAGCCCGAATATCGCGGCGATCGGCGTCCGTGAGGTCCGCCGCGACGCGGTGCATCGTCCCCGAAGTTGCGTGCACCGTGTGCAGTGGTGCATAACGTGGTCGAGCATCTCCCAGGTGGGGAGAACGAAAGAGCACAGTGTATACGTACACAGCCGCCGCTGGACATTCGTAGCGGACTAGTGGGACTCGGCTGGAAAAGGGACCGGGTTGGCTGGGTCTCTGTTATAAGAGATCTTTCGCGGAGAAGGGATCGTCGTCGTCTGTATAACGTTGCAACGAGGAAGGGATTGCGCGCGAAGGGGAAGCCCCGATCCGCAGAGGGGCACAGAGGGACACTGTAGACAGAGAAACGGAGCAAGGGAGAAAGTGGGATGCAGTGACGGTTAGAAAGGGACGGTGGATGCCGAGATAGAGCGACGAGGAAAGACGGTGTACGCGCGACGGAGACACAAGAGAGGCCTGCTAGGCTCGCCTTCGTCGACTGCCGCGCGGCGCGCTAGTTTCGGCTTGCCGCTCCGACGTGACGGACGGTCTTATCCAGTGGTCGCCGGTTTCCACGTGGACGCGGCTTTCTCCGGCGTTTCGTAGTAGTTTCCTTTGTTTTGATCGCGTGTGTGAAACCGGCTGAACGTTTCTAGTGGAAATTCGGTGTGACAGTGAAAAGGCGACGACGGATCTCCTGTTCGGTTGTTTCTCATTCACGCCGCGTGTACACACTCGGCTGAGTTCTTTCTTCTTGTGCAAGTACGACACGCGAAAGGAGCGCGCGTTTGTGCGACGCGGACCGCTGGTGTTCATTTCGAATCTACGCCACAGCATTTATTTACCTCGATTTGGATTACCTGAATTTCGCAGCAGTGGACGCGTCGGGTCTCGCGTGGGGAAGGAGACTCTGTGCGAAGCTCGACGATCATAAAGGTGCGTCTTGCATTCGTACAAGTGTTATACCGCGGCCGAGCGTGGAGTTGCAGTTAAGGATAAACATATCACTTGCGGTTACTCGTAGAATTGTATGAAAATTTGTATCAGTGACACACGTTTCTGGTATGCGATCGGTATCGAGGCTCTTCGTTCGTCGTGTCAAGTTGTTGCTCTTGGTTTTTCGTACCGGTGCTTCGTTTTGAAGTTTCTTCTGCAATTGCTTTATCGAGCGACTGTTCGATCGCGTGTACTGCACAAAATGGCGTTGCTGATCCACCGAACCGTGGTATCGTAACTCGCGAAAGCTAAGTACCGATTTCGGTATCGTTTTGGAGAAAATTCTTGACTATTATAGAGTGCACGCGCTTCTTTGTCGTACCTTCAAACATGTCCCAAAGAAGTATCGATATTTGTGACGTTAGTTTGAATGACGTAAAAAACGATATACCTTTTGTCATCGGTAATCTCGAGTGACTATTCAAACCCTGTGACATGTGTAACCTCGACTAACCTATGTACCTATATACACATATATGTACGCGTACCGTACCCAAAGCATCGATTCCACATACATATTCGACATCGCATTGGTTTGATGGTGCATAAATATGCACGCCGTGTGTTGCGTGGAATTGTTTTCAGCGTGAAATTGAACCGTCGGTGTATGTATTTTATAACAGACACGTCTCCATTTTCCGCAGCAGATGGTGTTCAGAGAATTTCCGATTTCAAGGGACAGTTTGTTTGAACCGGCGACCGTTAGCGGCGTCGCGATGTTTTCAGTGAGCGTATCGGGTATACGTGTTCGTCTCGCGAGTAGTGTCAACAAACTGGGCGGTTCATTTACTCCGTTCGATGGTTTATACGTGGTACATATGTATGTGCAGTAACTCGTAAAAATAAAATAACAAAAGGGAGGATAACAAATAGTAGTCGCGGCGAGAGGAACGAAAGAACAGTGGGCGACGATTTTCTTTAGTGACGCAACTTCCGTTTAGCCGAATAGGAAAATGGTACCGCGCGGATAAAAATTTAACGTCGGCGCGGTGGAAAGAATTTTAAACGAATTTCACAGAGTCCCTAGAGGATTAAAGTGTTATTTCACGGTGCTTGTTGTTTTATCATCGAGGATGTTATTTTTCCATCGTGAGAGGGAAAGAGCGAGACGACGGGGCCGGCGAGGAGGCGGCAGGGAGAGGGTAAATGATAGATGCGATATTTATTCGCATTAAATCAACGACGACGAGGCCAGATCGTACGGAGGCCCAACGAGTGTGTACATCCGTGAATACTTGTACGTTTTCTCGGTCGCTGAAATCCTTCGCGCCACTCTATTATGTCGGAACGAGTTTCTCAGTTTCGAAAACCAGTTCTCGAAAAAATGTTTTCCACCGTGCAACCAACGAGCTACCGCGGAAGCAGCGTTGGAATTCGTCAGACGATGGGCAAACTTTTCGCTCGGTATACGACGTTTAAAGCGGATAGACCCCGGCGCCGAAAGAATGCCGTGTTTCGTTGCCCTTTAAACGCGGAGTTTTATGAGCCTGGCTGCTCGAGCATTATTTTAGGGAGATCGTATCATTGCGTACCTTTTGGGGGAGAATTTGCATCGCGTTTCGACATCCAAGAAATCCAAGAAATCGATTTTCCCTGAAGCTTTATCGCGGAAAATGTGCACGCAGGGGTGTTGTAAAATTATATTTTTAGAATTGTTTACGTTATGGGATATACACTGTGCACGGGCAAAATATAATCGACGTAGACGTAGTGGTTACACGTGATAGAGATGGTTTCGAGGGATGTTGTATTTAATATTGTATGTATATACGGCGCGTCATATACGCAGTAAAATTAAGTTAAAAAAAAGAAATTCTGTACTTTTTTATTATTTTTGTTATAATACTATTAGCAGTGTACTCGTTCAAATTTACTTAATACTTCTACAATAATTTCGGAGAAAATGGGTCATGAAGCTGCGTAGGTTTTCTATATGGCTAGAGATCGGGTTGCGTATCTCTTTACTAATAATTTGATTAAAATTGTAGAAAAGTTTGGAATATGCAGGCTAATTACATTGTGAACCCGTTTTTGAACCTCATAAAGGTTTTAAAATCGCAATAAACTAATTTAGGCTTGTATGTTTTATTGCCAATTACTTGCAGGCATTGAACGTCTATGCCTTTCTTTAGGAATAGCTTTTATGATTAATTTTAAATAGACTGGGAAAGAATACAGTATCCTGTGTGCGCGTCAAATGGGGAAAACCATTATGGATTGGTGAGTCGTAGAAGCAACAGTGTTGAGTAGTTATAAATTATGCCATACTATTCAAATTCACGGAACACAACGTTTGTAGTGCAATAATTAATTACTGAAAATTTCATTAAAATATATAAAACAGAAGCAGAGTTTAAGATCTGTCTAAGGTTTTCTTTGATGAAACGGCGGTAAGTGAAATTGAGGTGGTTAGAATAATTAGGTGTTCAGTGTTCAGGCATTTTTGTTCTAGTTAAGAAAGTATGACGTGTATGATATTTTTCGCACCGAACTTGCTTGAGTTTTATATTGACGATTTTCTTCGAAACCGGGCATCAGATATTTTTCATACCTGATAAGTTTAGTGATTGCGTAGAATAATAAATATAACAGAAGTTGTGAGTTCAATTAAATTAGTAACCGCAACAATGACCGTTTTATTGTAAAATATAAAGATATTGAAACACGATTTCGAATAATTTCAACGAAACCTTAAAACTCAGATACGAATAAAATATTATACTTTATATAATAACACTGCGATAAATTTCCCCAATTATGTAGCCACGAGGTCACCAACTTTTACATTTGTTACACAATTATTGAAAGTTCAGAAACGTATAATACAACAACAAATAGCATAATTCGAAACTTCCAACCAATTTCTGATAAGCCATCAACTAATTCCTGTGCTAGACCGTGGCTTATCCAGTGTCCTTGCCATTTATGAATCGCCATTTTTTACTACTCATTCAACATGTATAGTGTAATTCAATGAAACTGAATTTCTGTTGAAAATGCTCTCCATTTTTGGGGTAAATCTTTTTATCTCCTGTTATCAATCGGTCGATTAGAATGCGTGCATAGGGGTACCACAAACTTTCGACAACTGATAAGATTTCATATGGGAAAATCGCGCGATTAGCGTGGGCCGTAGTTCTTTGCGGTTACGTCGAACTATTAGCAGGCGGTCACTTTACTTTATTATAGGCTGTGTACGTAGTTTCTACGGGTGCTTTGACCCCTTGTCTTAGTCCGCATGTTAACGAGGCTTCGTTAATTACACTTCGCGAGATTACGACAGGGACAGGTGGCCGACGATTATCCATTATCCGTCCTAGAAACGTTGCTCGAAACGGATACGACCAAGCATCGGAGATAACTGTTGATTAATACACTCCATTCGTGACGACGGAATCGATGTCCAATTGACCCAGTCCTGCTTGGTTTATCTGTCAAACGGACAAAGACGAAAAGGAAAGAAATAACAGGCTTCGTACCGATTCCATCGTTTCCAACCTGGCACCGTTCGCTTCCGTCCAAAAATTCGATTCCTGTTCTGCAGCGGGCCATTATGTATTTCCAACCTAGACGATAAAGAAAAGGAAATGCGTATGTATTCGATTCCAAGTTGTCGAAAGTGGATAAAATCGAGTAAAATCGTTACTTTTAATCTTGCCACTTAATTCATGGTCAAACGTTTGTCAGAAATATATTTCACTGTTTCCTTTCACCAATTCGATATTTGTCCCCGAGCACAAACAGATCTCTACCCCCGTGTAACGAAGGAGGAAAGGGAAACGCGTATTGAATTTCAGGGTGTCGAAAAGTAGGCAAAGATTCGTGAAAACCCCCGTGGGCATAATGGGACAGGCGTATGGTAAAGTTGAGCACGACAATAAATAAATAGGACGGTAAAACGCTGCTGGGTGTACAATGGCGACAACGATGGATCGCTCTAATCCACGAGAGCAGCTGGTACGTTCTTAATTCGGCCTCTCGAGAGTGCTGGCTCGAAAGTGACAAAGGCTAATTTTACGATGGAAAGAAACTCGAGTGTTAAATGCCCCAGCTAGTTCGCCCGACGCGAGTACTCTATTCTTTTTCTTGTCTTAATCGAAGGAGACGTCGATTTTTATTAGGGTAATATATTCTTCTACAATGCCCGCGGAATTATCGATCGCCGTTGTTTCTGCGTCGTGTCCTGCTTTCCCTCGTGCCTCGAACTTTTGTCTCTCTGCCCCCGGACGAACACTTTGAAACCAAAGTGGCCCTTTTCGAAAGACGCTGAATCTCCATTGCAGCCTCTGATGAAATTAAAAGCACATGTCGTTGAAATAATTGTCGTTCGAGTCTTATCGTAAGCGGGAACAACGATGTCGATTTGAAAATTAGTTGCAACAGTGTACTGCGAACGGGTACACTTTCTTATCAGTTGTGGTATTGCAATGGAAAAGTGCTATGTACTTGCAGGATTCGTTGTTGTTTCAGGTTTCTTGTTGTTAATTATTCACAACTGTTCACACGATGGATATGTTTTGTTTTGAATAAGTAATCAAAAATTCTCGAAATGCATTTTGAAAATTTTATAATGTTTTGCTATGCAAATAGTCGTACTAAATAAAATTCGTATTAACCTTGCGTTTTTGTTAAAACCCATTTTTTAATCCAGCACCCATCTAATTATATTACTGTAAAACATCTTTTTAATAAAATGTCTTTACAATAAAGACCTTATTATAATACATAACGTATTATTTCAGCCCGTTCTAGTAGAACAATTTCGACGAAACTGGAATAATACTCATTTTCAATACGCAACTATCCACCTTGTCCACATAATTACATATACACCTTGCCGTATTTCCCTGTGCGAAATCGCTGCGATAAAATGTTCTAAATCAACCGCCCGTAGTTTGTGTATACACGATCGCTGAACTGTCTCATTTGCGCTTTAAACGCTTGTAACAACCCGGCACAATCTGAAGTAAACTCGCCTCCACTGGTATCGTAACCAGAGCATGAAAAAGGCGAGGACCATGCAACACGTGCACTGGTGAACAAAAAAAAAAATGTTAAAATATATGCGCTCGAAGCGTGGAGAAATGTCTGGCGCACGAGCCCCGGTGCCCTGACCTAGCACCGAGTTCCATGAATTGTTCGACGTTCATTGAATGTCCTTTTAACGAAGTTTTCGGCTCGATTAAGAACACCGCCACGATCGATATTTTACGCGCTTTTCTGCTTCGCCTTCTATGGCCACGCAACCTTGCATTCAACATTCTAACGACCCTCCGCTCTTTCGCGTTTTATTTCCGCGTTGACCGAACATGAATAATGCATTTCGTTGATTGGGGATAGATAAGTTGCAACCGGCCGCGATTGATCCTCTGTAGTGTTATATGAAAGACACAGGCGTGCTTTAATATTTATGCGAGTGCAGAGTGTTTCTCAAATCGCGGAAGGCAGCTTGCAGGAAGATAATTCCATAATTCCTCGAGCAAAGGTAAATCGAATTTGTAGAATGAAATTATTTCGTATATCGCCTCGGTCTCGGGGGAATTGAATTTAAACAGTCGAAGCAATTTTTATGGCGATAAAGTAAATGCATTGTTGAATTTTTGCACCGCCTTGGACCGTATCGAATTCTGAAATTGAAACTAAAACCGCGATTAGAAATAACGACGGATAGCTGGGCTTGGCGAACCAATCGAATTGTGCCCACCCAAATAATATGCTTACATAGCAAATATTCGAATTCGATCCCCTTTTGAAATCGGAGCATTATGCGACAAAATTGCAGAAGAAATCGTTCTATGCGAGTAAAGTTTATAGCCACGATCTCGATGTACGAATTTATTTTTAACAATTTTAGTTGCTCCGTAAATAATATTTGTACATATACATACTATACATGCTGGTACTGTATGTATTCATAATTTTCTACTCAAGCAAGCATTATTCCACGAATGTACGACACATATCAACAAAATTTTCAAACATTTTCCGAATATATTCACCTGCTGAATCGCAGCGAACACGTTTCCCCATCGAGCACCAGCAATTTCGCAGAAATGAACTCGACCTTTCGTTGCTACGATATTGCTATCTCCTTCGGAGCAGTATCGCTATGCAAAGAGTTGAAACACGTTGCATGGCATTCCTCGAAGATGATGAAGAGCTGAAAGGTTCCTGAGTAATGCACAAACGTGATACGCGGCGTCCGCTTCATGCGGGAAGAAATAATAAATACTTGAGCGTCGCACGGGCGACCGTAATCGAGGAAACTGCCGGAAATGAAATATTACACGGCGTATTACCGGCTTTAATGGTGCAGAGGAAAACGTGGAAATTCATGGTGTGCAATATGGCGATTATATGCATGGTTTCGCCGGGAGAAAGTCGCCACTTTGCCATTCTCGTTAACATTCATAAAGCATCTCGAGCTAACAGAAATTTTTCTCGTCCCTACGAACTCCTACACTCAACGTTCTTTCCCTTGATCGTTTCGTTTTCTTTATAGGACAGCTCTTGATATTTCTTTCTATTATCCTCTGACACACACGAATACCATCGTTGAGATATTTACGATCTCGTCTGGGGGGTTTGCACGTGGCATCCTAAGACAACATTATAATATATTGTTCTGGATCGGTTTCGTGTCGACGTTGCTTTTTTGGGAAAATACGAGAAAAACCGAATATTGCTTTTTTTGGGGGGTGAAATCATTCACTGTGTAGGATATAGGGCGTTCCGATTGAAAGGACGTCGTAGTTTCGTGCTCGCTTTTGAAACAGGTACAAAATCTCAAATAGGTGGCGCAGAAATTTCTATTGACAATAGGACCGGTGTGTGCACCCGCATATTCTTCGCGTCTACGTGTTGGAAAAAAAATTTGTTGCCTTGAAAAAGCGATTCGAAAATCAGACGTAAAATTCGCGTCGACGTGACTGAAATATGAAATCGTTTCGCCGCTGCGTCTTTTTCATGAGAAACTCGTACAATTTGGCGATACGAGGTGGAATATTTTACATCAAACGTGCATTTCGCGAGCTCTTACGTATTACGCTGTGGAACTATGTGCGGCAAGCTCTCAAAGAATATTATAACGTGGAGATAGAATCTTCTATGACAGGGCTCGGAATTAAGTGAACTTTCGGGCCGATTTTCAGAGGCAACGCCCCCTTTCTCCGGTCGCACGTCTTGGCCCCCGCGATCGCCATGCAGCTCGGGGGTCCTCAGGCTCGTAACCGCGCGGGTCACATTAGGGCGACACTCGTATCAATAGGATTCCACATGGTCCCATATTCCATATCCTGCGGTTCATATGCTACGCGCCTGAAGATCTTCGAGCCGATTGGTGATCGCGGGGCCAAGACGCGCGGTGGGAGAAAGGGGGTGTTGCCTCTGAAAATCGGCCCGAAAGTTCACTTAATTCCGAGCCCTGTTCTATGAGATGCACTCGTATTATTTTTATCGTTTCCTCTTCTCCGTCTGGTTGTTGGTCATTGGGTGTCAATGTTGTCCAATCGAAAAGAAAAACAACTGTATATTATTTCTGTTCTTTAATTTGATAATTATTAGTCGATGATGGTACGGAATATAAAAATGATGAAATTTAATCCCGAGTGAGTGGACATAATTGCCCATAAATTATTGGAAAATATTCTTCCTCGAGCAAAATGTTATCCGCGGTTATTTCACGAACTCTAATTAAATTGCACATAATTCACCATGGTGTACGGGGAATACATCGCGCGATAACGTTATAATTGAATATCGTTCGTTCTTACGTCCAGAGAGTAGGTGACACGTAATTAAATGTAAATTGCGTTAATTGCTTTGTCATTCACAACATAATGCTAGTTTATCAAGGCACGTGCAATCAAACTTACGGGTCCTACCATTTCATGGCATTCTAATTACATATTGCTCGTTCAATTATCAATGTAAACCGCAGCATTTCTGCGGTTCGTATTTCCACGAGGGGGAATTATTTTTCAGATAACCTTCTTGTTAAGTTCAATGGGAAGAAAAGGAAAGGAAAAGGAAGCATTAAAAACTAAACGCCAAGAAAGCATTTTACACAGCGGAGGCTACGAAGTTCATTCCTTTCACAAATATTCCACCCACCGGTAAACGTTTCTCGCTTTCTTCTAGCCCTTTCCAACCTACTTTTATACAATTGAACGTATATAAGAAGAATGGTTACAAAGCCGGTAGATCATTCGCCTTATCAACTAATTTCGCCGTTTCCCCGGGGTCGAACCAACCCCTGTACCTGGGCATTTTGTAAAAGTAAGTTCAAATAAATGTTGAGGCACTTAAAGTAATCCGAGGGCTTGGCGTGGCTTCCCGATTATTAAGCAAAGTCCACGGGATGTGCGACGACAGGAGCGCAAATGGGGATGCGCCGGTGTCCTGAGCGGATTAATAACGTTGAAATTACGTGGCTCTGTCTCTCTCCCCCTTCCTTTATTATCCGCCTCTTCTTCCACCCTTTTCACTTCCTTGTGCTTATCCTTTTCAGTCGTCTCGCCTGTATCCCTTGCTATTCTACGCCTTTCACCCGTTTCACTTTTCTTATCGCTCGCAGCAGAGTCAGATCGTTGGAAATTGGTCCGCGGCGAGGGTGAACCGTGAGAAGTTTGAGCGCTGTTTACTGGATAGGAGCAATTGAAGTGCAGGCGACTGTAATCGCGTCGTAAAAAAAAGTAATAGCACGACCAGCGACGCGTCTACCGCACCACTATTATTACGAGGCTTTCGCGTAGATCGAAGTTGTAATAAATACAAACGTTTTGTTCTTTTCTTTTTTCATTCGTGTCCCGACGATCGTGGTCACGGGGAACGTTTAAAAGCCGGCGTTCCGTAAATACCAGAACTTTAGCAGCTATTCAGACGTAGGTAGCACACTTCATTGTCATTCAAGCGGTTCGCGACAGAGGTCGAGTCTGGAATCCGAGTTCCTTCTGTGTCGCTAATTTTCGTAGTCGAAATACGTAGAATCAGAGTTTTAGAAGTATCGCCGCTGTTGAATCGCGAATTTGAACGTAAAGTACGTGATTGCATGTTCAGTTGAAAGGTAGCAAGGTATGACGTGCGTCACGTTTTATTCCAATCGTGTCTCTTGGCTTGGGTATCGACGATCGTTGCAGCGTTTGTTAAAATAAAAAGATGCTGGAAGACTGAGACGTTGAAACAGTATTAGCAGTTATAGAATAGGGTGACAAACGCTGGAGCACGTGGAGACTGAAATCAATTCGTTTGAAGTAAAATGTAGCGCAGCCGATCTGGATAAGTTTTAGGAAAAAAATTAGTTTATGTAAAATACACTAATTCTCTTTATTTACTGCTGCAAATTATTCGTAAAAAATATTCCCTCGGCGAGAAAGTCTGTTTCGTTGAACAATGTAGGTAGATATACACCTTTTGTTATACATAACATGCCACCTTCAGATTTGGTAACCTAGAAAGAGCACGACAAACATAACCGATATTATGGAACTCCTCTAAGCATTAAAAATATCTACGAGTTCCAGTGCCATTCTGACACTTGTTGCTGATAATTGCCTCGAAACTACAATCCGCTCCTTTCTAAGTCTACGTCCGCACTGCGAAACTTGAGTTCACTTAATTTCACCTTTCTTGTCCATGTTTGTTCAATTTCCTCGTTTCTTCGTTTGCAACAGAATGAGTCACGTGAAATATTGCCCCGATCTCTGCCACGAAGCGCCGGGAATCATCGTATCGGCCATTAACCGCGCAAGAGGAGCGGCGTAGCAAGTGTTTTACGATTCATTCTGCCCCGTTTGATCCGTCTGCGACGGATTTACCGTGCAACCGTTGCCGAAGTCGAGGCAGCCAGTCGCAGAGTCGTTGACCGACATGCTAAGAAGCCCACGCGTATTCTGCACGCATAGCTGACCCTATGTAACCCACGTAACCCCGTTCCGACCGACGAACGAGGAAACGAATGAATGAACGAAGTCAACCGGCCAGCGTATCAACGACGAACACGATCTATCTCGTCCAGTTTCTGTACGTACGGCGGCAGTGCGTTGCTTTAAATTAGAAACAATAACCATTTGCCAAGATTGTGGGAGGTGTTCACCTGGTCCTTTGTTGCACAGCGTCCAAAGTCGTGGAAAACGCGGTTGGATTATAGAGTGCACAGCTGCAGCCACGGTAATAGGTCCCTGCTTTAATTCGGTACGGGGGGTAAGAGTATGCGCTATGGGTATGTTGGTAATCCTTACTGGGAAGGTAAAGTACTTTTTATATCGCTGGATCGTCTTTACGGGGTTCCTATATTCGCTATTTATTTAGGATATTAGTGGTTCAATATTGGAGGTTCTTCAAGATTCACAAGTAAGATTATTTTTTTATTTTTTAAAATGAAATCTTTTATTACTTCAATTCTATTCTATACAAAATCGAAAGAATGGAACGGATATAAACGACGTTTTACCATCTACAGCTTGCACGATTGATCAGTAACATTATTTAACATTAAAATAGCAAATTCATCGGATCAATTTTCAACCTTATAATAGTAGCATTGAATAGCAAATTGTGGCAAGGCAATGACACGCGTTTTATTCCATACCAAATAATTTCATCGAAGAATGTATACAGTTATTGTTGTGTTGACAAAAAATTAAATCAGGAATATTCGTACACGCATGTGTGGAGTCGGCGTTACGTAAAGGAACAGTCGGTGTCGGTGTTCCTTCGTTTAAACGAGCCCCAGCCGACAGACAGCTCGTGTCGTTTTGTTGCCACTGTTTTTTGCCACGCTTTCGAGACGTACACCCGGTATCTCCAGACCCAAGAAGCTTACGATCGTTTACGATTCGTTTTACGACCGACGTTTTGCGAGTAAATCACAGAACGATGATGTACTTAGTGCGCTGCCTGCTATACAGGGTGTTCCATTCTGTGCGTAGGCGGCGGGGAATCTATAACACGAAGGGAGAAAGAATTTTGTCGGTATAGGTCGGACGGCTCAATTCGAAGCTGGCCGAGCTTAAGCCACTGGGCTTAGGGATCTTTCCCCATTTTGTCTCCATTATCGTAGGTCAAAGGCATTGTTAGCTGTTGTCGTATGGGGAGAGGTCTGGTGATTGCATTTGCCTCCCGTGAGAATTGGTGGAGTTCTGTGAATCTCGGTGACCATGTCATTTGGGGGAAAGATGAACTCGGTTATGTACTTGATTTTTCTGAAAGGTTTGATAAACGGATTACGAGATGTAATCGAAGCAGATGCGAAGATCCGTTTTTTGGAACGTTTTGTTCTTTTTTGGCGGGAGACTGCAGATTTCTCTAAGCACTTTGTTTCCACCGATTTTGCGTCACCGAATTTCCTCGATTAAAACGAACAATTGTGAAAATCATCCAACCTACAGCTCTTGATTTTTATGTCTCGATATATACATGGGTGAAGACCATCCACGAAAATATAGTTAAGTACCCAAAGTATGTCGCACCTAATTCATAACCATAACGGCACGGTTGAAACAAAACTTCCAATGCAATTAAAAGCAACGAAACAGATTCCTAACGAATCGCGTTCAAACAAACATCTCTCCCAAAAACCAATTACACATTGTCCTTCATTGAAACTGTCTACACAAGATTCTACTCGACGTCCACGTTAATCTCACTTCTATTCCCGATTATCAAATTTGCCAGACCCCATCGTACGCGATCTCCGTACGAATTTCCACCGCCGAGTTCACGATATCTAATCGAAAGAAATCACCAAGGGGATCACAGGGGAAATCCACTTTATCGGTTCCTATGAAACGCTCACTCGTCATGCTCGCTTTTGTTTGCCGAGGCGTCTCGCGAATTTTATCGTCGGCCGTAAAGGCGCCGGTATAAAAGCGAAGGATACGAGTGTAACGACACGGGAGAACGAAAGGTCCCGGCTACCTTGCTGCTTACACACGCGAACCTGTCGCCGGATACGCGTACACGGGCCAGCTACCATCAGACTTGTCGACATTGTTCCCTAGTAGTCGAGTTACGTGTTTCGCGAAGAAGTTTCGCGTTATTTCTGGAATACACGCGATACACCGTCCCGTGTGCAGAAGCACGCCCCCCGATACCGACTCGCACGCTTCCCGATGGACTTACAAGTATGCAAGTGCATTGCATATGTAAAGGTGATTTCAGGACACCGTGTATACGTTGCACAGAATCTACCGCGCGCGGTGAAACTTCGTGGCGATCTATGGCTAATCATGTAATCGCGAAATTAATGGAGAGTTTCTGCGGAGAAAGGCCACGCCGAGTTTAGCATTGGTGATCTTCGAATGTGACTGTGGAAAGTTCAGGAAGTTGGGTAATTTTAAGATTTAGCCCGGTGCGAATTTTGGTGGCATTTTTAAAGAGCAATTTGGTTGAATTGCATTATCACGAGCTTCTTGGTTTTTCGAGACTGTTGGGGAGTTTCTGAGACATTTGATGTTTATTGCGAATGGCTCGCCAGTTGAATATTATATCGAGCAAGAGATTGTGGATAATAATCTTTGAATAAATATCAATACGGTCAGCCTCGTATTTGAAGCAACAAATTAGGTATACAGTTGCGCTGCATTAATATAAACTAACCAGCGTTCAGTTCTCACCAGAGAATTCAGTAAATCGTATAGCGGAATCGTCTCAGAGGTGAACATTAACATCCATAGTGGTAGGAATATGCCAGACATCATTTAGAGACATTTTAAATTCAACGCGTATCATTCGTTACGAGTAATGGATGCCATTAATCTATGTAGAATATACCGGAGTAGTTTCTAAATGGACGCGGAAGAAAATGCGATTAAACGAAGAGATACGATAAAGGTCATATTGTATGTATTTTACAATTCGTCGCACTTCAGCGGATAAAGTTTAACTATTTCCTATGCACACGATACTTTTCCTATTTCCTATGCACATGATACTTTTTCCATTTCTCATCCAATATATTCTGCCCGTGCATCGACATGTGTACCTGTAATGCAACCAAACGTTGCATTTTATATCTTCGCGCCATTAAGAACTTGACTGTACAATAAATTGTACAATTGCACTTACCTATTTGGTCGCAATTTTATGTACCCGTTCCTCGAAGCAGAATCACCTTAACATTCCATTGCCAATAACGATACGGTGAAGTAGCAATCGGTGCTTTGATATCCCCGTCCGCGGGCTCAATATTTTCTTCTTCATTTTCTTTCGATTTCTCGGAGATAACGAGTCTCTGTTTCGATATTCCTCACCATTATCCGCTTCTGTGTCTTTTATTCACCACTGTAGACTTTGTGATTTTCTGTTGCGACGTTACCCGTTTGATCTTTCGATTTTCTTATCGACTATCGCGACGTCGCCACTCGAAAGTCCATCAATACGATCCTAAGATGCTGCCCACCCCAAGCTTTCCTCGTCCCAGTAGCGTTTCTGGTTCCGATACAATTTCTTTGATAATCTTTACACGGATCCCTCGATCTTTCAGCAGAGAAGATGCTTCCGGTACCGGTAATTGGTTCAGGGGAAATGAACTATTGACAATCGGCTTACAGTGCCAATTATTCATGTTCGTCCTACCCTTCGATGAACATGATTAATGATAACGTGCACCCCTGCGTTGCTGCAAAGTCGTTTTCAATATACCACTCGAATCAGTTCTATTTCTTTCGATTTTGGAACTTCGGCCCTGAGATTGGTTCAGCTTGTCTTCCTATTATTGTATTATTTTAAATTTTAAAGAAAAAATTTTGTTGCTCGAATTACGATGAACATATGCATCTGTAAGTAAAATATTTCTATTTCCTATCCGTATGCACTTTCGCAAAGCAGTGCCGTGACTCTCTACAATTCTCCCCATCGAACGTAATCTATCACGGAAGCGTGTATCATTGCCAAAGTTTCTGATAAACACATCCATCGATGGAACATGCCATCGTGCACCGTAGGAGGCCGTCGGTCGTGACAACGGCAACGTGGAATCCGACGGGCTGACCGTTTGCTTGTTCCGACTGCAATCTAGCGTCATTACCAACATCACAGAGAGCTCGTTAGTCTCATTTATATTCACGTTGCTCGAGTACAACTTATGTTGCGAAGGAGACGAGGAAGTTGGCCTGGACTGTCCTGCGCTATATCGTTCTTGCGCCGAGTGACTCTCTTGCTCTCGCTGTTCCAGAGAGAAGCTGACAAAGTGCTCCCCGGTTCCGGTCTTCCGTATGTTCTTCACGTTCCGTATAAACTTTCTACCCGGGTGGTAATGCTCCTCTTAACGAAACAACCTCGTTGCCGTGACCGTTGTCGTTGGCATCTCGTCGAGATTGTTTCTGTGAAACGTCTTAATTGCACGAGGGCCCCTTTATCCCGTCGAATGCCACTCGTGTTACCTTGGAATTCGATTTTCCAACATGGGAAATGAACAAGGGGAGAGGAAAACGTAGATACACGTGGTAACATATTAGCATTGGTCTATTCATGTGAAAGAGATTTTCGATTATTAGTTGATCGAACATTTTAGTTGCACATTTCTTTACTGTTATACGTGAAAAGTTCTAGAATTAGTGAGAGAATAATATTTGGAGCACGTGAGGTCATTTGGTTAACGGTGTAAAGCGTGATTCAAAGACCTTAAACCTTAAAGTAATTAACGAAAGTTGCAATAGTAGTTTTGGAGTTCGTTGATATTTTAAAATTAGTAGGCAAGAATTTTCTATCTATCGGATTACCGGTTACTTCCCATAACTCTTTTTGCCCATACACTCGTCGAACACCGTCGAGTTCTATCTCAACGAATTTCACACGAGGTAGCTCCGCCAATTGAATTTTCCATGCTCCGTGTACCCGAGCTTTCCGTTGCGAAAAATTCGAAAACGACCGACGTTTACAGGGCCGATAACGCGCGTTCAATTCAACTCCGATCGGATAAAGCCTCGCCGTGCTTTCGTGACCAGCGTCAATACTTCCATTATATGCTTCCTGAATGAAATTGTCTCCATTATCGTTAATCTTTCCGCTCCAATCGCTTACAGTCTAGACTTCTTGGAAACCGCGGACCTAACACGTCCATGGATCCCCAGACCTGCGTTCGTATCAATATTTTCGCGGGGAACGTGGCGCGATTCGTTGCACTGGTTATCGTAAAGTGGCGGCGGTGCCACACGTGCACTTTGATTATTTCACATTCCGCGTGGTGCACGCGTGGCAAACGTTATTGGCCCCTTTGTTCCTGCCCGCTCGGATTTCCCTAGGGCTCGATACAGCTGTAGCTGGTAAAACGTGCCTGGATACCGATTTCGGTGAGCACTTCGGCGAACCAGCGCGCAAACCACGTTAAAATTAACCCTTTCGCTCTGGTATCAAAAATGAAAACCTGTATGCACGAAACGGCGCAGATTTTAGTAACATCGGCGGGCTATGCGTGTAAATATTTGTATACTCTGTTGAGTACGTCACATATGATACGATTTGTGCAAATAATTGCAATGATAATATATTGTTGTAGAGAAAGTTTGCATAAATTTTTAAGGGACATTTGCTGGGTGCCTGTGAGCGTATACGTGTAATGGGTGTGTCGGTAAAAATGGCTATCTAAAATAACTTTGTTACTATTGACTTTGTCAAGAACTTGTTTTATATAAAATGTCTCAAATAGGTTGCACGAATTTTTATTTTCTCGAGATATCTAGGTAACCATGAGGTTTTTTAAAAGCAGCATATTGTATCTAAAACCTTTTCTGCTGGAATAAGTAAGAATCGAATTACATATTTTAAGTGGCAGTTCTTGTTTGACCCACTCTGTATACGTTCCTCACGTCGATAGTGTGAAGCTCGTGTAGTTTTTGTACTGCGTTCTTTTCGTCGTTCATACCGGGTTGAATTAGTCGATGTTTCAACCCCTTGGATATACCCAACAAATATTAAACCTGTAAGCAATGCAAAACTCGTAGAAAATTCGGTGGTGCGAACAATTAAACCGGGCGAGGTACTCGTTTGCCTCGTTAAGATTTCGCGTTACGACGCAGTTCGTCAACACTCGAGCCACGGATACCCTTTCGTAAAGTCTGCGAGTTGCAGAAGCACCCCCGAAATAAGGGTAGCTCTTGCGCGATCCTTTATTGTCTCGAAATGTGCCGGATCCGGCTCAGCCGGTGTTTATCACCAGTGTGCACCCTCGTCGAAACGACGTATCTTGTCGGGGGAGCCAAACTCGCCCTGAATGATGATTCACTCGTGCATCGCGACCCCTCGGAAAAAAATGGCGAGTGATGATGCCGGTGCCTGTGGGTATACACCGTGCCGGCCCACCCTTCGATACGAAACGAAAGGAAACTTCTATTACCGCGAAACTTCCCCGTAATACTACCCTTCTACGTTTGGCCCGTGCGCGATCTTCCCTTGACCCTGTGCGCGCTTGTTTCATTTATTCTGCGCCCTTATTTCGGGGAGAATCGCGTAGATATTGCATCGTTAGGATGAAACGACTCGAATGGACAAATTTTAGGGCTGTGCTCGAATTGGATTTACTTTTTGCGCGCCTTGCATGACTTGCTGTAAGTTGATTTTTATTGGGAAAGTCCTGAAGGCTTTTGTTGGGTTCGATATTTATTGTCAGTGTGTGATTTTCGAACGGTGATGAAAGGGTTTTTTTGTCAATGATATTGGTAGCACTTTTAGAGTGGAGATATGAATGGGAATTAACGTGTTATTGATGGATGACACCACTATTTGTCAGATACCCATTGAGTAGTCGAATATTATATTAGTTTGTGCTCAGTAAAGAAAACTAATTTCTATTTGGACATGTATCTAGTAGAATTCTAAGGATATAAAAGGTAATCATTCTGCAGTGTAAATTGTATATTATCGTGGTTATGCTATTTTTTGTTTACTTTCATTATGCTCTTAAATGGATTTCAAAAAAATTAACTTTGAAGATTATGAACTCTAAATTTCTTTTGCACCTATGTACTTTGTGCCAACATTTCGCTTATCACAAATGTATCATTACCAGCCTCCTTTCAGAAATAAACGAAATTGAATTTATATCTCAAGGTCGCCGTTTGCCACCAGACAATTTTCCACGCACACGAAAAATCAAAGTGTCAAAGTGTACATAACGACGTTCAAAACTAAACACGCAAACCTACCGCAGCTCTGTTCGCAACAATGCCAGCGAAAGTCTACATTCTCGTACCCCAAAATGTTTCCACGCACAGGAACGAAACATTTCCAGCAGAAGTAAAGCTCCAATGGAAACACGATGTAGTTCCCACTTTTAAAAGCTTCGAAAGAAAAAGGATGTACATTCGTGGGCAGAGTACGCGTATCAGCTTTCAAGCTTTTCCGCCAATTGAATTTCCCATGCTCCGTCAACGGAGCTCCCTTTCTGCGGAAAATTCGGAAATGAGCGTTGCTTACAGGGGCAGTAACAGTGAATTCGTTGCTCTGGTAATAAGGCGAATAGAGGAAGGGCCGAGGCACCGTGAGACGTAATGTACGCTGCAGCAATGTGACTCTCGTGAATGGTGTATGGTTTCCGCTTTATATACTTTGCGGTTGCTGAACCACTCGTGCTTTCGTCCTCTCCTTCCCCCATTTTGCATCCACCTCTCTCTTTCTCTTACCCTCCCTCTATCCCCCTTGCTGTTTCCCTCTGCCTCTCTTGGTATGCACGCATTACATCGCGTTACACTATACCGCGTTGTCCAGCTTTGTTCGCCCTCGCGACAAAAGCGTTTTGTTCGATCCTCCGCAAAGCCCCCCTATGTCAATTTTATTATTATGTGCCACGCGCATTCCTTTCGCCGCTTTTCGCCGCTTCGGGGAGACGACAGATGCGTCTGGGAGGAATAAAATCGTCGAACCGTGGTACACGGCGAAGATTTATGTTACCGAAGTTTGGGACCACTGTGTTCGACGCCCCGGGGGATAGTTAAATTGAGAAGGAAGAGTCGAAGCTGGGGGTTAATTCGAGTTAATCGAGGGAAGGAGTACGTTTGGGTTGTTTTTTTGGGGAGAATTTGGCGAAGGCTTATGTTACTTAACTGTTTTTGGGTGTTGCGCTGTGCATTGGTAATGGGGAAGGGTGAAAAGGAGGTCCGTTTAATTTAATCGGGCAATTAATAAGTGGAAATATTTGATTGCAGCAGGGGTATTTGTATAGAATGGAATGGTATGCATAGAATAGAAAGAGTTAAATATTTTATAAGCAATTGGTCGTATCAACATTTTAATCGTATATGTGTTAAGCTTTTGACAAAATCTATATATACAATTTTCTAGGAAACTTCCACAGCTGACGATGTTCAATATTGATAAAGCTTGACACATGAGGAGACGTCGAAAGATATTTGTCACGTATTTCTTTTATCGTGTGATTTATGTTTAGGGGGCAAGACCCACTGTGCAGTATGGCGAATCACATTTAATATCTTTTTTTCATGTGCATCACTTTTCGAGAAAGTTAAATTATGTACATAGGTTTCCATCCCCTAAAAATGAGTATCAGTGAACAAATAAATAATATTTCATATTTTATTATTCTTCTACCTATACATATATCAAGTTTGATCAATGTCGAAAATTATCTATTGTATGATACTAGTACGATTTTTTTTCAAGTAGGTTTCATGAATGTATTGTAGATTATAAAAAGGAGTTAAAATTCATCGATTGATTTATAAAATGCTTTGTAAAATTATTTGATCGTAACATATACAAGTGCGTACATATGTATGTATTGTACATACTTCACTTGAAAGGAGAGAATTAATATAACTAAAACCTATATCATCCCTTCTGCTTGCTCGATTTAGGGGTATCCTAAAGGAGGGTCGAGAATATCTTAGACGGTGTCTCGGAGCGATTTGGCCACTCGCCAGTCAGTAGTCCGGAAACGTGGCCAAATTAATTGATATCGACGTGCCAGAAATTCGCGAGTATAACGCCATTGCTTCCGATTTCACTACCTACCCCTCCGAATTACATCCTTCAACATAAGCGTAACATATCTCGTTTGCCACCAAACAAACGCATTCCATATCTCTTGCAGCCAGATAACAACATACTTACTCAAACAACTCTTATTAACGACAGAAAGAACTGATAGAGTTATTCTAATGGTAATCGTTAGAGATCGTAGTAGAACACTTACATGGATATTGATTCTAAACGAAATCTTTTCATCTCGATATTATCGAAGTTCATATCCGCGATCTGTCGATCTGCAATCGGCACACGACACACATTCATAACTGCCACGTTACGTGGGCGTCGATAAATATGACTTAAGCGATTCTTATCGTCGATTACTCGTGTTCTCTCTGTCCTTTATTAGGTATTATAAGTACATATATCAGCGAGCACGGCTCATTAACTAAACGCAATCAGCGTTTCTACGAAGCAATATAATGCGCGTTGTATCGAGTTTGCCTTATCTCTTGGAGTACTGTTGCTCGCGGATTTATCATGACGCATAACAATCAAAATGGGGATCGTGTTAGTCAATGATCAAGACGGTACAACGTTATGTTGTCTCTTTCTATAGTACAGCTGAGTTTAAAAATAGCTTAAGCCCTTGAGATTTTGTTACTTGACCTTCGAACATATTTTTCTTGTTCCTTCTTTTTAATTCAATATTTATTAGATTAACTCACGTTTTTGTGGATAGTCATATTTATTATATTATTTAAAATATTCGTAAGACTGTGTGATTTCATTTGAACATAAGTGATACAAGAGTTAAAGAAGCTTGACCATTCGTTCAGGAATATTATTGGGTACACATATACATATTGTCTACAATTGAAATTGCTACATATATTCTTAAAAATGATTTTATTAATTACTGTAAATTGGACTCTTTATTAATACAATATATGTATAGAAAGACATATGCACCGCAAACTATAGAATACACTGAGCTCACAGAACATAAAAATAAAAAAATAACACAAATCGAAAAGTTTCCAACCTATCAATGGCACACGCACAAGAGCATAAAGAAAAATTGCAAATTCTGTTGCAAATCTTAACTAGTTTTCTCAAGAGTGAACGCAAGTGCGCACAGATTGTTTCGTCGAAACCAGTTTATCTTCTGCTGGCGTTGACGAATGACTCGAAACACGCCTATTCGTGAGCGACCCTTAATTCCTCCGCGTAGATCCCACCCTTACATGCTACACTTTCTTTCCCCCCGCTAGTAGTACATAATCCAAAAACTTCTGACGATTTGATAAAGCTTTTCCGTACCTGCTATACCAGAACGAAAACGTAGGAAATAATCGTTTGCAAGATTTACAATAACACTTGGGAAGTTGTTTCGTCTGCAAACGCGTGTTCCTTGACGAAACAAGAGATCGTCTTCTTCACGGGGTTCTAAATTTCTCATATTTTGCCGTGCCAGCGACTCTAGCGAACTCTCGATAAGCTGAGGCAGACGAAGCTCAGCATTAACGTTATCGTTTTGCGGAGAAGCCTTCTTCGGTAGATCCAAGCGGTGAAATCGGTCTCTCTCGAGAATAACGTTGCTGATCGTATGGATAGTATCAATGCTCCGGATACGAAGGCCCGATGGCCACATGGCGTGCCATAGGGGAACATTGTGCTTCATAATCGAATACACGAGGACCCAGATGCATTGTCCGGCGCGGAAAAGACGATTTATTATATAAAAGATGTCTCAGATTGGGTTGACAGTAATTCATTCTAACACCATTAATAATTGTGGACAGTCTGTTCAGCATTCATTTTGTATTTGAGGATGCGGTAATACTTGGGAGGCAAGGTCTTGGCGAATTATTGTGTTAACTCGACGTAGAAAAGTGATTGCTCCTGAAAAACTTCATTACATACGGATATTTTATAATTATTATTATTATAGGTTCTATTTGTGAATTGTAGTTCAGAGTATCCTTGTCTGATGCTTTTTGTTAGAAAGTTAAAAATAAATCTAGGTATCAAAAACATACATAGTAAGTCCATAAATGCTTTAAACTTACGAAGTTTGATACTTCTCTCACTGAATTTGAAATTGTGTTTCTGGAAAACTCTTGCTGCAAATGATCCTATTTCCTTTACGTCACGATTGTTACAACAACCAATTAAAACTATTTGTTGAACCAAATTCGATTTATATTAAATACTGCTGCACACTGTAGTACAGTACTATTGCACAGGAATACAGGTGACAAATAAGGAACAATCGATTACTGCACAAATAACGCTGACTATAACAGAATAACGGAACGACCTAATAAACCGATTCGTAATTTATGATCATAATTATTCCATTATCGACAGGGGTTATTAATGTCGTAGTGATACATGTCGCGAGTGACATGGAACGCAAAATTTCCTTGCGATACGTTCATCGATTTTTCCATACCGTACGGGGTCGTCAAATACACTGGATCGAGTTAATTAAGTATCATCATCGCCGCTGATAATTTTACTTAACCGTGAGATTGAACGGCTGTTGTGCATTAACGGTGCTTTCGGCGGGCCACGATTTTATCGAAAATTCAGCTATTTACGCCGTGTGTACCGGCGTATTTACAGAAGGAAATGCGTGCAGGGTTGAATGACGATTAATATTAAAGCCCGACCGCGGTATGACCTGTGAGTTCGGCGAGGCAGCGCTTTCCTATCCGGACACCGTGTTTCCATTCCTCTTTCTATCAATTCATACACGCCCCGCTATCTCTTCCCCATTTCTGCTCTCGCCAAGCACACACTACGCCTCGCTGACTCGCTACCATTCGCTGTTTGCTAATTTACGCAATTTTGGTTTTAAATTAGACCAATCGGCACAGGCGGTCGCGCGTATATAATTAACAAATATTTATCTAAGAAATTATTACGCGTACTCTTTTGCATAATGGGCGCCGCTGTTTCGTTTATTATTTCCATCGAATGTGCAGTGCTAATAAGCACGTGGACTCGTGCAGCGTATGGCATGTTTAAATATGTGCCAATATTCTATGCAATGTGTCAGAAAATTATAAATAAATTGTCCGTATGATATCTTTGGTTTCGGAAGAAATTCATCCCGGCTAAAGACCATTCGAATTGATTATTGAATTTATTGGGAGATCTTCACTCGACCCTTGCACCTTAACTCCTAACGTGAGTTTCGTTTCTATTGATCAATGAAGAAGCCTAACTACGCGGGGAATCGGGGTTATGGCCACTTTGGCCAACTCTGTACAAATATGATTCCACAGACCGAAGTCGGTGAACGAGCACTTCATTAAGAAATTCTGCGTGGACAGTGGCAAACAAGACCCACGCTGCTCGTAACCGTGGCTTAGACGGGATGAAACGGAGCAGACGTTAACAGAACAAAGTGTACTCTGGGAAATACACTTTCGCGAGAGGGAGTCGTTCGAAATGAAAATGCGGGAGGTAATCTTAGAAATTCTGTTGAGGGATAACCGTTTTGCAGGCAAGAGATGACCCAGTGCATGTACCTTTAAACGAAAGTATTTTAGCCTAACAAAGTGACAAATGAAAACAGTAACTCAATTTTATGCACAAAGGTTATTCCCTAGGGTTCTAAACTGTGTGGGATAATTATTAAATAATAATAATATTCAATTACTTATATTAATTACCCATATAATCATAATAAAATCGGGTGTTTTAAACCTTTAATCGTCTTTTTATCCTTCTTAATAAATAACTTGGTATCCCATTATCCACGAAGTACAACGTTCCTTTAATGACCCTGTAAACGAAACATTCGTCGTTCCAATTAGCCTCGACGTTGCCATATCGTTATCGAAGCTTATTCAACGCAGAGTTAAAAATGCCGTCGTAAAATCGCGCAGAGGCACGAAGTATTTATCTCGAACGATGCAGAATAATCGAGATCAGCGGAACGAGTATCATTCCACTTAGCTTTCATTAATAATACCGTCGTTCGGTCGTTCGTAAGCGTATCGCACATACACATACGTACATATACACTTGCCGCGGAAATTAGGCGGTCTCAGGTACGAAAAATCATCGATGGAACGAACGCTGGAAGAATTGTTAGCTGGCCAGACACCGATTTAATGTCTGCTCGAACTACTACGGTCTCATTAAGCCTCGCCTCGTATGTATTCGACGTCTCCAAGATAAGGAAGCAGGAAAAGGAGACGGAAAAACGTTTCTTGCGAAAGTGCAACTGCGTACTTTCGTATAATAGTTGAGAGCAGGAAACTGAGATAGCAATCGTGCTCGTTGTTTTCTCTGATCTCTCCACCCTTAACGACGGAAAGCACTCGATGCTGTTTTAGAAGATTCATCTGGAGGTGTTCCACTCGTCCCTTTTAATGATACCGTGTTCCGCCCTTCTTTGGAGTAAATAAAAATTTCCACCCGCTCCTGCAGTAAGAGTGAGAGAGAGAGAGAGAGGGGGGATGTTTCGTAATCACGTTTGCAAGAAAATTAATACCGCTTAAGTAAACAAGATTTGCTGGGAAATAGGATTCCTTTGGATGCCGCGTGCTTGTTCCTTTTGTGCATAATTAAAGCTGGAAGGATCGAGGAATATGCTCGCTTTTGAAGCGAGCTTCTTCTTGCCTCGTTCCCTTTGATTTTGCGGAGGATAACCGAAATTCGTGTAGAGGATAGTTGGATCTCTCTGCCTTCGCTTGGAATATTTTTCCCCGTTGTCTCTACTTTCCTTGTGAATTCTCCCGGTGACGACTTATCGTTTGATCTTTCTTAGCTGCGTTTAAGTCGCGATTAGTATCGTCGCAACGGCGGCCGTTCGCGTTAACAATGACGAACGTCGGGTATTATTCGTGCGGCGGACGATTTGCATTGCAAAGGCTGTTCGTACGGTGTGCCGAGAGCGACTGGCAACGGTTGCTACCAAGTGGCACGCACGAGGTACTTGCTTCTGGGTATTTCGCACGAAAATAATCGGGAAAAGTTGTGTCGTTTGTGTTCATTGCTCAAAGAATGTGCCTCTTATCCTAATTCAATCGGAAAGTTCGACCGACGTTCATTTGCAATAACCATGTCCCGACATCAAATTACATTTGCGTGAAATTAATAATCGGCGGATTTTATTCGAAATTAATACTGCAGGAAATTCATTTGTCCACGTAAAAATTATTAAAAACGACACATCGCAAAGCAAACAATTCGTTACTCCGTATACCTCACTATGTGCCTTTTGCAAAACGGTATTAAATTACCAGGCTTAAAAAGATATCAGCAAATATAATAATCGTGGACCAGCAGAATAAATGTGAAAACATTTAAAGCGACCGTAGACAGAATTTTCAACCAGATGCAAACCTGTATCAATGGTTACAAGTGATAGCGGCTACAGACAACCCCATAGATATTGATCCAAGGAATCATGGATACACCGCAAGTGCAAACGTCCTGATTTACGTTGATTAATTACGCGGTGTCTGGTCTAATTAAGCGTCTTGCCGCCCGCTTCAATAACTCTATCTTAACGATATCCCCGGGCAACCGGCAGCACGTTTTGCAGTCGTGTTTTTCGCCGTCATTAATAAAAGCCCGCGGAACACGGGCGGGGTCTTGGTGAGAATTAAAAATTGCGGGGTGCAACGGGCGACGGGGCTGTTTTTCGCGAGAAAGAAATTGCACGACATACTTTTTCCCACCGCCTCTTTATTTCTCGCGAGTTACGTAGCTCGCGTTTAAATTAAGTGTAAGCGGGCTGTTTGCTCGCGCAGACGATGTCCCTTGCGCCGGAGGAGCTCTGCCTCGGTTCGGGTTAGTTATATTACATATTAAAGCGGACGAATTATGCCGCTCGTTCCGCCACGAACGGAATTTACCGGCAAACCCCGCCGGTTTGTTACTTTTTCCGCCGTTGTCGTTTGTCCGTTTGTTTTTGTTTTTTTTTCCTTTCCTCGAAAACGACACGGTATTTTCGAAACGCAGGCAAATTCTGTTCGGGGAGCCACTTGCGTGAAATGAGTTTTGTATGGCTGTTTTTCCAGTCGCGCCATTCGTGTTTGTTCTTTTTGCTTTATTTCCTCGTTTGTTTTCGCATTTCGTTGGTAACGAGGTAACATTGAAAATGAAACGTTCACCGCGATACGTAACGAGGCGCTGGATTTTTAGCCGCGATCAAAAAGTAATTCTATTTGTTAGGCAGAGTTACTGGTTCGTTCGCCTTTCGATAAAATGCTGTTGGAATTTTGTAAATAAATGGTACAGTGAACGACCATGTTAGAATCATTAGTTCGTATTGTCTAATCTAACTCGATACCAGATACTAACACCGAAGTACCCTAATTAATATATACTAGAAACATCAATACTCCAAACAACCAGTAAAAGAGATTAAAAAATAAAGAAAATCTTCAAATATCAGTAGTAATTGTACTCGATTTTGATTTCCCTGTTAATAGCACAGTAGGTATAGCATAATAATAAATTCGGTTAATAACATAGACGTTTTAGTTGATTAAGCGACGTTTCGGCGTACCGAGCATTGCCACTGGCACACCTGGGTAATCCGTATGCTTAAAATCATGCCCAATTATCGAACCAATTACCCGACCAGATACCGCGTTGCTCCGTTCATCTTCATGAAAGATACAGAATCGGCGTGCTCTGATAGCCAGGTTAATTAAACGAGAGGCTGAAGGCCGTTTGAATTCGCAGGTGAATTCGCTGGGAATTCCCTTGGAAACTATACTATCCGCGTCGATCGGTTGGCACTAACAACACCCTGGCCCACACCATATGTACAAATGCTTTCCAAACGCTGATGCTCGCGTGGATACTTAGGTACCCTGGAGTTACCGTTGTTGGACGAGCAATAGACGGGTTAACAATCGATCACCGCTGTTTGTTGACAGAATCTGACTGCGATATCAAGAGCTTGTGTACATACGTGGGCTTTTGTAAGGGGAACTGGAAAAGGGTTGAGGGAAATAGCTTGAGGTAGCAAGTGGCTTTCCTGAAAAGCATGAGTTCAGAGTTATATGCATTGTACTTTTAGTGATATTTATTATGATTCGACAGGATAGGAATAGTTTTTATTTCATGCTTTTTCTGCACTGCAATTTTTGGTCAATCTTTATACTTTATAATCAAATACTTCAAACGCAGGGCATATTTTGCGTGGGCATATTATACAGATATTTATTCATTATGAATAAATTATGAACTTTCAAATAAACATATTATGTTTGATTTTTGTGCATTCCGAATGACAGCAATGCTTGTATGGGAATCTATGAGGAATGGCATGCATTCCTTTCTGTACTGGTTTATTAATACGCCTGGCACAAAGGCTGTTTAGCAAACTCGATTTGTTGATACGGCTACCAACAATTTCCTTTCTCTCCTTACAACATTCAACAAGCAAAGGTAAGCATACCAACGTCTCGCTTAAACATTGTCTCACGTATTTAATCGAACAGTTTTCCGCTTCAATCGCTACAAACTACTCAATGCGGGCTAAATATTCGAGAAATTCTTCGTCATATAATAAATAAAAGAAAAACAAATGGTTAAACACTGCTGCCATCATTCTATTCTTTCCATACATCTGTCAAACGAAATTCTTTCATTTCTTTATCTCCCATATCATCGTGTCACCAAAGGATATCAAAAGTCCTGTCTGTCTAGATTATCCCACCATGGTCCACAAAAAGTTTCACCCCCATCTTATCAAAATACTCTACCAGATTCCGCGCCACTAGCGACACACACGCGGTTACCGTAACACGATAATCCACGTCGTCCTCGTATTTACAAGCGTATGTACTAGCGTCCTTAGACATTCAGCAATCAGCAACTAGAGCACTGTTTGGCGCGTGCAAGCCGACTCTCGCGAAAACCACAGGGCTGAGGTTACCAGTGCGCGTCTGTTACGCCAACTTACATACATACGCCCGCACGCAGCGAGCGTTCCAGCAACTCATGCGAGCAGGTGGAATGTGCACGAGGTGCGTACTTAGGAGCAGATATCTACCTAGCTGTTAAGTAGGTAGATATGGGCTGGTCGAACACGACGTGACCCACGTGCACTGCGAACTCTGCGGTGTCAGCCCTCCCTGCATTATTCCCGATATTCTTCGTGAGCAACCCCTGCGCAAATGTGTTCATGCATGCTCCGCCAGGTCACCGATATAATAGTGGCTGACGTGAACGGTCCTCCAGGGGTTCTCTGACCTTCCCCTTCGTAGGGTCGCCGGGCGATGTTGGCCGGCTGTGTTTCTTAAGCTTTATGTCGTGCATTGCCGTGTCGTTCTCATGTGACCCCGTTGAAGGCATTATCAGACCGTGCATTCCTTACCTTTCCTCTTTTTCTTCGTGCACGCTGCCGGAAATATTTATTGCGTCACCCACAAATTTCACGGACTATGGATGATCCACGTAAGAGAATTCTCGGAGGGGTGAATCACGCAATCGAACTTTCTGAGTGTTACCGGGTTGCTCGAGAATAATTTCTTCCTTATAAAAGCCTGGGGTTTTGTAGAATATTTTCAATGTTTATGTTGTCAGAGTTTTTTTTTACGTTAAAATAGGAATAATGGAATGCTAGATTTTTAATTCATTTTTATGGAGAGTACATTACAATATATTGTACTCCATTTTGGTTCAGCTTCGTCCTTTAATTCACTATCTTCCCGGTTCAATTGAAGCTTCAGGAGTGTTTAGACTTTACGCCAAACATTTGAATAGGGTCCAGGCTTTGATTTAGCCCTTCTCCATCAATGGGTAATCCGAAACCCCTTGATCCGTTTCGACCACCCTGGGTGCCTCTCGTATCCACCGGTTTGAATTCGTTTCGGCTCGCCTGTCGACCTGGCTTGCCCGCCCCTGCCCCGGTTCGTTTCGCCTTGTTTGAATCCAGCAGCTTTGCACAGATTCTTCGATCGAGCAACAGTTGGAGAGGGCCAAGGAAGGCCTAATTAAAAGAAAAAAGGAACGATGGGTGTACGTTTTTAGAAGGTTCATGTGGACATTTGATGGTGAAACATCCCTTAATCATTTTGTAACTGTTCTTTGGTATTACTGTTCGTGGACGTTTAGGTTTAATCTAATGAAATTTTTTAATGAACTTAGGTACAGATGAGGCGCAATGAATTTTTAGTTACCTGTTAAATTGTCACTCAAGTAAGAAAAATTGGTTAAAGCAGATTGTGTTACTTTTAATGACACATGTGTCCTGATTAAATACTTTTTGTTTGTTTTACAAAATACTACTTTCCCTTAGAATTTGTATAGTCTTTTATGAACTGCGAGTCTAGTCAAGTGGTCAACAAAGTCTTCTGCCGTAACATGCAATTTCCACTTTCCAGAGACGCCTTAATAATATATAACAAATACACCAAGTCTATCAAACAGAAACAATCACTCGTGACAAATTATCCAGTCAAGACCTAATTGCCATTACGCATACTGTATCAACATACTTGATTACCCCCAAAGCAAGGACCCTATCGTTCTAAAATCTTTCACTATTATAAAATCATTATCCTAGCATCCCGTTGTCAATCTCTTCACAAAGCCAACATCAAAACACATTCTAAAAAAAAAAACACCAACCTACATCAAAAACCTTCAAACAACTTACTCCACAACGCTGCTTCATTCTAAAAAGAAACCTTCCTATATACGTATGTACATTGATCCACCATCCCTCAATCATCCAACAATACATCAGGATATCTACTCAATTTCACCTGGAAGAATCCAGACTCCGTGGCACGAATACCATCGACCTGGCCGATGCTTTTTCTCAGCAGGTATGCGTCAGCCGCCGTTTCCAACGAAAAGAGGGGACCACAACTCTGTCTGCTTTTTAAGCCACTCTCGGGTTGTAAGCGTTAGAGAACAAAGGTGGTTTGGACATGCAGCAGGCGCACACAGTGGCAAAGGGTAGATAGATAGATCGGTGGTTCTGTTGCTTGTTACCCGGTATGTCTGGGACAATATATGCGTGCACACGTAAACCGTACTTGCCCCGTACTTATACGGCATTACCATTGCAGGTAATCCCGACGATAGCATACCGTATCTTGCGCACAGTGGCTCGTTGTTCAGCATTATGAGCGGAGGGACTAATACGGACGGCCACGAAGATATTGCGCTCACTGAGACACGCTATAGAAATCCGAATCTCTGCCCAGATGGCAGATATTTCATAAGGAATTCGCGTTAACGCGGCGTGAGAACACCGGGGACGCACGCGTCCGCGTTTCCAGTTGGAGGAAGCGTTGCTTTCAATGATACGCTTTTCCTTTCGCTCGTTATTCCCGAGTGCCTGTTGGCGGGGCACCAGTACCGGCACTGGCAAGATTTTTGATAACGTTTCGATCGCATGATGGAGTGTTATCGTTATGATTGTACATAGGCACTGGGGGTCTATTAGGCGTGTGATAAATATTGTGGAACACTTTGTGGTTATTACTTGTAATTGTGAGATGCAGGAAACTTGGACTGGCGTAACCATTCTTGTGGATTAAATTGGATTTTGTGATTGGGCAATTTCTGTTTGGGTAAATTGGCGATGAGTTTATTTTTATCGTTGTTGCAACATGGATGCTTGTTTGCAATATTGCAGGATATGTTGCTGTATTTTTTTGTTGGATTGAATTAAGGGGGTATTTGTGTTTTTAACTTTGAAAAAGTCAGGTTAAACAGATATACTGCTGGAATTTGTGTTCATTGAATTGGATATACCTACGTACTCGTGAATAATTACAGTGATATTAGAACTTTTTATTTAATCTTTTATATATTTATAAAAATAAAATAATAGTCTATTAATAATAATAGTAATAATATAAACTGAAATATGAATGAAAATCGTAGATAACATTCCGCTCGAGTTGGTCCGCGCATATGTAATATTTTATATCATTTATGTTGAAAGCAAACACGCGTTCCATGTTAAAGTTGATGCGGCGGGCTTTAATTTTATTCTCCGTTTTTTTTATACATTACATTTTGTGTTGTTCCATGAATAATATTTTTATTTGGAATACTATACTGATCGTGAGTAATGTGTGCAATGCATGCGTGTGATAGCTGGCCAAGTAATAGCATTTACTAGTTTTACTACGTAATACCAGCGTACAATGTACGCGTGCACTGATATTTACGAGTCATGGTAATTATATCGGTAAGGAAATTAATTATGTTTTTAATGCGTTTTGCACTGTTTTATGTCTGAAATAAACTAGTCGCGGGTTCAGTATATGTCCTGGTATCTCTAGTAAACTTCAACAGTGTGTACTTAATATACTATATGTGTGTCGATAAAGAAACTGAGTGGTTGCAACTTTATGTTCTCCTCGCTTAAAACAAATGAAAAAGCGTGGCACGTACGACGGATAAGGCGTAATCTTAAATATCACAGAAACTCTGACATGGCACAATATAATAGTATTAAACATGAAAACTTCTCTACTTAATAAGTACAGAAAATTATAAAAATTACAACACTTCGACCATATTATTCCCTAAAGTTTCTGTCAATCGCAAGATCAACAATAATATAATTAAATAAAAAAACTCCAGAATTCCACAATATCGAACCCAAAATGTAATCAATAAGAAGCACGCAAATCACACCATATCACAACAGCATTCGCCTTATGTACCTTTCCTCCAACAATTGCTATTCTGCGAACACGATTACAAAATTATCCCAGACAGTAATTTCGCTTCTTCAAATATCGTTAAATAATGTACATCAATAATCAAGGGAACTTCACTATCCGAATAACCGAAAGAAGAGATGTTAACGAGTCTACGATTAAATCAGGAGGTAGGCGAAGAAGATAATCGCTGACCAGAGGGGCGATTCGAAATTTTTCTATCCTTTTGTAGTCACTTCGATTGGACGCGCGCTTGTGATTAACTTCAGTGCTCACGGTTCCATTCGGGACCAGGCCGCCACGCTCGACCGAGCGAAGAAATGCACGCGCCCCATTGATTTATTTATTGTCGAACGCATGAGCCCCCTGCTCCGTCCCTCTTATATCGGGAATTTTAATTGCCTGGATAAAATAGCAATGCGCGCGTACTAGTCGCGGAACGGTCATCGAAAAAATATCGTTCGACTTGTTTGGAAAGCGTTGACCTTTCCTACTGATTTCGTTTTACGCGCGCCTACTTAGCGTTTTATTGCTCTGGCAATTGGATCACACTTGTCGATGCATTTGGTTATTGTACGCGTTGAGCTTGTATCGTGATCCGGGTATTTTTTGTTTCATAATTATTGGACGTTTCTCGGTGATCGGTGAAACGTAGGAAGTGTATTTTGTGGAATCGTAAGACTGCAATTCAGCTTGTTTGACTTTTAGTTTATGGAAGGTAGGGAACGAACAGCTGCGGTTATAATTGCCTATGGATTATGACAATTTCCATTTGCCTGCATAAATAACGACATAAATAGATACGAATATGCATGGGCTGTGAAAGGCTTGAGATAGTTTCAAGGAATTAAAATACATTTACATTGGTATTTTAAGAAACGTTTTAAAACGTATCGTATTAGAAAGTATAATGCTATTGTGGAATGCCTTTAATAGTGGAAATCGTTATGCAAATCGAACGTAATGGCTGCAACGAGAATAAGGCAATGGAATTACAATGAGAAAATTCTTGTTGAACGTTTCGAGTGCGGCAATGTTATTAAAATTGCTAGAAATATTTTTTCGTCGATTTCTAACTGAAAGCATTTCAGCAGGTATGTCGAACAGGCGAAAAATCGAGATCTCTCGAGACATAAATTACAAAAAAAGAGAGACTAAAACATAAAGTTCATTACAGACTGATAACTACTTGTAAAACTAGTTCGATACTACATCATGCCAGTCTTTATGAACTCGAGCATATAACGAAATGTTCTGCAATATTTCTTCAGAAATCAATCCCTTTGAGTAATACATTTAATACAGGGCGTGCCACAAGTTTCCGGACAAGACTTGTTAGCATAAGCTGCAGCCAAGAATAACACGAACCTTCGAAACAAAATATTTATCGACACATCTTTACATAAAGTTTGCACTCTATTTTGTCGCCAAACAGACTAGATTAACAATGGTTATGGTTTAATTTATGCGACACTCTGTATATGCAAATTGTATATGCATAAATAGTGGATACGTTAGACAATACCAATTATCAGTGTTTAACTAAATACATTTCAAATTGCACCTCCGATAATAGACATCGCGAAAATTGTAAATATTTGATAGCGAACCATAAACACTCCCGTTACATTAACGCGAAGGAATAAATTTATTGGCAATTGATCGCAGCAGCAATTAACGCCGCCACCGATATTCCCTAATTAAAGCTGGCCGCCCGTTTTTCCGTCACTCGTCCCGATGACGGACGCGGAACGATTTTTGCAAGTCAAAACAGCTTTTCTGTCGAACACCGTCGATTCATAATTGCTCGAAGCAAGCGGCGTTCAATTTGAACGAATGTCCGCTCGATATGTGTAATAATTATTCGAATACTTCGCATGGTGATCATTAATTATGCAAACTCTTGCCCGTGTCACGAGTCGAGCCAGGACCCGATTGTAGTAATCGCTCGACCTTAATCACTGCGCCGATCGATCTTCGTTGATTGCTGCGAAATCGAAACGGATAATCGGCGAGAATGACAGAATTGAAGACCAAAGTTTATTTTTGCTTTACCAGCTTAGCCGTAACCCGATGACAGATTTGTTGAAACATTTCTATTGAAATTTGTTGGAAAGATAGAAACTTCGTGAATAGATCCACGTAGTCAGTCTCTCGGTTATTCGTGGAATTTAATAATCATCCGATATTAGATAGCTTTGCTTGTATGGGCGTATTAGGAATCTCGTATCGATCGGTCTGCAGTCGGGGGAAATGGAAATGTTGAACGTGACGAGGCATGATTATGCGAATTCGAGTGAAAGTGCAAATACGTACGTGAATTTCGATCGATGCAGGACGGCTTTATGACACCCGTAAAGATCAGCTCCATTTCGGCATGAACAGATGAAAAAGGTGAACTTATCTGTGCGAATTAAATTCTTGTATCGCAGTGTAGCCGCGACCATTCTTGGCACACGCAGACGGTTAGATCATTTTCCCTCTAGGGAATTGTAAGAAAATTTCGGCAAAAACACTGGCAACCGTTGCACCATTTTCAGTACATAATGCAATTGGACTTTGCCAGCAATTCTGGCACCGTGAACTCCTAGCGTTTTTAACTTATGGTATTATAATTATTGAGCAAAATTTAAATGTGACACAATTTCATACGAATTTTCTTTATATTAGTTCGGTGAACTTTGTTCGTTGTATGATATATTAGATGTGCAGATTTTCTGTTGAATTTATTTATGTGGAAAATAGAAAGATATGGAGTATATTTAATTACTGATGACAGAAACGAAATTATATCAGTACAATTTAAGCCGGTTTAATTTAAGGGTCAATCGATTACTTCATTGTTCGTTTCCAGGTGTTTAGTGCAATCAGTATTGTAATAAGCTAAGACTCTCGGAAAAAACTCTTTTCTTAAAAAGTATAAAAACAAATTTCGACCACGCGAACAAAAACTATTAATAATGTTGAAATCTGTGAACTACTTTCCCCTATTCATTGTGGCATCAATTATCGATCGCCGTCTAATTCGACGATAATCGTAAAGGCAAAATTCTCACCGACTCCGCTTCGTTAACGACGACCCGTCAACGAGGCAAAACGGAACACGTCGCGCACCGTGCCGTTTCTACGCGTATGTATTTAGCTCCCTTGACATTGTCATTGCGTTTTGTAACGCATCACTCGTGTTCGTCAAGCTGGCGTCATTCACACGTGCACATGTGATGTTACGATTAACGAAATTAGTCCGTGATCCACGATGTTCTATTTCTGTGCCGTCACGCTGGACGCAGGAGGTTTGTCGAGCACTTCCCATGGAAGACTGCGAATGTACACATGTCATATGCCCTAACTGCGCAATGCCCAGTACGGTTTTAGTTGTTTGACCCGACATTCCGTCCGACGTTTTCATATTTTGAGCAACGCGATGAAGATAGATAGCACGAAGCTTAATTAATTTTCCCGTTGTGCCGCAAATTAGCAGATTTTCACGGGAATTCGGAGACTAATCTACTGTCGCCTATTCGTGGTCGGAAAGATTTTCCATAATTACTATTTTTAACTTGGGAAAATTTATGTTGAATTTTGTTTCAAGAATTACCGCAGAAAATATTTCATACAGCTATATAGTTTTTGTCAAATAGATTTTGCAGACCCTGAAATATTCTTATGAACAAAAAAATCATTTGTAATTTATATAATTTCCGACGAACTTGAGCACAGACCATTCATAGAATTTTAACAAGACGTCGCAGAAAATTATTACGTACATAAAATACTATACAATAAAATTAGAACGACACAAAGGGATGAAAATCTCATTAAAGAAAAACGCACCGAGGAGTTTCGAAATTAAGTTCACTAGAAAAATTGGCGACGAAAAGCCCTTACGTATCATTGTCCGCTGCAGTGTCATTTATCCGGAGCAAAATGGAGTTTCAGCACTGTTCACGACCATTTCCCTTTCCTCGTGCGAGTAGAAGTTTGCCCGGAGTTGAAGATTGCCGCGTCGCTCGAAGTGGAAAAGAGCCACGTAACACAGCCGGCCGGAGAAGAATAAAACCGATGGCACTTTCGATCGTGGTTGTAACGCAAGACGATCCATTTATTAGAACCTTTTTCTCCCTTCTATTCTCATTCTTATCGAACGCCCCTTCCCCGACGGGGTATTTCTAGCGAATTCGAATTGACTTTCGTGCAAAAAGACGAATGCAGTAAAGCGCATCCTGTTATGCGATATCTCTTCGAGAGAAAAAAAGAAGAAGAAAACGATTCTTACCTTTCAAACGCAGCGTGAAATCCACTCCGTTTTTATTCTCGCTCAAATAACCCGCCCGTTGAAGATAATAATACGTTTCTACAGATGATTCGAATATGTAAGAGCACGTGGAACAAAACGAGCATCGTTCGAGGGTATCGCAAGCGTTTTAAGCAGAAAAGTGTCAAACGCAGGCCTGCTTGGCCGTGCCATCCGCCAGATACAGCCTCGTGCTTTTGGTTACCATGAAAAACACTGCCCCTGTCAATATCATCTTCCAACGTAAACTGAAAGAGAGCCAAAACCTCCTCAGACACTTGGCAAGCCGCTGGGAACGTCGAATTTATGTATTACTGTTCCCGCCTCGTAAATGGTACATGCACAACAAAATAATCGACGCTATATCTAAGATCAATAAAATAAAGCTCGCAGAACCTCGCGATGATAATTGAACTTCTCATCCCATCGAGATTAGAATAACCATTTGGACGCGTGCAATAAAAGGAAATGCTCCTTCTAGAAGGAAGCAAGAGTTGTGCGTAAACGATGGTCATGGCAGCATACGAAAGCACCATTTATTGGCCAGCATTGATTGGAATCGAAACGCTACACCTTGCATTATCTTTTCTAGAAACGTGCAGCCACGTCTACGCTCCGGTCGATAATAATCGTATTAATCGTAAAGTATTGCGCCTACAGTGCGCGGCGTCGATAGAATTTCTCGAATCTGCACGATCTCACCTGGTTCGCGCGTCGAACGGTAAAATCGTACCGAGTGTGTACGCCATACGCGAGATAACCGTTCGCTTTGTTACGAAGTCGCGTGTTCCGCTCGTCCCTTTCTCCGCGTTTAATTGCGCGCCGAGTACAGAAGACGTCTGTTCAATTTCCTCGCGGACGAGCCACGGCGAATTGTCAGGATATGATAAATACAGTCCCCGGGTGCCACGGTGCGTGCGACACCTTATCTACTCTGTCGATCGTAGATTTATCGAGCGTTGCTCGGCGAAGGCCTCAGAAAATCAATTCCGCGGCGCGAGAACTGGGCTTCAATCTCGATTTCTCGAGAGGAGACCGGCTTTAATACGGTCGTGAGTAGTGGGCCGTCCGTAATCCCGACGAGGTTATTAATCTGCCGAGCATCGACCACGTCGTTGTTCCGTCGGGGAGCCTACTGTTGGTAGATATCGATCCCCTTGCACCGGTCTTGGACTTTTCGTAGCTTTCGTTTGCACGCGATCTTCGTTTTGTTTTTAGCTATCGTTGTCCAGAGGTATGCTCGGGAGTAAAAGTAATATATAATAGACGCGACTTTTGCGAAAGGGGCAATTGGTTTAGAAAATATAATGGCATAGGTCATTATGTCGTTACGGGTAATGGGTTAAATAATTCTTTATTTTCTGCGATTAATATTCTTTTAGTGTGCAAGTAGCAAAAGTTTATCTTATGCACGTTGGTACTTGAATTATTTAAATGAATACCTTGGACACTTCTAATTTTACAGAACAGTTTACCAAAATGTACAGAGGAATGCTATAAAGCCATTCTTTAGACTCTGCAATTAGAGTTTAAGTTAATTCTAATATGTTGTATCAAGTTCTCCCAATGTTTCCCATTTCTCACAACATTTATTTCAATTTCTAACTAAATCATCATTTCAACAACTCTGTCACAAATACCACCAAATATCCTCGTCGAGGTTTCTACGAACAGCATCGGGCAACGTGCTCCTCAAACATATGCGACGGTGAACAGGCTCATAACCGAATGTAAGCTCGAATTGCCCCTCAGAGCCCGGCGTGCAAGGAGAACGAAAAAGAAGGGAGGTCGTCGACTACGGGCGCAATCTTGAACGTTGGTCCCCGTGGTACTCGAGATTGGATCAGCGATTTGAATGGGGAATGAGAGGACACGGCCTCGTCGAAGGGAACAAGCGTGCCCGTGCCAATGCAATGGAAAGATATCACGGGTACAAACGATCGAATCGTAATTTCGGTAATTACCGTCGCGACGATAAGCCGCAGTGACCGTTACACAGACGAGATTATCTATTCTTTCTACAAGACGACGCTGTTATTGAATTTCTTCGTGTTCCATTACGCGGCCGAATAGGGGAAGGGGTTAACAGAAGCGAACGGTACCACGAGCGGACCAGCCGGAACGAGATTCGAGTAATTGGCCGACCCGATAAAACTTGAAGCAGACGTTACCAAAATTTCTATTTCACTAGTTTCGCCTTACGATAATGCTGCGCGTACTCTCGGAACCGTTTCTCACGTGCTATGTTCTCATCCACCTCGATGCCGTTCGCTTTATTTCACCCATTTTACGTTGGCGCAAGGGCGCTGGTCGAACGTGTGTATTATGCTTCGCACGAACGATAAACCGTTTCGGTTAATCGCGCTTGATATCTGCCACTTCTCGTACCGGCGAAACTTTAGGCCAGATTTCTAGTACGTATAATGCAACCGGAATAATGGCGGGGTAGATTGCGGGGGATACTAGACCGGCAAAGTTTCGGAATTGCAGTTGAAAATTTCCTTTGCTTCAGAGGACCGCGACGGTGGTTAACATTGGTATCGCGATTTGATTTTGGAAAAACTGGAACTGGGGCATTGGAATTCTGGGGGAGTTATTTTTAACTTTGCGTAGGTATGGAACTGGAAGGAGGAACTAATTGACTTTTGTATCGCAGCAAGTGAACACTCTTGGTTAATTAATTAATTAGGTGATATTTAGTTCAGCTTTGAACTATAACAATAACTTTGAATTTCAGATGTATTATATTGATCGGACCTTAATGACCCATGTTTATTTATTTCTTTTTTTTGTACATGCATTCGTGTATTCATTTCTCATCTGATGCACACAGCGAAGATATCAAGAGGCTTATATGTATGTGCTTCTAAACTACAGAAAATGTCTGTCACATTATTCTCTGTATTTAATAATCTTACCTTCAGAGACGTCCCACTAATCTTCCTTCTTTCTTAAATGCATTTTTATTTTCTCCCTAATCATCTTGTATCGCGACCAAATAATGTTAACAATGATATCATCATCGAACAACAAATTTTCGCCCACGAACCCAGCAATTTCTAGCAACCCCAGCAACTACCATCCCGTTAGAAATAGTAACAACAAATTCGCCACTAACTCAGCGTTCTTTTGAACAGCAAACATCTCGAACCATAACTGGCACACCGTTGCTCCCTCGCGACTAGAGTATGCCTGCGGCCAACGTGCCAAACCGCACCGACGATACTTTGCACGATTATCCACAAACGAAGGACGAATGAAATTTTCCTTTGACCCCTGGTCGCTGGCCCATCGGAGCGCAAAGTGTAATGAGGTATCCCCTAGCTTTAATACACGCGTACGGTTCACTCACACGCGTACCCACACGTCGATGCGCCTATCGAGTTTTGCGTTCGGTAATCACGCGTTTACTTCGACGAGACGTGTGCAATAATCAATGGCTGCCCCCCCAAACATTTATTTCTTTTTCCTCTGTTACAGGTGAGACTGACAAAGGGCTCATTGAAATTAACGAAACGTCCGGTCGGTTATTGTGCCCGGGCCATAAAGGGGTCCCCTACACCGTGCAGGTACGCGATCTCGTCCGTTTTCTCTCGCGCCTCTTTTGTGCACCACGAGCGCCCCTCCCGCGATTGGTATTGTACGAAATGCATCGGCTCGCAAGCACTTAGGATGACGCGCGATCTCTCGAACGTATGGGGGTTAATCGAAGTCGAAGTTAAATTCGACGGGCGTTCGCGAAGCTATAATTACCGTCAAGTTGACGGGGGGGATCGGTGGATCGGAGGGTGAATCGAATCTGTGATTGATATCGTTCGGGGAGATATTTAACTGAGAATTCGCGTCTGTAAGAATTGACGGATAGTGCTGCAGGGCGTTCACCCGGGGAAGTTTTGGAACACGCGTTCCTCTGGAATGCCTTGGAACGGCGCGTGTTTTGGAAGGGTCTGAAATTGTGCATTGAAGATTGCTGCTGCCTGGAAACATAGTGTTTCATGAAATACGATAGTAATAGTTATAGCAGCTGTAGAAAGAGTAATAATAATAACGAAGATTTTATTACGACTGCAGTAGACGTACATTTGTGGAGAAAGTTAATTGTGATTAGTAGAAACAGGTTAAACAGAAAGGACTGTGGTAATAATTTTAATAGAATGTTTAATTGTAAAGTGAATGCGGCGATTCCAATATGACGAAAGTTATTAGATATTAATTTTGAGTGTCGCAAAGACGTTGGTGGATGGATTGTTCATGTTGAGCTGGCTAATTCATTACTTGACCCTTTATTGCATTAACTGTACGTTGGGGTACCACTTATGTTACAATGCCGCCATTAATTTAGAACCCAGGCGAAACTTCTGTTACTTCTTTGAAATATTCTGACATGACGCAACTTATTATCAAATGTTCGTGAAAAATGTTTGTAGGTGGAATATGTTCTATTCGATCAGCTTTGAAGAATCTGGAATAAAAATTAAACGGCAACATAATTCACGCCTTAAAGGATTTCGCCGTTGACCATAATTATTTGGAAAGATAGCATGAACCTCTTTCGTAAAATAATGCTATTACTAATTGTTAAACAGTCTATCTCATCTGGTACACTGAGAACTGAATAGTCGGTACTAATTTTCAAGGAAAGTCCAGAAGCTTTCTAGATACACGACATTTTGTACACCTTGCACTTACACGTTTCAATGATGTATTGGCCAACTGTTCTTGTATCATTTTCTTGGAACATCAAAGGATCCATTATCCCTACAGCCCATTGGTTTGATATTTCCATCGCCTCGCCAAGAAAGTCAGCCGTTTTCGTTCCCGGTTCTAAAACGGTCTGCATGCGTGTCATCAGCATACAATGCCACGAATATCGGCAATTTCCTCGAACAGTTTCCTGTGCCGTGCCAATAGCGAACGGTTGCCATCTGTTCTCCGCCGCTCTGTCAGAGATTTCACCGTGGGTAAAATGGCGAATCTTAAAGGTCATCGTGCACTCGTTGCGTGCCGGGGAACAGTCGACGTCTGTCAAAGCGGTCTATGCTAATGCGGCCGCGTATTCTAATCTACATTTTATGCGAGCCCCGTCCGATTTGCGATTATAATCCCGAAGATGCATAGCCTTCGACGTAACCTTGCCGCGGATGTCTTCGTCGACCGTACGATTTCTAGTCCCTTGCTTCGTTCGCTTCGTCGATCGTGCAGGAATCGAGAATAATGCACTGGCTCTTTCTCGTTTGCGATTCCAGCTGTAGGAGGAGGGCCGCGAGGACGAGACGAAACGGTGACTAAGCCGTGTTCGCGGAAAACATTGAATTTACTGGGTATTCGACATTCCAGACTCGATTAACGCTCTCTCGAACGCGTCCTGCGTGGCGACCGACTACTTCTTGCACCAGTCCGAGACTGGCATGGACGTGCATGGAATCAGACGTGGATCCTTTTGGAATTGAACGGGGGAGGGTTTCTTTGCAAATCGTTGTCAGCTCGGAGAACACGGAGTCGTGAAAGTTGTGATTTGCTCATTTGATTGGCCTGAAACGTGAGAGTGTAGGTATTTTGATCAGGGCGAGGGCGTTGTAAATTTACTTTCCTTTAAGGCATTGGTTTTTTTGTAATTTTAATTAGTAACGTGATTTGTAAAATAGGACGGCAGTTTTGGGGTAGAAAAGTGTGTTTAGAATTGGTTTGAGTATATTTGAATAGAACATAGTTATTTAGTTTTATCTGATAGTTCGCGGATTTATGGTGAACAAAATTGTATAGTTTCGTTTCATCTTATAGATGCTTAAGACAAATTCTATTTTTAAATGTAGTACCGCTTGTGCCGCAAGATTCTTTAAAAATCGCATATGGTTCCCGAGGTATTGAGAGCTGAGATATCGCGATGATATCAGCTACAGATTAGTAACTGTGTCATATTTTATTACCTGAGAGAGATTAGCATGTGGAAATATTAATCTGCCAGTCGTGGCTATAAATATTGAGATTATCTTTTCGCGGTGTTATCGAACGTCAATGTTTCTAAGTGACAGTAACGTTATTTATATATGAGCCAATGAAAAATACATAACTGCATACGTGGACCTGAACTACATACTTTCCTCTTTTCGCACATTTTGCATATATGTAATCGTATTTCGTGGATGTTAAACTGGACTTTTTCTTCAGGATGTTTTTTCCTTTAACTTGCAAGCGCCTGTATATTCCTGAAACTTCCACATTTTAGTCATACCGAATCACCTCACGCTATTGCATTCGTCAGAAAAGATGATGCATTCGAAATACACGCAAGCAATCTGATCTTGCATGCTACATCGATAAAATGGAAATATATAAACGAGATACAGTTTGTATTAAATTTTGAATAACATTTTTAACTTTACATGTTCATTTAATATGATTTAATAGTTTTGACTACAGAAAATATTTTCATCGGCGGTCGAATGAAATTATTTCCAGGTAACACAGAGATATGGAAACATTTTTTCCATACTAATATAAAATAAATACCATGTAAAATATATTCGTTAATTTCTACGTTTTCAGTGCTACCAAACACCGAGCAAATAAATATTGAAAAAGAGGGAAAAGGCTGTTCCATTAATAACATTTTTCAGTCTGATAAAAAAAAACATGCTGCTTATGCGTTGCACCTTACATAAAATGTATATACAGATTACATAAAATAAAGATAAAAAATATACTGAAAACAAAGAGCAGTTAGAAAATAATGCTCGCTTTAAATAAAAACTTTAAGCATTCAAAACTTAATATCTTTACTGTTTTATAAAATTGTCTTACGAGAAATTATTTAATAGCTAAACTTTTTGTGCCTGCCTGCGGAGAACTCTGTTCCCCGAACAATCGATAAACCAAGCCTCCTCAACCTATCTTGATCTCGGGTATATGTATACATATGGTACATATGTACTCGAAACTTTTGGAATCCCAAACACTCGTACATAGGAAGATACTTGCGGGATCGCACCTGTTTTTTTCCAACCAAACCCAAATCCTCAATTATCTACCTATACACCTCTATGTGCTAGACTTCGTACTAAATCTAATCTACCTTAACTTCACTGTTCACTAAGCAAGTTACATTATTCCGTTGCTGCTATTAGTATTACTACGATGTTACTGAACCCGTGCTACACCTAATTAAGGTATAAAAACACAGCAGAATGAACAAAAGAAGGAAACAAAAGAGTAAAGAAAGACGAAAAGGAGCGTTGAAAGGACGAGTTTAACTCGGAGTTTAAAAACAGCATTCAAACCAAACAGCTCCTCTGACATACCTTTAAAAGCTTCGCTCTTAATGCTCTAAAGACCTAAATTCTTAAAGACCTAAAAAACAGTAGTTAACATCGAGCAAAAGAAAGGAGAGAAGAAACGAGCAAAAGCTTCAAACACTCGCGGCTCAATGCACCTCTAATATATACTTCCCGAACGGCAAGGTAAATTCCCAAGTTTCCGTTGGCACTCGCGTTTAACGTCGATTACAATGGGTCGTATTTCTTTCGAATCGCGGATTCACCTTTGTGTGCAAACTCCGCGCGCTATTTGCAGTCGCGACTCTCCAGATTTATCTCGGCGTACCGTTTCCTCTTGTCCAACCGCGTTGTACCTGTGCTTACCGGTAATACTTGCGCCGAGGCGTCCCTCATTACGGAATGTCGCGGTTACGCGTGAACTCCGACGTTAAATTTCTTTTGTCAGGTCTTCCGCTCTTTCCACGTTTCTTCGGACGTCAAGACAAGCCGGTCCGTTTTTCCTTTTTTTTTTACCTTCTTCGCAGTACGAATTCGCAGGGATGATCGTTTGTCTTGTCGTTACAATGCCTCGGCTAACACATCCTGGTTGGGTCCGTGACAGCAGACACTACTCTGGTTGCAGGTGTCACGATGTGGTTTTACATGATTTTCTGTCCTCCCTTTCTCTCCGTTGCTTTCCCCCTGTTCCAACGCCTTGGACACCCGCGCGAAAATCTACCTCCGTGCTCGCGACACGAGCGCGTAGGCGTGAAGCCGGCGATATTAATGCATTTATTCATGGGTGTAATTAAAATTAACGGGAGCAAAGTGCCGCGTGTGGAACACGAACGCGATGCGATCATTATCGCGATCAGGATGAAGTATTATCACCTGCGCGGTGTTAGCCTGGGTCGTTGAACGAACGAAGAAGAGATGTGATACTGAGGGATCAGAGACCAGTCTGATTTTGTTTTGCCTGAATCGCTTGTGGATCGCGATTTCGATACGTTAGTGTGGAGACAAGGTGCGTGAGGTGTGATTGACAAAAGCATGGGCGCTGGTAATAGCGGCTTAATTTATTGGTAGCAGTTTAAAGTTATTTTTTTAATGTACCACACATCAGAATTGGTGCGTGTAGAAATGAAATAATTTTGTGTAACCCGTATACTACATATAATAAAATCGAGAAACTTAACTGACAGTACGACGACAGTTTCTTTTCCGATTACATATTCCGGCTAAAAATTTGCAGCATTGTCTGCGTCTCTTTGTACCAAAGTACTCATACATTATGAAATTTGACAACCAGTGGTTATACTTTATTTAAATATCAAAATTTCCCCGCAAATTTAAATATCAAAATTGTCTTTGTCTTTTCTGCCTTACTTCAACACAGATAGCTGCACGCCTCGGTTGTCACACATAAACGGATAGGCGTTACAGAACTCTCGTCTTCTACACGCAGCTTCGTTAAACGCGTATCATTAATGATTATCCGCGGACGGAACATTTATGACCAGCTTCCCTTTATAATATAACACAATGTACACGAATATAACGTCCGCAATTTTACGAGCTGCCGTTGAAAGTGAACGAAGCGCGGGGTTTTCACGCCGGTAAGGATTACGTTTTCTGTCGATTTATTCGCCCGCGGTTCCTTGGATCAAAGCCGCTCGTTAACGCGCGATCCGCGCGCCGATTGTACGGTAAAAAGTGATACCGTATTCGAGCGTAGAAAATAGTCGGGTCTCGTCGAGCTGCCAACGAAACAGGATGACCGGTCGGCTCGTAATTATGGTAGAGACGGAAATTGCTACGTGGTAACGCGTACGAAGACAAGTTGCACGCGGACGATCCACAAGGTGGCTAAACTTTTTGGTTATCTCGCCGTTTTCTCACGCCTCGTTCCCCCCGAGGCTGACTTTCCGAGACACGGTCTCGAAGATTGAGCTTGTCACGAAACTTTTAATGAAAGATCCCCTGGACCCTCGCAGTCAAATCTGACCGGCTAATTCACGGTCTAGTTTCGCATCGATCTAGTTCCCGTGGAACGGAGGAAAGCTGGTTTTCGGCGCGGTCTCGATTGAAGGGAGGGATGCCCGACGTGCGAGAACAGTCGAAGATTTATTTTGCGAAACTTTCTCTTTCTTTGTTTCGGTAATTTGTCTTGCATGCTGGACTTGGCGTTGATATATAGTATATTATTGTATTATTGTAGGAATTAGTCAGTGTAGCGAAGCAGGAGTACATTTTTTGTGGTAATATATTTTCTTTTATGTAAATATGGTTGCATGTTTTTACGTTTTTCCATTTTACCAATAGCTCTTTAGTGTTCCTTTATGCTGCACAAATATTAACCTTTATTCAAAAATGAACTTACTGTTGCGCTTGTTAATTTTCGCGAAATGCCCTTGCTTGTTTTATCAGCCATGGATCTTATTGTTCGAAATGTTCATTAGAAAATTGGCTTGGATTGTTCGTTTTCTCGCGTCACCACTCGCGCAAATTGAAACGACACACGGCTAGAACAAACCGAATGTCAAGCAATCCAAGCAAATTGTTGTTTCACCTGAATGCGAGTGACACGATTCAAGTCCGTTTAGATTGTCCGCGGCGAAATACGCGAACCATTCATATCTCGCCTTTTTCTCGGCGTGGCAATTAGCGCGACAAAAGCAGTGAATGGGCGCGAGCGCGTGCTCGTTTTCTGAGTTAATTGAACGACAACAATGGCAGAAACCCGTACGCGAATTTCGTCCGGCAGAGAAGAAACGTGTTTCGACGGGATAGAAACGCGACGTCGGCGAGGCTGAAACGCGACGTGCTGGAACAAACGTGTGCACACGCGTGGTTGAATACAAACATCGAGAGCGTCGGTATGGTTGAAAAATTGGAACGGGTTTCCGTCAACTGGGCGACATAATTGTCACGTATTTTCATCTGCCTTGCGTTAACTCATTTCCGCCTGAAAATGTTCGACGACGTATCGACGCGACGTGGATTAACGTCACGGGAGGATCGCATAGTGTTTGATAATCGCACGTTTAACGTGCATAGGCCTTCCCACGTGAGTTGTAACGTAGAACGCGAGAATAGTCATGGGAATAGTGTGAATGGGGTAAATATTGTACGTGCCGTGTTTGTCGAAATACTAATTAGGGGGAATATTCTTTCATCTGTTGTATCTGCGAGTCTCTAAGGAAATAGACGAGTAGGTCATAATTCCAAGTTATTATAAAACATTAGTGTGCAATAAAATTGTATTATATTAATCAAATTCATTTTTCCTCTGTAGTAGCGATTATTGCAAAGCATAGCAGTGAAAATAACGAAATATTTTTCCAAGCAATTTGAAGTAATCAGTGTTTTATATGTATATTATTGAACTTCAGATATCTGTCAAACTCCAGAAATGATCAAATAAAATTATCAAATTTTATACATATATACAATTCTGTGATGTAATACATCTTGCTGGAAAACAATTTTGGCAACAAGGACAAAATTAAGAACGATCGGTACACGCGATCGCTGCAATATCGAAATCGCAGAAGAAATAATTCCACGCAAGAAACAAAAATTAGGTCATGTGTATTTTCCTTCCCCCGATCAGGTTTGCAGTTTCAATTAGCTCGGTCTTACCTAGGGCCAACACCGTAAATTACACCGAGTGTCAACGTGACCGGGGCAGCTTATTAGCGGGCTGCTTTCTCCTGTTCGACTTCGTGCAGGATTGCACGTGCTCGTGCTTTCATTGATTCCGCGGCAGCATTAAAACGTGTCAATTAGCGCTACCATTGGAATGTATCACTTCTTTCAATAACGAAAGCGACATCCTGAAATTTGTTTCCCGTGACGGCGCGTTTAATTCAATCTGAACTTCCATTGAAATTCCCTCTTTTTCTTCCAATAAATTTGCGTCTCTGTACTTTGCTGTAATGGTACAATGTAGGCGCAGTGTATAAAGAGAAGGGACGTAGCGGAGCTACTAATTTAATAAAATGGCTCGACTTTTTCTACGCACACCTGTACAGGATTGGGCGAGAAAATGGATTAGATCGTAAGAACCATAAGGCACCGTTATACTTATTTTATAAGAGAGCTTTTCACCGTTTGGGCATGTAAAACATCTGCCAGTTTGGCGATTAAGTTCTTAAACATTGACGTAGTTTTACGAGACAGTACTTGAACGTGGTCACTCGGGGTACAGAATCATTTGTGTATCGTGACCGCTATCCCTGTTGCACTTTTAACCTTATTATCGTCTCTTAAGCGAGGTTAACCACCTATTAAGGTTAATTCAAATATTACTGCCAGCCGGGAAGATACCAGAAGCGCTAATCTTAGGACTTGCGTCTTGGTGCAATTGTCAATTGTCTCACCGCGTGTAAGGCGAATGGAATTAAGGGGAACGTTGAATATTTAATGTACGCATGTTTTATTTGGCTCAATTTTGTACATGAATTTTATATCAAACGAGTATTTTCATAAGGTTGGCTTTAATTTCTTACTCTCTAAGAATCCCAATGGAGGACAGCAATAGCTCAATGTCGCAGTAACTTTATTATTAGTCTAACTATTCGCTAGTAATTTTCTACATAACTTCCACTGAATTTATTATTTCACCTTACTTCAACTATTTTTAAAAATTGCAGACTAAGAATTAATCGTTGATACAATTTCCCATAATTTATAATAAAAGCTCTACTATTACTCTCTTGCAACTGCTTCATACCATGGAAGCCACTAATACGCAGCCATCTCACTTTCCGAAATCTCCATTCCATCCATCAAACCAAGTCAAAAATTTATCCTACAACATCGCTCCAGATCCCTGGACCTTCTCAAACACCGTCTACCCTCGCAAGAGACGGCTCCGATGCAAGGTGCACGGCAAACTGTACACGTGCCAGCCAATAAAGCGACAAATTCAGCCACAGTGATAAGCCTGCCAAGCGGCATATCGATGATCTTGATTTTGACAGTGAAACACACGGCGGATGGGCCTTACGAGCAATAAAGCCATTATCGAGCGGCGGCGCGACGCTATTAGCGTTGACTCGCATGCACGAACGACGCAACTAGCAATTCAAAACAGCGGCCCCTGCGAGCCCCGCAGATATATCGACTCTCGAGAACCTGTGCCGTAACTTTGCTGGCCACGGCTGCCGGTCGTCGACACCCGAGAAAATCTACTCTTGGCCGGTACCTTGCGATTAGATGTATCGTTGTGTGCGCGGGCGTGTGGACACAGAGAGTCGACGCCGCGCCGGTCCGTCGCATAAATCCTTTGTAAACGGAATAGACGTCCGCTGCATCGAATTAGCATCGGATTAGCCGAGTTAACGCTCGTGCCGTTCGTATCCAGGGTCTGCATAGGGTAGTCACCGCAGCGCAGCCGGCAATAGGACGCGGGACTACGAATTTATGCGGTGCACGTTACAGTCGTTTCGAAGCTGCAAAGCCACGGGCAAAAATCGCGACTGCTTTGATACCGCTGCTACCAATGAGCGTCGTTGCCCGTCGTACTTTTAATTAGCATACGATCGATCCGATACTGAGTAACACCTGGACTTCGGTGTTTTTGGAACGATGCACGTTGCTGGCACGTACTGTGACGTGGTATATGTGTACTTGTTTACAATTGGAAGACTGTGATCTCTTTCATACAGCGATATGAAATGTGTATCGCTATGCATGCATGATGGGTGGCGAATTTCCTGGTATGGCAGTGGGAGTGTTGTGGGACTTATGTCGTATGGTGGCTTCCACGTGGCGATACCAGTATGATTGATACTGATGTCTAGCCAGGTGTATCAATGGGTGCGTTCACCTGGGGATTCTTGTGGTGTACAGAGATCGTCGCCAGTGATAGTTTTCGTATGCAGACGAGGATGGATGTCGTATGCCATGGTACACGGGCATTGCTGTGGGAAAGAGATTTGAGTTTTTGGGTTCTTGTGGTGTGAAACGTTTCGCACGATGAAATCGTGTTTCAAAAATTGCAAAGTTACAGTAGTTAACAGATGTCTAAACGGTGTTCAAGTGGTTGAATGCACGTGGGAAGCTTTAGACGCCTTCTTGTCATAACGATAGTTATTTTCTTAGTAGACACCACTGATATCTCAAGGACCGTTGAACAACCTGGTTATCGTCCTACGACTTTTTAGTCAATATTGTATTATACATAGTGTTCTTTCAAAGTTTGTCGAAGTTACGAAACTGGTGCTAAATTGTTAACGTCGGTTTTCGGTAGCTGACGTCTTTGTAAATACATTTTTATGCTAATTTTTTCTCGTGGGAGTACATAGTATCCACTTGGGTAAGGACGAAAGTTCTTGCTTGAATAAAATATGCAATGAAATTAGAGAAGCGTAAACTGCTGAAACAGCAAGCAAACACGTCGCGGAATTAATACAAATACTTGTCCATACGTTTTAAAACATAATGCATAAAATCTCCAGGACACAGATTGAATTTGCCGACTATTTCTCGTGACACTGCGTAGTTATTCGTGTTGTTCACTCTCAGCACACGAACACCAAGCCAGATCCATAATAATTAAAGGTGCATCGAACGATGTTACGAAAGTGCACCAGCAAACGCACCATGACTGTTCGCCCGAGGACCAACGTTTCGTCCCTGACTAAAAATGTCGATACGATTCTATCACTTAACGGGACACCTGCGTTACGGGATTGTACCCGTAAAAAATCTTGAAAAATCGGACTACTGTTTCACAGTAAACACGAAAATACGTCCAGGATAATTACTAAATGATTTCAAAAAATGCATACAAATAAACCCAAGTTTTTCAAAAGAAAGCTGAACTGTGCATTCGTTACAGTAAATACCACCAACACTAGAATTCAAGAGAATATCACAAAAATACCTAAGCGATCTCAGAAGCTTGCGTAACATAAAAGTGCCCGCAAATACCCTCCGTGCAGTCACCGCAAACTGCATCGCCGAATCGCGTTCCCCGTGTCCCAATTCCCCCCCGTATTACGCCAGCGAAATAGATTCGCCACTGTAAACCCGATCGTAATGAAGTCTTTGACGAATCTGGTTGCACGCGATCTGTCGATCAATACCAGTCTCGTTGATTATCAACTGCATAAAGGGAAACGTATCTAGCTGGGTCAACGATACCCCTCAGAGTCTGACGCGTGTTTTGTCTCGATTTCCTGAACAGCGGAACCGGTAGATCCACCGAGATCGGCTCGATTGCGGATGCAAAATGTGGCCGTCCAAGCGTCCGTGGAACAGGTGTGCAGACTGTATGCAGCCAGTCGATTAGACGGGTGTCCAGAGAGCATGTCGCCTAGCGTGGAATTGCATCGTGTGCGTAGCGTGACACACGAACGATAGTCTCCAGCACGTATCGCAGGTAACCGGTGGTACGCTCTGCTCTGTAATACCTTGCACACACGTAAACACGCGTGTATATGTATGTATGCACGGTTGGCATGGTGTGTAGACGCGCGTGGAAATAGGATGGAGCAAGTACGAGGAAGCTGAGAGCGGAGAAGCATGGGATTGAGCATAACCAGTTTCTGTTACTCGTCGGCCGGCCGTGTGGCGTAACGTGGCCAATTGGTCAATCAGCTTGGCTCGATACGCAACGACGTCCAGTTACACACCGCTCGATTTTCTCGAGAATATCGACCACGGCTGGGAAACGATTACACCCTCCGTATGGAATTGCTGAAAAAGACTGGACCCGGGACAATTGTTTCGCGCCGCGTAATTGTACGGCCAATTACGAATCCCTTTTGCCTGTGGCTCCTGGCTTCATCTGGATGGAATCGTTGTTATTGCTTTCCGTGGAACAAGTCGAATCGTTTCCACGAAATTTACGGACCGAGGTTGCGGTGATTTGCTTTTGTGGCTCCCCTTTTGAGATTCTGTCAAGGTGGTTGGACTTGCTGATTGTTTCTTCGGTTTTTGCGAAGGGCCGGTGGATCGTTCGACACTTGCTGTCGTTATTTTGGTGTGAACGTTATTATCGAGGATACGAGGGCATAAGGGGACCGCGTAAGAAGTTGGTCCATTGACCATAAATATCGATAAACTGTCGTTTACCTCACACGATGTGGTGAAATTATGTAATTCGTGTTTCTAGTTGAATGGTGTTATACAATTATATAGTTGGAATATGTTTAACTGTGCGTGAATAGTTGAAATATTAGGAATGATATTAAATGCAAATATTAATAATCATGAGAATATTGAAATATTGGCAGTAGACAATTATTGAGCGTTTGAGATCATTTAAGTTTGGTTTATTGAAAGATTAATTGAAGTTTAAATTTAGTTTAGTTTGCACTTTCTGAATGCTAAGACCGAGTGCATTGAATGTCACGTGGGTAACCCGTGGCCAGTGATATTTAGCGGAAGCTCAGGAACTTTCCTTGTGTGGGTGGTCGTATTCTGGATTTCGATACTGAAGCAAAATAGAGATAAATTGCACTTATGAATTATTCAACGTAGTTCCTAGATTCCTATAATACTAGGCTATATTGGAAACTGCTAATGTTAATTCACCTACACACAATGTATTAGAGAAGTTAACTCGTGTCTGCACTGCCTGCGCGATGGAATTTCAATAATGTTTATAATAATTTCCTAACAACGCGAAACAATTCTGTCGCAGTTGATTTAAATTCCTATAGCAAACCTAATCAACAACATTTTCTCTAGTTTTATTCCCCATTCTATGCCATAGAAAAAGGATAATTATAATTAACCATCACTAATCCTAATATAGGAGTGATCTTCGTGTCTCTTCGTGTTACGTTGATGTGACAGAACGGTATAATAAAAAAGAGACTAAAATATTTCCACGTGGACACGAATAAATATAATTAACAATATAAACGTTAAAAAAATAAACTTCGTAACATATTGCTCCAACTACTTCTACATTTAATTCAATGAAAATTCAATTAACAATCGGCTTCGATGGCTTCGCCATCGCACTAGCAGTCCAAATTGTTCATTCAGTAAAAAACGCTTTTGTCACCGCACAGTAGTTCTTCGGTCGAAGTTTCGTCTACACAACCATTATCCCGACCCGTTTAGCCCAATTCGATAACGATTCCCGGGTCGCGCCCATAAGTCTGACGGGTCTCCCTGACTATGCAGGGCAAGTTAGGTGAGAAATGGGCGTAGGTGTTTTTCATACCTGAATTCAAACGGCTTATCTGGCCTGAAACGTCATGCTCCCGAGGCTAATGTACCTCGTGTGTGTATCCCGGCTCGCTGTAACTGAAATAACACGAACGATGATGTCATAGCTGTAACGTGCTCTTTATACACGGGCTCTGTGTTTGCTTATGTTAAAGTGCGCAGTATCGCGATAGCGGTAATCTAGCTGCTTAATGAATCTCTTTGCCCTTTCGCCGATATTCCCTCCCCTGAAGACGCCACGTAACGTCGTAGACGTCCTTACGTAACACTGGCGTACCTAGCGACGCGACGCACAGGTGCGTCTTTGTGCTTCTTCGACCGTTGTCCATTTGCATACGAATGAATCTTCTTGTCCCCCCACCACACTCCCCCTGGTGATCGTGTTCGTCGAAATTGCTGAATTGCTACAGGAATCATAGTTCTTCGTAGACCTTCTTTCCCTTACCCCTCCTTGTTCCAGGTAGACAAATGGAGAAGAAAAGGGTACTTGTTGCATGCTCATTGTACTCGACGTTGAGTATCCAACGTGAATTGCTTTTTAATGAGAGGAACAAGTTATTCGTAACAGTGTCGAGCGTATTTTAATCAAACTTTTTTGAACAACAGAGTGTTTTTCGGGTAAAGCATGAACGTTAAAGGAATACGGCGCGTAGATGTAAATTGGCAGGGCTTTCGACGGTGGGATAATCGTGCATCTTTGATCGCTCGATGAGAAACGATTTGTTGGATATTACGCTGGTATCTACAGGCCGAAGTGTCTGGAATAGGCGTGGAGTATTCGACAGCACCTCGGGGTTACCAAATACATAGAGCAGTGCGATGGGAAAGGGAGAGGCGGATCAAGTATGAAGTTAGGTTTCGAGGGTGTTCTTGATTGCCGAATGCGAAACTAAATAAATTGATAGTATGTATCCCAATAAAGGAAACGGTGCGACACGTTCCCTTTTTATCGCAGAATTTGAAATAATTACATTTAATACGTTTCATAATATAAATTATGCATTCCAGAAGTACTGACGAATTTTGTGCCACCATTTCCAACGGAAATAAATGCACCAATATATTATACATCCTGCACGTTTAGTAATATTTTTATTTCAGGTCAACGAGATAGAAACACGATTTACCGAGCACAAAAAACGGATACACGTGCACTTCAATTCCTGTCGTTTTCACCGTTGCTACACTTCTATCAATAAGCCATCGGCCGATCCGAAGCGCAAATTACTCGCAGCAAAAATACGTCTACTCTTCGGGCATGGTCCGCGAGGCGTGTGATCGCGTGTCACTGTATAATTTTTTTTCACGCCTCTCGATTCCCACGCGCAACGTCCAACACGACAGCACGGCCCGGCGATTACAACGCATGGATTGCGAGCCAGTGACCAGTTTAATTCTCTGGCGATCACGCCTATGACGTTGTCTACGTAACCATCCGGTGTACTGCGAGTTCACCGAGTTATCAGTGACAGTAGGGAGAGAGCCACGTAGAAGGATCGGGGGTTCAGAAGAGGCGAAGCTCGCTTCAGCCGTGTTTCGTGCTCAAATCCATTCGTGCGTCTGCATTCAGGACTGAACTACAACTCTGGCAACTCTCGACTTTTGCGATCGCACTACGCTGCGTTTCCTAGTTTCGGCATTCTACAACACCGTGGACATTTATTCGAACTGGACCACTGAAATTCATTTGCCGGGATCTCTGCGCCTAACTGAGAAATTGTCCACCTTCTCTGTTACGTTCCCTTCGGTGTGCTTTCAATTTTGTACATTACCGTGGACTTGGCTTTGTCCTATTGTTCGATGGGAGAAAGTTCGTCTATAGGTGCGTCCCAGACCGTGCAATAAAGTTAATCTTTGCGATATTGTTGGGACACCCGTGTAAATAGGTATTGATCGCGATGCTTGCCTCCTGGTGAAAAGGTTGGTCTGGAAACCGATTGGATAACGCAATTATACTTTGGAAAGGTGCGAATGGGAAAGTTATTATTGGGAAACTTTGTTCCCCTATGATTTCGCTGTACATTGAATGTTTTATATGTTTTATTTCGTTTTTGAGTGACTGGTGAATAGTATGCGTTGTGATATTAAATTTAATTGTTGATGGAGTTACAGGATCTAATGTCATTTCAGTGAGAATATTCTTTACAAAATATTCAGTGTATATTTACTCCAAAATATTTGGTGAATGCGTCGCTATTGGGATGCCAATAAATCCACTGGAAATATATCGCAAAATATTTTGCAAGTGATCAGCTGTCTGCGGTTAAACTTGTTCCCCATTAAACTCTGAAATTCTCCTTTAATAAACCATTCGATTTCGCTATAAGAATACATGAATTATTGGTTCTCACTTTTGTTTCAATTGCAATATATATTACGTGCTTCTGAAATGCGTGATAAAAAGATGTATACTCGAGTCGCAGCTTTTATTACAGTCGTAAAGGTATGTCGGTAGAATAGAGTACACTACTTCTGCACTTGTCTCGATTTTTCCTGCAAAAATACGGCAAACGAGTTCCACATTGTAACTGTATACACACACTTCGATCTGACGTTATCCATCCGCAATCTCAGCTTTCTCCAATCAGATTGTCAGAGAGGGAAACAGGCTGGACGAAATTGAATGGACGCCCGTGAAAATCCGCCAACAAGCAGCTTTTACGGGAACAAATTCGCACGTATTTTCTGCAGCTGCTTTTCACGCGTTTATATTCTCTCATTGCCTGTCGAATAGCGAGGGCGAGAGAGAGGGAGCATGTGAACAATGATCTGACTACCATTTGACGCACTAGTTTTACTGCTACCCAGTTTCAGCCCTGTAATTCTATTTAAAAAAGCATCATATCCTCTGTTGCTCTTTTTTATTCACTGAAGGGCCGATTTATTTTTCCGGGAAATTGAAACCGGTGTGTGTTGTACTTTTTCGAAAAAACATTCCCTTCCTCATTGAAATCAGTCTCTGAATGCATATTCTGTTTAATACTCTGTTATTTGGTTCAGCGTTTCAGTGGCTCAGCGGAGAATGGCGATTTATTATATTCATCGTATTGCTGTGAAATAAAGACTACATAGTTGGATTTTTGGAAGCGGATAGTGCCATACCTGATGACAATTCTTTTTTTTTTAGTTTACTCATGTTTTAAGAAACATTGCAAACTGCACTTTGAATAACTAATTCATTTCATAGTCATACATGCCGCTCTTGTATCTTTCAATTAGAACTTTTAACAGAGGAATATAATTCAATTTGAAGCATTGCTTGTTAAGGCAACATAGGGATGCAAAAAATTAATTCTCGAAATTCCGAAATCCTGTGTACACGTTAAAAATGTTCCCTTTCCTTCGCCAGATGTAGTGGAGTTAAATATTACCAACAGTTCATGTACCATGTGTAAATCGTGTTTTCTCATTTCGGAGCACTCCAAAGTTCGATGAAAATCATATGTCGTCCGGTAAGGCTAATAACAGAAACGTGGGCGAGGCAAGAGCGATATGCGTTTCATCCTAGACCGTGTAATAGACTCGTCAGTAAGGCTATCCGACGCAATTGTCCTGTATGCAGAGATAGTCGACATTAGGACATAGGAGCTATGTATATCAGTTCCGTTCTCGGTTAGTTCGAGAAGCAAATTACTTCTCCCACTCTGTTCCTACTACTGCGACAGAGAAACTGTGCTTGACACGGCATCGTACGTATGAGAAATGTATAACTAGTACGACTGTGCCCAGGGAAATCTATTTTATTTAATAACGACTAGATAGCGGGATTTAAAGTAGGGAATGAATCAAGCGTTGGAAATGTTGACGAGAAATTTTGCAGTGGACATTGTTTTCTGATGGTACTTTGGAAATATGTATAATTGAATGAAATGCAACAAATAATTATTATGTCTGTTTGTATAAAAAATGGTCCAACTGATTTGACAATCATTCTCTTTTAATTTCCATTGCAAGCACGTCTCTTGTTTCTTTTTATATGTACGCTGGTATTTTTATATATTCAAAATATAAATATAATTTATCATATTTTGCTGCGAAGAATAATGGAAAGTATAAAAAATAGGGGAAGTGTAAATAATAATAGAAAATTCTCTGGTGATGAACACAATGCCACCCCTTGTATTATTATAATAAAGTATAGCATATAAATATGGCATCGAAAAAACTGCATCAAGCGATCATTTTATTAATTCCACCTAAATATATAATGTATAAACCTATTTAAATGACAGTTTAATTAATTACATAAATCATCTACACGTGTACACGCGTCTGTCTTCTACACAAGAAAACCTTATCCGAGTTTTCTCCAAAAAAAATACGAGAACCTAGCGAAAGGATGAATACTTCCAGCCCCCCAAAATTTTCATCTCTCGACAGAATCCAACGGCCCCTCGTCCACCGATCTATATTTTCGTATCCCATGCAGTTCCCTATTCTCCCTTCCGTGACCGATAACAAAACAAAAGAAGATTCACCAACCCTCCAACGGAAAAGGGAGCAAAAATCCTCGGGTTATATTTAGTAAATCGTTCTCGTTTTCGAGTCAACTCGACCACTGTCTCTTCTTCATGACAAACGCATACGTACATATCTTTTAACTATCACGAGCCAGCCATTCATGCCATCCACTCACGCTACATCGTACACGTATACGCACCTGTGTTTGTGCATGCTGAACACACAAGAGTTGTCCAGATAGGCAGGTACCTAATGCAAGGAGGTATTTAACAGTCAGGTTGCCTCCTGGCTCACCTCCAGAATCGATAAATCGTTGACTGATGAATGAACGAAGGAATAAAAGAAAATAAAGGAACGTGGACCGCGCCTCCGCGTAACCGCACAGCGCGGTTTACATCGACGCCGACGACAGCGTCGCGTCGTCGTTGCTCGACGCCTGGTTCCAACCGCGAGATCAGCTTAAAGTAACCGCAGCAGCGAGGGGGAAAACGCGAACCGGGACCACCGTCGTTTTAGCCCCTCGAAACGGTGAAAACGCGACGTGTTTCATGGCCGACTATCCGTTGGCCCTCTAATGTGGTCGGCAAACATAATTTGCGGGTGGAAAAATGGCGAGAACGAGAGGATTTCGAGGAATTTCGGGTGGAACGTTGTGTATTCGTAGCCGGAGGGTTGGTGGGGGATGCATTAATGAATTTGCGCGTGGTAATGGTTATTGTTGTGTGCTCTGGCGGTAATTGGAGTACGGTGGTGATAATGTGGATTAAATGGGAGGGGTTCGTTTGATGGAAGGGTGATTGGAAATCTGGGTCTTTGGGTTAACCCTTTTCTACCGCACCTTGAAACCGGGGAACCTTCTTTGCACTGATCGATATCATATCTATCAGGAAGGTGTTTGCGTTTGGAACTTTCAAGAAGCCTAGAAAATGAACTGGAGCATGAAAGTGCCGTCATTTTTTTAAACGATGAGATCTAATAAATATTTGAACGTTGTCATTGGTTTACTTTTTACAGTAATGTAGAACAAGGTGTAATCTTAGGAAATGAGATACTTGTGCTCTGCGCAATTTAAAACTGCCTAAGAAAAGTCTCACAGTTTACTAACGACCATGAAACATTTTCACGCCAGGTTTCATTTTCAAGAATCGCGATTCTCGGAATTCATAGAGCAGACACGCACTTGATTAAGAATCGATTGCGTATTTCCCAGTAGATTGATATTCTAGGCACAGCGTCACGGTGTACAGCATTGAAAAGACTCTCAATGGCACGTTCGAATCATTTTCATTTCATTTTTTTCATTTACTTTTCTGTAACATATTCTTTCTATCGCGTGTTTCGACGTGTACAATTCACTTGCAAGTTGAACACCTAAACGCGTGTGACTTGAATCACTATGAAACTTCTCGCTTGATAACACAGTGATCAAACTGTCCTTTCATTTCTATCGCGATAATTAACAGGTATGTACCCTGTGTTTGCACTGCTGTAAGCTTTTATCGCGAGTTACCGTCATCACGAGACACGAGTATGATTTAATATGCCGCGTTCAAAGTTCTACAATTCTATGGGGTGTGACAATAAATTTTATCCGGTTCGGCTAACGATGTAAGACTTGCTCGACTATGTATACACTTTCCCACGCGATTATACGTTCTTCTGTTTATATTTTCCCAGGTGTTTATTATTTCACCGTGGTGAATCGATTTTTGGAGCAAAATTTGAACACGTTCCCTGTGGTATTGAACACGTTGCCGGCGATGCTCTATCGGAATAATAAGTTTGAAACGTGCGTAATCATGACTAGGTTTTATCCTCCCTATGTGTTAATTGCTAATCAGTCTGCCGCAATTAATAAGGCCGATTGTGGCTGTGCGTTGCGTTACCGTCGATATCGCGCAATACGCATCGCTGATTCTATTATGACTATCAGAATGTTATCGCGCGCAAATGAATTCGAAGAGAATTCATCTGTTATTCGCTGTATATTCCAATCTCTGTTGCTGGTTAAAATTGACCGAGTAGAGTAAATAATTGTCAAATCCCAAAAAAAAATACCTTTTCTCTACGTGCATTATTTTTTTGCCGAGTTTGAAATTATGCCCAGACATGAAGTTTGAATAAATGATAAGAAAATACAGATTGAAATCAGTATAAATGCAATTAATTGAATGATATATTACATTTAACGCTTCGTGAATTTTTCTACCGGTTTTGTCGTTTTAATACAAAAGTCCGAGCGGTGTTATAATTATTAAAGAGGAATGTCGCACGTGATAATATTAAACAAAATGTTTATATGCATATTCATTACACGTGTCCCCGTTTCGAAATTAAAGGATTTTCTGTATTTGAGTGATGCTCGTGCAAATTTAACGTTTTTATGTAACTCTGTTTACAGACGAATATAAACGTTCAACATTTAGATGTAAAAATGATAAGGCTATTAAATCGAGCATCATTTTATTTTCAAGCTTTAATTAAACGATCTATACGTAAGTATATCATTGTGATATTAAAACATAGAAATGAAGATTAACACTGTCAGGATTATATTCATTAAGGTGGTAATTTTGTTTCTACCTGTACTTCGATATATTCTTCAGGCCTCAATATCACTGGCAATTCCTTCCTTCTGCTTTATTATCACTTCTATTTTTAATTACGGTAGGTTGAAATATAACGAACGTATTAATTCTAATCAAAGAACGACAACTCTGTGACGGCAAACAGATCCAAAATTGGGATGGAATCAAGGCTAGAACCAACACTATTAAATTGATGTTGCTAATTAGGAGAAATATGTGGTATATAACATGACCACGAGGGGCCTACAAAGCCAATATTAAGGGTAAAGAGAGCAATAGCTCGAGACGTGCAATTAACCGACGCTGATTCGTAAATATTTGCACTCTCTTCAGGTTAAAATCACAAAGCTTCGATGCACGTATGCACATATAAGGTATACGTATATGTATATGCATATGAGTCTTGAGTTGTAATATTCCTGCAGCGTGCTTTCATCAGGCGGCTACCCTACACTGATGACCCGACAGAGGTAAGAGAGAGGAAGAGAGACAGCGAGAGAGAGGCAAGACTAGGAAGTTATGAGAGTCCTGAGAGTTTCCAGTCGTGCGGTTGTTCGTTCAGAGATATTAGTAGCAATATTACACCGTTTGTAATATATCGTTCGTTGTTGCTTGCAGGACAAACTACTATTTTAACCGATTACTCGCTGTCTCGAAATTGTTCGCCTTCTCCATTTTGTCAGTGATAGATTGCTGTTTATCATTTAAGTCCTCGATTCTAGGAGGCTGGGCGTTGCTTTGACTTGAGTTTCTTGTTCCTTTCCTAGGTACATATGTACATAGCTTTATTTCATTTATTATAACATGATCGATGCTGTGAAGATTTATGACCGAAACAGTCATTGTTTAAAAACATTAAATTCATTCTAAATTAATGATAGGTAAAGTTGAGAAGAAATTATGAAAAGACATTGTTTCCCTTAATCTCTGAAATCATTTATTATACATACAATCTGCAGAAATCGATTTAAGTTAATCATTTTATTACAAATTAATTATACATATCAGTACTGTTGCTTGGACAATTTATTTAAGTCTACACGTTTAACACCCTTATATCTCAAATCTTCTGTGATTAATACGTGTCTGTTGACCGTTGGTCCGAATGTTTTATCGCACGGTTAACCTGACAACAAATTCTCCTCGGGCCTCTGCCGCTAACAAGTTCGTAAGTTTTCGAGACCTGCACAGTGCAAACGAGGCAAATGAATCGTCCCGTGTTTCTCAGACAGCTACAACTGTTAGGACACGTTTGCTTAGAAGTGTCGCAAATACAATCGCCTAAACGTCGGCTCTATCTCTTAGCGGTTGTCGTAACCCGTAACCTATCCATCTTGTCGATGCGTGGATACTCAGAGAGGGTATCAAAGTGGCCGCAACCGTACCAGATAGACACAAGCGAGCATTCCTCTTGATGTATGACCGCGAACGCAGCGTGTTGCATTGTTGTTGCCCTTTGACGTGTAATAACGTTGCTCAGTTACCGCGACAGAACGTGGTATCGTTGCACAATATCTCGATGTTACCCCTCTCGATCAAGAGAAGATTTCATACGTGACTGTATATCAAATCTGAGTCATGGATCTTCAAGATTTCCATGTTCGTGCAACGTACTACATACATATATGGTGGGTGTAAAAAGTATCCGTGCAGCGAATAAATTCGAAAGAAGCATCGTGTAACTCGGTTTATTAATATTATTTTGGAATACAAACTGTTTGCACAGATTTTTATTAAATGTTTGAAATATACGAAACATTCGCATACTTTGGGAAAATATTGAAGACAATTTTTTTTATCAGTGGTAAGAAGAAACGTGTAAAAAGTATTTTATTATTGGATCGTATGATGAAAGTATGTACGTAGTTCAAACCTGATTTAGAAATGGAATTCAAATCTCACCATTTACTAGACTAGTAAACTAGATTTACTAGATTTATAGTGTTTCATTATGTTCTATACTCTATCCGATACTGTTCTTTTTATTTAATATATATCTTTTTAATTACCTCACATGTTTTACTTCCCAGTATTATGATATTTATTTTTACCGCACCGAGTTCATTGCAAATCTTTTTAGATGGCCGATGAATTTAACGATTCAACTTGTACTCAGGTCGCTTATATACTTGAGGTAGCTTCTTTTCTTGCACCGTATGAAATTTGTGACAATATATATAAACGAGATAACACTTTAACGCAATTTGCCGTGGAAATCTTCTCTTCTTGTAGTATGGTTTAAAGGTTTTGGCAAGGATGCCGGGATATCTCAGGAGCATGCTATTATCTAGCGACTGCATTGCGCCCTTGAGGATGCTGCTGTCCAATGCAGATGAGTTAATGCACTTTTAAATCTTATCTTTGGGCGGGGTAGGTTGAATATTCAAAATGAATTATCGCGACTTATTAAATTAACGCTACGCTGTTGGAATGTCTCTGAGGCGTAGTTTTATTTATGATGGAACTATATCGTATAATACATAGCCAAACCTGGTTAGGATAGTATGCAGTAATATGTAGTTTTTACATTTCTATTTATCAACGAATATATTATACTGTAAGTCCCTAATATAATTATCACGCATAATATTCCATTAAAAAATATATTCGAAAATGATCCATGTAATATAATATTGCTAATATAATTAAATACAAATTGATAAAATTCATAACATAGAAACATTTTTTACTTACTTGTATTTATTTACATTTTTATTAAATATCAAACAAAGTATTTCTCATGAGTTTGGATATAATCCTACAAATATTACTAAATCTAAGTTCACCACTATATTTCCAGTTAGCATATTTTTTGTACACACAATTAACACCAGATCGTGTCACCGGTAAACTGCACATTAACGTGAATCTTGCAACGAATAAGCCAGGAGTCGGAACACCCACGAATCTCAACAATTACCCGTCCAACCAATCCTGTTACACAAACATGCCCAACGATTCGTACAACAGCAGCACATCTTCTCTGCCTAACAATCTGCTGGACTGCAACGTCACGGGACGCCGCGTTCTTTCATGACGGACTGCAATTTAATATCCGCAACGAGTAATTCGTGCAATACAGTGTTTCTGCCCCGGCTAAAATATCCGCGGAATAACGTCGGGCAAATTTGTTCACGTCTCGTCGCCCGTGACTTCGGTAAAGTCCGAAAAAGCTCACGTGGCAGCTAACGAGGAAACGTCTCGCGAGATGAGCGACGCGGGACTCCACGAATTCGCAAGCTCGAAGGAAGCTGTAAATTAGCTGTCCTCCGCTTTACTCGCGTTTGTTAACGCTCTGTCGGGCGTAAGACGCGACGGTGTCTCGTCGAAATTGCACCGGGGCGATCAAAGCGGCGCTAAACAATGCACTTGAATGTCCGAAGATGGATAGTCGTGAGCTGAATGGCACTTGGAGCGTCTTCGAATCCAGATGCCGCCGTGAAACAAGGGAAATGCAGGGGATAATTCCGTTAGAGCGGCGAGATTTTCGCAGCTTTCTGGAGTATATGGGGCAGAGAGGGGCATTGGAAGTAGGTACATACACCTGTAGTGTGTGCAAGGTTTCCTGGATTTCCAGGGTATGTACATGGAAAAGGGAAGATTGTGAAAGGGCGCTGAATGTTATGTGTTTCTGAATTCCAGGTAGATCTTCGACGGCTGATATTCTTTTTGGATACAGAATCGTATGATCACGCGGAATGCGATATGTTTCATTTTGTTTGAGAATAATGAACTTCTTTTTCTGTCGAGGTCGAAGAAATGTGTGCGATGGAGATAGCTTTCGAAAGTATTGGATGCAAAGTATGTATGAGATAGGAAAAATATTTTGATGACATCGAGTGCGAAATATTCGGAATTTTGCAACCTGTGTTGAAGACTAGGTATGAGCTTTACCGAATGTTGTGTTACACGTGTATGAGGGGAGTTGTGGTAGCAGTTGATACAAATCTTTCAAGGATTCGATGGCCATTCGAATTCGACGAATTTGTAAATTTTACTATCATATGCAAAAAGGAGATGTGTTTAGAAAATTGTAAATACAAGGTCTTCTGATTTTTGCGATTCATTTTAAACAACGCAGATTTTTCATAACATACAGTGGATATAAAGGATCTTGTGTCTTCTGAGGCATTATAGAATAAAGCGGGGAATCCTTGAAAGTTTCATGACCCTTATTCTCGAGGATAATACTGTTCTCGACTTAGCAGGTGTAGGCAGAGTTCTTTGTGATATATACCGGGGTCCTATTTTACTCTACGAATTCTTCTAACAGCACGCTAATACTGAATTAAGTGGTATATCCCCAAAGTATGGATATTATACGGTGCAAGTATCCTGAAACCTTATAACGTAGTACCTGGGATTATCGTCAGCGGTGTACCTGAGATATGTAGAAAGAGTATTTCTTTCAAAACTTTTACGATCATAGTTTTAAACATTTGAATAATTTTAACATGAACTGAAACGATCCATATTTTATAAGAAAATTCATGCTGCACACAAAAATTATCACAAAGTTACGGCCAACAATAAGTATAGCATAGCATTAAGTCGACAATTTCGGCCGAAACATGCAATAGTAATAAAACCGGCTAAAATAGTAGCTGCGCCTTTCTACCAACAGGTTACGGTGATCTTCCAAGCAATAAGGAAGAATCCCAAGTTTGTTTCTCGGCAGAAATTTATTGCCGGCAATAACCAATAAACACGAACAGGTTGCACGTATATATATATATATGCTTATATCTACACCGTGACAATGATGCATTACGTTATAGTACACAACTTTTGTAACCAAAATAAAATTTAATAAACTTTTCAACGTATCGCAACATCCTTCAGTATATTATATAATAATAATCCCAAACAAATCTAACACAGTGTTAAAAAGCTATTTTTCCGCTTTTAGCATAATGATAAATTATAAAACAATTAAGATCGCTTAAACATTTTTGTACGTGCTATAACAGGTCTTCTGAAGAACCTCTCCAAATTCCAAATCGATAGCGCAACTAGATCTTCAGACACCGTGTGCTTCGAGAGAAACACGTTAAAGTTTCTGTGTTGTTTACGTGAAACTTTATGTATGGGATACATTTAATATCTGTCGATATTGTCGGAGATGTGTACTTAAAGAAAAGGCAAGCAAAAAATAAACCATTTTCTTACCACCGGAAGTCGATTGAATTCGCGCAGCGAAAGAAAGAGTTTTGTCGTCCAGGCGGATAATAGAAAACGGTGTGCCTCTCTCACGGACACGCGTTCTGAACCGAATATAAGCAAAGATGTCGCGCGGCTAACAATAATTCGCTTAGTTGTCGCGAACGACTTGTCTTTTCTCGTAATGAAATTCTGTCCGCGGCCTCGGCGGTCCCGGCGCCTTAAAATCAGAAGAAGAGACATCGAGCACGGTTACGCCGGGTCGGGGGCAACAAACTCGAAACTCGAGTAAAACGTCCCCGACTTTAACTGTTCCGCCCAGACAATGCGCTTGGGAACTGGAAGACGTTTACGAGATACGAAATATGGAAATTTTCGTCTCTACTATATTTTTGATAGCACGGTGTTCAGTACTTACGCTTTGATTCGTCACCGTGACAGATGTCGCTCTGTTTACGAGCGTCATCATTAAACTTTGTCGTTGGAAGTTGTTCAATTTGAACGCACTTGCAAACTGTACCGCGGAGGAGGTAGATTAAAGATTTTCAATTTACTAGAATAACAGTGGTCAGTTGATTGATGTCGCAAAATTTCTTTGCGCGATTAAATACATATGTGCTCAGAACCGTGGGTTTTCTTCTGGTAAAAAATATTTCCCGTCATTACACGGGGCATTCACGGATTCTTAATTGTTTCGTGCAGTGTATTATATGCTGATATCATAGTAAAACCACATTCTTATTTCAAGCTAAAGTAACAGTTCTCACAGTGCGAAGACGGCAATAGGAGTTGCACATGTATAATTTTGAATCCAAAATATTTTTACGATAAGAACAATTTTGATGCTCCATTTATCATACACATAAAACCGTGAATACTACGCCCGATATATCACCTATTTCCTAATACTATACTACCATCCACAGACCCCGATAAAAATTCACCAGCCCCGCTACATTATTTACCATAGATTATTCGTTTCGCGGCGTCTAAATCAATCCAAATCGACAATTTATACACACGGCCGCCCTATCTCTTTGTCCCAGCCCTGTAACGCCCCTGGATCATGCGAATTCCAAAAGGAATCCGCGAGGGTCGACGTATCGGAGAGCATCGCGAAAAGTAATATCGAAAGAGGAAGATATCCCGTTTAATTTGTACCCGTGCCGGATTCGCCCGACTACGATCGTTTTAATAAAGCGCAGTTTCGCGATCCGTCGCATGTTAGCCGGCTCTTTAAAGGGGATGAAAACGGGCAAAGTGAGGGCGGTCCGCCTTGGGCTTTAAAGCGGCAAGCAGAGTGGAGAAAGACGGAGAACAGGACAGAGTAAAAAAAAAACGAAAGGACGAGAGAAGAAAAGCCCGTATAACCGCGGGCGATGCAGGCGAAAAAAGAGAAGGCAAGCAAATGAGGAGGAACGCAGAGAAAAGTTGTGGAAAGGGTGGAGCAGGGACAGCAGAAAAATAGAGTAGGATGAAAGAGGCCAAGCTCGCCAACTTGAACAATATCCCTCAAGATGCCACGCAGCCCTGAAGATCCTAGGCTCGAAACTCGATGGTTGCCCGCGTTTCGATCTGTCCACTACGTCAGAGGGAAAGTTTCTTATATTCCATTCACAAGCGTCGTTTCGGATCGGGTGTTTAGAGAAAAGAATCTTCGATCGAGGGGGCGGACAGAGGGAAGAGGAGAGAGACAAATTTCACAGAGTGGACAAATTTCCGAGCGAAGCGATTACGAGCGGTCTGTCCCTCCACTTTTCAAACTTTCCGTTTCTCTGTTTCGGGGAAATCGTAAATAAATTTACGCTGATACCCGAGAAATGTAGCCGACTGACGAGGTTTTGATTTGTCAGTCGACGTGCTCGGTCGGTTGATTGAAACCACCACCATTCAACTCTTTGGGTGGTTTCGCGGCTTGCAGAAAAATGGGTCGATTTTAGTGTTTCTTGTTAGGCGTAAAGTCAGCAGGGCAGTATTCTTTGTTGTGCGTAAAAGTTTTATATCGGCGTATACCTGGGCTCGTATACAAATTTCGACGACGTCCACGAAGAGTGCACGCTTTATTTAGCACCACGAACGACTGCTACTGGTCGTAAAACTGGAAAACGATCGACGTATGGTTTCTGGCTACTACTGTCTTGGTTCTTAACCGGTGGATTTCGCTGTGCGTTGGTACGTACATATATAGAAATACATGTATCGTTGTTGGTAGAAATGTGAATGACTCTTTTGCGTGATATGGTTGCTTTATGCGGTATTTTAAACGAGCGTATGAATGGAATGTTCTGGGTTGTTTGCCGGCTTCTGGGCAAGAGGCTAACTTACTTAAATTGTTGTTTAAAATATGAATTTCGATGATGGTTGGTGGAACTTGAGCAGACAAATTGCCAGGATAGATACTTTAAATGAATTTCATGCATTTCATGAATTTCAAGTTTAATAAAAATGAATAGCAAGGTTAATAAGGTAATGCAGATTCGTTGTAGGAAAGACATTGCGTTCAATGCATTACGTGATTTATGCATATTCTTGCATTTATTATGTAAAAATTTGAACTGCGATTGATGCTATAGTAATTATTATTTTCGATCAGCTGTTGTAGATTTGAATGTGTAGGGCCTATTTGTACTTTTCAGATTGAGATTCCACCGCGTTTGGAAAGTTTTCTGCTTGAAATGCTATACGAAAAGTCCCTTTATTACCTTCCTACCTTATCTCGACATTCTCCTATACCATTTTTCTTGCCTCGCATCAAGCCACTTGACTCGAAGACGCTCCACGCGGCCACCTGAGTTACGTATTATTACTCCCTTCGTTTTCCTCGTGTATTCATAAAATCCTGCCCTGAAACCCTTAAATCCGGTGAATAAATCCTGCTATCATGTTCTCGCCGGAGACAAAAAACTTTTCCATCGACAATTTTCACGTTTACATTCGTCACGTTCTCCAGAGATTTTTTTATTCGACAAACGTATTCCTTTCCAATGAACGCAATAATTCAATCCTTCTCGATACATAAGACTTTCGTTGTTCACGGTTATATTTTATATTATTATATTTTGCGTATAGAAATTCATATTAGCATGAATATTTAACATGTGAACGTTTGGAGCAACGCGAGCGATTTATGGCATGCCAGCATAATATTAATTACTTTTGCAAATTTTTGCGAACCGAAAATGTTAAATTAACGCTATCACGGCGAATATGAAATTCTGTACATACACCGGTAGCAGAGATATTTAACTCGTAAGAGAATCGAAACGTAAATACAAAATTTTAATTATACAAACCCAGCGATTGATATCATTTTGATATATTTATTCCAATTTTTACTGAACCTAATATTATCGTTAGATTTGGGAATTTTTATCTGAAATTTTCCTAAAATTGAATGTAAACGATATTACTATTTTTGTTTTTTTCTAATCTGATGTATGCCTTAAAATGTCTAATTGTAAGTATGCCTGGGGAACAATTTCCGGATTCGCCTTCGCAGGCACCAAGAATCCATCGTGAACGTACTTAAATAACCAGCAACGCGGTCGAAATTCAATTGTCTGTGAAACTTTCGTCGTTTCCGCGTCAAGTTCCGGGCCCCGTTGTATTTAAAGGAATAGGATTTATAATCCATTAGCTGGTTGTCGGCAAAAGTGGCATCGGAACGAAGTTCCCGGAGGAAACTACTGGATTCATAACCAGTCGACGTGGATACGTAGGACGCGCCACTTTCCAGCCACGAAGTTCGGGTTGAAGTTAAGGGTGCACGACTTTATTGAAATTTCATCTCGAAGCATAACACGAGCCCCAAACTTTCTTGTATATACCATCGTTCTCGACCAACGGGCTACTTGCAAACACTCTAGCTTCACGTAAATTAACTTTTTCTACCTTCGTAGTTTTGGATCTACTCGTGAGAGACACTGTTGTGCAATAGTTTGGTCGAAATCAGGTATCCACTCCAGCTCAGTCTAATTGTAAGAGTGGACATAAAAGACATTCTCCTTTTTTTTAATTTTAAAGTGGCTTTATGAAGGTTTTGATATAAATAATGTTTTAGAAAATAATCATGTTGCGATTGAGAATGTCTGATTAGATTTTAATGCATTGAGTGGATCCAATTTTGCTCTTGCTCATTTGTGTAAAATAATTTCCGAATATATAGAGCTTGATTTTTTATATTAAATATTGGGATTCATTTGCGTTCTGGCCATAATTGTACGCTTGACGAATTTATTGCCATTAATTACAGTACCTCCATGTTTTAAACGAATGGGAAGCACTGGTTTTTGACAAATGATGTAAAAAAAAATCTGTCGGGCAATTTGTTACGTGATTCATTTCACCTGGTGTGAAATTCGATATCTAGATATACATAGTTCCAAAGATACGAAAAATTCTTTTGCGGGAATTGCAGGTATCGTTCCAGGTAACTGGCACCTGCAACATCTAACGGTTACAGGGACCCACCACGATCTTGACCAAATATTTATGACGTTTACAGTATCCCAGAAACCCCTCGTAAATGTCATAACTATTCCTCTTCAGACGAACAATATTCCAATACAGTATGGAAAACTATATTTCACCAGGAACTTTCCATCCATCTTCCTGTACTACAAGGTATACTATCCAATAAATTGCATGCCAGTAAAGCATTATCAAAGCACTCGCCAACGCAAGTCAAAAAGATATATTCTCCAATCAACTGAAATTGTCACAAATAAGCGGAGCCATAATTACTTTCCATAGTACTCCACATAAAATAATAAAATTAGCAATAATACCTCCAAAATCCTTTGAACCCATTACAAAAATATCCTCCCACCCCACAATGTTCCCCTGCAATTCGTGCATCTTTCGCATAAGATTTTCTTCCCTATAACACGTACGATAAAAGTTATTCGCGGTGTGCAAATGATGCGGACCACCCTGTGCACGCCCAACCGGTGCAGTGGGAGTCTACCCGCGAATGACCTTGAACAATCAATACATTTCATCCAGACTATATAGCTTCGAGGGGCACAGCGCGATTGAGAGTCCGGTTCGCGCTGGAATTCGATGGACTCGCTCCTTCATGCGACAACGCAAGTAAGAATCGTACCCCGAGCGGATCACCCACGCTTCTCGCGCATAAGGACAGAGCGACGGGTGTAAAACTGGCATCACGTCGGCCCGTTCGTTCTCGAGATCGTTAAGGCTGACCCCCCGGCGAGCGAACGTTAGCCACGGAGAAAGAGGACAGGCCTGGGGAACTACCGGACGTGCAGGTCGAGGGACGTCGTTAGCGATCCATCGTCTGTTATATATAATGTGTATGTACATATGTATACGTACGTACTGTCTCTAGAACGGAGATATCGAGGCTTCTCCTACTCGACAGGTCGACCGCTTTCGCTTTCCGAAAAGAAAGCCTTTCGTTTTTACGCGGGAGAAACTCGTGCCTTATTGGCGCTGTTTTTTCTGGAACCAAGCTGGCGTGGAGGATCGCGGTTGTTTTCTGGCCAGCGGGCTGGATTACCTTGTGCGACGAGCGGGGTGTGAAACATAGGGTGGATTAGATTGTTAGCGATCGGGATTCGAGGGTGGATATTTTTTTTGTTGATGGTTTTTTTTAAGGTTTTGGAAGTCTACGGATAATTTGTTCTGTGGAAGTTGGAAAAGTGTGGTCAGATTTATTTTTTATTGTCTTTTTCTACCTTGTCTCTTGGAAGCGTTAGAACTTGCAATAGCATAATGACGATGGTATGTCTAATAAAGGTGACGGAAATATTAAATGGAAGATGTAATACATTGTTCGAATTAAGAATTTCTATTTCCATTCTAGTAGGTAAGACTTATTTCACCTGTACGGCAAGCTTGTTTTATATTTCTAAATTCGCAGCCTACTTTTGACTTAACGATACACGCATTGAATTCCAATCAATTTGAAGTAACGCGAGGAATTTAATCTTATTTCGTTTTATAATTATGAGCAACTGTAAGTGAAATCGTTACAACTTCTTTCCCGTGAAAATTCACTTAGCCAGCAACGAAGGTAGCATGGGACTTCGGGGATAGCGTTTATCGTTATCAGATTAACGTTATGTGTACTAGATATTATTACCTGAATGAATGGGACCATCTTCGAAACCATGAGGGCAAAGGAATGAAACACAACCTAAGAAAGCAAGCTTCACCCTGAACGAATACCAGCGCATTATGAAATATTTGCGTTAAATATCTAGTACTTCCTGGACAAATCGTCTCAAACGATAGAAGATACTAAGAAACCACTCTAATAACAATACAGAAACTCTTACACTCTCATCCCAATCGATCTGCCGTACAACCTGTAACAAAAAGGATCCTAATAAACCCTCCGAAAGCATCATCGGAGCAAACCTACATACATATTTAAACGCAGAAAAATCCTGCTCGCTCGCCGTACATAAAAATTCGACGAATGAAATTTCCATATTTTATCCGCGCCGAAGTCCCTGGAATGGTTCCATCGAACTCAAAGACTCGGAACACTGCACAGCCTGAAACGTGAAACCTTTTTTGCCTTGCCTCTCGGGCTCATCTTCGCATATACATATAAGTATACACGTATACATATATGGATACGTATACGCGCCGGAACATTTTCAAAGATAACGTCTCGCGAACGAAAGAGTTGAGAGAGCCCGTTAGACACAGAATACATTAGCCGTAACAAAGGGTTATTGGTGAAGAGCAACGAGCGAAAGAGCGTGCGAGCACAATCAATGCGGTCGTTGTGACAGAAGGAAACATTATGCACGCCTGTCAAGCATCGCACTTCGTCGTAACCCTTCGACTCTCCTCGCCAGACGTATCTTTACGGCCGAACTTCTCTCATTGGCCAGGGCCACGAAAGGTATACCACTCTCTCGTCGATAGAATAAATACACGGTGTGCCCGCGCGCATGTATGTGCATACATATTCGATTCTGGCTTGCGGTATTTATCCAACAGCGAGCGGCAGATATCGGTAAACACAATATACGAGTTTATCGTTTCCCGTTCGAATCGATAACGCGCTATTGCTTTTGCATAATGAAGGGGGAGGGCAGAGGTTAACGTAAATACGTGTCTCTAATCTGTACTTATTAAGAGGAAGTCTATCCCTGTCCACGTTTATCTGGTCGAGTAACGACCCTCCGTGATAATCGATACAACGTGGCGTGGGGAGTGAAAGCGGCTCGAGATCGAACGATCTGTGAATGGGGAAAATTGGAAACGTTTTTACGTTTACGCGGGTGTAACGCGGGTACAGTTGCGATTGTGAAGCGGGGCTGAAAGATTGGCGGTCTTCGAAACTGTACATATTTCGAATGTCAAATAGGATCAGAATAGAATAAAATTGAATAGAATAGAATAGAATATTCCAGTTTATGATATAAAATTATATAATAATTTCGATATAAAATTATCATTTCACTTAGCACGGCTACAGCAGACTGTATCGCAGAAGTTTAAATGACTGCTCGATGAACTGATGTCAGGACAAGGCTGTACCTGAAATGGTATCGGGAAGGAAACGTTTCGATAATCGCGGCATTTGCGGCAACTTGTAGCCGCAAGTTCACGACGGTATTATACAGTAGATCCGTACGAGCACCGCGGCGCAAGATAAGATAGACTAAATAAATAATTGAACGTCCGGCTGTTAGATGGTCGCGGGTGAAGGCGTTGATAACCCCACGACGAGCCAACTCGGTTCTGGGGCTCTATGTCGAATCTGTTCAAGTTGCACAGCCTGCAATATGCCCCGCTTTATGGTCGCCGTCACGGACACGAGTTGCTTCGAGCGTCGAAAAATTAGGGCTACCGTCTTGAAACGGATCATTGTGCGGGATGAATATGAATACGATGTCGCCATCGTTCTGGGAATAATAATCATGGAAATGTTTCTCGGCGATGCGTGGTGTACCATGGCAACGATGTCTCTTGAAGCAAGGCAAATATGTTAAGATGGAAGGTCTCGATGCTCCGTTCTTTTTTTTCTTCTTTTTTTGCATTGGAGTTCTCCGTATGAGGTTAAAAGTACATACGTAGTTTTGGATAGTGATACTGTGGTTGCATTTGAGCGAAGAAGTTCATTGTTTGGTTGCAGGATAATTCATTCCTGGTATGTAATGAATATTTATTCGTATATTTCGAGGTGCACTGCAGGCAGAAATTTAGAAATGCACATACGAACTGTGTGAGTGTTAGATGCATAAAATTAAATATTTTATATCTGAAAGGAAATATTTAACGATTTGTGCTGCTGTGGTCGCAGTCGTATTTATTGTTTAATATTGCAATATTTATGTTCAAACAAGTAGAAAGTGTAAATTGGTAAACTAGATTTTTATACAGGAAAATTTTTCACCCGATTCCGAGTCGATCGATGATAATAAATTCTTTTTGAAACAGTGTTCAACAGTTACTACAACGCGACTATTTATTCTTGATATTCACAAATAAAAATATTACTACGTAATTCGCATATTTCTACAACAAATGAAGTGACGTCATAAAAACCGGAGGATCCTAAATAAATACGTATACATAATCATTATATCGAACAGCCTATGTAACGATAATAAATTCGGAGCAATAACGCAATAACACTAAAATAAAAATTCAACGTTCCGGCAAATGCTCGAAATTTCAGTGAAAAGTACATTAAGGAACAGTTATTAACCGGAAACGCAATGGTTGAATGCCGAGGCACGGTGCAACGGGGTCTTCGAACTCTCGAGATACAATTTTAGAAATCAAGGTGAATTGCCACAGAATAATGTCTGACAGTTTCATTTCCGTGGTGGGTGCCGCGTTATCCAGCCTAAATATTGAAAGATCGATATCGTGTGCTTGTTCTGTAACAGCGATTCTACCGGATCGCTGAGCCTGTCGACCGTATGCAAAACTTTTCGAGATGGCGAACGATCGTTAAACAGACGCCTACTAGCGTGCAGTTTCATTATGCGATCGTTAAGAGTTTATGACGTTCCTCGGAAGGATATACCGCACAGGGAAAAAGCGTCTGCGATAACCATTTTTCGACACGTTTAAAATAAACCGAGGAATTTCGTGCCAAGGTATCAGAAAAAACTTGCTTTTAAGTCTGGTTTACCCTAAAGACGCAACTCTGCTCCGCGTGGAAGCACTGCGCGTACCTTTTTGCTTTTTAATTGATAGATTCGATAATAGCCCTTATGTTAGCAACCGAAATGGAGTAGAAGTGCGAAGCTCAGTTATTCAAATTATTTTGCATAAGTTTGTTTTCAGAAAACGTGAGTTGACGTAAAATTGTTCGAAGTATCGAGATCTAGAGCGGTTTTGCGATATTTTATCAAGAACATACAAAAATTATTCGAGCAAATATAGAAATGGGCGCCCGGGTATCGGGTTGCTAACATTAGTGTTAGAGCACTTGAGGAACCTTTGGTTTACCGTTCTTCATACCTGTTCCGAAAACTGCAATCGGCGTTGCACCTGCTTTTAAGCCGTGCCACGGTATTGCAGCAAATGTGAACGATTGTTTAATATTAAAAAATCGTGAAACGTTGCACTCTAAGACCGTGTGTTTAGTCTGTGCTTGGTTGTACGCGGCTCCGTTGCCTTTGCGATGAGAAAGATCTTGCTTCGATTTCACGTTCGTCACTTTATCAGACAGGCGCAAAGTGAAAAATCTTTTTAATCGACTCGACGCATTACGATATTCGCTGACATTACATTAGACGGCCTAGAGATACCGACAAGATACAATTATTGAGTAGCGACGTTTGAAATGTCGACTGATAGGCAGTTTCGTAATATTTATGCACGAGATTAGAGAAAATGTTCGATTACAATGTTTCTTCGTTTGTGAGTTATCGGGACGCTCGTACACTTTCCTTCATACAGAAATACATAACCGGTGTTTCTCAAAGGTATTAATCTTATCGATCTTCTCGAAAATACACGGTATCTGACTTTTCAGCGTCGTGGAAAGGGAAAAAGTGTCGACCAGTCTTGCTGTGAATGTAGAATTTCTGTTTCGATCACCCAAATAAATTACTCATATTCTTTCTTTTCACGATGCTGTCGTTACCAGTTAGAATGGGAGTAAATCTTCATCATACGGAGAAGCTAACAGAGATATTTTCACAACTCTTGCCCTTTATTTTATTCTCTGAATAAATTTTGTAAATCGTAGAACTTTAATTTACATTCTAAAACTATGCCCGACAAAAACAGGCCTCTACTCATTATAAAAATTTTCCTTAAACAAAAAAAAAAAATGAAGAAGAAAAGAACAGACAAATCTTTTGCAATAATGGCCTCGATGACTGTCGGCGCTAATAAGTCGCGATCCGACTCACGGGATTCCTCGTATATGTACGCACATACACACACACCCACAGATACACATATATAATATGATTCACGTGCGAACTCTCGACGCTGCTGTTCGTAAATCGATTTCGATCAGCGCGCAATGCCACTGCAATTCGTATCAGCGATAACCGGCGCTCGCCACTCCTAGCATTAAGATTAATTACGGTGTACAGGGATTCTCGCGTGTCGATGGAAAGCCGCGTTTGATAAACCAGGGTCGTATGAAAATTAATTTCGACCGCCTATCGTGGAAGCAATCGCAATTATAGAAGCTGATACCTAGCAGCGCAGAGATCGCGACGGATACCAAAAATCACGTATGTACACACATACATATACACACAGAACGTTTGCACGGTTGATTAAACGAGTGAACAGAGAGATGTCCCTAACTGGGGACCTTTAATTCTCGATGTTTCTGTGCGAGTCACTTGCCCGCGCTCCGCGGGGATCCCCCACAGCTGTTATCACTTTTATTTAAATAAGCATCGATACAGAGTCGCAACACGATACAAGAGATATCGAGTAATCAGGGACGCCTTGTACCCGATGTTGCGTCGATTTGTTCGAGCCACGGCTGATCCTCATTCTTGATAAAATGTATATCGCTGCAAGTCAGCACTGAAACTGTAAAATTAATTATACAGAACGCGTGACTTCACGCGCATCCACCGTCTCGATTGCTACTTTAGTTTCCCGCAAAAAGACATGGCAGAAGAAAATAGTAGTCAGGTCGTGGATACACGTGGCACACGTACACGCTCAGGGGCGTTATCGCAAGAAAAAATGGAGGAATGTTCCAAGAGCGTGTCGTACAAGAACCTGGTGATCGATCGACGTTGGATCGCGATTGTAGATCACAACTTAAACATTGCGAAAGTTACCAATGGCGTGCCGTTCCTTCGGGGCGAAGGAGTGACACGATTTTTAAACTCCTGCGCTCCATCCGCCGTGATCGATCATAATTGAGGCGCCACGATCGACGCACGAAAATCATTTAGCGTGCCCACGTGAATCCTTGCTCGTCCATGGAAGTGCTCAGTCCGCCGTGTCCCCCCGTGGAGCAGCGCGAATTAATTCGGAGCAGATGCGAGACGCGTCCGTGCCGGCGGATAATTACGATTATGACCCGTAATCGATCTACAGGAAGCCATCGATCATGCTCGGCTCGTGCACTCGTGATTGCGTCGTTCGAAAATCGCGTAATCATAAGGCGAGTCGTACGCGTAAATTCGCCGTATCCCGGGCGAATTTAACTCCATCGGCCGGTTGGTATTTCTGGGGCCACGATTCTTGCCTGGACTCGACTCTGCTTCGTCTCCTCCGAGTGGCTGGAACCAGAATGTAAATACGCCGTGGAGGATAAGGTGGACCGTGTTGCGGGTACATATATCGGGGGAAATTAAGAGGCTGATGGAGATTTTTTGCGGTGATCGATGGAATTCCATTCTGTGGGCACAGTTGGTGGCTGTCCAATGTTTTAAAAATGGAGTTACGCTGCACCAGACGCTTTAAACTTCGAGATGTTCTGTATAGATTATTATTGGGCTAGTAGTACACTTGGTAAATTAAATTTTCGGATTTAGTAGCTTGATTTGCAGTAAACAAAAGCAAATAGTTGTCAATACTTGCATAAGTCTGTTAGGGGAGATTTTAATTTTTGGGATCTGCTCTGATATGGAGTAGAGCAGTACCAGGAGCAATATCTCACGGTTGTCAATTCAATCCCAGACCAGTCGTGAAATACGAGGTCTAGTCTCGATTCGAATCTGAGGTCATGAGGGCCAACCTTGAACCTATCCCGAGGTCGTGCGATCCAATCCTCTCTGTTAACTACTGCATCGCAACTAAACTAATTTTACATTGTTTCTATTTGCAGGTACGTACTGGCTTGAATTTAAGCGTGGCATTTTGAAACGAGTCGCAGATTTGGACGCAACAGTCACTCTCTGTTAGAAGAACGCTAACTAGCTGTGAAGGATAAGTACGATTGAGCGTAAATCACTTGATTGATTCTATGTCACGTATACTTGCTTCGGGTGGTAACAATGCTTCGTCCAATTGAGCATGAATCTGGATATACAATACCTACACACTACACGAGTATACGTACATGAAAAAATTGGACGGTTTAACAATGTACGTTACAACTTTGTAATACAGACTTTCGTATAACATTCTTTTCTCACTTTTCTGCACAAACTACGCCGAGAACCTTTGTTCGGAAAAACCACAGACACCCTGTATAACAATTCTTATACTTGCGATTTTACAATCTACATTTGCTCGTGTGCACTATCATAACAAGTATCATAATGAATGCCATTGAATCCGTACTTTTTACTCCATTTTTGTTTTAATTCATTCCGCAAATCGCAAACGAAAAATCATTGAAAATGTTACTTGGCAGACCCCTTGGACTTTTATTGCTTCAGACGATACCCACTAGATAGAAAATTGAAATTATGGAGCGCGGCGTTGTTTAAGCACGCATGTATGTACACGTATGTACGGTATTGCGTTGGACGATCGGGTGTACTCAATATAGCGCGTGACGTTCTTTAAATACGCGTTTAATTGCTTCCCATTTGCAACGAACTCACCGTGTCGTAGCAGGACACGAGGCAGTAACGTTCTGGACTTGATGGTCCTCGTTTAGATTCGCTCTGCTCCACTGGTACAGTGAGTCGCGAGAAACGAAATCGATGGTTTTGAAGTAAATACAATTCGTATTGGGAATTAGTGTATATACATATAGATGTTCAATTAAAACTGTGCATTTCTTTAATCTTGACAAGAAAACAGCATGAAACTGTGCCTTTTACAGTCGCGTGGTGATTTATTACTAACTTTTATAATCGTACCACAAATGTGTGCAATAATTAACAAACGTTAGCCCGTTGATGAAGATATAATAAAATTTCAATTATACTATGATTCTTTCTGTACAAAACTCTCTTCGTCGACAAAGATACTAAATAATGCCCTTTCCGGAGCAAATCTAATTACCCAACTACCTATTGCAACAGAAATCAAAAGAAATTTTCACCGCTACTAGCTCTACTCAGAAAACATAGTACATACATACCTACATATTACTTCAATAAGAGATAAATATATACTTATCATAAAGGTTAAGTTGAACAAAAATCACAGGCAATACATATACGAACTCCCTTACTATCCAACAAAATTCTCGCTGCAATCGAGTCAGTCATAATTCCAAATAAATATTTCTATCCTCCGAGCTTCCTTCGTATCACACGGAACTCAGAAGGAAGTCCTTCCTCTGGCTTCGGAATTCCTCGCGTGTTTCGCGCATGTATGTACAACACACATATATCGTCCCCCGCTTGCCTTCAATGGAAACGCTTCCCGCCGATACACGGGATTCAGTCGGGTGTAGTCACGGGTCCGTGATTCTGCGTTATCGCGGGGTATTCGTCGACATTAATCCGGCCTGAACGCCAGATATCGCGTTACGGCTCGCGGAGTGGCGGATCACGCGACGCGCAACATCCTCGTCTCGTTTTTCCTTCTTTTTTTTTTCTGTTTCACGACACTCCCGTTTTCTGCACGGTGGAATTCAGATTTCGCATGAAATTCTATCGCGACGGGCTCGTTAAGCGATGGAGATCGTACGTGACGACGGATCGAACGACGATTCGCGATTTACCCGCGATTTATTCGCGCGGCGGCGCGCCGGTGTTCAAGGAAGGGCAGAGATGCGATTCTGGACAGCGATAAGTTTGCCGGTGGTTGAACCCATTTCACGTGGAATTTCTATAGACACGAGGGGGGACAAAAGTATTCGTGCAGGTAGAATGCGCGAGCAGTCGGAGGTCTGTGTTATCTGTATGGGAAGTTCGAGATGTTACGGGATGGGGTATGCTGCTATTATGTTTCATACAAATATATTTGCTAGTAACGCATCATGTGTGTATCGTTGCATTTGTTTGGGTATATTTTGTGGTATAGAAAAATTCTGTTTACTTGTCGTTTTCAACAGATTTTGTTCAATATTCGTCTGAGCTTTCGTTTATTATGAAAGTGTCGACAACAGTTCAGCAATCGTGAACTAATATCCGTAAAAATGATTATTTGTCCTTGATATGCAAAAGGATTTGATTTGATAATTATGCTACCGATTGCATGTGCGAATTTCAAATACTCTTGCGATTTTACACACAGAGGTTTGTAACAATATTCACAGGGCAGCTTTTCTCTTATATTTACTATTTATTCACGCGTGCTTTATTCTTGACTACGATCGATCTCTTTTTCTGCAACCTATTACTATTATGCACCCTGTAGCCTGAATAGAGCATTCCGTTCTCAGGGAAACGTGTTTCGCACTACCATTTATTTGTTAAAATTCCAAACTTTATTAAACTGTGACGATAGGATCGGTGAATTTATAGTTCAATATAAGATTACACGCATAGGCCCATAAAACGACGTTCTGAAAAGGGGGTACTTATAAGGTTTAGCCAGATTATAGATACGAGGTAAACATGCTCGATATTTCGAGGTGAATAACCGTGGTTCGAGATAAAATTGAATCACACTTGGATCGTAATTATAATCTTTCCACGTTAACGCTCAGCTAGTTTCATAAACAAGTATTTACGGGTACTTGTGTCGATCTTGTTTAAATAAAACTCAGTGTTTCGCGCGTCATGGAACACGAAGTTGCAACGCACACCGAATTACGTACATACAGTCGACTCGGAAAGTAAGTTAACGCTCTTACCAACAGTTTAAATGTCTGATAATAATTGTAACGTATGTTTATATGTTTTATGTATTCTTTATAGTGTAAGTGCATAAAACAATAAGTTACAGAAATTTACATATATCGTTTTCATTTGCACCAAAAGGTAAATCCTTAACTTATTTTCCGAGTTGACTGTACATACGATGTAACTGCAGTACGGAACAAGTGTGATATTTTAGGAACACAGAGATTTCTAAATCTGTCTTACACTTTGATCGTAATGTGGGAGTAAATGCGGGACAAATGTTGAATGAGAGACGAATATAGCTCCGGGGTCACGTTCTTTATAGATGCTGCAAGAGACTGTACACAGCTAGAGGTCTACACGAGGGAATAATAGCGAGCTTTTTCTGCGAGAAAATCTCGATACGTGACACTCGTTAGCATTAAAATGCATTCCGTGTTTGGGTCATAATAAATTCGGTCGGAAAAAAATGAGAAACTTAATTGTGATTTGTAGGGAAGGCTGACGATGAATAATTTTGACAGCTTTCAAACACTCTTTTACTTTTTGTGTTTAATGGAGGGGGGGCGTAGTTACGAGTATTGTTTGGATATTACTCTAACACCGACGGAGAACTTTTTCACGATAATTCTAAATATCGTGAATATTCGAATGGAAATGCAGTATCGCGGAACTATCGAAGTTGATTTCTATTCGCATTGAAATGGCAATTTGAGAGACCCGAATATTAGATTGATATAGCACACGCGCAAACACGTGGAATTCAGTGAAGAGAGGAGAATTGTGAAAGAATTTTTTCCACTGGATTTCAAATTGAGCTTCCGAGATTTTAATACCTGGTGCTTCTAATTGTGATTACTCTTGCGGTTACTCGAAAACCATTCACAGTATGTAACTGAACTAATGCATCCCGATTAAAGATTCAGCAATTTTACTGGAATTTCGCTGCTGAAATGAAGACATCAAAATTGAAAAATACCGGCGTACTAATAGGACGTATAAGAACAAATATTATATTATCTTCAATTTTATTAAATGATATATTCGCAATGCAATTATAAAAGAAGCTGAGAAACATCTTATTTATGACAACATTAATTTTATCTAAAAATAGAGACAAAAGTAACAACGTTTATAGAAATATTAAACTTCGTTGGCATAATCAATTGGAAAAATTCCACAGAAACGGAAGTGAAAGAGCCGGTACCGCTAAAATTAAAGAGATATTACCGTGTAAATCTATTTCCACGAAACTCTATTAAAAAAAACAATTTCATAACAGCCGACACTGAAAATCGTTTGAAAAGTTCCCACTGGCCGGTCAATGAATTTAAACTCGATCCTAGTAAAAAAAAAATATAAAAAATGGTGCGTTCAGACCCATCCTTTCTGTAATCGTTACAGATATAAAAATACAGACGCTAACGAACTGATCCCCTCCTTCTCTCACGATTTTCCCACTTTTTTCCCCCCCATTCATCTTTGAGGTGAATCACTGACACGTGAGAGGGTAGTCGACCGCACGGTTCGCCGATTACTCTGTTGGCGGATAGAGTTCTGGCCCTTAGGCGCGACGGAGGGAAGGCAGCATCCCTTCGCAAAGTAAGGGCGAAAAGCGCGTGCGTTCGTTCTACTCTGTTGAGCACTTGAAAATGAATTCAGGTCAACGACGGAGATCTCGTTGCAAAATAACACGCGAAAAGAAGGGTCTTGGATGTGGGATCATTGAATGGTTACAGTCGTGATTGATTTTGTTCAACTTTTACCGATACAAAGGTTGCGGGATTCTTAAGGCTATCAAATGTTTGATTATTTCACAACCCAATGTCCAAAATCCAACCAAAATCCAACTACATTTTTTCAATTTCCTTAAATTTGACTGCCATAACACTCGATTGGTGCTTAACTTTTTGTATTTGAAGTTGCTTGACTATTACGTTCAACACCATTAAATGACAAAAACAATAAATAATTTACTTGGAAACCAGATTAACTCCATATGCTAAATTAAAATGTTAAATAATAGTCGTAAGATAAAAGCTGCAGCTGCTAGTCAAACACTTTTACATAAAATTATTGCAAGCAAAGAAAGAAAATAATTCGTAATCTATGTTTAACAAATATTCTGATGCCGATCTGAATAGAGTAATTACAAAATATTATTTTATAAAATTTGTTACAAAATCAATTAAATTTCCTCAGTCCGTTTAAGTGGCCTGATATTTTCTTCGGCAACTGTAGCGGCCATATAAAATTCAGCTATTTCCGACGCAAAATGCTATGTGACGTAACATAACATTTATCGCACTATTTATTAGTCGTAGGCAAATTCATTCACACCCCTTTACGCAAGTCTTCCTTCACGACCGTGTTTCTACTGGAAGTTGCAATGTAATATACGCTTCCATCGTCGCACCATGCCTTCCCACCGAAGTAAAACGTTTTTCGAATAGGTCGAAACTGTTACGCACACTTGTTACGCGAACATTTTCCACGTTCAGAGGCTGTCAGTGTTCAATGCTGCACGGTGGAAAATGACATTTTGTACTGAAATATCCACGGTGTATCAGAGCATGTTTAACAGTGAGAGATTGAACTCCGCTTGTTTTAATATTTAGCTGGACGAAACGAGAGACTCATGCTCGAATCCACGTTTCTGTCATCAAGATAATTTCCCCATTCGCACGTACACGCTCTGCATACCACAGCTGGGTATATTCCCCGGTGACTGTGTTGTATATTCAGAGGCCTCCGAACAGGACACGCTCTTCGAACCCTTTTTTTAATTTGCATGCTTGTCAAACACGTTTAATTAATTTTTTCAATATGTTCCTTGTTATTATCTACTCCCGAGAATTCCATCCTCCTGAGAAGCGTATATAAACTTCTTTTATACTGAAATATTTCTTGGACGATTAAAGAAAATATTCTGCCTCCTTAAGTTTCTGTGCTGTTATTATTATCGTCGATAAAATGACGCCCAAGATATTTCACTAGTATTTTATTTCTTTACAATTGATTTATGTGTAATTGATTTAAAGGTTGCAATTTAAAATCTTGAAGTGAAGGTATCATCGAAACAGACCACTGGGTAATAATGGGCCAACATTAGCTGCATTGATCACAACTTCCATACACCTGCCACTGCATTCATATTTCAATCACACATAGCCCAGTTATCATTGTCCCCCTGATTCACATTAAACGCTAAACAGCTCCCCGTTACCTTGACTCCATTCCACCTAAAGAAACAGCCATACTCTCCGCAATCGACAATACCACGTCCACCAAACGAATGTACATAAATGAGACATTACACGAAGATTTCTATCGTTCCACCGAGTGTTGCTATTTCTATCGTTCTTTTTTTCTCCACCATCCAGTGCAAGTAGAATCGACGGTGTATCAAGCAGTAAGGGCATCTAACGGTTCCCCGAGCTCGTATCAATGCGGCTGGCTTGCGAGCATTGCTTGGAATTTCCTGTCCGCGACTTGTGTGTAACAACTTTCTGTATTTCTTCCCGCCTGGACGGGGGCATGTGGACGCGGTTGAGCCGCGTTTTTCCGCGATAAATCGTGGTGGAAACGATGTTCCGGAGGCTGGCGAGAAAGCTGCGCGGGTAACGCGAATTAAAACGGAGCTGGCCCGCTCGCGAGCAAGCGAGTAAACCGAGTAAGCGAGTAAACCGAGTAAGCGAGTGAACCGAGTAAGCGAGTGAACCAAGTAAGCGAGTGAGCGAGTAAGCGAACCCCGCGAAATCCTGATAAATAGCTGGATAATATTGTGCAAACAGCGTGCGGTATCCCCGCTATACGTCTTCGGCTGGACGCGCAGCGGAAATAGCTTTGATACGCTCGCGTACTGCCCGCTCGAGCCTTTCGCAAATTATGCTCGAACACGCGTCGTAAGTGAATTTAATCGGCTGTAACCTCTTCGGCCGGCTGCGGCCACGACGTTACCTGCGCGCGGCTAGGACGATGAAGAAACTGTGCTGAAATATATTTAACGAGCGGCAATTTGTTTCGTCGGTATGCCGGCGCGGCGCGAGCTTGGTTTTACAGGTTGATGTTACGTGATTTCTTTCCTTTTTAATGCGTTTTATACCTAGATAGAGCGCGCGGTTGTGGTTTATATGGTGCGCCAGGCATCGGAGGGATGATTGGGCGATAATTCGCTTTTAAGTTTGGCGAATGTTTGTAATGATTATTTCTTTTCTTTTTATCTAGATATTTGAATAAATGTCGGCGACATTGATCGGGGCTTTGGGAGTGAATGCAAGGATGCATAGGGAAAGGGGAATGTGTGTGCATTGTAAAGGAAAATATGTGGAGTGTACAAAATTGTATGGAGGTTTCGTAATAGTCTTTAAGACATGAGTTTTTATGGTGGATAAGTTTCTTCGAAATTATTCAAAGTAGAATAGTTTGGCATCGTGGCCTGAATACATAGGTTTCAATAGCTTTGATGCAGCAGGGGCAAAATTAATTCACAATAATTATCTACGTGAATAATTCGTCAGCAAATACTTTGGAATTTCCAATTTTTCAATATAAACAATTCATTGTGCACAATATTAGGCGATACACTACCTGTCTGTATAACCTGTAATAAAATATCTTAATTATGCTGTTCTAAAACTTCTTCCCGACTTAACTTAATTTCACGCATTCAATATCTGCCTAACGATATTGAAACGAAAGTTGCCAAATGGCCGACACCATTCACGAAATATTATAAATATTAAGCCGGCGAACTTTTCCCTCAAAGCTAATCTCGATGACAGTCAGGCGAGGGTTAGCTACTTTTAACTTCCGTTCTTAGAGAAGGATCATCGACCACGACCAACTCGATATAACCTCGTAGAGATCTCGTTTCTCGTGCCCTAGACGTAGCCACGTCGAGACGCCGCAGCCTTTCACGTTTTAACCTTAAGGTGGGTCCAGACTTGTTACAAACTTCCGTTACTGTTACCCGTGACGTCAGTTTTTGGTAACGAGGTGTGGGCTTGGCCAGATTTCCGTCCATATGCACGTAAAAGTCCGTCCACATTTGTTGCCGTTACCGGGATTTGTTACCTAGTCAAGTGGTCTAGAAAAGGTCTGGGAAGAAATGTGAAGTGTTTTTTGATACCTCATGGTGTTACTCGTTACTTGGTTTAGCCGTTCCACGCGTTGTCGGTATTTGACCCGCTCCAAAGGAAGTACTTGAGTCGCTCGTGAATGGTTATAGCTTTCTTTGAATTTGTATCTTTTCTGGCTGCCTTTGGCCGGATTAGGTTGACTAAAGTTCATAATTCTAGTATAATAATAATTTCTAAGTCGTATATAATAAATCTTTATTATTTATAAAAATACTTATAAAAATATTTTACAAGTAACTTTTTGTTGATATATTGCGGCATTGATTTTTACATGTCTGTCGATCACTATTAATGGCGTTAATTGTATTAAAAAAGGGAAAGTGTTGTGCCGATTGAAATTGCATGGCTCTTTACCATGTGTTCTTTTATTCTAGTCCTTGCCATCTAAATCCTGCACTTAGATGGGCGAAAGGCTAAAAATTACATACTCCGCAAAAAATAGCGGGTCTATCTCATAGGCATAGACTGAATGAGCTCTATCTCCCAGGCCTATATATGTAGTCTACAATACATAGGAACAGCGCCGCACAGACGAGTTCACACATGTACAGCAGTTCAGGGGCGAGCTAACACATTGGCAGTGGCGCATGGACGAGTGCACGCATCTACGGCAGCTCACTGACTCCTTTGGAGCGGGTAAAATACCGACAATTTCGGCACCCGCCGAACCAAGTAACGACTAATGCAACGAGGAAACAGAAAACACTCCACATTTGCTCCAAAACCTCTTCTAGACCACGTGACTAGGTCCTTATCTTGGTAACGGTATGCGGGGATGTAACAAGTGTGGACCCACCTTTAGATGTTGCCCGTTTAAAACTACCTGGCTCCATTAAAGCTCGCTCGCTTGTTCAGCTTTTGACGCGATAGACGATTAATCAACAGAAGAGGAACGCTTGCACCCTCCTATCGTAGCTCGCAAAACTTTTTTCTTTGCATCATTTTACTTGAAACAGGTGTATTAAGCCTTTATTGTATGTACGATAATACAGGATAGATTGCATATCTAAGTTCGACAGTGTACTTCGATGAACGGCGTGAGATTATTGTTATTAGCACGGGAAATTCAGGAAATTGACATTGGACAGAAATACTGGATTCGAATAGTTCATTTACGTTACACAGGATATATGGATATGTTCTTTTTTTTTAAAATAGTTGTCCGTTTCCTTTCTACGTAGGAAGAGTAGTTGCGCTATAAGTCTCTGGCGTGCAATTGTCAAGTACGGTTTACGACTTCCAGAACAACGAGACAGACAATTTATGGGTAAAATAAACGTTCCAGAGCCTGTTTTGTCCCACTACCGAAGATTATCAATCACTTTCTCCGTATCTGCGAGCAACCACGCGCACGTGTAATGTATGATAAAGAAATGATTAATCAGAAATAAACTGTCAATTATACGTAACTTCTAAAACACTGCGAAACTTTTTAAATCCTTGCTGTTCTTTATATTTGTAATCGCAGTCGAAGGATTTGTCTAACACTCTCACTAACTCAAACATACAAAAACCATAAACCTGTAATGCCGAATACACAAACCTGTCAGAACTTTATAACACTCCACAATCAGATTTCACTCGCAAGTCAAATTAATCTCGCACCAGTTAAGATTGTTACAACTTACAGCAACCAACAGCAACTTTCTGCAGAAAAAGTAACAATACTCAGAAGTTCGCAATATGCCACGGTAAAGTTCATCGTACGCCTGGCGAGATTCGTAATTCTCTGTTGCCTTTCTCTCTCTCTTTCCCTTCCGTGGGAATTGCGTAACCCAGTAAAAATTTCCCAGCTGCAGCAACTTCGATTCACCCTTTCTCATCTTCCCTCGCGTACTCCGCCCGTTTCCAGCTTCTTTTGCACCCGTTCCGAGGCGGCGAGTCTGCTGCTCAGTTTCAAGGGTCGCCGATGCAAAGGCCCCGGAAGGTAAAACTGTTTCCCTGTGTGTTCAGGCTGAATTAAGGCGGCCGTGTGCGAACTTTCACGTGGTTCTGGCCCGCTGTTTGCGCCGTTCTTTCACGGACCAGCCATAATATTCGCCGTGTAACAATGGTCCACTAACCCAGATACGAAGGCCACCACCGCCATGATTCACTAGCCGGCTCCTTTCCGGCCGCTGCTCCGCCGACTGCGTGGACACACAACTTTGTCCCCGTCTTTTCGGGGCCAAAGCGTGTACACAGACAGCTCCACCCCTCGCCGGGTCAAGAGTGTTTCCCTAGAATCTCATAAATGGGCTGGAAGGTTTCTTTGAGAGATAATATCAATGAGAACTTCTTTCACGTCTTTCTCCGTCCAACAGTTATATGTGTGTACACCTCGACGTGAATAGGAGTTGGCTGAGCATCGTCTTCGGGTTATTATAAGAGGAATCGATGTAATAGCGTGGTTATGAAATCGGTTAGACCCTAGGAAACACGTGCTTCGAATTGAAACTGAAGTTTACTGACGATTCCTTCTTTTGTAATGAAATAATGGAGCTGAGCTTTGCCCAGGGATGTTAACTTGGAAACGTGTTCTATTTTAAACGTTTTATCTAATGGAAGCATGTCGATAAGTTTCTGTTAACGGCGTCTATCGATCGACCGGACCATTAATCAGATTTCCATCGGTGGCGCTTATTCTACTGTTTACGTTTGTCGGCTGTACGAAGGGAAAGTCACTTTCAGGTGTGAGAATTGACGTGTGGTTGAAATTTATTAATTAAGTTTCGCAGGAACATTTCCTAGTTGAAGTGACGTTATGCAAATACGTACATTGTGCCCAGCTATAGTTAGCCAGAGCGTGATGACTTCGTCAATATTTCTTCAAGAAATTTGTTCAAGATCGAAAAGTTTGAAATAAGAGATTCATTCCGTTCTGAAATCAGATTCGGATCATATAGATCAGAATACAATAGAAGGGTTCAAGTTATTTTTAATACACAAGACATCGAGAAGATTCCATTTATCTGTCACACCTTGTATATTTATTGCGATACGTGCAATTGTGTATGAACAGTGATAGGTATGCTGACTGTGCAACGATGCAACATTTATTTACGTTGAATACTAAAAACTTCATTCTAATTGAGCGACAGACGCGATGACGGAACGTCAGCGCGAGGGTTGAAGCTTTTCTGCCCGCTAACGCACGTTTACCTGTTCACCGCAGAAAATGGCACTTCCCCGAGGCTAGGCTTCGCATCAGCTACACAATCTGTCCTTTCGTCTCTGTTTATGAGAAAACCTCCCGACGATTTACGGCAAAGAATAAACTTCAACTGACATCCGACATGTTCTTTTGTTCGTTTAATTGCGTTTACAGCCGTGCGCGTTGATTGTTGCGGCGTCTGGTAATTAGACGCAGTTCTTGGTTGGGAAAGGTTGGGAACAGGTTTGTCCGTTGACAGTAGCAATTTCGTGCCGCGTTTCAAATTAATGGAAAGAAGTTTATGGCGAATGACGATGTTCGATGGATTTCGTATTACCGATACGGTCAAATTAATTTTGTACGTTAATATTGTATTATTTTCCTGTGCAAGTCAAGAAACATATTTCTCTAACGAATCAACTAATGAACGCGCATCCCCCGAAATTTCAACAAATTGATCATTAAAAATATTTTACAAAGTGTACTTCGTTACGTGAAAACCGAACTGCAGTACACGAAGATACGCATTATCGGCGAGTTAATTTTATCAGCGAGCAATTTTCCGCATCCGTTGCCATCCGTTTCGACATTAAAATCCTCTGTTCGAAGGAGAAGCCAATACCAATCAATAACCGATCCATCGTATTACTACACCCCTCAATGTAACGCAGCACATTATCACAATAAAACCAACCAATAAGTTAGTAATCGCGATTCACAGTCTTCTCCGTCAAATCTTCTCATCCCCCGCGATAAAAGTTTCCAAACTCCCGTAGCGATTCACGCGGCATGCCACATTTGACATCTGAAATCAACCTAAAATGACGAATCACTCCTCGCGCATCCTTCAAACTCCGTCAGAACGCAATTAGAGTACAGTTCATAGAAATCGTTGCCCAGTCACGTTCGTCCAAGATACAAGACGGAAGGGAACGTGTTTCTAACGCACGGGAATGCACGCAACAATGCATCTTGGCCAGCTGATTAGATACGAGCGGAACGATAACGGTCGTCGTGCAACCGGTCACAATTTGCTGTTAAACCATGAAGCCGCGACGGTGGCTGAGGCATGATAGGGCCTTCGGCTACGGGAATGCGCGGACACGTTGCAAATTCGCGGCATGGCGGCGTGCACGCGAAGAAGGGGTTAATGCGCGTTCGACGCTGCGAGGATAAGGGAACGCGTTTCTCGCGAAGTGCACTCCGGTCGGATGCACCAGCGTATACACATTCGACTGTTATTCATGGCTGCATGGAGGAAAAGTCACTTCCAGACGCGAAGTAACGCAGTCGTTCGTGTATACACGGGATCCAGCGGTGAGAGAAGCAGCAGACGCCGTCGATCGTCGTAACCCGAACTGTTCTTCGGAAGTTCGTTACTTATTTTGACAGTAGGTTTACAGAACGCGTCAATTTGACGCATTTCAGAATTCGAAGGAGAAAAATTAATGAAGGTCCGTTGATATTATATGATTAAATTTATTATATTTCATTTCTATGTTAAGTGAATTAATTTTTTAAAGAGAACGCGCATTTTTATTGGCAGTCGTTAATCTGGGGGAAGTCGGTAAAAATGAGTGTTCAAACTTGTCCATAAACGTAGTGTTAGTAGAGGTACAATATTTAATATTGTCAGACAGGTTATTCAGCTCACGCGTTCGGTAGCTGTATATGATTTATTTTGATTCTGTAATTAATTATTAGGTCGATTATTATTCGTCTATTAAAGGGACGAAGGTTGTAGAGTAATCAAAGTTGTAATATTAAACAAGGGGAAGTTTTTTTGGTGCAGATTGTTCATTTCCTTCACACGTTTAATGGTAATAACAAATGGCAGACGGTTTTAATAAATAATGAGTCTTGTAACAATTCTGATATGTTAGCAGGTTGATAGAAAAGTCTTACATTTTTGTATGAAAGAAATATTTTGTCATATCAAGTTTACAAACTTTCAATATTAGTATGTTATAGAAGAGTTACCTGTATTTCCTCGCTCAATCCCAAATTTACTTTCCACACGAAGTGAACAATGAAATAAATCTGAATTAATTTCTAATTAACCCACGTGCATGTAAATCTTACACAAATTTAACGTGGTATCACAACCGGAGCAGACACCCCTGAATAAATTTCGTACGTACCGTGTTCAGAATACAGCCAATTATGTCGGACTACGAGTTACCTCTGTTTACAGCAACCATAAGCATAAAAAAAGAAAACATCAATTTCCTTGTACCAATCATGAAGCACAACGTTCCCGTGCCGCGTATAATCGCTGAACGATAGATTTAGCCAGCCCTTCCACGTTCGTCAACGATCTCTGACCTTTTGCGTCTCCGTTCCGTGGATCCCGTCGGCGCTTCGTCGAGGTGGTCTCGAACGCTGAACTTTCTCTGACGCGCACGAATTACACGCTCCAAGGTGTTTCTGACATTCGAACGCGTGCGTCACGCTGATATACACGCGGCCAGTTCTAGATTCTAACATAGTGTATCGTGGCACGATCCGAGTCAACTTCACTCAGTCTTCGTTGTTTAACCTTTAACGATCGCGCTTCGTGTATTTGGAAATCCATTAAGCGCGAAATATCAGCGTGGACGCGCGATTAAACGCTATAGGATGATCACGATACCTGCGGCGTTGATTAGAAGAATAGGGACCACCTTTAGCGAACGGGAGATGCAGCTTGTAGACCTAATAATTGGCGAAGGCGTGTTTTATAGCCTGATTGATTGATTGGACAATTCTCAGACACCGTACATAAATTGATGTAATATAATATCTACCTTTCCATGCATTTATTGAGTCATACAGCGATTGAAAGTAATTAGAAATTTAGTGCCAGAAAGCTTCATCGGAGTGTTTATTATAAATGTCTGAGTTTCGTTTTATCTTAATCTATTTGGGTTTGCATCATCTGTCCACTTTATTCAAGAATATTTTTGTATTGCATACCAATAGTATTATTCTTGCGTTCAATACCATGAATCGTTCATATAAAAATGATAGAAATTCCAAGAATTTTCGACGTCATCAATTCATAGCTTCCTGAAAAGTAACATTACCAACTAAATTCATTCTCTACATTCTCAGCATTTTACATCTTGCAGCAAGTCTACAGATTTTAATATACCTGTCGTACTGTTTCTCCTCAATTTTTCTTTAATACAATTCTACGACAATTTAATCAGCCTTAGTATTTCTCGGAAATTCAGATCGAAAGTAAGAAAAACTCGAAGGAGGAAAAAATTTCTCGAGGCAGCATACAATGACATACCTTCTACGCCTACCTAACCATTCCATCTACCGTTTCTTTGCTACACCGTGCAAGAATACAAGGCAGCGAAGGACAACGCGTTAACAAGAAGGAAATCTGGTAGACTAAATATAGAAGCGCGTGAAAAAGATCAACGAGGATAAAGATTGTCTAGAAAAGGAGCAAAACGTCGCGTCTAGCTTATATTGTTGGTAGCTCGACAAGTATCCGCCCGTGTCCGTGGTATTTATGTAATACACGAGTCAAAGCACGTGATGTGACTACGAACGTGGAGCTCGTATCCTATGTATAAGCTGGAGTTAGGAGAATAGCTTGAAGCGATTAAAATCTTCGATTCTTCCATCGCGGCGAACCCGACACGGTCGAAAGATTTTGTCTCCCCGAGTACATTATCCTTGCCTTTATCTTCCCACAAATCAAATTAAATATCGACTCCCAAGTTTGTATAATAATAATTGCACAGGGCCAACTACAATGTCGGATAAGCATCGAATCACTTTCTTGAGGTGGTACAACCGTGCTCCATTGCTTCTTGCCGTAGTCCACGGGAACCGTCGTTGCAAAAACATCAATGAATAGATCACGGTTGACGTAGTAAACTGAATGAACGAACGAGCCGGGGACGAGAACTCTCTCTCTACCTCTCTGCAATTCTTTTTACGCGATGTTTTATGACGGCATAGACAACTATTGTTGTCAACTATCGGGGATTTTATAGGCGATATTTTGTACGGAAAAGATGGGAGATTTTAGACGTCCAGATAAATAAATATTTTGTAACACCTTGGGGAGAATATATTTGGAATACTCCAGCTCGTCGTCGCGTATCCTCCAGAGATCGAATACGCTTCAATTGAAATCACGGGCGGACGCGTTCGATTCTTTAAAACGTGATTAACACGCGGCTAATAGGCGTCATTAACTTTCGCCGCTGCACGATAATCAGCAACGACCGGGACAGCGCCGGTGTGGTACCTTCGCGACTCGTGTGAAAGGTGGTGGCTCGGCGAGACTCGAAAAAGGGAGAGGATGACTGTCGAGGAGGAGGATGGAGCTAATGAAAGACAGATGTGCTCGTAATTATCGGTTCTCCGTTGGAAAAACGTTAGATGCATCAGGTTTTTCAGATAGAACCACAACTTTACTCGCGGAATTTATCAAAGCGGAGGAACGAACAGTCATCGTGGTTGTTTACTGCACAGACCATGTACTTTGTAACGTCTTCCGACTTCGTCCAACGAACAGTGCATTGGGGATGGTGATTGTGGATTCGGCTATGGTGCAGATGACGCGGTAGTTTCATAGTAAACGAGTTGGAACTAGAGAATTTTCATATTACAAGTTTCTTTGTAAACATTTTGTTGTTACTCGTGATTCCAATGTGAAATGGTGAATCGTTTGTGAGACAAGTAGGAATTGATAATATTGATCTTGATTAGTGTACATCAGTTTAAATTGATATGTTAAAATTAAAAATAATAAAACTAGATTACGTAGAACTACTGTCTTAAACATATTAAAAATAGTAATGGAAGTAATATATGAAATTAAATGTTTATTTTGAATATTTATAGTAACTGAAATTAAATTAATTTCTGGTTTTATTCTTTAGACTTTTTATTCTTTAAGATATCGATGGTTGAGAAACGAGTATTCATTACCAATGGAAATTGAGTTCATTAAGAAAATCAGTTAAAATTTGTTATGGAACCATTATCATACACATTGAATCTTGATGAACGGCCGTAATTACAGTTTTTCTGTACCCAAAGTGTAATGACCGATAAAAGTCATTGTGCCATAACTTTTCCTATTCTTTATGCTTTTCTGTTCCCTATATTTTCACCCCCTCTTTGCTGAACCCCACTGCTTATTTCCAAAGCGAAGATACATAAAATCAAGGGAATATATTATGGTTTATAAATGTTACTAACGACGCAACGTATGCAGTTAAATAGCAAAAGAAACATTCACTTGTAACAGTAGAGGTAACGATCCCAGACGACTAGTTTATTTCTGGTCGGTTATCATAAGAAACTAACCAGATCATAATACACTTGTAAACTTGCTGTAAAATTGCTCACAAAGTTAACGCTGTGCACAAAAACTTGTTCGTATCCAGCTGAATATCACTTCCTGTCATTCACACGGTTGTTAAAGCTCTTACGCGAAGTGACACTTAACCAGTGTTACAAATCACTGCGACAAGATCCATTGGTCATCGTGAAAGTTGAATATTAAATAAACAGCGCAAGGTACTCCTAATCTTACCATATGAAAATAATTTCGAGGTTAATAAGCGTCTCGCCTCTCGCGGAATAACTAACACAAGAATAACAAAGTGTAATGGATTAACAAAATAAGTAGATTGGGAACATCGATCATGGAATTTTTCTCATTTTGAAGATTGCAGCACGAGAGAAAAGACGCGTGAGTCGCCGTACCATAAATGAGCCGGGCTTCTTGTTACACGCATGCTAAGCATCCCATTAAGCCTGCTCCATAAATATTTCTTAGACACTCCTCCAGGAGATAAAATTCCAATAATTCCAAGGCATTCTATACGGAACTATGAAGCATTAACAAAATACATTTTATATTTATCAATTTGTATAAAACGTAATAAAAGTTCTAATATTTAAATGTAGGCCATCTCCTTTTCTGCTTAATAGCTACAGAATATAAGAAACGTATCGAAGCGAAGTATGATTGTCTCTAGTGTAACGAATCGTAAGTGATGAAAATGAAACAAATACTGAGGTATTCTTACTTTCTAAATATTAATCTATCAAATATACAGAACATCGTAGCCTGGATATTCTCACGAGTATGCAACCCATCCGCAATACGTGACAATATGAACAGATATGACCACCCTGATGAAAAACCAGGTCTCCCGTCGCAATTACAAAAATCAACGCAATTAACGTTCCCGGCGAATCGCGCCAAAAACGGCTCAGCCGACCGCCGCGCTGCAAAAAGATCCAACGTCCGTGGGGCTGTTAACACAGTGGCATGAGCCCGATAACGTCGAGTAAGCACACCCGAAAACGAGCAAAACGTCACGAGTCGGACTTTTAAAAAAACCTGTTCGCGACAGCTATATCTCGTATGGTCGACGACACCGTGGTCCCTGAATGGCCATGGTAATATTCGTAACAATGATGGCTGATCCTGCGTCGATGAGAGTCCCCGGGTCCCCTTTCTACCTGAACCCCAGTTTACCCAGAGGGTCCTCCAGTTCTTGGCAGTGTTGGTGGCAGCACTGGTGGTGGCGTCGCGTCTGGGACTACCATGCTGCACAAGGGCGGGAGAGACTTTAGTAAACGCGGGACGTCCTACGGAGTAACTGGGCGAGAGACTGCTGCTACCCGTCAAACCAGTTTTATCGGCTACTTCCTTCAGGATGAGCAGGTAGAACGATATTCCGCTCGGACCTACGGCACCCACCTTGCAGCGGTCGTTTCGCAGGCAACAATGTTCAGCCCCCGGATGGTTTCTTTTGTGGGAAAAATTAGCCTGGACCGGGCACAGTGCGGGGCGGGTTGTTCAGTGAAAATCGTGGCATCGAAAAAGGCCACCCTGCATCCCTCACCGTTCTAAGTTCCTTTCAAGCGATTTGCCGAAAAATTCTTGGACACAGTGTCGGGGCTCGTGACTTGCAGCAGTTTTCGTGATCGACGCCTTCTGTGTCTCCTGGTCTACATCGGTCCATTGAAATTCATTCGGTGGAAATCGGAACGATCGTGTCAGTGCTCGTAGCCAGACGACGACGAAAGGGCCGTCTGCTTCCAACGACCTATCCAGAGTGGTCCGAATCTCGGTGTGCACTTGAGAACTTTCTTGATTTTAAGGTTTCCTCCTTCGAAGGAGGTTCCAGAGGTTCTTGAGACCTCGGATGTTCCTGAGGGTGCAGTTGTCGCAAGGTCGAGAACGTGCTGGAATTCTTCTTATCTTGCCTTCTTACTGTCAGTCTTTCAGCTAGACGATTAATTAACAAATGAAACGTAAATAGCGGTCGTGGTCTGTGGATAGATGGCAAAGGGACTTGGACTGCCCAATAAGCGTATCGCGTGGCGGGATAGATAGCCACGGGGATTATCAATTACGATGTACTGTGTCGAAACGTGATATATATGTACGCGCACGCTTATGCGTAGCACTTCGTGGCTGTATTTATGCCCGTGGATTATACTTGCACACGCCAATCAAACGGAGCTCGGGTGAGAGCACGCGCCCGTTCGGCTATGAATGATTATTTGGCACGCACTGTTACGCCGAGCTGATTGAATAAGTAGACTGATGGACCGCGACCATAATCGATACTTGCCGCGAGTGAACGTGTTCGGAGCTTGATCCTTGGCAGTTTTAATCGGAGCTGTGAACGTGAATGGTCGAGGTGCCTTAGGGCAGAGCTGTTCGATAGTGTCGTTCGATTCGGTTTCCTGTTCAGTGGATCAGTTCGGTGGATACGGAAGAGCATTGGAAGTGAATTTTTTTGTCGCTGGTGCTTTGTTAAGTTTGTTGTTCGTTGGAGATGTTTGAAGTGAGAGAATATTGTGTATGTTCGTCGCTGTGAAGGTGGAATATTTCGTGAGAGTGTTTGTGTTCTTGTGAATGAAGTCTATAGTGTATTTTATAAAGATCGCGATATTAATGTATTGGGATTCCTTTGTGATCTGAAGTGATGCCGCATTGGTTGTGCTGAATGTTTTGGATTAAAGTAAACAGGATTTCCATGGTCATCAGGTCCCGCTATTTAGAGTGACAGGTATTTTATCTATTTTGTTCTACGATTATTCTAAAATGTAGTGCCTGAATGGTTTGAAATTTCAAGGCGTACTTTTTTTGTGAGGGGGGTGAAGATTTTTTGCTTTCAAATGTTACATCATGACACCTGTCGGATTCGCCACCAGGCAACCTCTATATCAAATCCTGCTTCATCGTAATACCCTCGGTCTAACCTTCCATTTTATCAAATAGAGCCCCATTCTAACATCTCGACAAGCACGTGTCTAGAACACTGGTCTGCTGGAGAAGGGGCCCGATCTCTTCGCTCGCTGATCTGATATTCTCTCGTCGGTCCAACTTTCTTCATTCAAAATTTATCCCTCAATCGATCTCTATAATCTTCGCATTGTTCAAAATCGCAATCTATCAATCACTGTCAACCGCAAAGTTTTTATGTTTTTAGCAAGGAATGCCGCGAAATTACAAGAAATTAAAACTAATCGCGTGTACTTGCAAGCAACTGTACATTAACGTGTGCGTTTATTACTTAATTCGCATCTAATAAACAGATACTTTATATCGAATAATATTTAACTAAATTCAACGTCCGTCTGCCGCAGAAAAATTTCTCCATTTTCCACTACGTACATTTAATTCGTAGATGCTACTCAATAAACATATACGTCTTCCTATATAGTTACATACACACAAAGGGTTAACGATCCCTGCCCTGACATTCTTCACACAATAGCAATTTTTCCTGCAAAGCATCCTCGCAGAGTCAATTTGCATACACAGTACACATATCGTGACATCGCGTGACAACAATTTTCAACTCATTGCGACAACCTACCCTCCGTATCTCGGAGACGTGCCGACGTAGAATGGTGCCTCAAAGAGAACAAGAATTCCGCGACATACGTTGATTTTACAACCTTTATTCGCTGCCTCCTCTGTTCCCTCGAAATTCACTCTACTCGTCTCGTGTACCGTTCAGCGAGTGGCTTGCGATATTACCTGCGGCCGAACCTGTTCCCGTCGCAAAGGGGGATACGAAACGATCTGCTGGTCGCGGCACACGCGTCTTATTCTCTATCTCCGATCCGCGGAATGCACAATTGCTCAAGAAGTCAGCGAGGATCACCGGATGTCTGCACGATGACTCATTGTTGGCGGACGAGAGGTGATCCAGGGACCGGTTTCCTCGCGGCTCCGTTCCAGCGTAGACCTAACGATCAAGGTCAGAAATGTGGAACATTTTTCAGTGATCGATCGAAGACAATAGAGCGATCGAGCAATAAAGGCGACGATCGCGGACGTGGAATTGCACGATCGTGGATGATTGCCGTGGCAGTGCTCCGCCAGGAGAAATATATGTAGTAACGTCGGAGGGTTGCTTCGTGTCTGGGCTGGATTTATATCCCGCGAATTGCGGGAGTGGAATGCTTGTTTCTGAGAAACGTCTCAAATGCAGGATTGAACGCTTTGTTGGACACTGGGTTAGAAAATGTTTGACGAGGGCTGAAGTTTGATTAGGTATTTCGAATACATATTTGTTATGTATAGTGGTAGGTGCAGTTGGAGGGGTCGAGACGTCGTTTGGGAAGGGCGGTTTTAGAGTATGCCAGAATTGAATATTCAGGTGGTAACGGTGGTTTGTACTTGGTGTTTCGTAGTGCGTGGTCGTAGTTATTCCTTTATCGATTATAATCTGTGGTATCGAATCCCAGGGGTAGTAGAAGGTAACTATGTATGTATACACATAGATTGTAGCAAAAGTAAATTATAAATGGAAGCACTGGTAGTAATAATAATAAGTCAACAGCAATATCATAATAATATACCTAATTAATAATAATATAATAACAGACATAGGTATCCGTATAAACACAAATTTTACTAGAAACACTGAAAATACAGAAATAGATAAATATCGAAGGGAAATATGAAAATCAAATATGTAATACAACTCTGCTGTTGTACATACTTCCTGCAAATGCAAATAACATAAATATCGCTACACGTTCACAATATTCTTCCATTGTTCCCCAATCCGGAAGTACAGGACACATACGTCTGGAACGAAATGCAGACCAGCTGTATCGAAACCTCAAAAGAATAAAGACAATCGGTATTATCCGCGTCACGTAAAGAAGGGCACATCGTAAATGGAACGCGAGTTAATAAGCGCGAGTAAACCCGTATGGATCGACATTTTGTTGACGCTGTCCGTGTAACAATCGGCGCGTTTGTCGCGTTGACTTCGCTCCGCTCCCAATTAATGAAACACAGAGATAGGGCCCCGTTGTTTGCGTTGCTTGCACTATGACTTCCACCGATATCGCCGATCGCGCGCGACTCTCTGTTTAAGCTTGTAACACATTTAAAGCACGAGTGTGCCAGGTATCGACAGTAAACTGCAAACTATACGAGTCTATTTAAACAACCGGACACTAAACTGCCTAGGTGTTCCCCGCTCTGATCGAACGCTGTATGCCTTCTAATTGACATTTGCCCAGGACGCGAAGAGGTAGCTTTATATTTGTGTTTCACTTCGTGGCTGCTCCCATTCGAATTCTGTCTACCTCTGATCTCTAGACGGCTAGGAGGGAAAGAATTTGATCGATGAACGGGAATGCGTCTATCGATCCAACGGTTGACGTTTCACTGAATGCGCTTTTTGTGGGCGGTTCAGCTCTCTAGGAATGCAATTGGCAAAGATTTATGTGCGGGAAACGGTTGAAACGGCGGCGGTCAAGAAATGGTCCGAGGAGGACTTCAGCTTGACGTATATCGATCGAGTTTTCTAATCGATGCCTGTGCGTCGCTTGTGAAAGCCGTCATAGAAAGTAGCGCAACAATGCACGCAAAATAGTGTCCAGTTTAGAAAATTGTATCGAAAGACAATACAGGAGAAGGGAGACATATGTGGATCGGTTGTACATGCATGTAATTGGGACTACGCTGATTTCCCTGTTAGTCAGAAACTTTGGTTTACATGTCGGAGGTCTCTATCAAGTTCAAATTTAGCTTCGGATATATATTTTTCTTCTTCACGGGAAGGCTCTAAGAATGATTCTTGTGAAACTTTATAGATCTGTAGGGAACTTCAATGGAAATATCAAACAATTGTATTCCAGCTACGCTATGATTCGTCGGGCAGAAAACACCTGGAACGAATTAATATACAATTGACATTTATAGTAGACATAAAAAAAAAATGGTAACTATAAATAGTTTGTTCTATATTTTCTGATTAAATTGGAAGTAGAACAAACTTACATCCCAGCAGCAAAAATGAATCCGCAGCACTGTACTTCTGTTGCCTACACGTTACTCTTATCTACTTTCATAAGAAGTTGCTTCGAATCTGATTCCTCAGCCGAGATTCTCGCAAAAAATGCAAAATTGAGCGCTGAAATAGTTTCTCTATCTGTTCGAAGATGCGGCACAGCAATTTATGGTTATCCGCAACAATTTCTCTGCACGCTGATCAAACAGCCGCGTTAATAAATTTAACCAGGCGCCGCGGAAGCTTGTAAATAGTGTACGCGGGCTAAAACGTCGAGCCGACAGGGGAACTTCGTCGAGGCTCGCCTCTTTGACCCCGGCAGCGGTTTAACTTTCTAATTAAAATCTGAACTTGCCAGAAGCTTGGTCTACTTCGCGCGTACATACAAGCTGAAGAGCAAAAGAAAAAGAAAACCCCGGCTAGACCACGAATCGAGGGTTATCGTGGGTGCATTTTTGGTGGTCAACAAAACGAGGAAGGTTTTGGCGAAACAGATGTCTCGTCTCGTAAATTCCTGATCTTGATCCGCGCGTTGTCCAGGGTGTTGTTAACGTTACCAGAATTTATCGATAGCTCGATAACCCGGCGATTTTTCTTCTATCGTTCGAATTATTTTTGTTTTCCTCGCACGACACGCGTTCCACGCTGCCCACTGTGCTTCCTCGTGGATGATTTTTCCCACCTATTCGTTTTCACTCCGCTCGTTTCACGGTCTTTCTTCCCCTGAAAATGTCCGACGATTGTACGTACTTTGCCGGTCGTTAATCTGCGATCACCGGTCAACGTTATCAAGGGAAAAGTTGCGGTCGTTATGGGCCACCGTGTTTCTATCCGTCCGGCTATTAATCTGCGCGAATCGCTGGCGCCACTTTCCGCAGCTGTTAGGGTGTATAGTAAGTTCGTGATAAGTTATTGTGGTTCGTACTACTTTTGGTTTCTTCTATACTTATCTACGTTTACTGTATGCACGTGGTTAAGAGTAAGTTATTATTAAAACAGATTATCTGCAGGTATATATTCGCGACTTTTGGGAGAGAGTTATTGTGATTATAAATTGTAATACCTTTGTACTTCGAGCTACTTGTATAGACAGTTAAATAATTTTTGAAATTTTGCTCCTATCAGAGTTCCTATCTCGTTTTTGCCTACCGCTCTTGAAAAATTTACTCCTGCAAAGCGTTTTTGTTGAGGATACTATTTATTCTGTTTTAATGGAACCACAAAGGTCTTGAGATTTACCCTTGATTATCATTTATGTGCAAAATATGGCAGTCCATTAAAAACGCTTGCCATGCATAATCGGTTGTATTATTCATATACTATATTTAGCGACATAAATTATATTGGAGCCTAGTCTGTGAAAATATTTGACCAATGTGGCAGGTATGTTAATTATTACCACCTCCTGCGCTCGAAGGCTGAAATAATTTGGTGAATTGCTAACAAGTGCTAAAATTACATCTCTCAATATTTATGTATTAAAGTATTTAGGAGGCGTGGAATAATCTTAGCACTAGCAATTAGGTTTCAGACGAGCAGGCTAGACTTTATTGAAATTTCATTTCAGAATAACACTCTTGGGAAAAAATACTGGTATTGAGATGTTGTCAATTAAGTTAGAGGATGTCTGGCACTTAGAGTATTATACATACTCTCAATAATAACCAACAGCAGTAAAAATCGTCCTCAAACCTCGATTAGATAAAGAAAGTAACACAGTTTGAAAATTACCGCGATACTACATTAACCAGAATTGAATAATTTTAAAATTGCAACATCACGAACACTTTATTCTTCTTATTAGACTTTTTGTTAGAGCGCCTTTAGAAATTTTCGAGGCTACTCCATCTCGATAGTTCAGTCACCGAATAAACCTGCAACGAATCGTCGTTCGATTTTGAATGCAGAAACCAAGCAGCTTCTCCTTCTCCATCCGACTTTCCCAATTTGCTCGAGCTGCGCTTGAATTACAGCCACGTCTCGTTACGGTGTAACGCGATGTTACAAATGTAAGCTAGTCGGAACAAAAATAGATCGTGCATTCTCGCGGCCGCCCCCAAGATAAATCATCCACGATCCCGATGAATTTCTCTGCCGACACTTTGACACTGTCAGTCACTGCTTATTAGTTTAAGAGTCCCTCGTTCCAGCCGTTAATTTAACTTAACGAGCCTTTCATGCCGTTTCCAGACATTTCGTAGGAATCCCGGTTAATAAGCCGTTCCCGCTGGTTCAATTATCATTTCGTCGGTGTATCGCGTGCTTATTCGCGGCAATTTGTTCGTTTGTTCGTTTGTTCGTTACCACGACGCGGTGCTCCCGGGTGAATTACGAGGATTAATTGCGATCGCGTGTTCCCCGAAATTTTGTATGATTATGTTTGCCTGGTTGCATTTCTTACGGTAACTGTAGTTGCAGGGCTAGAAGAATTATTTGAGCGAAATTGTTGATTGAAAGAGATTAAAAGTTGGGTGCGTGGAAAAAGAAATGTATGTTAATAAATTTGTGGAACGTAGTGGAAAAGGATTTTGGTACGTTTGAAATTGAAGAATTTCTATAAATTGCAATATTCAAAAGAAATATAAGTTCTTATAGTAAATTTATTAAAGTTATTAAAAGCTTGTTAATTAAGAAAAATCGACAGGATAATATTCCATTGAGTTCCTTTCAAGGTTTAAAAGTAACAAAGTATTAAGTACAAAAGTTATACGTACTAATGTAAAACGAGAACCGACTGATACAGACCCAAACGCAATACAAGGGTTAAAATAGAATATTAAAAATTGCAATTTCCTGTGCCAAGTAACTTTAACCATTTTTATTTAGCCGCGTGTAAGAACGTTCACGAATAGATAGTAACGAACCGTTTCTGCGATATTGCTAATGAACATTGTTGATAGTTGCACAGCCAACAACGCTGCAGTATTAACGTAATCATCCGTGTCTGCTTGAGGATTTTTTGGGGCGAAGTTCCGTTGCCTTGAGTTCACGGTTACACAACAGCCAATATTTGGTTAGTTTATTATCTGCAAACGGATGTCCCCGTTCGACAGCACGTCGCTTCGTTACGTCGAATGGCTGACGCCAGGCGTTAGTCGTGAACCTTGCATTAATCCGGCAAAGTGCCGGGCATTTGTTATGCTCATGCTTCATCGTGAGCAACGGCGATAAATCTCATCAGTTTTAAGCGTAAACAAATTGACGAGCATCACTATATTCCAGTCACAGTTACAGAGAGGGTTGTAAACTATAATGTTTGCCTAACAAATATAGGATTATAATAAATGATGGTATACAAATGGTCGCCCGAATGATTAAAATAGATAACTTTTTAATAAGAAATAAGACCTGCACAAGCTGTCGAGTTAATTCACTGCACAAGCACTACAACTGTGTGCAAGTCGTATGCCATATCTATCATTCGCCAAAATAATTGAAAATTAAATCCAAGAAATTCTCTGTCGCCACAGATAGACCTCACAAGGTACAAAGAATCAAAATGAATAAAGCACTCGTAGCACAGAAAATTTGTTTCTATATTTATTTCTAATTACTCCATTTAGAAATGATAAAATCTTGTAATGTTTTTCCCTTGACTCCTTACATAAATTCCAATTTAACCAGATGGAAAATTCAAATCTCCATAACAAACAGTCTGATTTCGTTCAAGCTTCTTCCAATAAAAAATAAGACGGAATATTACTTAATCCCACCACACCATTCACTATATCGCACCCTTAACTCAAACCCCTCCACTTTATCCTTTAATTCCCCGCCATTCGTTTCCAACGAAACCTCGTTACCCCCAATCCTGTTAACCGAACGCTCAAAGTCGTGTTTCCCCATAATCCATCCGCATACACGCACGCCGTTCAAGAAGCGTGTCGTCGTGATCCACGCGCGGAAACGCGTCGGAACTCGATTATTCTCGCCGAAAGGATGACACAGGCGTAATGATATTCATGGTGGCGCGTCAGCGGCGGGAAAATTCAATCGGGACACGGCCGTAATAAAGCGATATGTAAATCCACGGGCGCGAGCCGTCGCTGAATTTGACATTGTTCGCTCGCATTGGGAAGCAGTCTTGCCACGCTACCTCAGTTGCGCGACCCACCCCTAAATAGCTTTAATTGGAAGCCTGTCGCTTCAAATTACTGTCACTAGAGACGCTCCAGTTCCTCCTTTCGGCGCTGCTTTTCCGGCTGCGCCGCGGTGAAGTGGGCCCGACATTATTTCCACAGGATTTAGGTTTGTAGGTCGTTCTTCTCTCGCGGGGACCACGTGTTTACCTTCTGCGCCGCGGCGCACAGTGGTCCGGATGGGGGTTAAGTGTGCCTTTTCCTTATAACTTTTTATTCGTAAAAGGTATAAACGCGAAACTTGGACTGGACAATGTAGTAATGTCAATTTAAGGATTGGTTAAGAAAAAATACATCAATGTTATTTTTGTTATTATTATTTATAATAATTGTTATTATCATTTTGAATCATTTAATTATTAATTGGAGCGCTTTGGGATAAATTTTTTGGTAAATGATTTTATTCTAATAGAGCTCATGTACGGATCTGATGTTAGCAGGAGGCGATGTAGTATATCCTGGTTTGTATCGGTTCTGGAACTTTTTCTACTATTTCTTACTCTAATTTGCTTGAAGTCTTTATGGCGAGCTTCAAGGGCTTCCTCCGAAAGTTGGCCTATTGGCAATAACGCATGTTGAATAATATGACAGAAGGTGGCATATAGTACCAACTATACTTTTCCACGGAAGACGCAATGACGCGCCCAACTTTAAAAAATCATAGTCTGAATAGGGGGACGAGGGGGGAATCGATTTTTTCACAGTTATTTAGAGGAAGGTGTCCGGAATATATTCCAATTTGCTAAATTGCGGGATTCTTTGGGACTTGCAAGATATTTCTTGTCAAACACAAGACATTTGAAGAATTTGTAATAGTTCATTCGACAGTATGTTATAATAAACTTTATATGGTAATTATTAAATCGAGGAGTGAATTTATATCGCGGAAGAATGCCCTTTACTGCAAAAAAAGAATGAACTAAATACATGTAGAATTGTAACCTCCATACCCAAAAGAATAATACGCGATTTTTCGATGAAAAGCTCTGTCCTTAGAAAGTCCAACTTTACGTTGTCATTTCTACTAAAAAATGGCATTAAATTATGCAAATGTTTTCGTTTTTGGGACTGGTGGACATTTAGGAAGTAGTGTATATTCGAAAAATATCGATACGTGTAAGTTCATTTTTTGGTCATATGGCACACTTAACCCCAATCCGGACCACTGTGCGGCGCGCAGAACCACGTTGAAAAATCTCGTTTCGGATTCCCCTTGTGCTTTCGTTGCTTTCCTCGTTTTTCCTTGGCCTTGGCGCTACGTGACTGCCACCAGCGCGACGGAAAACTGTTTTAATTCGACGCTGAGACGCGGACGGTATCTGCTCCTCTTGTACATACCAGGTCGTTCAGATCCTAGGGGCTGGAGACTAAAGATGGGATTTTTACGTTGCTGGGACTGGGCTTTCTTTTGTGTCCAGTTGGGGATCAGTTAGATTTTCTGGTGAACGAGTTGCGTGTTTGAGATTGTTTAATCATTTTTGGGACAGATTTTTTTCCCAAAGTTCGTAGAAGTTCTTGGAATTTTTGGCATAATATATTATATATGCTTGTTAAACTACGCTTCGATTGTTATTACAGTACATTTGTCTGGAATATAACAAATAAGTGAATTGTATCGTTAAATATTTTGTAATTGTATAGCTAATGGTCCTATGGGAGCTTCACTCTCGGGATTTATGAATAAAATATATTGAAAAAGTTTTAACTACCCAGGCAAGGTTTCAGCTTTGTCAGTTAAAAATAATCCAGAATGGAATTTTTTAGTAGCAAATTTGTATTACATGTTTCCTAAGTTCAGCTTGCTCCTATACATTATTTTTTGCTCGTTATTGTTAACAGCACCATATATGTATACCCGAGTACCTCGTGAGTTATAACTCTACTCTATAAGCAAGTAATTTTGCAAACAACAGTTACTGGAATAATTAATGAAAACAGCTAAATGAAACGTGAATTGTTGAAACCCTTCTTTGCATCATTTTTATGAATATAAAATTACAAGATTCAGGACGAATTTCTTCTTGCATGCGTACTTTAACGTTGATATTTATATGAAAGATTCATACGACATTCAAAGGACTCGTTTAAAAATTTGATTCATGCTTAATGATATTTAACATGATCTTCTTTGAATTTCAATTTATCTGCTGCAGTGATTACATGTTTTTATTAAAATATCCGTTGCTTCATTTACACGCAGCCGATATCGTGTTAAATACATTAGTCTCTCCAATTGCTTATACGAACGTTGCACCAATTTTGCACTCATTCGATTCGCACATCCATTCGTTTCATTCAACTCTATATTATCGCGAATTAGCGTAAGTGAGATTTACAGCCTCGTGAAATTCCGAATCACAATGTGTATACTCGCTGCCACAAATAGGCGTGATTTCACGCACTGAAACTAAACTAAACACGAAACTAAAAGAAAAATGCAGTACTCGAGAAATCTTCTTACAAACCATCCCCATAAATATCGAATCGACAATCTCTAAACTATTCAAAAATAATCTAATCCTCCGGAAGTCCCTATCGACAGAAAAGAGGTCCAAAACCAATTTCCCATCCCCTCGCATCCCCTAAATTACCCGAGCACATTCGTAGCTCGTGCAATTTCAACGTTTTGCATGTCCTCCCCGAAAGAAACGCGCATTGGACGCAGCAGCAGCTGTTGCCGCATCGGCGCGGCCTTTTCAACGACCGCGATATTCACGACAACGAACGTTTTTATCAGACTCATGCCGCGCTATTTTTATTCCCGACGATTCTAAACCACGAGACGCTGACTCCGACGCCGACAGTTTTCGTCGACTGCGGCGAAACGACGCTCGCGAAAACCCAAACGACATCGTCGCGGCTACGTATACACGTACATACATACATACATACGTGTGTATGTATGTGCATGAAGCATACCAGCCACTCGTTAAAAGCAGCATCCACGAGACACGATTCCGTGGGAGGGCTTTTTGTGGAGCATCGTTTGTCATATTTCTACACCGAAGGGGTTGTTGTTTCGCGGCGACGGGACACCTCCCTGTGAAGTACTCCGAAACTCCGGAAATTCATTTTTACACTTTTGCTGTACACGGGACACAGCGTATCCGGTGTCCGTTTCTTTCGCAGCAACGTTACACACACCTCTTTGTCTGCTGTTCTCTTTCCGGTTCCTCTCCGTTTCTCGAGTTTCGCTCCAAAGAGCTAAGTACTTGCCTGCGTAGTATGTATATACGTATCCGCAAACGTTGTGCAAGAAATTCGTGCCAGACGAGTATCAATTTTCCCTGGCCGCAACGTGATTCACACCTTTCTCCGGGTTTCTCGCCGTTCCTTCTCATTGTTTGATTAGGTCGGCTTAAGCTTGTACGTGCCGTGTATACCTGGGCCAGAGGTTTATCTAGGCGAATTAGAGATAAACTCGTGGTGCCTGGACTCCACGGTTAGGGACGTCTTAAAGGAGAAGTTTATAGACGCGATAACGACCAGGTGAAAACGTATTCGATCCGATAAAGGGAAGTCTACTGTGGAGCGTGCATATATGTATGTATATATGGAAAACTAGTCGATTCGTTTCGATTCTTAGTCGGTTAGTGTACTGGCACTGTCGACCGCCCACCGTCCCCCATTGATTTACTGTTCCGCGCCGCGATCCAATCGATCGACCGATAAAATTAATCATAATTGCGCTTGGCACATGGAATGCCGCGGGTTGTGCAACGCTCTCCACGAGGCCCAAGCGATTCGAGACTTGGCTCAGGTCTGCAACCGTTCGTGCGATAGGTAGCGATATTAATTAATCGTTAATAACACGTTGCACGAGAACGGCTCTGCGTTTCCTAGGTTTTCCAGGAACCGAGCGACGACGCCCGGTTCGATTTTATAAGGGGTCGCGAACGTGATCGGCGATGCCATGAGGCAACGAAGAGAGCTTTCGAAAGTGAGACCGGATAAATTCCGGTCGAAGGAATTTTGTGAATGAGTCCTCTTCGATGTTTCGTATGAATGAAGTTGTGTGACGAGGATTCTGATGTTCGTGTGAATAATGGCGCATTCAGATACTCTAGAGTAGATTAGGTCACGTGAATTATTTTGTTAAGTAATCCTCTATGTTTTCTGTTATATTATTTATGTATTTAGAGATGCTTTTCTTAAATTAGTATATTTTTATGCTGGTCCGGGTTAACTATACGAGTGATTAATAATATTCTTTAGGTCGATACGGTTGTTCTGTGAAATAAGTTCAATAAACAAAACGGGAACAGGCCACAGAGGCCACATTTTATATAAATATTGTACATTAAATTGCACACTCACAAATATATTCCGCACATAAATTGATGAAAAGCACTTTATAGTATTCTACGAAGTTTTATAATTCAAACAAATATCGCAAAATGAAATCAAAATATTCCTTATTCAAACACGAGAGTAGCTATGCAATACGCAGAATCCGCAATCCCCGATGGAGAGTCTTTTTAATAAAGATAAAGTGGCCAGACTGACTTACACAAAGTCCGACCAAGTGGAATCTCTTTTGCAATCCAATTAGTACTCGCCCAAGGATCGTGCCTCCTCTAATTTTTCCAAGGAGGCAAAAACGTCTTCTCTTTGCCGGACAATTCGTGACAAACATTCGGCGAAGTAAAACGTCGCAAGGAAAACAGCCCTCCTGTCGAGCGGGCAAATTTATCGCGTCGCTTTCAGATTACAGTAGAGGCATAATTGAGAAACGATCCAAGTTTCGCGGGCTCCACGACGATCGTTTAATTGAACGGGGTGAGGGTAGCAGGCTGTTCGAGCACGTTCCTGTAACGGAACGGCCGCGATAAATTTTCCTACGGCACTGCCCCCTAAGTGCAATTATATACCGCGATGAATCGTCGTGACGAGCGCTTTGAAAAAGGTAGCGCATGTTTAGATAATACCTGTTCTCATTGTTTTGCCCGGGATACCTCGTAAATATGTCGGCATCTTTGTTGGAAATTGTGCGACCACGAATTGAACGATTAATTGAAAAACCAAGGAAAACTGAAGATACAAAGTGTGAGACAATTTGTGGTGTGAGAGATAGTATTTTCTTAAGTGGCATAATTAATCTTTGTGTATTCTGTTCGGATCTATATGAAGTAATCGTGTTTTTGTATTACTGTAATTTACAGAAGTTACAAATGAAAAAGTTATGCCAGTCCGAAACCAGAATGAGGTCATACAAACACAAATACCATGTCAAATTTAATTGCCCGAGAACTAATTGTAAGTTATGCCTAGTTAACTTGGTTTGGCTGCTTCAATTTCTACTTTTGCTGCCGACTATGGGCAAAAAGTCTGTCTCTGGCCAGATATTATAACTAATACGTGAAGTTATTAAAAAGAAGTATACGTTTCTTGTTTATCTAAAGGCCTCACATTAACCCCACCTCTGTCCGTCCACAAAATCAGAGTCTAAACTGTCGAGAAACTTCGAGCCACGATCGGCATCTCATAATTCAACCAAATTACACGAGCTCAAGATACATTTGATACACCATAACTTTAACTACGCCGCGGTTGATGCGAGGACCGATGACTTCGCGAACCTATCGACATGACCAACAGAGAGCCGGTTTGCAATGGCCGTGTGGGTGTCGCCGCTATGCAGAAGAGAAAGTAGTGTGCCGTTAATTTATGTAATGCTGATTTATGCCCATTCAGGATGATCTTTTTTAATCGACCGACCGTTGACGCGTGCAGCCTTTGTGCTTGACCATCGTCGCGCTCGAATTACGTTCATCGTCGTTCACGACGAATTTAAATCGAAGATTTGTCGACCGACGCCTGCCAACGAAACGATAATTCTTGTTTTTCCGCCGCGCACGGTTGTCAGACGGCTTATCGTTCAATTGCAGCGTCGTCAGCGAGGACTTAACTGTGATATATTGGTAATTTCAACGAGGGTTTCTTTAGACAATAATTACATCGTTCAGTGATTTGACGAGAGAAGTTGGGGCAAAGATTGAAAACTATTATTCATTTCTTTTTACTTCCAACATGAATAATTTTCATGCACAGTTCTTCTCAGTGGAGCATCGTTAACTATCAAATGAAATATAATTTAGATTTTCTACAGTTCCCGAATTGAATGTTATTTATTATTGATTTAATATTATCCTCTCATTAATTCCATACCGTCGTTAATAATAAATATCGAACTTCTCAAATCTATTTTCGGTGGACATGAAAGAACAATTGGGCGTGATATCACCGTGACATCAATTGATAGACGGACAAATACTTTTCTCAGTAATGATTGTGGAAGGTGTCACCGTAACTGGAATACTCGCCTTACTTTCACTGGATGTTAGTCACTCGCCTAGAGTTCGGTCATAAGATGAATTTAGGTGGAAGTCGTACATAGACTCGTATAATGGAAGTTTTGTATATTTAAAGATAAATAGCGCGTTCTGTTTTACTCCATATTTTCTCAGCGAGAGACATGACTAGAACTAATTTTAACGTAATCCTCCAAGTGTTACCATGAATTAAATAACACAAATATTTGTACGCAGAATGGGCCACGATTTGCTACTGGCAACCAGTCAGGATGTTTCACAGATTCGAGTAACAAAGGAAATTGGGGAATCAGGGACACAAATCTTGGGGTACCAGCATACAGAGATTGACACGTAAAGAATGATGTGGGTTGTTGCCCGTCCATCCTCGTGAAACTCATTCCACACTAGTTTAGTTTTGCTCCAGCGCAACAGCAATCAAGCCGTCCAATTTCTAAACAGAATGTCCCCTCGCAAAAGTCTCCTCTCCTCAAACATCGTCACCTATTTTCATCTTCAAGCATCCAAAAAAAAGGGTCCCTTGAACTTTCTCAGCCCGTGTTGCTTTCTAATCCAACTGCGGACGAGCGCAAAACGAATTCCACGACAAAATCAAGTGCATCAATCGAGAGAGGCAATTTTGACCGACGAGAAGAGATCATCAGGATAGAGGCATCCATCCTTCCGAGGCACGGATCGAAATCCAGCCTGATCCAGCCGCAATTATGGGAATTCACATCCTCATAACGTTGCATCCCCTCGCGGTTAGCCCGTTGCACCTGCCGCTCCAACCAGGCTGGTTCTTCTCCAACCACTCCGCCATTCTTCTTCTTCTTCTTGTTTATCTCTGCTCATCCTGTACACCCATCCCCCCCTGTTTTCTCTCTTTCCTTCTCTCTGTTGTACCACTTCGTTCTTCGTTTTTGCCTATCGTTCTCTCATTCTACGTCTTCCTTTCGCCTGTTGCCCGTGCTGCACCGGCTCCTCCTCGAAGAGAACCTTTTCCCTTCCTCACTTCTTGCCCCCTGAGGCAATGCACCTCTGCAGAACGTTGACCTCGCCTCCATGGCTGTTGGTCTGTTCCACGGCGAGAGTAGGCCCTACTTTGCGTCTTATCCACCGTTGCGCTGCTTCTTCCCCTTCTTCATCGCCTTCTCTACTTCTATTTTCTTGGGCCTCGTATTCACCGCGACCGCCAGGAATAAACTGAACGAACGGCCGCTCTCGCTCCAGGCCATCGGCGGGGAATCTCGATAAGACGCGCGGAGAAATTAATTGGCCGACCTCGAAACGAACTATACATCCCCTTACGAAACGTGGATGGATTCTGGATGCAGCGGGAATCGAAGAATCGTTCGGGGAGGGATATGGAGTGGTTTATGTTGAATGACGGCGGGGAATTGTCTGGACGCGTTAAGAAGACGTTCGGATTTTCAGCTAGCAAAATATTACACAATGCATACTTCTTTGATAGACTCTCTCAAATTCACAGACAAGTGTCACGAATAGTCGCCACAATTCTCCCGCTATTAACAAGCCCGTGTTACTCACTCAAACGATGCCAGTGAAACGCGAAACTCCGTTCTATCTTTGAGATTTGAGCGCAGCGTGGCCCGGATAGGTTGGCTAATTGCAATTAAGAACGTTCCAAGCACTAACGGTGGGAGTACAGGCAGAAGGTGGAGACCAAGGACAATTCGTAATTGTCATTCGCGCGCTCATTATCCTGAAATTCGTGAAATCGGCGGAGGAAGCATTAGGCAGAGGCCGCAAGGAGAATTATCCGAACGGGAGCGCACAGATATGACGTTAAAGTCTCCATTGTTCTCTGTGTCGCGTTTAAGGCGTGACGATAAAATTGGGTCAAATAGCGATTAACCTCGTCAGAGTACGCGAGAGGCTAAACGAACGTACTTGTTAAAAAGACGGACACCTTTCAAAGAGACTGTCGTCTTCGATGCGTGATAGTCAATCGTTGGGAAAAGTGCAAATCGTTCATGGGAATTTGGGTGTTGGCGACATCGTTCGGGGAATAAGCGTAAAGATAAGAATGTTTCAGTGTGTGTCCAGTTTCGATATGAAAGTGTTTTATTCTAAAACGTTTCGACTAAATAAAAGTGTTGATTGACTGCAATGGTGACCGAAGTGTCTCTGGATGCTGCCTACAAAATGCTGGTTATAATTTATATTTTTCTTCTGACGTAATACACCTTCATTAATCATCAAATCCTTTCTTCGTACCTGATTGGCAGCCATTCCAAGGATGCACAGGTTAATACGACAAATTAAATTATATATTATACATCACTATATGTATAATAATTAGTAGAGTATGCATAACTAGCGGACTTCTCGTCCACCAAGTTTCACCTCGCATTCCTCGAAACTGCAATCACACTTAGCCATCTGTTTCCACGCGATGACAGACCCTCAAACGAGATCTGAGATATCGAAGTAACCCCTTCGCAGCCCCAGTGTCGTCGATCAAGCGGATCATCAATCGCGAGTGACGCCTCACGGAGGACCCTCGACGGGTTCCGTTTACACGTCAGGAGCATTGAAGAAGCGTGTCTGCTCTTCACGTCGATCAGGGGAGACCTCATTCACGCCGGCTCAAAGGACACAAACTCGTCGATTCCGCTTGATCAGGAATCAGCAGTCTCCTCTCGAAATTCTCCCCGAAATTCCGATAGTCAAAAGCTACCTCAGAACTCCCTTTCGATGAAATATATTGCCCAGCAGTTGATAAGCTGGGCTTCGATTCGTTTTAGCGATGGAATAAACAGTGGGAGCTTGACGTTCTCGAGTTAGATCGAATAGATTGTCCTATATTTCTGCATGGAGTTTCACTGGATTCATAAAATCACAGCAAACGCATAACTCTTGCGGACGATGCGACTGTAGGATAATGTGGTTGACGCGAATGGGAGAAATATGAATTTACTTCCGCGATTAGGTAGTGTCCGCTGTTGCGGCGTTTGTTTATTTCGATGGGCCGGAACATGGAAGCCGCTTTGATACGCGCAGCAACAGGTAGGGACCTAATCGGCTCGCACGATTACAGCAAATAGTGTAGTGAATGCTTGTTCGGGGGTAACATAGAGAATGCTTGATCCCGGACGAAACATTGGGGAGCTTCGAAACGGATTTCTATGCAGTTTTATTTCTTTGTTTAATGGGACTATGATAGCAGTGTGTCTGTTGAAAGAAAAATGTAGAGGACATGACCGATTACAGACTGAAAAGTGATGGGAAATATGAAATAATAATTCTAGAATTAATGTGCGAATTATACAATTCTTTTAACCTCATTTTTGTACCGATAGCTGTATCCGACGATAAAAACTATTATCATAAATCGATATTATATGCTTTACTCAATATCAATATAGATTTTCTTCTGCGTTGATAAAAAGTATCATTATTAACGTTATTGAGAAGCAAATTAATAATCCACTTTCAATTTATTTACTCGTTAGCCTAACATTCTGTCGCCTTATATTATCCCCGCAAATCTCCTCAGATAATGTATACGCAGATATTAATATCCCACTTCCTGTAATCTGTGTCTCCATTTAATCAACCAAAACAGTTCAATTTGATTCATCTCAATTTTTTCTATTCGAGATACATAGACTACAAACCACGAGGACAATCCCTGTCAACCTAAACGTAACTACTCCCAGTTACACAATGATATGCAAGTGGAAATCAACAGCAATCAACGTTGTCTTACCAAGAAACATCCAAACGTCACACCTATATACATATACACATCCACTATCCACCGCCTAGACTCATTAACTTTTGCCGTGACCCGTTTCGGATTTTTCAGTGCCGCTCGCACAATAATTATCCATTTTCCCATGTCTCGTTATCTGGCGGTGGCTACACGATTGTCAGCGTGCCATTCAGCCACACCGTCGCCACTCGACAAAGCGAAACGAGGCCCAAGCACGCGTCGTAAGGGTAGACGGGAAAAAAAAGAACGGCCGAGAACGAAGGTAAACGGGAAAATAAATTACACACGGCTGCGAAAAGCGTTCGAACAATCGACGTACACGGTGGCTTAACTGCGCCAGCGAGCCTTTTCAATCCACTCTACTTGCTCCTTTGATAGCCGCTTGTCCGTCGTTCGCGCGGCATTTCCATCACGACGGGGGCGTTCCGTGTTACGCGAATCGCAGCCGCGTCATAACAAATGGAGAACAATGCGGCGCTCACGGGTGGATATTCTTTCACAGTGTTGCGTACAATAGCGTCACGTTCCAACGCGTCTTGCGGTTTCTTTTTCCCGGCGGCGTTTCGCCGCGCGACATTGGCGATGCACGCGGAAAGTCAACGCCAATCGCTTTTATCGAAGGGCTGGATTTTTCAATCGTTGGATTTTGTGAGCGATTGTGGTTTAAAAAGGAGTTTGGTTGTGTCAGTTTTTTTTAGATGTGTATCTGAAGATTGAAAGTACATTGTTAATTAATAATTAGAGCCAATCATTTGAGGAATGTTATTATTGGCATTGTTAAAATGTCTTTACTTACTATGTGACCAGTGTCGTTACTGAATTGGGATTTCGATTGAACATTATGATTTTCTGCTGACTGGATTTCCTCTTGTTGCCTTCTGGACGAATATTTTTCAGTGGGAACTTCCGTGATTTAATATTCAAATATATACGTTTCGAGATTTACTGGAAAATAAAGAAAGTGCAGAGTATATCCATGCTTCAAAAAACTGTTCTTCGAGAGAGGAAAGAATAGCTGGGTAAGAATGCAGTCACACATTTGAATAAATATTCGCAACAAATAACATGCAAACGTACTGGTCTTATCTTTCTCCGTATCTACACATGTGCATAAAAAATGTAGAACGACTCCATTTTTGTCCGGGTTTCGCGTAGGAAATGAAAAATTTGCGAATTTCTCAGATAACAGAACGTGATCTCGCACTTTTGAGAGACAACACATTCCTCCTGAATTTCCATACGAGTTAAAAAAAAACATACGCGGAAACCGTCGGCGCATTGTTTGGAAAGCGAAACATTTCCATTGCAAGCATCTGTAGTGACAGATACACAATACTGTAATACAGGTACACACTACATTTCTATACAAAAGCAATAAGAATTAAATATATTTTACTACATATCAATTAGCACAATTTATCGGTCAGTTGCAAAAGATATTCTTTCAACACAGTATCACGTCCCATTTAAAAAATAAAAAATACCTTCCGCGAGAAATAGTTTAGCATATTAATTAATTTCTACATACATAGACTAGTAATAGAATAAAGCCGACATCTTTATCAAACACAAATCGTAAAACAATTTGCACGCTCCTTCATCGTCTGGCACACTCATCGCCAACCCATTAATCCATCTTCGTAACTTCCCCCCAAAAACAGAACAAATCACAGTACATACATACTCACGTGTGAACGAACTCGTAACAAAATCATCGAACAATTACTCCAACGCCCAGGCACGAAGCGTCGAGAGCCACGCACCTGTATATACCAATGGAGTCATTTCAATTCTCGGAGAAGCTCCGCGCAAAACAGTTGCCCCGAATCTCCAGTATTTTTGCCCAATTCCGCTCCCATAGCCGTTATTCCGAAAGGGCAGCGTGATTGCACGATCATGCCGCACAGATTAAACAGCCGTTCGTTCTTTCTCTCTCTCTCTATCTCTCCCTTTTTTTCTGCTACGATTCCAGCTCGCCGGCATGTTTCTGGTAGCCATGATTACAGGAGCGTCCAAAAAAAGTAAGAAAAAACGCAGAAAAAGACGACTTTCGGCCCGTTGGTAATTACCAGCCGCGAAGCGAGACGCCTTTGTGCCGTGCCGCCGCGAACCACTCGCGAGGAAGCTTCCCGAAGGACAGTGGAAGATAATGCGATAGCTAGAGGAAGACGAATTTCTGAGCGGTTTCCTGTGGACTTCGCGTGCTTTACACGCCGGCGAAGAGGCGAGCATTTGTCTGTCGGTGGGCCCAGCGCGGAAGGGGTGGGAACGATGTGAAAAAGGAGAAAAAGGGCGGGGAGGAAATGCAACAGTAACGTAGCGCCGCGGGGTAAAAACTGTCGCGATAATGAGATTTATGGGGCCCAAAAACGTGGTCGCGATTACCGCGGATAAGCTGAAACCTCGCGCCGCCCCGACGCGGTGTCTTGTCTCTATCTCTTTCTCCCTCTTCGTGTCCTGCTGTCTGGCGTTCTTGCCCGCTGTTCTACGAAAGATTTTAATTTCGCTCGGGCGGGAACGTGCAAGAACGCCTCTTCTGGGAATCGATCACTGCATGGATATGACTCGGGAGATGGTTCGCGAATGTTAAAGCTGTTGGGCTGACGTCCGCGATGCATCTTACGGTTACGGAACCGTGAGTTTTCAGTTTGCGGAGTTTTGCAGGTTGCAGGCATCGAATTGAATAGGTTGCGCGAAATTGTAAGAAGTTGTAAGGGGTTGTTAAAAATTGTTGACACGAATGGAAATATTGATTGAGCTGCTAATTGGAAATGTATTGTTACTTTTATTGTTGAGGTATCATTGTGCATTTGAAAAGTGATGTGTAAATAGGTTGTCAGTTGTCTAGAACGAGAGCAATTGGACTGCATTAGAGAACGAGTTCACGAAAGTAAAGAATCGATCAATTCCTAATTGGTAACAAATAACCAATGCGTATGAGAAATTATCACTTGTTAATCAGTTATTTAAAGTATAATTCACCTGTTTGTGAACAACCTGCACTATCTGTTATTATCAAGAATTAAATCTCCCCTAAGTTAAAATTGATTCTCCCTAAAATCATTACTCTATTATCGTTCAAAGTATCTCGACAATAAATTACATTAGCGACCAGACTCAAAGTTGCAGCAAACGTGACACTATTGATACCATTACAGCTCAAACATTCTATTTACATGCTCTTCAGACATTACACACTTGCAATGTACGTCCACGATATCGGTATACCTGTATACAAATATGCAACATAGAGCCGGATGAATAATTATTTTATCGAGCAATGTTGCTGCGCATAGATGATATCGTCGAGGCACCACGCGGTGCATCGTTCATCTTTCGTCCCATGACTGGACGAGGTTTGACCGTTTTTCTTGGCCGTAACGGTGCCTCATCTACGCAATGGGTCCATTGTTTGTGCTAATAGGACGGGCAATAATTCATCGAACGTACGATGCTGTGTCGTGGCTCCATACAAAACTAGCTTCAGGCGCGTCCAGTAATTTTGTTGAACTTAATATATGGAGCTTGCAAAACCATTTTTGTAAACTAGTCGATTCACCTGGATTAGGTATAGCTAGTTAAGACAAAAAGACTTGGCTGAGTTTGATGTATTGCAGGCATTATGTCAGATGCATCGTGACGTATGTGTATCTATCTTAAATTTAGATTGTACTTATATTTTTCAATGGAACGTTTAATTTCGTTTTTCATTTTATGGGAAAGCGGTTTTGTATAACTATTGTATTACCCAGATTATTAATTAGGTTGAAGTATTTTTGTCGGACTTTCTTAACACAATTTCAAATCGAGAAATACCTGTACACACAGGTGACTACTGGTGAAGCACCCTGTGTGGTACTCATCGTACATAATTTATTAATCACTTTAACTGGTCACAAAATAAGGGAGTCAAGAATTAAGTGGGATAATATTCTTATCAGCAAGCTCAGCAAGTATCTACCTTGTGATACAGTTTTCCCTCTTAATATAGCCGTTCAGTTCTATTTACCAACGCATAATAACTACAAAGGGAAAAAGGCTTGTGAATCGAGTACACTGATCTGTATCTCTATGGCTCAGTGCCTCAAGCAACGCCATAGATATTCTTGATTCTCGTTACCCTTGCAGGTATTTATAACGCCTTAATCATTTCAAGCACCTAGTTTGCCACTACTTTTACGATGCAAATATTTTATTTAAGATATTGCAAGTTTCCTTTTCCGTACAATTACTTGTATTAGTCGAACACCACTAAACAAAATCTCCCTTTATTTAATCGTCGTAAATTGATGAAAGATAGCACATGTAAAATATTCAGGGAGCATTCGAAAATATTGTTCAACATACTTCAAATGCACTTAGTCTCCGCTTAGGCACAGAGATTGTTAATTCATACAATAATTATTCAATCGGCATGATCGGGCTTAATAAAATTCCTGCTCACTTGTCTAAAAAATAGTCTAACTACTATCCTGCACTCGCTAAAAAATCGCATAATCGCTTACTAAAAATCTCTGCAATCTTCCCTCCACAACAGGGTATCATTCATTATTACCAACGATTCAATTGAAACTCGATTAATTAAATCAGGCAGATGATTATTTATACACAAGCGAAGTTTCACTCTCAAATTTTCTTCCAGCAAATTTATATTTCCATTCAAAAAAATTCTAAACATTTAATGGACAGTATCATGTACTTTAAAACCCAGAACACTAAACAAATTAAATTGCCAAAAGACTATGCTTACCTACGAGGAGTTAAAGCCCCCTCCAACCAAGGGGTTAACAGTGCATTACCAATGCGCCCAGCTAAACACTCTCGAGAAATCTCCAAAGCCGTTCGTGGAAGCGTTAAAGGAAGGCAGTGGCCGGAGGAGAGATCGGAGTCAGCGTGGCATTTGCTCCGCCAGCGAAAAGATCAATTGACATTTCAGTGCGCGAGAGGCGTCGAGTATTGATTTCATCGATTGCGCAACCACACGGCCTGCTCGTGACTCGTTGTAGCAGGGTGCGAAAATATTTCACGGCGGTCGTCGATTCGCGCAGATCCGACGCGATAATTCTTGTTTCCCGCGGAATGTTCCCAAGCATTGCGCAACAGACCGCCGTACATCCCGACAAGTGTTCAGCTATTCCCGATCGAGGGGTATCCTGGCCTCTGGGGCTAATTAATCCAGGTGTCTGGCCTTCTGGTAAACTTGGCTTCAGCTCTGGAAAAGGGAAAATCGCCACTGCGGCGACATCGTGTGCAGCACTGCAATCTCGATGCATTCTGTACAGGCAGAGGTTGATTTTATGATAATTGCACGTCAGAATGGCGCGGCCGCGGAACTTGGCTGAGCATTTGAAAGGCAAGGCCAATAGCATTAGCCTTCGTCGAAGAACGTGCTCTCTATGATTTATACTGGCAATGAAATGTGCATGGTGCAGCTAGGGGAAAGGTGAAACAGTGTTGGGATTGTTGCTGCGTGGTGAACGGTGGAGGGTGGGTTGTTTGGGACAAATTGATGTGGAATGTTGGGGATGCTGTTTCCAATTGTGGTTGTTGGAGATGGCGTCTCAACAATTACATATGAGGAAGATTCAGGTAGACCGGAGGTAGCATTCGATGAGGATTTATTTTCGAAATTTATTTTAAGGACGCGAATGGGAGAACGGGCCTGATCTCTTGTATTATAAAATATGATCAAAGACGCATACATGAATGTATGTATGTAGTTGTGTTATATATATGAACGTCGATAATGCCAGACACGTGGAAGTAGAAATTAATTACAGGACCAAATGTACATTCAATCGGTGATGATGTAGAGGTTTATTTAACCGAGTAACTTAAATTAAGGTAAAATTCTATTGAAATATTTAACTCAATTTATAATAAGATATAAAGAGTTTCTCAAACAAAATTGAAGGTGCGCATGCAGCTCCTCTACTATGGTAATTCCAGGTAACGCCAGGCCCACCTATGTATACCACTAATAGCACGCTACATGCAACTATATTTTTCATCCAAATACTAACCCAAATCGATATAGGTGCATTAACGACCAAATGATCCGACAGCAAACACCTATTTACAAAGAACCCGAAGTCACCGCAATACCTCGAACGAGTTAACATATCACCGTTACGTGCCACGGTTTCTTAAAGCCGAACGAGGACGGTTCTGGAGCAAGAAAAGCCTGATGCGCAAGACGGGCGATTTCCAACGATCGTCAATGCTCTGGCAGGTGTACTCCATCCGCGTGGCTGTGGTTAACCGTGGGCAAAGCGAAACGCGTTTCAGTTCAACGTCAATAGCCTCGCAGGGAATAACCAGATCGTATATCAAAACGGTTTACGCGTCCCGGATCTCCGAAGATCTTACCACGCGAACCCTTTCACCTCGTGACCAAGGTTGCGGGTTAGCGTTAGGAGGTCCGTTGATTTGTGCACCGACTTCGTGGTCTTCCATTCGGTTGGCCTTTCGGTCGGCCAGAGGTCTGAACTCTCCACGCTGACCGTGTCTATCCCGACTGATCCCTTGTATACTTCGTGGCACGTCAGATTTCGAAACTTAACCGCCCTTATTGAACGATGGATCAGGTGGACCACGTTTCACGCTGAATTGGTGCATACTGGTACGTGGGATGGTTAACTGATTGGGATTTTACCCTTTAGACGTGCGGTCTTGCGAGACTTGCCGTGACTTTCATCAGGAGTGTACACATTACGTAGAGACGTGTTGAATGACGATAGAATCTGAGAGGATTAGTAAGACTTTTTTGGAGTTTTTGTTTAGCGAGTGTGTCAGGTATGATGGTGGATTTTATTGGAATGACATTTCAGTTATAGGCGCGTCTTTGGTGACTTATGAAGGATTAAGGTGCGCTTGTAATTCACTGTTAATCCCTTGTTCTCACGACTTATTGTACTGTCTTCGTGGTTAAAGCTGAATATTCTCACGTGCAGAGCATTAGTTCGTGTTGAGCAATCTTGTTAACTGGGGCATGGGGCAAGAGAGTGTAAATTAATGATCTTACCACAGTTCATTTTTCTTTGCGTTCGGTGCAGCATCGAGCGTAATGTGCAGAACGACCAGGATGAAAGATAATTCATGTCTAGGTATTAAACACGGAGATAATAAAAAATCTGTAACATATATGTGTAACACAATCATAGTCAGTTCCTTGCAACAATTGTGTACAAAACAGTGCCCATTACATTTTACCTAAAAAGTAGTCTATACTCTTGAAGTATTAAAGAACATAATTAACAAAATTTTAATTAATTTCTTCATGAGACTGAAAAATACTACGAAATGCCACATCCTATACTAATTGCCGTCGGAAGCATAAATCATCTCCCAAGCAAGGTTTCCAGATAATTTGCAAAATCCGTCCCACGTTAAAATCCTCTGACGATAGGCTAGCCGACTTTCATCCTAAGGGAAGAAGCCCCGGCCGAGCAGTAATTTTCATTCCATCCGCCAGCTCCCTATCGTATCTTACGTTGCAGACGCTTCCCACTGTTCAGCTTCGTGGAAAATTCTGTCTTTCCGGCTGCCAACGCGGAACTCCGTCCTCCAATGTGTCCCGATCATGGTTTTTTCCAGCTTTGATCAAAAGTCCCAATCAAGATTGATTGCTCGAGATGAAACGGAATCTATTTCGCGTTCGACGAGATTACAGGGTGACGCGGACCGGTCTGAATGCTAAATCGCTGCCGCCATTGGGTTGGCGTGTTCCAGGTAAAGGTCGAGAAATGCTAACGATCTGACGATCCTCGATGCGGCAGCTGCGCCTTCAAAGCTTCTAAATCCACTGCTCTCAGTATGTACTTGTCTGATACTTCTTCTGCTCGCTTTCTCCCGTTGCTTCGTCGCTCGTTCGTTTGAAATTCGTCGTTCCAGTTGCATCTAAGCCGGTTACAACGGCCTGGAGATCCCGTGGATTCGATGAATCTGACAGTAGACTACTGGCTGGCCTGGTACAAAGCTGGCACAAAGATCATTGCTGGCGACGTGACCGTTCTCGACTGGAAATGAGATTCGAAGATATCTGGAGAATGGATTCTAGAGCTACTGAATCCTCCAACGAAGGAGTCCAATTTTGCCACAAAAATCCAGGGCAGTTTCTTTAACAAGTAGCGTTCCATATAATAATTGCAGCACGTCGCTTGAACATAACAAAGAAAGTTCAATAAAGTACAACAAACAGACTACAATAACTGATTTGACCGAAGTCGAACTATAATAGATACAAGGGTTAAAATGCAGCATATAAATTCTATTCGAAGCAACAATTAAAAACAAAAATGATTAAATATAATTCTGTATCAGTGACAGAGACCTTAGTCGTATAATAATCACGTCGCAATCCCTAAAGGTCCAAATCAAAGGGGTCACTCGTTCAACGCGTTCTACGCCACTTCAATCAATCGAACCCGAAAACTAATTCGAAACTTCGATTCGACTACCCAGCTCCGATGAAAAACCATGCTCCTGGGTGTTCTGTATTATTCGGGCTATCTGGGCGATAAATATCGGCGTGTGCACGTGGTGGCACGCCCGTGGCAAAGTGCATGTACCCGCCACTACCAGCCGTGACACGGGAATATTTACACGCCGATTCGATTTATCGTGCGCTACGGCCAAGCACCCCTTTGCCCCCCTGTCGTAGTCGCGCGAAAATTGAAATATATTTCCCGCAAAATCCGACCGATTTTATTGTCCAATTCGATCCGGATTCGACCCGTGCAATGTCGCTCGCGGTACGTACGCATACCTGGCGCCCGCGATGCATCGGCGACGTTCATCCTGTCTGCAGGTGTGTATGCGTCAAATCGTGACAGGATCGAAGGGAGAAGAAAGGTTGCACATGATACAATGTTGAAGAGAAACGAGGTTTGCAAATGTGTTTCTACTTGGATTTGGTGAACGGTTCGAGGATTCTCGCTTCTTCAATTTTTGCTTCTGGTTCGAGGGGAAATTTCGATGTTTTCCCAGGGTTTTCCTTGGGACGCGTGCTAGAGGAAGCTGTGGGGAAAGTTTAAGGCTGGATAAACTCAAGCTGCCGGTGGTATCTTCGACGATGGCTGATTTTAGAGGCGCCAACGCAATGCTTCTTTGCGGGAATTCGCGATGTTACTGTCGCGCGATGTTTAGGTGTTTTGGAAGGATATGGTTTTGACGAGTAGAGTAACACGATTACTGTTTGGTGAATTGATGTTGTTTGGTTGTAAATAAATTTAGTATGGCTATTTGTTGTATAATTTTGCATATGAATTACGTACTGAATTTCGTACCATTATTTTAGAGAAAATAAGATTTCATAATTTTTAGTTTATTGTTTCAATAATTGAGGCTGACACCTTTGACTTTTTATTTAACTGCAGTGTGTTTCGATTAATGAGTCATATAACAGTTATCGTATAATAAATTTCCATATCTTACAAGATATTAATTGAAATCTGACATCAGTATGAATGTTACTTTATTGCATATAAATTCGTTATCGTTTTCTAGCTATGCGTAGAAAAATACAATACGTATTCGGAGCAGAGCAATCACGTATGGACGTACACCAGATATTTCAATCTTTATTGTTAATTATAACAATATTAATAACGCCAAGTTAATACTTAAATAAAAAATTTCCGACCAACCACACCAAAATTCTAGCCAGCACTGTAAATATATTTTTCTCGTCAAAGCCAACCGATCTCCATCAATTGTAACTCCATCACTCCACCCACCACTCGAAGGCCGTTAAAGCTCGCAAAGCTTCAGCCTCGTTCTCGATACTTTCTATTGTTCCAGCCGAACAGTTGTCACATTTTTCCGGATCGTTATCCATTCGACGTCTATCTGGCATCTCGAAATGCCTCTCGATCGAGTGGGCGTAACGATTAATTGTCTCGACGCTCGAGGAAGGCGTCGATTGCGGTACGATCCAGACGCACGTGCGTCGGCATGCGAGCCACTCGTAACCTCTCGACGACGTTCGACGTGCTTCACGTTCCGTCGAAAGCGTCGAACGAGCAAAGATGCTCGTTTATTGTTTTTTTGAACGAATGGGCCACTTTTATTTTATTCACACTTTTAACGCCGTCTGTTGGCGTTCAGTGATTGCGTTCCATGATGAATGGACACCTCTGGACAATGCCTGTCCCATTGGTCGAGTGTACACGCATATGTGCATACATGTACATATACATACGTGGTTTTATAAAGCTTCGCGGAATGAATTTCCGCGGATGAATATTCTGGAGCTGTGTGCCGCTGGCGGCGCGTAGAGTTGTATGGGAATTATTGGAAATAATCATTTGAACGTGAACGAAACAAATAAATAGAGATAGGATGTTGCTTGATAACCAACCTGGTAAAATTCATCCCCACTTAATTGCTCCGGTGGATGAGTTTGAAATGGAGAGCTTGATTGCCACGGTAAGGGTTTGCAAATTGTTTATCGAGAGGAATAGTGGTTATTGGAGGCCGAATGAAATAGTTAAAAGAGTGTGGTATTCTAGCATGGCTTAATGACGTTTTAATGAAACGTGTTGTTATACATATAGACTGGACGTTGGGAGTGATATGAATGGTATAAATGGCGAAACGAATAAAATGGCTAGATCCCGGTTTTTTTTCTCTGTAGAACAGTAATAGTTTATCGTACCGCGATGTTGCAACGTTTGACCCTCGCTTTGCTGATACGATGGGCTTGTATGTATGAAGAAATAGTGTATTACGATATCGCGGAGTTATGAATGAATGATGCATGCCGGCTCTGTAAACAAAGTTTTAGATAATTCTCGGCAACTCTAGTGTCTCTGACTTCTGAGACTATATTTAGAAGTGTTTTTTCATCGCACGGTTTTCGGATATCAACGAGAGTAAATATTACAGCATTTTTATAGATGGTTTAAAATTGACATGATTAATCATACGCTAATACATTACTAATTTCTCTCCATATTACTTATACAAATGTTTGATTTACTATGTGTAAACATTTCGAAGTATGTATTAGTCAAAGAAAATCAGACTCTTTCGTCGGTATCTATCTAACAGAAAAATATGCTAAACCCAGTTTGTGTTTTTAAAGGATCCGATTTAATAAAGTAGCTTCACAACGACAACAGATTCTTCTCTTTTATCTTCGTTGACGGTATTAAATATGATACCCGGAACAAACCGTGAAACGAAAGTCTGACTATCCTGACCGTTCGTAATTATTCCCTTCCAAGTGCAACGATATTCCACTGTGAAACATTTCGAAACGATGCGCAGACCGACTTTGCGCTCGTGAATAATGCAGCCCCGATGCACGCACGTCACCGTTGAACAAAACGCGTCGTCGTCGACGAGCCGCGACGCTGAAACGCCGCGGATTATGAGCACGCGTACCCGATGAATTGAAAGGCGAACAATAAATGCCGCGCTCCTTGTGCACCGTAGTTGGCAGAAAGTGTATTCGCCAAGAGAAACGCGGCGATTTTGTTTTACACGCCGTTTCTAAATGGACAGACGCGAGCCAGACACCGTGAATAGGGAACAGAGCACGGTGAATAGGGAACGGAACACCGTGTCGCGGTGAGATTCTGTTGAACGCTTTCCATTGGAACTCTGCGGCGTGGCGGTTTGTTTGATTCCAGAATGGAAACGCGAGGCGCGTTTAAAATTTCCGAACTTGAGTCGCGAGTTATACTCCGAACGGGGGTGTACACGTTTTGAATAATTTGACAGTTTCAGGGTGGATGAGAACGGCGAGAAAAGTTTGCCTTGGTGCGTACACAGATCAGGTTTTTTTTTATTTTAGTGGGAGGTATCGGCTATTTATGCGAACTAGAGGGTTTGTTCAGTAAAAGGGGCTGTAAGCTTGGGTCTTTCAATAATTATAGAACGTACAGAAGGTGAAATGTGAGAAAATGTATATAATTGTCAGGCGTCACCTTTTTAAACACATTTAATCACAATAATACTTCGGTGATTATACAATTGGTATTAGGAAAGAGCCACGAAAAAACTCTCTAACTTTTATCAAATTAAATCTCGAAAAGACTTGTTTTTCCCAATAGCAACTTTCCTCCAACGATGCGATCCTTACAAGCCAAACGCTCGCCACTTTATACTCCTTTATACATACACACACTCACGCATACACACATAAAAAACCTATATCGCTCTTATGCACAAGCCCACCCCTATGAAACTGCAGCGGTTGAATGGCAGTGAGAACAAAAAGCCAGCCGGCTACGAAAGTGAAAATAATTTAATTCGAAAGCGCGTCGTTCCGTTTCCTTTACGTCGCTCGATTGTCCCGGTTGAATGTCGCGTTCCCTGACGTCGCTATAAAACGGCCGACATCCAGGGAAGAAGCACGAGGGGTATTGATGGCATGCAGACCGAGCACCCGACGTTGGCATTGTACGAAGCAACGAACAAAAGGTTCCACGATAAACAATTCCGCTTGCACAGACACGCGGCACACGCGTGTTTTCCACGTTCAGATAACTTCTGTCGTTCCTTCCGGCGCGAGGGACAACGAGACGGTGCAAGTGTAAGTACTTCGCCCGTCTGTCTATTTGGGATTCACGTGCTGCGACACAGGCCCTCGCGTTTTAATGCAAACGCCGGCAGCGTAAAATGGATTACCACGTTTTATGGATTACCTCGGATGGATCGGATTATGCGCGGCCGTCCGTTGATCCGCGTGCGTGAAATGCGAATTCGATGGTAATCCTTGGCGTACACGCGTGATTTTAGCACGTGGAAGGGAAACGGTGACGGCGATTGGGCGACGCTTGTAGAATTTCTGTGAAGAATCTCCGAATCGCGAAACTTCGCGAGGGACGGTGAAATTGTGGGCGAAAATTCGCGAAGGATCTCGATGTTGGGAGAATTTTCGAGCGTTCTTTGGAGTGGAAAGATTGGTCAGGGATTTTGAACCTGCGGTTGAAGGGTGGACTTAGGATTTTTTTGGACTGCCCTAATGCGTGCAACCCTATTTCATTAGACAAACAAATTATTTTGAAGAGAAGCATGCATGGATCGTTTTATTTATATTTGCTTCCCTTATTGCATAAATACTGTGCTATTATTAAAACCTGAAATTTAGATGAACCATAGTTTCACATATGGCAAGTATGCCTTTGATGAATTGTTCTATTTACTTCAAATATTTATGATCTTGAATAATAATTAAGATTGTCAAAGTCAAATATTTGTGATCTTGAATAATAATTAAGATTGTCAAAGTTTGCGCAACGCTATCTAATTTCATCAACATTTTACTTTCTCCAGGCAAATTGTTTTGAACCAAAATAATAACTCCTATGGTTTCCTTTTCTGTTGCAGGTAAATTAGCTACATTACAAAGAAATATACGAGTAGTTTCATTGAAGAGACAAGCGTGATTGGACGGCACCAACTTAAAAGGTAGTTCCGTAGTACCATTGCGCATATACGTACGTCATTTGCCTCGAATCTGCAGATTTTCTCTCAATTAGCATCTTAATTCTTCTATAGTAACGATCACAGCAATTACACGTAGTTACGTGATTCCTGATAACGGATGCGTTTATTCGACTGTAGCCACTGGTTTGCACTGGAGTGACGCGAATCGCTCTACATACGAAACACGGCGGGCCATGGTTGACCCGAGTCTTTGATTCCGTGTGCGTAAACGCACTCTGCAATGTTTGCGTCCGTAATGGACCCTGGGTATCGCAAGCGTGTCCATTGTATGGCTGAAATGATTTGCCAATGACTTGATAAAAACATTTTAATTCAGGAGGAAGTCGTATCAAGCTTGTATAAAAGTTAATCGAATGGCGATTGAAAATTATGGATTTCTGTTTTGTTCTTCTGTTTATGTAACATGGTAAGAATTTTGAAGTGAATTGTTTTGTGAGGAATTTAGTGGGATATGAATCGTTTTTAGGAAGACCCGACAATGAAGATAATCGGCTCTAGATTCGATACAAATCCCCTGATGTGTTTCAAGTGCTCCTATTTATGTAATTCGTGGAATTTGCAATATCTGATTTATTGTTTGTTCCACAATCAGTGTATTGCACCAGAATTAAATTGCAATCATAATCAGTTAACATATTTTTGCTCGAAAAAAATCTACATCTCACGTTACTTGGATTTTCTTTATACATTTGTGTGATAATTCTTTAATTTTGACTTTTAACTGCAATGCAGATTAGTAAAAGCCTTTAATAATATTAAAGATAACAATAAAACTAAACACCTTAAGGAATCTGATTCCAATAAATATTTCATGAGTTCATGTTGCACCTACCAATAATTAATACTGTCTCGTTTCGGAATATTAGACCAACAGACACACTTTGCTTCAAGCATCTATCGGATCAATTGACAAACTACAGAAACTTGATCACTTGATAAGCCGTCCAAGCACCCTAATGGATTCATCGGATTAAGCGAATTCCGGAAGTTGTGATTACCATCCTGGGAATTTTTGGTGACTTTTAGTGGAGCTCCTCCAGAACGAACATTAGTCTAACTCCTTGGTGGCTACGGTTCAGGAACTTTGCTTTTAGCTAGAGTCGGCTTTTCATTGGTAGCGCGCCTGGCTGCGGGGAAAACTCGAAACACTTTCTTGATAAGTGGATGTCATTCTACGGAAGAGAGTTTAGTCAGGGAAACCAAAAGCAAACTATACAATTACGATTCGCGAAGTTCTGCAGAAATATTCAATCCGTTTCTATTTAAATGTTTATGTACCCTATCGTTTGACCGAAAAAAAATTCTATAGACATTCTGTACGCCGTTTTTCCTAAAACTACTCCGATAAGTGAATAAAGCCGATAAGAGGAAACGAGTAGCACGGCGCGTGTATTGAAACTCAATGGATGCAGATAATCAAATTTTCTCTATCCGCTGCATGCAAACGAAAACATTTTCGTAGCACTTTCGATTCAATCGTGCCACGCTTTTAGCAATTACGTAAGCAATGCAGGCGAATTTCTCGTATACACCGATGCATTCTTGTTTCAGCCATTTCCACAAAGCTTTTTCCACGTGAATTTCTTTAAATAGTATATTTAACCTTTTAGTTACTCCCATAGGGTCAATGCAATTTCGGACAAAGGCGTTGCCAAGTGTTTATCGCATCTTAATTATTTTGACGAATGGTTGCTCTTACTATATATGATATTATCATTTAACTTTTGTTGTTGAAAAAAGTTAATCAAGACCTCGCTTACGTTAATACTTTTATGTACGTTCTGAAATGGATATGTAAAGAGACGAGTAATGGGACAGAAGTGTACTGTATTTTTTTCGACAAAAATGTCCGTCCTCGAGTTTTTCCATACAGTTTATGATAACACGTAGGAGTTGAAAAAATTCGGCGTTCGATGACCCGCAGTAGGATACGAATTTTTGTTTCTCTGAGCGCGAAATTGTCGATTCCCGCGCAACTGAATATTTTTTACCCGATCGAGTATTGTCTACATTCGGTAAATAAATTCCACCGGTGGTACATTGTTTTGTTTCCATTGTTACGGGGTGAATTTTTCTCCAATGTTCATGCGCCCGTCCGACAGCAATAAACTATGCAAGAATCGTCGAGATCTGTGCTCGCTGCAAAAACGAACTTGTGTAAAGTTCCCAATCTTGAATCCCCGTGTATCCCCTAAATTTTTCGACCCTATTGTGCGTCGCTCGGACCAAGATAGTAAGTGAATAAAATCTGAGTTTTGTAGAATTGGGAAAAGATGTAGAATTTTGCACAAATTGATAATGGTTAACGATCAAGTGAACCAATATAATACCTTCGAATTTCTTTTTCAACGTTCTTTCTGTACGTAATAAATAAAAATATTAAAATTGCGTTAATAAAAATACTATTCATCCTCTTATTAAATATATAATTTTCTTTAACAATTGTCAACTGATACGTTTCCGTTCTCGACCGCTGGAAGTAATATTCGTGATTATAATTTAGATCCATCCTTCAAGTCATATAATTGGCATAACAAGGTATTGAATAATCTATTTCGTTCCCATAGTTTCGTTCAACAAAGGTTGCTTGTTGAAAATACTCGAGGACCACGCAGGTTACGCACATTAAATAACTGATTAGATAAAACGCAAAATATTTTGAATAATAACGATGTTTCTTATACTCATCCATAAAATAGTAATCGATATATCATTACTCCAATTTCGCATCATTTATATTTACCAACATCCACGATCGTATTCTCAATATCAGCCCCTTATCCATTTCAAGGCAACCCTCGTCGAACGCGCCAAAAACGTGATCGAAGAGGATCCAATGGAAAGTAAAAGGGGGAACACGAGCGTCGATTAAATATGGACCCCCCTTAAAGCGAATTCGATGGACGGCAGGGTCGTGCTTGTACACCGGTGGTACCAGATCTTCCCCCAATTGAACGCGATTCCTGCATTGTGCAGGGGCCTTAAGCCGGTTAAATATTCAAGGCACGCGCAGCTGCTGCCGTTCGTGTGCCACACGTATGCAGTTTTCGTCTTAGCTGTGTACCTGAAAAACAACTCGGCCAATGGGATGTACGTAGAATGTATGAACGTACGCGTTAGTGTCGCGTGATTCGAGTACGCGAGAAATTCTTTGCGGTCACGATTGTGGGCGAAATTTGTGCTGCCTCGATCGTCTACTTCGCGGCTGGATCGAGCTATCGATACGTTGGATTAGTTGGATCGAAGGGCGGCCGTTGATACGGCTAAGTGGAGGCCGATCCTTCTGATCTCTGCTGGTCGGATAGAACGCGTTTGTAGCAAGCGATACGACTACATATGTATGTACTTTAATTCCTGCCAGCTTAGTTTCCTATTAGAAGCATGGAGTTCGGGGGGAAGAAGCTAATGCTAAGCTAATAATAAGATTGACGGCTGTGGCGATGAATGGTGATGATGCTGGAGAAAGAATGCGGATTTTATTCTTTTCGTGGTGGTTTGAACTCGTTTCGCGCTGGTTTGTACGTTGACGCTGGTTGAAATGTGCCAATTTTTATTTGGTTTGCGCTTTTATGCGCTGGATCAATTTTGTCAAAATTAATACGGTTAGAATTAGTATTGTGAAACTTTGAGAGATGCGAGGTAAAGAAACATGAGATAAAAATGTGCACGTTAATTTTATAATTTTACATTGGGAATTAATTTGATAAATAGTAGTTGCTGTATTTCGCGTAATAAAATATTATATTCGGCGTACAAAGCACGTTACTTCTATGATACATTCGGTTCGGATACTCGTTTCACAGATTTTAATATGATGAAAAATCATGAAATTTTATTATTTTCGAAATATTCCTATCATCCAGCCATTACAATTGGTAAAGGGTGAAGGCGGTAACATCGGCGAACGAATATAATATCCGATACTTTCAATGAAACAAACAGGGGTACTGTAACTTTATAGGAGCAGGGGACAACTTTTAGAAGTCTATTGTATGGATTTTTAAACCGGTTCCGGGGCTTACACAACAAGGAACTGCAGAGGTTTCACTGAAATTTGACGCGATTTTACTTGTTACACACAATTTAAGATGAATCCGAGCACCTTTGAACATATTGTGCGTACAGTAAAGATAACAATTAAATTAAATAATTAACCCTTTGCACTCCGAATAATGTCAAATCGCAGACTTGATTAATAAGATTCCTTAAATTCAACTATCAAATATTGCTTGTACCATATTGATTGCAATTATTACATATTTTTTATGCAAATGTTACAAGCATAAATATTGAATACATTTACGCAAACGTTTCTCCATAAATTCGGGCAAAAGTCTTGCGAGTCATAAAATAAATTTGTCAAAATACGAAGGCTGAATTCGAAATACCTATAGTGTGCACGGTTATTTTGACGAAAGGAAAACACGTAGGCCGTTCGATTCCGTGTCCGCGTTTCGTTCAACACCTGGCCACCGAAACGTAAAGAAATAAAAGTTATTTCGCAGAGTACATAAATGTTTCGTAAGTGTTGAACTTTCTTCGGCATTCCAATGAAGTGTTCTCAGTCTATCTGATCAGAATGCAAAAGCACTTTGCAGGCAGTATCGTTGTGGAATCGATAGGATGCTTTGAGCATGTTTGTGCAGCAGTCGAATTTACGAATTGGAGAAGAACCCTTGCTTTTCTTCGTGTTATTGTTCTTTTCTATCCTTTGCCCGCTTCTTTTGTAACTGCACTCCTTCTGAGAGCGAACAAATTTTTCCAAACTTCTGTTTTATAGCTCTCTACTGCCAGTCTTTGTTAAACCTTCTGGGAATGAAAAGATTTCAACTGGTATATTTATTATATACAATTTTTTAATACGAACGATATACAGTAATGATTCGCACTGTGTTCATCGCTCGGGACCGAATGTGAACAGCCATCGTGTACAGACACGATTCTCGAGCGTCAGGTCAACTTCAATGTTGTGGCAACAGAGACTCGAGATTGAATCGAGGCAGCGACCAGGAAAAAAATTAGGCAAGTGTAAACATCCGGGTACGTGTGAGACAATACTATCTCGTACTCCACGCTGGGCTGCTTCGGTTCTCGGAAATCACAACATCAAAAGTGATCCGAACGACACTTCCCCGAATCCAAGGGAGGCGGCCCCAAGTAGAGGGGATAGGAAATGAACAGCCATCGAATCACGATTTTGAACACAGTGCGAGACATTACTGTACATACGTATATTTACAAGATACTGCAATTAAACAGTACACATTATTGTAGATTATTATCTTAATTATCTAAAATATTATCTAAAATAGACAACTCGAATTTAATCAATTTTTTATTTTAACGTAGCAGAATCACTTTGCTCTCAGCTCTCAGCTCAATCTCTTTTATCAGCGTAACCACAAAAATGTTAACCATCAACAGTTCATTCTAATCAGACAGTAAAAATCGTGAATTAATTCCATGCAGTATTCCAGACACACGCCCCTTAAGCCTTTCAAAGGTGTCTCATATACATACAATTCCGTGTGGTACTAATAACGTTGTCTCATGGCGATATCTCGTTACGTAACAGCATTTTCTCATTCATAGGTGAACGAGTTTAGGTAGTCGATGAGGAGCCGATTAACATAACAAGCCAGCCGTTTGTTCGCCTTCTAACGGGGTATAGGTATTATCGGGGCCATCGTGATAAAGCTCCAAGCTACTTGTTGTTGGGGTGGAAGTATCGGTTTCTCCTTGCTACCAGCTTAACTAAGGCACGACCTATCGAAGAAAGTAACAATCACGAACGAAAACTCTAATCTTACGGCCGTATTACTGACTGAAGAAGACACACGAAACAGTTAATCGACTTCGAGGCAGCATTACCGGTAATGAAGTACGATGTTACTGTTCCGAGCCAACGATTCTCGGCTACAATTCGTTTGTGCAACCGTAGACTCGGTTGTCTTTTTTCCAACGACTGAATCTTTGCTTCCCTATTGTGTACCTATCATCTCTTCTTTTCGTCTCCCTTTTTGTGGCGTTGATTAACTGTGTGAAATGTAAAACAAACGAAAGGGGGTGGGTCTCTTTGTATATACGGTATTTCATTGAAAGCGAGATACGAACAGAAATAGTGGTGGAAATTTATATGGTTTTGTACTTTGCAAGTGATAACGTAGAAGTAACGTTTCGTCTTTCAAATGGATGTCCGTTGATATAGTAATAATAACATGTAACTGAATCATCATACACCTGAACAAGAATTATTAGCAAATATTCTTCCTAGTCCAATCTCTTGCTTTCTCTCACATTGTAACGACGCTTGCTATACGAGCACAACTCTCGTCGTTTAAAACGCTAATAACGAGGTTGTTAGCGTAATGGCACGGCGTAATCTGGACGATTTCGAGCGGCGAAATCACGCTTGCATTTATCTGGGACCTGGTTAAAACGACAAAAGCCAGCTTGGCGTGGCAAGAAACCTTTAATATACGTAATTGCTCGGCCTGATGAAAAGTTTCTCAGGGATGCCCCGATGCGTATTGAAATGATGAAAAATATATCAAGAGAAATCTGAACGAGATATTGCAATTACTCAAACAATTAAATGAAAGTGCTGGTTCAGCTTCAAATATCTGCAACGATTAAAGTCTGTTCAGCATTAGGAATTTTTGTTATTATATCAATTCTTGAAAGCAGTACAGATTTCTTTTCTAGAATGTAAAAATCAATACAATCAAACTAGGAAATGGAGGAAACTTTCGAAGGACGCGATTCTGGTCCAAGATTTTGTACAATTAAAATTATTCTCGACTTCTTTAGCCATTCCATAAAATAATTTTTGCCATTGTATTACTTTTCTGTAATGTTTTATTTTTAATAGTTTTCAGGTTTAATAAGTAAGGTCAACAAATTGGTTGTAAAAATATTACACGATCAGCATGGCGAAAAAATAAACGCGAAATATCTTCCGCATGACATATTAGACAGAAGGTACAGAGGCTACTGTGCGAAACAAATTTTCCGCCATCGCCCCTTTCCACGACACCCCTGCTTTGTGATCGTCGATTAAATCCCCTTTATTGGAGAATAATTGCAACCGGGAATATTGGTTGCGTTGGATTACAAATGACCACGCAAAATGCACCGACATTCCGACCTATTTATTTGCCAGGCAATATTTCTATACTCGACGCCAACCCCGTTACGATAACCCAACCTTTCCAATGAATTTTCAGTGATTTTGTTTCCCCTCTTTTTTTGTTACTATGAAACTCAGATAATATTCGATCCTCTCCAATTTGACGCAACACAGATAAGCATGGATTCTTGTGTAGTCCTATGCATAGTGAGTAATGGTAAAAGCAGGTGGGCAACGGAAAAATTAAATACAAAAATTGGATTGAATTAAATAAATATGAAATATTGAGGTAAATTCTTCTTCGTTTATTTTCGAGCTCTAATATATTTTTAATTATTGAACGGTTTCTATCTAAAACAGTTGCCAATTGGATAAAATCAATTTTCGAAAAACGTTTCATAAGTATGTACTTCGTTTTATATCGGAAAATTGTAGGACACAGGACAAGACGTTGTAGGAGTTTTGGGCAGGAGAAATCTCGTTTCCCTTTTATTACTCTGTTCAACAATGTTTCTTTCGAGTATCCTTTCGACTGATGCTTGTTCTTCTGTTGGCATCGTGTTCGTAGCATCTGCCGTATCTCTTTCCGCGATTCTGAACGCGATTCCTCAATCCTTCTATCAAAGTTTCTTCCATTGTGTCGCAGCTGCTCGGCTCGATGATCAAACCAAGTTACGTACAGAACCATGCCTTTCGAAAACGAGTGGAAACATTTCCACATATTACGTATATAAAGGTGTAGAAATATATAGAAATGCATTCGGAAATATTAACAGCAAATACGTATATGTTGTTACGGGATTAAATGTACCAGAACGATTATAAATGTAATCGTAGATTATATTAAACAAAACAGGAAATCGTATCCTATTGCGTTGAATTAACGACCCCTTAATGAGTTTAGTTTTTTCCCAATGTTTCTTGAATTCTAATTACATAAATTCAACCTTCCAATTATCATTATATCGTGGACTTCAACTTCCTTATGCGCCCACTAAAATTTTCCATCGTTTCATTTCGTTGTGCCAATCGTTACCAAGAAAGGGTAATTTCGTCAAACGTTCAATTAACATAAGTAGACTCCATCCTGCCTCGAATGCGAGCTTTATAAAATAAATGAAAAAGAAGCACCAACCCTTAACCATCGGCATTAAGCCGTATCGGTGAATTAATAGGTCGCGACTGGTTTCCGGTTTCATTCTGACAGAGCATTAAATTGAATCCCGGTGAAAATAATATTCATCGTTCCTAATTCGGCTCGAGCAGCACGCGCACGTTCGAGAAATTACGTGCAGCAGCCTGGTGCCCCGTAAATACACATAATTGTGATCACGCAAATGGTCCACGGCCGGAAGTAATGACGGCGCCGGCTTTGGTAATCATCTTTCTCCCTTGGCGAGTTTATGTTTTCTGTTCCTTTTTCTTCGTAAGCACTTCTTTTCTACTGAAAGTGCAACGAAAGGCGATCGTACTGCGCGCGTTAATTTCAGCTGGAAATCGGGGCAAAACTATAATTTCGGTATATTTTGTGCTTTAACCTAACGCCAAGCATCAGACGGATTCTTTTTAACGGGTAATAAGAACGATATTGAACGATGGAGAGCGCTGTGTTTAATCTTTCACGATCCGATCGCCCCTGAGGGTATCGTTGAATGTTGCATTACAACCACTACGTGTCTGCGAGGTAGTATTAAAATTTAGATGAGTGGTACGGCCAGCGTAATGAACGGAGGCGAATGAACGCGTGTAATGCAAGAGTAAAAGGAGAGAACGAAATGGATATATGTATTAAATTGCCATTTTGTATTCATAGCGCGGTTCATTTGATTATTTTTATAGCTTTCGTTGCATAGACTGCAAATGAACCTTTCATCGCAAGCCCCCCCCCCCCCCCCCCCGTGTGATTTACACTTTCGTTCGTATGTAATTATGTATTGAAACGATTTCAGTCGTGGAAGATATAGAGAGTTACAGAGTTGGTTCAAAGATGATCAATTTTATATAAAGCAAAACTCCAGTGTGGCAGTGTTTAATTCAATAATTCGGATTCTTTATTTAAATTATATTATAAATTATAAATCAAATAATGACATCAAAATTAACAATCCATAACTAAAATTTACCATACGTACAATCACATAAATTGTAAGGTAAATTTTATTTAATCATTTTTGTATGTTCTTGATAAAATATCGCAAAACTGCTTCAGATCTCGATTCTGTGAACAATTTTACGTTAATTCACGTTTTGTGAATACAAATTTATGCAAAATATTTGAAATAACTGAGCCTCGAATTTCGTGACCACTTTGATTGCTAACATAAGGGTTAAATAAGGGTTAAACGGGACCACCGATTATTTGGGACAGATACTCAATAATGGAAACAGAAACTATAATACAACTATAATTCTGTTTAAATTCGCTTTTTCGGGACAAATCAGCCCGATCCCAATGTGTGCCAATTAACACGAATCCACTGCACCTCAAACAACCAACCCCAGTTCCAACACACCGCAACGAAAACACCTTCAATCGTCCCCATAGCTCCAAAAGACTAAATCTCCAAGAAAAAAAACCCATCGAAGACCCACGAATCTCAAAGCAACATCCTCCGCGTATCCCAAAGAGAATGCAAGCGCCCGCCTCGTGTTACGTCCTCTTATACAACCCCGTCTGAACGCGAATTGAAAAATGATAGACGCTCTGTCCTCGAGCGGAAGCTGTGGCCGCAGGAATTTAATATCCCTCGACGAGCCCTCTAACAGCCCCCCGCGTGTACATTTCCAAAGGGGCAGGCATCATCGTCGCTCGATGTCATCGCGAAATTTATATTTCACCGGTCGCTGAAGGACCGGCAGGTGCCCCGCAGTTTAGCCCTGCCCGTTGAAACGCCCGTCCGCTTGTCTGTGTACACGGCCGCGGCAAAATGGCAATCATTATAAATAACTTAGCCGCCAGCGACGTCACAGCGGCACAATGGGGGCTTCACTCGCGGGGGAAACAGCCGCGATAAATAACCGGGTAATAATAAAAAGCCGCGCGAAAGGGGCCAGAGATCGGCCGTTCGCTAAAGGAGCGTTATTTCCGACGAACGGGGAACGAATCGGATAATGTACAGAGGCCATGGACAATGCGTTGCACGGAGAGAAAGAGGGATAAAGAGAGATAGAGTGAGAGGGAGAGGGAGGGAAATCGAGCCGTGACCCACGAATCCCGAGCCTGTGATATTAAGCTCTGTGCAGAGAACTAGCCGTTTGGAAAATTGTGAACGAGCTGCTGGAAGCAATGACTCCGACCTCCGCGACCAATTCGACCGAAGTAGAACAGTAAGGGAGGACCCTGGGCTGATCGTGCCTTTGGACGTTTATAGTCTGGACCGAAGATTTAGGCGTTTCAAAGTCACCCATTTTTAGTAAGGGATCAGTTAGAAATGGTACGAGCTTTAATGAACCGGTTGGTGGTCTAGTGCCTTGGTATATAGGATTTTTAGCCGGGGTAATTTTATGACGGAATGATATTTTAAAGGGGCTGAACGTTGAGTAATCGAATTTCTCCTCGTACGTGGTAACGCGTTATCCGAAACGGTCTTCCTATTGCATTATCCTGCAGCGAGAATTTTGATGCATTTCAACGTTTTATATTTAATAGACGAGGGACCGGGATAAAGTAGAATGTAATCGTTTTAATGAAATGGCTGGGAGGACATTTTTGTGTAAAATATCGAGGATCGGGAATGTTATCAATTGGCTTTGGCTTTTATAAAAGCTTGCCTGTTTGCGATTCAAAAGAACTTGCGGTACTTTCAGAATATTTATTTTAATATTAATAAATTGATTATATGTATACAGTGCGCGGTATTTACATAAACAATCAGTTAATATCTTTCAACTGCTGAATCGTTGGTTTTGCTCTAGGTGTTGACATTTATTTTATTATCGTTCAGTTGCTAACTATCCATCGAAAGTGTGCGTTCCGTGCAAAGCGATTTTTAGGTCGAATATAATTATTCCGCAGGAGGCTAATGAACCAGAGAGAATTAATTGACCCGCCATTTAAACCGCACAACGGTGCGCAATGGAAAAAGTTGGATGGTAACTCGGCTATGTAATTGCCGTTCGCGCTGCATACTTACGAGTTATATTCAGAATCGAAACGCGGTCGACCCGAAGGTAGCAAGTCAATTTTAAGTTCATCAGTGTTCCGCCTTTAATTACATCTACCGGGGTGGAATTGAATATGTATCGGCGATGTTTCCGTTTCTAATTAAGCAAATCTGATCACCGTTCGACTTCGTTCAACTGTATTCACCAGGTACGGCGTTACGTTTTCTATGTGCCGTTAGGAAGTCTGTAAAAATTAGTCGAACGGTACAAATTGCTCCCAAGCTGCTACTTTTTTTCTTTCCTTAAAAAGCAACTGGATCCAAGAATTAATTAAAACAGAGTCGTATAAAATAAGTGTCTGAGAATTATTTGTGAATTAATAGTTTCTGTTTCCTTCTTGTTGGGGTTTTAGTTTTACGTGAAAATTGATGGGTAATTAATTCAGAACTAGTTCTGTCGGATTGATTTCTGGTCATTTTATAACAAACTGTATAATAAAGTGAACAACGAAAGTAGGCCGGTGAAAATTGAGTAATCAGTTGTAAAGTCATAAATGTTCTAAATCACAACTAGATCAATATATACCTGGTCATTAATTCTACTTCACCTGTAAATCACCGTTAAAATGTTTAGTCTCTGCATCTGTTGCCACACTCAAAAAATCCCAAGCAATTTAAAACATTAATTTCAAGCGTCACTGAAAATTTAATTTCCTTCTCATTCTTCGATTATATGTAACAATAACCATTATATTATATGTGGCACGAATGCAAGAGTGATGAATAGAAAGTACACATTTAGAACGGCCGCGTTTCAGCACAAATCTTCTTTCATCAGAAGCCGCGCAAAAATCGTGCAAACGAAAAAAAAGGCGGCAAGGTTTGCTCCGACAAAAGGCCAGCCAGAGATGCCGAAGGGCCGTCCACGTTGCTATGTTGGCGTGCACCTGTATTTACCTGCGCCACTCCGAGGTGCAGGTATCCATCTGTGCGAGAGCGTACGTCTGGAAACCGAGATTCTCGCAGCCTCTTTGTATCTTAAAGCGGAACGCTTGGAACAATACCGTTCGCCTGGCACTCCGCTCCGAAATTTAAAGCTCCGTTTGCTCAGTTTGCTATGTTTTGGATAGCTCCTAGCGATACTGCTGTTGCGGATGACTCGAAATATTATTCAAACAACTTATTTCAGACGTTCACACGCTATCCCGGCGTTGTCTGATGAACAGTGTTTTGAGAATGTCTCTTTTTAAAGAGATGTAGCACAGGAATCGCAAGTGTTTGCTTCAATCGCTACTGAAATAGAAATTTTGGTTTGCTTGATGATGGACTGGTTTTGCGAATTTCTGTAGGTGAATGGTGAATATTTTTGTTTGTAGATTAATAACGTGAAAAGTATAGCTGCAATAATAATAATTTCAATACCGTTGTATTTTACTGTATTGTATTTTCATTTAATATATTCATTTTAGTATAATATATGGTAAATTGTTCGTTTTAGAAAGCTTGCAAATGTTATACTAAATATATTCGAACAAGGAATGAATATGATCGATATCAGGTTTTACTTCGTATAAAATATTATCACGGGCACACTTATTCGGCAAGGTAATAAAAAATAAAAATGGAACAGAGGCCACTTACATACTTTTTAATTAATGAACCTCTAGCAAAGTTTATTGTACATATGCAAGAATACCACAAGTATAAATTATAACTGAACATTAGTTATTAATATTATTATAGTATAATTCTATCAATTTACCGTTCAGAATACAATTTCTTCAAAGGATCACAAGTACAGTTAACCAATAAGAAAATTAATAATAATAATACCATTAATAATTTCTAAACAATATGACATCAGTATAATAACTGCAATATTAAAACGTCGAGTATGCAATGTGCTGTTACTATCACTGTGATATCTACTACTACAAGTGAATAACAAAAATATCACAACGTCTGTTAAAATATTAGTTGCCGACATATCAACCGTGTAACAATAAAACTTCTACCCCCCGTCTCAATAAAAATCAGAAGCAGCCCGCCCAATCCACTCTCAGCGTCCATCAATCCTGCTCCCTAACAAACTTTCACCGAACCCAATATTTTATCCAAGTTCCTCCATCGAACCGTATCCTTATTACCTGCTGCACAAAGAAGCACGCTCGGTACTTCGTAAACGAGCTCCTTTCCGAACCGAACCCAGACGAGATAGCGATTGAAGCAAAGCGAGAAACAGGCTCCTGAAGATCACCTGCCCCACCTCTCCTATCGCATCCTGACTCTCGTGCACCGTTCGTAGAAATGTTGAAGTCTCGAAGGAACGGCGACGGCGGGGTTTCGATCACTAAATTCTTGGCAACCTTGAGACTTTAGATTCTTCATAAGTAACGCATTTTTTTCGATGTATTAGGTGATAGTAGGTGAATCATAGTAGGTCATAGTAGGTGAATCTAAAGGGTTATCTGTCGTAAAAATGTCATTGTTTCTACCGTGAGTCCTTATTAAGAATACATGTAAATGAAATGGAATTTGTGGACAAGTTGTTCTATTGAGTTGTTCTATAATTTCTATTGAGTTTTGTGCAATAGCTAAACGTATTCGTCTAATTCTCAATATTTCGAACCATCGTTACTAGCTTGAACCTTCTTAATCCTTCCTTCCTTGACGCTGCCTTGCACTAACAATTTATTTATACACCTGAAATGTATTTTTTATCCATACACTTTTATTGTCCCGTTTGATTAAACTCGCGTAACATAGCACGCCCACTGTATTCTTTCTAATAACTGGAATATTCGATCCGCTCTTGTAAACTTTTCATACAGCATCGCCCAAGGGTTCCAATTTGCAGAACCACGCTCGCTAAACGGATTAGTTATTCCTCGTGACAGGTCTCATTGTTCTAAACGCAGCACTCAAAGGAACTGTACTACTTGCGATCTAATGTTCCAGTTCGATTCGATTGTAATGACGTGGGCAGTCGGGTGGCGGGTAAATACGCTTCGATTTACGTGGAAATTACAGCACATCGTTCGCGTAGAGGCTTTCCAATCGCGTAGCACGACGGGAACAGCTCCGTGGCCGAAACCTCGTTCCGGAAATTGCAATGTATCCGGCCTGTGAAGTTGTCGGCGTCCGCGTGTGTGCGCTCAACGCGAAAGTAATTAAAGCTTTCGTGCTTCCGGCCCATTGCCGCGTAAATTTGTTGCGTCAGAGTTGACCAGACCCCCCTGTCTATCTACTAATTTCGCGATAGAATCGAAAGTTTGAATCGCGACGCCAAGACGGTGATGTGCTTTGTTCTCTTGTCGCGTGGTTTATGGCGTGCCTGAAACTATTTTCAATGAGTTTCTTTGCTGTTTAATTTTTGTTTTGTTCTTGTCCATGGTCTTAAAATTCATAAATGTTTAGGACGTCTGTGCTTGTAAAATTTGGTGGGTTGAAAATTTGTTTTTTTAATGGAGTGACTGTGGGATTAAATAAGACAAATTCAGATTTATTTAAGTAATCAATGATTTTTTGGTCTGCAGATATGATGAATATGCACTTTAATGGATATTGAGATATGAATAATAAAACTGTTTGTCTGTTATTTAAACGCGACAGAGTTTTGCACTTTTGAATCCAGCAAAGGCGATATTTCATTTGTAAGAAAGTAATATCGGCAGGTAGCAATCCCGCCTTTCAGTTCGTCTCTAAATGAAATAGTGTCCCAGATTTCAAAGAATCAAAATCTTTCCCGAAATAAAATATGCAGTTCTATTTCCCTTCAAATCGTCTCGCTTTGCATTTACCTGGGCAAGATAACAATTTGTTCAATTGATAGATTGAAATTTCCCCATGCCCTCCAATATTGGATTTCGTCATTTAAATAAAACCGATTGCTCGAGTAAAATCGCTACGGATCGACCAAATTTTCCCCGAAATGAGCAGCAAGAATTTGAATGGAATTCTTTCGCAACTTTATCGTACGACGATATTGTATTTCAGGATAATTTAATACGCGTTGGACATTTTGGTCCAGAGATTTCTGTATTGCATTTAAATTCCGAAACGTTCTCTCCTCCCTTGCAAAAACTAATTCGCGTAGAAAAGTTTTTGTAGAAAAACGTTGAATGAATTTTGAAACGGCAGACGCGTAAAATATATAGACAATACAAACTAATAGATAAAACAAGGGCGATTATTCGTTGGAGAACGAATTGAAACAATAAAGAGAAACCAATTTTCCCATCGAACGATCGAGAATATCGTTTCATAAAATCCACAGTTCATTTATGTACTTCAAATCAATTTTATGCGGCTATGTCCTATGTGCGTTTGAAATGCCAATATTGGATCAACGTAATTGTATCGAATGTTCGGGGAAGGATGAAACCTTGTTCGACTGACGAAATAATTAAATTCATAAACGTTTACCTATCCCAAAAGAACGAACTTATCTTTCAACCACCGGAAAGTCTTCTTTTCTTTCAGCATTTTTCATTGCATTGCAGATACATACGACGATGATTAAAATATTCTGTCGTGTTATAAACTCCATATACCAATATTTTCCTTAGTGCACTACTTTATTTTAAACAGAAGCTACCTGAATGTAAGTATAATGAAATTAACCCTCCGTTTTTTTATCGTCACAATGTCTTACGTTATCTCCACCCAGCATAACGCAACACTTGACATTCGTATGAAAGACTTTTGTCTTATTTTATATTAACTCGATATTTCCAAAATCTGTCGTGAGCATGAAATTGCAGACAAGAAGAAAAGAATTGCTAATAAATGGAACTGGAATGGAAATGGAATTTTACCTTTAGCAGTAGTCAAGATAAAATATTATAACTTTTCCCGAATAAATTTTAAATATCCGCTATTAGCAGAGTTGATTGAATATTAATCATATTTATTATAATACAAATGTTTCAATTCAGGCATCCCCATTTACTACAAATCTTCCATTGAAACAACGCGCAAGTGGAGCATAAAATTTTCCCTCCACCGGTCGCAAAATATGCCAAGTACGTATCGAGAGATTTACTAAAAAAAAAACCTAGAGTCACAGCATATCGATTGCACTAAAACTTCACCGAAAAGCCGTTCCCAGGAAACTTACACGCCACGTTAGCGTAATTGTCGACGGGGCCGCGGTGTCATTTTTCGTCGATTCACCAAAGCGCAGCGGCGACCACCGCGAAAACTCGTGGAATATTGCGGCCGCGAGATATCGATTTAACGAGGCAAGGAACGTAGACGCGAAGCCAGACACGTCTGCTCACCCTCGCCCCAGGTATCGTTTAAACTGGAGCGAAGCCCCTTTGCGGTGTCTTAACCGGAATTTGGTCGCGAAGAAGGCGAACAACCTCTCGTGTCCGCTTCATTTATATCTGCCGTACGTGTTCCACGTCCCTTGGTTCGTTCTGGGGGATTTGTCTGGCCGGGAAACAAAATAAAGGTTGACAAATACCCCCTCGGCCCTGCTCGAGATTCAAGAGGACCGCGAAGGATAGATTGGCCCGTGGATTGCTTTACGACCGTGTAAATAAAAAGATATTTTTGTATGGCTCGCGCGATGCTTTCGACGTGTTCGGGAGCGTGGGGAGAATGGCAGAATGGTTTCAGCGGATGAAGAATTTCGTGAGAGTGTGGGGCCGAGTACGTCGGGGGGATTCCAGGAGTTGCTGTTGTATGAAATTTTGGATTTCGTTGGATCTTCTGGGACATATTGCTGGCTGAATTTTTGGAGCGTATTCGTTTTACGTTTTTAGGGGAGAATTGTTTTATACATTGGTGTTGGTTTCATTGATTCTAGGGAGTTTGGTAAATGAACAAAATTTTAAGTCATTCGTATTGAATTATTTTTTTTTGTCGAAATTCGCGGTATTGCTGATGAATATTTTTGTCGAGTATTTGTTGTATATTTATAGAGCAGGTTAAATTTTGAAAATGTGATACTATCTTGGGTTGGTTTTTATAAGAAGAAGAATGCTAAGTAATGTATTGTACTCTGTATACATATTGTGTTGAGAAGATGAAAAGCTGATTTGTATGAATGAAATGCAAACTCTTTAGTGTTCAATCTGTTGAATTTATACATTTGGCGAGTCTGTTAGTTTCTTGTAATAGCACCTACCGAGCACCATAGTTGCTACACGTTTCCTGAGTCCATTTCACGATCCGAGAAACGGGATGCTTGCAGAAAGCGACACGGAATTTAACTCTCTTGTGCCTAGACTGTTTGGTTTATCCCTGCAAAAATACTCCGTCCGGAATTAATTTGACGCCCCGTATTAGTTCGTAGGAAAAGGAGCAGAGGATTCGCCAGAACTTCTCGAGACATTGTAATTGAATCACTTGCTCGAGAAGCATTTCGTGTCTATTTTCTTAGTAAATTTAGTTGCTTCTGGATTCTCGTTTCGTAACAGAGCGAAGGATACCGAAATCGCTTGGATTTGATGGAATCACACATTATCAAATTTAAAACATTCTACGAAAAGCAACAAAAAGGATTTAATTTTCTGCACCTATAAGGTCACAGAGGTCCATGCTTTATAACAAGTTACAAAATAATGATATTTGTCATTTTTATACTCTAATTATTATTCAAGTGCCTTGGGCTATATATTATTCGCTTTAAGACACATTTGGAATGGAAAGTCTGACTTTTAAATTTCCGTTCGCCAGAAATGAACATCCCTTTACAGTCGTTTGATGTTTTGCCTATTTCTTTCACGGATTGTTAATTACTCTAGCGCAGATGAACATAGCACAAAATAAGTAAAAATAAGAGAAACAAACTGAAGCCCATTCACTGATGTCTCACAGTAAGAAAGTCCAGCATTATACAGGAATATCGTCATGTAGAATTCGTAGATTCATCCTCTGGTAATCCGTCTCATTAAAACCATTTAGAAGACCGCATTAACTCTGGCACGCGTTGGTAATCCTCGTAGAGAACTGGTTTCCGGCGCAGCGTCATGTTCAGTGGCGTTTCATTCCTATTCGAATCCCGATGAACAAAAATCACAGTCAACTATCGATTGTCGAGCAATTATATCTAACAATAATCATTGCATCCGATGATTTTAATATTTTCCCGCTTCTTTCCGTGTTGGAGGAATAATTGTCGACGAATTGGTGACATATTGCTTTCTATCAGCACGAAAACACTTATCTTAAGAAAGAATATTTAGCAACGAAATCAGTGTCAGTGTTTTTACCATAGAATATTCTAAATCTATTGTATATTATTTATTACACAGAAAACATGTAACATTGTCTGGCCTTTTCGTTACCCTGTTTTCAATGACACTCGCAATCGCAAAGCATCCGTGCATTCGAAACAAAGAAGAAACATCCGTGGATGTTCGTATGAAAGATATGTGGTTCGTTGCCCGGTTAGGTGTCCGTCAGGATGCGCAATTAAGTCCCAAGGGAAGCGGTCACTTTGTCGATTAACGTCTCTGGTCGATTCGAACGCCCACCTCCCGGTTAATTACCGGCAACGAAATTCAAGGCGAAGCTCGTCAGACATTTTATGATCGGCAGTCTGAATCTGAACGGAGTTAAAGTGGAAGAATCCAGGGTTCCATCTTTGTACAGACACAGCGAATGTTAAAGGTATCGTGGACGTAAAGGAACACGAAGTCCTTCGAGCAGTTTCTTCTCTTGGCAACGATTAACAGAAAAGGGGGAACGATCGAAATTGTTTTAGCGTAATTGCCAGCCTCAAAGAAGGTATAACCGGTTAATCGATCGAATCGATCAGCGGAGCTGAAACGTCGTCGAAAGAACGACATAAACTCGTACAGGATCGAATGTAATTTAAAGGAGCAATTGGGAGTCGGTCACTTAAATATACGTTGCTATAATAGTTAATAGATCGCGTTTCATTTTCGATGGCGAACGACGAGAGGTGGCTAACGGACAGGTACGCGATAAGCCGAAAAACAATTGCACGCCCAAGGTTAAGTGCCCTTTCTCTTTTGTCAGTTTTATCGTCTGGAATGCATTTTCAGACGGTTATCTGATACGCATTTCGATTGAGAATGCGTGGCCTCAGGTCTGAGGTCCCGGCTTTTAAAATAGAGTATGAGATGAAATGAATGTGGGAAAAGACGGAGTAATGAAATTTAAGTGGCCAGTTTGTATAATGAGGTTGTCTGTTTTAGTACATTCCAACGGCTGTGATCGCGTTTATTTATTTAATGAGACTACAAATTAACACATTCAAAAGTATCGTGCAAAGAGAAAGTGCCACGTCCTTGATATAATTCGAGTAGTGATGCAGCCAGGGTTATTTTATATTTTCATAATAAAGTAACAGAATATATGTTAATTATAAATCGAATAATTTCACACAAGGCGCACCACGAAATTAAGCAGGGTATAAATTAAACTTTAAAAATCAACTGCACAGTGTCTCAGAGGAAAATATCAAGTACACAGGATGCATTAATTGTAAAAGCTACGTGTGAGGATAATCAGCCAGTAGCAGTACGATCTTATAGTTCAGTTAAATTAATTTGATTAACCAAAGGCCACAGTAAAAATATGATCTGTACCATAAACCAAGCACTCCACCCATCATTCGTTACAATTATTCATAAATACTAAAACCCAGACAACAGGAAGTTCCCCAGGTTTCCATAACTGTCAAACCACTTTAAAAGGTGTTTTTCATTAAACAGGAAAATAGCAGTCTGTATACTATTGATAATATTAAAGTTCGAAGACTAGTTACTAAATATCTCATTTTTTCATGAATGTGGGAGGTTGACTAACTCCAGCTGAGAGATATGGATGCCTCGTGGGTCGATTCAATCGTCAGAGGCTGTTTGTCAAGGGTGGCATCCGAAAGCAGGAGTGCTCACGCCCCTTTCTCTCTGCCCTCGCTGCGCAACGCACCCACCCCTTTCCTAGGAAGCTGTAGACTCGATTAAGCTACTTATAGCTCGTTTGTCAACGCGATCGCCCCGAACCAGCGTAGGAGAACTCGTTGAGTCCTCGCTGAGGTGCCCTTAACTTTAATGAATCCGTTTTCGAGGAGTTTGGAAAAGTTAGCCAAGGGGAGTTTGTTACAGCAGATTTCCATTTCATCATTCGTCGATCGTGAGACTTCGCTGTGATTAGAACATTGTCCATTCCCTTTTTTAGTATTTAGAGAAAGGAGTGCGCGGACTGACGAAGAAATCGTTGTACGATATAATAATATTATAGTTTAAATATAATATCATACCCTATTATGGCTGTCGATATCTAGGACACTTTACACATCTGCAGACATGCAGTTCATCGAGAAGAACATATTCTGTCACGATTCCCCTTTTCCCTACGTAAAATACTAATAAACCAAACCACCTTGGAAAAACCAATTCCATTTAATCGTTCAAAGCAAAAAGAATCAATCCCCACTTACCGAGTCACAGGTTTCAGTCCATTGAAGTATGTATGTATTCAGTGGTTCTATTTAGCTACCAAAAAACGATTACAATAGCGTTTCCCTCAATCTCCAGCCGCTAGATCCCGACGTATAGAAACGTTTGTCGTGGCTGCACAATATTCCGGCTGTCAGCGCGTTCGAAGGTTCACGCGTGAGATAAAACGGCTCACAATGCGTTCGACGGCGCGCGAAAACGATTGTTTCAGCTTGTCGCGGTATTGAAAACAGGTCAGTCTGTTCCGTTTAATTATCCAGCCAGACAGTCTGGGTTGAGAGTGTAGAAAATATCGTGACATCCGGTTTTCTCCGGCGCGACGACATGCGGATCGATGCGACAACACGGAGCATCGACAAAGTCGACGAAGAAGATGAGAATATAAAAGCCCGCGACGTATCGTGAAAAGTTAAGCGTTGGGAATAAGATGGTACTGCCTTGTCGATTTAATAAAATTGAAGAAATTATTGTTGTATGTTTGTGAAGACACTTCTGAAGTCTACGAAGCAGAATTTTTCTACTCATTTGTATGTACATTGTTTTAAAATATTATTTTAAGACCAGTGGAGACCTGCAAGGTATATGTTACAGTAACAATCTCCTTCGTTGAGTATTTCGATCAACTCAGCAGTTAGAGAACAGTTTTAGCCCCCCTAATAATTAATTTTCTTTATCGCCTCTGTTAATCATTAAATCATTAACGTTGCATTCCAACAATTTTGGAACCATCTTAATTATTACTGGGCAACGCCACCACATAAACAAATTTTCATCCCGAAATTTGTATACAATTCCTGATACTATCGATTGAATTTATTTCGCATTTTAACGTTCAGATTGTGTGAAAGTTAATACCACCAAGCTGTCTGAAAACTCTATATTAATTTCGTAGCATAGGAATAATCTCCCATCCGACCATCATTCATCTCCCTCTTATTCAATATTATTGTCACTTCTGCCATTCACGGCATGCTATTACGATATTACTATCTTACTCTTATCCACTACACCGTCGTTCTTTTTTTCTTCATTTCATCTTTCATATTGCGGCAATACAGATTGCTACCCAGAGGCTACGTCGTCTCCAGCTAATAAATCAATCATGCTTTCCACCCATCCGTCAAGATCGTCGACAAATTCATCCTCTCAATGTCCAAACGTCTACTATCCCCGTTATATCGCCAGTTTATGAATGAAACATTAACCCCTCATAAGCGATTGCAGCAGCTCCGTATCGACGCTGGTCAAAATATCGCTCCTTATCAACTGCGAACTCAGCACCCGCCAATCGTGCGTAACCGATGCTTTGCAACACTCATTAATCGAGCTCACTGTTCGCAAAGAGCACGTCGAATGCAGAACTAAATTGAGCGACATGGGAAAGAGCAAGAACTGGATGTTCCTCGATAACGCTACGTTGTCATCCTTGAGAACACTCTCGTTGGAATAAGTGAAGGCGATATGGATATAGACACATGCACACGATACTTTTCAGAGAAGCTTGAGAAGATTGTTTATCGTGTAATTGGTGGCAGAAATTATAATTCGAGTTTGCGCTGCTTATTATAGCGTTTACGTATATTTCACATTTGTTTAGCCTATTTTTTTTACCTTGGGATGAATGATACAAATCTTTTGCATTATTAATAAGAACAAAGTAATTGTCCTCCATATTGATCTAACTTACAGAAATTGTGTTACAAATAAAACGTGCTCTCACTTTTCTCAACTACTCTGATTATCATTAATATCATTAATATGATGTCTAGATTACAAATTCGAGAGAATTTCGAACCATGGCCCATCTTAAATAAACGCAGGTAGCCGGCAGTAAAAATCGTGAGGCCTTTCGTTCGCACATCCACTACTTGACTTTTTTCCCAACAGACCAGACACGACCCTCAAAAAACGCACCCTTGAATCCGTGCTAGTCACGAGCGAGACGGTCATCTGCACAATATATAAAAAAAGCTTGGTAAAGAAAAAGAGCAGCCGTGGTAAGTCGGAGGGCAAGAGGGCAACGCAGAGCGAAATTATAAAGAGCATTTATACCACGCGCGACGGAAATCCGAGCGGTGCACTGAAAAGTTACTCAAACGTCGACGCAGACGGATGGTAAAATAATGGCTTTTCCAGCTTTGGGCGGCCAAGGCGATGATAAAAGCCGTTACGACGTTGCTTTGATGAAAACGTACGCCCCCGTGTGATTATTAAACACGTGGAACGCGCACGCGTGCTTATAGACTTCTTGGCGACACGGGACAGAGGAACAAGCTCAGAACGATCTCTCGTGAATGCTCTTCTGGTCGAGCACCTCAGGTAGGATGCGTTCCTAACGATAGGACGACGTTTGCTGGTTACGAACAAAGAGAAGGGAGGTAGTTTATACGCGGATGCTTCTTTTGATATACGAATGCAAAGGTTTTTGTAGCGACTTCTATTTGAAGGAAGGCTACACGCCTGTAGGGTGGTAAAGTCGCGGGTGGTCCCTGCTCGTTAATAATTTTCTTGCACTTTTCATTTTCGGCGAAAGCTTTTCTACGGCTTTATGCTCGTGACGTAATGGAGCAGATTTAACGCAACATCGCGGTTTTATCGGACGTTGAAATATAAATACGTTTTTGAGTCACGTGCCTAATCGTTCGCCTTTATATACCTTGTTTATTTATTCCTCCGAGGTAAGCTTGTTGAATGTGCTTTTTGTAAATTGATAAAGAAGCACACGGAACCACAGCAAAGTATGAAGACAGAAATACATACAGGATTTTAATGTAGAATTTATAATTTAATATAAAGATAAATTCTAATAAGAATTCAATACAAAATGATATACATATAAATATATAAATCTTCGTTCTAAAAAGAAATACAAATTTCGGAGCATCAGAAACGTCGAAAATAGTGAATCGAGACAACCAATTCGAAACACGGTAAAACATACTTCTACTGACACAAATATCGTGCTTGATGTATCAATGAAAGTGTCGTCGTGTTAATCTGACAGTGTCACCGTTCACATGGACTAGATATACCGGTGTTCACCTGTTAATCGGATTTGCCTCGAATCATACGCGTGGTAGCTCCTAAAATATCGACGGAATTCGATTTTTTTATTTTCTTCACTTTTTTTGGGGCACTGCTATACAGAACAAGTCGATCAAGCTGGACGACGATCGTCGAGGCAGAAGAAGAATTAATTCCACGCTCTGTGTTGTACAAAGACCGGTCGTTTCGTTAACGAACTCGATCGCTCGTATTGTCTGGTTAAAATATCGACAGTGATTGTGGCTACTATTGTTTTCATTCGTTCCCTGCGACGTGCCTCGGTTCTAACGATTCTTCGTTCGCGACCGTCGAATATATCCACCTGGAATCTCACGACTTTTCTGTTCTTTAGAGTTGGTGGAACGGTTGGGTTACTGGTGAAAATTTAGATTGCTCATATTTTAGATAGACGATTAATATAACTATGAAAAGGGGACAGAGATATTTCAATAATCATACTCTGAATAATTTAATTTCGTACGCAATTACTGCAGAACAATTGAAAATTCATAGAAGTTTCTTGAAAGTTGATTACCTGAAACGTATTTATATCTGTCTAATTCCAAATAAATAATAACAAATTACTAATAAGACAGCGTGGTCTGCGCGAAATGGTTTCGAACATGGTCCACAGAAAATCAAATGATCAAATCTATAATATGTATGTATATCGGACACAGAGACTACACAAACACCTACCAGAACAAACTCTATCGGAACTACAATATTTCAAACAACAAATAGGAAAGTCTCGCCACAGTATCCACCCTTCCTCTCATAACTTTCTTCCTACCCATAGATCAATGTCCCAGTTCACACTCGATTGAACAAAACAGTTTGTCGACACGAAAACAGTGCCAGTGGTATCCCTCAGATAATACAATATTCCCTCTATAGATACGTGTACCTACCTTTTCACGCAAACTTTTAACCTCCCTACGGCAAACTATTTCTGCTGAACCAATATGGGCGAAGCAGTACTGATATGTTAAGCTGTCTGGTCGATCGGTTTCATTTCGTTGAAAAGTTTTCACTCTGAGGTCAAAGGTCCTCTGCCCACGATTTCAGCTACCAATTCACTTCCCAACAGTCCTAAGCTCCCGTTGATGTATCGGGACCGGTTGCACGTCTCCGTTTCTTCTCTGCGACGTGACACGAAAATTTATTTTACCGGCTGACGTCCTGCGGGACCGGTCTCGTCGTCGTCGACGGGGTAAAAGCATTGTCTCATCGGCACTCTTATAGCACCTTCGTTGACGATGCCACGGTACGAATTGAAACACGCCAACACAGACGAAACGTGCAACAGCGTTTCTGGTGATAGATGATCCATCGTGGAAGGATTGATGGACTTCACGACTGGCTGGAGTAAATAAAGTCTGGCCAAAACGATACAAAACGTACGATGAGATTAACGATAGACAATTGTTCGTTTATAATATCGTTATTCGGTGTGCCATTTAAATGTAAATGTTTAACCCTACAAGGCCCGAATTATTCTGTCGTCATATCTTTTTCAAATATTTCATTTCAGACACTTGATCGATGTCGCATATTCTGACCAGAAATACCTTTTACAAATCGAGAGCTTTGCGGTCAGAAATATACAAACAATACTGTTGAAAAAATAGTATAACTCGGAAGCAGATAAATTTGATTAAAAATCTGAATTATAATTTTTCATCATGTCACATACACTTTATACGTACTCTTCTTCTGTTTCCCTTAATAACTTGCCTAGCCATTCATTTCTTTCCTCACGCTAAATCCTCCATTCTTCTAATACACTCTTTTAATATCCTCAGCACGCACTATCCCGCTTCGACGAATAGCAATGAACAGCACGAAACGCTCCTTCCCAGTACAACCAATTTCCATGAACAGGTGTGGAAAACGATCGAGCAAGGTTGTCTCGGAAGGCTGGTTCAAGGTTGCTTCGTCGTCCAAGCAAAAGGGAAACGCAAATGGTTGAACGGCGCCAACCTGGCGTGCACGCTGTTCTCAAGTCGTCTTGCAGAATCGCGCGGAAATCGCTAGACCGGCTAAAAGTGCACCGCTGTTTAAACGATTTTTTTCATCCGAAACAACTCGACTCGCGGACGATTCGAGGCAGAGGATGTGCTGATTTTCTGCCTGGAATGCTAGAGAGGCGAAGTGAATATCTCCGCGGGAGTTTCAGTGCGATCGTTACCGAGTCTGAAAGTCCTGGCGCGTCTGGAAACGCGTCGCTATTTGTTGTAATAACTGTACCGATAATCTCGGTGATTTTACGCCGGGCAAGAAACTCGACGATCGGCGTGGAAACGCGCCGTGATAATTAGCCGGTTTGTCTCGAACGCTTTTTGCCCGACGAGGCTAAACGGACCGTTAGCGGCTTCGTTCCTTGTTTTCTGCCAGCAAGATATACAGGTAGCCAACCGATGGCCTAGAAAGAAAAAGTTTCCTCAGGAAAAATCGGTGATAAACTGATACGATTTAAATGGCTGTGCACATGTAAAGGTGTCTTATTGTATACTTCGTTCTTTCTTTCATTTGAAAAACATGATGTACAAACACCTATGAGCGCCACGTAAACAATTTTGCGGATCAAAATAATTGTATAAAATATAAATGCAGTGATTTACGATTTATAGGTTTTCTAATATGAGAATAGGACCATTCGAAAGTTTAGAAACAAATTGTTAGAATATTCGATGTAGGGGAACGGCTGAGACAGGGCCATGTGCTTTTCGTCGATGCACACTACGATTGTCTAGCATAGCTCTCCCTTAAATGGTTAAAAAGGGGCCATGGTGACGTAGGCGTCCTCACGATCAACGCCAAGGAAAGGTATTCTTGTGTAGACTACGGTCGGGAGGGCATAGTTTAATAAACTGAACAACTTTTTAACACATACACGCACACATAATCATTGGAATACCTATTCAAGATTCGTCCGATTATCTTACAAAACAAATAACGCTTAGATATTAGGCATACAAGTTTATACATTCGAATGTTGAATTTCTGAGGCAAAGGATCTGATCCAGCTTTGAACTCTCTGGATACTCGCTGCAGGCGAAACTTAATTTCCTCGATGTTCTCATAGGTAACCCAGTGGACGTTTCGGAAATTCGTCCGGCAATTCCGCGAATGAAGAGGCTCGGAACGCGAGGGTCTACTTCGCTTGTTTAGATTCGAAACAGAACGGGTTTCATTGCTCTTCCACTGTTCGGTCCGTCGATACGAATTTCCCAGTTCTCTATCGTCGTTGAATATATCGATCAATCGGCTGCTGGAAACACCGGTGAGAAACTGGAGATTGCAGTGAACGAGTGTCGATCGAGGGGCCAGTCGTGGACGTTTGAAGATAGGCAAAATCGCGGTGCCCGTTATCGGATCCAACATTTCGAGTTGTTATCAGACCCCGCTACTAAAACTGTCACGGTCAAAATGATCGCTGATCTGGTTAGATTCCGAGTGCACCGTTCTGTGACCTGCATACTAGCGTTCGTGTAATGGTATCACACTTCAATCGAGCCGCTGCAGTGCTCCGGTTGAAAATTTAGAGGGTGGATTAGGTGTATGGGTTAATGTTCAGTTGAATAATGGGGTGTTGTAAATCAGATAGAAGATGGGTGTAAAGATTGGTCATACGATGTACAAGATTAGTTTTTGTGTTAGGTGTCGAAAATATAAATGTGTGCTTTTGGGAATATGTACTTGATCGTGAAATGTGGGTGGAAAAGGGACGCATGATCAGATAACAGTTTGGAGTCACTTCTTCTCATGATGAATCTTTTTTTGTATCAAATGTTACAGTATATTATAATTCTAATTATATTGTAATTATTTTTCTTTTTTTTTCTAGATTTATTATAATTTTTATGTGCAATCTTCTACGTGATTTTCTGAATGTTCAACGAAGAAAATATGCAACCGTAATAAGTTACACCTGTGGTAATGTTTTTGCATTCGACCGAATTCGTTTCAACTTTCCAATCGCTTCCCGGATATATGACAATTTATTTTGCATTCCTTAGAATGCGTTGAATCACGCTGTCAAACAATTTTTCAATCTCGATGAGCTCCGCAATTCATCCATCTTCAATGTTATTCTCTCGGTACACTCGACTTGGTTGAATTTCCGATCGGAGAAATACAGAAATATTATTGCAAGTAAATACAAACAGTTTCGTTCCCGTTTTGCGCCATTGGACATGCTTGGAATGAGGAGCAACAAAAACCGAAGATAAAAAACATGAATAATAAATGGCGCCGCCGAAGATCGTTCACGCGTAATTGAACAGAATTGCACGCCAATGGCGCAGCAAATTTACTTTTCATCGAGCTTAATAGCCGCGGATATCGTTGAAAATTGAACGTTATTTTCCACACGTTTAACCATCCTCGTTTGTGGATACGCGTTTCCGATTGATATCAATTGTCCAGCGACTATGGAATTGGTAAATTCCGGACCGGGTGTGCTGTCGAAAAATTATCATGCTGCAAAATTCCCGCGTGGAAAATTCATTTAGGAAAACAGCAGCGCGAATTCGTGATGCACAATCATTTGTAGGATCACATTCGTATTTTCAGCCATGCAATAATAATAATAGAATGCTTGGTACCAATTAGGTACCAAATTGAAATGTCTACGCTGGAGAACAACAGATAATTTAACTTTCATACAAATAATAACATTGCTGTGAATTTACGTTCGGCCGAGCAAACATATGGCAAATAAAATACTTCCTCGATTGAACCTCGATAAAAACAAATTTCTCTAGATGTACACTTAATTTTATTCCCTTCGATCGACCAGATCTCTGGGCCCTCCCTCCACTCTGTCAATAACCCTTTCCTTAACTCCTTCGGGTAACCCATCTACTCGTCACGCTTGATCGAGCGGAAGCTGGTGCGGCTGTCGTCGAGGATAACCCGGATTTAGCACAGCGGCTGCCGCTCTATCCGGCTTTTCTCGCTAATCGATCCTCGCTACAAACGATCAATGCTAAACGGATACACTCTGGTCCAACCAACTCATCTCTCTACTTCTCTACTTGCAGGTCCAGCCAAAATCGACCAGAACGGACAGCTCGTGCCATCCAGCCACGGGGCCCTCGTTCAACGAAGGAAGCGACGTATTCCCCTCACAAAAAGCGTTGACGATGAGCTAGCGACACGACGATGAGGAGGATGAAGCAGCGCGTGCTGCTCGCCTGGCCATGGTTGTGGCTGTGGCTGTTCGCGGCCACAGCTGGATCGCCGTCTTCCGACACATTCGCGTCTACCACGTTCTCGTCTTCGGCCAGCAGCAGTGTCAGTAGTTCGGCAACCAGGTCGTTCGCCTTTACGCTGCCGGCGTCTACGTCCGCGTCGTTCACTGAGAACTTTCCGTTCCCGGCTGGCCACGAGTTTCGTTTCACACAGCCGTTGTACAATGTCTCGATCCCGGAGAACTCGATCGGGAAAACGTACGTGGTGCCCGAAGAGAGGATGGGCATAAGACTCGCGTCGCCGGAGACGAATTTCGATATTCGTTTTCGCATAATGAGCGGCGATCGCGACAAGTTCTTCAAAGCGGAGGAACGAACCGTGGGTGACTTTTGTTTCCTGTTGATTCGGACTCGAACCGGTAACGTGGACGTGTTGAACCGCGAAAGGAAGGACCGTTACGTGCTGGAAGTGCGCGCCACCCTGGCCAAGGGCGACGGCAGGAACCGAGTGACCATCCTAGAAGCGGACACGACGGTCGTGGTGACGATCTTGGACACGAACGATCTGAACCCGCTGTTCTATCCGACCGAGTACGAGGCGACCATCACGGAGGACACGCCCCTGCATCGAAGCATACTCAGGGTAATAGCAGAGGACGCGGACCTCGGCAGGAACGGCGAGATTTATTACAGTTTCGCCGAGGAGACCGATCAGTTCGCCGTTCACCCGGTCAGTGGAGTAATAACGCTCACCAGGCCGCTCAGGTAGGTCCACGTAATAGAATTCTCGTGTTTCGTTTGATGAGCCCGTGAACCGCCGGTCCACGCTTGTAGAGGTCGTTCTTGGTGGTTTTACGACGGCCTGGATATCTTTAGATTCATATTGCTTGGCAATTTGTCGAAACTTTGTTCGCTTTTTTTTGGATCGTATACCGTCGAAGCAGGTTGGGGATTTGATATGTTTCGGGACTACCTACCGGTGGGCCCAGATAGGTGGAATTTTTGAACTTGGGTTTCTTGTTTGAAGGCAGGACGGGATAGCTGAAGAGATTAGATTAAAATATATTGCTTAGTAAAGAACGTATTGAGGTAGATTTAAAAAAATACCGCCATATAAAATTCCTTATTAGAATACACTGGATTCATAGAGGCCCACCACCACGGACCACCACTGATATAAATAAACAATAATAAAAACCCAAGCAACATTCTTCTATAATGCATTGCCGTGCAGCATGTGAAATTGCCGAAGTATTATTTCAATACCATCAATCGTGACGAAACAATCGAACCACTTTCTTGCTCTCCCAGATATTCAGAACGAGCGATCCACGAGCTGGTAGTTCTAGCGAAGGACCGTGGGGCCCTCTTTCGCGGCGGAAGCAGCAGCAGGGCCAGCACCGCAAGAGTAACGATAAAAGTTCGCCAAGTGAATCTGCACTCGCCCGAAATCTACGTGCACCACCTGCCAGACATCGTGGAGCACTCCAATACCGATATCTACGCTATCGTTCGTGTAGTTGACAGCGACGAAGGCGTCCATGGTCAGATCGCCAGTCTGGACATCGTGGGTGGCGATCCAGCTGGTCACTTCAGGGTACGACCAGCCGGCGGCCCACACTCTGGCGAGTACAACATCGAGGTGCTACACCTGCTGGACCGGGAAACAGCGGTGCAGGGCTACAATTTAACTCTACGCGCGATGGACAGGGGCGTGCCGCAACGATTCAGCTACAAATTCGTGCCTGTCCATCTGGCTGATTTGAACGACAACGCTCCAGTGTTCAGCAGGGAGATCTACGAAGTAAAGGTACCCGAGACAGCTCCCATCAACACGCCCGTGATCAGGCTGAAGGTTACAGACGCCGACGAAGGAAGGAACGCTCTAGTGTTCCTGGAGATCGTGGGTGGCAACGAGGGTGGTGAATTCTACGTGAACGCCGAAACAGGAATGCTGTACACCGCGGTGAACCTGGACGCAGAGAAGAAAGCGTTCTACACTTTAACGGTGTCTGCGGTGGACCAAGGAAACGCTGGCACGAGGAAACAGTCGTCGGCCAAAGTGAAAATTAACGTGGTCGACACGAACGACAACGATCCTACGTTCGAGCAATCGGAAATGGAAGTATGGATGGATGAGAACGAGCCGGCTGGCACTTCGGTGGTGAAGATCACTGCCAAGGATCGCGATTCTGGCGAGAATGCTTACATATCGTACAGCATCGACAATATTCAGAAAGTACCATTCGAGATCGACCATTTCTCCGGCATCGTGAAGACCAAGCAGGTGCTGGACTACGAGACCATGAAGAGAGAGTACCTGCTTCACGTGCGCGTCAGCGACTGGGGTTTGCCCTACAGAAGACAGGCCGAGATGCAGTTGCACGTGAAGATGCGCGACGTGAACGACAACAGGCCGCAGTTCGAGAAGATCGATTGCACTGGCCACGTGCCTAGGTACGTGCCCATAGGCTCCGAGATCATCACGGTGTCGGCCATCGACTTCGACGCTGGCAACATCATCAGTTATCGCATCGTCTCGGGCAACGAGGATGGATGTTTCACCTTGGACTCGGCTAGCGGTGTACTCTCTGTCGCTTGCGACTTGTCCGACATCAAGGTCGCCGAGAGAGTAGTGAACGTCACGGCTACGGATGGATCACATTTTGCGGACGTGAACCCGGTGCACATGCACCTGGTGAACGCGAAAAGGAATTTGGGATCCCAAGGGAGAATCGTATCGGAACAGAGCGGTGCTTTCGAGTGTCACGATACTGGAGTTGCCAGAAGATTAACGGAGGCCATAGCCGCTACGGAACGAAACAACATGCCATCGAAAGACGACGAATACACACTGATACCGAGTAGATACGGCGAGAACGTGCACGCGCCGGAGTTCGTCGATTTCCCCAGTGAAATCAAAGCCAATGAATCGATTAAAATAGGCACGACCTTGGTGAAGATACGAGCCAGGGACAGGGACTTGGATTACAACGGGAAGCTAGTGTTTTGTATATCAAGCGGTGATCGCGACTCAGTCTTCGGTATAGATCCTGATACAGGCGATTTAAACGTGATAGGGTATCTTGACAGAGAACGGGAAAGCGAATACTTCCTGAACATCAGCGTGTACGACTTGGGCAAACCTCAGAAGTCCGCGTCGAGGATGCTGCCAGTCACCATTCTCGATGTGAACGACAACGCGCCGAAATTCGAGAAGTCCCTGGCGAGCTTCCGGATCTCGGAGACCGCGCTGAACGGGACGAACGTGTGGCGGGCGAACGCCACAGACGCGGATCTGGGGGAGAACGCTCGCGTCACTTACTCCCTGGTGACGGAAACCAACGATTTCCGGGTGGACCCGGTGACAGGGGTGCTGAGTGTTTTCGGCAGATTGGACAGGGAACGACAGGAGGTCTACGAACTGAGAATACGGGCGCAGGATAACGGTGGAAAAGGCACTGATGCGCCGCCATTATACTCGGACGCTTTGGTCAGGGTGACGGTGGATGACGTGAACGATAATGCACCTATTTTTGCGTTGTCTAGTTACACGGTGAAGATCCGGGAGGACGTGCCGATTTGGACGGTCGTGGCTGTCGTCGACGCGACTGATCCCGACGAAGGTGCCGGAGGTGATATCGAGTACTTTTTGTCCGATGCGATGGAGAGCGAGGGGTACTTTAAAGTTGATAAGGTATCCGGCACGATCAGGACTACGCAGAACTTGGATTTCGAAGAACGCCAGGTGCACACGTTAACGATAGTCGCCAGGGACAGGGGTGAACCATCGTTGTCCTCAGAGACGATGGTTATTATCGAGGTGGTCGACGTGAACGAAAATCTACACGCGCCTGTGTTCGATGATTTTGTGGTGACCGCGAGTGTGTTCGAGAATCAGCCTGTTGGGACTTTAGTGACAACTGTGCGTGCCAAGGACGCGGATCCACTGGGTGGAGACTCTAGGATTGGATACACCATTCGAGGCGGGGACGGCATCGGGATCTTCTCCATTGATAATGAAGGTAAGTCCTTTGATCATTGCTTTCTTTTTTGAGATTTGTTATTGACGCCCATAGGCGTATGAGATTAAGGGTTGACAGTCTCGAAAGGTTGACAGATGTCATCGATGAGACAGAAGGCTAAAACTACTTAGCATCAACGAGTGTTATTTGTTAACACATTAACGACCGGTAGCCTATTAATAGGCTTTTCGTCGCCAACGCTTACCGACCGGTAGCCGATTAATAGGCTTTTCGTCGCCCACGCTTATCGACCGATTATTTTGTGTTAATCCTTAAGTCAATTGTTATGTTATGTTGCTCAATGGCGTTAGTTGCGTTGCTTTGCTTTGTAACTTGCTACAGAGTTATATCGTTTGGAAAAATTTACCGTTCGCAATGACTGAAAAAAGTGACACCGGAGAGTTTTATTTAGATGATTTGTCAGACTGTCCTGACAGTTATTCAGAGAGTGATAGTGGTGAAGACAGTGATAGTAGCGATATCATAATTCGGAGACGAAGGTGTGTATTGCCACTGATATACACTGATTCAGAGGAAGATGAAATAAATATTATCGAAAACGATGTGAATAACAATGAAAATGACGATGAGGTATGGTCGACGAATGGCGAGGCAGTAATTCTAGAACCGTTCGAAGGCAGCCCTGGGATAAAAATTATGCCAAGTTCTCCAGAGAATATAATGGACAGTGTCAATTTATTTATTGGAAACGACTTTTTCGAACACTTGGTGATAGAATCCAACCGATATCATTACCGGGTCATGGAAAGATATAAAACTTCATCAAAAACAAAAAAATGGACTGATATCACGGTACCTGAACTGAAGAAGTTTTTAGGACTAATAGTTCTAATGGGACAAATAAAAAAAGACGTTGTATATGATTACTGGTCAACTGATCGAACTATTGAAACTCCATTCTTCTCACAAACAATGAGCCGAAACAGATTTTTGCAAATTATGCAGAGCTGGCATTTTTCGGACAATAACAACATACCGCACAATTCACATAGGCTTGCTAAAATCCAACCTGTGATTGACTATTTACGGCGAAAATTTACTGACGTGTATAAACCATGTCAACAACTATCTTTGGATGAATGTATAATCCCGTGGCGGGGCAGACTCTCGATTAGGACGTATAATCCCGCAAAAATTACTAAATATGGAATACTTGTGAGAGTGGTGTGTGAAGCTGTCACAGGTTATATATGTAATTTTCACGTTTATGCCGCAGACGGAAATAAATTGGAAGACACGGTCCTAACGGTTATTAAACCATATAAAAACGTGTGGCACGAGGTTTATCAAGACAATTATTACAATAGTGTAAAAATGGCTAGAATTCTCCTAAAAAATAAAATAAGAGTGTGTGGAACCATTCGTAAAAATAGAGGTCTTCCTAAATCATTGCGAACATTACGGCTTTCAAGAGGACAATACGAATTTCGCAGGAATGGTCAAATCTTGTTAGAAGTGTGGAATAATGGCAAAAGAAATGTCAACATGATCTCTACTATACATTCTGCACAATTGATGGAATCCACAAGCAGAAGCAGAAGATCAGCAGCCCTGATACAAAAGCCTAATTCGATCATAAATTATAATAAATATATGAAGGGCGTAGATCGCGCGGATCAATATCTCTCATATTATTCCATTTTCCGAAAAACAAAAAAATGGACAAAACGCGTTGTAATGTTTTTCATCAATTGTGCACTATTCAATGCATTCAAAGCTTACACAGTGCTAAATGCAAATAAAAATATTACATATAAGAATTTCTTGCACAAAGTGGCAATTGCGTGGACGGAAGATAATGAAACGGAAGATGATTGTACGGAACACGATAACAACCTGCCCAGTCCTGTACTTACAAGGAGAGCACCCATATTAGACCATCCCGGCAGACTATCGAATTTGAAGAAACACAAACTTATAAATATAGTGACAAGTGGTCGAAGTGTACAACCACAAAGACAATGTAGAGTTTGTGCAGCTCATAAAAAAAGGAGTAGAACATGTTTTTTTTGTAAATTTTGCGAAGTTCCATTACATAAAGGCGAATGTTATGAACGATATCATACTTTAAAAAAATATTAACTATTTCCCATGTGTAGTAACCACTGTATACATAAAATAAGTATAATTTAGCGTTACAGTATAACATTATTAGAATAAAAGATTTCATTAAATATACTTTTCCTATAATAACAGAAAGCAGACAATCTCATTTAAACACATAACACGCACAGACATCCCCGCGTGACACTCTAAACAGAACAGAGCCGGCGCGAGAGCGAATCCGTGCCCGGTCGGACGTTGCTATGCTGTTGAAACGCTAGCGGTCGGTAAAGTGTTAAGATATTGAAAGATTCAAGGGCTTCGTATGTTATTCTTTTTAGCGACGGTTGATTATAATTCTTTAAACAATAAGTCAGACATTATATTACTTTACGTCAATTCTGAAGTTATCCTTTTTTTGAACGCATGAATCATGCCATTGTCTCTAATAGACTTTACTTGTTCGATAAAAAAAACAATGCGGTTCAAAGCTATAATTTATTTGAGATTAATGCAGTAGGAATACAGAATATGATCAAACTGCCGGAGAGGAAAGATTTTTAATAAGTCTTTTTATGGGTATTAGTTGAATCAAATTAATATTTGCTTTAGTATTCGTCTCTCGCTATTTTACCTCATTTTTACGGTCAGCTTCCCGAGCACAAAGGAAAGTTACCAGCAGGTGTAAATCGAGACCCTATCACGCGGTCCACTAAACGCGAAAATAAAGGTCCGACGGAGAATATTAACAGCCAGTAACGGGGTGCGACAATATTTAACTTTTTCATCCGATTACCTTTAATCCCGCGCAATAACGCAAATTTATTGGCATTGCGAAGTTGTTGCCAGACGAGAGTCAACAGCTTCCAGCAACAGGGTTCTCAGTAAATCTCTAAATTAACTGTAGTTAACTAAACTCGATATTCGTGAACGTTCCACTGTGAAACAGAACGAATAATGTCGCCCATTTTTGTCTCCGTAGTATTGCTTACAAGGATTACAATAAACCACTTTATTTTTCTTCTTCATAATATATTTATTACCTATTAACGTAACTAGTGATCCTTCAAGAATAATTAATAGCGCCTCCATGGCATCAGGAGTCATTTGAAATGAACTTCTACTCGATTTTGAAATTTTCACTCGAAACTTTTCACCAATTTCAAGTTTTATTCAATTGTTAAATCAAGTTAGTTCGGAGATTTCTGTGTTCAGAATTCGATCGTTTCATGATTGTATAGAGTTTGGTATAGAAAACTTGAAATGATGTTCCTTTTCGTTTCTCGGCATAAGGCAAGATAAGTGCGCTGAACTCTGCGAGCAAAGTAGACTTGTTTGTCTAGATATTTCAACTGAAGATATTGGTACGAATGTAAGACACAATGATACAACTTTTCCGTGCATTATTCTTATTATACTTTTGTTCCAATAGATTTAGGGTAGCGCTGTATTTATTGGATAAAATAAAACATTTTTCTTATACAGATCGATGTGAGCAAAATTTTATAACATCATATATAACAATATTAAATTATACATCATTAACTCGCCTAATAATGAAGTTATTATCTTACCTAATATGTTCATCGAATACCTGCAAAATTAGAAGAAGTGGTAAACAAATATATGTCCGTTTTTGCAAAATCCGTGTTGCATATCACGTCGTTCACTATTGCAATCTAATATTCTGCAAAGAAAAACATACACCGTCAAACACCCCCTTAAACTCAGCATTCCATTACACGTCCGGGGTGAGAAAACAAATTCGACTAATTCGCAACAGGTCAAGAATAGGCGGCCAAACAGTAGCCACTGAGAAATCGCCCCGAGCGATTCGTGTTTCCTTCGCAAAGCGTTCGTGTTTCCGTGAGCGAAAGTGCCGTCCGAACCACGGTCCCGGAAGGAGAATCGAGCGCAACAATACTTTAAAATCGGCCTCTCGAACTCCGTGGCAATCGTAGCAATTTATTCTTCGCAACGGTCGAACGGTACACGTTCACGGGACACGTCTTTCTTCCGTTTTGCTTGTTCCGCACTTCCCGCTCCTTTTCCACCCGCTATGTTTCGCAGCGGCCATCGATCGATCAAAAGAAACGAAACAAAAGCGGAAGGGGAATAAAAAATAAAAGGGCGGAAAAACGAGCGAGGGAGAAGTACACGCGGCGCTTTTACATCCGACAGGCGAGAACCGATGCTCCATGGCACCGGTCCAAAACGAAGTTACAGCGTCGCGGCCCATTAAATACCGACGCAGCGGGTTTAATTGAATTATGGGACTCGCAAGAGGTCCCTTTTTTCCCTCCGGTCCGGGCCTGGTCGTGCATTAAATTTCTACGGCGGTTCTCTTTCAGCGTGTAAACGACTCGAGAAATCGCGCGTCATTCAATTTAATAGTTGATCCTCGCGCGTGGGGTCGCGGCATTGTCTTTTCTTTTTCGTATCGGCCGAACGATTGGGCATGTTCTCCTAGAATGTTGGATTCTGTTGACACGTGTAAGATTTGGCTCGATAATTGGCACCTGAATATACATGACCAGTATTAAGATAGAGGGGAATGAATGGTCGATTGGAAAATGTTTGAGGGGACTGTGTTAGGGCGAATGTGGTATCTCGTTAGTCTTAAGTTAGTCTCGTTGTTATATTTTGGAAATCTTAGGAAGTTCCCTGAGACAGATGAACTTTGTTGTAGAAAGTGTAATAACTGAAGCATTGGAAACATCATCATTTTATTGGCGAAGAAATAATAGGTTTCTTTTTACAAATTACTGGGAAACAAATGACAATGTTAGTACCGTCACCTATTGCTCACGTATGAAAATAGTGATTAAATTGATTTATCAATAGAAAGTTTTAAGAATAAACAGGTTTTTGAACTACGTAACCCATGTTCAGGGAAAGTTGGACTTACACTGATTGGCTTCTGAGTCCTCCACTTATACGCTCGCAACCATTCTACACACCAGGTTCAAAAATAAACACACATTTTCTGAAACGGCACCGTGCTTCACAAGTGATTTACACCGAGCAGCTCAAATCTCTACCACTTCGACGGGACCCTGCCATCGCGTTCCTCCACCCGACAGTCACGAAACGACTAATCCGAGATTCCTCCGTATCTCCTTATTTTTCATTTCCAGCTTAAGCGATCTATTTTCTCGAGTGAAAGCTCCGGGAAAGCTTCAGACCTGTCCGGATTACTCGAAACTCGACGGGCTCTCGGGATATCTTCTAAAATCTCGTCGCGTCAACCGTTGCCCACCCCTCTTCGCCCACCCTCTCGTTGTCTGCCAACAGAGGGCAAGACAGAGACAGCGGCTTAATTAATATAAACGCGATGCAAATGGCACGGGGCACCGATGACTATCGAAACAAGCCTGCCCTTTTTTTCTTCCCTTTTTTTACTTTTCCTTTTTTCTTCGTCGCGATCTATTTACTAATGACCAGTCGCGATTCTGAACCGCGGCGTACAACTGACTGGTGCACGGCCATAAATCGGTCCCGCGTGACGTTTCGATTCCAGTTGAACATTTTGCGCGATAAAATATACACCGGTAGGAGGTTGGCAAAAAAAAATACAGTGGCCATCGTCCACGCTTTAGTCACGTTCGACGAGTTTCCATCGTTCACCGGAACAGAATGTGGTCGTGCGCGCCGCTCGCGTTCTCTCGCTCTGCACCCTGGCCCCTCGGTTCCATGCGAACGAGATTATACAAGGTGGGCTCGTTCGTACGGTTGCCTTGATTTACGTCAATTTCGTTATTGATAGATATTGAGAGGTCGGGGGGAAAGCCGCGCGGTTTCGAACGGAAAGGTGGAGTGGATGAAAGTCGGAATATTAGTTCACGTTTACCCGAGGGTAGAAACTTCGTGCATGGGGATTATGTGTATTTGGTTGCGAGGGTTTACACGCGCAGACTTGTCGTTCAAACATTCATCAAATGATCGACAACTTTGTGTCCGGTTAAATATTTGGAATTCAAAAACAGATTATATGAATTGTTCTGACTTGTTTCTTGTCTTGCAGTTCGCTTGCTCAGATGGATTACTCTGGACAAAAGTATTTGGTTCGCACGAAATTTGATATCAAATCTGAATGTTATTTTTAAAAGCGTATTCTCTGAATTGGAGGTCTTGATTTTCTTCATATATGGATTGCTGCAAATTGGTTGCCTGGTGGAATGTGCACAATTTCAATCCTCGTATATATTTCGATTTGTTTTACATTCCAATTTATATGGACAAACGTTGCCGGTTTTTGAATCTAAAACGATGTTCGAATATTATTCAACAAATTTCGTATCATAACTGACGCTATTAGTTCTAGCTTTGTTGTATTATTGTAGCAAAGATAAAATAGGAGAAACGACTTAAGCTCTAGAGATTAAGTAAACTACACCAATATAGATGGAAGTATTTCAGAGACACGAACGTGTTTTCTTTTTGGGTTTACTTTTTGAGGAAAGTATACGATTATTTTTGGAAAAAAGTCACAAGTTCTCTTCCTGTCAACCGCACCCCACATGTCTATAATAAACACTGATCTGTTCTTATATTAAATCTATTTACATCCGGTGTTCGATAATCAGCCCTTTTATATCGCACGTACATTTGTATTTAAAATCTGAACAAGTGCACTCATCCGAAATTTCCCTACATACGAGACAGTAGTTATACCAGCTCAGTTTTCCTAGGACCCGGACTGAAATTATTCAGAGAACAACAAACATTTGTCCAGTTACCTGTCGTAGCAACAATACCTGTCCCAGATACAAACTATTCAAAAATAAATTCTCGAAGCAGTGACAACACGTGCAATCACAGTATCGCCGTTAAACATTCTCCTCTAAACTCTTCCCCAACAAACATCGTCTACGATTCTCCAAAAGATTTTCATCCACCAGGATTTTACCAATTCCACCTCGCCGTCCCTTTGAAGTCAATTCACTTATACACGAACCATTATCCAATGAAATCAATAAGAACGAAAGATACTACATATTTCCATTCGGTCCACCCCATATGCCCATCCAACCCAGAGGTCTACTTATGGAGTTCTCTGCGCGCGAGGCTGGTATCGAGAGCGGGCAGTTCGTGCGCGGCCGAATGTGTGCCGCTCAGGGGTTGTATCGATCCCCCGTCGGGCAAAAATAATACATTGTCAGTGGTATGCATATTCAACCGGTGTAAATATTCATAAGTTGTCCCGGTGCATTGCATTCGTGTTTGGCTCGCGACCGTTGGCAACATCGACCATGGTATTGGTGCCGTTTCCGAACTGACGGATCTCGTGATCATAGCTCGTGCTCTCGCGGCCAGAGAGAGGCTATTCGTTGCATCGAGCTCGTTAGATTCGTTCGAGAGCCCGATACGAACTGTATACTGAGCAATCGACAAGTTCTTTCTGTTATAGAAGCGTAACGATTGCCTGCAGTTTTGTTTGGTTTAACTTCTCGAGTTTTAATCGGGTTTTCGCTCGATCGATGGGAACGGTGTTACAAATGAAACTTTAGTAGGTATTATCTGCATGGTGTTTCTTGATTTTTGGTTCTTCAGGTTGATTTGGTCAGACTTCGAGGGTTGCCGAATTGAATGGGGGTTATTTTATTTTACAATGTAGCCAGAGAAATTTCTTTCTAAATACTACAATTTAAGGAGCACGCGCTTGCTAAATTGTATACATTCAATATTTAATTACAGTCGTTCCATCGAGTTCAAATTTAGAACCTTAAGTAACAAAAAAAGAAATTCTCTCAGGAACACTTTCAATTTCACAAAATCACCGCCGATCCCTGTCGCAGACGACCAAAATGTTAAATAAATCTGGAGCTTACTTACTTAAAATATTTTACGCCTACTCTGGGCTTAAAAGCGCCCAAAGAATGTGTACCCCGGTCTCGCAACATGTTATCAAGCGTACAACAAATGCCTAAAGGAAATATAGACACGTGTAGCCAGTTACCCGCGAAAGGGTTAAAGCCACGATAATAACAAGGAAGCTGCTGCAGCGTCAAATAACTTTATCACAGAATCTGCGATCTATCGCAAAGCAGGTTTGTCACAAGCGCCCGTCGATTTCACGGGCGCGGAAGATTACATCGGTGGAACCAGCCACGACGCGTGTATATGTATACACCTGCATACGTGCACGCTTGTTAGCCGGACCGTTCGATTGTTCGTCGGTTCGTTGCAAGCAAACGACGTCGCCGAACGATAGACTAAATTTGCCATGACGCGGTCTACCCGGTCGCCACCGCGAGGAAAATGCAGTTAAACTCTGATCACCATAGAAAACTGCCGCACCCAGTTTGCACGTTGCAGGGGCAGGTGGGGCGCACATTTTCCGGTAAACGAGCTAACGCGTTATTCCGCGCGGCGCTGTCCACTTTGTCGCCCGCGGCTACCACGGTGGTAGTCCATTAATTAAGCCCCCTATACAGGCGCACCTGTGCACACGCACGCGTCTCGGCGTATCGCAGGCGTTGTTCGTACCACACGACGCGATACAAACCTGGTTCATGGGCTTGGAATACTGCTATCTCGGAATAATTGTGGGCGTCTTGAAGTGGACGTTTTGAGTGAGGCGAGAAACTAATTGTCCGTTTAGTTCTCGTCGATTTGTTTAATGGTTCGTAGGAAATCAATTGGATGATGTGAAAGATTAGGAAAGAAGTTCTTTTTTTGTGGGCGTGCGGGATTTATTGTTAGTGCCTACTGGTTTTATGATATGTATGACGTAATAGAGTTTAGATCGCATGAACAATATTTTATAGTACATTGTTAGGGGAAGATTTATGTACCATTATTGGCAGTAGGTGTAATGAAACACGAGGAAGAGGGAGTTTTTGGTTTGCATTCAAACTGTTTTATATTGTACTGCCTTTATTTTATTTTTGTGTGTAAAATGTATAATAACTAGATTACTATACTGATTATTTATAGATTGGACTTATTGCGTTACCAAGTATACGATTTTAAAGACATAAATATTACAACATTGTTTTTCTATTAATGTAATATCTTCAATTATAAAAGAAGTCGTGACGAAATAGTTAGGCGAATACCTTTTTTAAATAGCTCAGTTCAGCTTCAGCTGAAATATTATTTAAAGTAATCGAATTATCTACGCTCACTTAAAAGGCCGATTGAAATTCAGTTACTCTGGTAGAACTGATCCTGACGGCCCAGTAACTGGTCGTCTGATCGATTAATACAACAAGGCGTTCATTTTCTTCCAACCTTAACCAATTTCTTACTACTTCGAAAGCCGTGAGTAATTTCTTCATCAGGAATTGTTTACCTGTCCATTGGAAATATAAATTCCAATCCATTACTACTACTGTATTTCTACGAGTATGTGTGTTTAACCTACACATATCTTCCTCACATATATTTGACTCGATGCATCCTCTGCATAATTACACGCAAAGCAATTGAAAAAAAATAAAGTGATGAGCCCACTTGTAAAATTCACCAATTCAATTCGTCAATTCGTATTAAAAAAATTTACAGAGAAAAGAAAATCCCTAGAATACTTCTTTGTACAGTGCCGTATTAATATTGCACGACCGTACTCGTTAAACGAATCTTCCTCGTCTACCCCGGGACTCCATATTTGAGCTTAAATGGCGAAGTTAAGGGGATCGTTGCCGCGTAAGTTCAAGCAGATGAATCGGTATCCGGAAACAGTTGACCTCCTCACCTTTTCCCTCGTCGAGTAGCTGGGACGTGTTCTCTTTTTCTGGAACGGTGGCGAGTTACCGTCTCGAAGGCAAAAGGTCCGCCACGATTCGCGGCGTTCGCCGCGATAAGAACGGTGATCCATTACGGGGAGCATTCGAAGAATTTCCGTGGACAAAGGTGCTGGAACGCAGCCCTTGGAACCGCAGGAAGGTAGAGAAAGGGAAGAACGAAACTGGTGTTGCACGTTAACGAGACTCGCAAGTCGCCCCCGTGTTCCCCTGATCTTCCAGGACTGGAACGAATTAATTAAATCCCATGAGCTAGTAATTACGCTAGGCAACAAGAAACAATTAAGTTTTTGTCACACGTGGGAGTAAAGGTGGACCTTCGTATATTCTTCATTTTTGTCACCGTCAGGCATAGTTTCTGTGCAATACAAGTTTCAAATTTTGAAATACTGGAGTGCATATTACAATGAAAGACTTACACGGGCAATAGAAAAGCTTGCGTGTAAGTGATTATTGTGGTTCGCATGAAATGGAGGACTGATTTTCTTTACAGGCTCTTTTACAGTCGTTGCTTATTTTAACAGGCCATTCATTTTCCAATTAATTTAGTAAATTAGTTGCCGCGGATCTTATTTTATATAGTGTCCTGTATGTACAGTAATTCACCAAAGTGTTAGCACTGTTATGATTACTATTATGATTTTCGAGAATTCATCATTCATATATCATGGAGAAACAAAAATTCCATACAGCGCACAATAAATGTTTCCACAACTCATCTGACAAAATCGACAGTACTTGTAAGGTACCCTGAATACCTGACTCCAAGCCTGACCCCTAAATAACAGATTGTACAAATAGACAACACTCATTACGAGTACATTATGCAACAATAGCTGCATTCTCCAATGTCAGCGAAGACGACGATCTATTCGTACACAGTCGATAACGGGAGTGTTCCAAAATCATGAAACGCACGTGGAATCGTATGCAAAAAGAAGAAGGTTGCCCCCTCCACCCCGTCGACGTGGCGAAAATCCAATTTAGCCGACGAGTGCCGCACGAGCCCGGTATACTCGTAGCAGCATCGTGAATTATACCGGGTGTAACGATCGGTCGCGAGCCCGTGCTAAATTACCTCTATCGACAAACGCGATGTTTTTATTCCCCTCGAAAGCCGTTTCGTCCGACTACCCTCCGCGAGCCATCCGTGCCCGATCGCTTTTTGCAATATTTGGACGATGCCATGGATCCCACTCCAAGAAGATGAACGACTTACGAAACGAATCATATTTTATTTACATCGTACTCTCATTTCGTACGGTGTGCGCCACTTATTATTTTTTCGTCGGTCCGTTTACGGTGCTCGTTGATGGCTGCAATTTGCGTTACGAGGTTTAGAGCGATGAATGGTTCACGGATATTTCTGGAATTATAAGTGGCTTGGATAAAAAAAGGTAGTTGGATTTTTTTGTATCGCCCGGATTTATTAATTGGAACGTGAAAACTGGTAAATTATACTGCTTTTTCACTTATGCGAAAAAAATTCCTCGTTCTGTGCAAAATTTTAGTAATATTACTGGATTATTTCAGTGGGCACAAATTTTACGAGCATGCAGAGTAATTAATAGTCTCGGAATGAAGCGGGGTTTTATCGTGTAATGTAGTTGCTTACATGAAACTATTGAAGCAAACTAGTAAATCAGCCTAGTATTGGATTATAGAAATCGTGAATTCTTCTGAAAATGAAAAATTTCATTACTAGTCAAGTTGATTATAAAGTAAACCTTTATTATTTCGATTGGAGAATCTACTGAGTTATCGGGACTGTTTACTTTCAGTGAAATGGCTAGCAAAAATTCTATCTCGGGAAGAATAATATTCGACATTCACTTCGCCTAGCTTTCCATCGCAGTCACAGTCCACTCTAAAGACGAGCAAAATGATTTGTTCTTTAATTTCCCTTCGAAACATTAACGACAGTTTTATAGAAATTCTTTCCGACGCAGTTGAACCTCGCTGCAAAGTGGCTCCGCAGGCAAATTAGTTCAGTTGTTAAAAAATCATTCTTTGAACAGCAAACTCGACAAGAGTCGCTGTCGTGTGGCCACAAAGCTCCGCTTAAATATTGTGCCAGAATTAACAGGGGCGTGTCGAGCGGCAACGGACCAAGGAAAACGAGCGAGCACAACTGGAACAAGGTGCACTTACACCGAACAATACGCTCGCGTCTCGAAAGACTGGCCGCCGACGTAAGTAATTGTCCTCGGTGTTTATTTAATACTCTGTTATTATTGCCACGTGGTCTCGAGATATGTGGGACAGTTGGCCGGAGTTGGATATTTCCATGGGTTCATTTCATTTCTGTTTGACATTCTTCTAACTCTTGCACTATAATTTTTTTTTGCATTTATGTTTTTTTAAGGGAATGGAATAGATTCAGTGGAGAAACTTATTAGTCGAGTGAATCTCTTCACACGTATCCTGACGATTTTTTTAATTATCGGATTCACTAATAGCTGAATTATTTCAAGCAACAAATTGTTTCGTGCTTTGTATACCGCAGCATTGATTAAGAATTAAAAGCGGTGCAATTTTTGAAATACGCTGCGGGGAACGCGATAAACAGGTTTTGCTTCAATTAAAATTGAGAACTATTCAATCGTGATGAATCGTATTATATAGTTGAGTAAATTTGCATTTGCGAGGAACTTGTCTATTGTTTTAATTTCACATTTTAAATGATAAACTGCGCGGAACTTAATGTTCATCAGGGAAATGATTTTTATAATTCATCGTCTTATCGAACGCGTATTATATAAACAATAAAGCTTCAGCTTTGGTTTGGAAAGTATGCTACAGATGTGAACTTGTTAAATATCCAACACTGATTGCTAGAGTAAATCGTGCCGTCCGAATTTCATACAGAAATTTGGACACCTTTACTAATGAAAGCTTAATTGAGAATCAATAATATCCGTTCGCAGTTCCCATTAACTCGATGTTCAAACACGAATTTTTCTCGGACAGAGAGGCCCGAAGGCAGAAGAGAAGAATTTCACAAGCGTGAAATCTAATTAAAATGCTACATTAAATCCCACCAACATTTCGACGCATCAGTCATTATTTATGTCCGACGAATCGTGATTGTACGCGTTACAGGCATATGAAATTAATATTTTGTCGCAACGAATCACGTTAAAATGTATCGAAATCGTGCACGTTCGTAGCGATTGTCATTGCCGTACGGTTCGAACGTGTCGCAGAAATAAACGTTAAATTTATTGAAGTTAAATAGCGTCGATATTATTTTATAGTATCGTGTCGAATTGCGAGCGGAAAATGTATCGACGTTGGACAATTCCGCGTGAAGCTTTACCTGCGTGTCCATCAATTTTATTATTTAGAAAAATCACAGGTGCACCTCTGTCGCGTGTAGCAATTGAAGAGAAAAATACACGAATGCTTATCTTCCGCGTTTTCTTTCTACTCTGTAACATCTGACCATCAAAGGGCAAGATAAATTAGTCCTCCCAGTTTTTCGTCTGGAATCGTAACGCTCTGTACAGTTGCTGGTTTTGTCGACCGTTAAAATATTTAACCTTTCCTATTTTAGTCGGGCAAGTTCTACGTACGTCGTGATATTTTTGTAATATTTCAAGCAACGAAGCTCGAACCCCGTCACATTGTTATATGTACTCGCTGGCATTTGGAAAGAGATGTATCTAGTCTGGTAGATATAAAAAGATGTGGCCCGGGTCAGGATGTCGATATTTTTCTATTCGATGTTCTCGTAATCGTATATGACGATGTTCACTTTTGTTATACCCGTTTTAACTCTCGGCGCCGAGGCTGACAGTTTTTCATTGACATCTTTCCCGAGTTTCTAATAATGCAGAGATATAAGTCTGCTCTCTCGTTCTGCAATTTTTAAAATTTCCTTCCTGCTGCACACGTCTACTTTGGTTTTCCGTTAGGATCGCGACTGACATACGGGATGATATTTTATTGCAGAACCTCCGTCGAATATTCAATTGGAGATGAAAAGTTTCAGGACGACTACGGCAGTATCAAAAATTCGAGCCTGAAATTATTACGAGGAATCCTTTGCAATTCTGACTTTCGTATCCACAATTGTAAATTACGATCATACCTTTCAGCACAAATTTGCAAACACAGATTTTTTTTATTTAAAAGGTATTTCAATCTGAACCGCGTTAAAAAATATGGTAGCCATTCGAAAAAAGCAAAGAAAATTCGCACAAATATTTCAAAAGCGCAATGAATCACGACGAAAAAATTTCGCGAAAATAAAAGCCCGCTGACCAGTGTCATGTTCGACACAATAATTAAAAATCTCGTAACAAGATTCAAAGTGACAACTGTAACGCTGTGAAACACAATATCCACGACAAATCCGGAACTTAGGAACGTCATCACGTCCGCGTCATTAAATTCCACTTTTTCCAAAACTGTGCACGATACGTAACCACCTGATACAATAAAAATTACCGACGCCGTAGTATTTAACCGAATTCAATTCGAAAGAGAAATCACGAGACTAAAGTGAACGTTATGGTCGGTAATAAAATGTACGTAATAAATGTAAACGATAAAAGTTGTTTGTCTGTACAGATAATTAGAAATTATATGCCTTTGGTTGCTTGATCTCGGTGCACGATCAATTAAGTCGTAAATAGCGGTAAAATTCAGACGCTACTCGCGTACCTAGAGTACGGCCTGATTGCATGGATCTTGGTCCTTTAATAGGTGAGCGCAGTTGCTACTCATTTTATGTGCCTTGTAAACGAGCGACTTATAGTTTGGAATGTTTCGTTTGATTGGTAATTAGTGCTCTTTTATGTTCCTGGAATATGCACGGTAGTGCGACTTGATAGCTTATCTTCAATTATATCCCAGTCTATTGAGTGGTCCACGGCGATAGTAAAATTGGAGAAAAATATTTATTAGATCGTGGTGCGGATAATAAGTGAGTATTATCGAATGAATTTGATTAGATTAAATTGTGCCGGGGGCATCGGTAATATATTCAGCATTTATTACTTCAACACGTACGCGAATGTCCTCCAAACCCTGCTATTATGGTTATAACAAATGATTTATTATGATAAGTTTATTAATTAAACACGTCCGCGACCGCTCTTCATAGCAGATTATTATGGCTATAATGAATTACCTTTGAATTCATTAATTTAGGTGTCTATATGTTCATTTGTGCGAACGGATAATGAATTTAGAAATGATCGAAATTTCCCCAAAACTATTGATTATTGGAAGGGCATTCGAGCTGAGTATGCCTGATACAATTAATTATTAATTTGGCACGTCATTGAGAAATACCTTCGTCATGAAATTTGCCATGATTATTCTGCAAGTGATTTACATTATCGCGTTATTTATTCGCAGAGCAATACAGACAAAGCGACAAGCGGATGTCGATATACGATTAATTATCGTTGTAAGAGTTAATTAAAGGGGGTAGAAGAGAGTGATGCGGCAGTCAATGGTTTCTACTGAATCAACTTTACTGTCGCGTTTCATTAGCCAGATTCTATAGCAAACAGGCACAGGGGCACAGACACCAGACAATTACAGAGCGGTGTATACGTATTTAATGGGACTGTCGCGATGTAAAGTGGCGAGTGAATGTTGATGGACCTAATTCTCGCAGCGTATAACTGCTTGTAATAATTACCGCCATAAGGGCTAATTGCAGAGTGCGTAGTGGAGCGTTAACATTAGTTTACGATGATGGATACGTTTTGGCACAGAGCTGTGATAAATTTTCCGTGTTTGCTAAACACTGCAATGGAGTTCAATTTCTGACGCCAAAGGTTTCTACAGAAATACTGATTGTCAATAAACGATAAATACTGTCTAAACATTTGAAACGCTCATTGCCAAAATTATTCAGAAACATGTAGTCGATATCGATCGGGCAATGACTAAGGAAGGCTTGAAATAATAATAACGAGACAGTTCTCCTGGTATATATCTATTTGTCTTACCATCCGTACCATTGATACAAAGCCATGCTTGCATTTTTCGGTCGAAACGAGTTCGCTAACGAGCTCACTGAAAGCATTAAGAGGTACAGACGACGCAAGCTGTCTCCTCGAACTAAAAAAGACAAAAAAAGAAACAGCTTGAAGCGAGGCACAATGTGTCAGTAATTACGAAGTCGTTGCCGTTGTGTTACGGACCAGTTCGAATCCGTCACCCCATTTCAACGTACCAGGCGTTATCCACCCCAAGGTATGGGAAATAAGTCGTACAATTGTCAATATAGAATAGAATTCAACAAATTAAGTGAAAGAGTATGATTTTGCTGAATGTATTTATAAACGCTTTTTACAGTATTCCATTATCATATACAAAAAGTATTTCTCAATTAAAATAAATAAATTGGGAATGGAATTATTATTCAGACATTTGTAACATTTAAATAATAACCCTGATGATTCATATACCACATATATTTTCATTCTCAACGTGGAGGTAGCTGTAGGGTTAAAATTGATTAAAAATTATAACGTCCCAATTGTTCCTTGGAATAACGGCAGTCGAATACTCTGTTCTAAACTACGAACCGCCGTCCGTCAGAGGGTAGACGTACCACGAAAAGAGTCAGCATTTCAACGCTACAGAACGGTGTCAGAACGAAACGTGCTGGTCTTTGACAGACCAATTCGGAGGTTATTATTATTACCTGTTCCGAGCGGCTTGAATATTTAATTCCAGCATCGCCGCCCGACAAACCAATTGTCTGTTGAAGCTGCAACATCCTTTGTATGTCGTTTTCCTTGTCGAGTGTTTTAAACGATGAAGTGCAATTTGCCGGTGCATATAAAGGAACGACTTTGCCTCCGTTGCTCGCAAAGCGTTCTCCTCGGTTTTCATTTGATTTCCATCGTAAAACGCCGCAGTTTGTCCGTCCCGTTGAAATTGATTGTACTACGCATTGTTCCTAGCTAGCTGTCTGTAAAGCAGGAGGATCTGCGAACACGTGTACCTGGTCCTATCTCCACGTAGTGCGACTCTTGTCCAGTTCCATTCTGTCTGCGAAGCAGTAACTTCCTTCCCATCTGTCGTCCCTTTTCCATTTTCCCATTTTTTTTCCATCGTCATCTTCTTTCCTTCGTTCTTTCTTTCGCTCTTCTTGCTTCGCCAACGACCCTCGGCTATTTATCTCCTGGTCTTAACTTTCGTGCCACCCAGACGGGAAAGGGCAGGCAGAGGGCTCGCGAAACTTTTTTAATAAGTACGTCAGGAAATGAAGTTATCCAGACCCAGGTAGACCGACGCGCGTTTCAAGGTGCAAATTTCATAACCGATTAAACATCTCCGGATTATTCCGCGTACGCGAGCTAGAATACTGGGCGAACAAAGGAATTGGCACAATGGGAGGACGAAACGTACCGTTCCTCAACGAAAGACGAAGGACGGGGCGAGTTTAACCCCGTCCAGGAATAAAGCGTTCGTAATTGACTGTCTCCTGAAACGGCGATAGAAAAGACGGACAGATATAGACCTAGCCTTTAGCTTTTCTGTATAGAAGGGGGGTGGGTTGCTCAGTTTCGGACAAACTCGAATCCTGCGTCGAACACGGTGTCCGTTTTATTCAATACGCCCTGAATTCGGATGCGTTTGAACGATTTCGCGACAGACCCCGGAAGACGACTCCGTGGTAGTTGAAGCTCGCGTGAAGTAGCTTTTGAAGAATGCTTGCTATGGAGGGACGAGGAAGGGAAAGGGGAGGTCAGGATGGGTCATTGTCTCGAGAGAGGCTGCACGCCGCGATAGGCGCGTGTGGCCCCTATGTGACGTCACTTCCGCCGCCCCCAGCCTCTGCCTCCTCGAAAACCGGTATATCGTCGTCTTTTCTCCTCTCTGCACTCTCTTTCCCTACTCTCACCGCTTCGCTATTACTCTACCGATCACTCTGTCCTGCTCTCTTCCTTGCTTTCTCTTAAGCCTGATCTATACCTAAGTAACGAGCACGAACGAACGCCTCGTATCACGCCCGTCTCTGTTCGTAGACGCTCCGTTTAAAATTCTTTTGTTGCGTTATCTCTCACGATCAGCGGAGGAACTCGAGGTGAGAATGGAGACCAGTTTTAAGAAACTTCTGGAACGCACGCTAGAATCCATTCCTGTTCGTCGTCGGATAGAAAGAACGCCGGAATAGAAAATAACGAGATCAGCAAATCTGGCGAATCATTCGACGAGGAAAAAATGTTTCGGTTTCTCTGGACGGTCTGAAGTAGTTGAACGCGTGACGTCGAATATCGTGCAGTCTTCTTTAAATTCGCACGTGCCCGTTCGTCATGCGAGAACCAGGCTTTACTCTACTATTCGCCAGCCGCACGAAGAGAGAAGCGTGCGCGGTTCGCGAGAAAATCTCGATGCAAGGCTAACTCGCGTGGGCGGTGTTTCAGCGCTTCAGGGATTAGATTCACGAAGAAGCGCATACCGGTCATGCTCTCCTCACCCTTATCCACCGCATTACGGGCACGTAAGTGCTGAGCTCTCGTTTCCTGGAACATGTACCGTCGGCTGAACCCGCTGAAAAGACCAGCGATTTATTCCTATACATGTGCTCTAAGTATATCGAATCGCGTAACGGCTGGTCATAGAGCGGCTCTTTTCACGGGATCATCGATTTTTTGCCTTTTCAACGCGCACTTTGACCCCCTATGCCGGTCGCGTCGAAGCTACTGCTGCGGGAGTTTCGTCTCGTTTCACCGTATGCACGACCTTTCGAGTTGAACTCGCGGAAGACGGTAGTCAGGTTGGCCGACGGCTGGGTACGCCTGGCCGTGTGTGTAGATGTGTAAATTGGTTCAAGCAAAGGTGGACACGGTGTCTCGTTGGCCATTAATCCGGGCAAACCGATAAATTACAGTGGCGGTGGTCTTTTGGGCAATTAATGGCACCGAGACACCGATGCATTTACACGGCGATCGCCAGGCGTGCAATGAATGTCGAAATATTGAAGTGTCTTGGAAGGAGTATGCACTAAAACGCTCTACTAATATCAAATAGCTTTCGTCTTTAAAGTATCCAAATCAATTCGAGATGTTTTGCGAATTTCGGGGAAGAGACTTACGATATCGAATATTCGTGAATAATACAAAATAATTTAAATCGAAAGTATTAATCAGACATTTTTTACTCCTTCCCGTTTGAACTATGCGCCCTTTTTTCATCACCCTGTACGATACTTTGCTTCAACAAATCTTTATTTCAAGATAAACGTCAACTGTTCTCATTCATTCTTCCTACGAGACGTTCCCATTTCTCGTCCCAACTTTACCAGTTCATCATTTCCAATACAATACCTGCTTCCATCGAACTCATTCTACATGCATACGTGATTTACGCGCGAGCCAAACGCGACCCAGGCGAATTTCGCGTGGGGAGCAGCGCGAACTTTCGCCGCCGGTCATCGATACAATGTCGTAAGAAGTGTAGTGGGTGCGTGGACCTGGTGCACGTCGCGGTCTGCTACGTGGAAATGCATGGCCCCATGAAAATTATACGGTCCACTGGTCACGGGCCGGCGGCGGTATCCCATGCCCTTCGTTGCTTATCACCTCGGCCCGATAACCGGCGAACCGTGGAAAAATCTTCCCGTCCGATTCGGAACCATCAATTTTCACTTGGCGCACGCCAGTACTCGCGCTGATATTGGCAGCTCTTGTGCAAAAACCCGTTTGAAGGCAAGATAGATCCTATGACGGTTCGTTATTAGAGATGGCCGAATGTTGATTACCTGCCAGGTGGCGCGGTTTGCGTTTGCGATCGGGATTGGGAGTGATGCGGGGCTTCGGCTTCGATTGACCTTTTCGTTTTCAATTTATGCTTAGGACTTTTTTGTTCCGCGTTGGATTACTTGATCGCATCGGTTATTGGATTTAGTGGAATCCCGATGGAGATTCGTGGAATTCTAAAACAAATATAATCCGCAGTGAGTGATAGATAATGTAATAGCGTGTGAGTTTCTTGATCTTTGGAAGAATACATATTTTTATACACAAAATAATTATGTTATAATTTCTGTACTGTGCTATTAAAAATGCTCCCGAATGCATACTGGAATATTTCCGAGCGATACCTATTAATTGAAGTGCAGCGTGAGGTGAAAATAAGTTATTCGAAATTATTTAGCACGCAGTATGTGTACACGTAATATATTATGAAAGGCGGAAGGATTAAGTTATAGAAATCAACGTAATAGTTTATCGAGCCTAAAATTAGAGTTATTAATGAAATATCCATGCATTACTTGACAGGCATCTCAAGCAGAAATTGATCATCAGCCAGGAAGATGACGGGCATAATGATGATGGTATTATGTAATTATGTTATTACAAGATTGAATAAGAAATTGCGGATATCGTGTTAAATTGGTGTACCGGCCTTTCAGGTATTTTTATCGTCCACACGACAACTTCCGGATGTTTTTTTACCCTCTTACAGTTGGTACACGTTCCTGCGTAGATTGTAACAGAAATTTAAATAATAAGGAATATCTCGGGCACGCCAACGACAAAGGAATGATTGAAATAAAACAGAATGAAAAGAGTAACAATCTGTAGAATTTTAATTGCAATAAAATTGTCTTTCGAGGAAAAAAGGTAGACGCTGCTCCGACAAAGTGTAAGTCGGGAAAAGTTAATACAAATCTGCTTAGCGAGCGCAGCATAATTGCTTCTAAGAAGATAAAAATCATTTCACGAAACTGCAGACCTTTCTATACGTGGACGCAGATATATTTATTGACAATTCAAGGAGCTGGTGCTTCCACCGAATAAAGAGGTTTCCAGATAATTTCAGCTCGATCGGGCAACGACTTATTAATCTCTTCTCAGAGAGGATTCCTCTGGAAACAATTCTTATCGTTGCATGCAGGAGAAATCCTATTTGTGACGCTCGTCGACCACTCTCTTTAATCTTCCTTCGACGCGCGAGCTAAGTCCAATTTGTAAGCGCTTGACTCTCTACCTCCGTTCTTAGATACATAACATAATACCTGACGGCTCCTGCCACACCGTATACTAAAACGTGATTGAAAATCTCCAGCTAACTGTCATTACTTCCTTTTGTCTTATACTTACACACGCGTCTGTTTCGTTTCGCCCCCTCCTAGTTCCCTTGCAAACCACTTCATCTTTCCCCACTATTTACTCTCAACTTCTTGCCGCCTCTCATGCGTCTCGTGGGAAAGCCTACACTGCTGGTCAGAAGTTTTTGACCACCAGGCATTTCAAGATATACAGAAACTCGATGACCGATTCATAATTTTTGATCGAAAAATTAAGGAACATATCGGTACCAAGTTATTTCCTCTCAGTTTCAATAATATTAATTTGGAATCAGACTCGTTAGTAAATCACTCGATATTTAAATAACTAATAAAGCCGTGCCGAGATTTCAACCGGCACTATGCGCTTAAAGAACATATCGCCATAAGGCTCCATTTAGAGATACCGTGGCACACCCCTATATAAAATACGCCATAAGCCTTCACCTTTCTCTAGGAAAATTGTGGATACAATGCGTCCCGTCTGAAACTAGACTAAAACCTCGTACCTATATATTGTTCGACAATATATAGACAGATAGACAAGTGTCTGCAGACAATGTTTGTCAGCGTAAACGAGGCCCAAGACGTACGATCACCCGATCTGTCTATACTCCCGGCCCAGACAAACGATCCACAGATCAGGACAATACCCCTGATCGATAATGTCTCGTCAGTTCCATCCGGGTAGGGTAAATCACCGCGCCAGCACGCATTACGAACCCTTCCTACCACGCGCAAATGGTATGCATCTAACGATTAGTCGGCAGAACGATTAACCTGAATTCGCTGCGGGCGCACCTGCACGCGTTGCACGGTTAAGCCGATCTTTTGTGGTTAAACGATACACGCTGTATACGTGTACAACTGTGCGCGCGTTCGCTTGTTAACATACGCCGGCTTTAGCCGGGGGAATCCGGCTGAGAAGGGAAAATTCGGTTATCCAGTCGAGGTGTGTAATGGCGTTCCGTTTTCTCGAGCACTGTCGAGCTAAGCTCCTATTATTCCGTCTTATTATCAATTCCAGAATTAATCTCGCGGGATATTTCGCGCGATCCGGCTTGGCTGGAAGTTCAGGCCGCTGCTGTTTGGAAATTTCAGAACGCTTTGGGAAACTTGGCTGGTTTGCAATTCCTTGTGCGGAGATTGGGGAAATATTGCGAGCCTTACAAGTTGAATGTATCAAGGATGAGTTCGAGGCGAAATTGAAAGATTGATGGGAAAGCAGGTTTCTAGGGCGAAGTGAATGATACTTGGTATACCGTGTTTTTTTTTGTTTGGTTTTAATTTGGATGCTGGTAATGGAAACGAATTAATAAGTCGACATAAGGGTTTGAGCTTCAAACAATTTTTAAACTCGTACCTCTCTAATTATTTATTTAATATTGAAATCGTGGAACAGAAATTCTGACTGCTTTATAAAATTCTACAGTAGAACTAGGTTCACTTCGAGGATCGATTAACGGTTATTAGGTACTCGTAATGAATCTTGAACATATTTTCATATTTTTACGTAAATGCAATATCGATATAGCACATTTCTTAATTATACCTGTACTATACACGTACAATTCCACTTGTAAAATAATTCACAATTATTTCAAGGATTTACAATAGCATCTCGGAGTTGTAATTCAGGACTCTTCGTCGTGCAATATCGTACTGGTTATTCTCTTGAGATTCCTTGAAACTCCTGGCCAAAAGGAATCTCGCGAGACGATCCTAAATATAGCCATTTGATATTTAGAAATTCCGAGAGGCATCACGAAAAGCGGTTCTCCGTGTTGAACTATGCACCCGTATTTAGCCATGCGGCACAGTGCGATAAAATATTTCCCCGTGCAAATGTCAGCTGAAACTCAGTCACTGCGACTTTTGTGGCTCGATTCGCCGAAGAGTTCGTGACGTTGGTTACAAATCGTATTCGTCTGGTCCCAAGACCCATTTCTCGAAAGCAGTTATACGGTTACCCCGACTTTGGCCCGTGTTATAAATTAATCTGCAAGGTCGCTGTTCTTGGTTTTATCAATCTCTCCGCGAAAACTGTTGGCCGTTGTGGGTAGCGGCGAAACACTGTGAGGTTGTAATTTTCTGGAGACCCACTGCTGTTTCGGTACGGCACTCTTTCTTGATTCAGCTCGAATAAATTCATTTTACGGGTACGTATAATACCCAGAAATGTTTGATCGATAATTGGAAGGGGTGATTCTTAAGACAAAGATGTTTATTCGTGATATTGAAGTCTAGCTACTCTGTGATAAAGCGAAAATATTGCTAGAAAATATTTGTGAACTATGCAGTCGCAGAAAAATATTTTTACCTTAATCCCTTCTGTCTTTTTAAATTAATGATCACTAGTGGACCCGAATAGATCACAAAATTCTTTTACGTTTACTTTGTAAATGCTTTTGCCTCGAAAAACATTTTAGGCAAAAGTTACTGCGATTCGAAACGTTCCCTCTGTGCCAACAGTAAACCCTGATCACGCTGTGTATTGCGTTATACATAACGATTCAACAATAATGCTTGAACTAAGGGAAGAAGTTTCGAAGCTCAGATCCATTTTGCTGCATCTCAGGCCAAATAGAGCTTCTTCTTTTCAGATTCTCCTTAAAAAGCACCAATACAGTCTACACGCGATTTATTTCGGCAATCGACTTGGCCCGTCTCACGACGTTAAAGTTCGTTTTAACTATCGTCGTTCCGGAGAGCTTTTATACCGCTCTCTGCGTTAGCTCTTACGATTCCAACATTTTTTGTTGCACCATTTACGAACCCATTCGTGAGTCGCGGAAAACGTCCGGTTATATCAAATGAAATTTTTCCTTGGCATTCTCAAATTACACCAATTTATACCGAGAGATTACATGGTTGTTGATTTTTAAAAGGAGATTGAGGGAGATTCTGAACATACGCTGCTTTGATTTAATTGCCTCGCGACTGTAGTTATATGATTCTATTACATAATTTTGTTGAAGAGTGAAATTCAACAACCATGCAATTGTAACACAGTTTTCTGCGTAGTAAATTGTTCTTTGTACCGTAGAAACACAAATGATTGAATAATGTTTAAATTGACTTTTACACGTAAGAAATGAGTAAATTTTTCTCAGTATTATTTTCACTACAAATACATAGAAAACATTAAACGTACCTATTACAAGATTATCTGAACTTTATATTATACTTAACAATTCTACATTAACAATTATTCAAAATTTCTAAGAGTGATCCAAAATACCAACACAACTTTCCCCAAGCAAAAAGCAAACTAAATCACCTACCAGTCGAAACTGTCCCTAAAAAAAAATACAAAATGAGTACACCATTGAAAAATCAATATCGCCTCTCAAATAAAAGATTCTCAAATAAAAGTACTTTCCCATCAATTCCACGTAACCGTTAACCATTTAGTTTGTGGCCCACGGCGAAACACCCTGCGGATCAAGCAGCCTACCGAAATGGTGAATGTGAAAAATCCCCCAGTCGTGAGTTTCAATAAATACGACCGTTTGCTTCGTTCGAAGCCACGGGTTTGCATGCAGGTAGCAGAGGAAATGCACGTTCGACGGTGTTTTTAGTTGACTGATCCGCGTCGGGCCAACGTCACGTACGGGTCGAGGGTGGAGAAACTAATGCCCGCGATAAAACCGCGCGTCGAGTGGTGCACCATGCACGTTTCCAACTTACGGGTTGCCTCGAAAAATACGTGATGCATGCCGACGATCAGCCCCGTGATGGATGGCGTTTCGCGGTAACCGTTCGCCAGCCTCGAAGAAAACTTCCGTTTCCCTTCGTGCGATCTTCGTCAAGCTTCTGCGAAACTGTTCCATTCACCGTGAAACTTCCTTGATCCTCTCTCCCTACGAAAATGGTGTATTCCGGGTGGAATGGTTAGATCGTGGGGGAGCGCGGTAATAAATGGCGAGTTCCCGGAGGGGGATGATTCAATAAAGTCGTTTACAATTAAAATTTGGTGGCAACAGGTGGGTCCACTTGGCACGCTTAGTGAAATAATATTTCGTTTGATGAATTGTGGTGCCCGAGATATTTAAATTTGAAAAGGGGAAGGATCCGCTGGAGGGTGGTTTGGGGAAATTGATTACATCCGTGGGAATTTTGATGGCGCATGCGTTGCTGGGCAGAATTTATATAAAGTCAAGGAATGTTATTCTATCTTGTGATATTTCTGGATACAATTTTGCAGACGGTATTTTGTGTGTAATATTATGCTTGCAATTCGATGATGCCAACGATTGGTAAAGAGAATCTTGTCATTCTCGCAACGGGTTAATCAAAATCTTCGGCACACAAAGGTGCAAAAATCTGTATTGTTAACAAAAAACCGTATATACATTATTCACGTAAATATTTCGTACATCAAGATACTACGTGTTTCAACAACAAATTGTAATAGATATATACTAGCCTGTCTAATTAGTGTTGGTTTTATCTAATGAATAAAACCCAGTTAAACAAAAATGATCTCTTATAGATCTGAGAATTTATTGTCCAATGGAATTCCACTGCCTATACAAAAGAGTTTATCGATAGACTTCAAATGCTCCACGCTCCTCTTGTAATTACCGTTTTATTACATATACTAAAGCCTTATTTTATTAAACTGAACAGCGTATTAATACATACATTACCAACCTTCCTCATATGTATTTCCGCACTTTCAGTCAGCAATACAAAATTACCAACCATCCTCCCTTTCCCAAAAAACCGACCCTTTAATCCTCCATATACCATGCGCCACTCCTTCAAAGATCCAAACTCCACTCAACAAATTACCCCCGCCGTACAACTTCCACCAAGATCCACCCTTTCAAAACTTTCAATATCCCCCACACAATTCTCGTCCAAGTCATTTGCATCGCCCCGTTCGTGTCGCCTATAACATAAAATCCAGCTCCAATCCGACCGGCGTTCTCGGCGTACCAATTCCTTCCGTTCCACGGCGAAAAGCAAGAGTTCTGCCGCAAGGCGATAATGCGATGATGCATGCCCGACCCGCAGCCCTACCTACGACAGCGCCTAACGCCTAAAATATGGCGTAGGTAAGGCGAGGGGCCCGGTCCAGCCCACATCCGTGCATGTCGTTCGCGCGCCAGACTCGCGGAAGTCGCTGCTTCCAAGTGCAACTGCGGCGCGCCAACAGGAAAGAAGCCTGGGCCGGTGTCGTTGGGGCACACGGTCGAAGGAAGCAGAAGGTGGCGGCGAAAGAGAGGCCGCGGCAGGAAGACGAAGAAGAAGGCGGAGATGGAGTCGTGTGGGTACCCGGATCCGATGGCGCATGCGGTTCGTAGAACCGATCGGCGGAACCGGTTTTGGGACGTGTTTCGCGCCGTATATGCACGCCGGATCGTCGATAATGGACGGAAGAGCTGTCTGTCCGCCGACGGCGACGCGACGCGACGGTGCCCCTCGTCTCTTTTTGCAGCGGCGCAGCGTCGCGCTATGGGGACCCGTAATAATCCGCAGACGCGGCGAGAATTCGATCCCCCGTGAGCTTCGACTCGTTGCCCCGATCCTGTCTGGTCCAGGGAGACGAAGAGGGAAGGTTGTCCCCTTGGATTGCTGGTCGCCTGGCCAGAGACGATGGTGATTCATCCGCAGACCCATTTCGTGTCTAGCTGCTGCGTAGGTTCGATGCACGGTGTTGCGGTCGGTGTATAAATACATGTGCACGTTGCTGGTGGAAAGTAGCTGTCTATGTTTATTTGAGAATCGCCTTAATTTAGGTTCACAGAGGTGAAAGGGGGAGGGACTGAGGAGGCATGGTACAGTTTTGTATTGTTCAAGTGATGGACAAAAGAGAATCGTGTGTTGCAGTATGGATTGCAATTGTTTGTTTGCTTGTTAGATGAAAAATATAAAACTGGGTCTGCTTAAAACTAGGGGACCACTGTACCTAGTGTACTAGAGCAACAAACGACTTCGTTTTTTAACAATCAATTATCTCGCAATATTTTATTGCACCGACGAGGTCGGGCGTTTTACTTCTACAGTGTATACGTTTGGTATTTGAAGAGGATTATCTGATGCCTGAGTGACAATTCCTAAGTATGGTTACGATACTGGTATCGATGTACGGGGAGAGTAGATTTTATTGTTTATTTCCATCAGTACATGAAATATACGAATGGCGCATACGAACACTGCATGCGTGAATCTTGCCAGATTTATTTAATAATAGTTTAAAATTCTGAAACGGCCACTCCAATGGTTCGGTAAATTCTTTTTTCTGTATGTCTACCGTATTCTGTATTGTTCTAACGGAAATTAGCAGATTTGGTCAAATTTGCATAATTTCCTTGGCAAATACCATCGAACGAGTGTCCAATATTTGTTGTTTGCATTGCGCCGTAAATGAATGCTGAAGTAATGTTGATCGTTAGGTACGGTAGAGTGTTGTAGACTTTAAAACAGCAATCATGCAATGTCCTGTCATGTTGCTTAAATAATGTACCAAAGAATGCTGTTTATCTTATGAATGGTATCGTGCTTCTGAGAAAAATCGTCACGGTTCATTAATAAAAAGGAACGTGTCATGGTTTTATAATGTTGTACAAAATGTAGGTCGCCTGTCCTTCGAAAATAAATAAATTGATTAGAAGTATACGATTGAATGTCGGCAGGATTTTAACGTGGTAGAAATCGTTGGTTGTTTTAATCGGTTCTAATAGATCAATAGATCATTTTGACAAATAACTGCGTACTCTCAGTTGGGATTCCCGATTAAAAACAAACTGCGATTGCTGGCTACTTAATCAATTACAAAACCTTGAACGTTCTTAATTAACCCGTTCACTACCGAAGACAACTGCAGTAACTCGTCATTAAGATCATTCTATACATTAGGCAAACACGACTAACAAACACGAATAAACCGTTTCCCCACTGTAAAGTACATTGATTATAGCATCGACAATTCCTATCTGAAATATATAATAATACTGCGGATACTTAAAAACAGATTGTTTTTTAATTAAAATTCCAGCAGAAACTTTTCAACGGATTCGTCGGAGAACATCGCTATCCACCACTGTGGGTCACGAAATGAAACTTTCGAAACGACACGAAATTTCCATTAACTTCCGCAACTTTGGCCTAGCATAGCGCTTACTTATGTCCGTCATGGCTAATTTCGCTGTTATTATTGTAGTAGCCCAAACCTCGCGACACATCTTCTCGCACGGTTGCAAATGGTAGAAGGACACTTCAAGAACTAAGAATAATAAATTCTGATTTCTCCCTGAACGCAGCTTACCCCGGGAAATTCGGATCATTTATCTCCTCTGATTTCGAGCAATCTCCAATTTCGTTGCTTTTACATCTGTTACGATATGCTGGAAGTTGCTGCTTTGATTTATATCTCTCAACCGTACCGAGGCAAGATGGGTCGAATAAAAGTTGTACAGTTTTAAAGAGGACGCGAAATGGATGGAATGAAATCTCTTTCGGTACGAAGCTACACGAGCTGGATATCTTTTTTCAGGATCATCTTCGGTAATAAAAACAACATAGACATAGAGGTATTTTAACGTATGATATGCCAAAATGAGTCTCTGTTGGACGACGTCGGTTTGGAAACAGTAGCTCGTGCATTTGTTATATCCAGCACAGTGTCACAAGCACAATGACGGGTTGATACATCTGGGAAGTTGAATAAACGATAACGTGTAAAGTTTGAGCAGTCGTGTTATCAGTATACATGAGTTTCTACTTAACAAGTCTGAGCTTGAATCATCGAGACACCTCTATAGAGATACGGGTTGATAAGTCTCGTAAGATTTCCCCTTTTCTGAATCGTAGTACAACTGCATAGTATTACGTTTAATAATCTAACGTTATTAAAAGTATATGTAGGTATGAAAATAATTTTTGTTTAAAGTAAGCGTGTCGTTGTTGTATTAAAAACTCTGCAGGTCTACCTGCGTTTCCAAAGCTGGCTGATTGAATAGCTGCAATTATGCACAATTTATTTATATTCAGCTGTACCCTCCGACAAAGTTTCTGCGTATTAAAATTTCTTCATCTTTTGCGTATTAAGAATTCTGTCAGAATGCATAAAACATTCTCTTTATTCCGCGACATAAATGAAGCTTTTACTTTAATTCAAATGTCTTGCCCCGTGCAGCGAAGTTCATTAAAATACATCGTAATCGGAGCACGGTATATTTCCAAGCTTTCTCTATCATTCTTTTTTTTAATTCGTCGTCGCTGGATTTCACTTTTAAATCAGGAAATTTTCTTCGAATCAAATCCTACAGCCGATGGTACGTATGACCTGCGACCAAGCACAAACCAAGCTCGTGCTACACGAGAGAAAAATTAATATCCAACGAGATAAGCGGAGGGAAAATATGGAACGGCGATAAAACTGTGGCAAACGTTCTTTGGCACTTAATGTCCGGCGTGCAATTTACCACGAGTTCGAGGTAGTTAACTTCCACTTTGAAGTACGCTGGCCCGGGAAATTAGCTATAAACTCCAGTTTATCTGCAAACTTTTCTAGCTGTAAAACCGGCTCCAAGGCGAATAATAAATACATCCTCCCTGTAATTATTATTTTTAATTAACCACCAGGACGCTATGGGGGCACGTTCCGTCAGATAATATTGTCGAAGACTGTGATTAAACGCTTAAGGTGGTGACGATATTCGAAAGTATAAAGGGGATGCTTATTAAAAATTCAATTACCTCAAGCTTCGGTTGTTCGAGTTTTATACGAAAAAATGTATGTCGCGATATTTACAGGATGTTTCAGAAGTGTATTGGTCTGTCTGCTTCTAATTTAATAACCCGAGTTGTTGACCGAAGTAAATTTCTTTCTATACTCTGAAACGGCGCACAAAGCTTTTGCTAACATAAATATTCTTTTTTCTGTGTCGAGAATAGTATCAGCTCAAGGATTCCATGTTTTATTCCACTGGAGATAGTACTCGCATTCGTAGAAAAGTTTATCTCGCAACGTCACAGTAACAACAAAATTAAATCCTCTAATAAAGAGGTGCAAATATTGAAAATAACACAATGCATATCGACTTGTGTAAAATTCTATTCCAAATTAATTTCTCAAATACGCTAAAAATCACTCGCCACGGATAAGAGAAATTTTCTATAATAATGAGATGTTTTCAAACTTGTACCATTCGGGGTAGCCAAATCTTTTAAGTACTCAGAGTCAGTCAGTCAGTCACGTTCACGGTCAAAACCATTCATAGCCCTTAAAGACCATGATCGCGTATGTCCTCGAAAGCCGTGCAATTACTCCAGATGAATGGCCACGCGGAAATCAGGGCAACAGAAAAATCGTTAACAACATAATGACGCGTTGCGAGCCATGCGACTGCAATTATCGATAATTCGTTCGCGCGTTCAGCATCTATACGTCGCTCAAAGGTATCGTTGTCTTCGACCTACGAAGGTCGTGATTTCTTTGAATACTTCTTCCTATTTTTATCTCAATATTCCGCCAATACGCATACGTGTTTCATTCAACGTACTTACTAGTCACGGGATATTTGAGGAAACGGAACTGCGTCCAGAAAGAAATCGTTGTCCGTGATGGAAATATCGAATACGGACTGAACTCTCCGAACTGTAATATAATCGATGGACCAGATTCCTTCAGTTTTGCCGCATGAACGCGTGAGAAAAGTCCGCGGTATTCGGAAGTCGTGTGCAGTTATACATCATCTGCGAATGATAGCGTCCCACCGTGAAAGCTGTTCGTTTCAATGCGGACATTCACGTCCCCGGCTTAAAGCCCCGCATATTCTGCGTCCTTTTTCCGCGTGATCTATGCTTATGCTGATCATGTGCCTGCGCTTCCCTGCTTTGTTTCGCCTGTGAATTGTCGCGTTGGAAGATAATTCTAATAAATTCTAAAAAGTTAATTCTCGTAGCTATAATAAATTTCTAGTGAATAGTGTACTGCACAGTGTAGTTTTTGTTAATTTCTCGCACGAAAACTTTTGCTTTCCACGGTAATTTTTAATCGTAGATAATTTTAATGGAAGTAGCTCGTCGTTTGGCGATACACTGCACCATGCCAAGACAGCACACGGTGGGATACACGATTGAAAGTCCCGGCACGTTCCCTTGCCAGATCGCTATCGAGTTATTTCGATTGAGACGGATGCGGTCAACAATGACCCGTATTGAGGTTTTTTTCGTGCGTGAAGCCAAAAGAAATTGGCCATTGCTCGTCAGAAAATCATTGCTCAGTTACAATAACAAGCAAAATGTTCATTTCTCGTGGACGAAACCAATGATACTTTTGGTACCAAAGTAAAAACGGTCGTGCTATTAATAACCGCAATTCCTCTTTTCTGAAAGACAACTCATTTGAGAAAGTAGAAAAGTTGGCAAAGATAATCTCTATAAAGTCGAGAATTAATGTGTTTGTGCTAACAGTGAAATAAACATTTTTAAGAAATAAGTTCGTACCACGGTCTGCACTTTTCTAAATAATTTTTGTTCATTCGTTATTTTTGTAAACTATCTTTCGAACGCGTTGTTCAATTGGAATAGAGAAAATTCGATTTTTGGTCGATTGTGCCGCTCAACGAATATGTTCACGTACCTGCTAAACCCACCAGGATTATTCGTATCCTTGTGTACTTGTATTCCGGTGTACTCTTGATACTCGGATTTCGTTCGATATTTTTAACGCGATACGATAATCCCTGTTTACGTGTGTTTGCCAACAATAGACTGGTAGATAAGACGATTGTATGGTCACTGTAAATTGCAATCCCATTGATCGGTACGCGGTGCGAATTTGTTATGCAAATAATGGAGCAAATGTTTTGCCCGGAATTAATTTAGAATATATCACATTTGAATAATGTATCCCTGCCCTATTTTAAGTTTCAAGGCTCTCTCAGCCGAATTCTAGAAACCAATGAGCATATTGTATTAAAACATACCTAAATATATTTTTCGTATTAGTTTTAGACTTATTTGGAGTACGTTCACTACAATTTTTTTCTTTCTTTAGCTCTGCGAATTTGTGCATCGTTCTCTTCGTTTCGCAGCTGGCGCAACTAATTGTAAGATAAAAACGGCTGACTCGATAAAAGGCAGAAATGTCGAATCGACTTCTGAAAATAAAAAGTTGCTAGGCACACTTCAACTGGATGTCACGCTCCGCAGCTCGTGCAATAGATAAAATAACGCGTTTACAAAGTTTTCGTTAATTAACTCCAGTTCCTGGGATAAGTGCGCCATTTACTCAGGAACCTTCTTACCTTTGAAGGCGCCAGCAAGTTTGTGAACGCACTCCTTGCTATGCTGTCGGTTGCTTGTTAAACGGTCGATGGAACGCAATCGAAAGAAGTACAATTGCAGTTCACTCGTTGCTTTTACTCCCACCTCTTTTTTCTTCTTCTTCCTTTCATTTGCCACTCCGGAACGATCTCGACGATTGAATTTTTTTTAAGAAATGACTGCAAGCATCAGCACCTTCCAAGCAAAGAAGGTTTCATCTTTTGACCAACGTAGAAACGTTTTGATATCTTGCACTTTTCAGAGGTATTTTTTATTCCCTTTAAAGTTTCATATTATTATTTTTATGGAATAGTACAAGAAATCAATAGAAGAATCAAATTGTTAAGAAAAAGGAATAATAATTTAAATCATAATGGGGGCACCCTACAAAAACAATTTATTACCCATCATTTGGGTAGAAATTAATGTAAAGTGTTCAATTAACAACGTGCTTAAAAATCTTTAGAACTAAATATTAACAAAATATCATTCGGAAATATTTAACGTATTTTGCCAATCATTTTAGTAACTCTCCTGCAAACCTCATTCGTCGAACGCAGTTTGATATTTTTAGTCTGTAGGATTATACACAAATATTCAAAATAAATCCAATCCTGTTTAAACAAGCCGCAGCTGCGTTTCGCCAAACATCGATGCCTAACCAGCACCTTCAAACCACGTAACAACCCACTTCGTCCCAAATAACCAGGTATCTCTGTATACTAGGACTGAATTCATCGAAACCGTAGAAGTTCCTGATTTATCCAGCACGGTTCACAGCTTTCGTGTCAACAGAAATCAGCGGGCACGAAGTTTTTATCGGATTCCAGTCATCGTTGCGGTTCAGTCTTATATTCCTCCGATGAAAAGTTCTATATTCCAGACGCTCGAAAATGGATACTACCAACTTCGAGTAATAACGCTACTCTTGCAATTAGAATTATTTTTCTCCTAATGATTTGCTCCGAGAAGTATAATTTTAATTAAAAAAACAGTACAATTCTAAAATAAGGCGTACCAAAAAAATTAATAATAATACTTATTGTACACGAATCACGTTCTTTGGCAAAGTTGAATACAAATATAAAGAAGGATATACTATACATAAGAAAGCTGAAATAAACTGTATATATATTGCGCGGAGCTAGTGTTAAAATTTCTATACAATTGTCACATGGTTTTCAAAAGTAATTGTCCAGCATCAAAAAAGTATACGAGCGAAGAAATTGGCCTAAATATTCTAAATAAGTATTCTAGAACGGTACGAAAGAAATACAGAAGGGATGCCCACGTGAACAGCTTCCAAGGTGGAATTACTTTCGATGCATTACAGTACCGATTAATTCCACGATTAATCGTAACGCGTATCTCGATATGCCGTGAATGTTTTCTGTGAATCCACGCCATTCCATCCCCAACTAACTCGCTGTTTATCGGCGGCGCACTGCGGGCCCTTTTGGACGGGCGATAATTACGAGTGAACGGCCGTTCGAGTTTGCAAAACAGCGAACGCTGCGAATCGCTAATAATTAATTAGGAAACACTCTGAGCCCCATGATTGGACCGGTGATCGCGTTATCGCTATCGCGGCGTAATCATCTGCAAGCATTAGGTGCGGGCGTGAGAGAATAAATGCGTCATTATCCGGGCTAATGGGAATAAAATTGTAGTTCCGCGAATCAAGCGAATAATCATCGATGCTCGCTTCGTGATTGATCGTGGGTTTGTTGTTGGACGTGGATGATTTCAATCCTGGCGCCCCCGATGACCATTTCGACAATCGACTGTTCGTGACGTCTAGTTTACCAGGTGCCACTTATACATACGTATACTGTTTTCTATAATATATGTTCTACGGGGAATTTGCAACTCGACTGTTTCGATAATTACGTTATACTTTTGCTCGTGTGGTGGACAAAAGTAAATGTATTATCGTTTTTATTATATTATTTGTCATTTGATATTAATTTTGTTTCCTTTGTCTGTATTCATTTTGTAATTATTTCTAGTGCCTGTTTCCAAGCACATCTCGTTGATACCTAACCCAACGATACACCTGCATTATCGCGTAATAAATACACGTTAAATCTCGCATTCCCCGGTGACTCTGGCCGGATTAAAATCGGCTAACACTGTTCGATTTATACATTATTTCTCGCTCTCGTTAAATTGCGGACCACCGTTAATTCTCAGGCGAAACCGCGTCGTCGATATATGGATATTATTGAATTAAAGAAACGCCTCTTTCGCCTCTTCTAGCGATATTCCATTAAATTTTCGATGTGCACACAGGCCAATCAAATACGATCTATTATTAGATAAGACGCGCCTTCGCCGGGATTAGCGATTGCTAGCTGTTTTATCGCGTTTTTCATTTAACCGGCTCGGAAACGGGTAACCACGATACTTTCCACGATACAGAGGATAACGGAAGCTCGATATATCATTCGAAATAGGAAGAAGGTAGGCGGTGATAAAAGGATTTTCAGATAAAAATTCAATTAAAGCGGAATCCTTGGCCAGCAGGCGCCACTGATACGTCGTAGGTGATTATTCGACTGCTTCGTGATAGAATACGTGTACCTAGTAATTAGTCGAAGACAGATGCTTGTGTAGAGGCTGTTGTAGCATATTTTTATAGAAATAATGGAGAAGTTTATAGAAACGGGACCAGTAGACAATTCGATTGTGCGTTACTGTTCTTTTGCGGATTAAGCACGGCTGCAGCCAATATAAATCAAACGACTTGCCTGTGCATCTGCCTGGAGATTGATCTCCTCTCTTAAATCCACGGTAATTGTTCGTCTTGTTACGGGAACGAATATCGGCTTTCTAGAGAAGATTTATCGACTCAAGGGTTATGCCGTTGTCGATATCGCGTAGAAATTCCGCTGGAAGGTAGACGAAAACGAGCGGCCCTACCTGGTCGCAATCGTAAATAGTGACTTATTTGTCTGAGTTAATCATTTTTGGTTGCACAAGCACAGTGAAATCACAAATAGAGAACAGCTTGGATAGATTGTGTAGTTAATGCATATTGATGGTTTATGTATCTCGATTATATTTTTGTGGTTTCTGTATTTAATATAAATTGAACAGTATATAAGATATTTGAAAGATAGAAAGAATCTGCTTACTCTGACTTGAAATACAATAATTTAAAATTTAAACAGATGTTTTCTTTGAAAAGTAGTCGTACAATACAGAAGAACATAGAAATTATACAATTAACACATTGGCGACGGGGGATTTCGAATACAGTTCAAAAATGACGCGTATACGCGTCATCCGTCGCCAATGTGTTAATACAAACAGTTCCTATAAATATACAGTCAAACTTGTAAGTAATTTGTAACAATAATTTCATTCAGTTAGTGATTTTTCAGTGAAGAAAAAAATTGTGCGTACATGCGTACATATCTACAAATATAAAAAAATGTATTCCCTTGTTTTAGAAGAGAATAGAATTAATGATAATTAATAATATCCGGAAAGATAACATAAACCATACATTTATAAATTAGATATTGACACCAATGAATAATATTCTGAGCTCGCACGCAGTATAATTTAACCTCCGATCTATCATGATGCATAATGAAACATTAATCGAAGTTGATCCTTGCGTCGCGACAAAAATGCAGCCTAACGGAACGTCGATATTGTGAACCGATTGTTTCGAACGTTTCATCGAACAATAAGCAATTTCAAGTCATCAACTAGAATAAATCAGCTGGCACAGCGTCGGCGCATCCTGCTGTGCTCCATTCTATAGCTTCTATTTATTGTCCCGCGCAATTGTGAGAATGTAATCGATGCATCGATCTAAGCTCGTTCGCTTTAACAGAGTCAAGTGCCCTTACAAGATTACTGACAGTCGTGGAAACGCTTTTCCTCCCTTTCCTGGACGGGTTTTCCATCCATGAATCCTGAGAAAAAATCGGAATGTAGTGGGGGAGTCGAGATTGAAATTCGATTGAAATCTTCGCAATTGAAAAGCACATCGAGAAATATGATGTTAATTGGATTGTTATCGGGCTTTCACTGTACAAACACGGTGTACAGCGTTCAATCGAGTTTAAAGCAGTTCGATTTTACGTTCATGTAATGTCGTTCCTTCTTTTTGTATATTTTCATCGACCATCGAGGAAAGCAATATTCGATACACTTTGAAAGTTAAAGAAGATGGTTCTTTGTGACGTTTCAAGATGTATATAGTAATGATGATTGCAGAGTATAATTATACGTTAATTGGTATAATACGTTAATTTTAATCATCAAAATATGCTTCGATGTAACTCATCTACTTCACTGAAACAATTCGCGTGTAACAGGGGAAAAGGAAGAAGAATGAAATATTCATTGTCAAAAAGTCTGAACCTCGCGACAAAAGTACAACTTTGATAATATCTCGGAGAAAATCATTTTTTCCCGATATAGATGGTCGAAAAATGATACGTTCATTTCAATTTGTAATACAAAAGGTAGGCAATTTCAACATTTTTATACTTATAATGAAAAATCGAATAATGGACGTAACGAAACAGTGTCTAAAATAACTTTCAATTGGAGATCACGACCATCAAAATTAACATTCACCCTTGCATGCCACCTTTCACGATATAAAAGAGATGTTGCACGTTTCAAAGAGGAGAACCGTAAACATCACAGCATTCTTGTGCCAGTGAGACTCTAAACTCTCACTTCGCGAATCCAGTGTACTACAAAACAATCTCCAATACAACAAAACAGGAGACAAAGGTCCCCGTTACAGCCCCTAGTATCCTCCACTCGCGGGTCCATCACGCGTTCACGGGACACAAAGACGTAGGAACTCTCACGGTTATTTCCCATTGGTGAAAATACTCGTTTCCTTTGCCGCGCTGGCCGGGGTCAGCAGCCGAGAAAATTGTTTCTCCGATTGCCGGTGTTGAATTCAACTCGGCAGCCACTCTCGCAGACTACGTACGTCGACGAGCGAGCAAAAGGAGCCGATTGGATGCCTTTGCCACGAAACTTCATCGTCGAAGTGGAATTCGCGACGTGCCTTTGCTCGCGTTCGACGGCCCGCTGCCGATTTTCACCTTTTGTCCTCATTTACCCGCTGGAAACGTTTCAGGGGGCCGAGCTGTTTTATCGCGCGCGTCAGAATCGTTTTGCGCCGAATGGAAATTCAATTAATGCCGAGCTTTCCCCCGTTCGCGTTGAAAACGAGATCGAGGTGGGTGCGAATCAACGCGTTAATTTTGTATCAACGTGCTGGTGCCGCGATGCGGCCCCCGTTTTCAATGTTGTCGCGGTTCCATTAACGGATGGCCAGTGATTCGTCGATTGTTTCTTTTATCCCAGAGAAATGGAGGAATTGAGTAGACATGTTTGAAGACAGGTGAAATGTATGGAACAGCATTGTGACTTGGAAATTGTGAGCGGATTTAATCACTGTTGTGATTGTTAATAGGTGACGGTGTATGAAAGATGTTGGATTGGATAAATAAATGTAAATTCCGGAGCTGGTATAAATCAATGAACATAAAATCAAATGGTTCATTTTAAGGCGGATATTAAACCCAACCTTCTCAAAGTAAATTAAATTCAATCGAGAATAGGGAGGATCACGACATAATCAGGTTTCGCTATGTATGTTTCTAAATGAACGATCTTACAGAACTTGTTCAATGCACTGCTTACCTAGGTCGAAATATCCGATAAACTTCGCAACGATAAAACAAACAAATTACATAATTACACGAATCAGGATGTGCTTTGGAGAAGAAAAATTTCGACGACATGAATTGCGGGAAATATTTTCTGCTCAATGAAACTGCTGACGCTAATATTAAACTTAACTAAGTGATAAATGAAAGTCAAGTAAGTCCGACATAAAAAAATCAATTCCCGCGGAAGTAATTCCAAAAGCTGAAACGCTGTACAAAAACTATAAATGCGTACGTATAAATTCAATACGATCGTACAAAGAAACGTTTGTTCGAGGGGCAACAATGGGATCAGAGGGATTCGTTTATCAGTCAATAACGTACGTCGATGGAATCTCGAAGTTTACTGCTTGTATCGCTTTGTAATTGAATTTTTCCCGCAGCAGAAACGCCCGGCCAGTGCACGTGGAAAGCGTTACGTAACATACGATGTATGCAACGTATGTATAGTGGATTTGAGCGCCCCGGGCTGACTGAATCGGTAAACCAATAATTTCAGTTCGCGTAAATGTTTACGAACTCGGATAGCTAAGCTGCATTAAATCGTGGCAGTCCGATGCGGTAACCCGCGAGTGTGACGTTGCATCCGGTGCCAGATAATTCGTAGCTGGTGTGTCAAGCTGCACGGATCACCTGGGATCACTGTATACAATTAGACGTGTATACAATGACGATATCATTATGCTCGAGGAATTGCTAATTAAAAGACGTATGCATATACGTTTTACTTTTTATTTTATAGTCACAAGGAGATGTCACAGTCGTTGGATCGTCGATTTTGATCAAACATTACTTCACGAATCTTGAGGGAAAATAAGTCGACCCATATTTGAACGTTTTTGTCAATAGCTACTCATTATTGACAAACATATTTAACATTTTGTTAGACTACCTCAAAAGGGCTTAATCTATTAACGCTGTACGAATTCGAACGATTAGCACGTGCCGATATTTATTCAATACGTGTGTACAATAGTCAGGACTATTTACTCCGAACGATGGTCGATGCAAGAATTCCCCACTGCATCGTGACCGTCAAAAAGGCAGCCTCTCCCTTGTTCCCACGATGAAATGCCTTCAAGGGCCTTATTTACGCTTCCCTCTGGTATCCACTGGGTACATATGTACGTCCGCTATCGGGTCCCGTAGTAAGATAACCCAGACGCCCAGATATAGCGCATGAAGTTTGAAAACTTACAATTCATTTCTTTGATTTCTGCAAATACTAAATTACAACAGCCGTGGTAGGTAGAGTCCTTGAATGTCTCTACTACGAGTTTGATAAAAATCGACGACACAACTGTGACTTCTCCTTTCAGAAGTTAGTCAGAAAGACCACCGAATTATTGCAATACTGTTTTCTAATAAATTCGACGAATATTATTTTAATATCCCAATTGCAATACCAAAAAATAAAACTAAACAAATAAATAAAAGGGATACTCAGTGTCTCGATTTGACACGATATGTATTATGTATTACAAGTTCAACAATCCCATGCATTGATCACTTTTTTTAATACTTCCCACCTGTCCGTCAAAACCACGAATACTCCCAAACAATGTACGCGAGTTTCACTCGATCTTCTTTCACCCTCCCGAACAAAGAATAAGAAAGAAAGAAGTCAACGTCAAAATGGATTCATCTTCTCTAAAAGATCCTCACGTCGATAAGCGACTTCGATTCCACGCGCACAGCGAAACGTCCGCGTCATGGGAGAAACAAATGGAGGAGCATAGATAGAACCGGCGGACCGCCTGTCAGAATGGATAGCCGGTTAAATAAAAACAGGTAGAGAAATCGAGGCAAAACGACTGGGAACGATGACCGGCGTTGGGTCAGGTGTTAGGAGATTCATGGCCGTCCGTTCGTTCACAAACGACGTCGTTACATAAGTACATCCTTACCGGGGCCACTTCCGACGATGAAAGACACCCTTCAGCGTCACGGTAATGGAAGTAATCATTCTATAAAGTCATTTGAATTTTTACCCCCTGGGAAATCGCCGGTCGGTTTATCTTCCATGATACGCCGCGCAGCGCCTTTGCATCGGCTCTTCACTCTGGATGAAAGCACGTTTTACGCGCCTGAAAATGATATATCCTGGCCGAGCTGATCGTGGAGGCAAAATTTTCGAACGATTAAATTACCCCCTCGATTATATTTTTCTTCCCTGTAACGATCGTTCGCGTGACTGTGCCTGCAACGGATATTTATTTTCCGTTACAAGCTCCACAGGTGAAAGCTTAATTTAGGGGAAATGAAGGGGGTTTTAATGGGCGGTTATTTAGAGTTTCATGGGATATTGGCAAGCTTAACTGTTTCTATCTGTATCCTGGACAGAATTAGCCTGTCAATTATATGATTTTTCCAATTTTAAAACAAACAAGAGGACGTTGGCCGGTTTAATAGGGTTCAGTTTTCCTTTTTCCTGACTCTAAGGTGATTTGTTCGTGCACGAGGTCGTTCGTTGAAACCAAGAACAACGTTTTAGGTAGACTGCGACACGTGCCTCGTGCAGATGAAGGCAACTGTACCTCGCCGGGATCGAAAGTTATTCCAGGTATTCGGCTCGTACGCTGTTAGACGGTTGATCGACCGCATTTAGTCTGACGAATGAGAGGATACTCCGGTGAATCGGTACAATTTAACGGAATTCCAATCACCGATTGCTTCACTTCTGAATGATAGTCCACGGAGGAGAAGCATTTACAAAATTGCGCGATTTATTGGTGGAACGATTCTGACCTGCGTACCTTTACCTTCCTAACGAGTCTTTTTATAGAACAGAATGTAATTCAATATAGGAAACATTTGCATGATAATTTTTAATCTGCAGTTTTACTAACTTAATGTCGCCAATGAAGTTTTCAAAAGTATTACAGTGTTAAGAAAAAGCTTTACAGAAACTGTCGTGGAAAGAATATTTATGCTAAATTTGAAAATACTACATTCATAGACTAAAAAATATATTTTTAGTTGCACTACAAAACATGTTCTTCTTCAATCCTGTAAAATATATATAATAAAATCAATAAATTCCGTGCTTGTATTTAAGTTAACTATAAAACGTATTTGCAAAACTGTTAACAGAATTTTAAATAAATACATATTACTTTACCAAAAAAATTAGAACCACTCTCATGTACTTGTTTACAATGTTTACGGGAAAGTAATAGGAAAGCCGAACAAGCATCAACAAAATGTCCAGAGGTCGGTAAACGCCCATATACAGGGGGTCGTTCGGTCCCTTCGTAGCACGATATCATCCCTCCTTTCTCCTTTTTCTCTTCCTTGCGGCCAGTAATAAGCGAGTGCTCTTCTCTAAGCAGCTCAGCAAGATGCAAGGAGATTGTACTTCTGTAAAACTTCTGACTCAGCGAGCTTTGTAAAATCTCCTGCCAAAGACGAACGGTTTCCCGTATATAATTAAACGACACTAGCGAAGAACTGTAGGGACAAATACCTATACGTCACCAGACGTTTGGTCTTCTTCGAGGTACGATCTTCTTCGCGTCTTTTCGTTCCCCCCTCGTTTCGAAGAGAACACGCAAGATAGATAGGGGGACGGGAAAGGATGGGAGAAGATACATTTTCATGAAAATAAATTTGTTTTTGCTATTTTTCCAAGGATTGAAAAGTCGCCCCGTGGGGAGAGGCTTTCGGACCATGAATTGGATCCCGACCAACTTTGATCCTCTCAGACTCGTCCCGAGCTCCCTTCAGAAATCATGCCCACCATGAAAAGAAACGCCCAGGCCAAACCACTCTTTCCCTTACCAACGTCATTTATTAATTCCCTTCCGACAACTTCTGCTCCTCCCTTTTTCTTACTTACTTACCTTACCTCTCTCTATCACGTTCTTTATGTTTGTCCTTCCCTTGATCACTAGCTGTTGCCTTCTCGGCCGAGCACGAAGACTTTTATTAATTTAGTTAATAGATCGACCATCCCGTAAAGCCAGACTTTTGTTCTTCATTGTCTTCGTTAGCAGATGAAGGCAGGATTATAGCAGCGGGGGTAAACAATGCCCTTGGTCTTCAATTTACGGAGGCTTATAGGGCCTCCTCTTTTAGATATTGTCCATAATGGATGCTGGAAGTTCGATGCTTTTGGATATGTTAGCAAAGTTGAAATTCAATTTGCTGTTTAATAGGAATATATGGGCTGGCCTTTAGAAGTTTGATATATTTGAGGCAAAAGTTTTTGTAACAGTTTTGTCATATTTCTTTCTTCTTTACGATATATTTGTCGAAGGTGTTTGAGAGGAATGGTTTGAAAAATCCCTGTATGGATGATTTTTTAGTTGTTTGAGTGTTTGAATCGATGGATTCAGAGAAACCAGAAGGGACTCTGATAACTCTGTTTGCATTACAGTCCTGATATTTGTCCACGTCGACGGAAAAGTGACCCAAAAATTATCACTTATTATCAATCTCTTTTTGGTCGCTATTAGTTCGTATTAAAAACGCATGGTGTAGAAATGATAATTGAAATTCATTCGACACAACTATCAACAAAGGTGGTTACTGCCTTTTTCTCTATAAATTCCTTACGAGAAGGAGGAATACGCAGAAACGTAGAGAAAACCTTGTCTCTTTCAGGTTCCTGTCCCCGGTACTTTTCATACTCCTTTCGTATTCCTGCGGCTGTTCCTGATACCTTTAACGTTTATTCAGTTTCGAACTCGATTCGAAGTTTCGCCACGGAACGTCTCGGCCAGTTTGCAATTCGAAAAATAATATCCCATGCAAACCGACGGATATTACCGCGGACATCAAGTTTGTCAGATTGTCGAGGAAAGTTTGGTCCCCGGAGCATCTCCTGTAACCAGATCTGCCGACTTCTATAAATAATTCTTATTTGGATTTATGGACGTTATGTACGCACGAAGTTTTGAGATCGACTTCTCGCCAGGCCCTTCTCGAGAACTCGTGGCGACGTGATACGCTTTTCCTGAAGTATAACCAGGTATTGGTACATATGTGCCACGTGTTATCATTTTTTTCACTTACACGAAGTTGATTTGAAAGTTGCAGGAAATCGAAAACGTTCAGGTTATTATTACCTTTGGAATATATGTGTAGTGTCGATTTAGTGGTGAGCAAATTATTAACTACTTTAAGTAGGTTTTTATGTTTGCTTCGCATTTTTAACTGCGTATGAATATAATCAAAAATATCTAAAATGAGTTCTGTTGTGGGAAATATTTTACTACACTATTATTATTATTTAATATCGAAAGCATCTGTCTTATGTGAATTGACATTAAAATTGAATATAACATTAAATTGAAAACCAGTTTACCATTTGGAAAAATAATAATGCCCTAAATTAATAATTAAAGACTATGAATCCTCAAATTTCAACATTCAGATATCATTAAGCATGTATTCCTGATACGAGTATTCCTTTCATTGCGGTGGAAACGAGAAAATCCCGGGGAATCATACCTCTACTGGTTTCATCCTGAAGAGGAACAACAAAAATATAAAGAAAGAAACACGTGGGCATCGCGTAAGAGGATAATAACTTGTTTCGTTCGTTCCACTTGACGGGGTGGGAAAATCCTAGCGCGAATATATTTTTTCTACCTGCCAGTAGCAGAGGGAGAGTATAGGTAGGCGAAAGGGGGCACCATTCGTGAAAAACCAAGGCAGCCAGCTTGAAAACGAGTAGCCCAGAAGATTGAATCATACTCGGTCAGGCGATGCTGTTCTGCATTATCCTCGACGTTCCTCCGCGCGGAAATAAAGCTGACAAGGAGCTGGAAAGAAAGGCTCGACGGGTGGGCGGGGGTGGTGAAAAGCTCGAAGGAAAGTCGTCGAGGTGGTAACCGAAGCGTACCGAAAGAAAGCCTCTTCCAACCCCTTTTTTTCGTTAAAAGATTCGCCAGAATTAAAACGTCACGACGTTTCGTTTCGTTTCGTTTCGTTTCCGTTGGCGAGGATCCGTCATACCCCACGAACAAACCTGGAAGCCTCTCAACAAAGAGTGAACGAAACGGTATCGCGAACCTCGTAGGTTTTTCACGAGGTTCTCAACATTGGTACCGTGCTACTCGACGAGACGGCTAGAGAGGCTAGCCTGCACGAAATCAATTGACCGCTTGAGTCCATTCAAGTGGCCAGCCCTACTCCAGGAAGTTAGGGGATGCAAGAAGGAATCGCGACTGGGGCAAGGGTTTTTTGAAAGAAACTAGACTTAAAAGCAGGAATTTAATGTAGGAAAAGTGAAAAACGTTTTGCAATATAATTATAATTACGTCGTGCATTATTATTATTTAATATGTTATACGGAGGGATATTGTTCGTTCGATGAATGGAGAAATTTATGTAATTTATTATAATTCCATTCCTTAAGTTGTACCTTTTGTTTTTGTAAAACAAGCAAGTTAATATTTAATTTACAACAGTTCCTTTAGAAATTGTACGATATGAATACTGTGTACTGTGTGGAGCAGAGGATTATATGAATTCCTAATTTATGAAATCTTAATATTATATCGGAGGCACCATAGAAACGGTATTTATTAATTGATTATCGATTTGACTAATCGCTTTATCTATCTTGATATTTTTTCGAAAAAAGGAAAATCAAAATCACGTCCAAGATTATTATAGCGCCGAGAAATCAGAACCGCTAACGGCGTCATTCCAACTAAACGACTTCTGAGGAAGTGCCTGCCAGTGACCAATTCATTTCGACCAAACTCCTTCAATTTCCTAACAAGAAATTAGTCTTCAATCTTCGAATTCTCATAGTGCGTACCCACCTTTCCATTCTCCTCGTGGATTCAGGCGAGAGGAAACAACCCATCCCTTGCGAAATTCCGTCTAATTAATTTTCCCAGTCAGCGCCAGCCAATTTGAGTCGACGACGAACGGGCGTGGTCGTTTCATCGCGACTGTTTTCAGGATTTCCAACGTCGCCAGGTTAAACGCGAGAAGAGATAGGAGAATTCTAGAAAACGAAAGAGGATCCCGTAACAGACACGCCACCTCAGTAAACACAAATGTATTCAAACCTAACCTGTGCACACACTACCGCCCTTTCGTCCATCATTTAAATTCAATCTTATCCAACTGTGCAAGTCTTCCCTTCCACGTTCTATGGTTAACCATATAGCTACGTGAACGCCAAGTGGGTCGTCTTTAGTATTCACCAATTTTGGCGCCAGCAGGCCCTGCCCCTTATTCCATGAATTGAACATGGTCAGAAAATAGAGGCAAAACGATAGTGTGGGATTGGAAATACAGAAATGTACTGCGTGACTGTTTAGAATGATTCCGGGGTGTGAAAGATATGTATTTGGAGCTGAGTACTTGAGAAGATCGTGTGAACGGAGGGCGCAGCGGCCCAAGGATTCGGGTGTTGCCAAGGAATGTCTGTAGTGTGTATCCTAAATGAGTGCGAGCAAATGAGCAAAATGAGAAGGTAACTAAGAGTCAAAGAATATATTAAGTGGATGATGCGTGCGCGAGGAAGAGTTGAAGAGAGTATCGAAGAGAGTAGAGCAGAATAGTTTGGCGAGACGTGTTGAGAGTATTGTGAGTATTGTCGACGTTTTATATTAATAAAGTTAGTTAATAATCAAAGGAGACTGAAGTCTTATTACCCTACCTGCCCTCTATTCCAAACTACGTGAAGTTTACTGAAAATAACTTGTGCAATAGTGTTTCAGGCATTCAAACAAAAGTCGAGTCGAGTGTTTGAACAGCTGCACGAAAAGGTGATCTCAATAAAATGTCTAACATAGTCCAGGTGTCATTGGTATACGGTGGAACGATTACCTGGCCCAATTACGACACGGGCAGACTAAAAACATTTACATCTGCAGAGGAATGACTGAAACTGAATTCCTCCCAAAAATTAAATGCCTCTTTTTATAACTAACTTTAAATTGTAAAGATACGATTGCAAATATGATATCAGTAAATTCCACATCCACAGACAAACTTGACCGCGGATAATCACGACTCGGTTAATCCAGGTACCACTGTACGTATTTCTAACTTTTTGCACCCCGTGTATCCAGCACGAGGCGCGACAAGCATCGCGGAAGGTGTCGGCCTGCGCCTTCGACCGATCTAGGAGAGGTCGAGTATGCAAATGAGGTGCAAGGAAGGTGCATTGATATGCAGGTGAGGCGCCTCCGACGGGCGTCGAGGCGACTGTGAATGCTCGTTGCATTTCGCAAGAGAATGAGAACCATTAACGCGCTTCCTGGCCCTCGTCTCCTTCGCTCTCTCTATGCCTCCTCTCGTTCACCTAGCAGGCGCCGTGCATTACCGCTACGTGTCGTGCGCCACGCTTTGATTGACTAATAGCTGTTTCCTCCGAATTGCTGTCACTTGTCTCGGTGCGTCGATCGTTTGGATTTATCCGAGGAACGTTTCGAGACGTTCACGTCAGTTGCTGGGGTTCTGGGCACCCGTACGGGTCTACGGGGATCATTTTTGAGTCCTCAGAATCACGTGGAAAGAACTGTGAACTGTTGAACTGTATTCGTCGGAACGGTGATTCGGTGTTACGAACTTAGTATTCTGTTGCGTTTTCTTTGCTCAGGTTCGAAGAACGAACGATTCCTTCAGCAATGGGAATGTAAGAAGCACCCGCGACGTTATTGACCGTCATTGCGATTTATCACGAGCTCCAAGGTACGACGGGAAACGATTCGTTCCCCGGAACACCGGTTCAATAGGAGTTCCGTTCCTCGTTCCGTCGACACTTATCGCGAAGCGTATTAGTATCCGCGCAAAAAACGCGCAAAAACAACTTGGGGCAAACGCCAATCACGGTTCTGTGTGTCTTTTTATCCTGGGTTTTTTCTGCTTGTCTTTGTCTTTTTTGGTGAACGTGTAACGCGGGGACAATAGCGGCGAAAGGATACACGAAGTAAGATACGATAGGTGTTTGTTGAACGTTGGGGTAGGTATGGTGCGCTTGAGAAATGATTTGATTCGGCTGTTCCTGGATCCTGTTATTTAGTGAGAATCTGGGATTAAATGCGTATCATGTAGTTAGGACTCTTGTATCTAATATTGGGAGAAAAAGATGGATGGTACAAGTGTTTCTGTAGAAAAAATTGTAGTGTTTATAATGCCAGTTTTATTATTTATATTAGGTAGGAGTATCGCGGAAGTTTAATTTGAAAGTAAATTCGATTTATTTCTTTACTCGAATTTTAATTGCTCGCGCATGTAATCAATTTTAAATATAATAAAATAATATAGTCGTTGCCGAGTTTAAAAGCAACTGAGAATTGATATTTATAATAGAAATTTTCAATATTACAATATAGTAATTGGATCGAATTTTTTCTACTTATATTCACCATTTGTGTTATTACCACAATTGAACTAAAAATATTGTTGTATTGCACGCTGCAATCGATGCATTTCGAAATCTTGCACAACCGCCCATGATTAGCCTTTCAACGATGTAAACGTCTCCTATTTGCAACTGCTTCGGTAATGAAACAAGCATGATGCGTGAATGTAAGTTAACCGTAGCGAAATGGTTAATGATTACATTTCTCGCGTTTATTCTCCTATAAGCCATTCGCTTATGGCCCCCCGTTTCTGTTGGGCGTTGGAAACTTGTCGTCGAGCGTGGTTACGTATGATCGACGGCAATGACGTACGCTCTATAAATACACGTGCAACTCCTGTTTCATTAATCTTGAGCTTGTAATACTGTCTACAGGAATTTGATTTTAATCCCAGAACCATGACAAGGATATTCTTCTCGAACTCTTAATATGGACACCTTTATCACTTTTAAAATTATTTGATTCGAATTTCATTTACATATTTATAAATAGTTAATACATATTTGAATATCACATATTTTTAAGTAGTACATTATTCAGAAATGGCGAATCTAAATGGCTAAGTGTAATATAAATTATACAGAATTCAGTGAAATACTGAATTATCAAGAGTTGTCTAAAAACATTATTTACATATAAAGAATAAAATTTCAATTATTCGCAGGCCGCGTGTAAAATAAAATTCTTGTCCAAATTAAAAGTCCAAATAAACTAGCATTAATAACAATAATAATCTCGACAATGGTGTAAATTTCCCCCAATCTCAATTGAAAGGAGGACTTAGGACAATACTAGCGACCCTAGTTAATAACAAAAACAAAATAATATTAAACAAAAATTCAATGAAGCCTCAACCCTGTTTTCTCTTTCACCCGTTTTCCACATCAATTCCATAACGAAACAATAATTACCTGAACATTTAGTATCCAACATCTTCCTCGCAGACATCACCTTACAGGGTAACTTTACACAATCTCGTCCCCTCTCCCCCAGAGCTCGCCCCTATCAAAAGCAACCCCATCTCCAACCATAATTACCCTCCAAATCCCAACCAAAAGCCACACTGAACGCATCAATAACGTCCTCCTGGTAACCGATGCTCCTCGGACCACAGCAAGACATCGATACACAGGCCCCGCGGAAACAATTTCGCGGCGATATCCTGGCATTGTCAGATCGATCGCGAGCTCAGCTCCGTTCGTAATTTGAATACAAAGGTCCCGAAGCGACGATACGATCGATGCCGCAGAGATCCCGTTTCTAACGTTCCAATCAGAATCGTACGGAGCACGGAATTCCACTTGGTTTCCGGAAGGGCGCAGATTAAACCCGAACGAAATTTCCCGGTTAAACTGTTGTTCGCTTGTATAACGTACACACGTGTGCGTCGTTTGGGGAAAAGGGGACAGGAAACTCTGTCGAAGATTGATCGGTTTTCGATCGCACTTTGAAATATGTAATCAGAGATTTATCCTCCCGTTCTGATTCCTATCCTCGGCTGCGTAGTTGGTCCCCCACGTTGCTAGATATCGGTTGGTCGAAGGAAACTGTTCGTTCTGTGCTGTTTCGTTCTGTTACACTGGGTTCTGTTGATCTTACGGGCCACTGGTCGCCAATCATTTGGAGTTTTTAGCGTGCAGGATTTCGGGAACTCGGTTGGGATATTTTGGATGCTCGCTAGAATGAACTTCGAGAACGATGATAGTTCTGTGGAGGTCGAATGGGAGAATTTGAGTTAGGGTGAAATAGAAAGGGGTTGAAATATCAGGAAGTATGGAACGGTGAGGCGTAAGGGAGTTTTATGGGCGTAATTGATATGAAATGACCCGTGAGAAGGGAATTCAGTTTATTGTAGATGGGGGACGTGGAAAGTATTCTCTTGTGAAATTGATGGAACTGGTTTGTATTATTATTGTTGTTGTAGCCGATGCTGTGGTTAATTTTCTAGCGTATCAATGATTTCATCAACCTATTCTACTTCGTGCAATTATGATGCTATTTATGGGTAGAGATTTAATGTCTGTGTCACTTCCTCTTTGGGACAGGAAACGTGGTTTATGACTTCGAAGAGTTACTATCAACTATGCGCGCAATGTGAAACGGCATTCACAGGCGTTTCTACGTGTATGAATCCTGTGAAAAGAATTTCTGTGTCAGCTACTAGATTTCACCAAATGGATAAATAATTGCAACGATACAACAACATAAATGAAGACAAATTACATTGACCGACGACGATATAGTAACAAAAGAAGGAATTGGCATACAAAATCACGTCCCTGTAAAACAAGAGTCCGCACGAAGTTATTCAATCCAAGCTATCCTATTCATTCGAGCGAAATGGAAAAAGACTGCTTGAGAATCGTATTTTGCTTGCAAAACGACGCGAAGCATAATACCATAATCAGAGTATCAGCCATTCTATCCAGCCAGAGTTCTATCAGCGTAACACCAAAATGGGGCTTGATTCAAACGAGCATTTTGAGAACGGCATGACAGAAAATTACTGCTCGCTTATTTCCACCCAGTGGATGTAATAGCGCTATTTCGCGTCGTTTCGCCTGCACGCATGGAGATCGTAATTAAACAGAGTCGCGGCATAAATGCGCGTCTGATTAAGCGGTTGTCGCCTGAATCGGCACGTTAATTTGACATTCGTCGAACGCGTAGTCGCAAACGCTTCGTTTCTCTCTGCGACGATGCTCGTTGCTTCCGTGACGACGGTGTCCTACATCGAACGCAGTAATTACTTCATTGCCACCGATAATAATCCAAGTATCCCTGGTATCGATAGAAATAATCAATTACTTTTCTTTTATGTGACGAATTAGTTGACTGTGGATTGTACAGAATATACTGTGTAGAAATTGAAACTCACTGTGGTGGCGTAATGTAGAAAATATTAAATTTAGAAGAAGGCTATGTACAACAGGGATTCCTTTCGTATACGTGTATACATATATGGTATATTATTTTGCATATTTTTTATTTTCAGAAATTCTTACACAATTGAATTTTCTTCGTATATAATTTGCAAATGCTCCATAGAAAGAATCAATGTTATAATCTACGTGACTAAATGTACATGCCTCGATGCAAAATCTTGTCCAAATAATTGACTGAACTCTTTATGTTGCCATACCGAAACATGCTGAATTTCGAATACATATTATTTCTAGAAAACTCGTCCGTGTACTTACGAGACCGCTATGCAAAACGTATCTCGCTGTTGAATCTCGTACCATTGTTATGGCAGAAAATGAAAATTATTGACACCGGGCAGATCAAAATATTGCGAACGTCATTGAATTGCATTGCACAATATTTCCAATGATTCCACCATTTTCCATTCCCTGCTCACCCATAATTATCCTCTGCCTTTCGATTTTTCCCAATGGCAATCTCCGTGAAACCATACAGCGACGTTCCAATCTAACGAGACTCTTGTTCCCAAATTAATTGGCCTTCATCCGATCTATCGGTGGCAAACAATTTGCACGCCGCGTGAAACGACAGCCAATCACGCTTTTCGAATAATAGAACAGTCGAATGTCACAGCGTGCCGGATGACGCCACTCTTCCGCTCAGCCACTTTGCGAATTCACCGCGCAAATTCTGCCCCCGCGTCGATGATATAAGAGGAATCGCATTGTTTCGCACACGAAACGGCCATTTAAAGCTATCAAACGTGAACGATCGGTCGTTCTCTTTTCCTTTTTTCGTTCTCCCTTTCTCGCCCTCTCTCTCTCTATACATATATTTTTTTCTTTCTTTATTGTCACTGCAGTTGGGTAGTTCTGGAGCGACGATTATACGAAATTGCGAGGCGTTACGCAAACGCGCGATCGTTCTTGGTTCACGTAGGACGAACGAGCCTGCAGACTATTACCAAGTGGAGCCATTAATTAAACGCAATTTATCGAGGTTTTTTCATGGCTACGTGGAAGGGAAACTAATTCACGTGTGATGGGCTTACGCGCCCGTCGATAACTCGAGGTCGATTAATTAAAGTGTAATTACTGGAGAGAAATGATATCCCCGATGGTGATTTTTATACTACCACCACGAACGGCGGGATTACATCTTTCTTAATGAATTTCGTTCGGAATTGGATATTGATGCCCTGTAAATGCCGCAATAAAAGTGTACGATAACGATGGCCGGTTTCTGAATTGGTGAATGACAGAGTTTGAGTGAAACCAGAACACCTGTAATGGGTGATTCGAACAAGCTAATAGAATTTTCTTTTTGCTTCATTGTTCCTTAACATATGTGCGCCGCTCTGCGCTGCTGTCGAATTAATAGAATTCAATATTTTTAGGAAATATTTTACCGATTTTAATCAAAGAACAAGTATAGGTATTCTCTTTATGTAAATACATATTTTTTATGCGTCTACAAATTTCATAATAATCGTATGAAACGTAGTTACATATCTACAGCTGAAAATACATACGTTGTATACTGATACATGTATTGTACAATACATAGAATATTACGGAAGAGATATTCCCTTTGACAGAGAAGCTCGAGTCAAATCTCACGATTGATCCTATCCTTCGAAGCTGTGTTATCGCTCGGAGGAGGACCCAATCTACCACAGGGAATTCGAAATTCGTTTCTTATCCAATCACTCTGTCACATGCCGATCGGGGTTGCATCTATACATGCGGGCGAAACAGTTCGAAAATCAGGACCCGTACAATTGTACTGTGAAAGAGAGCCCAGTATTCTATCATTCCATTCTTCGTTCAAAATATATCGCCCAAGAGTATCATATTGCTCGCCCATTATTACATTCTTCAATTCATTAATTTGCGCAGGATGCCACGCTACAGAAATTCGAATTCAAAGTAACCGAATAATAGTCATTTTAAAAATTATTTGTACTTAAATTCAAGCCTTACGAAAATTGTTCAAATTCTCACCTCCATAATTATCAAGCTGTATTTTATATACCACTGTGAATTTCCGTGATGTATAGGTTCTATCAATCGGCTAATAGCACGTATGCGTTCGCATAATCGAATATCTCGCAGTAACTTAGCTTCAAATCGATCATACATTCTGTCGGGGATTTGTACCGATTAAGGTGTACATCGGGTGAACGAGCAACGATCCAGTCGAGGTTGTCGATAACCGTAGGTGAGCTCGTCGCGTTCCGTTCGTACGTGATCTATAAAATTGGAAAACAATGCGATTTCGCGGGTCGAGTCGTTCGTTTCGCGACGATGTTTGCACGTCAAACAAGCTCGGTACCATTTCGCAGCGGACAACACCGTATCGAGTACCATTATCGACGTGGCCTTCGTAAACAAGCCGCCCATTTTTTAACAGTCTCGACCCCGTGCAGAAGAGTTTAGCAGAGTGGGTCGATTTAATAAATCGCTCGAGAGGATCGAACAACCTTGCGAATATGACGCTTCTGGGAAGAACCAACCGGCGAACTTTTGGCTAAAAGTAAGCTGATTGATTTCTTTTGTGGTTAGTGGTGCGTAGATAGTAGTTATGGTGTTCTGATTTTAATTTTATGTTGATATGGGTGCAGTCGGGTGATAAAATGAAAATAAGTAAAATAAAGTATCAAGTACCTCCGTTAATTATTTTTTAAACGTTGTTGGGTTCATAGATATTTATGCTAGAGGCAGGAATACTCAATTCCTGTTGTCACAGTGAATATAAACATTTTTTATTTTTCAATTCACTTCATTTATAGGGTAACTTGAATAAGAACTTAAAATGGTTCCACCAGATTTTTCTTGTTATCAGAGTTACTATAACAATACCTACAGAAAAAATAATAATAAATAATTCCTAATGCAGTTTCCAACAAGTAACAACTTTACAAGTAATGAGTAATAATTCTTCTCGAAATTCAATGTCTCGATTCTCCGCACAAAGCAAATCAAATTTACCAACCAAATAGTACAATATACAGTGTTCTAAAAATTTTATCTGAAAGCGTCGTTTCATTCATCAAACATTTTTAAACCGAGAACAAGATGTTCAACAGGGTAACAAAAGAAGCAGGCATCTCTATCCAGCGTGTCAAGAAGCGATTCGCCTGAAATGACGCGTCACTTCAGTCGACTATAAAAGGCACTTCTCCTCTCCATTTCCCTCTCTTTGGTGCGAGGCACGCGGCTTTTCGCCATTCGTAAAACCGTGTGTTTGACATGCCAGATTTCAGGTATCCGTACGCGACAACCGCAGAATAATAATGTTCTCATGGAAGTGAGCTACGACGAAGACGTGTCTGTTCACGAGCTGGTGAACGCCCCAGCGATCTGCCAAATACGAGGCGTCGCGACACGCCACAATGTCGTCTACACATATTGAAAGGCTCTCGTTTCATGCATCGGTGAGATTTTCGAATGTCATCGAACGAGATGCATCGTTTGTACGTAAAAATTGCTTCTGCTTTCTGGCTACGAAACTGGTTTTTCGACACGATAAGAATGGAAAATTGATGAGAGATTGTTGTGCACGAGAGTTGTAAATTAATTGAAACGTTTTTAGAATTTCTGGGTATGCATAAAGAAATTCAGGGACTGTGATAGTGTGTACTTCTTTTGTAATATTAATTGGTTTTATGTTGGAGAAAGTTCTAAACCGAGATGAGAAATAAGAAGATCGTTAAGCATAATACATAATGTTCTTGTCGAATTTAATTGTATATTTATTTGAGTACTTGCATATCTGTATGCACACGTATAATAATGATTATCAAGCTATCATGCCAAAACTATACCCACTATATTCAGGGCAACCTAAACATGTAATAAAATCCAGTGCTCTTCAAGTCCCTTTAACTGCGAGTTTAAAACAGCAATACTTAAACAATAATTACTATCCTTTAAAGGATTGCAAATATCTCTGTCGTACCATGGACAAAAACTGTTAAACTCGCCGATTCTCCCAAAGTGCAAAATAAGTCGAACGACACCTAGGAAACAATCGTGTCCCCATCGAAGGACCCAGTAACGTCACAAGAGTCGAATCAAAAATCGTTTTACGAGGTCATAGTACACCAAGTGTGGGCGAGAGTGTACTCAAGGGAACTGGATTCTCGTTTTAACCATGTACTGGGCGAAGTTGGCGATCGAGGGGTCGGGTATTCGCGAGGAAACGCGAGGTGAAAACCAATCCCTGTATGGCTCGAAAAGGTCAAGAGTATCCAGTGCGTTTGTTGGCGCAAACGAGGCGCAAGGTCGTGGCGCGAAATTCAAAATGTGGCGAACTCTCGTCCCGTGAATGAGGTTTCTCTTGTAGTTGGTGACCGAGTTTCGAAGTGTCGCGATTATCGAAGCTGTGTGTCCTTCGTTTTTTCTTTCTTTTTTCTGTCGTTTTTTTGCGACTCTGCCAGCCGTTTCTTTGCTCCGCTGAATCGACCCGCTGCAATTCATCAGCTGGCACCGTCGAAAGAAAGAGAGAACGAAAACCCGTGAACCGTAAGGGCCGTGCCGGTTAAACGATCAACGAGGATATCCGCGAGCTATTTTTCACGGAAAATTTCCGAGCTCCACGGCGAATTTTATGTCACGCTGGAACAGTGAAATATGCCCCGATCGAACAGCGGGAATGATATTGGAAATGTTAGTACGAATTGGCGAAGCGGAGAATACTTTTGTGAAAGTGATGAATTCCGTGATAATCCTTAATTCGAACATTATCCTTTCTTATTGATACAAATATATAATAGGACAATGTAACCTTATGTCAGTCTTATTAATTGTTACACTAGAAATGGTACTTACTCAATGGGCATTTATTTCCAATGATTTTGAAATTAACCGGTATAATGAAATTTACTTTGAACCAGAAACTTTTGTCAGCCACCATGTACATTCGTCGATAACGAGACGAGCGCATATATTAATTATAAACCTAAACGTTTTCGTACGAGACAACCCCAAGTAGGCACATAATGAACCTCTTATCAGACCCATAAATCTGCACAACGAAAGCAGGTGGGACGCACGGGAACATCAAAACTAAAAACAAAAAAGAGAAAAAGAAAGAAGAAGGCTCTTTTCTGACGATAGACGGTTCTCCCTTCTTTCCTCGTCGATGGTATAATTAGTCGAGTTCTCGCGAGTGCTCTACAATGGCGGAGCAGAGTGAAGCGAAAGAACGCCTAATTAAAGGGCGGGCCAGGAAACCACGTGACCGGATAACCAGCAGATGCGCGTCAACTTATCTACGACGAGTTCAAGAAGCGTTTCTGTTCAAATACCGCGCTTCCCTCTCTGCTCCTTTGATCCGCTGCCCAGCCCCGACTACGATAAGCCCCTACTTCAGTTGCACAGCAACACCGACGAAGCGGCGTCATTTCGATTCGAAATACGTGCATGCATACGTAGTTCCCGACGGGAACGGTGCCAAGGTTTCCGGTGTCACGGATTTCAATTAAAACGTCACTGAAACGGAAAAATGTTGATACCTCGGGGCGTTTAGCCGGATGGCAATTACGGGGAAACCGGCGGAGGGGTTGAGCACCGGCGGCAGAAATGAAAACGTGTTTCACGCGACATATTTTCGTCGCCCTCAGATCCGAACAGAAAATTATGTTTTTGCAAATTCGCCCGTTCGCTCGGCCCTCGTTAAACAGTGCAGTTCAATCGTAGAGCGGGAGACTGGTTGAATTAACGACTTTTTTTGCTCGCTCTTTTTCGTTGGGAGCTTGATGGAACGCGGGAGCGGATCGGTGAAATACGTGACGCGTGCAGAATGGTTTGGCGAACTGGTCCTGGTTTTTCTGCAATGTTAAATGAACTGGGTCTTGCATTTTGTGACACCGGTAGATATCTTTTTTTATCTGGATAGGATGATAGTATTTGGTGTTTTTTATTTGATTGATCGAATGAAGTTTGTCAGCGGTATTCTTGAATTATTATTTGCTTTATTGCGAGGATTATTTTAGTTCCAATAGTGTACGTAATCTTTCTTGGAGTATGTAAATTTGAGGAATTTATTGTAGCTCCATTTTCAATGTAAAATGATTGCTTTTGGGCATCCGTGCGATAAAGGGATATATTACTAACGTTTGCGATTTATCGAGCCACGTGTTTCGGTATTCTTGATATTTATACAGTGCACTATTTCATCCCCTGTATTCTGCGTTAGATACCAATGAAGACCAATATTTACAAGGATATTTATTGCCGAGTATTGCTTACATCTGAGTTGAAACATCCATAAACCAAATACGTAAATACAATACCTCACGTTCACTTTCCATATCGAAACACCCAGAACGTACAATTATCTGTTACACTAAACTCGAACCATCTCCAAAATTTCATCATACCCTTTCCGCCACACCGTTCAAAGACCGCACCTGCACAAGAAGAATGAGCACATCCGTAATTCCCCATTATCACCGTTTTCCCTTTCGTAAATCATTTCACTGTTCCAAACTTCTGGCAGAACTTTTAATTCGCTCCAGCGTGGACGCTGTTAACAACCACCTTCATCTCCACAAGAATGTTTATCGCCGACCGCACAAAAATCCTTTGCCTTATTAAATTAAGGTACCTACCGTTAACGACCCTCCCCCTCCCTCAAACCCTTCGACGCTAGCCCAGGTCGCATGGATCTCCGTTCCCGCGGTCGTACGTATTCGTAATAGCATCTTCCTCCACCCATATCCTCTCTGTCCGCGTTAGTCGCGCAGCTGCTTCGAAAAGGAGCCGCTGGCATACACGGTCGTAGCGCATACTTGACCTTTCGTACGCATCCGTATACGCGGGCTGGATAATTTGTAACGCTGTTTTGCCGACCGGCCCCGGCAAAAAGCAACCCCGAGAAGGGCGAGCACCTTTTCCCTTCTTTCGACTGGCTTCTCGGCTACGGAAAGAGCGAGCCGGCTTGTTTGCTTGATGGTAGGCTGCAGCATTATCGTTGTCCATCGTTTGAGTTTGAGTTTTAAGTCGTTCTTGGGTGAGATCGCGGGGGTTGGATCGTTGATCTTGAGCTTTGGTCGAATTTTTTAGATCGATCGAGTTAGATTATGTTTAATGACGTTTCGTTCTTTTGTGGAATTGGAAAAAGTATCGTAGATAAGAAATTTGTCAAGACTCGAAATGATCGAATGGTATAGTTTAAAGGAATATAGTTTATTCGCCAGTTGCTGTTTAATATTCCATTATTTTATTTAATTTGCACAATGACGGTTTCAAAATTATTGACTTTTGTTTAGCTCGAATACAGTGGTTTGAATGCTACATTAAGAATGAAGAAAGATTATTCCTACATCGGTTTTCAGTTAGATTGAAACTTTTCGTATAAGGGTTAATAATGTTGGAACATTCTGTGAAGTATTTGAAACTGAACAGTTTTGTCGATAGTCTGAGAGACTGTTATTGGCTTTGATGTTGATTGCATTAGAAAGCCAACCGGTATTTATACAGTAGAAGATTTGCTTTATTCATGGAGCACGGAAGAACCTGCAAGAGGGGTAATGTTAATAGTTAATAGTTAAGGTATATAACTCAGTCATGAATGGAAACGAAAATTATTTTCGAGAACAATGCAGCACATATGTAGATGGGATGTTAAAGGCAAATTATATGAATTATACGAAAATGTCTAATTTAATACACCGTGTTTTCTTTTATTTTACAATACTGATAAACAAACGTGACCTCTTATCCAAACTTGTGTCTTTTATAACATAGTCGTGTATTTTTCTTTTTGCCCCGCTATTTAGAAATAAACTTAATTGTCAAATGTATTGAAATTCATTAAACTAATTGTCCCTTAACAAACCTCGAAAGAATACAGTAAATTTCAAAATCATTAACCGCAACAAAATCAATTCGTGGCAGCCCATTTTCGTCGGCAAACCGTATTTCTGTGAACGTAGAGGGGAACATATACTTCCGTGTCGTGGACAGAGCTGGGTATAGCTTCGTCTCCTTTGCGTGTCTTCCTAACAAGGACCTCGATTTCTACAAAATTTTATTTCCAAAGTTCACCGGGATGCTCTGTTTCCGCCGTGACACGCCAACCTTCACACTCTCTCGTCATGCAACTCGCCCATTCAGCTTTTTCTTCAAGAAGCTATTCACGTGTCCTCGCTCTATAGAGATTTTCCATGAAATTCGTTTCGAACGAGCACACCTTCTGCCTTTAATTCGCGGACGGTAAAGTGAAGCTAAAGTGGCATTAAAATTGAATTCAACGAACAGCGCTCGTTTTACTCTATTGACGAAAAGAATTGTGCTTTTTATCTTTGTGAAAGACAGATCGGTTAGAGCAAAAGCTAATTGGATTTACTGGTTTATAATCAAAGCCTTGAAGCTTTAAGGAAAACTCGGTTAATTAATTATTTTATGTCTTCTTTTTTCAGGTAATGTCCGCAGAATTTGCCACATCATTTCAAGTTCACTTGCATAGGTTTGGAACAATGCTATACACGTTTGGAAAATGTGAGTCAGTCTTTTGTAGATAATATATATATAATAAAAATCCTGCAAGGATCTACGTATCTGTAATTGCCAGTAGTATATGTGTCGTAACATTGGAACCCTGGACATGTGATTATAGATTTACGGTCCCTGTCACTGGGCTAATACTTTCGAACTGCTTATTATTTCGATTCGTACAACAATGCTTTAACATAAATGTGAGTGGAACAACATAATAATTATAGATTGGATCAAACTATTATTGAAAAAAATTTCAACACCACGTACATACTTTCAATAATACATAAAATCCAAATCTCAATTCCAGCTTTGTGTATCTTCTATATCACATCAATTTACAAATATATACTTTCTTAACTTTCCAATTCATGCAGAAAGAACTATTCGCAGTAATTATTGAAACGCACCTTTCACTGCTAATTACTTAAGAAAGAAAAACCGTAAAATATTAAAGCAGGCCAGCATCGTTGCAAACATTTTGGAATTTTTCCATTACCATCAGAATGCCATAAAAATCAGCATACGTATAATTGTCCGACTTATGCTCCCATAACGTTTCACGCGACAGCAAAGCTCTGGCAAACAAAAAATTAACTTCCACTCTGCTCCCTTGCTCCAAGCAAATCAACCGAGTGACCCGTGTTCCCTGCGACTCGACAATCCTGCGAGGCTGACCGCAAGACGATATTGAAATTATGTGCGCAATGCCCAAGGCGGCACGGCACAAAAGGCCCTCGACTGTTGGGGCATAAATCGGTCGGTCGAAATTCCTCCAGACTGCTTCAGGCGGCGATACACACCTCGAAGTTGTGGAAAGCGCCAAAGGATTGCGACTGCCATCGAGCACGAGATGCTGAATGGTAGTAGAGGCTTGGACGAATCGAGATTACGAATTTATGGCACTGTTTTTTTTAACCCGTTCACAGTCTGCCCTTTATTCTTCCGACTGGAGCTGCTAGTCGCAAGTAATAAATTCTGGAAAGAGCGTTGGAAAAATTAACAAAAGGATACCAGGAGGGTTGTAATAAATAGCGGGTCGATATGAAAGATTTGGTTTTTATAGTAGTATTGTTTTAATAGTTTGGTATTAATACAGGAGGAAGAATTTAATTTTAATGACGCATTGTTATTAGATCTGCAGGTGAAAGTTAATTCTCTTATCCATTCTTATCCATTTCGTCGCTTTGGAACTGCCTTTAGATATTTCGTAATCTAACTATTGTTAGGCGGACATCTAGTCTTATGAATGCACAAAAGTTCGTTTCCAAAGACCCCGTTAATTTTCTCATAAACAAATGGCAAAGACAGGTAGACAATAGCGTTCGACACGTTAGGTTTATACGTTGCTTGTACTCAAATTGCAGTTTGAGGGTGCCATTTGGCGAAGCAGATGCGGAAGATCCCGATCGACATCTGCTGACCGCCACTCCAAAGGGATAGAACAATGAAACGTACTCTCCAATTGTAATTCTTTTCTCGACTGACCTAATGGCGGAGAAAATGGAGACCCTTGAGCAGTGAATGGCTGCGTTCGCAATTCACGCCTAGGTATCCCACCTATTCTTGACGCCCATTGTAAAACGACCACGTGATGCATGGGTGTCAGTAATTTTGTTCTTCAATGTTCGAGTGCTTGTTGATCTGTGGGGTGGCGTTAGTTTTGCAGTAGTTGTAGATCGCTCTTTACATCCTTTATATATGTTTCTTTTATGTACCTCTGGTTTCAATTGAGCCTTCTCACGTGAGAAATGACTCGATTATGGAGGACCCACTTTAGGTAAATATGCTGTTTGACGAATCTATTGTTGAACACCGAATGAAGTGTTCCTTGTTACCTTTGTTATATAATTCTTTGTTGACGTGTTTTCGGCTAGCAGGAGAAGGTGTAAAGTTTCAGTTCCTCGAGATCCTTGTAAATATTGCAACGCTTTACCATATACAAGTTTGTCATAGTAAAATTTGGATAGGATATGCAGATACCTTTCACTTAATGGAAGGAATTATTTTATGTTGATTTGTAATTGAGCGAATCTTCTGCAAATAGCATTAAATTAAATTTACAAGGGTATTTTAAGATCCAAAATCAGACACAATATCTGTTATAAAATTTTGCCCGGTTCACCAAAGTCGATAGAGAAAATTGACGCACGTATGTGTGCAAATCAGTACCTTCTAAAAAAATTAATTAACTTGACCAAAACACGTTGCCCCTCGTAGTGCTAGTTCCCAATCGACCTAATTTAAAGATCGAAAGCGTTATGTGGGCCGTACACGGTTTTAGACGCGCAGAAACGAATCTGGTTCCACCATTTGCACGGCGTTTGCGGGGAATATTTCCAGAGGTATCTGCTGACCGTGCGATAATCCATGAACAATTACCCTGGTTCACGTTCGTGGCCGCGATAAGTCGCGGAGAGTAAATGCGCTCGATATAAAGTGAAATAAGACAGAGGGATTTTGATAGACTATCTCGTTGCCCGTTGATTTATAAACGTACGCCTCTGGTTCACGGTTGAAATTAGTTATTCCCTCTTTCTGTCGACTGCCGCCGGTGAAATATGAACAGAAAATGAAGCCGGTTTTAGTAGACATTATGTCGTACGTTTGGCGCCAACGTGTAATCGTGCGAGGCGATCAACGCGATTTCGAACAATTTGTGGCCCGATATTTGTTTAGGCTGTAATTGATAAGAATATTCTATCGATTGAAATTGAGTATTAATCAAAGTAGCAGTGAATTAAAAATTCAGTATGATTTATTGATTTATACTGCGTCACCTTGCACCTGTATAACCTCGATCAACCGAGTCGTGATTATCGGTACTCTAGATTATCCGGGCTGTTGAATTTCCTAATAATATATTTAGAATATTTCGTATCTTCGTATTCTGGTAGTGTTATTTTCAGTTAAGCTTTTCATAGTTTTTAATCAAATCCCTTTTAATTTTGACGGAAACAATTATATTAAATTGCAAGGACACCCTGTACCTATGTCTCGGTAGGGATTTAAATTTATTAATATCCATTTCAATATATTAAGTGCTATTTATCAGTCGGGATATTTGGTTAATAATTCTCTTATCTAACAAATATTTGTACTCGCCCACGCTAATATTTCGAACATGGATAATTCGCATGTTACACGTGCAAGCTTTATAAGTGCATTACACACTGAATATAGATATACTTTATATTAAATTCAACTACATTTCCTGCGGGACGGCGTGGCATTCGCAAATTATAAATGACCATGAAGGTGAAATGGTTGCGTCGTTTCTGGTCAGTAATTTGACGTCGAGCATAGTTAAATATTTCAAAGTGTACTCGCGTATTTTCCCTCGCGTAAATGTACTATATTAATTTGAATTCCATTATAACGTTTCCTACCGCCATTAAAATTCTTCGAAAAAATTCATCAATCCTAAATCCTTGAAATTAAAAAAGCTTTACGCCGTCATTATTAAAAATTACGTTCACAATTAATGCAGAAAATTCCTCGTTATTTTCTTGCTCATGTTATCCAAATTGAAGTGCACAGCTAAATTTCAATATTGTATTCACTTTGAAACATTTTCTGATACATTCGACTGGTCCAACCAAGAATAGATACCAGCTTATTCCTTCCGTTTCGGAACTTTACATGAAGCCAGGCTGGTCCAAGAAAGCCCAGCGAAACCATAGACTCCTACGTCACCGGAGAACCGAATCCATATTGAATTCAAAGGAAGCCGGGCTGGTTCGAGTCCGCGTGTGGTATAGAGTTACTCTGTAGACTACGATATCGCAGCACGACGATAATAAAAGCTGTATGAATTATTCATAGTTTTCCAGCGTGGCGGAAGGAGAGTGTCGCGGTTGCTCGCGAAGTAGAGGACTGCGTTCAAAAATTCATAAACCGATCCCAGCATGTTTGGGAATCTGTTCTTGAATCGTCCAAATTTTTGCATTCCACCGAGGAGCAATCCCACCTGGCAGGTCTCGCATGGTGGAAATATGTATTTTTACTAAAATATCTTCTGAAACTGTCTAACGTTTCTTTTAGCTATATTCACGTTTAAGTTTGTTTGCTTTTGAGTGACAATAATATAGCGAGGCTTTGGTAACTGTATTCGTCAATTCGTAGAAAAGAGTTTTGTTGAGCGTTTGTTTAAGCTTTGTATAGTATCTGATAAAAATAGGTAAAGTTAATGGTGTAAAATAGGAAGTACATAAGTATTGGCATTACAATTTCACGATTACCCAACAATAAATATAACACGTTGCAATCGCATCCCGTATAACGAATTCTCCTATTAAAACAAAACGCAGACAATAATAACGAAACGAAAGAATCTTTGCTCCAACAATGCACAACAGCTTGATCCTCGCTCGATCCCCGTTGTGTTCCCCGAGCGTTAGAGAGCATCAAGTCTCACTTGTTCGCGAATCGACGGATATGTTCGTCCCGGACGCTGCTTACTCACGTCGTTACACGCCGCCGCTGTCACGAGGATTCCCGTCTGTTTGCTTTATCCGTGACCCTGGTGGCAGGCCAACAAGACCCCAGGGCCGGCGTACAAGACAGCGACGATTCTGCGGACTTCGATTCGCCCAGTCATTACAACTATTACAACGGGACCTTTAATTTGACCCCTCGAGAGGATTAACGACTTCATCTTGCCTGACGGGCGAACACTCTGTCGCCGTGCACGTCGTCCATCAACGCGATTGTTCCTTCGTTTCGTGGCTTTCTGCTGTCACGCGGTGTACAACTGCTCTCGTGGCCCGTGGTTCCGCGTGCCTGAGAATCCCCGAGCGATTTATCGAACCGCGTGATTTATCTTAAATAATACCGCCAACGTGGAAATATGTCTATACATCTTTGTTTTCCTTTTTTCCTTTGCGGGGCGATGCGTTGCGCGGTTTGGGTATAATAATTCAGGCTTTTGCAGAACTAGAAACGTCGTGCCGATAACTTGTTGCAGAGGTATGGCTTGGTTTTCAAAGTGTTGCAAATTATGGACGACGGCGAGGATAGGTAGGCGTGTTTGCATTGAAGATTTGGGGAACGCATCTGCTTTTCAGGCTAAGAGGTTTTTTTGTATTTATGATTGGTGAGTTGCAGGTATAGGGCCTCGAGTGTTACTGAAAAATTGGCAAATAAGAATTAAGACTTTTCATTGATATATTGTATTTTAGGACTCCTAATGTCTAAATCTTTTTTGAAAGGTACTGTATGTATTATAGTTTTGTGCGAACCTACCTGAGAGGGCGATTAATGTAGTGTAAACATTCGCAGCTGTCGAACCACGTGAACACGTGTAGGAGGAGATTGTGTACGAATTATTGGACGAGGGTTGTAGAACCTAACGCGTGTCAGTGTATGTTCGAGGGTGAATATTCTTGAGGGTGGTCAGGGTGGCCTACAAATGGTTACTCGTAGAAGGAACTATATTATCCTCGTTAACTTTCTATATAAAGATCTTTGACCATCGAAAATATTCTCTATGTTTAAATTAATACGCTCTTTATTAATATGAAAAATATATATGTATAATTTCAACGAATTCTTTTTTTATTTCTGACCGTTCCTGAAATAACTAATTGTTAACGAATTCTTTGCTACCAAAATATTCGCAAGACCTCTACAAACTCCAGTGCGTAATTTACTCGTAAGTTAAAATCACAGCAAGGGGAAGAAAATAGATCTGCTAAAGGAATAGATCTATACTAAAGGAATAGAACGAATCTTAACAAATCTTACAAAGGACAAATTACATTGCACTCCAAGAATTCCAACAGTAAAGCCATAGGTAGTTCTTTTATACGAGCGTACTCTTACGTTAATTAGAAAGAGCGTAACTTACCTTCACTCGAAGTGGAGAAGCGACCATCAGAAACGGTACTCGACCAGTGCCTACCGTTCGAGCAGTAAAATAATAAAAGGGAAAAGTACACCACTCGACTAAAGAAAGAATAAAATAACAACGCAACCGTTGCAGTATTTCGAACCGATAAATCATGCCTTTCGATATAAACGTAACGTGGTCGATTTATACCGAGGTGACGTAGCTCGAGTTCGCTTTAAAGAATTGCTCGCCCTTAATTCCCGCCGACATTTAACGGAACGCACTTAATTTTTCGTAATGGCCAATCGTGGTTATTTATGTGCGCATTTATGTACGAATAGCACCGAGGAGAAGTCATAAACGAGCGTTGTCGTCGTGCAGCTTGGTACGAAAATTTCCCCCTCTTTCACCCTTCCACCCCGCTGTTCACCCCCTGCTGGTCGATAGTTAATGCAAATGCGGCTGAACAAATAATGCCGGCCTGTTATCGAGGGGCGTATCCACAACCCCCGGGGAATAATTAACTATTTATATTATATTATATTAATTAACTATTTCGGGTGTGTACTCTGACAATAAGTCAGAGTCGAGGCGAAATTGGTAATATCTGTAAAAGTTTAATGCTGTGCACTGCGACACCATTTAACGTTCCACGTCGATAACAAAGTACAAATATATGTGCATCTTATATGTTTCGAAATTTATTGCAATGCACCCCCGACAATTTCATCCCTGTCACATTGTCGGTATAATCGGTCATGAAACTTCTTTCAGTGATACTTATTTAGCAATCTGCGTGAAATTTCATTAAAAAGGACGGTAGCAGAAGGCGTTGACCGTGGTAAAAGCAAGATTCGAAATCAGAGGCGCCATTTGGTAACCGAAGAACGGTACTCCTGCACGAGGTTCAAGGGTCACCGGTAAATGGCATTAAGCCAGGCCAGAAAAACAGGCCGAATGTGTAATTATCGGGATCGAGGCTACGTTGCCGTGTAATGAATGCCGAGCCGATCGCGCGGCACCACAAGCGTAACTTTCGCGATTTGTCACGCGATCGAGAATTTCAACAGTATGCGAAACCAGGTACAACACCTTCGTCTGCTGTTGCTGAAACGAATGTACGGATTTTATGTGGATCCAGATTGTTCTTGAAACAGTTTCGCAACTAAAATGAATATTCTGACTGTGTACCGTTAGCCGTGTGAAATGTTCATTTATTATTTGTCATTAGTACTCGGATTCGATCTTTCAATCATTTTTTAAATTATAGGGGAACACAGTTTTGAGTATAAAATTATTTTTCTTATCTTTATATGTTGATTAGAGAAGAATCTATCGTACATTCGCCTCTAGTTCTTCTTCGGTAGTATCTCTCATTCACGAAGCTGCCGTTCAATCCCAGTAATAAATTGTTCCTTGCAGTTTGTCGAGATTGAGTCGCGTGTTCATCGATTAGAATCGATTGCGCATGGAAACGTGACGACTACGGAGAAAGCTTCTGTAAACGTTTTATCCCCGCATGATATTTATGAAAATTTACACTTACCAAGACATCTCGAAAGTATTTATCTCTCAAATGAATTCCTCCAATCAAAAGCAGTTAAATAATCTGCACAAATTAACTTAATATTCATCCACGAACCATTAATATTTAATTCGAATTTCCCCACGAGCACGCGCTATATAATAAATAAACAAAAAGATAGAGCAAGTTCATAATCAATTCTTACATCGATTTCTTTTCACGTCTAAATCAAACACGCGACAGAAACCAGTGTTTCAAACGCTAATCACGTTTCTCACTCGACGAAACTCAAAGAAACACAAGGTGGGCGCTTTGATCAGCAGGAAATGACCACAGAAGCTTGCACGAAGGCGGCGAAAATTTCTCACAGAATAATCCGCTTTCAAGTTGGCCGGCAGCCTAGGTGTCGAGATATTCCCATCGGTGGTTTCTGGTCCCGTGGCCAATTATTATCTCCCCCGGGCCGGATGCCAGGCGAAAGAAAACCACTTACGTGACACGCTAATAATAGGTCTTCGTGCACCGGATTACGCGAAGCTTTTGTTCATTAGCGTACCATTTCGTTTTAATTGACACCTCTGACCTCGGTGGCGTCGGCTCGTGGGCAAGTAATGGATATCCACGTCACTTTATGGACGCCGGCATCGGCGGTCCGCGCCAAAACCGATCAACCGGATGCGATTTTCCTTCCCAGGCCACCAACACCCCCCGCCCTTGGTTTGGTTGTTGTTTTTCGATTTTTTTATTTATTAGTTCCACAGGATAGACGTCAAAGGGTAAAGTGGTTCGTTTGGCGGCGATTAGAAGTCGCTGTTTAACGATAAAAGTCGATTTATTGAGGCTTTCGACTTTGATCTTTCACTGGAGGGGGAGAATGCCTTTTAAATAAACGATTGAGATGATTAATGGGCGAGTTTGTCTTTTAATTATGTATATCTTCTTTTCTGTATCTTTAGCTGATGATCATTCCAGGATTTCTTTAAATACATTGTAGTTGAACAGGCTGGTATATTTATAATTACGCACGTGGAGTAATTGATTTTTAATCTCGCGAAGAACGCTCGTAAGTAAAATAGTACTTATTAGTGGTACGGCTCAGGGGGGCCGCTCACGTTTTACGAATTAACGTCCGAATCTGAGAGGCATTAAACTTTTACGACCGCGAGTCGCACAAAATGACATAATTGCTGCACACTTTTATAACTCCGCTCTTGAACGCGCAATAAATCGGCCCACTATTTTTACCCATCGCCAGTTCCGTATTACGAGAAAACAGATTGGGCGGATTTAAACCGAGCAGCGACGAAAATACACGCCGCGCAGCGTTTGATAGCATTTCAGATAAAGTAAATGAGGCGTTGAAAAAAACAGCGTACAGGGGACCGTAGCCAATCAAGGTAGCTCTCCTTAAATGTACTGTGTAAATCATTTTTACACCACGCCGTTATCCGACGTGCAATTAAATAATGAAAATAATTAACGGAAAATATCGTTGCCTGCGAGAGATTGCAGATCGATCGACCTACGAAAAAATGAAGAAAAAATGAAGAAGGAGATCAGCCGTGTGGCGTCCTTCGCAAAATCTTGTCCCACCGCACCGGCACTGGATCATTAACGAATTAATACAGAGAGAAACCTGGTAATGTATTCATGACCGGCAGTCGATTTTCTCGTCATCGACTGGCCCCTTTGTCTCCGCTCCTTTGAGCCAGGGATCGCACACCGCTACGTTTAATCACAGTAATCGCCTCGCGGGATTATTAACCCTTTAGAACGACGCGCATTGCCGGTCTGTTCGAGTTTAAACAACAAGAAAAAAAAATTGCAGTCGACTTTCTCGTGCAACCGTTCGGTCGTTGCCTGTGGCGCAGAAAAATCGATCGATTTCGGTGCATTGCACGCGAAACCGATTGTAACGGTGATTCCGCCAGTCACTGTGCCCCGCTGCACGTTTAACACCGTTTTTTTTTTTGATCTTTTCCTTATTTCTTTCCTTAATTCTTTTTGTTTCGAAGGCAAAAATAATGAGGCAATTTCTGTCCGCCATCGAACGTTGACGCAACTACTTTGGTGCCGAATTTTCGGCCACTTTCACCCGTGTTCGATCGCGTCCCAGTTTTTTATTCCCGGCGAAAGTCTAGCGAGAAATAATAACCGGGGGCAAAGGTATGCATGTAAAATCGGGGAACCGTTTTAACGAGATCGTGCGGAGATTGGTCGTTGATGATATATATATGCGAATCTGCGTTGCGCAACGGCCGAAAATTGCGAAAATGAAAGTATTGAAAGTGGACGGAGCGTATGGAACTCTGAATTGAATGTTTATCGCGCGTTCTGTAATTGTTTGGATTCGATGGACACTCGTGAAGCAATATGTGTAATTAAATAACATGTTTGTTATTTTTTAATAACCGATGTGTCGTCGTAAATTTCCAGTTACTATATCGAAGGGGGCCCCCTTAAATTATTAGGTTTTTAATGACTTCGGTGCAGCGAGTGAACACAGTCATTTTATATCGTCGGGCATTTTTTCGTTCGATGTTTACGATCTTGCATTAACAGCTTACGGATATTGATTTTCAAACATTGATCCATTGATCGGAGTTAACGATGCATATGCAATTAACGCAACTAAAATTGTTTGCTTCGTTACTAGGCGAAACAGTTTCCTAGTTCCCTTGTTACATCGAACAACACCTCGAGCGTTTTCGATTCTGCGCTTTTCTCCTAATGTACATATTCACGTTCTCAGTTATTCAATTTCGTACATGACGAATCACGGCAATTGTTCACGCGATCACTTCAGTACAATTCGAAATAGAAACTGAATTCGAAGCTACCAATTATCCGTTGCACCAGCAAAATCGAAGAATTCTCGCACGAAACAATCAGGAGCAATCCACTAGCCTGCCAAATACCTAAGTCGCCCTAAATATACCGGGGACCAAAGGATAAAATCGTGCAGAATGAATCGTTCGCGGTCCCAGGGAGAGTCCAAATCGCTCGGCGAATTGCTCGTCGGATGTCGCAGGACGAAACGGGCCAAACGGGGAATTGGGATAACTTCGCCTTTATTACCGTGACGCGTTCGCGATTCTTCTGTTTCGTCCGCGAAATTGCTTCCGCCTACGTGTGCAACCGTGCCGCAGAACGCCCGTGCGGATCGTCTTCGACTTGATGAGAAAACGTCCTTTTTCCGCGGACGAACTTATCTCGGTCGTTGCCAGAACCACTTTCGCGAAATGAAATAACCTGGCGTGACGGTTCGAACGCTGGGAATCGTGCGACGTCCCGTCCTATAGGATGCAGGACGTGTTGGTGGCAACAACTTCGCTCTGTCGAGTGTTAATCTTCTCTGCATATCGGACGAGAATTATCGAAGGCGCTACCGTTGCCGGGGATGATATCGTGTTTATGCATAGAACGCCTCGACTTAACGTCCATCGCGAGAGAACGTGATTGCGGCTTGGAGTGTGTGACAGCGTTAGTTGCTTGGCGGATGACTTTATTTGTCGGTTGTTCGAATGGTGTTTGGGTCTGTTCGCGAGCTAAGTGAACATATGATTCGCCGGTTTTATCGCCATACTCTGCGCCGGATCATTCTGTAGAAAGGGATGCTGATACGTGCGCGAAGCGTTTCAGTGCATTTAATTTAATTGGCCGACGAGTGAGGGAAGAGTGAAGTAGGATTGAAGTGTATCTTTTGGGATGTGCGGTAGAAGATTGTATTTCGAACTTTTATGTGCATTATTTTTTGTAATTATAATGACGACGCAGCTTTTATCGCGCCAAACCTGAGCGACATTTAAAGAGCACGATTTGGAAAGACAGAAAGTGCTGCACAATTGGATACATGTCAGAAATATATTTGGTGTAAAGTCGAACAATATCGTATATCGCCAAAGACAACTTCACGTGCCTCGTTATTAAAGATTCGCATTCTGTGGAGCCAGCGGGTCATGGATAGCATTTCCAAAACTGAGCATCACGAATGCGTCGTATTTACATAAAGGCGATTAGCATGCATACAGTCGACGGGCCAATTGACGTGACCATAGCAAGCACAGCACTAATAAATGACCGAACTTGATCTAATTATCCGACCAGAGGGCTGCAGCTTATTGACATATGCATCGAAACGCCCGTGCTAATTTCAATTCTCCGCCGCGGCATGTAATTGCATCTATTTGCTTATACTCGATTGCCCTCTGATACTCGTCACAGTTGTTCATTCGTTCGTAGTGGAAACAGGTGAATTTATGATTTCGTCATTTATAATTTACCAATCCTAAGTATCCTCTAAATTATATCGTGCCGTACACTTGGCCATTATTAATTCGTTTAATTTATTTAGGGCGGAAATGTTTAATGCGAGAGACAAAAGCAGGGGTAGGTATGTTTTAACGAAAATCAGAGATATCCAAACCAGCTGGCTCATTTTCACAAGGGAGAACGATTTTTGCGTATTTTTATGGTCAACTTTAAAATATAAACGTTGTTTAATAATCCCCGCATGGGACCGTGCCGATTTATTACCAGCTAAATCTGTAAAGCTGCGCCAACATAACTCTCTACAATCATCGTAAATATTTAAATGTAAATGTTGCCGTTGCCAAGTATTTAATTGATACAAATATAGCTCGACTGTTGCAAAATAATTAACCACTAAGCTGACAGAAATATCGTCCCTCAGATTTGTTACTGGTAGACGTTATTAACAGTACAGTTAATAATAATTATTGCTGGAACATTTCTATGAGGGCAAGAAAAAAGTATACATTGTAAAACAAAATTATTGAAATTGCTATGAAAAATAAATCTTCAGTAATGTAATTTATGTTGCCTGTGTTATCCCCCAATATTACCGTACATTGCAACACGACCAATTATATTTATGTGCCCTCCTTTGTCGCAACAGTATCGTAACAACGCCATAAATATTATCATATACTACATTAAGCGAAATTCTTTCCGGCAAACTGTTTCCTATTCACCGAACATATCCACTCGGAATCTTTGACGAGCCGGAAGGAAAAATCCGCGAGCAAAGAGATTTCCGCGGGACCCTCTCGAGGATGAAAAACGAGGAGCCCGCGTCGAGAAGTTCGAGGAAGCAGCGTTGGAAAACGCTCCATAAAGAAGAATCTACGTGAAATTTTAATAAATCCACCAGAGGCAACGAGCAAAGGCTGATCCCGAGCAACCCCTTTTCTTTCCCCCTTCGTGGAACAAAAAATACCGTTTCATATTCGCAATCGACCGTGATTTCCATTCAGCGAAACTGGATTGCGTTTTCTCCCAAGATAACGATAACATCGGCGAGTTATCGTCTCCTTCGAACGGGATAGTTCCTCAAAGCCCTTGGGCACGATAACGATGAAACGAGCTCGAGCATCGTGGCTTGTCTGCAACTATATGTATCACGTCGTAACAACGACCCTAAGAGGCCCGTTGCAAACTGCATTACTTTTTCAATGCGCGCCATTGTTGCCGTGAGAAGCTCGTTCCATGCTCCTCCGTGACACAATCGTTGTGTACGAGCCGCACATATTATCGGTGTGTTTTATCGCCCCGATGTTCATAAGGGTGTGAAGCCCGTTTTGCCGTATAGTTGCGGTGTGTACGGGATTAAAGGGTTAACGGTAATAGTTGATGGATACATGTGTGTTTGGAGAAGGGAGCTAAGGGGTCTAGATTATGATGGATGGTCTTGGTTTTGATGTTTGTAAAAGGAGGGGAGTGTGGCTGGATTGTTTGAGGTGTTTGATTTGATTGAGATTTAAGGGGAATGTAATTACCAGGCTGGTTTGATTTAATCTGTGCCTGTTCTGATTGCGATTCGTCTCTTTTTTTCTTGATTTTATATGTGGCTATTGAGAATATTTAGACATTTGGAATTTTTTCCCACGCCAGAAAACTTCCCAACTCCAGCCAATCTTTAATAAAATTTGCAGGTACTTCTACATATTATTTAAGCCGTATTCTATGTCGCGAGAAGTCGTAGTTTTATGAAAGTAGCTGAAAGGAAGGTAGAAAAGTTGAATATATTATTTAGCTTTTCTTACAGCGAAATTGTTGCATCCAATTTTTGTATATAAAATAGTTTATAGCCATAACCTAATTAAACAAATTAAAAATTCACATATATAAATCCAACTGACTTTATAGTACAAAAATCTAATGTTTTTTCAATAAACACGTTCCTCGGCCCAATGGGTTTAAGAATTTAAAATAAACCCTTTTTCAAGCTACACGCAGTATACAAATGTGCAGCCATCAATTTTTATTTCCACTATGAAATATTCGTTGCCGTGCTAATTTTATTTTCGACGGATCATCGGTGGTCCACATGTCCAGATGAGGCGGTGCCCGGGTCGCGACCCCAATACATAGGCGCCCAGGCGTCGTGTGGAATTGGGCGATTCACGGGCGCGTAACAACGTTAATTACCAGCCCTCGAGAAAATGCAATCAGCGTTAATCGTCACGTGCACGGCTCCCTCCCCCTAGACACTGGCAGGTGGCAAAACAAACGAACCTTCGTCGCGACGCGATACGCGAACCTGTGCACGCGATTAAATTGCCAGCATAACCGGGCTAAATCGGATAAGCAATTAGAACGATTCACTTGATGCGCCGGTTGTGCGAGGAAATAAGTATCGCGTTAAACGCTCCGTGCGACCAACTGGAAAATATCGCTCCCTTCTGTTTTTTCGTCCGCATTTTCCGTTTCACTCTGTCTCTATCTGTAGTTCCTCGAGCGGAGTCGGGTAGGGATTTATGGAGTACGGAGTAAAAAGTAAATTTATCCGGTAAAGTCGAAGTTTGACGAGCCGGCAATACTTATCGAGTCCTGCGAGGATAAAAATGAAACCGTAAACAGTTTTTCGAAACGTTATGGGGCTGACGGATGTGCGAGAGATGTGTTTGTGAACGAGGCGAGAATTATTAGAGACGTTTTGTAGAATAAGTAAGTATTACAACCGATAAGTTTCTAAGGCTGCACTAAAATGTTCTAGTACAATTCACTTGAAATGTCGTCCTCCTTATATTGTTTTTTAACACTTAGAAACTGTAATAATAATTCATCACTGTTCTCCACGACGGTCCTTCAATGCAGTTGCACGCATTAAATGGGGATTCTTGAAAAAAATACGTAAAATTGCCGAAACTAAAGGAATAAAAACAGCATATCTTTAAAGCATGTACATACCTACTATAAATTCAATAAGTAAAATCAGGAACCATGAAGCGTCCATTACACAGCGATAAATCGAGACGACCCTTTCATTTCGACGTTCTCGGGCCAGGATGTCGATTCGTAATCAACGAACCGCGTGCATTTCCAGAAACGTTTACCTGCATATCGCGCATTTACGGACAAACTTTTATTCGTCTGTTGAAAAGCCCTTTCGAGTGGCCGGTCGACCGCTCGAAACTCGATTACGGGGCCACATAGAAGACACCGATAAAAAGCGCGGAACCACTCGTCGTTGGCTGGTGGCCCGTTAAAGCGATCACGTTTCGTGCACACTGCAACTTCACCACGAGACTACTCGTCAGCTCTGGTTAAACGGTCTAAGTGAAAGAAGATTTAATTGAAACGACCTGGGTTCCGTTGAATCGCTGCTTGGACGGTGATTGACGTATTGATCGAGGCAGGGTCGCGTAGGGACGTATCGCGGTTTTCTTCCGAGGGTAGACTATGCCTGCAGTTGACAAAACTGGGATTAAAACTGTTTACCCGATGGAACAATGCAATTGTCTCGGTTGATTTTGAAGTACTATGGAATTGATTGGCAATCTATTGGAGAATTTCTTGGAGAATTCAGTTAACATCGGATGACCCATTAATTAGAGTGGTCGTAAGTAGGACACCAGTGACTGTCTCATAGATTTATTGCTCTCTGTATGTTTTCTTTCAAAATTGTTCAAAGTCAGCGTTACAATATTTCGCATTATAGAATATGTTACTTTTGCTATAAATATCCTTACCCGGCAACAAAACTAATTCCAAACGGCTTAAATAATCGAATAACGAAATTGTTATAAATATATTAACTAAGTTTCTAATCAAATCAGCAGCTACCCATCCCCACATTCCCCAATCTTTTCCTCTATTTTACAACAATATTCGCGAGCCCGCGAATGCCTAAACCAATCATGTCCAATAATTACAGAATAATCCGACCACGCGTAATGCGCCTCGTACATGCATACATACGTACACCATCAACCCCGACAGCTCCCCCGGTTTCACTTGCGAGATAATTTAACATCGCGACATCATCCAAAGGCCGATAATTAGATCCACTCGCGCGTTACACGGTACTCAAGCTATCTGATAATTCAGAACGATGCATATTTCATTCGACTACAGCCAATTAGTACACCCCACGCAATATTTTCTTACACGTTTCTGTGCGAGAAACAGGAACACTGTCGCGGAACATTTTCCATATCGCGTGCTATCGAGTCGTTTTTCGATCAAGCCTGCGATACGTGTACCGACCTCGCATTGCTCCGCGTTAAATCGTCGACAAAAACCCCGGTCGTCGCCCTCGGTTTCGTTTCAACCCTCGCGTGGCCCGTCACACCCGACCACTCCGCTTTTTCTCGTACTTCAGTCGTTTCCGTGGCAGAAAAACCGCTTGCAGATTTGTCTTCTCGCCCCCTTTCGTTCCTCGATGCTCTCGCTAGCTCGTAAACACTGTCGGGACACCGTTTTTTTTTTTCCGTCTTTTTTTGTTGTTCTTGTTCACGGTGAAGAGAGTTACGGGGGGCCGATAAGGCGAGATAGATAGCGTCAACGCGCGTCGTTAGTAATACGCGATCGATCGGCTCGCTTGGACGTTGATGAATCCTTCGCTCGATAAACGATGTCCGCGAAGGCCTCTCGTGTCACGGATGGCTCTATAAATAAGTCGCGAACCGCACTCGCGATGTTCAAATTAGCGGTATCTAGTCGCGTATGTTCAGTTAGAGTGACAGGAGTAGAAGGGTGTGAATATGGAGTTGTAACATGAAGTCCCTAATGATTCAATTCTTTGAAATTTCTTTACTTTTTTAAGGCTGACGCAGTGTCTGGATACTACGATGAATGTAATAAAGAAATTAATTGTGTGCAATGATTTTGTAAGCTGTATGTTAATTTATAAGGCAGGGAATACGAAGGGTGTCTTGTTCTGTAAGACCCAGATTCTTATTGTTCTTACTGCCTCTTGGTTATCGGCATTAGCGAACAGAAATAAACTTTCTTTCAGACTCTATTTATAGAGTATTGTTTGTCTCGAACGCTTTTGTTAGTAACGATAATATCTATAAGAGGACTATTAATTATAATTGTAAGGTTCATTACTGTAGCTGAAAATCAGTTGGACAAAGTATGTCGCTATATTTAATTATGCGATCTCCTTTAACATGTCAGTGTCATTTGGTTACTTCACTTTGTATACCTAAATACTGAAAAGAACAATGATCTTGCGCTTTACTGACTTACATTAAAAATGCGGAAGGGACATAAAAATCTGAACAGCATAAATAAAGCTTACTTTTCTTAATGTAAGTATAAAAAAAAATCTTGACTTTCGTCTCTCCAGCATTGCATACGTGTTTACACCTTCAACGAAATTTCATTCTATTTTTTCCAAAAGCCTTCATCGTGTTTCATCTAGGTGGACGAAATACGCGTTCACGAATTTCTACACGGACACGTGCATGCGATGATCCGTGTATATGTGATATTCAGCAGGTTTACATGTGAATTTTTTTTCTTCCAATGGGAGGTTGACGTTGTACAGGGTTTGCAGGTAGCCTCGAGCCTGTTTCGCAGCGAATATTGTGGCGTGTAAGCGTGCATCGCGAAACTTTCTGACACGCACTCCTCGTGCAACCATCTCGCGTCATCATATGACCGACGAATCTGTTTAAACTGTGACGCCAGTGCGCCAAAAGTGTTTCCAACTTTAATCGATAAATACGCTTGTATCTCTCGCTGAGTTTTTTAAAACGAGGAATCAGTTATCTAAGAATAATCGTTGATTCACTGATATTTGATTTGGAACGTCCAGACGTGACGATGTAATTTTCCGATTTTCCTAGGGTCCTTGATATTTGATTCGAATTTTTGTAGTTTCGTAGATTTTCTTCAGCTTTCTTTTTAGATTTGCTGTCTAATTGTTTAGGTTTGCTGTGATGAAGTTTTTATTGGCAATGGGAAGTAGTGTTTAATTTTGCTGACATTATTTGATTTTGATTGGGAAATTATTTTTCATGTAAATTAGGGTGTCTAAAAAATTGATGAAGTTAATTCGTTCTAGTACTCACAGAAATATCCCTAAAAGAATTGATCTAAGCGAGAGGTTATGTAAACGGAAGTAGCCTGAAAAGTAGAATTTCCGGAATTTTCCGAACGAAATATTTCAAAGTAGTCTTCGGAATATTTTGAAAGTACCTCAGTTGTAAAAGCATACATACTTTAATCAGTACTTCTAGCTTCTTTAAATTTTTATTACACGACTTCCCCTTCCCTTTTTCGTTTCTTCACCGGTGGCAGCATTTGAAACTCGAATTTTCGCCGGATAATCCGAGCCGCAATTTTTTTCGTCGCCAAAGCGACAAAGAGAATGGCAATCGGAAGAGGAAAAATCAACGAGGTTTCGAGTGAAATCGAGTGAATTTCGTGTTGCAGCGAATACATTAAACTTGAATGACACGGAGTGCGCAGAGTGAAAGAGCAATTGGTGTAACGGGCACGGTTATTTATTTCCACTGAAATGCAACGCTGGTAAATGTTTGCGAATGAAAGACAGAGATACGCGACACCGTGATCCCCGATCGAGATGACGCCGTTGTAAGCTTCGTCGTGGGCCGATCGCAAATAATTCAAGCCGATCCGATGATTCGTTTTACGTATCGCGCATCGATACGTTTCGATCGTGCAAAAATGCGCTCGCCAGCTGACCGGTTCCCAAAATTATTCCGTTCGATCAACGAAACACTACAATTTCTGGTACTAGTAGTTGTTCTAGATTTTTACATTTTTGAGAAATGTAATTTATCAGCTTATTCATCGCAATGAATTAAATTCAAATTTAGTGGAAGTTCGTGCACTTAATTATGGAAACTGATAAAGTAGAAATAATAGGGATACTTATAGTAGAGCACCTACATCTTTTTGCATTTTAAAATTCAATTAAAATTTAATAAAGTAATGTCTGTTTCAAATCTCTATCGTGCGAAATTGGAAAATCTATGCGTATATGTATATTTTTCTAAATAATCTTGTAGCTTATCCTTGCCTAACTGTAACACCACCATCGCATAAGTAATAGTACACATACGTACCCACTATTGTCACACTGAAGTATGCCGAGTCCGACACAGGGGTTACACGAACCAGACACACGAATCGCTCAAAAAGAAATCGTGATCGGTTGGCATTTTTCGTTCCCCATGGCTCACTCTTGCTCGAACTTCGATTTTCCATCACACGGCAGAAGCAAAAGAGCGGCGGTATCTGGACATGATGCTCTGCCCCATGATTGAACGGCAGCCGACGAAAAATAGACCAGGTCGTCGAGCATGAAACTGTGCAACGTGATGCCATTGTCCAACGAATAGAGAGAAGCTCACCCGCAGCCGCACGGTTGTCGTCCCTTTGAAAAATACCTGCCGTTGACGCAAATAAACTTCCCCAACGTCTAATGGATACAATCCCATCCCTCCCAGCGCCGTGCAACGTTTCTGCCACTGTCGACCCAGATAGTAACCCCTTTGCCCTGGCTGCAAGCGTTGCTCCTCTTCGTTGTCGTCTTCGCCATTTACTCCTCCACTCCTCCTTCATCCTCCTTTTCTTCGTTTCTATCGCGGATGGCGTTTGCCACGGGACAAGTCTTTTCTTATTAATGGTCGTGGACGCGCTCATGACTGGAACCATCTCTCCGTGCCGTGTTTTACGGCCCTTAATCATCCGGACGCCGCAGAGTGGAGAACTTTTAAGGTTGACGCTCGCAGTGCGTCAGCGAGACACGCCTGTGTGTTGTAATTGGATCTTGTTAGGTGCTTCGCGTGAAACTCGATTACGCAACGACGATCTGCGGATCTGGGGCGATTTGTTGGGGCAGAAAAGAGATCTTAGGCTTAAGGGTTGTCCTACTTCGAGCGGCAGTAATGTGCGGTTGAATACAGCAGCTTTTGTCATTGTTGCTCTTTATTTTTCTGCGCATTGGTATGTGAACTGCAAATGTGTCCTATTTATTGCGTTTGCCTGATCTTTTATGCAATATATAAATAGAGTAGGTAATGTTTTATTCTGACGTCAGTGCTACAATAGCGTAGGAATATTGATAAGAATGATTGTGAATATAATTTCGAGGATGATGGGTGATAAGTATTTTTCTTTTGCTTTTTTTTCACTTTGTTGCAGTATCATGGAAGGTGATACGGTTGCGCGTTTTATGGAACAGTTAAATGTAGGTCCCGTTGAGTTATTGCATGCCTGTGTATTTAAGAGCCAAGTGTGACAAATCGGTCAGACTGACCACAGTCACGTACAGTAACAGTTTACCTCCATTTTATGAAGGCATAGAATTCGTAAGTAGATTTATGGGAAGACATTTATTTGTTCGGCCAATGAGCAACCATGCAACGCAAAGAACTGTGATTCTTGCATTTTTAACACGTTCGGCGTAATGTGACTCGCGGTTATGCTGTACAGCTTATTGTTACAATTTTTTAAACTATTTGGCAGAACGTGCTTTCAGTGGATCCATTTTTTAACGTTCAATATTTATTGTTAACATTATTTCTAGGGGGTGGATATAGTAATACACGATATTTCAAGTTTAATGAAGATCCAATTCTATTCTAGAATTAATATTATTTATTATATAAATATTACAATTAATAATTTTGTGTTGCACAATTATTTTATTCTCTTTAATTTACACGTTAGAACTTGTCTCAGAACAAGGGAGGAAAATCTATTATTTCTGGCTTCATCGAGAAAGACTATCCCATAAGTGCCCCAATCTTGGAGTCTTGCCACATCAGAGATACTCACCAGAATCTTTTGTTTCCTTTTCTCGGTATATCGACGATAAATCACCTGCCCAGGAAAATCACTCATTCACGAATATCTCGATTGGTAGATCTCCCTTTCTAAAGTTGATCGTCATGCTCTACTGGTATCCCATGAACCTTACGTGAAACCTACGAGCTCGGCCAAGAGGTATATAATCGGCCCGACCAATCTTCATTCCATCGCGCATTAACCCTTTCGGTGCCCGATGAAGTGACAGTAATGCATGTTAGAAAATGTTCATTCTTCCACTTACGCCAATTGTATGTAAATATTCCGACAGATTCAAAATACCAGATTATAATCATTGTTTCATTTCGTATTTTACTGCACACTTCATAACGTTTCAGGTAATATATTTCTGTAGAACTGATACTATTGTAGAACAGTGAATTAGTCATGCCGGTTATCAGCCACCTTCGGGCTATACTCAAATAATTTCAATCGTTTCAATTGAAACCGTGAATTCTAATCACTCCAAGAGGAATGCCATGAAAAGAACGGAAGACTATTGTATTTTTTTTTCTGGTTTATAGAAAGTAGAAAAAAAAGTCTTTCTAAGTTATCTTTCACAGTTGACAGGTAAGCCTTTCTCCAGGAAATACATTTCATTGGCGCCACGATGGCGCCCATGTTTCCATTACTTACCGATTAGTCAGCAGCAAGTGACGCATAACTTAAAACCTTTGAATAACGTTGTTTGACTTGGTTCTTTTTGAAACGTAAATACACTTAAACAAATCAAACAATTTCCCTCTGCATACATGCAATTCACGCGTTAAACATTTCAATATCCCCCGGTTTACCCCCATTTTGCTTAGACTAAACAGCGAAGGGGTTGACAAGGATTAAAGAGAATTATTGAAAAGTTCGTCACTTTCCCAGCACGTTTCGCGCGAACACTTTTGCAATAAGAGTTGCATCGAAGTTCGAGTTCATTCTCGCGTCTATCGAGTGTCAGTCGATACCGTCGCACATTGAACTTTCAACTTAGCCAACAGAGTGGAGTCGTTCGAGCGAGCCGTAAAATATTCGCACCGACTAATAACGCACCAGATACGATCATCTGGTTTACACCAGAATAACGATGTCTCGATCTTTAGAATACAGCTGAAACGTTTAAGATTGTTATTGCGTACTATTTATAGTTCGCCATAAACGCAACTTAATAGTATCGTAAAACTTGATCGAATTTCCATCGGTGTACATACGTAATCGGATAGAATGAGCTGTTCGATGTTGGTTTCGAATAAAACATTAGGAGAACAAGACACCGTGAATGGGTACAAGTTGAGAAAATCTTGTCGAAGCCTGTGTTTATGGGTTGACATTTATGAGTAGTCGTAATTTGAGTGACTTAATTCGAAGACAAGAGGCAGGGAGATGAAAAACAGCGAACAAAGTCTATTCTTGCCTTAATTCTACCTGACTTTCCCATTATAAATTTTACAATTTTCATGTTTCCAATACATTCTATATTGACATTCAATACTTCAGCCAGCACAACTGGTCGTTGAGTTCCAGGCGAAAATTTGATTCTTTAATGTCTCCAAAATGAAGAGGACTGACTACCTTGTTCCCTGAGGTAAAAAAAAACTTTATACCTTCCTTATACATTAAATTGCAGACCTTAATTAGTATCTCAGAATTTTGTCCAATTCTTGTAAAGTCTAGAACCACCAAAAATCTGGTCCAGGAATGACAGATCCGTCACACATTCCGCGTCAGTGAAGAACCGTATAGAATGCCGCTCAACCAAATTGTGTTCAACGTTTCAAATCGACCACCATTGAATAAGAGTATCAAAGCTTCGAAACCATGGTTCGCCTCCCATTGTGAACGAAGTAAAACAAGCTAAATTCGGTAAAGTTAAAAACTGCTTTCCGCCAATCTCGTTCAAGTATCTTTTAAATCCTGATCCCTTTAAGCAAACGAATGTTGCAAAGAATCAGCACGAATTTATACCCCAATTCATGTTTGCGTGGCGCACGATAAATCGTCCCTGCAAGTAGTAAAGGAATCGGGCGGAAATTAGTCGACGCTCTTTTCCAGAGACAGCTGCAATGAAATAGGTTTGCGGGGACACGGGCAGATGCGAAGGGTAGACGCTAGTAAAGAGTGGGGGAGGGGGTGGCGGGGTTGGAAAAGAAGATGTTCACCGGATGAAGTTCTCGGCGCCGTTAAACGAACTTGCGACCGGCCGTATTTTTTCTCCTGGCCGTTTTTCCTTCTAGCACGGCTACTGCTAGTCCTTGTACAACCGGGCCTGGATTCATTGTCGTTGCCGGGGAAACAGGAAAAAGAGTGGACGGATGAAAAGCGACCAGCAAAGGCAACCCTTTACGCGCTTTATTTTTCCCAACGGATCTTGGACCGCATCGCGGATCTGCCGTCTTGTTTGCGTAGAATTTCATCCGATTCTTTCTGAAAAACATAACTTCAATGGAAATGTAACAGCAAGGATTTCTTTGAATAATATTTTCTGATTTGAATGCATATTATGCATCAGGCTTAAGTCTTGCTGTGATATGTTCCACGTGTTTCTAATTATAGTGCATTTATTTGGGAAGCATATTTAGTATATTGCTACTAATCCATAGCGAAAGTGTGGAATGGTGTTTTCAAAGAATTCCGACCTGACAATGGATCGCTTGCAGATAAATTGACAAAAAATTCGCTGAACGAACTGTTTTTCGGTTGAACTCATGGAAACATCGCGATTACAGTTCAGTACACTTCGTAGATACTCTCGATTCCCTGGCAGCCACCTCGACGACTGTTTATTCATGGAGAAAATTACACGTTTCCGTAGGGACGGGACCCACGTTTCACAAAACGGAACGAAGGAGCTATCAAAGATCAGATTTCCAATGGACAACAGCCAATACCACTATTAGGTAGTCTATGATCGAGTCGTTCGAAAGTGGGGATAGATATTTTGATTTTTTAAGCGGGAAAACATGTACCGCTGCTTCGATGTCGAGAGGGTTAAAGATCAGATAACCGTAAACGCCACGGCCTACGTGTTTCTCTTTTCATGGAAAATGTTATCCACGAATGATTTCCGCTCGTTTCCGTCGATTGGCGAAATTGATATGCTAGGAGGTCTGTATAGCGGCGCAGAGGCTGGTGCGTTCGTGGAATTTCTGTGGATTGCCTCTTGTGAAATATTACGTGGCGTGAGGCATGAAATTTTTTATGTGTTCGATGCCGAGGTGTGAACGGAAGTGTGGAAAGCTCGCACCTTTTATGTTAAATAACTGCTATGTTACGTGTGCAATACTATTCTTTACGAACCAAACTTATCTGAGAAGAGCCACTATTTTAAACTAATAGTGCAATACTTGTATTTCTATATACATATAGATTTCTATACATATTTTCTAAATTTCCTTTGTAATATACAAAGGAAGTAATAATGAAAAATATTATCACGAAATAGCGTCCAATTCTTGCAAGAATTACAGGCACTCCAATGAGAGGGATTAGAAGCTTCGATAATATTAATATAATTTTTAATTACATACTTATTACTCGTCGGATTTCTAAAACGAAAAAGAACTCATTCAATCTCTCGCACACAAACAAACAGCAACTCGATTATATGGAGGAATCAGAATCCAATCACTGTAAGTTCAACTTTCCTGAACATGAGTTTCGTAGTTGAAAAACCTCTTTACTGCTAAAACTTTCGGTTGATAAATCAATTAAGTAACTATTTTCGATGACGGTAGTAACATCGTCATCTTTTCCAAGTAATTTGTTAAAACCTTATTTATCTCGGTTCGGATGCTAATGGACTTATATACGCTGATTGGCTTCTGAACCCACCATATAACATAAAAAAAGAGATTTTCGCACTTCATTCACCGAGGCCAGTCCATTCATATCTCCCCACCCCTGACGCCACTTCTACCAGAACAATTGCACCGCTTTCGTTCCTCCACTTCGCGTATTACGCTTAATAAAACGCGCGCAAACACGTCATTCAGGTCAAATCAGGCAGAAACCGCACAATCGTAACGTCGTTGCCGGTCACAGTGGGTAGAATTTGGACAGAGAACCGGAGAACGGAAACAATGGCAAATCTTTGAACGGCGGTAGCGCACGCGTCTTCGACAGCTGACGGATTAAAGAGCTGCAGAACGAAAGATGAAGAGGGACACAGAACTCATTGAACAAACGGCACGCCAGTGTGAATGACCTTGCCGCTTATTGCTCGCCAGGCCAACGGGTTGACAGCGGATATGCAAATCCCGCTCATAGCTTGTCAGAGCCTGTCCCGTTTACTCACCCCTTTTTCTTTGCACAGCCAGAGGCGGCTCGAAACCCGTTCCACGGAACGGGGACTCGCACAATGCCGGGGGAAACCGAATTGTGTTCTGTTGTGTTTCTGTTCCTCATGCGATACGATCAGTTCGATTATCGAGAGGGTATACGCGCCGATCGGGGAACACCTTTGTGAAACCGGAAATGGTAGAGGGAAGTTTGAGATGTGGAATGTGGATGGGTAAAGGTACGGTGATTCCTTGCGGCTTGATAATTAATACGGTGATGCGGTGGTTTCTTTTTTAATGACGAGGGTGCCGGGACGGTATAATTATTTATTGTTATCAAATTGGTGGGGTTTCTTTTCATGCGGAATTACGGATGATTAATGTTTCTGATTTTTAAAGAACGAGAACATAGTAATTGTTAGAAAATTGTGTAGCGGTATTATATGCATAATGGTTGAATAGACTGGAGTAATGGTAAGAAAAATTGAATAAGACTTGGACATAACAAGTACAAGTACACGTACAGCAATTCCCGCGTTCACAATTATCCAATACCTACCTAATAATACCAAGTGAAGAAAGTCATTTCGTCAAAACTTTTCTTTACTTCAATTACGAGTAACCTTGCAAACATAACGTACCTCAAGTGACACGACCAAGTACACACTACTAAAAATGAAATCAAGCGTTACTTTCGAACCAAAACCCATTACTACTTCCAATCACCCATCGCTCAAACGGTTTCTGTCTCGTCTCAAGAATCACTCTTCCAACAAAGCCACGCACGTCTCCAGACACTCGTCGCATTCCATTATTCCTTTCTCGGGTTCGAAATCGAAAGTAAGCAGCAAAGGCTCGCGAATATATCGTCACGGCTCGTTCGAGAGGCCGTAACAGACACGTATAAACACAGTCACGAGACGGCCGGACCTACGCAAGCGCGTTTTCATTCACTCGCGTCGGTCTCGTGAATGGCACGAGAAACCGTGGGCGGACATCCGTGGCCCAAACGTGAACACAGACGAGACCACGGCCTTTCTCTAACCGGCTTCTTTTTCATGAATGAATTTACACCACGTATACGTCGCTTCTTCCTCCGTTCGTTCGTTTCTCAGCCTTCGTCGCTGCATCCGTTTCACTTTTATCACTGTACCCTTTCGTTTCTCCGTTTTTATTTTGTTTCTTCGCTATCTTAAGATTCGTTCTGCCTGTGCAATTTTGGTCAGTCATTTAACCGTGTTCTAGTGGTTAATGTATTTTTCGTGTAGAATCGCGGACACTGAGGACTTTGTCGTGTTTTAAAATCTAATCTTGTGGGCAATAAAGTGTAGTTAGGGCAGCGTGCCTCGGAGTAAAGTATTATTTACGTTAATATTACAATGTTATTGGTTAATAAGTTAAATACAATTTTGATCTTCCGAAATTCCTCTTATACTTATAAAGCTCCTCGAATGCATTCTTCAAATGAAATTTGTCGTCGTTAATTGTCGTATAATAGTGCATCAATAATAAATAGTGATATTTAATACTAAACCGTATGTATATATTATATATTCTACACAGCAATTACTGTTACCATTAAACAAAATTCATTGACCTTATATTCACGTAACAGGCAAAAGTAAAGACGCATTTGCTTACACCAAAACACCTTGCGATTTATTCAAAGCTGTGAAAATATAAATCGAGATTGGATTGTTTTCTCATGGGTCCCGTTTGCCGACGTCGCTAAAACTTGCTGCCGGTTTACGACGCGTTATGGAAAATCCGTGACTGAAGGGTTGGAAGGTATGGCTGTTGTTTGCCGCGTCCGTAAACAATCCGTCTACGATGTATCTATCGTGGAAGTTTCGATGGAAATTCCACGAAACTTCTATCCAATTTCGTCCACCGTACTTGCTGTATCCATTTATGCATTGCGTCGATGTGGATGCTGGAGTTTCACAGTCATGCGGTGTCATCGATCATTTGTTTAGCGCGGGTTAACTTGCCGAGACTTTGGTAAAAAAAAAAAAACGACGCGATCCACCCAGGGAGTAAGAAGCGAGTGAATGGACGGAACGTCTGCGAGAGCTGACGCAAAGTTGTGTACTCTGGGTTTTACATAGATTTTTCAACGAAGGAGAGGTTGGAGCAGCTCGACGCAGAGATTCTGCCTGTCCAAGGATTTTCAGTCACTTTTTGGCTGGCTCGTACGTGTCAGTTTTTATTTCGTCGAAATCGGAATAATGGTTCGCTGCAGTTGAACTTTGTGTATTGGAAAGCTTATACTATGTGTAAATTCATGTATGTTCACGTGAATCGTTAGATTCTAAATATATAACGTGTCGAATCTGTGGGCATCGGAAATTTTAATTGAAGTATCTTTTTGTATCTAAAATTTGATCGAGTATAATCAATTCTGCTTGAGAGTAATTTGAGGGCGTATTTGTGTGTTCATCTTTTAAAAAATCGATTGTTTTCTTTTGCGTTTCCTTAAAGTGCAAATCTTTGAAAATATCCGTATCCAAAAATAAGAAAGGGTAAAGGATTTAAATCAGCGTACTGATTTAAAAAAACACAATTGCCTAAAAAATTACGTTAAAAACATAAATACCCCATTACCAAAGAGATTATGATTATTACTATTAGAAAATGTCACTTTATAATTGATCCAGTTTAAACATTGTTCCTCAAGCAAGCCAAAATCGTACCACTATTTCCCCTGTTCTCCAAGTTCACCAAAGTCACCCTCCCCATAAATAGAAAAACCATCACCACCTACCCCGTCGATAATAATCGCATTACCCCCAAAACTTCGTCGCATCTAATTTCAATCAAGGTTCAAGCTTCCTCGGTCCCTAAACAGCCTCAAGTATTTCTACGTGTTGAAGCTCGGCACACGAGCAAATAGTACTTAACCACATTCACCCTCTTACATCCTCATTTCGCACGCACTCAATGAAGCCACTCCGCCTTGTCGTTTTCGGGAAGAATCCGGATGATCCGGGTCCCACGGGGAATCGCTGAAGTTCCCCCTTCTATCAGTTGGCTTATCGACTTTACGTAACATCGTCGTCGACGAGTAATGACGAGCTGCTCCATCGAGGGATACTTTAGTCGGAAGATCAACGCATGCTCCGCCCGACTTCCCCCTTGGCGTTCCTCACAAACAGAGGGTTGGGTAATGTCATCCCTCTTGTGTCTGGGGAAACGCCGTCGTTACGAAAGGCTGTCTGCACCGTCACTGTTCCCCGGTTAAAGAGGTCGGGTCAGCGTCATCGTCGTACATACAATGTCCTGTTTGCGTTGACAAACCAGCCATGTAATGAAACCTCTTGGGACGACTGAGGGAGTAGCTACGCTACGCCGGGGAGATAAATGTCACGGCACACGTGTCAAAGCAAGTAATTGCAATTTGCAGTTTAGTTCGGCACAGTCTGAGACTTTGGTAATTAAGGGTTGTCAGGATGGCTGGGATGGAAAAATAAATTGTGGGCGGCGGGGTGGCGGAGACGCGGCGGTTTATTTTGGGATAAACTGAGCGTGTAATGAAAACTGCGAGCCATTTGTCTGGCGAAAAGCGCAAGAGTTTCGAGCAGGTTACGGATTTTTGCTTTTTTTTCAGTAGGATTTTCTGTTTGAGGGTTTTAATGCGCGAAGAATTAAAATAAATTGCGGAACGTAGTTAATGTTATTGGAGTTAGAGACTGGAGAATATGTCTGCATTCGGGGATAGTCAATTATTTAATGTAAGAGAAAGTACATCGGTACTGTGACAGGATTGTAAATTATTAATTCACCGGAAAGTATTGCTTGCACGAAAAGTAGGTATATTTAACTTTTGAGCGAATGTCAGAAATATTCTGTATGGGACTAAATTTGCGCGGAAACTAATTCCAAATAGTTTAATGAATAAAGTGTGAACATTCAGTCGACGATTATAAATACTATTTCTAAGCTATAAAATAAATATAAGAGTTGTCAAATTGTCGATATTAGGAAACATTTCGTTTGCGCTTTCAAAACGATGTCTCAATATTTGCAATTGCTCCAAATAACTATTAACAGCTTCCACGAAATAATTTTACAGTTCATCCATCCACTATTAATACCACAAAAAAAAGAAAAATAAAATGGACTCAATTTTCGTCAGTTTTCCTCTCGAACATTAAGTAAATGGATATGACGAACACGCCCCGTTTCATGCTGTAATAACACGATTAATCTAGCGGCATTATAAAAACATTTACTCTGAGGAGATCAATTCAGCGTGAACGATACGGTTCCAACTGAGAAGCGATCGTGTGAAATGTGGTGTATCCTGATTCCGTTCACAGGAAGCGGCGGATCTGCCTAGCAGAGAGTTTGAAAGCTTCGACGACGTTTGACAACTTGAATTTCGCGTCGATACGTGTTTCCCCGAAGCTTACACTCGTTAAACGTCCGTACCAATGAAGCGACAGAATAGAAGCGCGACGGGTTAAGCGGGTTAGTGTCAAAGCGTCATTTCTTATAGAAATTATGGGACCCGAGTGATGGATAATTGACTGAGTAATCGATATTAAAATAGTGGAAATATTATGAAAAGCAGGTGCGGCAGTTGTCAAAGCGCGAAGTTCAAAAATAAGGGTACAAATGGATGGCTAAATCGAAAACAAAATCGAACAAATTGGTTGCAATTTCTATACTAATTTATTGCCTGAACGCGAATTTAATTTCCTCATATATTAATTGCGATTCGGGATCTATTATTTCAAGACGTGGCCACACTTTTGAGAGCTGTTCAACGCGGCAAAGAAGAAGAACACAGAACAGAATTCCACGAGCATTATCTGTCACACATCTGCCTGTAAAAAAAGAGTTTCCATTCCTTCGCGAAGAGTACGATACGGCAGTGCTCGCTCCGTGAGATATCCTGTATTCCGAGGTGAATAGAATCACGCCGTGAGGTTGTCGTTGACGAGCACAAAAACCGGCGTGGAAAAACATGAGAAACGAGTGGAGTAACCGCGGTAAAACAGTCAGCGAAATAGCTGTTCGCCACTCGGTTGACCGCAGACACCGCGATCTTGCTTCGCGACCACGTCGACCTCGGGTATACGAGTTTAGTCCACGATTTTTCTTCAACCGCAGGATGAGTGCGATGCTACGGCACGTTGTACAGCGTAGAGCATCGGTACAAACGAAATGGTCGGGGCGAAAATTATGGGAACCTCGTTCTTCGAACAGATTCTGATTCCAGGTTGAACCTTGCATTAACGTAAAACTCGTAGAAGTCGAGAATGGTACGGTATATATTTTTCTAAACGTTTCACCCGTGAAGATTATTTCGATGAACGCTGGTAGAGAAAAATTAAAGAGCACAAGGATACGATTTATTTAAAATAACTTCTGTTTATTCATTTTTCATCTTCTGTAAGGGCAATAGAATTTTATAAATCGAAGTACATAGTTTCATAAGTTTCTACAAGTATTGTACAAGATAGGTTTCCTTCAGTGGAAAAATATGGCAACTCATTTAGTATCACAATACGAATAGTTAAAACTCCAGTTATTTAGAAATTTTCAATAGAAGACAAACTCTACTTGATGTAAAACTTAATTCTTATCCTGCTACATCAAAGTATAAGTATATCTTCTATCATACCTTCTTCGAGGTATTAATCTAAACCCACTACACTATGCCCCCGTTCCCCAATTTCCATTGCAATTACCATTACACCAGTCCCAGTTGGAATCAATTTTTCGCGTCATCGAGGGCGTTTAATTGGAGCCCCTATCTAACAAGAAGCTCGTAAACGCCGTCTTAACGCGCTGCTGACAGCCAAGAGCTGCATTTTCCCATGCCATTCACCTTGTTCCACGCTTACCTGCTACCAACTATGTTCCCATCTTGATTGTCAATGCCCCTAAATCAACGTAGTTTCCCGCTCCTCGGATTAGCCATCAGCCGTCCTGATGAGACGCCGCCTTCGAGCATCCACCTTCGTATCCTTCTACGCTTCGCGCCAGGTTCCGCTGTTAATTCATCGTAGACCTGGTTAGACGGGGAATGCTGTCGGAAAATTTAGCTGGGTCCTTTCGTTGAAGTTCGTCGTTTCGAGAATTAGTGCCCCTTAAATTGCGACGAATTTATTAGACGTGCTTTAGTACGTATCTGGGTTTGTCTTGTCCCAGCCAAGCGGGTGCTTTGTTCGCGAACGATCCGGACACAAGTCCACGAGATTGATGAAAATTTCGGCTGACCTTTCTTTGGTTATTCTACTAGCAAAGTGAATCATTCAATGCTGCCAGATTAGCAGTGATGGTAATAGGGGTTAACATACATTGACGTTTTGCAAATTCTTCTTAGAGCTTGAAAATATTGTATCCTGTGATTGAAATGTTTTATCGTAACATAAACAAAAATGTTTCACGAATTGTAGGAAAGCTTTGTATCGGTGCACATAATAATATCGATTCCGTTTTTCAGCGAGGTGCATTTTAATGAAAATTCTGTTGCTTGTTTCTTCGTCATTGCTATCAGTTGTACTCTCTATTTGGGTGGCACGAAGGTAAATTACGAACAGCTTATGATAAGCCATTTCAGATCCACCGTCCATTACAAATCCAGCATGTCACAGCGAAAAAAGGGATCGCCGTTGCCCAGGAACAGACACTAATTTATTTCGCAACGAACCTCCGAAATTCAAGGAGAACAGCCGGAAGCTTGATTTATACATCCGCGTAAAATGTTTCTTCCATTCCCCGCCGACCAGTCCAACCAACCCTTCGTTCTTCTCTCCGCCACAGTCCCTCTCGACCTGTTCTACATCAAATTTAGCAATTCAACGATGTCTTTCGCAAGTCCGTGGCAGACAGTTGCTAGTTTTCCGGTATTTAACGAAGGCATAATGGAGAACGCGTAGTTATGCAGGCGCACGGGCATCGTATAGCATAGCGGATATATGCACTCGGTCCAGACGAAATTAGGGGCATCATCGTTTTAATTAAAATCCTCCGGTTGCGAACCGCCATCAGTTTATGTAAATCTCGCTGATAAATGGCCCTGCATGATATACGATGAACCTGTCCGGTTATCTCGATCCCCGTGACCAGCTCGGTCACACTTTTAAACACCGTTACGATTTTTACAGGCGACTCCGTTTCATCGGGTCGTGCACCGCGTTACATCCGTCTATTTGTGGGGTGGTGGCGTTGTTTCAGCGCCGTTGCACCGTTGGCCAGAGATGGAAAGAGAAAGAGGGAAACGGGGAGAGGGTGTGTTATATATTTTCTCTGGACATCGCTTTCCTCGCCGCAACTTCGCCGGGACCTCTTTTCACCTCTGCGGAATGGAAGTTAGAAATATATTGCACGGCGACGGAGCATTAATTATACGAGATTGTTTCGCAAAGCGTTGCGGTGGCCGGGGTGAATTGTGCTCGATGAAGGATAATATAAATAGCGTCGGAGGGGAAAAACGCGGATGATGTTAGCGTAATGAGTTTCTTTTGGGCAGTTTTATTGATGCTTACAGCATTAACTTCGTGGGAGATTTATGACTTTAGAAGTTTGGGGCTGATGCGAATGTGGAGTGCGCGAGGTATGGGTGATACGAATTTGTTGTGAAAATTCTATTTTTAAGTAAATTATATTTTGGATCTTTTACGGAGGTATTTCGAGATAAATTTAATAATGATTTTAGCTGTCCGACGCTGGGAGTATATTTAATTCGTGTTCTTAATAGCCGCATGATAAACGACGATAAACATTAATCATCCACGCGGCAGCTATAGTTTTATATAGCCTTCCACGTTTCTAGGCTAATTTATCATCGTGCCATTACAGTTTGTAGAATAAACCATATCGACACTTGCACAGTGATACCGCAGAATTTATGCATAAAAAGCCGGCGAATCTCTGTGCCGCGGAAGAAAATTCGCTTACGCGCTTTCAAAACTTTCCTCGAACTTTTCTCCCCCTGTTATTATTCGTAGATCGTATTCAACAACAACATCGACGTCGAATTTCGCTCTTTGCAATATTTATAAACATCATTACTTCCATCAATATTCTTAAAGCAAGCTCGGAAATAACCAATTCCCACTTTGCACACAGAGTCAAATCCCGCAATCCAATTGAATACAGCCCGGCTGAAAGCATAAATTCACGATCACCCAGTGCAACAATAAATCATCCATTCAAAATAATTCCACGCCTGAGGGACCATATTTCACAAAATCCGAAAGCTTTATTCCCCGCACTTTTTATCCCGTTCCGTGCGCCATTAATACCGTCCAGCAAGAAACGGTCCATTAAAACAATACACAACGAATGCCCAGCACACAAAGTATCCCGCGAAAAAAACGCGACGAAAGCTCGGGGCTTAATAAACGGGATACCAAAAAAACCCGCTCAACCCCTTTCGCCCTTTCGCTTCGCAATCAGTGGAACGCGAAATCCAAGCTTTCCCCCTGCGCCAGCGATCGTACAAAAACGAGAAGTCTCGCCGATAAGGTAAACGCGACGACTAAAAGCGCGTGTTCCTGTTCACGTGTCCGTGAGCATAAGTTTCTGATAGTCCTATCGAGAGACGGCTTCACGGTTCTGGCTCGCAGTTTGCGTACGTCGCGGCGTCATCGTGGTATGCAGATCTCGTGTACCATGCCGGCTCTAAGTGCCGCGTAATTCAGCTCGGAACCCCTGACCCTCCGCGTTCAGCTTTCTTCCCCTTTTCTTCCTTTTTCTCCGCCTCTTCCGCCGTTTCCTAGTTGCGCCGGTTGTTTCCTAGTGCGAGTGCGGTCCTTTCCCGTGGAAAACGCAGGTGCTTTCAGCCAGGGTTAGAGAGTTGCGTGCGACTACGTGAGGTTGCGAAAATGACTTTACTTTGAGGTGTCTGTTGGCCTGTTCTTGTAGAATACTGAAAACATTTTCAGGCTGTCAATTCTATGGGTAGCTATGGATGTCTAGTTTGGCAGACTTTGTGTATTACGTATTGGAAACTACGAAACGGTCTTCGGGGAATAGATTTTGTAAGTGGAAGCAAATATGTTTCGAAGACTACAGAGCAAATTTCAATTTAATCTCGTATTTTGTTTTATCGTTATATTGGGATCAATTAATATTTTTTGGATACATTTTGTTTCGTATTGAATAGTTTACACGTTTTGTTTTCAAATAATTCAAATAATAGCTTTCAGTAAACAAAAATTGCGAGGCCATGTGTGTGTCTTTTAGCAAGAACCCCTTAGAAATGACGGTTGAAGATGCGAAGCTGCAATTTGTCTCTTATGAAATATTTTTTCGCCGGATCGATCGGCCAACTGATAAACGCCTGAGATTCGCCCCGAACGAGATCGTGTACCGTATGTTGAATGATTTATCGCGAAGTCGTGCCACTTAAATCGTTTCTTTTCGTGGCACAGGAAGAGTGCAGCATAGTCGATTACTGCACTTGCGTCGGTGCAATTTAGTTTTCGTTGCCAACGCTCACTTGTACTTGGCTTAATGAATTTTTGTGAATTATGGACTGCGGTTGATGAAAGGGTTGCTTTACAAATTTACACTACAAGTGTTTCGCTGTTCCAGGAAGTTTCTGATAAGGAATAATTGCGTGCCAGTGAAACTACGGCATCCGAAAACTTGGAACTGAAATAAACTTCCATTCCTCGAATATTCAACATTGCAATTGCAAAACAGTCCTATTTACCAAAGCACTCGCAGAACAAAGATAAGATTAAATATTAAGGTAGCAGAGGAAGATTCTAGTGAACTGAGAAGGAAGTTCTCGTATCCCCCGCAAGATAATAAAAACTGGTAATTTAAATAGAGAATAACCAATGAAAATAGCAATTAAAATTGCCTGGGTAGCGCGTTCGAATCAAGATTTATTAATCAAGCTTGCATCGATAAGATTATAGCCTGCCAGTAATATATTCGCATCGAAATGGATTCCCCCAAGCGATTCTCGAGTAACGGACAGAAAATTCCGATCGGCACGCTTGCCATTCTCGTATTGATTTATTATCTGTTTATATCTAAGGTTATCAACTAGGGATATCAGTTTCGTGTTAGGCGTTACTCGATGACAAGCGTGTGGGCTCTGCTTGGTACATGTCGTGAGAAGGAACCGATTTTTCCCGAAAAATCGTCCCGATTCTGGTGTGTAATTTTGAATGCAAAGCGTCCATTGAAGAAACTGATCCCTCCAGGTCAAACAACGTGGTTGTACTTACAATTGCACTATATGATACATGGCACTCTCAGGGAAGCAGGGTACACTTGTTACGTCAATGTATACCTGATTCTCTCGGTTAATAGTAATCGTGATACACCTGCGTAATTCTTTGAGATTATCGTTTGCTTAAATTCTATGGTTTTCTTATGGTTTGTATAAGCCACAAGTATTTCCTATATTATTTAATATGTCCAAGTATCCATTGAAATAGTGATAACCCAGAGGCTTTTTTATTACAAAGTTCTAATATTTTAAATACTTTTCTTTCTCGCTGTATTTCCAGGACATTCAAATGTTTTCTCTTTCATTGCAATCTTTTTTACAATCTTTACATGCAAGGTATTTCATACAAATTCCAACTGCAGTATTTTTTGATTTAATTCTATCATTTTTTCGTGCGTGTAGAATACTCTTGTTTAATATTATCAATAATAACCAAGTAAGCTTGAACACGATAATGATTACACAGTTTATTAAAAGAAACAATCCCATTCTTCATCTCGGGGCGTTTAAAATGTAGCGAAGCTGAGATGCAAAATGGATACCCATGTCCTGTCGCACGGTTTCTGAATAATTCATTAGTTTTAATACAAAGGACACCTTCGCTTCGTCGATTTCCATTAAATCGCGATACTTTCATTTCGTTTCATTAACCCAGCAGCCGTTCCCGGGGAATTTCGCAGTGCCGGTTTTCTTGCACTACCGATCGTCCCAGATACGTCTCCTAACTTCCTGTAATTGAGAAATTTCTTATTGAGCCGGATACGAACGGCTTCCGCTCGGCTTCGAAAGCTGTTGTGAAAATTAAACGACCCTTGGAATCTACGATATAACCGTGGAGATTCCATAGAAAGTGTTGATTCGAGTTATGTTTCTCTCATGCAAAATATCTGACTTTTTTCAGAAATTATACGTTTGTGGAATTTTATCTTCGGTTATAATATTCTTGTAGATATTACGCATGGTGTTTAGAAAAAATAGTATCAATTCTGATATACAAAAATATATTTAGCTCATCGCTTCCAATAATTATTTACTGTACTTTACGTTGTAGTTCTTTCTACTTTGAACAAGTGCAGCAATTGTAGAAATTAAAATAAATCAGAAATGATTGGTCCAGGATTTTCTTCGCCCGTTAGTACAATTCCTAATTTTCTGTTATTTAATAGATTAAGTAATATATACGACTTCTAACATATTTAATATATGTAGTATTTATAATAATTTTTCCTCGTTAAAGGACGTGAAAGGGAACTTCAATAAATCATCATTTACTTCTGCCGCTTATAAATCCATCGTGTTGTCATCCACTTAAGACACCTGTCTCCGTACCTAAGCCGTGGATCAGATACGTAATCCTCTTGATATATCCACTAGCCCTAGACCGAGAACATTCCTCAGAACCTTTCTCTCGTTTTCCCTGCATGCCTCCACGTATTTAGTAATCTATTCCACCAAAACTTTTGAACCAACTTTCTCATGGAACAGATACAAAATCTATTTACCGAGAAATAAAAATCGTATTTAAAATCTCGACATTTTCTTTCTCATGGAGAACACGAAACAAACGGCTGATCACTTCCAGAATAAAATAATTTTAAACATACGATACGTAAATACATTCCCTGTTACATTCAAGTTGACTAAAATAGACTGAATTCTTGAAATCAAAGGAAACGCGTGTCGTCGGACATTTATAAATCCAGATCCGCCATAAGACAAGCGTCTGGGCAAAACAACCACACGTTCCCACGTGTCGTCGGGCAATAAATAACCAGAATTCCCATCGTCTCGTTGAACGAACAAAAATTCGCAACAAGTGAACGCGAAGCGTCGTCGTAACGCGACCCAATGCATCGGCCAGACGGCAAAACATTCGTTTTTTCCCGAACAGCAAAGACGCGTTAACCAACGGCAGGTTAATCCTTACCACGTTTCAGAGACAAATACCCGGTACACCTTGCGTGCAGCTTGTAATGCGAGCACAGTCCTGAAAGATCATCCGATTAAGAGTATAGCGAGCTACGATCACACGCCGTGATACTTCACGTGCACAGGATACGGGACGTGGGCAGGTATCTACATATGTGCATACGTGCACACGTAGAAACCCAGACGAATGCGGCGTCGATTCTGCAACTCGGTGTCAAGTATTCCCATCCTGCGGATTAACGATCGGCTGACAAATCAAATTTATTGCGAGATTTCGTACGACTCGCGTGATGCTCAAAGCAGTCAAATGAGTGTGAAAGGCTGCCATTGCTCGCGTCGAGTCGCTTCCTCGATACGCATGAATTAACGCAGCCGTCTACGTGGAACACGTACATATACGTACATAATCGAGAATACGAATCTGCTGTTTAACCTATTGGCTGGCTGGGTAATTTGCAATTTGCAAAAATTCGACCGGGGATACGGAGGGAATAAATTATTTATTGAAAGTGTACTGCGTGTACGATGGATTTTAAATTGCGCTGAATGACGGGGAATGTGGAAACATCGGCTGTCCCTACTTGTGTTACTGGCTTACAAGTTGATCGTATATTTTTAGTCCCACGGAACTGAGCTTAGTGTGAATGATACTTGCGAATTAACTTTGCTGATTAACCGTGGCAATTGCTGTATTATTTGTTCCTATTTTTTACGATTAATTAATTGTTCGTAGGAAATCGTATTTTCATTTGTGAATGAAGATTTGATCATTGATCTCGCAACTCTGCGAGATTTTGAGGAGTTGAATGTAAATTCTAAAAATATGTTTTCAGGAAAGAAATTTTAAGCGTACCCTGAGAAAAATATCAAACGTAACTGTTACATTCCTATCCTAATCATTCAATACACTTATTACGGGATTTCCGTTTTAAATATTTAAATCTACGGCCCCATACCATGTAGACACGATGGTGGTTACAATTTTTCAACATCATTTACAAGTATATTCGCAACGAACGCCCGCAGCAAAAAATCTAGAATTCAAAGCAGCGATGAAAAAAATAGCAGAAAGCGCTCGAACAAAAATTTTCCATATTTTCCCTACGTCTAGCCAGCGTCGACGATGAAATTTTCTTTATCCAGCAGGCGAAAAATCTGGCTCCCGCGCACTTTATTGTATTACGAAACGTGTGCAACGGGAGCATTAAAGCAAGCCAACAAAAAGAATACAAAAAATAGCGCATATGTTTATGCATTTCTACCTCCGTTTACCGTCGCTTTTATTTTTTCGAAATATCGCTTCGCGTGTCTCGTGGAGCAGAAAGCTTTTTCATCGATGGTATCACAGCGGAATCTCAATTACCGTAGCATCGCTTATTTGAATTTCCCATTATACGAAAATCTGTTAGTCGAAGTATCGATAATCCGAAACAACGAGCTTTCCCATAGAATTTCGCGCGCGAAATATCGGCCGGCTCGCGCGTCGTCTATTAAAGCTTCATCGACGAACGAAACGGCACAGTGTCCCGTGGAATTCGTCCCCGTTTCCATGAACTCCGCGCAACAATGAGGCAATGGAACAACGATCCCGCGGACGAACTCGAAAGCGTTTTTGTTCACCGAAGCACGTGTAGCGATTTTTTTATCCGAACGAAAATCGAAACTACTGGCTGTAGGAAACGCGTTTCTCCGAGGCGCGAATACGTGAAAGCGGATATCTTTCGTGAACATTATTTTAATGGTGCTCGTTGCAGGTGTTTGATTCGAACGAACGTTTCCACGAGATATAAATGTCTATTGATTGATTTACTAGGAATGAGTTGGTCAAGATTAAAAGCGCTTGTGATGCAGAGAAAGAATTAATGAAAATTAAGATCTACGATATATACAATACTAAGTATCCTCAATAAAAATTGAAAGGGAATACAAATGATCTGTACTCCTCACTTCGTCATTAATCAATTCGCGCTTCCATTCCAGGAAATGTTCCAATCAAAAATATCATGCTCCGCATTGAAGAACATCAAGTAACAGCTTGAAATTGGTATTCGTAGAGCATTATGACGTGCAATCGTCGAATAGCACGACACGCGTTCACCTTTCGAATTCTTTGCCATCCAATTCTCTCAGTTGACACACGAGTTCTTTCAAGATCAGATCGACACCTTGTTATTTGTTCGCCGTGGAGCCGAAAGAGGAGTGGCTCTATCTTAGAAAGCCGCGTTTGAATAAAGCTTTTCATGGCGCATCGTAGTCGCTGTTACCGCGTCACGAAAAAGCAAAGACTCAGAAATCGATGGAGTTCGTCGATCCTTTGCAAACAGCCATCGAGAAGCAAGCGCCCCATCGATTCTGCAGAGCAGGTGATCACGTCGGGTCAAGTATGACTGATAGGACTTACATCGACCTATCTTCTGTTTTTCCTCTATTTTTTTCCTTCGACACTATTTCTTCGATCTTTCCCCTTCTTCGTATCGCACGTTCGATCTCTCTTGTTCCTTTAAGGCATTGTCGTCATGATTTTTCTTCGCCGTTGACCTCCTTTGCCCGGCTTATATCGTTCGCCACGTTCTAAATTTTCTATAAGAAAGACTGCTAGAATTTTAATGCATCTTTGAAGATTTGAAAATGTTTCGTTACATGGACTGCTGTTGGTTATTCTTAACGACAAACAGCGACGGCGAATTTATGAGATCTCTTGTTTGATAAACGGAAAGGAAATGACAGTGTATACGAACTTTGTGCGTAAGCGAGTACATTGATGCAGGTTTTCAGCTTTTCATGATGGGATTAAAATTGCTGTGGAAATGCAGAGAGCGTTATGTGCTTCGCGAAAATATAATACAATAGTTTCGTTGTCTTTTATTCCGGGAATAAACTGAAACACAATTACACCACTGCGCAATAATTACACTGATTACGATTGGTATAATATAAGAAGGATATAAAAGTGCTGAGGAAATTAAAACTAATATTTTAGCAATTGATATTCATTTAAGTACTGCAGTTTATATGCCTCGCTTGTATTACATGTCACAAAACGTCCGTTAAAACTCTGTACTGTATGCTGTAATTTATTAAACGCACTGTAACATTAAAGCATCCCTCTAAAAAGTATTTTGCCTTCGCAAAAAATATTACAGTTGCACCCTGTGCGGGTAACCTGCACAGGGGGCAGCAGTGTCGCCGTGTAGACACCAGGGAATGGTCACCTGACTCTTTCTCTACTGGGTGGCGTCAAAGATGAAAGGGAGATTAATTACGTTTGCTTGTGTATCGTAAGCAAACGTGGCACGCGGATGAAAGACCTGGCTGCCCTCTTTCTTTCGTTCTCGCTTAGCTCGCCTAAAGAATTGCTAATTAGCTGAGCCTTGCTCTTTTCCGCTGGCCTCTGTTCCCGTGCGTTATTCTGTCCTCTGCACCAGCCTGCTCGTCTTTGACTTCAATTCTTGTCCCCCTTTCTCCCTTTGCCCATCTCCACGGACATCTTTCGCGGCAGGCGTTTTGGAAATGACTTTTTTGGACGATGGTCCCAAGAAAGCTAGGGGGCAAAGTTTGCTCCGGGTATGGTGTGAATTGGAGAAGAAAAGAATTGTTTCGAGAAGACTACGTGGTATATATGTTTTTCTTAGTTTAAATTGTAAGATGAAGCGAATAGTTCTTGGTCTGTTATGAACGTTATGTTCTTTTATTGTGACGGTCGTGATAAGACGTCGCGAGTTTTCGACTGCTGAATTTGGAACACTTCACGCTTTAGAATACCCTGATTCGAATCTTAATATTTCCAAAGTGTTATAAAAATATCTAGTGAGTGTATTGTGTTTTAATTACTGACAAAGATATTTGCATCGCAATGAAATGACGAAAGGTAGAAAGTCGGTGCACTGACTGGCTTATTTTTCAGTATTTATATCCTGTTCTGGAAATATCGAAGAATTAATCGCGTCTCGTGACGGAAGCCGGTACTCGGACGAAGATCCACAGGGGGTAGGCAGTTTCGCTCGGGCCGAAAACGAAGCCTGGATAAACGTTTCAACCACGATCGATTGCGTGCAATACGCATCTGCGAGGGTTTGATTAAATAGCGCTCAGACATCCATGAAGAATCTCGGCCTTGAGATAACGCTTTCACTGAGATAACATCGGCGATTTCACCGATAGCTGGTTACTTTATCAATAGGCGTGGATATGCTTACAGTCCTTTTCGAGAGAGCACAATTTCTTTGCCATCTAACTATTGACATATCTCTGGAAAATTAAGAGACAAAACTGGATGTTTCTAATTAATGGAAGTTACAAACATGATGTACTATAGATTTGGTTATATTTCTGGGTATTGTTATTGGAAATAGGTTAAAATCTCAAAGCTTGACGCCATTGAGCATAGCTCCTGCGACTTGTCACAGGCGGCACAAATGGTGCCCGACAATACAGAAAACATGACATCTAATCCTGCTATCCAATACTGTTAATTCAGGATCAGCATAACTTGATATAGCTCGGCTTAGCGCTGTTAAATCCGATACAGACTTTCCTAACGTCACAGAACAGGATACACATCGCGGCGAAGTCGAGGAATTCGATATTTATACCTGTGAGCTTGCGAAAGCTGGATAGTAGTTCGATGTATAAATGATTATTGGTACCCTGCAAATGTTACGGTAGAGTATAGACCCAAGTTGAGCTGAGTTGAGTTTGGACCCAAGAATATTTTGGAGCTGAGTAGACCTTGGGGCCCAGTCAACCCTGGGAAGTGGGCTCTGGGACCAAGTAGACGTCGGAATCATATCAAGACATTGATATCTTTCTTCTTGAAACACTCATGCCCATTTCGAGAACCTTTTGCGATATTTGCTGAACTTTCACGATATGATATCGGTTTTCCGTAGTCTTTATATTTTTGTAAAAACTGAAGATTTTCGGTTCAAAGATAGAAGACCAATATCATCCAGGTAATATCTAATATAGACAATTTTATGCGTGTTTAACCTGAGATACCAACTGGAAATTCTATCGTATTTAACGTCGTGGAACTAAATTTAACTTTCAATTTAATACTAACACGTGCGTCCCGTGCAGAAAAATCTTTCCTTTGCGATATCTTTGCCCGCCCATCTTCCACCTCGACCATCTGTATATGGTACTTTTGTCCCTACGCTAGTATGCCTTGGTTTCATTTATATCTCCCAAAGAAACGTCAAACGATGCGGAAACTGAGATAATGTTCCTATCAGACGTTCCTTCTTTTTTCGCAGCCAACCGAATATTATCGACCGCTATCCCCGTTGCTTCGAGGACTTTCCGTAACTTCTTCGTAGCTTTTGGATTTTCCGCCCAGGTATTCTAAAACGCTGCTGGGGACAGAGTAATTGGAATTTGATACATGGTCGACACGGGAAATTTTGGATCAAACGGATCGAATTAGATAGGATGAAAAGTTTTTCAGAAGTCGTTGCCGCGAGTGAAGAAAATGTGGAAAACGAAATGATAGAAAATTCAAAAATAGAATTCACTTTCCTTTTTCGATATAAAATTTAACATGAAAGTTGCACCAACTTATTGATGGACCTATATTCATATTCTGTACGTATATAATGTATCGTTCATTATAATAATTTTATTGATTAATTTCTCCAATTTGTTCCACCTCAAGAATATTCTGTTCTCGACTGTTAATAATTAACTGTTCGGTGCAGATTATCTTGTTAACGATACCGTTCCGTATCTTGCGATAATTCACTACAACGAGATCTTGTTATACTCACTATGAAATGCTTTCTGTTACGATGTACTAGTTTCCACAAGTTCCGAGCGAACAATCAATCACTTCGCGTAAATCGCCCAACAAACCGTCAGACGCAATTGCATTTAAAGCGCGAGCCTTAGTTACCACGCAACTTACTGACGTCGCGTTATCAGAACAATTTCAACGTATTACTGTCTCATCTGATAGCTGAAATGTTAATACAAATATAAAGTGAATCGTGAAATTTAAAGCAACTTGAGAACTTAATAAATTGCGGCGATAAAGAAACAATAATAGATAGTGTAAACCCAATAAATGCACCCTGGTAAATTTTCCAAATTAATAAACTGTTTCAGTATGTTCAATACTTTGACATAAAAAAAATGTTCTGCAAGCATAGTTGGCTTGTAGCATTATTAAAAAGTTAAAGCATACAACGCTACAAAAATTCCCCGCCAACTTCACCAATATGCAACTTTCAACGCAATTTTCCAATCGCACAGTTCCCCAACCAATACTACCTCACTGTTACATAAATGAGTTATTCATTAACCAGTGCACATAGCAGCAACTTTACGCCCCCCCCCCCATCCACTGTTAGTCAAGAAGACAGTAATAAACAAACTAATTATTAAACCCTTCCTCTACGAAATCGAATCGACGATTTACGTGTAACCCATGAACGTCCATTTAATTTTTCAGACCACCAGTGGACACGTTGCGATTCGCTTCTACGCCAAACTAGTTATCACGCGTGGCTCGTGTTACTTCAGCCCAAGTGATTAAACAATCAGCCCTGATGCGTGTTGCAACGCGAAAAATCGCAACGCAATGGTTTAAATACCTTCGAAGGTTACACCAACGTTGCCTTCCCGTTTTCCATACAGCATTCGGAAATGTTTGCGATTCCATTCGACCCCCGGTCGTAATGTATTCGCGGTCGTATCAGAGCGAGCAATATTTCAACAGACGCTGAGATAGCGTCAACATGGCGGCTACCGGGACCAGCACCCATTGACCCCTCGTCCCACTCGTTCGATCTTAAACTGTTCATTCATAAACGAACGGTGGGCGTAAATGAATCGTATTCCGGCGTTGTTAATATCGTAACTCGGTGGTGTGGGCGTGGATCGGGGTTTGTTAATCGAGCGTCGTATCTACGGGTCCGGAGAAAATGTATTACTTAGACGGTCGGAAGGGCGTGCCATAAATTTCCTAGCGCCACGGTTGAGATTTATATGAGACACGGCCGAGTGCAGCGCTGTTTTAACAACGTCTAATCGTTCGCCTTCTTATTGCGATTTCTTCTGCGGTTTCTTTCGATGCTTCATTTGTAGTGGTCCTTTGGTAAACTACTGCGGGGAAAGCCGTTCGTTCTGGTGGGAAACAGAGTTGGAGGAAACTACGGACGATCGATGGATGACGATTAAGGACAATGGGATTTGATTTCGGAAGTTCCTCGGGGTCAACGAGGGGAATGAATTATTATTGCGAAATATTGGTTGGTTATGGTCATTGGTTTGGCTGAGGTTTTGTTTTTATACGTTTGTTGCAATGTCGAGGTGTTTATTATTTTATAATAACGGTTATATAGTGTTAACTGATATTGCAGAATTCAATTACTCGGTATTTCTTATTTTAGAGTGCTGCTTGGCATTTAAAGATTGTAAGATTAGTTTTTATTAACTCGTCGAGAAATAATTATACAATATAGGACAGCATATGTAGTACCAAAGTTTCTAACCAATGCACAAAATGTCGTAATATTTGATTTGCTGAATTATAATAAATAGATCAGTTTACCCCTCTTCCAGGATGATGACTCTGATTAAGCAATTACGACAATCAGTAGAAATCTTCTTCCTAGTACCTACTGTAATTGACTTCAACTAACTGTCGTTCACCATTCCACGAAACCAAAGGTCATCGTTACCGCATTGAGAGAAAAAAACGTGATCTAGAAAACATGTTACAGTGCAACAAGGAGAGGGTGATTCATTACTGGGGTTACAGACCTACGGTACTTGAAGTAAATAAAGTCGTATCGATTATATCAAGATCTTTATTAAGTAATGCTTAAAGACCTCGCACGACCTTATAACCTAAATTCAGTCTTATTATCACTGAGTTGTGTTAGCTTCTTGAGGCCCATTGTCGCGAAACGCCATAAATCCTGACCTGAGACCAGGCTCTTGACGTCATATTGTACAGTAGAAAACAGAGTTTCTAGGTCGATGGTTCGCAAATATTTTAGCTAAAACTGCTGACATCCACTGCGGGGAAAAATATGAAATTAAAGATTTCACGAAGCAATTAAAAATTGTTTCTCGTTATATCGCGATTTAATAATAAGAGTGTACACAGCTTTTGGTAAATTAATTTTATTCTAAAACACCATCTTACTCTGTAACGAGGGAACAATTTCTTTGTTTGAATATTTCTATCCATGTTTCATTCGAGTAATAAATTTCGCATTGTTCCTTTAGATATTTCTCATCAATTCCATGAAGTATTTGTAGTACTCGCAATATTCACCAATACTTTGCACAAATATAAAATTCATCTATATTATTACATCTTCCCAATCAGCATAAAATTGCCTTTCCTTGCAAAAAAAAAATAATTTCATCTCGCCATCTTTGTCCATGCACAATATTATATATCCATACCATTCTTCTTTTAATCCATTTATTTAGAGATTTCCATTTAACAATGCAAATAATTAAAACTAATATTCCTCGCAATTATAACATTGATTAATCACATTTCACAAAATAATACGTACAACTATTCGAGCAATTCACAATCATATAGCGGCAAACAATCCCTTCCCGTTCATCCAACAAGTTCATTTCAATGACCCCTAGTGGAACGACACAACTTTATCTATCCTCGAAACTAGCATCACCGACATCGACCCTGTTATCACGGTGGTAGGTGCTGCGGCAGGTAGTTGGTTGAACGAATCACGCTTTTCCCCGGCACAGTGGAGATAAAGTCACCGGGACGCATCGGGTAGGTAAGACAAATAGAGGACAGCTCTGTCGGGCCTCCTGCTAAAGCCGACCAAACACTAATGAACCCGACGAGTCCCTTGGAATGGTATCAAGCCGGGGACTTGGCCACGCTCTCGGTGATTAGTCGTTAATGCTTATCATTAACCCCGAGGGTTAATTCTCGCATTAATTACTCGGCCGCGTCGCCTGTTGGAAACTATCTCGACCGACTGCACGCGTGCACACGCTGCCACACAGGTGCATCGACTTTCGCGCGGTGGTTCTTATGTCTCGCTACCGTGAAAATCGAGATATAGGTCTGCACACAGAGGAACGTGGAATCCTTAGTCTTTCGTGTTTCTTCTTACTAAATTACGAAACGATTTGTTTCCGTCGGGGAGCGACTAAACCGAACGCATTTGGGTTTCGATTTTTATTTTGCAAATTACAGTGACGTAAGAATATTCTAATATTAATGTTAGTAAAAACCTCTCTTTAGTACTTTCTGAGAAATTATCTTGGTTTTTATACGCAACGGCGCAGTCAGTGAAATTTATCCCAAAAAAATCGAAGAAGAGATAATTTATATTTTACAGAAAATCCATGTTCGATCTTTCATCTTTAGGAAGCTTTAAAAAGAAATCTTTCACTCTATTGGTCAGTGTACATAGCGAAGTTTGCAGAGTATGCGTTTGTTGGAAAAGTACTTCGACTAATAATCCTAATTGGCGCGTCAGCTATAAATCACGGAAAAGGAAGGCGAACTTTGCGCACTATCGACGGTATCATCAGACGTTATATCAGATAATTAAGACGTTAAGATGGTCGGGGATTATTAAGAGACTGAACGTTTAGATTGATCTAAACGGTTTAAAACCAGAAGAATCGCGTGCGCAGAAAGTGTTACGGCCGTCTAAGTTTGCAGGAAGTTCGCTTCTTTATGCTGACGCGTCACACTTTACCTTCAAGGAGTTTTTACCTTTTTTCCTCCTTGCACTATCGTATGAGATAATTTGGAAACCTTGCATTACGGTAATAGTAAATCAAACGAGGATATAACATTCATAGGAAGCTCGCTTTAAATAATGTACTGGTTAAAGTTTCGCGCTAAATTGTCTCTAAATTCTCGCCAAAAGCTCTCTACCGTCTCGTACGCTCTAAAGATCTCACCTTTACCTTCAGACTGTATACGTGTGTGCACACGCAAACAATTCTAACGCCATTCTTCCACTTACCTGAAAAACTCTCGCTGCGCTATTATATCAAAGCGTGTCTTTATTTGCTTAAGAGCCACTCCAGTTCTAATTTAATTCAACCACATTTTCTTTACAAACTGAATACATCGGATAACTGTCTACATTGCAATCAATTAGATATTCCAACAAAATTTTGCGCCCTTAAGTTCTAATAAAGTCCTACATTAAGTAGAACCAAGGTAGGAAATCAAAGAACAAGACTATGTAGTTGTATCTACAGATAATATTAATATCGTAATTACTGTTACAAATTACGCAATGGAAAATAAGGAAACTCTATAAACAAAATGTTAATTTGTTCCCATGGAAAGCTATGTTTATCATACGCTACATCCAATAATCCATCAAATAAATGATGATACACTGTATCGGCTGAAAGTAGCCGAGTGAATTTCGAAATTCGATAACACCCCACAAATAAGGGTTTACGTACCCGTTTGACGAAAAATCACTGTGTTCCTGGGTGACATAATACCGGTGCGATGTATCGGATATCCGGCGCAATAACTTCGACTCACGAGACAAGTTTACGAGGTACGGAAACTGTCATGCAATAAAGATGTACGGTTCGGTAAATAGCATTTGAGATTCAATGCGATGTGTGCCCAAGGCATAATACACTTGTAACCGCCATGCGGGACCAATAAAATTTCCCCACCGTTCTTCCTTGTTACGGCGTAATGTCAGTGACCACGAGAAATCGAGGCACGAAGGCGAATCAATCGTGCGGACGCGGCTTAAATTTTTACAGGTATCGTAGCCAGGTGATCTGGAAAAATGCGCGCCTTCCTTATACTCTCGGATTCAGTGTGGTTGCGCAGTATTTGTTTCAGTAAATTGCCATTCGGTGTAAATAAAGCGTTACGCTCCGTTCCGTCTGCGTAATTTGTTCTCGTACCGTATCGAAAATAAATTTGGGACTGTATTTCGGATTTCAGTCTTTTCGTTGGATTCAACATTTGCCACGATTCGTTTAGTTGTTCGATTTTGTCTAATCATTCAGCTGTTATTTATATCTGTAGTGTATCTCGAATATTGCAAGCGATTGCGAATTACAATCTTATTTGTCATAATATTTTATGCATTCCATGCAGCATTATATATATCAAAGATTCTTGTTGTACCTTCCTTGCCTGAATACCTTGGCTACCTTTCATTGTGACTCATGCTTACCGTTAACCAGACAAGCAACTCGACTGGCCTCCAAATTTCGTTTCATTTTTCTGAATCCTGTACCATCAGCCTAATGGTTTTAAATTTATGCACATCCTGCATGGAACTACAAAAATTAACATACTCATTCTACCGAAAAATTGAAAGCAGAGGGAAACTGTAATATTTTTTCTGTACCTACAGAAATTCATAAAAAGACTAGATATCGAATTGAAACTACAATCGCACCGTCAAATGTTATACAAATGCGTCGATATTAAATTGAATTAATGGAAATTAATGTAATCGATTCTAAAAACAAGCGCCATCGGCGTTTTCGAAAAATCAACGTACCAACGATATCTCTGATCGTCGGCGAAAATAAGAACCCCATGTCCGCAGTAATTCTTCGCGAAGGGAGATTTAATCGTTCGCCGCTGACCGAAAATATATATCGTCCTGGTGCATACGGGGTTGAAAATTTCCTTAACTTCCCCAACGAAATTGCTTCGACCCCGATAAAACCGGGCACGCCTGTGCCTCCCGTCGTATACATATATTCAAGCATTAGAACAGCCTTTCCACCCTCGAACGAGGGAGGATAGACGTTGCCAAGCTAGCCGGAGTGACTTGAAGTATGCACTTGACGCATGCAACCTTAACTCCACTTTGCATTTTCGAGCCGACTTGGAAGCCTATCCTTCTTTCCTATCCAGCAATCTTTTTCTCCGTTTCGCTTCTTTTTCTTTCCTCTACTGGCAAGCTAACTCTCTGCTGTCCACAGTTCAGCCTTTTTTTATTGCGTTATTTTGCGCTACTGTCCTCTTGGGTTAGAGAAATTCAAGTGTTTTTATGGGATGGTAGAACAGTGCTGGTTGAATACTTGGTACGGTGAACATCAGTTGACTCGAAAGGAAATTAGAGGTGTATGTATGTACATAGTTTGGAAATATTGTATTCTATTCTACTATGGAAAGTTCGAATTATTGTTGCCATTCTGAGGATATAGAACTGTGTGTGTTTCAAAAGAGAATGCTACTGTTACTGTATCTCGTCATATATCTTTGTATCTTACTTTGGCGACAAAGTTGTAATAATTAAATATCCTATAATTGTCTACGGATCTGTCGAGTTTATAGAAAACTGATTGTAAAATATAAAATAAATATAAAATGATCTTAACCCTTCGCACTCGGCGCCATCCCTGGCGTTACCTGCCAGCAGCTCGGCGGCACTTTTTGGCGAAAACGTGGATATGCTAGACTTACGATGTCCTTCAGAGGGGACGTCCGAGTGCAAAGGATTAAAATTAAACTTGCGTTTCATATACTATATGCTACGTTAAAGTAACTACTAACGACTAAACTTTTTACACGAAATATTAATCCTACCTATGCAAGGTCACTTTCTGAAGTAACAGGTATACCTACACAGGTATATACTTTCGACTTTATTGAAAATTCTGGTATTGCTCATCTTTCTTTCTTTTCTCTACGATTAGTCCCACACTCAAAGGCACGCGTGGGCGCCGTTCAACTGGCGAACGGAAGTTCTTTCATCCTTTGTCACCGACTCTGCTGAAAACACGCCTCGGCGAAAGTAGCGGCCCGAACAACTTGTTCCCCGAGTTTCTTGTGTCAACTGTTTTGTGTGCACCATTTCCAACAGCCCGTTGAAAGATCGTCGAGGCGGATTATGGCTGGGGCTTCGTTAGCAGACTATGGGGGTCGCAACAGTGTCGGATTAATTGGCCGTCGTCCTGTCAATATCCAGTTTCGTGCCAGCGTTGACAGATACACAAGATTTACGAGGCGAATACGCGAGAAAAAAGCTGATATAATATCGCGCCGCGGCGGTACTGAATAATGAGCACGATATCCATAATTGTCTATCAAAACTCGTTCACGTTCGCGCGCTTCTTGATAGCCGGATTAAGTGTGCCACTGTGTATCTGGCAACGTTGATTGCTTACTTATTTCCTTTGAAACGAGACCAAAAGGAGGAGCAGGAGATTTTACGAAAGTTCAGGACGAATCATGGGGGAGTTACCTGCATGTATACATAGTACGTAAACCCTGCCTTCTGTGTGGGTTACGCTTGTAGGTGTTCAGACTCGAAAAATGGTTCGCATTTTGTTTGGTTTGTTGGTGAAAGTGTCGTTAGGTTTGTGTTTATGACTGGCTTAATATCAATGAATAAATTAGCTGTCCTTTACCTCCTACATTTCGCAAAGACATAAAACGTAAATAATTAAAAGTAACGTGCACATATACAAGCATATACAACTCGTAATTATATAGACAACCCATTCATAGATGAAATCAAGAATCATATCGCTGTTTCCAGACCGTTTTCACAATAAAACATGAATAATTCAAAATAAAGTACAAATGCAATATATAAATTTATGCAATAATTAATACTAACATATAAAATCTAGAATTTTAGAACAATAATGCACTAATTAATACTAACATATAAAATCTAGAATTTAGAACAATTTCAGGAGCCTTAATAATCGAGGAACACGGTTTTTTACAGCAAAGATATAACCGTGCCCACTATTTTCTTGTATTTGAGGCGTCGCACAGAAAAGTGAATAAAAAAATGGCCGCGAAATTAAATGCGCAAGTGTCCATTGCCAGGTCGTAGCACAAGGCTCTTCAAAAACAGACGAAACAAACGGCGTTATAGACTCGCGACGATCACGAGCAGCGATCTCGTAAAACGTCTGGAAAGTTGTGTAGGAGGAAACGTCAAAGTTAGTGAATGGCCCATTCAATGCACTGTCGCGTCCGGTCAAACCGGTCCACAGTGTGTTTATTTCGCGCGTTCCCTGTTCTCGCGTGAACGAGCTGACCGCTCGACGTGGAACAGAAAACGAGGAGACTTGGAACAGCAAGAAAACGGGACACAGAAACGGCGTGAAGAAAAGCTGTGATACACGAGCGAAGAGGAAACAGAAAAGGGCGCAATCGATTGCATTTATCGAGAACTGATGACGATAGCTGGTAAAACTCGAAAAGCTTTAATAATTAATAGTGAATATAGTTATTTTAATCGATTGGTTTATTTGATTGAGAAGAAAATTGAACTGTGTATTGTAGTAAAAACAAAAAGAGAAATGGGGATTTAAGAAATGTAGATAAAAGTGCAGAGAATTAGGTAGATAATTTACGTGATAGTGATCCACTGCGATTACTGATTGAACCCCTTTACTACGATCATAAAATTGAAACTGTCCCCAGAGAAAATACGAATGTGTATAATCCTTCATTAATACTACAGTCGTTCCTATATTTCTGTATCCAAATTTTTCACATCCATCTCAACGAACGCTCCAGTCTATTAGTCTATGAGTCTATGTAAAAAGTGGCCCGTTTGGAAGAACTTATTGAAGTTTGAATAAGAAGTATGACTTGGTTCTCCCTCACCGCTTCAAAACGAGTATCAACATTTCCACTACCTAGTCGCTATTTTTCATCAAATATTCTTCTCGAATATATGGCCATACAAAATATCATTCATCAAATACTCGACATTCGCAAAAGTGAACTGAATAATTCAGCCTTCACACCCTCTTTGAGATATGTATGTACATACCTTGTACCTATTGATATCCACTTGGTGTTACGTGCTCCAAATATTATTGTACCAGGAATTGCAGCACTGTTCAGTCGAGAGGAGAAACAAATTTGCGCATAAGTTTTCGGTCAGATTAAATTATCAATACAGACCACCTCAACTTGTACTCCCTTTGGCCCAACTGTGAAGGAAGACTAGACAATTCCTTATGTGTATGTCCAACTCTCTTTAGTTCCTGTTATCGACCCGTCTCGACAGGAAGGGACACCGTCGAGGAACGGGAAATCTTGGTGTCAGCTCGAATCAAAGCGACAACGGCCAAGTTCCTCTGTAACTTCGCTACACTGCTCAAGGACAATAGCTCGTGTCTGTGACGCATCTTGAAGCATACTCTGGCCAGATCGTCTTCGCCGTTTCAGATGGCACGGAAATCGACTGCCTGGCAAGAGTTGTCGAAGCATTGTGATTCGTCGCGTCGTTTGCAGCCCCTAAATGTTAGGGGCCAATTCGCGTGGCTTGGAGGAGGAGGACAGAAATTAATTGGGGTGTGAAAATGGACCACCGATGATAAATTTACCTTGACTGATTCTTTTTTTTAATATACCTGTCTCGAGACGTTCTTTGGACCACGTGAACGAATGTTTCTATTTTCGTTCTTGCTGTTTTGTTTTAGTAAGTAAAGTATGGTGAAGGTTTTGGGATATTCGTTGTACGACGATTATTTATTTCTTCCTGAAAACTGAATTGTATTTTATTATCTTTATTTAAGTTGTATGTGTGATCGACAGGTTTAATGACTTTACTGAGAGATTTCACGGAATTTATGTTATTAAGATTGAAGAGCATTTTTTAATTATCCCCATTGATACTGCGATTTAGTAATTTGTCTTCGGCGACTTTTATTCCGCACTTTGACTATATTATTATGGGTGTATGATAACGTAATATAAAGTGTGGCTTACTAATTGGGCGATAATACCGTATTCGGAAATATAAATTCAATAACAATCAAATGAATTCAAGTACAGTAAAACGTATACAAAGCTATCTATAAAAGGCTGATCAGATTGGCATTAACAACTCAATACCAAGTAAAATAATTCCGTAACTTAAAAAGTGGAAGCTTTTTATGGCCAAACGAATTCATTGTGATTTGTATCAGTAAGAGAAACGCGGTGTGCAGTATAATAGAATAAGACCTTTGAAAAAGAGCTCGTTCAATCCGCCGTCTCGTTTCCTATTACCATCGACATACAATGACCACAACTTTTTTTCTGTTACAGGTAAGCCCATGGCAAATCCTTTTCCATTCTCCGGATCAAACGTAACGTGACCCGTGAGTATTTGACGATGAATGCAAATAAGCGCGTTCGAGTGGAACCTTAACTATATCAGCCGAGGTTCTCAATTCACTTCCCGTGCTCAAAATTTTGCTATTGCATTATCCAATCTAAATATTGCGAATAATTTAAAAATGCACAGTAAAAGAGAAATATTTTAAAAGAGTTGTAAGAGCGATAGAAAAGTTAACACGAACATAAGTAATCCATTTCAAATAATAACAAAATCACTTGCCAATTAATTACTGCAAATAAATTGCATTATTCCGATATTCTCCAAAAGATAAAATATTAACATTCCTTATAGATCATAGATATTGAGAAAACGAAAATTGTAATTTGAGAATCAGGGTTCACGTTTCATCAAAAATTAACAAAATAAATAAATGAAGTACAAACTTCAGACCAAGATATGTCTCTTGTATATAATATGACCGTGCACTCTCTTAGTCTTTCGAATCGGAACTATATCGGAACGTCGCGTTGTCTTGCTTTAAATCGCGAGCTTATTCAATCGGAATCGAGCAGCTCGCCCAAACGGCGAAGCGTGCCGAGGGTAATTGTTATTCTCGCATAACTTAATCCCTTAATCAACAATTCAAATCGGACCGCACATAAAACGCAACACCAACGACAGCCGCTATCTATGCCGTAAATATCCCTTGCTGCTGGAAAACTGCCTTCCCGCTGGTCATTGTTTATTTACGAGGGCTGTGCTATTATCAATTATGCATGAAGTCAGAACGGAAACGGGAAAAACGATATATGTTTTACGTTTGTCGAGAAAACATCTGTTCCGCGTTGAAATCTCATGGATTATCTTTTAAGTAAAGAGAGCGCACAGTAATTCGGGTAGTACATACTTTGAAATGCGCAATGTTACGTTGGCGAATATAAAGAAATGTAGTTAGTTTGTGATATAAAAAAATTCTTCTCACTGGAGTTTTGATATTAAAAATTAACGTGGTGAAGTATCGTAGAAAGCTGTGTCTCGTAAACTTGATGGAAACCATTTTCCTCCCATCAATTAATTCTTCTAACTTCAGCTTTAAGATAAAAAAGTGGAAATTATAGTAGCCGTTCCAAATGTTGGAATATTTTGTTTAGAAAGCTTTGCTTTTCGCAATTATATGATATCGTGCAGAACAATTTCATCAAAGCATTATACATAGAAATCTTGAATATTGGTACACTTTAGGCGATCCCAGTAGTATAAGTCCAACTTTGATCAGACAGGAAGATGTATCTTTCATAGCAGTACAATAGTATATTTCTATACGCACGAAATTAAATTAAATACAATAGTAATCCAAACAAAGGCTTCAAAGAGCTGCCCAACCCATGAACAAATGACCAAAAAATCCCCCAAAAATTCCCAAAAAACATTAAAAATTCCACAATTTCCCTCGCACTTATTAACATATTCTTTCTACTCGTCCACGATTTACCAATAATACAATCAATCGAAACAATATATGTAGTCACGAAGAGAACCACGATTTCGACATACAGCATCCAACAATTCCTCGCTCATTTCACGTTTCGCTGTTCCTTAAAAGCGAACAAGCACACGCGAGCCTCTCCATTAGCCGCGCAACAAAGTACCCTAGTTACCAATCGACCGCCGTTTGCGAAACCTTATTTCGCGTGAACGTTGATCGCCGTAGAGAACGTAGGCGGAAACACGGCTCTCCAAAGGCTGCGTTTCTGGCTTCTGGTGAACAAGGAGAGCCGAAAGGCGGCTGCAAGAGACGGTCCACGCGTGTTACCGGACCAACGGCGATCTAGTATGCGGATACAGACATTAGCCGTACACGGGGATACGATAAAACGCTATGCGTGTCGCGTTTATTATGCGCGCCGCTCGCTTGTAGCGGAATCACGGCCCTCGTCCTCGTTGTCTCGTTACTTCTCGATACAATTACCCGCGGTGTGTCACGGCCCGCGTTGCTCGCGTGCCCGTGTGGGAATCGCGTGCGAGAAATCGGTCGTCGAACAGCCGTTAACGAGGCTAATTAACTTACAATCGAATCCGCTTGCCCGATCGGGGGATATTCGTGTCTCATTGCGCCGATATGATCGACGAGCTGTTTCGAGCGGTTAGACTTGGAACTTTAGAGAGCTTCGAGTAACATTACCGGCTGGCTGAGATATCGGGGGGTAGTTGTATGTTATGTTTAGCTTGGTGGAATGCATTGGAAGAGTGTGCGTGAGATTGAGCTTTGTTAGGATTTGATTATTTTTTGATTAGATGCAGAGTTTGAGAACGCTACCTTCGGAAAAGTTAAGTTTAATTGTTTGGAGGAAATTCGTGTGATTAATACAATTTGACAGACTTTTGGTTGGGTTCACGATTGGATATCTGTACTCTCTTGTGTTGTATATGCCATTTGCGTAATGGGACGTAGATAAGCAATTCTATCGATTTCTTGTTTAAAGAAACTCAGCTACCGTTCGTCAATTTTTGTTTCAAGCTTCAGTTGGTAAGAGCAATTAGTCGACAACGAGGATAAGCTAAGCTGCAATCCTGGTTCATTGTTTCAATGCTTGATTCTTTTTGTTCGTCAAGTCTCGTAGTTTCTTATTTCTGTTTTCAAGCTTCAATCTTGCAGTTATTACGCGAATTAACTTTCTAAGTAGTTCATTTGCGGCACCAGGCATCCAATAAAGGAACGATTGAAAATTCGATTGCCCGATTCTTCGTATCTGAAAGCTTCTGTGTTGCACAAAATTTAAATGAAATCGCAGTATTTAAATATTACGAAATAAACATCAATTTGCCATTTCGGTATGCATAACTGTAATAAAGCATCATCGAGGAGGCACGTTTTTCGAAATTGCTACAATATTTGCAGAGAATCTATTTGAGCTGCTGCTTCCCGCCTCAGTATCTCCAAAATGAAAAGTATTCTCGATGCACAAAGTTTTTTAAATTAACATTGAATAAACTATTCCTGGAAACACTGAAATAGGTACCCTGTCTATTTGCCTAAGGTATAATTGTCAAAATAATATAATATACAGTAATAATAGTTGCATTAATGATACATTGTTATAAAAATCGTTTATATAGATTCCTAGCAAATTGCCCTTCGTATCGAAAGGGTTAATTACCCAAAAAATAAAAAACGATCATATTCAAAACCACCAAACCGAGTTCTGAATTTCTAACCATCATAAATATCTTCAAGCACCTTAGCTTTTGATTCTACAGAGTTCCCATAAAAAATCATTCTACCAACAACAATCACAAATCGAAGTTATAAACAACATGTACATAAATTTTAGCGATTTGCTCTTCGCAGGGAAAGGGCTAATTAACCAAAAATAAAAACGATCATATCAAGACCACGAACTTCTAAATTTCTACGCATCATAAATATCTCCAAGCACCTTTACTCTAACCCCTACACAGGTCCCATAAAAAAAATCGTTCGACTAGCAGTAATCACCAATGGAAGACGCTGCGCCCAGCACAACAGGCAAACCTACCACCGCTGTATCACACCCCGAGCAACACTTCTCATAGGAATTTCCCACTAACTTCTACCATGCGCCACTCTAACAAGGAAATCTCAGCCGAAACTATTGACCTAAAAGCGTTTCCTCGTTACGAGTGCCGCTCACCGCGACGTCTTTCCCGCGATAAACTTTCACGCTCGCCCGGCGAACGAATAACGCGGTCTCTGCCTCGGCGAAGCCCGAAAGAAATCGTCTGGGTGCAGCAGCCGCTGCGTTTAAACTTCGATAATTGAATTCACCAATATCGCCGTGTCTTCCGTGTGGAAAATTCAGGCTTGCCCACGCGCCCCTCGAATCCGCGTGGGCGTGGGTGCGAGCTTCGAGCCGCTTTATCTCGAAAGCGCCACGGCCCTGATCGAACCACATTCGAGCGATCGTTACAACGACCGGTACCATCGACCTGGAGAGAGTCGCGTTATTGCTGTGACGGCGCAGCACACCGTGTGTACACGTCACGTCACGCGTGTGTACGACCGGTTCATCCTCCGACGAAGCGGGATGGCGTTTGAGGGATTTTCATCCCCTGCTTTCGGAGGTATTTAACATCACTCGCGACACGCAAGATCGATCGGATATTTTTCAACGCCGTAGAAACGATAGGACAGGAGTTATACTCACTGTTTGATCATTCTTTTCAACTGGTCAAGTGTTAAATGTGTTTAGTTACATCCGAGGGTGGTTTGGAATTGCGGATGTTTACGGTTGAAATGAATTGTTGCACGATTTATCATTTTGCAATTGGACCGATGGGGATTCACGTTGGCGAGGAATAATAATATTTCGAATTTCGTTCATTCAACATTCCTACGCAAGTCTGTGCCGAGAAGCGGAGCAATAATCAGTGATCGCTGATCACCTGCTCGTCGCACGAATTACCCGACTGCGGCACGAATTTCCATTACAATCAAAATAAATTCCCCGTTGAACGCGAAAAGAAATTAATGGGGGTTATCGTGATAACTCAATATTTAACTTCTTTTACGTCTCGTTTCGTTTCCGCTTCGTATAAATCACGCGATTCGCATCCGGCACGCATCAATGCCCACTTTCGACGTACGCACGTACGGTAATTAATTTCGATCGGGACGAATCAAGTTTCACGGGCGTCTCCGTTCACCTTCGGCGAGGGGCGCGTCGCGCGAAAAAATAATTTACCGCTCCGCGATCGGCCGGATCGTGGTAATTTACGAACGAGTGAAAGTCATCGATTAATTTAATAACTGACGGCACGCACGTCAGGTCCGCCTCGGCTCGATCGTTCACGAAACGTACGAATAATTCCCAGCCGAGAGTGGCGTGCTACATTCGCCACGATGTTTGGTAAAACACCTTCCCTCGAAGTGCACTTTCGTCGCGATAAATTAACGAGTTCGTGGCCGCTCCGGTGTACCCGCAGAATTCGAGTAAAACCTCGCCGTCCGATTCGTGAATAAATTATTTGTTCCGCGAAGGAGAATCGTAGACGTCGCAGAAGCGAAACGGTTTTACACGCACCTTCTGTAGTTAACTGTAGTTAACCGTAATTAAATCGTAAATATCGTGTCCCTATGAAGCAACTGTATTCCGCTGCCCCTTTTTTACGGTTCGATTCCTTCGACTCGTTATGACGTGTAATTAAATTTTTATAAATCGTGGATAATTCTCCATTATCGGTTCGACACTTACGGCGGAGAGAACTGGATAGTATATCGTGGTCAATTTCACGCTCGTCACGGACGATTGGGGTGCACCTCACTCGGAAGGAAGTTGTAAAATCGAGTAATAAAAATTGAGTGCTAAAATTAAATTGGTTTAGCATGCACTGAGCAGTGAGATATAAAACTGGCAAGTGCATATCGCGGAATCATTGTGTACATTTCATACGGTGGCCCAGGTAAATTGAAGTTCTTGTTTGATTGCTTAAAAATTATAATTATTATTTTCGCTAAGGGAACATCGTAGGGGTCGTTTATATAATAGTTGTATTTCTTGCATTTTAAATGTATATAATATCTTCAAAGTGTAAAGTGAATGTTACAGATAATTGTAAAACACATCACACGACACTCCATTGTCCGACATTTTTCTTAGAATTACCAAATCTCATTCGTCATAGGAGCAGAAATGCACGCGAAGTAGAATAGAATATCGCAGCACATTTTTAATTTAAAAAGAAATAAATAAAACTGAGGCAGTTAGTCCAGGAAGAATATAATTTAATGGGTGTATCCAGGCTATTACAAGTGCCTTTACAAAACCTTTTCCTTCCTGCATGCTTCGAGGCGCAGTAGCCTGGACACGAGATGAAAAGCAGGATTCGAACAGCGTGAAAGTACGAGACGGTTAAAAGGAAAGAGTTGTCCTATGAACAGAAGCGTTTTTGCTGCGCATAAGAATTATCCGATTCGACAGCATGTCATTTCACTTGGACACGCTCTATGGCGCCGATTAATCCTTTCGTCCACCCATGTATCGTGTCGTTTTCCCGATATTTATTCCTCGTTCATTTTTATACTCCCTCCCCTTCCCACCCAGCTGTACGAGTTGAAATTAATTAGAACACCAGTATTGCTGGTTTAACGACGTTCCGCTTGACAAGCCAACGAGATAGCCAGTTCCTTGTTTGTTTTCTTTGCGTTCCGTCGTTTTGTTTCCGCGTCTTTTTAATTATCAGACAGGGTTCGATGGACGGCAATTAGGCGCCTTGGTAAAGTTCTTCGTCATCGTTTCGATTATATGTTATATACTGCTGCATTCCTCGATACATAGTTCCCTCGCACATTGATTGGAGCAAACTTTTTCGATTTTTTTATTATTACATTTTTTATTAGTATTGGTGCTTGTTAAACAAGACATATGGAGACAAATATCATCCCCCTATGGTGTTTCATTGCCTTTCTTTCTACTTTTTGGATAGTTGCAATCAATGTAATATTGAAATTTAATATAAATATTTGGGCGATCGTGACATTTTTCAATTCGATGATATATCACATTTCAATAATATTTTTCCTGGCTTTCCTGGATTCCCTCGAAGAAACATTTTACCGTCGCTAAAAGCTATATTTATATTTGCTTATGTTAACAAGATAAGAGTTTTTCTTTGTTCCACAATATCGGAAACTTCGCGTCCACCTCCCAAACTTTTATCTGCGCAGAACGACGGCATGAAAAAAGAGCAACACTAACTGCACCAGCATCGAATATAATATACCCTTGCCGAGGGGGCTCAACAAATTCGATATTCCGTTGCCTGAAAAACCGTCCGATTCTTGCCACGAAGGGAACACTGAATGAATCGATAAGAGCAAGTGGCGCGTGGGCCGAGAATCGCGTTCGACGGCACCGTACTACGCGTTGTCGTTTTCCGTCGTTTTCTCTTTATTATCCGGTTCTACACTTCTGTATTTGGAATTCCACGTGGGACCGGTTCGCTCGATGCTCCTCCACCTGGAGCCGTTCAATCTCTGTCCTGCTCATTCTCTATAACTCAAACGTAGAAGTGTACGGTAGACTGATTGGATCATTCCAACAGGCACCCTTCGATTGACGCGACGAACATTTCACAATCATTGGAACGAATTGTATAGAATTTTTGATGACCTCTCATCTTGTTTCATCTTGGGGGTTTAATAACATGTTTTGCTCTGCATTCTTTTTTTTGTTTTTAATATTAGTTATAATAATAATATATATTTCATGAATCAACGGGCAAGAGAACCCTTTAGTATACAGAGGATTGTGTCACACAGAGAATAATAGTATCATGTACAGTTTAAAGTAAAAATAGAAATATAGAAAAGATTAACAACTTAAATAAAATAAAATAAAGTAGAATGTAATAAAAAGAAAAAAAGCGGAAAAATTAATAACTATATCAGTGACACGAATATTAGCCATCGATTATGATCATGATCAGTGCAAATAGGTACAGTCTAATTCAGACGTTTAGTTCATAGACTTAAGTATCACATAATTGTACCTAGCTAAACGATGATTTACTGCTTCCTAATGAAATAGACTTGTCGAATATTTGTAGCCAGTGCTCTCAGCTTTGTCTGTTACAAATCCCTTGTGCCATTCTTTCACCTTCCTCCACTTGCACGTGGAATATATGTATTGCTCAGCTGATCCTCTATATTACTCTATTATAAGTGAATAAGATCATACGCTGTTATAAAATTGTCATCAGATCTCCTTCCCGTGGTTATTGCAGTAACGAGAGATGTGACTATATTAAAAACACAAAGCTAAATTGAATTTACACTATCAATAAATAAATAAGGGCCACCGCTTTCAGTGTCTTTATCCGATAGTAAACGTTGCGGGAACAGCTTGTTTATACCCGCGAGATCCTACGATGTCCTCCCGTTGTTCATCGTGAATAATAAATTCCAACAAGCGACCCAAAGACCTAGAGAACACAGGATGGCGTTTAAGATCGGTCGGTTTATGGGCAGTCAGGATCGGACGTGTACACGGCGAGTGGGCAGAATTCGCGAGTCACGTTAGCGATAAGGAGATGAAAAATAAGATAACGAGTGAAGTGCGAGCACGAGAGATCGCGGGTCGAGATCATCTCTGGTCGACCAATTTATTGGGCCCTCGTAGCCTTGGCTCTGATACATCCGGCTCTCTAGGATAACGCTCTTCGCCATTTCGAGCAAAGATTTTGTTTGAGTCTTGCAGAACGTCTGGCGTTATTTTTTTTTTTTAATGATTGCTTGTGTTTTTCGTGTAAACGATCGTATACTATATTATAATATAATGTATACGTTACACTAACATTATATAAATTAAAAAATTACCAGTTGATTAAGCGATGTGAGTAGAATGTGCAGATCAAAGTTAAAGTTATATGGCAATTTAGTATTGAATACAGCTAGGTAACAAGATTTTATTAGTGATTTTCGCAGCATTATTAAGATTCGAACTTAACAGGACAAATTTACTGTGGTAGTAGAAAACTTATGACTGTGGCGTGACTTCGATACTCGTGTTCCAAAGTAGCAAGTCGGGTCTTGGAGCGAAAAAGTTTCCAGTGTTTAGGTTAATTAATTCAGTGAAAACTGAGTCTCAAGTCGAGAAGGCTTGGGGCTCGACAAGTTCGAAGTTTGAAAATTGAGTGATAGCTAGTCGCGTGTAATATTACGTACATTATATGCAATTTGCAAACTATCCAAGGAAAAACGGAGTTAACTGTTACCCTGAAATGAAACATATATTTGAAAAATGACGATTGTGCAGTGCAATTTGAATCAAATAGTCACAAGGACCTATCAGAATGAAATAATTTATTCGCCACCTGCCTCGTACAAACTCAATGATACAGTGTCCAGGCCTCACTTTTGCAACGCAAATTAATTGCAAAATTTCTATCATATACACAACAAGAAGAAACTATCCTCAGATATTACCACTTCGTCAGTACTTCGACTCCGCAATTCTCCAAAATAAATATCCCACACGCGACCACAATCGTCTCACTAAATCTAAACACAAGAAGAGCATCACTCTCAAACTCAATTCCGCAACAAGTACCTTTCAATTAAACCAAACGAACGTTATAAAATATTCATCACCCCTTGACCCTTCGTTCAATCGCATCGTTTGCACCCGAATCACGAGAATCTGTCGCCCAATGAAATGCCTCCGCGAGAAACAACAAAAATCCATGCAAGATTTCTCGCCAAACTTTTCTTTCTACTTCACGTCGTCGCGACGCGTCGGGACGTCTGTCGCGCGGGAGGAACAACGTCGAGGCGAATTGTAACACTGGCCGCAGTGAGGCGAACTTCAAAGCCGGTGTTTATGAGAAAAGGAAATCGGCACGAGTGTCGTCCCACAGGAACGCCCACCACTGGGCAAACACGGCCAGGTAAGACTCGTCAGACAGCCTTGCCTTATACGTCTCACGGCTGCATTTCCACGCTGGTAACCTGCGACACAGCCCTTTGCATCTGTTCGCGTCTCCGCGATTATAATGGGACCACCTTTGCGCGTTCCGCTGCGACACGCACGCTGACAATACGAGACCGCGGCTAGGTGGTGAACGAGGGAGGAAAAAAGGTGGCGCAAGCTTATCTTCTGGAACGAAGACTCTGTAGAGAAGATAGAACAGGGAACACGACGATCTCTTGTCGTTTCCATTGTCGCTGAAACGAGAGACAAAGTAAAAGGACTGGCAATGGGTACGTGATCCGTAATACGGAGTCTATTCGTTATCCGTTTCTTACAAGGAAGGTCAGGCAACCTGAGGATTCAGAAACGTATGAAACTTTGCATACAAGTAAAGTATGCCATTCGTAATACAACCCTATTTTCCGTTCTCGCCACAATCCGGTTTTAAGGGGTGAAATCAGCCTTTGAAAAAAATAGAGGAAGTTGTTTTTCGTGAAATATCTCAAGAACGTTGAGAATTATTTAAAAAAAGTCTCAAGAAACTTGTAGCACTTTATTGTGTTTACAAGACTGCGTAAACAAATTTTTTGTAAAGCCCATCATTTTTTTCATTTTGTTTTCCTTGTTTCCTTGCTCCCAAAAAAGTTTTTAGTTTGTCTAATTTCACGGGTTGCCTAACCTTCCTTGTTAGTCGCAGGGGGGTTCAATTTGAGAACTGAATTGAATTGTATGGGATGATAATACTTTTTCGTTATGACCGTTCCGGTGGGCTTGTGCATTTTGGGGTGACGTTGAATTAACGCTGTCATCAATTGTCAATCTTTTTTAGATTTTATTCCACCCCCATTGTTGCATGAATAACCACTTCCATTATACGTATACAAATGACAAAGCTTTGGTCCCCACTGTCATTAATTTGCTTCTGGCACCAGTGCCAAATCAGTCATCGAACTTTTACAAATTGCTGACGTATTATCATTCAAAGAAACATATACAAATTCTTATTTGTCATCACAGAACTAGTATACCATAGGGATCGCGGGAATGATTTCCCTAAGAAGAACAAATGTCCTCCTGGATAAAAGTGAATCAAAGTAAGATTCTGTCGAATTTTTCATATTTGTGGAAACCAACAGATTCGATTCGCCAAGAAAAACCTCAAAGCAGTGGAATGTAAATTAGAGAAGATACTGGGTTGACGAATAGATGGTATGCATATACTCTAAGTAGTATAAGCTTATCTGTGTAAGCCAGGCACCCAAGGGAGTCGCGTTGATCTTACGGATGTCACGTAGACGTTACGAGATCAAAGGGTCAACCTCTTTCTATTTTTTCCCTTCCATTTCAATACACGGCACATCAAGTTCTCCGCTGCTGTCATAGAAGCACGTAACTTTGGTGTTAGTCCTCGCACTTATCGCTGCTTCGATCCTTCTCTGAAACTTTTCTTTCGTTTCGCAATGGTTTTATCGCGGTGGGAGATAGCAAATGGAAATGTGATTCGATTTCTTTGCATATAATTTGCGTGTAATACATTTTATAACGATTTTGTTTCCTTTCCTCTTCTAATATATGGAAACAGATTAAGTTAGAAGAAGTACATATGTTTTTTAATTGGGGAAAATGAAGGCTTATAGATGCGACAGACAATTCTTATTTAGAATAAAAAATTGAAAATGGTATTTGGAATATGTTTCCAATATTTTCAAAATAGTGTAATCATGTTTGCCATTAATTATATTAATGTCCCTTCATAACTGTTATTCGACTAAAACAGATTTCATATGAATGACTAAAAAGATTAATTGTTACATATTACATAAAAGTTTGATTCTGTTTTTCCCATTCAAGTTTGGCTAAACCATTTTAATTGCAGCCACAAAGTTTCCCCCCTGGAATGAGAAAGTCGAACGTAGTTAACATTGTTGTTCCTTGTTGGTGTAATAAACAGGAAATCGATAGAATCGGTGCTTCATTATTATCCGGTCGTAAAATTGCACTATAAATCAGCTCAAATTTATTGGCTCGTTTAACGATTACGACGTTTCTCTGTTACTTTTGCGTGGGATCTCCTCTATCGAGATGCATCCACTTTACGATGGAATCATCAACGAAATGGAAAAATGGAAAATAAATATTCGAACGATCATGATCTGTGCAAACTGTTTATTAAAATCTTCAATCTTCATTCCATATACTGATGTGGTCAAGTGTAATTAACGAAATATTTCTGTTATCACGTGATAGCAATATTGGCAATTAATCCCGGATGGTTTCAGATGGAATTCTTAAGTAATTACAGAAGTAGCAGAAATAATTACTCTGCTGAAACAATCTTCTCTATCTTTAAACAGCACAGCCAGATATTCTCAAGGAAATAACAAAATAAGGCCACATTATTTCAACATTCCTTTCTTTATATTATAACCAAAGCACTGATTTATCGCTATAAATTTCCTCTTTACACCCTACGTATTATATTTAAAAAATAACATCTGCAACGTGGGTTTGGAATTTATAAATTTAATTTATCAACTGTAAATATATATATTCAACGGACTCAAACCAAATATTTGTTCTATTCACCGAACTAAATATATTTTTACCCTGTATTTTATGAAAGTCAAAGTGGAAAGAATAAAATCTTACATAGTTTGCACGATTTCCAAGCAGCAAAGGGTTGCAAAGGATTTCCTAGCCCCGTTGTTCCTTCACGTTTCAGCTATCTGAAAATAGTTCACCACCGTTCGTAACAACACCGGAGTAAATCGATCAGCGTATTTCACGAAGATTACATTGTGGTAAAACATTGTTTCCATTTTCGTTTCAACACGGCTGTATCCAATTGCCACGAGTGTGTTAGCAATGGCACTGTACCTCGTGCCTTCCTCTTTTCGAACACAACGGCGGGCCGCGTGCTTTCGACGTAACAATTTGCCAAGCAACGTGCTTATTACATTAGTAATTCGCAAATCGTAAAGTGATACCGTGGATACGTATTGTGTGAACAGGGTATGTATTATCGTATGTATGTTTATCAATGTTTGGGAGGCCAAACGGTGGGGCACTGTTACATTCGCGGTGTTCTGTTAAACTTCGGTGCGATCAGCGTACGTGCATCGAATATTATATTCGATATTAATGGTATCACGTGCTTTCGACTCGCACCACGTTTAGAATCCAATTAGCTGCGGCTGAACTAACCCAATGAACGAAATGGCTATGTATATCCTTGCGTTAAGGACTTGATAATATTTCGAGAGTCCTATATTCGTTTCGAAGAGAATTTGTGTGATATGAAACGGTTTCGATTCAGCTATGCATTTCTTTTGCGGATATTTATTAAATTTATTATTAATGACTATTTATTCAGTCGGAAATTTATTTCTGGAAACCAGAAGTTGCGTAAAGAGGCATTACCTCAATTCAATAATTCTTTTAAAAAATTTGTCGAAACAAAATATTTCGTATCACGAAATTTCCTTATACTTTCTTTACGATCTGACCTTATTGCCTCTTTGGTTTCTTAGATATTTCTCATCGTGAGGCGCGATAACTCGGCGCAAATTATTGCTAATCGACACTCGAGACAGGAAAGTTATCGATGGAACCAGGTGATATTAGAATCACGGAACAACGGTGCTGGTCGACGATGCGGAGAGCGATACAAATATTGAACACGTTACCAACCATTAATCTAATGTTCCGTGGCTTTATCGTGCCGTCTAATGACGGCCATCGACGTTCTGTCTCACCACCGATGTCTTCCTTTCTTTGTCGATCAACGCGGCTCGTTTCCCACCTGTTTGTTACACCTGAGTGTTTCGAAATCTTACACTGTTGTGTATATTTCCTATTCTTATTTTAATTCTGAGCTGATTGCTACAATACATTTGTCAATATGTTGTAACAGTCTGTCGACATCAATGATCTTACTATCCAGACGTTCTATAAATATATTATAATAATATAAATTTAAATTATACTAGTTGGACAAGGATGAACTGTTCGGATATATTATTGGATCGGTGATTGAAATTGAAAGAAATGTGTGTTAGACTGAGGTAACTATTAATATGGAATATTTATCGCATTGTTCAAATTTTAATTTCAATCAAAATGTTTTTAGAATCTAGTGATTTTACCAGAGAATACCTGCTCATTACCCCGTAACGAAGTAAAATATTATTTTCGGATATTCCATTATTTAATGTTGCGACTGAAAACTTTATGGATCGGTCAAAAGCAAATCGTAACCGGATATCGACGGTAGCAAAAAGTATTCGTTGAACAGGCATGAAAGTGGCGATGGTAATACTTGATAATGGTTCGTAATATCGCAGCGAGCAATACGTATTGCATGTGGAAATGGAGAGCCTGGAAGTATTATATAATATCGTCGGATAGTCAGTCTGGACCATCCAATAATCCAGCTGTGCTTTGGTCCGGATTCCAGCGGACCATTGAAATTTTATTGTAGTATCCACTTCATATCGCGTTGCCCTTTAGATTGTATATTATTGTTCCACTTTTGCGCGTTATAACGTTCTCCATTTATCCGAGGGAACTGATGAAACGAATATAATACTGAGTATGTATTTCAAAACAAATGGCCAGAGTTCGCAAGTATGGAATCCACTCTTCATTTTTAATTATAAAATATTACACTTGTTAACGTCATCCATTCTACGACTCCAGTTTTATATTTCTTAGACGATCTATATAAATAGAGTAAGCAAATAAATAATGCAAAATTAAAGTAAAGTCGTTATGAATCGTCGTTATATTAAAAAATATACAAATCGCGTGCATTTAAATACCCAAATATTTTAGAAACACTTCTTCTCGATATTCCTGAAAATGAAACCACAGACAAAATAAATAAGTTACATCTTCCCAAATTTCTGCCACGTCGAGGAGACATTTTCTTTCCAGTTTGACTGATTCGGATACACTTTGCGTGAATTAATGCAGCAGTTAATGCGAGAACGGTTCATCAGTATTCGGTTCAATAGGTTACTCAACGAAAATATTACACGCACGGTTTTATCCGTATCGAGCTCGTCGTTTCATAGACAAGCAAGCTGCAATGCGCGTGCAAAGATTGATGACATTCTTTCCACGCCAAGACAGCACGAGAGGGCTGGCAATAAATAACATTTCACCTGGAGGACACGCGTACGAGCACCGGCGTTATCGATGCAAATGCACCTTCACGCACCTACTCACGATGGGAATAAATAGGAGCGATCGTTTTTGAGAGTCGTCCATCGACACGCGGTATATTTCATCCCCTCAAACTCTCAAAAATGGGAAATCCTCGAAATCGAAGTTTCACCTAGATCTATGCGAGCAAATTGCATAGCGTGACGTTTTTATTAACACCGTGGATGATTTAAAATAATCTTGGTATCCTTTCCAATCTCTTAGCGCCGTTATATACCCACTGGAAAAAAATTTGCGTTCCCCATTTATCGATTGGGGTATTCGATATCGTTGGAAACGATGTATCGCAGATTACAGACGAAGAGATTTATGTACACACTAGTATGTGGAGTTTTTTGTATGCAAACGTTTACACGTTGATGGACAGAATGAAATACGATCCATTATTTGGCAATGTATATTATTTAGAACCCAGAGAATATAATGTACAATGTACTTTAATTTATTGATACCAATAACAAAGGGGATGCAATTCATATTTTTGTTGTGGTGTTTTCTGCTTTTACTTAATTCCCCTTTATCAAATGATTTTAACAGGTAATTAAAAAACATGCCTGACTTCCTCTTTTACTGTTTCATATTGAATGAAATGAAAAATATATTTTCATAATACATATTCATGTTCGTCACCGTATCCCGCTTGCCATACACTTGTCTCGTACTATTTAAACGAATAGGAATCGTGCTTTAAAAAGAAAAAACTAATTCAAAATAATTCCATACCAAACACAAAATTCCTATTTCGTTTAGCATGTTCAATGAACGAAGATCTGGATCGGACTCTTCAAAACTACCGCGCTCAGTGTCCCCATAAAGGGTGATTAAAAGGGATGACCGTGGTCGGGACCACTACATCGACGCTTCTAATTACCCCGTCGTCCCTTTTAATTTTTCCACTGCGAGACAATACCAAGTGACGCAAGTCTCCGTTGAGCCGCCGTCGTGGTAACCGCCCACGACAATCATAATTCCGTCTAATTGTCTCGTTTATTAGCTTCGCCAAGCATCCGGCTATTTATAGGGAACGACAGCCTCGACTCATGGAATATCGTCGCCAATTGTCACGTCTGTTTTTCCATTTTCCAGCCTGACGTTGGAAGAAAAATCGTTTCGACCGCCCTTTTACCTTTGAACGTCTCCTTACTCGTCTATTTCTCGGCAACAGTGATCGATTAACTTCCAATTGACTCCGTTCGCACATTGCCCGAGCACTGGAGTCCTTTGGACTCCTGGTTTCGCCGTGTCCCAACTGGGCCATCCTGGCGAAATCTAGTTAAGACTGTGTCCGATTGGTTTTGTACCGGCCCAACGTCCCTCAATGTCGTTTCCCTCTAATTGGATTCTTCTCCTTTCGTGTACTTCGTTTCTTCTCACGCAGAACGATTTTCTGAATGATAGTTTATTGTCTCTGTTTGGAGAACCTTTAGTTCAGTTCTTGGCTGGTTCCTATCGCTGACGTACGAAATCCATCTGTGTTGGATTTTAATGTATCCCGTTCTTTTTATTCGTGTATACAGTAATACTCAGTATACTCAGTATAGGTCACGAGTTACTCTGACGACTTGAGCTGTGAAAATTGAGAAATGGTCAATACAAAATTTGGTTCAGTACTTCGTAGTCATAATTGGATTATTGAAAAGTTGTTACGATAATCGGAATAAATTTCTTCAAAGTCAATTTGAGATTCAAAAAATTGTAAAAATAATTCATCCATCAAGATGTTAACGAATGTGAAATCTAGTATAAATATCATCAAGGATTATAATAAGTTGTATAATTATAAGAATATTCAGATTTATGCAACCTCTTTAACAGTGCAATCGTTTCGATTTCCAAGATAATCCGAAAAAGATAGTCAACTATTCGAGCAACGCGTTTGGTTTAATCGCGAGCCATTCTTCGCGGGCATAAACTTCTCGAGATTCCCCGATCACGACATCTTCTAATCGTTCTATCTGATCGCCATCGTACACTGCAATTTATGGTTACTCGATTTCCGTGAAATAACATTCGCGCGGCGTTGTCTGCTTGCGTCGTTAAACCAGAAACTGTTTTCTCTCTTCATCGCGTGTTTATCTGATCGACAAACCAACTCTCTCGTGCCACTCGAATTTTCCATCGAACAATCGAATTTCGCCGGAAATTGCGATCGTTGGATAGACAGCTCGCGACATAATTCCCGTTGCATTTGTCTTTAGTTCTTACTTGCAACTTATCACCGTTTTAAGATATTTAGTATTACTGTTTTACGTGTCTTATTACGTCATTGCAATAATATTTGTATCTTAATAATCTTAATCATATCCATTGAAGAATTCGTGGAGCATAATCTCATCATCCTTGTAAGAGAGCCACTAGATTTGTATTCTTTAGCAATACAGTTCGCGCCTTATTATCAATCTGTTTGCAAATCAGATATAAAATTTCCTTTTCCTGTTTCTTATCATCTTTGTCATAATTGACGCAAGTTTAAGGCTGCATTTACGACTAACACATACGGTAAAATAATGATTTATCAATTTTTGTTGCCAGAACACTTTTCGATTTTTCAATACAAATTTCTCTAACATCATCGAAATGCCAAATAATTCACAGCAACTCGCAATGAAACGGGAAAGCTATCAAATCAAATATAACACGCATACTGTACAGATAAATAAAAGTTATTGCAACGAATCCATCGCGAAACGATTTCTGCTCGAATATACTAAACCAGCATAATAACAATCGACCACTACGGACATTCTGAAAATTTCGCAATCTCCACGCGAAATTTTCTGGCAATAACCTGCCCGATGATCACGCTGTCGTGCTTCGTTGTACGACGAGTGCCTGTAATCCCCGGTTTTCATGAGCGTCTCGCGAGCGTGCGGCGATTCACAAGAAAGTTGGCCGGTATCCAGACATCGGCAGACACCGGCGGCAGTTTTCGGTGTTTAGCGCGATCGCCGAGATTTCGCGTGTAATCTCGCATGCCAAATGCCGTGCCCTTTCAGCACTACCTCCGTTGTTCGACCGTCCCCGATTAATGGTCTAGACGAAATATGGAGCTCGTTGTAGGATCGATATTGCATCTCCGTGCCGGAGTTTCGGCTGATTCGCTTTTGCTGAATGGAGAAGGGATCTCGACTGAGGATCTTGTAATTTATACGTGTGCAGGCTTGCGGTTTGAGCTGCGCGTATAATTAGGAACGAAATTCGGTGGACAAGTTAATGGAACAGATATGATGTGCCTTGAAGGGAAGGATTAATTCATTAAAATAGGCGTTGATGAATTTTAGTTATAATATCATAATACCCTTTTGTACTGTGGTGGGTTTCAATGCTTTGACTCGCTGGATATTTTGAGGAGTATAGAGACTTTCAGAGCTGTTAGTAATTTTAAGTTGGATAGTGATAAACCGTTCCAAGATAAGAAGTATCGAAACGAAATAAATAGTTGTTGTCATTCTACAATATTTATGTTGGAATAGTGGACAGACAAGTAAGGATTCAATATTTGTAAAAATAAGAGAGTGCTTCGAAACAGTTTCGTTGTGTACAGTGTATAGAGGGTGCACGAAATTTGAAAGGAAGATATATTGCAAACGGAGTATGTAATAACCTTTGTATGCAAAGTAGAGAACAGAATCGGTAATTCCACACATTTCAGTGTTTCGTCATTAATTCGTTCTACATCGTTCTATTTCGAGGATTATCTCAGAAACGTCACAAAGTATTGATCAATTGATACACCTGTCAGTGTCCAGTTTTTTCCTAACCAAGGATACACAAAATTATTCAAAAGGCAACGAAGCAACGGGGCGTGTACATATCTTTACGTCGATCCCCGTGAATCGATAGTCGAGTGAAGGAAGGTCGACAGCTTTTAATTAAGATCATTGTCATAAGAAATTTGTACGCGTCCATCCAGCGCGTAGTTCAGCTGGTACATTAAGTCCCGACACAACGAGTCTCTTGCGACACCGGAATGTGACATGTCACACTTCCCTACGTCGTGTGTTCGAAACTTTTCCCTCGGGGAAAGGGTGCAAAAAAGTGACGTCCCGGTTTCCACCGCCAGTATCTGTGTATCGCGTTTCCAGCGTTCGCTTAGAAATTCAGATGAGAGCGGAGGAAAATTTACGGTTCTTTGCTTGCAGTAAGATTAATGTTTCCAAGAAAATCCGCCGTTGCAGAGGGGATTTTGAAAACAAACCCTGCGGAATATTCTCCTTATCGACGAATTGTAAATTTAAGGGGGAACTTTCCCTTGCGTCTCTACGTTGCCTAAGCATGAAGGTATCGAACATTAACGAGACATGAATAAAAAGAAACTGTGTGACGGTAGTGTGATGAAAATTAAGAAGCCGTCATTTATTAATAATTGGTTATAAGTATTTAAAGGCTTTTGAGAATGATACTTCTTGAATCAATCTTTTGCCTAAATCTTGAATGAATATATACGATTTATATTGCAAGATTGATAGTCAATCGTGTGAAATAATAATAACTTTTTTTTATTCATTTAAATAATATCTGCGACTCCTCTTTCACAGTTGAACTCTACTCAATTACTTAACAATACATTTTTTACTATCGGTTTTCAACATGAATTCCTTCGCTGAAACGTTTCCCCATCTTATCATTATTATTACTACCAGAACTAGTCAAAGTCCACGCTACCCCTTGAATTTATATCTACGATAACTCTAGCCCTGTTAAACTTTCATGTCAACCAAGTCGACGAAAGTAAAGATATGAATATTCATCCATCCCAGTTTCATGCACGCGAAGCCAGAAAAACCGACGTGCATACCTGTACCCCCGTCAGAAAATATCGCGCATCGATATTCCTATCCAGTATCGACGCCCCCGCGCTTCATTCCACTGGTATATCCATGAACATCAGTTTCCCAGAGGCAAACACATAAACGAAGACAGGAAAACCGAGCTCAGATCTCATACTTTACCGATTTCCAGCGTGAGATAATTCTGCGACTCTCTTGCAGACTTTGCTGCATATTAACACTGCAACCCTGTCGACCCACCTCTTCGAAGGTCACAAGAGTCATCAAGTATGCCACACCTGTACCATAATTAAAGCGTATGTGCATGTACAGGATGCAGAAGGGGCGAAGTGCAAGTTTAACTTCAATTTAAAAAGTTATGTCGAAATTAACACACTTTATCAGCCGGATGCTCTCACTGTGAAAAACGACTCGTTACCAAAAACCATCGTTGCACTTCCTAGAATATTTAATTCGTGCACTTTTTTGCTGGAGCCGTCTCGCAAAATGAGCCGGACATCGAGCTTTTAATATGGCAGAATTAGTGCAATGAATTTAAATTTCATTTATAAAGTTTTTTAAACTTTTATTAAAAATTTCAACTTGACATTCAATTGTTTTAAATTTTATCTGCAATGCGCTTGACTGACTCTTAACTCTTTCTATTTACAATAAATTGCCTTATTTTCGTTTTCTGGCGCTAACCGATTCTGCCAATGAGCGGCCATTCACCAATTAGTTAGTAATTCACTTACAATTAGTTAACTCTTCAACTTTTCCACGTGCGAAACTGCAAATGAATGCAACTTCGTTCCGTTCACCTGTAGACACCTCGCCACTGTTCCAGTGTGCTCTAAATACAATAGAGCACTAAATTATTCGAAAACGTGTCTGTATAAAACTAGAGATGTTCTGTGCATAATCACGCGTCGCCAGAATTTACTGCTCACCAACATTGACAGCCAACATGTTCATCCTTCGAACTGCACCAGAAAACACAGTTTAACTCATCCTGAGTCCGCCAACGAACAATGTTCTGGCGTGTATCAAGGTGCCGCGGCGCTATGAAATTTTCGTGACGTTTTAACATGGCGCAAAAGTGGCGGCAAAGTTCAGTCGTTCGTGCACTTTCGTACCAATGCAGATCCCGTCCCGTTTGCTCTTCACGCAATCACGAAAGAAGCAGCTGCGCCGGGCGATATGTTGAATAAATCATAGTGTGGCGGATACGAAGCTTACGGTCGCGTTAGCCTTCTATAATAGTTAATGTCTGCTGGACAGCTTCGCGGTACAGTGAGTAACAGCTGTACAGTCGATCTGGATTATCGTAGAAAATCGATGGAAACGCACTGTATAATCGAACCTGGTGACAATGAACGTGCTCTTCGTTTCAGGCGAGAATCGTGTTTGCACTTTAATCCGTTATGGCGTATGGACACTCTGGGTCGCGTTTGAATTTGGCTCTTCTTGAATTAAAACGTACGTTTGTTGTTCGCGTACCTATACCGCGCGGGAAGATTGTTCGAAAGTTTAGGGAATGCAATTATAGATTCCTAACGATGGTTAAATTGTTGAATACAATAGTAAATAAATATTGCATTGTTTGTATGAATTGTAGCTCATAATTTATACGTTCACAGTGCCTTTCCGGGGAAGATTTTAGAGTGATAACTTTCGATTGGATATCAATTTCCCTCTTGAATGTTTTATTATCATAGGCTGCCAACAGAGGCACGAGTAAAACAATGAGAAGATAAAGATAGAAACATAAATGATTTATAAAAAAAAAGTAGCACAGTATAATCGTAAGACAAAGGAACGCTGTTAAATTGAAACATTTAGTACAACGCTTGATAAATCAAAATATAAGCAAGTCAGACAAAAAGTGGAATCATAAAATTATTAAATTTTGATCGTTGAATATGTTTAACACGAGGCGATGTTGCACCATTTCTCGCCGCCTGAAAATGTACCACAAGTTCTACAGAATTCGACCTTTCGACTCTCTCTCGTAACGTGACTTTGTTAAAAGGAAACTCTTGAGGTAATGCAAGGAACAACGTTACCGTGAGAACTCGTCAGCCTCTGCCAACTTCGTTAAGTTACAGCCCTTATATACATATAACGTTAAAACTATGCCCAACCCATGGCCGCAATGAAATTTTCAAACACGCCACCGTTCACTTGTTCTTCCATCGCAATTGCTCACCGTATCGTTGTTTCGTTTGCAATTATTTGCCCACGGTTTACTCGCTGATTTAGTATCGATGAAGCTCTCCTCGTTCGAAAATTTGTTCAATGAGAACGGCTGTCGAAGGTTGTGGATTAATTAACTCCTGCGTAAGATTGCTCACAGTTGTTCCGTTAACAATAGCAGGAAGAATTGTAACTGAAACTTATATTAAAGGAGGGCATACCAAAATCTTGAGATCCTACTACAGGATGTACTAAACTGAGATATTAATAAGATGGTAATAAAACAGGAGACTCATTTTTTGTTTTCTTGGCCAAGAAGAGTCACTTAATTGTGCGTTGTCTAGAGGTTTTAGCATATCGGTGTACATCAAATTTGTAATACAAGGTGTTCATAAGTAATATGTATCTTTCGTTGGATGTTCGAGTTCGGTAAGATCTTGATTAAAGCAGATCCGGTAGCCAACTTCGTCCGAGAAGAAGATTTTAATGAGTAGCTTCTCAGAAAGTGTAGAAATATTTTAATCAAGATACTGTACTTCAACATACTTGGGGACTCTTATGATTACAGAATGTAGAATGTACGAGTACCCGCAAATAATCAAATGCTGTTGAAAAGTGGCCAGAACTATCTCTGATTAGGGGAAAAAATTCTTTTCAAATGTACTCATGGATGCTATTTCATTAAAAGTTTCAGAACGATTCCTATAATTCAAATTTCTCGCTGTTTTATAATTATGAAGATCGAACGATAACCGACGTAAGTAGCATGAAAAGCAAACATTATATTTTCAACGAAGATAATACTAAAAATAGAATAATAATATTCATGGCAATTACTTTACTTTATAATTCAGCTGCTCAATTGATAAAGACAAATATGAAGTAAAGTAAAGTGGAGCGTTCAAGTTTCACTTTTTGCAACTCCATTTCACATCATTTACGATTCCAATCTTTTAATCGCAATTAATTTTTATCGATATGAAAATTTCATATCGTTACTATCGTTGCACTAGCAGAAACTAAATAAAAAACTCAAACCTTGCTCTAAAACATAATCATAAACAATGTATTAATAAATTCATTAACATTAATCTCACCTTGAACAAAACTCTAATCTGCAAGCACACTCCCAGCCATTCGAACACATTTCTCAAGCCAACGGGACATTTCCTTTGTTACGAGATCTCAATTTGTTCTACTTCCTTTCGAACTGAATACAGTTAAATCCCTTCTCTAGAAACGGACACAAGCTAGCGGGCGATAACATTTATCATTCTCGCCAGAGGATGTCTAAGTCGTTGCCTATCATTCGACTGTTGCTCGACTTGAACTGGATGGAGAGTCGCTCTTTTCTTTTTCTTCCCTTTTTTTTTTTATTCAATTCCCTCTGACTCGTTCAATTTGCGCTTAACAAAAGGGACGAACACGAGGTTCTGACATGGCTCCGGGAAACGAGCTTCGATTGCGAACGCCCACCCTCTCGCTTTTACCGTTTTACTTTACATTCGCGGTTCCATTTTCCTTCTTTCTGTTGCTGCACAGGAACGGTAGGAAGGTGAAAGAGGCGAAACTCTGTTCTTTCGCTCAAGTGCCGCAAAGGAGCTTTTATTGTGGGTCGATGAACGTAGAAATAAACGATATACGCGCGACGGAAACGCTTTGCTAACCCTTCCACCCCTCCAGCCCCGTTCGCGGTGCTTCGAAGAATGCGTTTCTGCTCTCTGCATAACAAAAATTTTTCCGGGAACTACGTGCACATCTGGAACTACGGGCAAGCATGACCCCGAATTTTTTGTTCGTGGCGTCCTTGTTGCCTCGCGGATGGTGATTGTGTTTGTTCGTGGTAGACTTGGTGACGTTAGAGGATGGAAGATTGCTACGTTCTTGGTTACCTATGTGACAGGGAAATGAGACCTTTGTACAGGACTGGGAGGAGGGAAACGTGCGTTAAGTTATAGGATTATTTCTTGCGGACAGGGGATGGCATTCTTTCGTGTTTAATGGTTGTAATACGAAATTCATCTTATTGTAGTAATGTATATGAAACATATAATACATAAGGTGTAAATGTGACTGACTGTTCTGTCTGTGCATGAAAGGAGTACAGAACAGATTTTATTCTATTTTAACGTTTAATGTTAGAGGGACTTGCAGTGATCTTTCCACGATGAAAGGGAAGAATCATATTTGAGTTTGAGCAGAAGTCATCAAGAGTGACAGTGATCCACTAACGTTGGTTTGAAAAGTCTACAACAATATCTACATTATTGTCTTCGAAAGGGTGTTTACAATATAATAGAATTTTTATATTAATTTCATTGAATTTTTGGACGCGAGTAATTTTAATTCAATCCGGCCGACCTCAAAAGCACATTGACGTTCACGACGGTAGTGGAGCCATGTAAATACTGCTTGGTACATATTCATGTTCTCGGCGCGGAGCTTAACATGACTATTTAATTCTGTATAATACCAGCGGGGACTTCAAACACGACCTGCATGGCAAATAAATTGTTGAAATCCACGGTAAGCCATAGTAAAAATACAGAGTTCGCGGTTCCATCGTGCAATGGAAGGACATACATACATAGTGCGTACATAGGAATACGTTCCCTGACGAACACTCGCGAAACAGTTTTCCAACTATGAATAAAAATCCATTTAGCCTGCTGGCGAATACGATTTCCCGGAAAATTCACTTTTGGTTTTCAGAAATGGTCTACCGTGGAAACGCTTCGCAATTCCGTGGACTTATTCGATATTCTGCTGCCAATGAATGTGTACAGGATGTGCCAAAATAAAGTGTTCTCCAGAAATATGAGAAACGGCGAATAAATGATACTATATTGCAGAATTTGGTTACATAAGCGACAGCCCTCAATATCTTAACTAGAATAATAAATGTAAACATCACAAATAAATTAAAGGAACCTTTATATGTTCAAGTAGCTGTTCAATTCTAACGTCTGCCATTAAAGTTGCATATTATTCACGCGGACGTTTCATTTGAGCCAGGTCGTTTGTCCTTTAAAAAAAACGATTGTCGCGAACATTTGGGCGCTGATTGCACGATTAAATTGCCGTCAGGTTGGCTTCTTTCACGAGTCGAAGCATCTTCTTCTCACGTGATGTTGTGCCTGCGGCGGTCGAATTTTCGCCGGCTAAGTGGCGCGGTCTGTAACGATCAAGAGGGGTCGAAAAACGAGTCGTCGAGAACGAGAACGCTGCCTGGGGCCGATCGGGTGGGCTGGAATAATTGTTTGTAAATTATCGTCGGGGTAACGATGGGAGAGCGGCTCCTCAGACGCAGCTGGCACCGGTCGAGTAGCCCACAACTCGAGAGGCTTTTAGCCCCGAGTGAATACAGAAACTTGGTCGAAATATCAGCCTCTGTCCTGAGCTTTCTCATTATTTCCCCCCTCCACTGTTTCTGCTAGCTTGTACTCTTATTCGAGTCGTCTCCCTTGCCTGAGGGTTGCTTGTGCTCGCGCGGCAGACGGCAGCGCTTGTTGTGTGTCGCTCGTTTCAGGGATCGCGAAATTTACCGACAGGAAAGTGACAGTCTGGATGAGCTCTGTGTGCTTAGTGACTCGTCTGTTATAGATACTCCAATATTTTTTACTTTTTTATTTTGGAACGATATCTGTGGGATGGCACATTATATTCTCATTTTTTTAAATCGGAATTTTTGCTTATGGTTTAAGAAATTACTGGGTATTAAATGTTGTTGTTGTTTCATGATTTTATCGAAAGTTTAAAATACTGATAACGACAGTGGTGGTTGTTATCGAACAACAGAAATGTTCGATACGTTTTTCTTTTTTTTCTTCTTTTTACAGTTATTTACAACTACAAAAGACCCTCTTGGGTCAACCAGTAATTCTGTTAAGCGAGGAGATACGTTTAATGGCGAAAATTTATTTTTGCGTTCAAATTGTTTGGCTGAAAATAGGTTTATAACTTGTATATAAAAGTTAATAGACTGCTGGTATAAGGTTTCTTAGAGTTTTTTACAATTTCACCGAATATTGATAGCTTTACTGAAACAAATTTAATTTTAAAACAGTATCCTCTTAACAGTAAGTTGGTGTATTGAAAATGATAAGAGCCGATGCTCGAAACTTTAGCCGGCCACTGCAAGGGGTAAATTCAATCTTCTCGGCGGGGAAAACGAGCAAAAATCGGTCGTCGTTGCGAGAAAGAAACGCCTCAGTAGTTTTCTATCGCGATCGGTTAATTTCTTTTCGGTGGTTCCCGACAATTCGGCTTCGAAGATCCTAATTACACACGATTCGTCGATTGTCCTGGAAGGCCAGTCTTACGACACAGTGGCTTTCGCGCAACTCGCACAGACGTTACGAACGGTGGCCACTTTCCCGGATTTTCCACCAGAACTTCGTTCAACTTTGTCCCGATGTCGTTCTGCTTCTCCCTTTTCTTCTGCGTTCCACTCGAACCACTTAATTTCCAGGTGGTACAAACGGATCGAGTAGATTTGCAGTGACAACTAATTTACGTTCCTCGGTTGGCGCAGGTTAGGAATTAAAGCCCAGCTTTATACATAGCTTGGTGAGCTCTGTGTATTTACAGTCAGAATGTACTTTGCAGGTATTCTATTTATTTATTTATTTTTCTGTATATAAAATATAATATTTTCCTGCTTCTTCTTCATTAATTTATCAATTAGTATCAATTTATTATTATGGAATTCAAATCTTAATATCATTATAAATAAAATCAATTATGATATCTAGGTAATGTTTTGTATGCAATAAGCATTCACGTTTATGATAAAACTTGATAATAAAACTTAACGACAGATATTTAATAACGTGACATCGCAGTTACGGATTGAATATTCAAACAGAACAGGTGAAACGGGATCTCGAAATTTTATGCGATTTCGCATTAAGGGCGGAATAAAATATTTCAGACGACGAATATTGTATAACGAACATCAAAGGGATGGTCGCTTCCAAACGAACGTACTGGGGAATTTAGTTGGATCTTGGAATCGTTATACATATATGTACTTGTTTTTCTCGTCGCTCCGTTCTCGAAGCTGGCTCGGCTCAAAGAATATTTATCTTTTTCCTCCATCCTATTTGGCTTCTTGGCTTCCTCGTGTCCGTTCTGTTCACCTAGATCCTTGGATATCATCAGTAGTCGACCGCGATAATTAATCCTTTTAGCGGAAGTCTGTGCAAACAGCCGCTGGAAAAAGAGACGGTGTGTACGCCAAGTCGCCCAGAACTCGTCTGAATTCTCAAGATAAACAGTCCCGCAAACACGGATATCCGTGAAAATAAAATTGCAATTTGTTCGAGGATTAGATGATTAAGTGTTGAATTTGTCAAAGTCTGCTGCCGTTGGACGAAATTGGAATATTATTGCTAATTGTCTTTGGATCTCAGTAGAAAGAATTGAATTGAAGCAACGAAAGTAGGTAGGAAAGTAATTTTGAAATGTGAAGAACAAAAATAATTATTTGACAGAATTTAGATGTTTTAATTTATAGCTTATTTCAAGCTCATCCATTGGTCCAATAAACGTAACATATTGTTATAAACAAATTTATTTTCCATTTCTTAATTTTCGAAACGATAATACAGGTCACTCAGGTGTACTCGACACATCATTTCCTACTTGGTTCTCCCTGAATGTGCACCAATCGACGATATCTTCTTGCATAACTACTTTTTTACGCCTGCGGTAAATTTTATCTGGAAATGAACTCCTTGAATGATGGGACGAAGAGTACGATTGAACATAAAACGAATTTAAATTATCTGGAAGAACATAAAATGCAAATGAGTAAAGTACTTTTCAGAATCGATTGATTGCCCATTTTCTGCCTAAGTGTAGGTAATTAGTAAACGTTATTAAACTCAATTAAATGAAATATTACAGTAATTCAGATGGGAAAGCGTTCTGCAATTAATTATTTTACCTTGATACAAATAAATAAACCCTCGACAAATAAATCTATATGCTTCACATAACAATGTTAATGTATTACACTCGTGATAACAGTTATTATTATTATCATCGTACACGATTGAAGCACCGTGAGAACATTGCAACTAAGGGTCGTCAAATAATTAATATTTTATAACACATGTGCAATCGATATTTTACGCCATTCTGATTTGATGTATACTGGCATTATAATTATTCATAATTATTAATTAACACGTGTAAATATTCCTCCAAGTTGTACAGTTTCTCGTTTACAAATTCCCATGCAGAAGTTCCCTAACAAAAATACAGATAGCACGGCGTATACCACTATAAGAAACATAACGTGTTGGAAGCGTGAAGCATAAAATTGCTAATATGTATTACAATCTAGCAAAAAATATCCTCGCACACGTGCAGGGCATACAAAAAGCGTACACACGTATAGTTGCTATCACTACTGAAACACCACATTTTATTTCCCCGTTAGCAACTTCTGACAGTTGAATCAAAGTAGTACTCTAAAACAGCACAAGATAAAACGCTCCAATTACTCGTGCGTACCAAAATTCTCACAATGCCACAGATGCCACGCAGTGTTTTGACAAACAAGGAAATTGGCTCCTGTTTGTAACGATGACAGTGTACACCAGTTTTCTGCATGCTATTCAGAGAATCTGTAATGAAAAACTTTTCGCTTTCCTGTCTTTTCAGTACAGTGTCAGAATAAAAATAAACAAATGAAATAAAAATAAGAATATGCACGAAATTCAATTTAAAACATAAAAGCTTAAATTATTAAGCCTAGCCCAAATTAATTTTCTCAATTTCCCTCCTGCCTTCGAATTGTCCCATACATTTCGCCTGATGTTCGCCGTGTAACAATTCACATCAAACTGTTTGCCACCGCATAGAAATTGAAATTGAGAAAAGTAAAACGCGACGTGAGAACGCTAACGAGGGATACATCAAACAAGAAGCACGGAACGAACGCGGGCGCAGGACGAAGTTGCCCTGTGACGCTAATGCAGATGTCAGATCGGCGTTACATAAATAACGATTACAGAGAGACCAAGAGTGAAAGCTACGCTCTGGCACATTTGCCATCGGCGAATCTCTCGAATCTTGTGAGTTTTACCGTCGCCGGGTTTACGTTGATTTATCGCGGTTGATAAAACTCGACCGCGAATATTGCACCGGGAAAATTTATCCCAGACACGAGGCAAGGGAAAGCATATTAGAAGAAGCCTCCAGTGTTTCCATCCACCCTGCGTCTTGTGAATAATCAATTTGTCAAATAAAAGAAAGGGTGAATATTCGATTAATAAAATTTGTTCGTCCACAGAAAAGGTAATGCTTGTTGACGTTACACCTAATTTATGAATAATAGTTTATAGTCTTGTTGTAATGAGCTAGAGAAATACATTGTTCAATTATTCTTCAACTTACAATTCCGGACAGCAATTGGAAGTAATGCAAAAGTTTAAGACCCGTGCCTCAATTAATATCGTCGAGGTTGATGGTAATAAACTTCGTTTCGATACGTTCTGATTTATAAGTGTAAATTACATTTTCAACTTAAAATGATTGAAGCCTACAAATTTCTGTATAATGTGCAACGTAACCTAACTACATTGTACGTCCACGCTCATTCTAATAATTAATTTCCGTCAACAACGCTGTTTCTGTGATTTATTAACATCTGCCCTGGCTAGAGAAAACAGGTTAACCGCGTTACACTTTTATTTCGAGCCCGAACAATTGTAACTCGACTGTTGATTACGCCCCGTTCACGATTCTTTGTCCTTAATTGCGTGTGCGCAGCCAGCGGAAAGATAGTCGGCGAACGGATGTCGTCATAAAGCATTCTATCGCGCACTTTAGGTTATGGAATTTTTCCCTGCCGCTTTTTCCCCCGGAATTTTACATTGTTACACATTTTTGTCGTCGTCGCCATTCGGCTCGAGCATACCGGCGCAGAAACCCGTTCGTATCTGACTGTCGGTTTGGCCAAATCGATGACCGAGACGTAATCGTTTGAACACCGCGATTGATAGGCGTGAAATTCGTGGACACGACATTTGTCAGAGTCTGGTGATTGTAAAAATTCAATGCTATCTGCCTTTGTCTCCTTTTTCTTTTTGCACCGAGGCAACGAGTTGCACGTTCCTCGAATCGCAAAAATGGCAAATTCCGGGAATCTGGTGTTCCTGGTGCAAGTTTATCGATCGGGCGCATTGTGCGTCGAATTGAGTGTTGTTGAATTAAGTGGCCCTTTATTCCAGAACATTATAAAGTTTGAAGTGCTTTGGAGTAGGCTTCCTTTGAAATATATCGCTGAAAAGGAAATGTTAGTCGCCGTGTCAGTCAGTCATGATGAATTTTACATTTTCCTCTCTTTTCTCCTATGAAACTGGATGTCAATGTGTAATGTCAACTGTAACTGGCACATTTTTTATACAAAAGCTTGATAAAATTGAAACGGAGTATGCATAACATTGGTTTTTAATTTTCGTGTAAAAGTAGAATGATTCAATTTGCCGACACGGCTATGCTGCTTCGAACAACTTTCTCCACTGTTTCTTCATTGTCTTTTTTCCTAATCAGCTACCTGGTCTCGCAAAGCAACGTTACACGACACATTAAGAACTCTGATAACACTTCTTTTCAGCCAGGGCGCTCGAGCATGGCTGACGTATGGCGGACGGTGTCGCATTTGTCACGATCCGTATCTGTTAAATCAACGTCAATTGAAACCCCTACATCTCAATACCGTTCCCACCTTCCCGCTCGTGCATACATTTTGTCGCATTAAGTGTGAAGGATTCGTGAGAACAATTGTAACAAGACAATCGAGCCCTTTGACCGTGAATAATCGAACTGTCTAAGGGGGACAGTAAAAATCAGGCATGATGATAAAGTATCGCGATCTTATACAATATCACGTAATGCTTGCAATTAGTCTCTTGTACTTCTTTTTTTATTTCATTTGGAAGTAACTATTCTGGTTGCTTTAGAAGACTCTTGGATAATGATACATTTATGTTAATAAAGAAAATGGAAACGTGCAATGAAAATTATTTCCAATTGATCGATTGAAAGTTTATACTGGTTCTCCTTCTAAATATTCGTGGCAATAATGTTACATGATTCAATATAATACCATCGAGTTACTGATTCAGTATATTTTCATCGACCTATGGATTCTAGTTCGGTTTGCCTCTGGCAGATCAACGAGGTTACTGATGGATTCTATAGCCTGTCGCCAAAGAAATCGACAAGTAAAGGGATCCGGAGATGGAATCCCCTTGGTGGGTAAGAAACCCCGTTTCCGAAAGTTGATAGGGCGTCTTCCTCCGGAAGGCGACTGGAAGTCATCGCAATCCACAGAAGTGACACCCGAGGACTGTAAATGTGCATCCTTGCATGGCAAATGTGAACGGGATAATTGACCAACTGTGAAAGTGTAATTGAAAGCAGCAATACGTACTGGTTAAAATAAGAAAACAATTACAATTTTACTAATTTTGACATCCCAATCTCCAAATAAAACTGTAAATTTGATTTACAATTTATTCTTCATTCCCGTCGACCTCTCTTGTTAAATCTTCATGATTTCCATTAACGCGGCTCCTATTTCAAGAATATCGGGTAACTGCGATACGAAAGAAGTTTATCGGAGTGACAGAAGTTGTCGTCTATTATTGAATCACCCGAATTCTAATTGCAAGAGCCAAATCAGACCCTGAAGAATAAGTTAATACTTCCTCGGGTTATTTTCGAATCAATTCTGGGTTCTTGAAATATCACGAAGGACAAAATTTTATTATCACCCCCACACTACAAACATTATTCCCTTTAATTGCATAAAAATTGTATTCTCCAATTCTAATCCCTATTATCCCTCTTATTTATGCAAAGCAATTACAATAAGTAGCAGAGTCAAGAAAAGCATCCAAGACCCCCAGTAAATTCAAATCGACATTCCTCCACTTCTTGCGTGCAACATTTAACGAACAGGAGTTGGCGATTCCGTCAGGAAAACAACAATTTACGCGTCGCCTGTTACGGAACCGCGGCCTAAAGCTGTTGAACCGCCAAGCTGCAAACGGTACGTCCATCCAGCTTACGCGGAACGCTTTCGATAGAAACGTTTCCCTCGTTGGCCCTAGATAGAGAGTGCTACGAGGCCGTGTGTCCTGGTCGAGCGTTTGGTTTATGGCAGGTGAACGTATTTGCATGTAAACTCGTTTGCATGGAAGCGAGAACGAACGTGGGATTCCAATTCCAGGGGACCACGAGAGAGCTCACCTTGACGGGCTACCAGAGGCAGAGAGTTACCCCATGCACCGCAGACGGTACTTCATAATGGTGTGGTCCGATAATGGCAGACGCTTGTGCCTTCGATTCACGTTTCTCTATCCTCGCCTCGCTTTTCAACTAATTACGCGACCGGTTCGACTTGAATTTATGGAGACGTCGTTCATTCGTTAACGCGCACGCAATTTTCTGGAGCGGATACGTGTATCGTTATGTGTTGGATGGAGCAAATGTGTTTGACGATTCGAACGTTGACGTGGTTGATGGTATTAGATGGAGAATTAGTTAGTAGTCGACGTGCAGTATAGAATAGCAGAGGTGCAGTATAGTAAGATGCTTGTGTTGGATATGGGAATTATGAACAAACAGACTTGGAATTGAGGATTCGAGTGCAAATAATTGGTTGATATTTTATTAGACGATTTTTTTTGTAATGAATTATTTGTTTCCATGATAATAATTTAAGCATAGTACAGGAGCAAGGATTAAAAATTTCCATAGGTTGTAGGCAGTATGTTTTGTAGTTTAGTTAATTCATTTTTTTAATATGAATTGTGATTCTGGTGCAATGTTCTGGACAGACTGTGAATTAATTGCAAGTTATAATTAATTTGAAATAAGAAAGACCTGAATAAAATTGTTTCAAATACATATACGGATGCCTGCGTTTCTACCGGTATATTTAATGATATAAAAATGGAAACTTGTACAGAACGATGGAACTAATTGATAAATATAACAATTTGTTACAAGTTCAGATCTGATCGTAATGCTTCTCTAACCATCAATCATTTTAAATTAAGTTCGCGTGCGTCGTATATCAACCTACGTAACGTTCAGTGGACACAACATAATAGCCTGATAAAAATCGTATAGTCACAGCAATTTTTATTAAATGTCAATGAGAAACTGGTACAATTACAATTCATATATTTACTTTTACAATGTCTCGAAACTAGTTTGACTTTGTTTAAAGAACAGGCTACATTTCTGCTCACATATTTTTCACCATTTGATAGCGTTTTAACGTTTAGCCAATTTCATGGTTAATCAGATACTTTCCATGCCTCGTTCTACTAATTACAATAATTCCCCAACAATATCTCTGGCAGTTTAGATAATCCTCGAACCTTCGATCGTTTATTTTTAGAGCAACGATAATTACACATCCATTGGAAAGCTAGAATCGTCGTCGATACAGGCATTCCCATATTAGAGATCACAGTGATAATTTGAACCGGCGATATCGCGTTAGACATGTCCACTGGGAAACGTTTGCTCCAATGGGCCAATTCGCCTTCGCCATTTCGAGTATCGAAGCTCGCCAAAAAATCTGCAATAACCCACATAATCCCTTTTTACAATATCAAGTACAGTCTAAAACAAATTTATCAATATCAAATTCATCGACAACCCCCGAGTCCTCAAAGGAACCTCAACCCTCCAGTATCACAAATTTGTCTTTCCTCTTCAAAGTTCTTTCTTCGACTAACATTTACAACCGTTTCAGACGAGGCACTTCTCGACGTCAGCCCCGTGTTTCATGAAAAATTCTACATTTAACCGAACGCGTTATTACGGTGAGCTAATGCAATAGCAGATACTGTGACACCATAACTTTTAATTTTTCATTGCTGGATAAATTACATTTTCTTGGAACGATTAATATCAATGCACCTGTGAGAAGGGTTAAGTATCATTATAAGTTCACACCTTTACTATAACCGGTACCTTTAGATTCGATTACACCGATGTTATTACAAGACTATAGAAATTGGCACAGTATCTTCTTTGTTGAAAAAAGTACCAAACCGTTTACATGATAAAATAGAAGTAAAAAGGAAAATAAACCAAAGTAAAATTAAAAAATTAAAATGTTATCTTGCTCAACCCCATAAAAAGTGTCCCGTCCGAAACGGTGGTTAACCGTTCCCGATTTCGTAGCCGGTTATCGATCGAACGTGCGAATAAAACTGTCTCCTCTGGAAACACGATCTCCGTTCTTGCTGAAACCACGGCTTCGCTATTCACCGACCGAATATGGCCTCGTTCCCCTGAACAGACGGCGCATTCGATGAGATCTACCGATTCGAGGGGCAGCTCGTCCATCCACTAGGGTACAGTGGGGTTCAATCGAGTCAAGGGACAACGTTCGCAGCGGGCGAGACCTGATACTCGATGTGTAAGAGGGAAGAAGGGAAAAGGGAAGAAAGGAAAGGTGATTCGTTCTAAGGACGACACTGGTTCCCGATTGTCACCGGGAAGCATGAAGGCGCCACGTCCAGTGTTCCATTAGAACGAAATGGTCTTAGACCTTGATGGTTACATCTTGGACCGAGAACAATTCAAGCAACAGCCGTTGCACCGCAAATAATTCTTCCTTCGTTTGTTGCCACTCGAGTGTTTACTTTTTTTTTCCTTTCTGTTTCACTCAACGAAGCTGGCGCTTTTTCGAAGAACACCGCAGATTTTCCGCAGCTACGTCTTCGGTGTAAGCTTTGCGGTCTGTCTGTGGACGAATAGTAGGAAAGTAAATAGGTGTCTATCAGGAAAATCTCATTAGAGGGTGTTTCACAGGGGCAGGTAGCGAATCGGAATGGCGTTGATGATGGCTGCTCTAAAACAAGGGGAGTTATTCGTGCGGAGAATGCAGGTTGATTTAAATGCTAATGACTGTCGGTTTAAATCGAACGAATTACGACGCCTTATGGACAGGCATGGGTTTCCAAATTGCATCCCTGATACGTTGATAGAGTTCCCTTTCGGACGGGGAACGCGATAAATTGTTTTAGTCTATTAGCAGTGAAGGTTATTTGTTATTTTTTGTTTAGTATAGAGCTTGGTTTGCGGTTACAACGAAGGTATAGTAAAAATGGTCATTTTCCGATCAAGATATACGCAAGGGTTGTTGAAGAAAGGGATGAATCGCGTTCTAAATTACATATTATTCAAATAATTTAATATTTAGCTTTTCAAGGATCTCCCCCAATCAATTAATTTTAATCAACATGTCTTTTTACAAAGAACAAATATTTTAACTTTAAATTGGACTCCGCGTAACATCTACTCCTAAATAATTTCCCCCTTTAAAAAAAAAATATATATATATAACGTATACTATATTAATTTCCGCCAAAAGGATACAAAAATTGGCTTTCAATTTCGCTAGATCTTTTTCTTTACCACGAAAAGCCACTGAATCTTTTTTGGGGGAGGCCGGAGTCAGCGCAAATCGAGTCCGGAATATAGCGAAACGCGTGACAGAACAATGCGGTCGGTCACGTTAAGTTCACCGGGAGTTCAGTGACGCGGCTTGAAGCAGCCGAGGAGTTACGTGACACGGCCGTAATCGCGTGCAGTTTCGCAAACTTCGAAACAAAAGGCAGCTGGCGTCGAGAAGGCAGCGCGCGGCTCGACGAGCAAAATGGGGCTCGCAGCCAACAGCTTAGCGTCGCGACGCCGAAAAGAGGAACGTCAGCCGATTTCTGCCAGCTGATCGTCCCGACACTGATATCCCGCAGATACACGTGGCGTAATTACTATGCCGCGGCTCGCACCTGGCGTAGTTCAACGCGTTGAACTTTGGGGAAGAAAGGTAGTTTTCGATTTTACGACAGAAGTGGCACTTACGTTCTTCTTCTTATTGAAGAGCATTATTTATTTGTTTATATTGAAATGAGTTAAACTGGTTCGAACTGAGCATGCTATTTGTTACTGATATGTGTAAATTAACAATGAAGTGTGCGAGTATTGGTGCTGCAAGTGAAATAGAAAAGAATTACAAGAATTACGAGGTAACGAATAGAAGTAAATCTTTGAGATTTGAGAATCGAGTGTGAATAAATATATATCGCCACTTTAACTGTTTGTAAAACGGAATCGCGAGTGCGTTATCACTCGTGAGTAAAGGAATAGAATTTCTGGAATTTTTAGTTTCATTCTGTTTTTATTTCGAACGGTATTGGCTGGTCTAATCAGATTCTTGCGAAACATACTGAATTATCGTCGATAATATTTCACGTATTTCATACTTGAAGTCTGTACTTCATTAATATTAGTTACGATATGACACTTCATTTTTAGAGGTACAATTTTGGGGCTGTACCATTGAAATTAATTAATTTAGGTAATTATCGATGATTATAGGGGACGTGGAAATTTGTTGTCATTTGGGTCGTAATTATTGCAAATTGCCTCTCTACTGTTTGCACATACTAAATAGTTAAACTACAAGGACCAGTTCCTAATAAATCCCTACTAAATTCGGTATATTTTGATAACAGCAATTTTCGATACTTCTATCATTTCATTTTGATTCCCCCGTATAACAAGCTTCGAAAATCTACATATTTAACAATACATCTAGAATTAACCAAAAAAATGTTATACATACACATATTCTTTCACTAATACTCATTAACATTCACACCATACTTTGACTTCTCCTTATATTTCATTAATAATAATGTATTAATTCAATTCTATTTCTACATGAAATACGGTGTACCAAATCTAGTTGCATTTACGTTTCCATTTCGCTTAAATTACACTTTATTTACATAGTTAAACGGGGGAAATTAGAAGTAAAAAGTTCTATCTAATTCATACAGCCACCGTATTGAAATACGTTCGCGGTTACAGGCTTTTGTTTGAAATCCCCGCGCTTCGAGTATAATGATGATAGTAATTCGATGCGATTAATGTTAACGCTGGCAATGGTTACACCGGTACCGTTCCCAGGGCCGGTCGAAACGTTGATTCTTGTCAGCCGAATTGGCCTGCGGTCGACCAAATAATCGCCATCCTCGTAATTTTCCGGCTATCAAATCTTGTGCGCTCTACCGCGCGCTTGGGACCAAAACGCTCGACGATCATTGTTTCTGTATTAGTGTATTACAACCGTGGAGCAACATGGGGAAATTAGAATTACAGAATGTTCTGTGGTTGCTAAATAATCGAGTGGAAAAATTAAATAAACTGATGCTGCATGATGTCAAATAAATTATTGTTAATATTTCTGTTTTTAATCAATTGACCCATTTAGGAATGGAATTATACATTTTGTAAAAGAGCAAATATTTTTTATATAGGCAGAATTATTTATAATGGAAATATATATATGAGAACATTTGAGATGGATAAAAGACAAATTGATTAAATTTGAAGCGCAAGAAAGGTAACGCGAATTAGGGCTACCTGTGAGGAGTACAACTGAAAGATTTAAGCACTTCGACTATAAAACTAATATTAAACGTATTAGGCATAATTTCACTTGTTTTCAGATACCAGCCTTCCATAACGCAAATAACATTCCTCGGTTCCTAGAAACCACTCTGCAGTTCGAACATCATCGAATCTTTCCAATTGCCATCAAAGAAGAAGATGTGAGATGAAATACCTAGAAGTCTCGTATCGTTCCCACAATATTCCCAGCCTCTTCTTCCATGACTCTGAGAAATGTTTTCAAATATCACAACACCGTCCTCGCTATAGCAAGAAATCCGTTCTAAAACATGTCTTTCGTTTTTACCCGCTATTCTCAATGCTTCCCCGATGAATCCTGTTGATCTCGCCGATCGACATTCTATTCTTACGAACCACCACCACCGTTCCGTGACTTTCAGATCAAATCCATTTTTCTCCTTTACGATTAATGTTCGAGAGAACTGATTGGAACGGTGGTGGGCGATTAATGTCGTTCAGGATGACTAGCACAGGTACAGTGTACATATAGAGATAGTGACCGCAGTATTCTGTACCTGTTATATTGTCATCTTCTATGGTCAGAAATATGTTTATTCTTAACAGAGATTGTGTTCTACTTACACAATAGAATATTTTTCCAATCTTTTTTCCGATGACAGTTATTGTTTTGTTATAATTGTTCTAATACGGTTCTGTAGTGACAGGTGTGGAATGAACGGAACAAGATGCAACTGTTTATTAAAGTAGCCATGTGAATACGTTAAAGAAATATGATACCAGTAAAGCGAATATAATAGCTAACAAAATATAGTATCGAAAACTATTTATTTTAGAAAAATCAAGTAACAGCTTTTACGAGTACACCCGAAGAAATATTCTCAAACTATGTATTGTCAATCCCACCTGGGCGTGTGCCACCCTGACGACAAAGTCCACGAGTTGTCCCCACAGGTATACGTACATACCACGTACGTCTAACGGTTCTGTGTCGCGGAACACGGAGTAAACCGGGCGCGTACAGTGCCATTATTACAATTTCATGGCTGACCCGCGGTGGATTCATCTTGATGCACGCCTAATGAGTGCTGGGATTGTCCCTGATGCGGCAGCGACGAACAAAGAGTGGCTCGGCTCTGGCACGCACGAGCTGCTCATTAGAGGAAGCCCTCCCTGGAACGAACACGCCCCTGCCATTCTCACGACTCTTCGGTAATCGTGAATCGGTGCAAAATTGACCGTTTCCATTTACCTTTTTCTCAGCCCACGTGCACACACATATAACCACCTGCACTTACACCGTCGACCGTGATCCGAGTCCACGTTTAATGCGACGATGAATCCGCGACAGTACGAGACCGCTCCACGGCCTCTTTGTCCCACTTGAATTGTATTCTCCACCTGGGGAAGAGAATCGAGATAGGAGTGAAAGGGTTATCGAGCGAGAAGAGCGACGTGCTCGAACGGAACTCGGTCGAGTTCGAATTATGTTCTCGGTACGAGAATGCAGGACGCCTCTCACGAAATGGATATCGAAGTCGCATTTAATACGCTTGTCATTGGACCGGGCGAGATGGCGTTTCGAATGAGCTGTTCCGTAAGGGGTCAGCCGCGTTATTGATGGCCCCGCGTTGCACTTATACAATAGCACTTTTCTATAGTATTTCATAATTTATGTTAATGAGATATTATTCTGCATCCATTAAAGAAATCTCATGCATTAATCTTACAATTAGGACGATGACTGTCTTGTATGATAAACTCTTTTCTACATACCATCAATCGATATACGCTGTTCAGTTTCGTAAAACTTCTGTTAGATGCAATTACTAATATGACGCTAATTAAGTAACTGGCAAGAAGATTTTCTGAAACCTAATTATCATCGTCCATGTCATCAATATTTGTAACGATCTCAATCAGTCTAAATGTATCCTCTCAATGGCAATAATAATACTCGGCAGAAGAATGTACTTATTTATTTAGTACTGTATTAAGATATTTTAATAAACAGTGTGTCACTATTATATATATATCGCAAGCAGTATTCACATGAGCTTTACACAAGCATCTTTAAACGATGTGATCGGTCGAATAATAAAGGAATGCACTGAATTGCAAGAAGAATTCACTACATTGCACATGCAATTTACACCGTAATTTATAAATACTGATTATCTCGCAAAGCCCTCATTAAAACGAAAAGGACTATCGAATCCACCCCTCGCAAACACCTCCAGTATCACTTATATACGATCCACCTAAAACGATGCGCAGGTTACCACAGCGAACCTCGTCGAAGGCAATCGAAAATCCGCCTCGAATCATAAAAGGCGTCATTAAACGGTCCCTGCTCGCCGTCCATCTCGCCCACGCGTCTCACCTGCAACGAAACACCGGACAGTAGAATTGCCCGTTGAACGTTCCTGGTCGCGCAACGCCGTTGCATCGTCCATCTCTCTCACTCCCTCTCTCTCTGCTATTCTCTCCCTCCATTTCTCCCTCGCCTCTTTAATGCCACGCTCGTATAAACGGCGCGCTGTCTTGCGGCCTGTGACGCGGCAATTTAGGCATTTGACCCCAAGGGTCTCCGCCGGGTTCAGCCGTTTAACCCCGATGCAATGTCTCTGTCTGCGGCCGCGTCGGTCGCAGCGTGCCTTGCGAGCGGGCGAGCGTGCGCGCCCACACGCTTCTCTCGTGCATTCTTCCTCGGCATTCCTCCGCTCGTCTTCCTCCCCGCGGCGATCGACCTTCCCAGACCGAGCGTCGAGCACTTCGTGGCTTGACCGCCTCCTCCTAGGCGGACTATCGTCACGAGATGCGTGGCGTCTCGTTAGCCCTTTCGCGACGGAAGCAGAGCTGTTTGACGGGTTAAGGAATCAGTTAGGGGTGGGAGATTTGTGTGCCTTGCTTTACAGGGTGCCTTGTGTACCCTGTGTGCCTTAGAGGGGATGAAATTGAATTAACGTTTACGGTTATTGTATGAAGTTCATATTGAATTAATGATAAAAGCTAGAGATTCGTGGCGCATTTATTATAGCTGTTCTAAAATGCACAGTAGCGTACTGTAGTGGCGCACCGAGGTACGTAGACGTATTTTAATGCGTCTAATTTTTAATGCATGCAGCTTGTAGCACTTATGTATATGTACGTGTTTGCTGGAGCAGTGTGCCGAATGAGAATATGGGTGTACATATTTCCAGGTTGCAGATAAAAAAACATTAATTTCACGTGGATTAATTATTATAATTGAGTACGCGTAAAATAATACAGGACTCCGCGGGTACTAGAAATTAATTACATTTCGAGTGCGGGTGCTTTTAATACGCGTGTGCGATTTTAATGCGCGTTGGTACGCTGTCGTTTTAATGCCGCGTTTAAAAGCTGGATCCCTGGAATAATTCTGGTAGGAATGTAGATAATGGCGTTGGAATTTCCACTGTATTAGTTCCACTGCAATGTTTAGTAATACATTAGTACCTGTCAATAGTGCATCGACTGTCCAGCTGTTTTCGAACATCGGCCCATGAAGACTAAAATGATTTATGCGACTCCTGTGGAAACTTGCTTGTCACTCAAATACGTACCAAACGACTAATGAGAAACTGGTAGACTATATTACATTTTTATAAATCTGACAGGTGAGTTTGAGTAGACCCGTGTCCATCGTAGCTTGACATGTTCAATCCAGCATATCTCTTTACTTTATTTCATTTTTCTTTTATATCGGCTTATAAATGATCCGTACTACTTACCCAACTCTTCTATTTATAGAAAAAGTAGAACAGAGTAATTATACATGCATCTGTTGTTCCATATCCGCTGTCATACTATTTTCTTAACAGCACCGCAATACCTTGATTAATGTACAGATAATATATTACATACATAATATTAAAGAACATCATAAAAATTGCGGCGAATCAATATCTTATCCTTCGATTGCATCTGAAACTTAGAATATCGTTTCTTTCTTAGTTCTATCAATGATTATATTTGCATTATATAAAACTTATTCCAGTCCAACCGTCGAATTAATTTTATTCGCAAACGTACTCCCGAGCATTTATTCACACTGTTTTTCCTATTGCAGATATTTTAATTAACCCTTTGCTAGTAATATCGCATTCAATATCCGTGGAACCATTATGCTAATTCAAACGGTCGCCGAATCGATGTATCCAGTCTAGATCTGTGTAGGTGGCAGTTGCACGGAGCATTAGGAGATAAAGGTGGAAATCTACCGACAGTCCGGATATCTCAATTGCTCGGGCTGTCGTTCGGCAAACGAATGATCCGGCTTCGAAATGCACCAACGCTGCGTGATGAATGGTGTATGCCGATTCTATAGCGCCGTGTCAATCCTTTCGTGGCTCTGACAAACGCGTGTATGCAGTTTGCTGTACTTCATTTAATACAATAAGAAGCTTTGTGTGGATACACGAATCCTACGCTTACAAAGATGAGATTCCTATAACGTTTGACATACATGTATGAGCTTTACGTGACCAATCTATTCGAAAGAATGAAGCCTTTGAATCACGATAATTGCATTGAATAATTGAAAGGTATTCTACCGATTCTACGTTAATTAACGTATGAAAGAGAAGCTCGTCCTTTATAATAAAGCGTTGCGTCAGTTCTCCCTTTTAGAGAACGACTCCAACGATAAAAAATATATTGCTCGACCAATTAATTGTGCACGCTGGGAATTATCGCTTTGATACGCGTCTACTTATATTACATTGATATAACGTATTTTATCTGAAGCTCGTAAAATGTAATAATAAATCTTCCCATTCTGAAAGTACACAGTGCAGTAAATGAAAGTAAATAACAAGCATCAAAGAGTAACGAAAATAATAAGTTATCGTGATATCAAGTTTAAAGTAAACACTGTGCAGTTACGCTTCGGGTAACATTTTCATTAAGCGTCGAACATTGTTGCACAACACACAGGAACGTGCTCGCCAAACGATCCAATCACTCTCGTAAGCACGCGTGCAAAAACCTTTATCGATTCTTAATGGGTTACTTGCGCATCTTCGAACAAGCTCCTCTCCAAATGACAAAAGTCGTAAACTTCGAACGGACACCCGGACCATCAGTTACCCCTCAAGCTAAAGCGTCTTTTTTTTAGCTTAATAACGCGAAATTTTCTTCCAGCGTCGAAAGACCCCGGGGTGTGGCTCGTAATGAATCCAGATGAGCTGCAACAAATTGTAGGATAACGTCCGGGGGAAGAACAGGAGAAATTCGGGAGAAAATAAAATAGCCAAAGGTGTTTTATTACCGGGCCGGAGAATTAAGGACATTTTCGGCCAAGTGCAAATTATGAAGACGCAGTTACGCAGCCCTGGAGTAGATGCGCGAACTTTTTGCGAAAGCCATTCGGTCGGAGGTGGCGAGAAACGCGTTTCAAGGCAGCGAAACGTGTCCTTCTCTCGCGCGAACAGAGATGCACTTTAAATGGGCCAGCTTCCTGCGTGCATTCGCGTTTAACGATACCTTCGGCCGAAACTGCTGCAGGAACTTTCGCGAACGAGAAACGACGAGCCTCGTTATATTAACGCGAGGAAGCTTTTGAGAAAGTGCAGGCTCTATTTTGTGACAGATATATTGCACTAATTAACCGATTCAGTGAAAAGAATTACTTTCTTAGATTAACCAGGGGAGCTTGTAAAAGATCCTCGTTGAAACGCGGGATCTTGCAGAAAGTAACGCGTTACTTATAAGACAAATTGTTCGTCCTAAAGCGTTTTGCCCTTGCAATTCGCGTCGAATAAAAAAGAACAATTCTGTGTGCAAACCATATTTCACACTGCTTCCATCTGGGTCTCATTTGGCCTGTCTCCCCGTTGGACCAGTTAATCAAGATCCTAGTTTACTAGCTAACTAAACAAAATACTTCGACGTAACGACGCATCGCACGATGGGCGTATATTATCGCGACAGATTCATTGAAAAAATAAAATCCCCACTAAAGTACTGACGATCCAACAAAATCGGGGACGCGCATAAATCGCAAGAAAAATTCCTGAGCAGCCTCCGCGTGTTTCCTCCTGGCTTTCTCCTCCACTTTTCTTGCTCTCATTTTTTTTCGTCGTCCTCGCCCCTCGTGCACCTCTCGTGGAGAGCTCGTGCATCATCCCCAACGGCCTTCCCAAAGTGCAGCCGAGCCGGGCAGCAGGCTTCGGGGGACGGTTAACCGCCGCGCCGCTACGTGAAACGGTTTGGCGCACCGTGAGTGCCTCGTTAACCCGTAAATCGAGTGTCTTCTCAAACCGAAGAGAGTGCACTTCGCTGTACTTAATGTCGTCGGCGAAAAACGTCGAGCTCGGCGATAAGCTATCAACGATTAGCGCCGTCCCATCCTTTGGTGAATCGTCTTCCTGGTCAACGTGCATGTGTTTGTGCTTGATGAACGAGAGATGTCCGCAGGCTGTTCAGAAAGGCTGTTTACTTTGATTTTTTTTGGGGCGAAAATATGCATTCAAGCGTGGCTCGATACATATTGATATAATATGCTCGGTTTCACTAAACTGTCTTATAGAGTTTTGTGCGTGTGCTTTTTTATGTTAATGCGGACATGGGTGACGTTCGTGAAATTTATCACGCTGCGTTCAGAAAAAATGGTGTATCTAATAATTTGCCTTTAGTGGTATGCGCGGAATGTTAAGATTTAATCTTACAATTAGAGTTTATACGAATTCGAAGCGTAGTGGATAATTGATGGTACACGCCATTAGCACCGGATGGGGAGGCGATACAGAGGATGTGTTAGACGGATAACGAGAACCATCTTATCGAATAACGGAAAGAGTATCTTCGATTAACGCGAATAAACGTCTTAGAAAGAAAGCTATAATTATAGATTTAATTAGGCTTCGATGAAGATATGGTTGAATAAGTTTCATGTAACATGAAATTTAAACAGGACGTGGATGTTCATGTAAATACATGCATATTCGCGAAGTTTCTTGCTTGCAGGAGGAAATTCCAGAAATAGTTACTGAAAGTTCTATCTAGAATGCAAGTTCTGCTGGAAACAGGAATTGCTTAAATTCCATTCCATTTATGACATTTTGCATGGTACTGTAATTTTATTGAAACTCGATGTTTGATAATAATATAGTAACTGGAATATGAAACAAAGCTGTTCAATATTTCTGTCGTTCTATTAAAAACATTGACATTTTTAATAAATTACTTCTCCAAAGAGTATTCAATAAATAATTTTCAAATGATGGGTCAGGTCAAAGGTTAATAAAACATTGACATCATATATTTATTTCAATCGATACTTTGCATATAAAAATGAATAAACATTAAATTGTATAAATATTTGGCTGGAATAATTTCTCAGAAAATATATCTTCACCTCTCCAATATTACATCCCCCAATTTCTACTTGTCCCACTTTCATGCCGTTTAAAATTCATCTCGCATCGACCTCACATTGCATACAATTTAGCTCTTTAAAAACCTTACCAAGCGATACACCGAGTCAAAACCCGTAATCCATCCGTAGAGCCTCGATTTTCCAAACGGTCGTTGCATTCTAATTAAGCTCGTGCCCGAAAGTAAAATCTTCGACATTTATCCTATCCTAATACTCGCGCAAAGGTGTCACATTGTGAAAATCGGGAAACTGGAAAGGACAACCGAGGTCCTCCATGAAATCTGCTAATCCTCCTTGCATAATCCTCTTGCGAATTTCAAGCGTGTCCTACCTAGGGTTTCCACTACGAAACAGCATAGAAACCATACACCTGTATCTAGATCAAGGCGATTCCAGAGGTACCATCTCTATTAATAAATTCATTCGAGGAGAAGGAAGCTGCCCTCCTTTGCATGAGGGGAACGATACTGGTTTGCACGCTTTGGAAATGTCTTTCTGCGGGTGAGAAACTTAGCGTTCAAACTGACACGTGTAGGTGGGATTACATCAGCTTAAATGCCGTTTAGAAGACTTTGTGTATACGAATGATGGCTGCATAGCGCTCGTATTCATTCCATTAATCGTGTATGAATATTAACTTGTTTAGGTGGAAGGACGTGTATCGTTTGTCTCACGCCTTCTGCCACTGTAATAACCGAGGCAGAAATTCCAACAACTGCATTAGTCGAAATTATGACTTCCCTTTCTCTAATAGGATTTATCAGCGAGTAATTCTTGGAATCCACTGGAATTCCCATAATTCCATGTGTAATTTATTATATTGCTTAATAAGTTCTTTACAGGTAGCTACGATAAGTAAACATGTTGAATGCGATAAGAAATAATTAATCACAGAGTCTGGTATGGATTGGGAACACAGTGGGAATGTGAGAGCAGAACGGTAACAATAATAACCAGTAAATGTTAAACATTTTTGCTGCAATTGATTACGAAAGATGAATAAAGGCTGATTTACACAGTACGAAAGTAGTGCACTTAATATTATGTTTATGGATCGAAGAAGCTGCATTTTATTATTAATAAATACGAAATGAATAGGAAGTATCTATATGTAAATCTCCATATTTGTGGCTCTGCTTTTGCCACCTTTATCTTCTTTTATTCCTTTACCTTGCTCTCTTTCTCTTATATAGCACCTTCCAGTGTCTTTTCTTCTCTAAATATGCCTCTCTTGTAATCTTCCCCTTTTTCCACTCTTTCTACCATCTCGCTACCTTCTTTTTCTCTCTGGTGCGTTCTCTATCGCACCAAAAATATTTCCCCAATTTCCACTGTCCTACCCCTGTCCTTTTTCTGACAATACTGTACCTATATGTACAATGTACATTTAATAATTTCTCGATAACAGTTTTTAAAGTGCACGTAATATTAAAAAGACGAACGACCGTATCGCTCAACCCAATGCAAAATCTCTCATTGGAGCCATTTCAATTATACCATAACGTTTATAAGTTTGCAAAGCCGACGGTTGAGAGTTACGATAAATGTTGGTTAATCATCCCCTCGCGGGGCAATTCAATCTGACGAGCTTCCCCCTGTTTTCAATCGTATACCCAATTAGTAAAAACCTACATGCCCCCATCGTTAATGTACCCCAGGCGTTCCATAAATTAAATAAAAAGAACGCAACACTTCGTTGAAGCGCCGTATAGAGGCGACTCTGCAGCGAATAAAGAGAACATAAAAACGGTACGATCCATCGAAATCCATATCGTGGCAAATAGCGCCATAGAGTTCACGGGATAATTACTGTAATTTGCGTCCCATCGAAAGGTCGTTCGTTTCGGCTACGTCGTCGATCCGTTTTCCCTTTTTTTTCCCCTCCGCCTCGAGTCGAATACGTATCTCGCAAGGTCAGACAGGCTTTAGACGGGTTAAAATTATCCATCGACACGGCCCCTACGTGGCGAGTGGCGCTTTAACAACCGTCTGGAGTAGCGAGTAGTGCTAATGACGAGTCTGAAAACTGTGAAGATGCTTTAAGGGTTGCAGTGAAAGAAGCCCCTTGAAGGGGAATGTCGGCGTGGCGCACGTGATGCACGAAGATTGCGCGGAGAAAGGAAAGAATAACGTTGCGCAGAGAACCGAATCGTCTGCTCGAACAATGAGTCTCGGGGTGGCGATGCTCCCGCGAGGTCGTTTTGTCGTTTATTTCGTTGGAGAGCGCTAATTTTCATATTGAGCTTGGATCATCCAATTTCATCGCTATAAATACTCGCGATCAGGTTTCATCAAGAAATTTCTAGACCGCTGTAGAATGGCTGAGTAGCAATCTGGTTTAATTGGAGTACTAATAGTGGTGCACACATTGTGGCCTCGACTTTGCATTGTGTTAAAATTTGCACTGTGTATAGCATGGTTATGCTATTTTTTCGTTTTTCTTTTTACTAAGTCTCTTCTATATGCTGATGCACCGTAAGCAGTGTCGTCGTATTCAGTTGATGTCGGAACTGTTATTGAAAATTTAGGTTGCTTTTCTCTGTATGCCGTTACTGTGATAAAAATAATAAATAATATGAAACAAATGTTCCTCCCAACCGCAATTTTGTATGTAGATGTAAAGTAATTATGTTAAAGTTTTACCAATTTTAATAAAACCTCAGGCATTACAACAGCACCCCTCAGACAATCAGCCGATTACTATTACCATTTTTATTATCCTCTCGAAATGTTTTATGGAACGATGCGAGAATCTTTCCCGCCGAATTATTTTCGATTTATCGTTTGTTTTGGTAGCAAAACAGATTTTACCATCGAATCGATCATATACCCATCACCTTAACTAGAAACCAATAAACGGTTGCGAATAAAAAATCGCGCCATGAATTCCTGCGTAAAGCGAGAATATTTTACTTCGAAGAGAGTCGTAAGCATTTCGAGGAGGGCATAAATTCCACTCGTCGCGGGTCGTCGAGAATAAAAGCTCGCGGCAAGGTTGTCATTTTTCAGCGAGGCGACTTGGTGCACGCGCGGCGAGTCAACCAGGAGGAATATCGTTCGTGTATCGATGGATCGAGGTCGCGCAGGCCAAACGCGCGTTTTTAAACTGTTTTCCATGCGAAAAGGTCCGGTTGACGAGCGTTCCCTGCGCCCAGGCGACCAGCAATCATATATTCAAACTGCACACCCCATTTGCATAAAGAGTCACGGAAGAATGATTCCTAGATTCGAAGCGTTCGCCACGATAGTGCCGTTTATGGTTCAGGAACCTCACGGTTTTATTCGACATCGTATAAAATGGAATTACGCGGCCCTAGTTGCGAATTCCTTCTCATATGCCACCGACGGTTTTTTTGCGATTCTCGAACTTCCTAATGGCTAATGATGGTTAGATTTCATTTTCCTGATCAATTAATGTTCTGTTCTTATACTCCCGTATGTTGTTTTTCCTAGTAGATAAAAATTTGGGAATCTTTATTGACGAATAATGGCAAGGAACATATGGAACATGTGAGAAACAATTTGGAGCCTCGATTAACAATTTATAAGGGTACAGCTACAGTTTTGGGGCAACTCTTTCATTATATGGAAGAAATTGGTTTTCAATCATTTCTCCTTAGATATTAATTAACTCAGTCTGCCTAAATATATTTGAAACATTGGAAAATAAAAGAATAGTTGGTAGGTACACTAAAATTGAACTTATAGAGAATCATAGAACCCTCGTTATACAAGGTGTCTTGTAAGATCTGATTCCGCGTGAAAAATGGTCGAAAATATATAACATTTTTTCATTGGAAACTTCGTTTTCGAGAGCAACTAGTTTTAACTAGTGCACTCGACCAAGTTTCAATTCAATGGATTTCAATGCAGATCGTCTGTATCCTTGAAAACATCATCACATAATTTTTTCTATTACTCTTGCTTTACTTACTCGTCCAATGGAGCTCTCAGTTTCTATCAGACTACCGATACTCGGCATTGAAATCCGTTGAGCTGAGACTTGATCGAGTGTACCAAGTGAACCAAGCAGATTTTCAAAAGCCGATTTTCTCGAAAACGAAGTCTAAAATGAAAAGTATTTTATTCCATATTTTCGACTTATTTTTTCACGCAGAATCATTCCCTATCCGGTTGTACCACCAGTTACGTGACACCGTGTATAAAACACGTCTACAATTCTTGTGAAATTCTATACAAAAGTTGTCCTTCAAACATTTCGTTCATTTTACCGTCCACCGACTTAAACGAAACCGACGAAATTAACAACAGCCGAAAGAAGCAATTTCTATCCTTTCAATTAATTTCATTACCAGAAAAATGCCCCGGCCAGAAGCACCGACTCCTCCACAGAATCACACACTTCGCGTAAATTAATGGCGATATAAAACACCATTAACCGCGGCGCAACTTGGCATTCTCATGCTCGAGCCTGTGAATCGAACGAGCCGCACCTATCGTGTCACCCACACGTATTTACGCTCCTGGCCGCCAATAAAATCAGCGTAATAACGATAATCTGAAATACTTGAACGCAGCAACAACGACTGACTATCCTCTCGTAAGTTCAACGGAATAGTGGGAGCTTCTTCGCGGCTACGATAAAAATCACGCTCGGCGTATCGGAAACGGGCGTGCGGGACGTTAGGTTAAGCTTCATTAGCCGAAGAAGAAGCCCCGAGGGCAAAACAATCGGGATCGAAAATTTACAGGGAACGTCGAACTGTCGAGGATATGGAAACGGAAGTCTGCGCGATTCCAGCTAATGGTGGTTAGGTTCGTGAACGTAAAACGAACAGTCTTCCCATTGGTGCTGTGCGCTCGCTTTCCTTCGACTTCATAGTTGCTTTCAAATGTCACTGTGCGGTCTTTAAATGCAGGACGCGGATGGAACCCTGCGAATCGACGACCGGGCGAATCTTGTTCCTTGTGTTCCACGCTATTTGTCCCATTGCCTTTTAATTTCAGCTGGCTTGCTACGTCGTTTAGTTTAACGCGATCTTCTTCTGCTCTTCTTTTGTTCTTCGATTGAAAACTGTCTGCGCGGAAGATATTGTAATAAGAAGCTGGACTCGAGGAAATATCGCGGGGAATGGAGATTGTTAGTGAATTATGTTGGATAAAAATGTGTATTTGAGAAGTTTGTTGAAGATAGTTTCCTTTATTCTAGATTCTTTTAAATTTTTTTTTCAAATGCTTCAGTTAATTTGTAATCTCGGTTGAGAGACTAACAAGTCTCATGGCATTGAATTTTTGAATTTATTGAAGGAAGCAATAATATTAAATAGTGTTCCCATAATTCGATTTCTATTGAGCTTGATCACCACTATGGAAATACATAGTATTGAAAGCATAGGGAACGCATATATATGTACGTCGGTATCCCGGATATTTCATAAATTTCAGCTACCTTGCCACGTAATCTGTAGGGTTGCTCTTCAGAACTTACTGCTAGTCGTGCATCTGTTAAACGGCTTACTGTTCGATGTCACGAGTTTATGGTACGTAAATCATGGTTGCGTGCCACGATGAAACGTGTAATTTTATGACAATGAAGCAAGACCGAGATCTTGCCCAGTTTCACCATAACTAGCAATTATTTTTTACACTGTTTCAGAAAATAATACTCTAAATCAACACTGATAACAATAAGCGTAGCCGCATAACTTTTTCTGAAAACCCAGTATCACATATATATTATTATAATATATACATATATTAATTGTAAATAACATGTCGTTTCTTCAAAAAACATTCCATCAGTATTTATAAAGTCGCTTTCTCAAACGAAACAGCATGCCAGGAAATCCCAAAGAAACGTATATACTAACCCAGTGGCTACATTATTCTCTAGCTTACGACTATATTGTACGACCCTACCAAACAATGGTTGCATAAACTACACCGCGTTTGTATAACAGTATTGGTTTCTATAGAGACGTAAGGATTCCGAGCTATATATCGCATTCTGTTTTACAGCTAGCCCATGCAATAAATAACACTATTTTGCAACGCATGCGAGCAACATGGCGAGGGACCGAACCCTTACAAAATCGTAACAATTGAACCAAATCCACCTCGTTCGTATCGCGTCACTCTACGATACCTTCTGACATTTCTGACGAAACTCCACGTTTACAAAAAATCGTCCCAACTTATTGGTTAGCCAAATTTCTGCAAACCACCACGTCCAGTACTTCCCCTCAGCCCACCCCTACCTCCCTCGCGTTCCACCCAATTAATCCTCGACGAGGATCATAGCGAACCACTATAATACATATAATACCATTTCCATCGCATAAGAAAAGTCGCAGCCCTGCAGGAACTATAGTTCCGAATAAATTTCTCTGGAACAACCTCCAACTGTGCCGCGGTTCTGTGCACGCGGCGAAACTTTGTGGGAAAGATATGTACATATACGTGTACATACGTATACCTCTCGCCGGTGGAATCTGTCGACGGGTCGGTGTAATGGAAATAATGAGGTCGTACTGGTCGCGGTCGTAGATACGTGCCGGAGACGGCGGTGTCTGGCAAGGCACAGTCTATTCGTCGAACTGAGTCCAGGCATGGCGGAAGTGGTGCGATATTCTCGTGGTAAGAAGGAAAAGAAAAAGGCCGATTTACGCACACGACGGCGGCCATGGCACGATCAGAATTTCTGAATTGGGCTCTCGGGCACGGTGGACGTGATCCGACACGATCCATCGTTCCGCGCTGTCAACCCTTTCTTTCGCGGATACCTGCCCGCTGATCGTGCACTTTTTCGTGACAATCGACCACCGGTTTGATCTGGCGCGGCCACAGTTGCCGTAGACAGCCGTGGAATTCACTTTTCGACGTGGCATTTGGGTACTAGGAGAATTCCTGTTTGGTCGGTTCGGTAAGTTGTAATTGATGGTTGATATAGTTTTGTGAGGATGATTATGACGTAGTGGAATGTTCGTGCGATAGAGATCTTGTCGGACCGTTGCTCTATGTTATTGATCTTTGATCTGTGTTGAGTATTAATGTTACGTATTTCATTTAGATGCCATTCTTCTTGTCTCCTAATTGTTTTGTTTCTAACGAAGTGTTTTTTCATTTCCAAGAATATTGACCAAAAGGGAGGAAAATAAGAAGGAGAAGAAATCGATACCATATAAAAATTCCTTATATTAAATTATGCTTAAAATTAATGATATCAGTTCATTATTATAGATTAATTTATGAAAGTTCATTAACACTAGACCTACCAAGCAAGTCAAACAGACTTGTTCCAGATTTTTTGCGTTAAAATTATGAATATACAAGTACCGTTGTAGCAATTTATGACTTTTAATTAGAAAGGATGACAATTGTATATCTCTGTTAAATATTCATTCAACAACTTTCGTGTTCTTAATCGTAAAATCTAAACGTAAAATCTATCGTTAGTTCTAGTGTCAAATTTAAATACATTTCCAATAAAATATGTAAATAATACAACATTCCGTAGTGTCCTATCGCTTGTGAAAAACTAAAATAAAATACAATACAAACGTAAACGACTTTTCCAATGCAACATTTCCATTTCCTGGTCCATGTTCATTTCACCTAACATTCAGAAGAAAGCATATTTCATTTCAAACAACTGTCTCAGTTTTTCAATCCACGCATCCTCCGTCCAATCTCCCATAGCGTCGCAATGGACACCAACCGTACTCCGCCTTTCCTCATCATCTTTAACCCCCCTCGCAACACTTTTCTGCATACCTGCGTACCTTCTATTCACACTCCCAGTGCCACGTAAAAGTCCTATGGAAACGAACGGCAGAGAATCGAGAAAGACCGTCCCCGACAGCACTATGCACAGGGAACGATGAAACAGGACGTCGAAGGCACCCGTGTCGATCGGCATTATGGGAAAGACGTTGCAACACGCCGCTTCCATCAAAACGCGAATCTCTTTCTCTCTATCCCTGGCCATGTTTCGTCAGCGGGGTTCAGAACGGCGATGCCAGTCGGATACAGAGAGCGTCTCGGTGTTTCAGAGTCGGGATGGTGGAGAAAAAATTGGAATACAGCCGGGCGTGTCCGGTAAATGCTTCTAGGCTGGACTACAATGAGGCAAAGTACCTTGGAAAGCGATTGCTACATAGAAGTACGCGTATAAGCCGTGGCACCGGCTACACGTATGATAAATAAGGGGAGAGGAACCATTGCATAGCCTTCCCTCTTTATTTCCTTGTACTTTCCCCCCCCTCTTGTTTCGCGGGAACATTGCGCGTATCGTTTGTGCGATTGTTCCTGTGCGGAAAGACTCGTTGCTCGCCGCAACAACTGGTTGCGCAAGCGTGATCCATCGTCCCTTTGCGAATTCTGACGTTTCCTTTTTTTCTGCCTTTCTTTTTTCATTTATCTTGAGAACGGGACGAAAGCGAAATGAATGGGGGCAGCCGCTACGTAATTGGAAAGTGTACCTAATTGTAAGTGATTCCGCGGGACAGTTTTATGCGAATGGAAACTGTTTTAATCGTGGGTACTTTTCTGTCTCGTGGTTATGCTGAATTTTGCGGGAATAAAAAGTGTTTGGAGGAAGCTGCGGTTACGAATGTTGTACTTAAATATTAATCTCTGATTGAATTTTAGTATAGAAACTTTGTATGCACTGTTTTTGTCGAACGATTTGGATGAGAATAATTAAGTGAGTGAAATTAATTGTTTGGATTCTTTTTGAGCAATTTTCATTGGACATCGCTAGTCAGTGATTTCTGTCGTCTGGTAGGAAACGTACTGTATGAGAATAATAAATTTAATGAATACGTAAATACTTTCTTTTTTACATTGAGATTAACAGCAATTCATGTAATTATCCGGATTTCTTTTGCGTTTTTCTCTTTTCCACTTGTGCATAGTATTTCATTAGAGTAATACACATGTAATGATAATAATGAGCCAGGAAATAATTAAATAAAGTAATCGTTTCCTCAATAATTATGCCGCGCAATTATACTGCATTTAATTCGAAGCTCCAGTTGGAACTCATAATAATTGTAACATTATCGCTTCAAATTTCCCGGCTACATTGCAACGATATTTTACCGGTTTCCGATACACTGTTAATGCGCTGCTGTTTCCATAACGAAGACCCAGAATTATTGCTTCCAAGCAGAGCTCAATTTTTCATCATTCTCCCGTTGCCATTCCGGGGCCATTTAAACGCGACAAATTATAATTCGTGAAGTCGGTGACACGGTTCCATTTATTGTCGCTGGTATTGCACTGAAACATTAATTTCCATTGCGTGCGTAATTTGAAATATGCCTACGTATACGATTTAAGATTAATGGCTAAACATCCACTTTCAATACTAGATATTTTCTAATTTAAGCAGCACCAGTTGACATTAATTGACGTCTCAATGAACGTTTCCTGTTAAGCATCGTAATCTCAACTATTTCAATACTTCATAAAATTTCTATTCAAATTCGGAATTATTTGTCGCACACTTTCACGATGACTTTGCTAAAAAATAAATACTGCTGATTTTTTACGAATAAAATAATTCTAATAAGCAAACAAATCGTGCAGTGTGGACAATTTGCTCTGTGTAACATGTACAAACGGCACGCAAACAGATTTAAAAGGATTATCCTCTCAACAATTTCTTCACCAACGACCCTGTTTACTTATCCCTCGAAAAGAATCGTGCGGGCCGCAATCGCGTTTCAACGTCCTCGCCGACAAGAATACTTGCTCCGCAAATATTTGTGTCCAGCGGCTTCGAAGCGAAATCGATTAAGTCCTCTATCACAGAAACACCTATCGACCGGGGAACAGGATTCCATTCTGACATCTCGCGCGTCGTGTTCTTTTTGCTTTCCTTTCAATTCCTCCACGAACTTTTAATGGGTCCGCGGTCCGTGTAAATGTCAATTTCTTCTGAAACCGAGAACTCTCGAACATATTCCCCCTCTCTTCTTCCTTTTTTTTTCGCTTTCCACCGGACCCTGTTGAATAATGCATAACGAAGGTCCGGCCGGGTTGTAATTCATTTATCAAAGCAATAAGTCAAAATATGAATCCAAAGGATTATTAATAGCTTCCGCGTCTCTGCTATACATGTACCGTTTCTCTGAGCTTTCCCGTGCTCTCACGAAACCCATTTAATCCTCGATACCTTCAACGTCACTCAATTACAAAAACAATATCAACGATGCACAACTTTCCTCCGTGACAAACAGCGGGAACAAATCGTCCACGTTTCCCCAATTCCGTGGCACGTTACGCTACGTCAATATCGATAATCGAACGTATTACAACATTCGATCGACAATGTGGTCGAAATTTAATAAAGACTTACAATTACATGCCCGGTCGTGGCAGTGATCGATACCGTGGCTCGTAGATAAATTCGCGGTCGCTTTCGTTGCCCGCGTGGGATTCCACCAGAGATGAATATTTTCGTGCTGCAACTCGACCATTGTTGCCGTCGAACCGGTTATTTTATAGTATCGTTATTTAATGTTCCGTTTCGCTGTTAGTTTTCCCTCGGAAATACGTACGCGCGATGATGATTCCGTTTTTGTTTTTTTTCGTTTTTACGCGGCCAAGGCGCGAGAACGCGGAAGGTGATCAATAATTTTCGCGCATCCCGGCGTTTTTATCTGCGGGAATAATTCAAACGGTCGCGTCGACCGACACGATATTCTAAACATGTGTGTTCCGTATACGAGCGTCGAACGCAACGTTGGCAAGAAAAATGAAGTTTTAAGCGAGCCACAATCGTACCCGTTTTTGCTCCGTTTATCAACGCTGCGCTCGTGATTCCGGCGATTCGTTGACACAGTCGGTGCGGGATTATTTATGCGTTCTTATTTTTCAATTTCGCGTCGTTTAATGGAAAATCATGTGGCATCGACGTTTATTTTGTGGAATTTACCTGTGCAAATGTGTGATCGCATTGACTGTAGATTCGAATTTCTTTGCTGCTATATTGCATCTACGTTCGACTTTAAAAATTGGAAAAGGCGATGAGTTGGTTTTGTATTGTTACAGCAAATAATGTGTTTTAGGAAATTTCACAAGGTGAATTGGTCTTTTTTAATTGAAGGATAATTTTCTTGGTTTACTGCATTATATAAAACGAGATATTTTAACAAGCGTTCTAAATTAATTAATTTATTTCAATTCTGTATTTTAAATTGCATACGTCAACTATTCATTGATAATGAAAATAAGGAAAAACGAAATGTCATCGTTTACCACAAAGAACCGTAAATGATAATAAATTTATTAAAATTTTGAATCGCATTAAAATATATCAATTGTGTGGAAACAGGGACTTACTATAACATTCTCAGTCTCGCAAATATTATCGGCGCTACCTGTAATTACTGTTACCATAAAAACTATGATTTCATTATCAGATTTTCACGCCACTCGAGAAATAAAATAGCCCACCCACCAAACAGCAACCCCGTGCATCAAACGAATTTCCCCTCAGCCACAAAATCAGAAAACTCACCCCCAAGATCACCACCTGTACCGTCGCGTCGCTCAGGTACGATATTCCACATTATCGCTTCGTTAGCCGCTGAATGAATCATTAAACGAAATAGTCCACTGGCAGCCCGCCTCTGGGGCTATTTTCGATCGATCGAATAAACAAAGCGTTCGCACGCGCCCTTTGTATCCCGAAGCGGGTGATTAAACCCCGACCCCGTATTGAATAGGGCGCCGGAATTTTTCTCGCCACGAAAGAACGAGCCCCGCGTTCTATGGACCCCGTGAGTCCCATCGAATCGCCCGCTCTCGGCACACCTCTGGACATTTTCTCCTCGTGGCCGTAGGCGCGTCATCAATAACGTCCTTTCCATTCTGCGCCCGCTCGAGGGCGAGAAGCGCCGTCCAAGTGGAGGCCGGGCCCGCTTAAAGAGAAAGGAACAGCGGAGGGAGAAGAACAGAGGCGCACAGGCCAACGTGCTGGAGATTTTTCGGGGGAAGAAAGGGTGGGCTTGATCGTCTGGCATTATCTTCCTAAATTGCCCTGGCGCGCCAATATCCGCATAAAGGCTGCACCAAGCACCCCAACGTCTCCGTGTTCAATCTCTTGTGTACGTAGGCGAGCGTGGCCCCTTGGAAACCGTGCTTCCCGCACCCTGGGCGTTATTATTATTATTATTAACGACGCTAGCGACACCCGCCGGGCTCTCGTCTGCTCATAGACTTTCGGGGTGGCCGTTTTGCTTCTCTTGGCTGCCTCTTTAGGGAGGATGTGTGTTCGCCAAGATAGAGGTTTTTAGGATTTCATTAGAATCGCCGCAGGTGTTTCGCCAGACGCCATTGTGGTACCTTGTTATGGGGTGACTTGGTGTGGGGCGGTTATGACGTGGATTGTAGGGTCGGTTGTTGAAGTTTCAGGTGGTTTTGAAACGCGGTTACGGGATGTATAATTTTTTGAGGGAAGTTCTATGTGTTTGGCGGTGTTGAGATTGGTCGTAGTAAAAGGGGCTCGTAATGATAAAAAGTTTTGTTGGGCCGTGGAGTGACGGCAGGACAGGATGGTACTGGATAGAATTATGAAGCATTCCTGATCGGCTTTAGTTTCTTTTTTGTGGATGTAACGTAAATGTTATCATAATTCTTTCGTCTACAGTCTGGTTAATTGTGTTAACGAGACACAAAGAAAAGAATTAAGTAGACAATTAGAGAAAGTAATGATTATAAAAGTATTATACACGCCACAAGAATGTTCAATAAGTAAAATAACATTTACTTTAAGGGGTTATATGTATATGTGTTTTTAATTCCATTTTTTAGGCCCCTCTGGGGTTCTTTTTCTTAATAAGAACAATATCTCTCAAACGTAAATAAATCCAGTAAAAATCAACAAACGAGACATTAACAGAACCGATTACAGGAGACAAACAAATTACATAAACAACCCTTTCCGTACAGCAATAAATATTACCTATAATAACGCGTTTCTCGATCATCACGGCATTTTCACAACCTCGTTTAGCATCATTGAAGCACCGTCCATGTGTAATTTTGTGTGGAGCGCACGCGCCCTTCAAGTCGGACCAATCTAATGCAAGTAGTTTTTTCCGCTTCGCTATTCCTCAACGAGTCACGCGCGGAAGTACGTCATTAACCTGTCGGTGACTTATGGACAGATCACACATAATAACGCGTTGATACACAGGGGTCACGTTGTATAATAATACGGGGAAAGCCTCGCAAGTATGCATTAAAATCGTCTAATCTGGCGTCGATGCACGCACGCCCTACTACGAGCTGGTAATTATTGTATTCCGAGAAGGTCTTCGTAAAGTGGATAATAACTGGTGAATTTCATCAGCTCCTCGGACCTTTTAAACGACGCTACAGAAAAACGCCCCCTCGTTCGACGAGAATTTTCGCTGCTATCAGCGACCCTTAGATAAGAAAGGACATAGAATACTAGCAGATAATAGCTTCGACGGGGTACAGAGATTTTTGTATTATATTTTTGATTAATATTAAATATTTAGTGGTTTCTGAATTGGAAGCATGAAATTATCTAACAATTTATCTAAAAATCAGCGAGCTTGACGAGTCAGTCATATATTTTATTGCAGCTGTAATTATTAATACTTTGATCTTCAATTTATAAGTTTACATTTATATTATATTTTTTGAATTCAAAGAAAATAATACACTTTTATTACATTTATTAATATTTACTGAACAGTAGAATTTCCATCGTTACTAATGTAATTTAGAAGAGCACATATTCAGAAATACAATGGTAAAAAGAGGCAGCCATGTAATGGTGAAACTTGAGCTGGCATTATCGGACAGTACTTTCCGGTAGACCTTATGTTTATAAACTGTAACTTGCCTTACAATTGAAAATGAATGTCTTACAATGAAACATTGAAGGTTTCATAAATTACGAGTTTGCCAGAGCCATAATCATTAATACTTCCTTAATTAATTTCCAAATGATAAATCGTCATATTAATCGCATTCCTTTTTCTGTTCCAGGTAAGCGCCAGCAAGTCCACAATCGCCTATCAACTCGCAGTGCAAAAAAGCAATCACTAGGATACAGCAGTAAGTAAAGCTTGGCCCGATCGTTCGAACGATGATGTATAGGCGGTCGGTTCGTTAGCGATTACAAAGATTACTATTCTTAACGAACGGTACTCGCATAAACGACCACCTTGCCAGCGTTTTTTTCACGATCCCGTTCCCGTTTTAGCCGTTTAATATTCGCGTCTCGCTTCGAGAGGGTTCCTGGTCAGCCGTACGGAAGAGGAATTGTGGAATTTTGCAAATTCATAGAATTCCCTCTGTACATCCGCGACAGATGTTCGGTGCCACCGAGATTCGTATGTTATACATGGTACACGCCATCCAGAGTCCGTTTCATTTCTAATATTCGATGGAAATTCATGGTCCCCCGGTATATCATCGATGTGTTCGACACAGTAATGTCTACCTGGTTAAATGGTGTGTTACGGTCATCTATCTGGGACGATGGAACGAATGATCGACGCGGTCGCGACTGGAGAACGTGTTTTGCGGCGTCGACTAATTGTCGTGTTAACTTCGGGTTAAAGTTTCCTGTTTTCAAACGAACTATACAATCCTGCCTGTATTGCGGTCACGTTTAGTTGGGGTGGCAGTAATATTATCAGGTGCAGTGGATAATATAATCGTAATGGAAAGTTATCTTCAAATTATTTTGAACTGCCCGTCTCAATAGCATCATAAAACGGTTTTCTTCTCTAAAAATATTTAGCACCGTGATACACTGCTCAGTTAATGAAAATAAATATATTCTTATGGCCAAAGTCGAAACACTGAATCTCCCAAGGAAACTGTAGCCTCTACCCCTCGCCGTACAAACTAGTTTCCCCCCATTTACAATCTTCTGCGTCTCTTGCATCGCACCAGAAACCATTAAAACGAAACAGGCGAGTACCGTCGACAATGTTCACTACCCTCCATGTCAGGCATTTCCTCCTAAGCACTATTTCCCATTCTATCACGCACTAATTATACTCGTCTTTTCATGTCTGCTCGCGATATCGTTTTCTATCCAACCATGATCAGCCCCATAAACGTTCCACCCTCCCCTCCCTCCTCTATTCAACTATTTTTTTGTCTACCCACGTACAAACGATCCAGGAGAACTTGCATCGCCGAATAAAACCTCATCGTCATACTACGCCCGATCGTTATCTCAGCAAGGACGTCGTTACAAGCGATTCAATTCGTTTTATCCGTGAATCTAGCTGCGTGTTCGAGCCATCGACGTCTCGTCGTTTCGCAAATTGAATGCACGATAAACGTGAACGGGGAAAGGCGGAGTGTATTTCAGGGAATCGTAGGACGTTCCGTAATGGCGCGCGAACATTGATGCCGGTCGTGCGACCGGTGAACGATAATTAAGGTAAAAACGGGACGGTTTACTGGCTGACGGTACGGGCTAACCGCGCCGCTGATTACTATGGTTAGAGCGACGTCAAGAGCTGCAGTTTTCATGCGAGGGAACAACGTAAATAACGCTAAGTCGGTCTCTATCGACGGTTTCGTTTTTTTTTTTCTTCTTCTTTTTCCTTTTTCCCCTGGTAGCCGCACGAAAGCTGTCGAGGATGGTAAACACCGATGCGTTCGTAAAACGAGCAACAAAAGCTCCAGGACCGTTTCGCGAAACTACTTTGTTGGAGATCCGTACTTCGCCGGGCATCGTGGTCACGCGAACCTACAGTCTTTTGTGGCTTCCTTACTCCATGTTAGAAGAAACTGCGGGGGAATTAAGATTCTTGGAAGGGAGAGGAGATTTTTGTCGATGGTTGCACGGTTCAGTTTATGGTGGTTCTATGGGTAAATTATTTTTCCAGGGATATTGTTGTTATTATTGTTAGTGTTAGATGGGACAGGGCATTCTTTTTAGAGAAGTTCTAGAATACAGTAGGAGACTTAATATATACAGTAATTATATTTTAAAATGTAATATGTTCTGAAAATGTTTTCTATTCTTGTCGTACTTAGTGTTTGAAAGACTTACTTTTATAGATTATTACAACAGGCAGTCCAAAGATACGTGAATGTAAACATTGAACAGAACGTGTTTAAAGACGGAAATTATCGTGTTAATTGAATGAATGGTGAACGACTTGGTTATCCAACACGAAATTAAAAATGTATACGAAGGCACTTTTGGTAATCGTCTCAAACTACGTATGCATTCCGTTTTCACGAAACACATTGTTTTAGATCCCTGAGGTGATCATTCAAAGGTAAAGGTACTTACGCCGTTCAGAACGATACAACCGTGTTTTAGCGTTCGAAGTAATTAATCTTCCGGCGAGGTAACTTTGTTGCCCCGCATGATGTTACAACCTGTGAGGGCAATGGAACACAGGTGCAACAGAACGACTAGAAAATCACACAGTGACGGAACGCAAGAACAGTTAGGTCCTGTATACAGATGATGAAGAACACGTGTTACTAGTCCGTTCGCGTGAATGCGGAAAATCTTCAATGGTGGAACGCAATTTTCTATTTATCGCGCAGTGAATGTAAATGAAGAATGATCGTACGTTTGCGTAAGAAACTCTGCCTGTAAAATCAGAAATTTATTAGCATGCTAAGAATGTGTTAGCTCGACGGCTGAATAACAGTGACTTTGCATCGAAACGGCGCTTGTCGATGTCGCGCGAAAGTTAACGCGACAAGTCTATAAGAAAATCGTGCCTTTTTGCCTTAAATTCTATCTGAAATTATCAGTACAGAATGGCAAAATTAAATATTACTGATAGTATTAAAAGCTTAATTATTGCCCACTATTGAAACCTATACAACTTCAGTAATTCAGTAATCCTTTATTTAATTCAATGAATCGACTCAAAAATAGAAAAACATACGAGTCAAACGAATTTATCATTTTAAACACTAAATCCAGCAGTGCCGAAACGAAACTTACAAAGAAGCGCAATTTCGTGCATCGTAAACGTGAGAATAGGGGTTGCAGATAAATACGATGGCACTAGCCGAGGGTTATCAAGAGAAGAGCAATGTTCGAGGGTTAGAACGTCGCAGGAAAAATATCTACGGTGTTAAAAAAAGGGATGCAGTAGCAGCGTGGAGCAAATAAAACTCTGAGGAAAGCTAAAGGGGGACGGGAGAAGCGAAGGCGATGGAACGGGGCGAAAGAAAAAGAAGATACGTAGTCTTGAAAAGGGAAAAACGAGATGGAACGAGGAAGAGAAAAGCGGGCGACAGAGACAAGGAATGAAATGGATTTCAAAGGGACTGGCAGAGAAAGATAACCGTAGGTAGAGAGGGACACAAAGGGGGAATAGAGAGAACTTTGTCGACAACTATCGCCCGCTCGAGAGCCTGCAGGCAACGGGTAAGTACGATCCGTGATCGAACCGTGTATCAGCTCAGGAATCGCGCGACGTAGACGCTGAATCGATTCTCGCGGAACAAATCACGCTCTCGCCGTTTCTTTCTCGCTCTCCCTAGACATTTTCGCGAAGCTTGAGAAGAATTGATTTCAACGACCGGGATCATACGATAGTCGCGATAAACGCGGCGGAGATACTTTTCGTAACGAGCGCCTCGATCCTCGCTGATCGAAAGATGAATGGGGAAATGAGAGGGGAATGTTGTAACCAGTGTACACAGGATGTACCCTGATCGTTGATACTAGATGTGTATACTTGTGAACAGGACTGGCCGGCAATATTTTCCTTCTTTACTGCTAGGTCGATGCTTTGCAAAATTCATTGTTTCAACCTGTCTTGAGAAAAACATTTTTATTTTAGATCTTTATATTGTTTTGGTAATATTTTCCCGTATCCAGAGTATGACTAAAGACTCATACTCTGGATATTTCAAGGGATACTTTCTCTTGACGAAAACAGATACATTAAAGAGGAAGTTATAAAGTCATAAAACGTTGTAATACGTATATGTATTCACATGTACCGATTCTTCTGTAAATGAAAAATTGTTTTGCTGCTCTCTTATGCGAAGAATGAACAAAAACATCGGAGGATATCGCTCGGATTATTCGTTGCATAAACTCCCGATTTATTAGCACTCGGTGGTTCATTAACATTGCAACCGACTAAACGTTCGAACGGCGAATACCTGAATACCCCGACCGGAAATCGTTCCGGAAATTGCGGGGCTCGTTTTATCGGTCTCCCGTTTCTCCTGTCGCGCAACAGGATCGATGTAATTGTTTCTTCGACCGCGATTCGAACGGCGAGAAAAAGCGCGAGGAAAACGCACGGTACGCGCGAACACGTCGGTGACTGGCGAACTCATTAAGACCTTAAGTGAACAGATTAAACAAACGTTCCTGCGGACGGCAAGCAGATTACGGGCCCAGGACGATGTGTACACATAACAGGGTCGGTTCACGAGTGTGTGCACCTCGGGCCCCGTTCCCATACGATACGTAATTGCAAATTAGTTTTCTTCGACGAAATACCCCGATGTTTCTCGTTTACACACGCGATAACTATTATTAATTTCGCGTTACCTCGTTGGTCGATAACACGCCAGCGTGGATAATTAAGCGCGGATGTAAAGAGCCTTGCCTGGCAGGTCACGGCTGTTCGTACACGTCGACTGTGTTTGATATCAAACGGAACGGCTGTAAAGAAACTGGATTCCGTATAAACCACGCGTATCCGCACATCGATATAGCATTTTCGTGTTCAATTTCCTGCTCGAGCCGATTCTTTTTTTGCCGGCCATCGATCTTCGAACGGGCGGCAAGCAACGCGAAAAATATGCCGCGCGAAGCGTCAATGAGCTTCAGGGGAGTTTTTTCAGTTCGGGAAAAATGGATAGAGAAAGTGATATTGCAGGCGTGGCTGTTTCATTTTCTTGCGAGAGTATGGAGCATTAGTTGTTTGGATAAAAATGGTACGATGTTGCGTTATTGTTGTTATAATCATTAAGGCTTTGTTTCTTAACATTAACCTTTATGTTAGCAACCAAAATGGATTAGAAGTTCGAAGCTTGGTTATTCAAATTATTTTGCACAAATTTGTTTTCACAAAACGTGTGTTGACGTAAAATTGTTCAACGAATCAAGATCTAGAACGGTTTTGCGATATTTTTTCAAGAAAATACAAAAATTATTCAAGTAAATACAGAAATGGGTCTAAATAAAAAAGTGCTTTATTATTCACTGTTTAATACAACAGCAGTAAAATACTTTTCTGTCTGCAAAACTGTAAAATCAAGGGAAGAAAATATGGAAGTTGCTATATTATTATAGCGTACAAATAAATTCCAATGGATACACCTACTTCGCAATATTTAAATACTCAAGAGCTGAAAAAGCCATTTACCTGTTCATCGTCTGTCCACCAACTAACGCCGCCACTTTTCTTTCTATCTCGCCTATAATACGTATCTTCGCAATCCTCATATATATCATCCCCCGAACAAAGGGGTGCAAAGAAAGATGAGCATTTACCTCTTAACCAACTATCTTAAAAAAAAAATGACCACTTTATCAGTCAAACTTTCCAGAACCACATGAAAAGCCTGGACCGTAGTCGCGTTAAAATGACCGCGAAAGAACTTTCTTTTACTTACTGCGAATCTTCAACGAGAACCCTCCGCGATTCTTCTTATTACACATCTATCACATTCATTGGAAGTTCAGAAAAGTCGTAACCCAAGCGACGTATTTCATCCGTCATGGTCGAGCCACGACCCGTTATACCTTAACGATCCTATAAATGGACCAAACAGCGAGGCCGCGGAAGCGGAACATTTCTAACGAGTTTCATTGAAATTCACGTGAATCCTGGCTGACCCCGGCGTCGCGCGATGGCCTGCAGAACTTTCGAATAAAATTACCTTGGACGCGCGATGAATCGCGAGCGTGGCAAAGGGACGAGGGCAAAGTCGACTCGTATCGCGCTGTCGACAGCGTAGAGAAATTCTCCGGGTGAAAATCCATCGATCGTCGTCCATCGATCATCATCTACCGATGACGTGGCGACAATCGTTGCGCACCGTAGCTCTAGGTGTGCAGTAGGTACGCGCTTGCGGGAAGGTGTACCAATGAAAGATGGCCAACGTGACCGCGAGTGACGTCCCGTGTGCAACGGGGAGCAAATTAAACATTTGAAGCATGATTTCTTTATTTTTACAGCTGTCAGCGAATGTATTTTACAGTAACTGCTGTACTCTATAAAAAAAGAGTACTAATCCGTGCTATTAGAGTTATTGGAATTGTATCGTTGAAATTATAAATTCTTTCATTTTTACTTCAAGTCCCTTTGATATGTTTTTCAATATTCAATTGTCCACTACGTTCTTACGCTGTGATTGAATTTCGAACTTTTCATGAACTACGCGCCGTTTCGCGATGTTCTCTCATATGGGGAGCTCGCGTAGATGCGATGCATGGCGCATTAAAATGTCGTAAACACGGAGAAGAAAACGGCACATCGTAAGCCACACCCAGGTAACATAAATACGGGACAGGGCTTCGCTATTATTAAATCTAACATGTAGCGTCGCATTATCCATCTTTACGTACGCGTGTAATGATAACGCGCCTAGTTAAATTGATATTGTGTATAATCTTCATACATGCGCGAATTAATTTCCTAGAAGGCACGGGCATTCAGGTATCCATTATTTAATGCGATTCACGATCAGCAGCGAGTTTCATCGCGATGTGCTACTGAATAAAAATCGATAGATGAGTATAGATCATAACTGGGCTTATTGAAGCGTATCGCATGCAACCCCGTTGAATTACATTCTTCATGTACTGCAGAGGAACTTGTTAGATTATCCTGGTTGATTCGTGCAAATATGCGTGTTGCACGGTGCTGCTACCACGGCGATGCTACACGAGTTATAGAATGTTGCAAAAGTTGGCATTAATGTTGTTGCGTGATGAGACTTTGTTACAAGGCCTCAGGCCCTGTTCGCGTACATGCAACACGTGACGTGTTATACACACCCGTCAACCTTTATCCTGTTCACCAGTTGCATACAAGAATGCGTTTCTGATCCCGAAGGTGCTGTACTCTGCTGTCAGGTGTAGGCTGTGGTTTGTTAATAAATATCCTATTTCAATGCAATCGTGAAACTTTATGGTTTAATATTTATTTTAAATATATTGTATAAATTTATTCATCTAAATATTAAACGAATAAAGATAACTTAATCGTATTAGGCGGCATGTCTTTATCTTCCTTCGCTACGAACTTCCCACGAGTCTACTGTCTCAGACTTTCTATAAAATCAATATTATTTTCCATCGAATTAAACTTAATCAGTGTCCAGAATTAGAAAAAATACACTAATCCACCCTTAAAAATACAGCGTAATTAAACCATGTAATAATAAAGCCACGACGAGATCGCAAGCTGTTGCACGTTGCACCCCAATCGTACCCCTTTTTGTTCTCATCGATGTTCACGTTTCCCAAAGCATTGAATCCCGTTCATGGGTGAATCGTCACTCCGTCAGAAACGCGGTTCAAACTTCATTTTTCATCCGCGAATAGGATCACGTAGCCAGGATCGGCGACGCTTTCACAGATCTGCTTTCTCCCCATAGCGCGAAACGTATAACGCGATAATCGCATCGCGCCCCACACACAATGCTGGATTAGTTGCTTGCTCTGCCCGCGGCCTATGGCCAGTTATTCGAAACGGGCTGCACGGGCAAATTGATGCGTGATCGCCGCATTGTTCCCAGGGTCGATCCTCCGAGACGGATGCGCCAGGATTTCGCTGTGCCACTGCAGCCGAATGCGCGGCCTTTTCGCGGAAATTGGACGCATTTGCTCGCTCGTTTGAAAGACGACCACCTAGACCAACGCCGATATTTCATCTGCCGATGTCACATTGGAGAACGGGAGATTAACGTTTCGTATTATGCTCGGTGTTTCGGCTTTTTGGCGCTGCGGTTTTATTGTGCGGGCGTGAAATTAATTTGGTGGGGAACGCGACGTGGAATGGGTGTGGTCGAGTGCTGAAGAATATAGTTGAATGATAGGTGTGGCGGATTTAAGTAATGATGTGTATTATATGTTATATATTTTCTGTTGTGAGTGGAGAAGCTGGGATAGATGTTTTTGTAAATGTTTGAGTATTCGGGGAAAGATTGCGAATTTTTTGGTGGTAGGATTTATTTTAATACGTTATTGGGATAGATTAGTGATAGGCGAGATTTAGTTATTTGTCTGATGGTTGTAGGACGAATGTGTTGAAAAATTGAGAGGTTTCTAGGATAATCACCGGAAGACATAAAATCGAAAGTTTAATTTCCTCGATCAACAGCTGGGAATAAAATTAATTAGACATCAAATTAATTGGTATAGGAAATTGGATTTATCGATGTTTTAAAAGGCAACGTCACCAATATGCGTTCATACATTATTTATTTCATTTTTCAATAACTAACTACTCTCCACGAAAACGTAAAGTTTAATAGTATCAACATTTCCATTTACCTATCCTCCAACAATACTTTAATCAGTTCTCGTAAACACTTTCCCTTCATCCATTCCATACTAAAATCAAGAACCGTAATTCACTCCAATTGCAAACTCCATACATAATCCTGCAGGCGTCTTCAGCCGATACAGAAATTCGGCAAGAGCAATTAGGCGGGAGAATCAGTCAGCTTAACAAGATTGAGAGAACGGAAAGGTCGCGACGCGAACGCGCCGAGAACAGACGCTGGGCGTCTAGTACTTTAGTCGCTCCACCCACTCTGATTGGCCGTGGAACGAAATTTACAAGGTGCAACGCTCTTGAAGAGCGTCTTCAAGCGGTCCTCTCGAGCGATACCACTCGCGAGAACGGCTGTCCCATCTCAGACATCGACGCCGATGCCGTCGAGGAGAATGGCGTCGATGCACGAGAGTATGAACACCGTGAGAGGAACAGGTAGAGAGGGAACGATGGCCAAGCGTCTACAGGTAATGTACTAATGGGATGCAGGAGAAGCCGAGTTACCCAAGTAAGTGTCATTAATCTTTCGCTGGCGCCTCGCTTTCGAAGTGTCAGGCTATAGGAGATCGTCCATGGCGTGCACCCATGGGTGCCAGTTTCGTTCGCCGGAAACGTAGACAGGTCGGGAAAAATGCCCCCCTTTGATCGGTGCTCTTTGCAGATAATTAATGGCTGCCCCATGAAACCTGAATTTGTCATCTTGATTCTGTGTGATGGGCAGCGGAGTGACTCGCTGGGGGCATTTGGGGATTGTGCAAGAATTGTATTGCTTTGGATTTTGTCTCTTTCGAGAAAATGGTGTACTCGAAGTGGAGTATATGTGGGGAAAGAATGGATTGCACCTGTAACAGTTTGCATCGTTCTTCGTGATATTTAAAAATAGCTGGTAGGAGAGGGAGTGGTGAAAATCGAGAACAATAATTATACTTTTGTTGTGAACTGTTGGATAATTGATAACACTAGTTGTCTTTATTGTATCTTAGTTAATTGTACTTCAATTATTAATTATCCCACTACAATCTTACTATTCAAAAGGTTACTTTGGAACGTAGTTTCTCTGAGAGTCTAGATTAGGTTCGACTCATACGTTCAAAGTTACCGATTACCTTTCTATTAAAAAAAGGGGGAGGAAGTTCTTATTACTTTAAAGTTTGATAGTATTACGCATATGAAGACCAAGCGTGCTTAAACTTTTAGATTGAATTCCGAATAGCTCACCGAGAGTCCTTTCGAAAGCTCTCCAACTAAAGACATAAAAGTGACTGGAATGGGTCCCGCAGGTGTACTCCGATTGTTCGGACTCCTAACCATAAAATATTAACGCGTCCATCCGAACGATGGATCAATCCAAAAAGAGGATGGCCCCGTGAAGAAAGTGCTACACGACAAATAGAAAGATATTCCCCGGGTCGATTGTAATACGTATTGAAAAATTCTCGATAAAGTTGAGAAGGAATGACCCGGCATCCGGGGCAGTTATTACGCCCGGGGCATTTGCGAACAGATACGATACGGTTATCTTTCGTTCTGACAGAGATAGCTTAAATTGATACTGAACGATCGTTGGGAGAAAGTGCGCCACCGTCTGTGGCCTTACTCGTCGAAATAAGTCCAAACTAAATACGACCCCGACGTCCACGAACTTTTGCCATTCCGTCGATCCTTCGGGATTTGATTAAAGCACCTAGTTGCTCTCGCGGGACACCGTTCCATCACGATCGTTTCATAACGCCGCGTTAATACAGGCTTCGTGGCGTTTGGTAAATTTTAGATTATGGACGCGACTTCCGGTACACGGGAGGATTCGACCACTTCGTTTATCGTGGCGCATTTTGTTTATCGGCTTGAAACTTTCGAACGGCTTTATAGGAAAGTTTGATAGGGAGGAGTTTTATATTTCTTGCACGCGTCGCATAGAGTAAACGAAGGATCGATGTTTGGCGAGCACAGGTAATATTGTTGAAAATATTGGGGAAAGAGTATGGTTAGATTTTGATCTGGCTTGTCAATGCTTTCTTTGCATTTGTGGGTGTTACGGTGTTTGGAAGTTACGAGCAAACGATGGATTATTGTAACAAGTCGTTAAAAATATTTGGAGTGACGTATGAAATTAAATGCAGGGGATCAAATAAAATTAAGCGGCAAATGGTTGCTAAGCAAAATTCTGAAGATGAAAGTATAAGCTCGCTCTTTCTTGCTCAAAAGGTCTCGTGCCATCTAAACACTTACCATTCTAGAAGAAACTTATATGCCCCCATCAGACATTTTAATATTATTCGATTTCGAAGTGACATTATTGGAGGACGAGGCGTCGAATGGCAACCTAGACATTTCGATGGCAAATGGAAATAATCATTCCTTCGTGAGAAAGGCTATGGCGTAACGCTTCCTATCGGTTTTTACGCTATCGACGAAGTTTCTTTGGATACGTGGAGGATAAAACGCGTCACATAAAAAGATGCCAGCATAAAAGTCAATATTGCAGCGCACCTGTGTGTTCCTATATCACTATGTACCTTCATATCACACTTCCGTCTGATGCACTTTTATTTTCTTCGCTGGGCACAATAAGGTCTTCTTTTTTAATCCGAGTTACCCTCACCGCCTCGCCCGTGTTATGAAATCTTTCAGGAGCAAGAAGTCTTTCTGGAATATTGCGAGAGGCGAAGTTCAAAGACTTCCTTCAATTTACGAACTCGGATTTGCCCAGCTAAATATGGTAAAAGTAAAGTGTATTAAGTTCGAGTGCAGCATTGACTTCATAACGTTTCGTGTTACGGCGAAACTTTCGGATCGGCCAAACGTACGATAGGGTTACTGAATTTCCCGAGCTTCTGTAAGCTGCTTTGGAAAACAATCTTGCTGAAATTGGAGGGTGCATGCAACCAAAGGGGTGTAAGGTGTATAATAAAGCTCTTTTTATTTTACCCCGCGATGAAACGCACTGACGTAGCGAACTTTCAAACTTTTGCTTGCATCGAGTAACCGAATCGCCGGCCAAGTTGTCAGGAATTTTTTAAGTCCAAAGTCCTTCGCTCAACTTTTCTTTCTTTGAAATTGCAGGCCGCATAATTTGAAAGCACGCGGCGCGAACTTCCTTTCGCGAGCATTGCGAATTGTGTGGAGGGGGTAGTTACCCTATCTCATAGCACATTTTTGTTATATCTTTATCTAATTGTTTATCTATATCTCGATAAATGAGTAAAGTATAGATGTTTCTTTTTTCCAAACAGTCAAAGACATTCCACGCTATTTTCCTACCGCATACTTCTTCATTCGAAACAACGAGGATTCTCATTAGCCAGGATTCCTCGTCAGAATTACAGAGGAGAGCTTAAAAATCCTCAAAGAAAAAGAACCGCCATCAAACGTTCGGGCAATCGTCTTCCACTACCAAAAACTTCTCCCCAACACTTTACGACGTTCAACGTTCAAGACCCTCGTCGACGATAAAAAAGGAAACCCCCACAGCCTTGCGAAGATTACGCGGCAAAATGGAACGATATCCAGGCGCGTTGCCCGCGGCATATCTAAATCACAGATTCGACCCAGGTTACGGCGTGTCTAATTAACTCCCTGCAATCTAAAACGCGACAGCACGCGAGCCGACGCTAATAAACTGGCCTCTCGATGCGTTACAGCCGACGCATCCGGACGGTTGTATTTCCCATGGAAATCTCGAAAATCAGCTCCGGTGTATCCGGTCTGGGTTTCGCCCCGATTCCGTAATAAGATCGCCGAACGATCTGAAATTCCCGTGGGACGGCGACCCAATTTCCGTCTTTCGGTTCGGCGTGGCTTCGTGCTTCGAACCGCGAGCGGATCGTTTAATTCGCTTCCTTCGGCCGCGGGATGATCGGGTTATTGCCGGAGTTATTTCGGTGCTGGTTAGACCCGAGGCGAACTCATTCGTGTCGCGGTCGTCCCATCATCGATCGTTTCTTCGCCGGACCGTAAACTCTTCGCACACTTTTCTTCGATTGATTCTTTTATGCCCGTTCTCCGGGCAACGGTTCAGTGATACCGGTCCATCGCCACTTTGCCTCACTGGCAATCGATGAGAGTTGAATGTATATGTGTACACATATATTCGGGTTTCTGTGCTGCTGCTGCTGCTTCTTCTTGTACTTCTCGTTCTTCTTCTGCGGTGTTTCGATTTCAATGCATTGCCGGTGGACTGATTAAATGTAATGCGATGTGAATTTATGGGGCAGACCGGGGGATTATTGGGCTCTGGCTTCTTGAAAATTTGGGTAATTGTTGGAGGACTTTGGTAGATTTTGTATTCGTTTAAATTCATAGAGGTTCGTGGTAGAAGAATGTTAGAGGAAAAGGAGCCTCGTTGTATAGATTTATTTTTACTGTCTTTTATCAGTATTAATTGGAATTTAATCGCTGGGTGTATATTACTTTGGAATCGATATGGATCAATTATTGTTTAAACATACTTTTCTGCGTAATTTTTCAAAATCCGAATACGATTCTTCAATTAATAAACAATCTTTTTTCCAACGACGATAGTAATGTTTTTCTTCATAAATAGAAATTGATTACTGGTCAAAGTAAAAGGTATTAAATGCTGTACTACACGTAGAAAGCATTAAATAATTGATTATCCAATTAAGAAAAATCCCACGCTAGGAACGAGTTACATGTAGATTATTTCAACAACACTACCCCAGAATCACAGCAAACTGTAAATCGAATTTACCAAAAGACTCCTCGTTACTTCGTTTCTAATTTTCTTCCCATTTCTTCAGAAGCATGAAACAGCAACGGAGATTTCTGTTTGAACATCACGGCAAGGTCGAGGAATATTCCCCCAAGTACAAGGATACTCCTTTCACTTTAATAGCAGAAGCTCTGAAACTCTAACCCTGCGAGACGCGTTCGCTTTATAAATACCAGGGTATCGTGTACGTCGGTGAATTTATAGCCGTGAATTTTGTAGACTGGGGATTACTTGGAAGCTATGGCTTCATCGGATCTGTTTCCGAGACAGAAATTTTTACTCTGTGGTAAAGTCTTTGGCAGTCCCTTTTTTCGAATTTCGTGGGTGCCCGTAGCGAAGAGTTTATAATACTTTCATAAGTGATTTAGATTTTTTCTTAGGCTTCACGTAATCATAATAATAAATGATTAACAGTACCCTCTGTTTGGGGACTAAAAGCTTCTTTATAATATTACAATAATGTTTATACATCATTTCTAGTAAATTCCACTTGCAAACAGAATTACCAAGGAAAATACGTCCAATTATTTCAACTACAAAATTATATTCACAACAAATTTGAACTGAGAACTACTATAATGAAATTGGTTCGCGAGATTATTTAAATGCGAAGGCAAATATCTGCAAGCGTTGCAGACGTGGCCAATTCATATAGTGAATATTTCCCAAAGGATATTCATTAAGAATGGAAATTACTCGGCTAAACGCAGAAATGAAAGTGCTACCTACATACATTCACAATATCATCGCAAGAATATTGTTTAACACTATTACTAACGCACCTAAGGCTAGGTTCAGTATAAAAGATAGGTCTCTTGTTTCAAGTACACCGAAAAATGTAAAACAACAAATTTTTAGTCCGCTTGAAATTAAATTTGAGCGAAGAGTATAACGTAAACGATTTAAAACAGAATGATGTAACTAACATTTTTATTGGACAACGATCGACGTCAATTCGGGGACATATTTGTAATGATAAACCTAAAGAAGTCTGAGTAAATTGTTTAATTTCAGGGATGAACCTACCCACAGGTAATTATCGTGAAAGTTGAATTCCAGTTTCACTAAAACTTCCTAACATAATAGCATGTAAATTTACAGAATTTTCTCGCCAATTGCAGTATCACGTCTGCATTTAAATAAAGGTATAGAAATCTCTCAAAGATTGCGTAGGGCACAGGAAGAATAGATACCGCAAACTTCAGTAATCATTCGTTCATTTTTCAAATATGAAGAGAATCCCGACGATATCGTTGAACCAGTTTCAAAATTGTAATATCCAGGACGGGCTAATATTTACCGAGCTGATGCAGCCCTCGATATACGTACGTATACACACTACTGGCCAAAAGCTTGTGATCACTTCCCTAATTTCACAAATTGAATCTCTTGTTGGCCAATCCATTAATTTGCAATTAACTTTACGGACAAGCGTTAACAGTTATTCGTTCCATTAAAGTATTGTTCTGCTCCAAAGATTTCGTTCATTTTAAATATAAAATTGTCAATTGTTACGACAATTGTTGCAGGCTTCCCAATATACCTAGTGGTCCGAAACTTCTGACGCTTGCATTCCGTTTCTATACCATCATCCCCTTCAAAGGATGACCAACTATATATTCTCAAACAGTATGATCACCGGTAACCACGTTTCTCCGTCGCCTTTAATGTGATTACAGTCCCCCGTGAATTCGTTTCAACGACGTCGACGTTCAACTTGCGCGAATATATCAACTCGACAAGAAGAATAAAAATTAATTTCGTGCCACTCGTTCCGCGACCGACTTCGCTGCACCTCCAAAACGGCGATAATCGCATCGTCGTTGCCCACGAAAATTCTCGTCCATCTTCGCCCCGTTGACGATGACAATGTTGGTTAACCAAGGAGAATGTTCCATGACGCGATTCACGTTCAATTACCTCCGCACGTCTTTGCGTCAAAGGGACAATGGTCGAGGGGAATCGCTTCGATGTAACTCGTTGCCCCTTGGGTCGTGCCGTTGGGCCAGAAGGGTTAAGTGATTTTGCGCGATTGTTTAATGCGAGAGGCGATTTCGATTGTTGCAGAGGGTGCACGAAATTCGGCGTAGTGCGTTGGTAATGAGTTCTTTGTGGCGGGTTCGCGATACACGTGCCTCTTCCTTTGTAATAAAATTGGGTGAACGTGCAACGGAAAGGCTCTCGTTTCAGTGAAATAATGATGAATATAAATTTGGCACAAAAGTTTATGAATTTTCGAGGCAAATTAAGCGGTACTGATATTTGTTTTTTTAATAAAGAAGGGATAAATTTCGGCTGTTTGTGGAATCGTTGCTTGAACGACCAATTTTCGTTCGACACACAATTACGAAGAAGTTAATTACAAATACACTTGCATCCAATTTCCTACCAACCATAACTCTCCCACGTCTTTCTCATTTTTCTCTACAGCAGTGACTTCGTACTCAATTTTATATATCTGTCCAAGTAGGGATTAAAAATGGCTCGATAACCATTCATCGCAAATAAATTCAGACTACTTTGCTCCCATATTTTCCAAACGAAAGGAGCAGTCTCACTGGAAATGCATTAAAGAAAAAGGCAAATCGAAATGAAACCAAGAGAGCTCTTTAGACACCACTTTATTGCATAACATAATACTCTTCGCCACGTACCTACCCTTCTCCTCCCCAGCGAAATTCATAATAGCACAACCTTAACAAAGCTTTTCATCGCCCACGCCCACCTCATTTCCCTCCCGCTTATACCCATCCCCTTTCTCTGTCGCTAACTACCCAACGCCCGTACACGTTCATCTTTTCACCGAGAATTCGTGAATTTCATGGGAGACGCGTTGCGTACAAAGGCGGGTCGCGGCCGTTTAATTAAACGCGATAGGATCGCGGTGGTGAATCGCGAGTGTCGCGAAGCGGTTTACCAGCGCCCCAGCGCCAGTTCCGTTTCAACCCTTCTGGCGTCGCCAGTGCGTTCGGTTCACCGGCGGTCAACGAGTTCCTTTGACTCTGGCACCGCCTTTGTTTCGTAGACTGGAGCACGTACTTTTACGTCGCAGTGTGGGAGCAAAAAAAAAAAATTAAAAAAGGACGAAACATGAGAATTCATTGAGTAGCGCCTTACCCAATTAGCGCATGTACATACGTTTCTGAATCGAACGGGGTTCTTCCTTCTGGTCAACCGTCGAGGTTCCTCTGGTTTGTAAGTGAAACTTTGCAGGTGGTCTTGCGACCTTGCATTGGAACCTGGCTGTTTAACGCTTCGAGTGCTGAACACACAGCGAACGTTAAACGGGAAGAAAGACAAACATTAAGCGGGCACGCAGCTCTCGCCATCTCGATCGCTGGTGACGGAATAGTTTATCTCTTAGCCTACCACCTTGAAGATCGATGGACTCTGTTGATTGATACACGGCGTAACTAATTGGAAGTTGAAAGAGTAATTCTTCAGTTACGCTAAATTGAATAATGCAGGAGAGCGGTATGTCTGTGTGTATGCATATGTATATATGTACATATATGCGTCCACACTCCACGACGAAGATTTCCGCCGGACGCATACGTACACAGTGGGCCCAGAAAGTATTCACACAGTGCATTAGTTTCACTTGCAACTTCATTACCTCGGTGTTAAGACAATTATTCCTAAAGCAATATAAAACGCATCAATTACACTTTTACATATGTGCTTCATATTGATACGTCCATAGGATCCAAAGGGTTAACGATTCTCATCGATGGAAGAGAAAAGACGAATTGGAGAGTTTCTCCTTTTCTTTTCTTCCTTACCTTTCCGTTCTGGTTTGACGTGTGCGACGGCCCACTTGTCGTTTGACCAACCTGATGATCGAGATTGGCCAGGCTGCTTTGTGGTGGAAACGAACGGGTTCGAACGACGCGTCGCCACGTTCCAATCGGATAGAATCTCGAATCGCGGTGTTTGTCGAGTTACGTGCGGATTACGGTTTGTTCGTCGGCATGTCGTCCACTCGAATGGAAACCAAGGAGTAAACTAACGTTTGCGGTGCCGTTGGGTTTGTTACACGATGCTTTCGTGTTTGCCGTGGCCTGGCGAGACTTCACTGAAAGATATTTCAGTGGTTCTGGTTTAAAAGATTTCGGCTGGGGATTTACGTTGCTCTTATTACATGCCTCTTCGATGAAGAGATTGTTGGTTATCGTAATAGCGATAGCAATCGGTTGTACTTCTAATTTTCTTCAAATTGTAATTGTAATTGTTCGTTTAGATTGCGGATTAGTTAAGTGATTAAGTCGAACGATTAATAATTATGAGTCAGAATTGAATTGAAGTTGGACAGTAATACGGTATATAATTGCACTTTTAAAAGGTCAAGCAAGAAATGAATTTGTAGGTATTGCAGATTTTCGTTGCTTCCTTTTCCCGCTTGAAAATTGTTTTTAACATTTATCAAACACCTCGTTTACAGCACAAAGGAACACATATTCTTTCTACGTACAGCGATTTTCATTTACAACAAATGGTCCTCGTTTGTCTTCCATCTCTTTTTCACTTTTAATTGAAAAATGCTGTTTCGGTCGCAATGCGCTAACGCTGCGATGTACAACGTTGATTACCAATACTGTTGGACTGCTCGAAAATGCTGTGTTTGAAACACTGCGGGTCACTATATTTTTGTTCACTGCAAACGTACACGCGACCTGACGTCGAGCGAAACGAATGCCACGAATGTTTATTTTATCGTGTTCACCGTTGCCAATTGATTAAACAGCATTAATTTGTTTATGCAAAAAGAAAAGCGAGAATTATTTCATGTTGACAGGAAATTTTTTGAACTTTTTCCTGCAGATTTATTTAGTTTCGGTATTTATTTATTTCACGGTTGTTCAGCAATATTTTCTTTGAATTTAATATTCCCTTTGGACTCGACTAACATTAATTGTAAACGAAAGTTTGCAGTTTTCAGGATTGACTTCTGTCCACGCAGGTTTATACTTGCAACAGAAATTTCAGCACGAAAATATATAATATTTGTTCAAATAATTTCTGGAATTACCAAGCAATTGGAGATAAACCGTCTGGTCAACGATGAGAATTCCATAAATGTCTTTTGCATTCGAACCGTCCAAGTGACCCGTAGCTTGGATTATTAACTTGGCGTGCCAGCTGATTACAGGCTTGCGCAATTGCATCGCGTACGGCGATGCATTCTTTCGACTTGGCGTGTCACACGTTCAAACAGCGGAAATTAAGTTAATCAATATAGCATCACGCACTCTTTGATATCTTACGCGTGATAATGACAGGTCACAGGTCGTGAATGTTACAATGACGGGCCATTTAAATTTCAAATTCCCTTTGCGTGCTGATGAAAGCAGCCTGCCATAGTATGATTATTTTAAATGTTCAACAAGCATTGTGTGCTGATATTAACGCAAGGTCTTCGTTCATTCGAAAGATCTCCGCGTGAAAACGAGTGTTACGATTTGTCGAGATGAATGTTTGAAGATCAACGTGTGCGGTTGTGTTGTAACAATAAATTCGAAGGCCAGTGGCCCTGGAAACTTCTGGTCTACATAGCACCCGTTTAGAATGGTAATTCGCGTGTGCTTGAAAGGTTGCAGTTTCGTGTGCATTGGACAGATTCCAGACTTGTATGTTTGGAATATCCCGCGTGTACACGTGGTTAGAAACCATTGAATTTATATGCACTCGAGAAAACGGTAGAGAACTAGGCGAGAGAATTCTAATCCTCGTTGAAGATAAACTTGGTTCTGTTATTGCAATTTAAAAAAAAAGATTGCCGAACAAATGTAAATTCTATTTAAAATTGTATTTAAAATGATCGTCGCTGAGACTTGGTTAAACAATTATGCGGAAAGAAATGTTGCAAACGAGTATTCCGGCACAGTTTCGTTGATGAAGTCCAACAACTTTTTCTCCCTGTTCTATCCAATATTTATACTGCAATGGAGAATTCTCTTTAAGAGCAAGTACCAAAAGCTTTCGCGGGAAGACCGTTGACAAGATCATCCGACGATCTTCGTTGCTCGTGGTTGTGTCTCCGTTCTCGCCAAACTATCCTATACAACTTCTGCAGTTTCGCGGTTGTTTTAAGAGAAGGTTTTAACGTAATCATCTTCCCACGTTTCCCCTCTGTCTGGTGATCCTCGAGTGTGTTTTCTTTGCGACCCGGCACAAACTCGCAAGTACAGGCGTGGCGTCTCTGCAATTTTTCTACACACATGGACGCACCTACATACACTGGTGTACACCTCGCGATTCCAAAGTTATCTTCTAAAATTGCCTTTTCGCTTATACGGCGCGAAAGTTTTTTCCCTTCCACCTTTTTTTGAAGGCTCTCCCGTCTCTTCTACGTCGACGACGATCAAATTAAACTCTGCGCCGACTGTTTGAACTTGTACACAGCAGGGTTGGCGAGGATGAGCTTGGTCCTTATGGAGAGTGTTTCTGAAATTATAATGCGATCGGATGCGAGGTATTTAACCGGGGAGAATTTAATTGAGAATGTAGAATATTATTATTTCAGATTTATTAGATTTTAAAAATTATTTTTCTCATATACTTCTATTTCATAAGATAACCACTTTTCTATAGATTAAGATCATTTTTTATTTTTGTTTATTGTGTTGACTATAACAACTCACATCGTGGCGGCCATGAAAACTGATACACTGCGGGAACCATACGATAATTGAAATAATAACGCACATGTAAGTGCAAAGAAATCCCTGAAAAAAAATGGATCCAAACTCCCGTCATTTGCCAACCCTTTCACCGCCGACATTGTCACTTTTACACAACGGCGCGGTATTGTTCACGGTAATCGAATATTTCTTCCTTTTTTCCTTCCCTTTTTTTTGCCCCAAGTCTTTTCGCAGTGACCGGTGGTCGATCGTCGCGCTCGGCGGTCGTTAACGATCGTAGCTTTTAATCAAACACGACGCGACGTCCGGATTGACGGGCGTGTAAACATAGGGCCGCGAATAAATCGTGAAAAAATAAACGAGCCCGCGCGGAAATGTAGGCGGCCGTCTATCCCTGGGCCCCGCCTGCGCTTTATTTTCTTCTCTCACGTACTTTCCTGTTCGCCGTTTTGCTTTTCGTCTGATATTTTTTCGCCTCGAATGTCGAGCGGCGTCAAAAATCCAGCCGCGACTCCCCGCCGTTGATTATGAAGGCGAGGAGCATTTTCACGCGCTTGACCCGCGCCGAAAACGGAGATGTATTCGCGCGTGCACGACGCGCGAGAATTTAATTAATTTCATCGTCATCGTCGTCATCGTTGGTACTTTACTGGCGTTGTTTTCGCCGCTTTTAAGACGACGACGCATTCCTGTGAATTTTCCCATCGACACGTCGCACAATGGCGACAAGGCCCGGAAACGTGGACGAAATTAAAAGAAATTTTGCTCATTTTTACAAATCTGTAAACTGCAATTCATTTATGAACTATTGCAGCATCATCTTCTATCAAATTCAACGTTTATAATTTCTTCCTCTTTGAGATATTCAACTTCAAACGTAACAGTGTTAGGAAAGAGATTTTTTTAACTAAAACTAGAAATTCTGTTACGATTCACTGTCGATGTATCAAGATAATCTATGAATATTGGCATTATCTAATGTCGACGCGTCGACGGCCCCCGATGTGCCGCCGTACGCCCACTTTTAATACGTTTCGAGTAGAACGACCCTGGGAGTGAAATTTGATAGAGAAACTGGAAGTTCGAAATGCGAGAGGGGATTATTGCACGCAGAATTGGCGGGGCATTAGAAATAATTAGCACGGTGGTTGCGCGTTGATTACTCTGTTAGGTTGTTCTATTGACGTTAATGGAAATCGAGCTGCTAGTATGTATCGGGCGTGGCAATTAATCAAACTTACGTAACGGTTCATTAATATCTCGGCGAGTGAACTGTCACGCTGATTTAAGCGTTATTTATTAACCATTAAGAACTTTTTCATCGCGGGATTTTCGATTAATTACGAACGATAATTACAGTCTTTACGCTTACTAACGATATAGAGTCCTGCGCTGTAGTTTAACGTGGCATAATGAAATTCAGGTTCGGAAGATTTCAATACGTACACTGTACAGGGAGATACGATTTTTCCGCAAGTTTCGTTTTAAAAGATTTGAACGCCAGGTAATCTTTGACCATCATTAACTCAAACAGTCGTCGTTTCGACAAGGAAATATGAATATCTTCTCAATACTTTAACCATCGCAATCATCATCGCCCCAATAACTCAACACATTCTGAACAACACTACAAAATTACTTTTACTACTACACCAATGGCCAACGATGCTACTACACCAACCACGCTACATCGCCACGCCAATTTACGGATCTTACAAAATTCAAACCCCCTACCCAAAGTAGTGGTCCACGTAGTTCACCCTGATATGAAAAAGAATAGCAGAAGCAACAGTGAATCGGCTAGAAAATAGGTCGCGGCAATAATCGTAAAGAAGGATGGAACTTGACAAGGGAAGAACGCTTCCACAAGGCTGCCAGGGCCCATCGCGGCCATTTATTTTAATTCGTCGTGGGCTGCTCGATCGCGGAGAATTTTACAACCAGACGGCCGCAAGAAAGCGGAGGCGAAAAAAAAGGAGTCGTTCTGGAACGAAAGGGCTGCTCGTGCTCGTGGGAACGTCTTGCCAAGAGTTTGCCTCCGTTCGAAACAAAAGCCTGGACGACCGCGAAACTTAACACCGGTCGCGGGATCCAGACGGCGTAACCGGGACCTCCGTGTAATACGCGGATCTAAACGAGAAAAGTAGGAAAAAAAGGGTTCATGGTGAAAAGAAGAAGGGTTATATCGAGCGTCTCGAGGTCGAGGAATAGGTAGCGAGGATATTAGGCGGCGGTAGGGTTTTATTTGACGATGATGATGATGAAGTCTCGTTCGGGTAATTTGGATCCCTCATTAGGTGGACTGTGCAATTAAGGCCAGGTTTATTACTCTTTATTAGAGCTATACATACTTGGGTCCTTGTATGCGGCATCCCAGACTGGCTGCTAAATATCTTATTGGATTTATTAATACTGCGGAGATTAGAAATCGGCAAGGTAGATCCTGGGGTGGCCAAGGGGTCGATTCTTAGAATTTCTTGGACACGTTTGCTGGAAATATTATGTCCATCCCCGAGAATGTCAAATGTAATAAACTAGAAATTGACCTTTTTTAACTGTTCCTGCAGGTATCAGTTTTTGTTTCACACTTAAATTTAACTATGAAGTAATTTTTTCATTTAAAAAAGACATTCAGCCCATACTCTCGCACTAATTGCGGTACAATTGCATTACAAAATATCACACACTCATCACCTCGCTACATATGTTCACGTCTTACCCCGTTACATAAATCTGCCGATATACAGAACCTCCAGAAACGAAAGACTCCAATCCTAACGATGAAATTAATAACGATGAAGACCAAAGGCTCCAGAAATAACAACGCTTCGTCGCAAAAAGACCGATACAATCGAGCTGAGTTTTAAATAAACTATCGTATTCCCTATTCATTGGTAATAGCAATCGGCCAATCGATACTCCCGAAGGGAGGCCAGTAAAGGACGAACATGAACGTTTCACGGACAGTTAGTTCGCAGACAGTGGCGGCCAGTTTAAATGCGGACACACGGTTAGGATACGCTCATCGTGTCCGACAATCACCGATGAAAAAACGTGAAAAAAACAGCGAAAATAAATAACGAGGCAAAGGGAAGAGGAACGAAACAAAAAAGCCCGCCCACCCAAAAAATCGCCAACGAAAGAAAATAATGAATCAACGGTGCAACCCGAATGAAATAACCGATCAATCGAATAGCGGGGAATCGTCGTGGAACCTTCAGCGATGCGGGAAATTGTTTGCATCGTACTTTTTTGGATCGGGACAGAGAGAGACGGCGCTTTTAGTTTTACACGGGCTATGTAAAGCCAATTAGAGACAGGACGCGCATATCGAGAGAAAATGATTATGTTTGACGAGCGCAGTCGTCCGTTTTGCATTTTTTTTCTTCTTTTGCGTTGTTTGTACTGTCACGTCGGTCTTTCTGCCCTTCGACGTGGACTTCGTTTATGAATTTTCATAAAAGGGAAATGTTCGTTGGCACGCTGGAAATCTTCGTTGAATTTTGTCGATTGTTCATATCAGACATTGGAATGCCAATGGCGATCCGTTAATGAAAATTGTTTGTTTTCTTTTTGTTTATTACGATCGTCGATGTTTATTGAAGTTCGAAAGGAAGACTGTCTATAGTTTGTACTAGCAGATTATACATGACGGAAATAAATAAAAGGTTTGGTTACATACTACTGTGCTCTTAAGATACTACAAATTATTCTTGTGGTGCAAATTAGTAAATTTCAATTGACATGTACATATTTGTCGTTCTGTTACTTCAGTAGCTCCATTAATTAAACATTGAGGTTCGTCTATCGCGTTTAACAATAGCCAGGTGGACAGAGCAAAAGGTGTGTCAAAGTTGAACGAGCTTCCCTTAATTCTAATACCTGCTCCATTTACGTTCCATTTGCGATTCAGATACGATCCATTTATAGCTAATAGCCCCGCTCGTTTACACTTAATCACCTTTATCACGTGGCGCAAAATCGTATATACATACCCAAGTAGCATCTTCGAGCCACAATTAACTACACTATTTTACGTCACGGTCTTTAAATAAGCTCTGTTTAAAAGCATCGTCATCGGAACGACTAATAAATAAACCATAGTGCCCGGTGAACGTTCGCTATCGCAGCTTCAATACAACCAAATTGAATATGTATTGACCGAATCATATCGAACGTAAATAACTACCAAATCACAGATGCCCTCGCGCGAATAAAATTCAACGTAGTTGAATTCAATTCATTTTTACCAACGAGTCCACGCTGCCACTGACGGATTAATCCCGCGAGAAACCGGCGTTACATTCGATGGCGACTGCGTGCGATCGAATAGTAATCGTATCGAACAATCGTATCGATCGCCGTACAGAAGCTCATCGAAGTTACAAATCCTCTGTAATTACCGTTCGATTAAAAGTGGGCGTATTCTCCATCGAAAACGATACGCGGTTGAGATTGAATAAAAGTCTGACGATTTAAGTTGAATTAAGATATATTTGTAATTGCTATAAAACTACAAGACAGTAAGGGTAGTCAGGTTGGCCGAATGTAAGAAAACCCGAGGCTTCGAGGCGCCCCAGATACTCACCTGGCAAATGTTGTTGGATGACGAACCCTTGTGTCACCAATGAGTGTAAGGCCCACGGAACCTGGCCTAGTCAAAGTCAATATTATGCACTAAGGCAGTAGTAACCGATATTACTACTGACAAGGACTACACTCCGAGTCAACTAAGGCGACAACAAGGGCTAAGGTCAGCCCTTCCCTCCCTAAATATCAAAATATATATATTAGCGGAATAGCTTTTGTAACAGAATACATATGTAGTTTTGGACGCGACGCACACCGTTACTTTGTCGCGCATACTCGTCACGGTACTCCTCATATATTCTGTTTTTATGAATGTAGATCTATCTTTGTACTCTATCCTATTCTTTTTTGTATTACATTCTACTTTATATTATTTTATTTAAGTTGTTAATCTTTTCTTTATCTCTATATTTACTTTAAACTGTACACGATACTATTATTCTCTGTGTGACACAATCCCCTGTATACTAAAGGGTTCTCTTGCCCGTTGATTCATGAAATATATTATTATTATTATTATTATTATTAAAACTCTCGGTGCAAAATTAATTGTTGAAACACGATTTCGTTTAACCCCGGAATCCAATAATGTCACCGCGGGGCCAATAAGCGGGGCAGTCCATGGAAAACCATTGACTAGTCACTGAAGCGAACGGATTGCGACCCTTACTATCTTGTAGTTTTATAGCAATTACAAATATTATATATCTTGATTCAACTTAAATCGTGAGGCTTTTATTAAATTTAGTCTTACATCTCCGTCGTTAAAGTCGAGTCGTAATTCAACGTAGCCCTATTTACATTTCGCGAAAACCGATCCAATCGCTCGCAGACTGCATTGCAGCGAACACGCAAATATATTCGACGATTCTGTGGCGAAGAAAAAGGGAAAGAAAAAAAACATTGGGTCGGCGAATCCGATGAAAGGCGCTTCTGCAGTCGGGGCAATAATTTCTTCATCAAAATTCGACGACATAATTCGAGCCGTGCACACGTTCGCACAACAATTGGCTTCCCTTCAATGGCAGAACACCGTTGCCACCGCCCTGCGATCATTTCCATGTTCCATCAGCGCGATCTGTTCTCTGCTTTGAAAGCGCCAGCGAGGAGCTACTGAAATGGGAGCTTTTTCCATGACTGTGCTCGACAAACTTTGATAGTCGTTAGGAAAAATGGACTGGAGGCAGATTTTCGGAATTTTCTTGCGAGTTCGAGCAATCGTAGGTGACTTCGATCTTTGTTTACAGCGAACGGTTGCAGTGTTATTTTTAGGTATTATTGTTGCTGTTATTTTCTTTGTATTGGGTAGTTTATAGTGGCGAAATTGAATTGCTAGTTCGTCTTAAAAATTAATTGATATCGCAGTCTGGAAGCAATTGTTAGTGAATATTTAGTGAATTACGACGGAGGATAATTTGTGCAATAATTATTAATAATTATCGTAACTAATAAGGGTGACGAAAATTATATTAATGAGAAGAGTTTTTGAATATTTTTAAACGCCACTTTGTTTTAATTTGCCTGTGTAGGTATAAAAATGCTGAGACGATGATCAATCAATTGCAATAATTAACAAGTTAAGCCGAAGACCAGGAACGTCAATGACGTTAATGAACTTGGAAAGCCTAGGATCGCAAAAAATTTATGTCGAACACGTTCCTGCGACGTGAAATATCTGAAGCGCCTGAGGATCGTTAAGAAGAAATCTATGCGGCAATTGCGACGTCGTTAACGAGTTATAAAGAGTAATTAGGGTACCGTGCCACTTAAAAAATTCGCGAACGTAGCCATAATAAATTGCAACATACTTATGGTATTACAGTCTAGGAAAGGAAGACCTAGAAAAATGTAACTCATCCAAGTCCACTTTTAAGTGTTTAATATTAAAGCATAGACAATATAAGTAAAGAGCTGAACTTTATTCAGGCGATTCAGAAAACTTCAGAAAAATGGATCCACGTTTAATTCTATTCCTGGGTAATAAAGTAATCGAAATAACCAACGTTATAGTTCACGGATAAATGAAAGCTTTAAGGTTACTGCACTCCAGGAACAAGCAGAGTTGCGGAATATTGCAGAAAATTATATAAGGTCATTTTTCACCGTTTAACACGAAAATGAATAAAATCAGATTTCATCGATGAGGGTCAAGCTTAAAAATTCCACCAATCCATCGGCGGCAATTAGAATAAATTGCTTCTCACAACGATCACGAGAAGGGAACCCCGATATACTGGCCGGGAAATCCGGATTACTCGGCTTCCTTTGTTTCTCTGAATATTCATCAGCGTCTGATTCGTTCAGCGGAATTTTATGGCTCGCCACCGGAAGTTCGGCCGGGTTCGATCGATCGCCACGCAGTCACGACTGCACGATACCATGAGGGATCGATAGATCTGGCATTACTCTGCCCATAGTGACCCACTAGAACTAGAGCAACACGATAGTCTAGGCTAGGGGACTTGCAGAAGAACACAGAAACTGAATACACTGTCAGGCAAAAGTTTGGGTCTATTGCCGGTGCAAGGTGTATAGACGTTTTTAGAGTAATCGACAATTTTAATTTTTTTCAAGTTGCAATTGGATTGAAGTAAATGCGATGTATGTGTGTGTGTGTGTATACCTATTACGTATGGTAGAGGAAACAGGGTATATGCAATGAAGTATCAAACGTTGTACAAGCTTAATTATTATTGAGAGTGTATTTTGAATTGAAGTCTGAGTACACCACATAATTAATTATAATTTGTCCCTACAGTATTCACCCTTGTGATACTAAACCTTTTTTATTACATAGGCTGGCAAGGAGAATATTTCAATATAATAAGACGATATAATATCCGACAAAACTTTATGTCTTTAATTTATTTTTGTTATGTCTTGAAACGAAGGACTTCAAATAAGTATGTATTCTATTAAAATTAACAAAATTCGTTGGCAGGGAACGGTTTTATATGTAATTGTTTCACGAAATATTTAATCAACTAGTTCAGTGGGAATACATGAAATAGTAATGTTGCCGGCGTAAAATATTCTTCTTGGAATAGCGACGATTTATTTAAATTCTGTCGGCTGTTAAATTTAGGCGTTCAATATTTATAAAGCTAAGTATGTATATACAGAACGTAGTTCCGAATTTTTACCCGTACTGTACTTGTAGTTACTGACGAAGTGTTCACCATGGTCGAATACTTAGGCAAACAAGGTTACCGGCTAATTGGGCCCCGATCGAGTGTTCTAAGTAGCACACTCCGTGCTCCGACATCGTGGATTTCGATTATCCTGGACGTGGACCGGCTGTCATGAAGCCACTTGTTCTACAGATGCACTTGGACTTCGCCAACAAGGATTATGTACATGTGTTCGATACTGCTGCAGACGTTTATTCAACACGAAGTGGATATTCTGATAATTCTGATACGTGTAATAATTTAAATAATATGGTCGATCTTTAAAGAGCGTTGAAAAATAAGATTTTGACGAATTTCGGATTTTTATTTTCGTACAATACTTGCAGCCGAGGATTTGAAACCTTTTGGTGCATTAATAAGACACTTGTCCGCATTGATGTCTGCTGTATAATTAAGAAGTTCCAGGGTTTCTTCCGCTTTGTTCCATTTATCTTGCAGGTATTAGGTGACGTAATTGGTTCTTTTATGAAGTGTTATTGTAAGGTTTCAGGAATTACAGGTGCAACAGCGAAGAAAAATCCGATATTGATAAATTCCTGTGAGACTCTAGTAATTCATTCTTATAACGTAATAAAATCATATTTCATATTTGAATAAAGTACAAGTGCATCATGCTCGTGGCATTCTGGATAAAATGAAAGAACATTCTCAGCTTCCATAAATTATTACAATTTTCTCGTGGTGCCTCGTGCAGAATATTCCACATACATAGCCGATATTCAAACATTTTTCAAACCAATTAATTATTCATTGCGTCGCAGTGTCACGTCGTTTGTTGAAAATATCATTGATTTTTCTAAACATACAGTTACACGAATCTTCTTTTTCCGAGTAGGCTTTGAAACTTCAAGTCTTGCGATGCTCTCTTGCCATCCCTCTGCTCGACACTTGCTGCGTTGTATTACCTTAAATCGTATCGCGTGGCTGAATCGTCCATGACTTCCGGCAGAGTGTCAGAGGCAAGGAACCTGTCAGTTCCGACAGACGCGTTACGTATCCGCGCGTCATATTGAGCATGCTCGTTTCAACGATGCTGGAGTCTGCTCTCGGGGTTTCCGCAGTGAAATCAGAATACGAAATTCCCGACCGTGAGCCGGTAACCACGTCTAAATTAATTCCCGCAACTGCCAGAAATTCGCGGGCAAGAAGTTGCGCGCAATGTGCGTACATACCCCAATGTGATTGGTGTATGCCCACGTTAGAAGAAAGTACGCTGCTTGTGCATAATAATGTCGCGCAATAAAAATGGGGAAAGGTGAAGAATAAATTTGGGAAACAGAACAATTGGCACATCGATATAGCAGAAGAAAGAAGTGTAAATAATTAAACGTTTTCGCGGAATTTTGTTATAATTTTGTGCTCGGGGTTATGGACAAAAACTAAACATGGTAAACATTGAAGCACAGTATGCGAATCATGAAACCAGGATAACGCAAGTTGGTCAACATCGACAATATCAACAAAAATATATCGCGCAATTGTTATCTACAATATTATTGTACTATACACTGTCACACAATTACGATTATCTCGATCGCTGAAAATCGAACAGCGACAGCTCGTCGCCCCGATGGATCGATAAACTGGAACTCGCTTTTGCAATTGAAAATAACAGCGTGCGGGCAGCAATAACAAACGCGCCGGGCAAAAGTCTGAAGAAACTGCTTGGAAAGAATTCCGCGCGACAAAAAACGCCACGAGACAACAGAATTATATGGACGGCAGTGTATCGTTCGCCCGCACGCACCGTTCCATTTCCCAGTGGCTTGTTCCGCGACAACCAGTTTTGTAATAACCCTTCCGTGTGCAACTCGATCGCGTCGCTGAGTCATTGACAGTGCCGGAAATTTATAGCCCGGCAAACGATGAAAATTTTTTTCTTCTTTTTTTTACCGTTTCTCGTCTCCCACCCCCAACCCTTCCGAGTCGGATAAACGGGTCACCACTGTCCATTAATCCGTTTTCGCGGTGTGTGCGGCGCGTTCCAGTTTTATCGGCTCGGCGAGATTTACAGCGCATTCAATTGTCCATTGAAGGCGGGAGCCCAGCGACCCGCATTGAAAGGCCGAGAATCGACTTTTATGCATTCCCCAAGCCCTACCCTCCGCCCCTCTCCGCGAGCAGTAGATAACGATAAACGTACAGTTGATAGCTATTAGACAATCATCTGCCGGATGAAATGCATGTTAGGAAATACGCGTTGGAAATGGAAGCTCGGACGAACGGACTGCAGCGAATTTTTGCATGGCACTTTCTGTGGAGGCTAGGGGAGGCGTGCCAAGTATTATTAGATTTCAATTTGCTTAAAGATTCTCTTTTTCCGTGGTTGTAAATTTTTGGTGAATTTAGCGAGCTGTGTTTACGTGATATTCCTTTTGTATTTTTTAGTTAATTGTTCGTGTGTATTATTTTGCGATATATGAATATACATATAGTGCTAGTGATTTTGTAATTAGCGCAGCAGTTCAGAGTTCTACTATAGTACATATTTCGTTTATTTTCTAGGACGCGAATCCTGTCGTGTCGATTTACTCTTCCGATTACCCAAGCTTTACATGTTAGGTTATATTCCCTGTTTACTTATTTGCTTCCGCCGATTCTTTTTTTCGCAACCTGGTTGCCCTATTTGCATTCGATACTTTGTTTATCAATATTTTAAATTTTGTCTATTTTAGTTTTAAAGAAATACTTCACTTCAATCGAAATAACCTATGTCTCCTTTCTCGCTTGAGGATATTAATCCTTCAGCATGCTCACAGCTAATCTACTGTTTATATGCAAAGTTGTAAGTTGGCTGATTACCTGCCCTGACGTTCTATCTGAATTACAATTCCTCATCTCTCAATTCACTTTATTCTATTGTATTTTATATCATTCATTTTTCTTTTCCTATTCTATTCTTTATTTTTCCTCCTTATTTTCGACTGTACACGATACTACTCTTCTGAGTTTATTTCAACCCCTGTGTATTACAGGTGTGAGAATGTATATGTGTGTTTGAGTGCGTATGAGTGTAACAAAGGAATGACGACGGACGACTGCGCGGTCGCAGTTTGAATGACAGCGTGACCTATTGTATTATTTTATTAAACCACTTTAAGTAAAGTTAAATAAAGGAATACCGTTACACAGGTTTCTTAAACCCGTTAATCAACAATCACATACAATAACACAAACGAAGTGCACATATTAATTCATCCATATCTTTCGAACCGCACAGCACGCCAGTATCCAATGTTCTCCGCAAAATGAACGTAAAACTTCCTCCATCTCAGCCACGCAACCAATCTTATTGTTAGTATCCCCCTAGGGGATGCCCGATCTTTCGAAAAGCCATCGCGGCGCCCGAACGAAAATCCCGATACCGAAACTGAAATTACATAACTTTCTCTATTACCAGGACACGTTCTGTCACAGCACTTATCTCCTCGTCCGACCATCATCCACCCGAGCGGAGGATCGTTAACGCGATAATATTCGTCTTGCCATTGGTTAGCGTCCCATATATCGGTAGGCGTCGCCTTGGCCAAGTTTATTTGCATGGAAAGAGCTTGTTACGGAGCGTGTAATTTCGCGAAAGTTTTATCGAGGGCTGTCTTGTCCCGGGGGCCGGCCCAGGGATGATGCCACGTGCACAAAGGCCCGGCTTAACCATCCCCCTCGACGCGCCTGGCAATAATGTCGGCAAGCATGGGACAGTCGCGACGTAATTAAAGTGAGGCCGCACGTTCCATCTCAGCTTGCTGCCCACGACGCGGCCATTAAACGTTTTCTTTTTCGCCAGCTGACGCTTCTTCGTTTGCGAACACGTCCTTCTGGATGGTTACGCGGCACGACCACCGTCGCGACGGAAGAAGCGAGAAAACTTTAACCGCCCCGCTGCGTAGCGTGGCTGCTCTTTTTTTCCCTTCCCCCCCTTAGGTCCGTTTCGTTTTTCTGCGCCAAGAACACGGGATTTTTAGTTAATTTCCGTTAATGCCGGGGAAAAAACGGGAGTTATTTAAGTCGACTGCAGATGCGGGAAACGGGGTCTCTGTGGTTTTAGGTTGTTCCTACTTGCGGGACAAATGGACGAGATTTCTCTGCGCGATACTGGGACGCTTCGTTAGTTGGCCGGCTGCTTTTGTTTGGTTTCTGGTGGAAATTACGCGTCGGGGAAGTTGTAATTGACGGTTATATTTTGCGTTCTCGGTTTTGTTGCTGTTGTTGTTCGCGTTGCCGTCAGGCTGGGTAGACTTTGATGAGATTATAGGAAAACGAACGGGAATGGAAAACGTATACGGCAGGTAGTGAATTGTGGGGTAGGGGAACCCTGGATGGTGAAAAGTAATTCAGAAGTAATTCTGAATACAGTTTATTGTAAGGGAACCCTCGATATCGAAGTTGTATTTTAGGCAAAAATGTGTACTTCCACAGAGATGTCTGTCATGGCATCTTTAATATATAAATCAGTGTAACACATTTACTGTGGAGGTCGGAGTGTGGTTTCGTTATTACAACGAGGCGTGTAAAATTATTACATGTAAAAATTAATTGCTTACTTTTTAACACAGCTCATAGATAAAGCTCTCCACATATAATAATAAAAATTATCTTTCCTCAATTATTACAATCTGCACATTTATACCTAGCAACGTTTTCCATCTTTATACTTCTAGACACAGTGCAATCTGTGTAGCAATATCTATATTACTTCGAACACCGCCGAGTTACAAACAACAGCTATAATTCGAAGGTTCGACAAGAATTTCCCAATTGCCCACTCGAATCTCCAGCATTATTGTACCTCTGCCCATCGAACCGACGAAGTTGGCCAACTTTTCCTCCCCGATATTCATTACGGGACCCCATGATATCGGAATCAACGTCCCGCAATGCCATCGCAAAGCTAACGACCTAATAACAGTGACACACGGTTACGACGATGCGGACTCGCGAAATTCGTAAATTCAGGAACCTCGCCCCGAAGGCATTCACCACGATGTTTCTGCCCCTTGAACACGGTTATCGTAGAAAACGGTCAATGCTGGCGAAAGAAAAATCTTTATCGGAACGCTCTGTGTCGCGATAAATCCTAAAAAATGCAGCCGCGCGTTAATTCGAGTTATCACACGAAAGGAGAAAGAAAAAAAGAGGAAAATCGAATCATTTGTCCATCGTTTCGAGATATTTCGATTGGTCTACCGAAGCGTATGCAGGAAAGGATCGGTGGTGATATTAAAATTCAATTTGTACAAATTCGAGCAAATAGGATCTGGTATAAAAAAACTCGAAAAAATTCCTTCCCCTCGAATTTGCATATCTTTGTTTCTCTGGAACACGGTTATCGTAATAGTCCACCCCGATCGTAGTCAGCAATACATAGCAATAGCATAGTTAGTTGGAATTAGCGTCTCGCTTATTTCGTAGTTGGTAATTGAAATTTATAGCCCGTTTGTCGAAGTCGAAGAATGCGCTTTTTATGGACGTCGTAATACGTACCTATATTCCGGGAAGAAAAGATTAGCTTCTTTCTTCTCTTCTTGCACCGCGTGCTACTTTCCTCTTGCATAGTTCATTAATCACGCTACTTGCATCTCTCGATCGCGTTATCCGAACAGGCTTCCGGATTACTGACCTACCCTCCGTTTCTCCGCTGATCAATTCGTTTGTCCAATCGATCGACCTATCGTTGGTTCTTTACATTCAGTTTTACGTTTTCCCATCGGTAAAACGGTAAAACGATTGCCGGCTGTTTAATTTCATGGAATTTTTGGAGAAATGTTGGAATTTCTGCGAGGGTTGGGGAAATTGTGTCTTATTTTGGGCATTTGTTTCGTTAAGAGACAGATATTCTTTATTTTGTAATGTAATTATAAAAGTAGTTCTGATATTGGAAATTTTTTAACAATATTTACGATGCAGTATTGTGATATCTTGGCTACTTTTCTGTTCGGCTAATTTATTATATTTAAAGTTTGAAAAAGGACAGTGGTGTAGGTATTCGCAAGAATTTATATTACCTATTCAAATGTTTTTAATATAGGAAATTATGAAAACCTGATTAAATCGTTTTAGAGATCAACCCTCTGAAATTTCTTAAATAAATGAAAAACATTACAATTTTTCTGAACGCTGTTCAACAATGTTACAATGCCTCCCAATCGATAAACAAAATTTTAGACAAATTCGTTATAAACCAACAACCGCTTCAATCGTTGTAATAATTTTTCTAATTACACTGTAATCCCCAAATAAATCAAAGTCATTTATAATATACATTTGATACCGCTCATTCCCTATACGGTTTCTATCAAACTCAATCAAATCAAACGCGTTTATTCTCAATCAGAGCAACTGCTCCTAATGCCTGGAACGATCTGGTCGCCGCAAGGAATTCGACCAATCTCAATACAAACGACTACCGTTGGTCGCGCTTAGGTAAACGAGTTCGCCAAGGCTTACCTGATCGGACCTCTCTTCACCGTCGACGTTGCTTGCGAGCTTCAATTCTCCTCGAGAAACCGCCGATAAACCGCCAGACATTCTTCCCTTCCCAGCTCCTCCCTTGCACCACGACTTTCTTTGTCGTCGCTTTGCAGCAGCCCTCTCGCAACCCTCTGTCGCGATCCTCTCGACGAAAAACAAGAAGAGCGGTAAGCGAACGTTCAAGGGTGGAAACAATTTCGTACCCCGCCGGTACGAACGGGTAGCAATGGGAAGCGTCTATCGATTAGACGTTGAATAATGTCGCTTCGATTACCCACTCTTTTTCCGTCCCTTTAAAAAGATGAATAGCAGCGCGCGCCAACGGGGTTTTCCACCCCCTATCGTATTTACTGAATCGACTAAAGCTCACAGACGAGCGAGCTTTTCCGGCTCCTTAGCTCTTCCACCCCCTCTCTCTCTTTCTCTCTATCTATCTCTTTACGAAGAAACTTCATTTATTTCACGTGAATGGGAGAGGCTGCTGATCCCTGCGAGCGATTCCCAGGGAATCGGTAGGCTCCTCGGCATTAGTCAAACGAACTTGCGAACGTACAACGTTTTACGCCGCGCAAACGAGGTAAGACCACCCTTTAATCTTTGACTCGATCGTCTAGCCCCTTGGATTCTTGTGAGGAAGAGTGTGCTCGGCCAGTCTACTTAAGCGATATATTTCCCTGCGAGGTAGAAAACAAGGATCGCAAGACGTTCGCTGAGAGGCCACTTTATGATCTCGAGCTTTCGGCCAGTAATTTTCACGCCGCCGGGGTAATCTTCGACAATCCGCAACTTTGCCGTGCCCCAGTTCCCTTTGAGCCCTCATCGACGTCTTTCCCATTCTTCGACAATCCTCTGTGTACCGGTTTATTGCCCGGAGAGGCTGGGGAGAAGCGTAACCGTGTCGAACAGGAAACGTGAAAGTCCCGGAGCGTTATCCGCAGGTATTTGAGAATTTCCATGGGAACACGGTGAGGATAAATTAGGGGTGGGCAAGGGAATTTTGTTGGTGCCAAGAGGGGGTGGTTGGTGTGGTATGAATTTAATTTAATGATTTACTATATTTTATTAATCGAATGGCAGAAGCGTGAAATCAGGGGAAAGTAATTCTTAGTTGCTTTCGCATTATGAAGTTCATCATCGATATGTAATAACCAATTAACTTCGGTTACGATAATAATGCTTGGGTTCTATAGATTCTACAACTTCATTGCAGTTTCTTTATTCATCTTGTCAACTACAGGCTTCATTCTTTTTATTTAATCATTTGGGACTAAGATAGAGACTTATAAATGTAAATGCACAATACCTTTAGTTGCGTTGCTTTTAGCATTGCACTTGATTTTATCATTTTAATAAATTATTTATGTTGATATACTCTACTAGACAGAATTCAGAATCACTAGGTGTTTCAAGGAGTTCTTGATTTCTCGAAAAATAACGAACAATATTACGATATTAAACTTTAAAAAAAATCAAAGGTCGAATCACCTTCCGCGGAAATAATTTTGTATTAATGGAAACTTGATAAGAAATGTAATATTTGGAAAACTGGTAACAAATGAACGTGATAAGGTGAAAGGTTGATCCACAATGAGATTGGGTTCAACGAGCATCATGGATACATCGTGGCGGATATTTTCATAGAAATGCTGTTTATAAAGGGCGAGGCTGACTGTTGTTTTGCACGCTGGTAGAACAATGTGCCATGTCAAAAGTCGTAATGAAATATGGTAATTTTATGCTGCTCTTTGTGCCGAAACTCGTTCTGTTTAAAACGCTGTTTCTTGGTGAAAGTATTGTTGCGGGCGAATGTAATCCATAAAACGTTTCTCGACTCTTTCTCTGTACCTCGTTCTAGGTATTTGTACAAGGTAATTAATAACAGCTGATGTAATGCTTTCAAGATGATTTTTCTTGCAGCACGGCAGATTGTACAGCTGTGAAATTTATTAAGGCAATTCCTAACATTTGCAGCATTACTCTAGTCGTTTAATGACCCCACGTTTCCCTTCTACAATTTTAAGTGTAATGAATAGATGCGTTCTGAATTCTGATGTTCCACGAATATTAAATATTCTGTGAGAATTGTCGAAAACAATTAGGATAAACCACTTAATTAATTGATTTAGACGTTTAAGTCTGTCAAGGAAGTTAGTTACCCGAATGTACGACATTTAAAACACTGCTACAGTAAACTAAGTCTTCTGTTTCGTTTACTTTCGTCAACTTTATTTCCTCCACTTTCCTGTCAATTTTCTTTTATACGCTTCACACATTTTACATGCCAATGTCAGTAATAATATCAGTCCCTTTCGCTGGTAAAATATAACAAAGAAAATTCAAATCCAGAGTTAAACAGTCTATAAAAGCGGCAATTTTAATGTTGAAACTATCACAACAATTACAATCGCTAAAGACCAGAGTACTGTAGAATAAACGAACAATAACGTCTCGAAGAGGCACGCAATCAGTTCATACCTCTGAGCACCTTAACAAGAACGAAATCAAGTTACCCGTAATTGAGTAGCAGTATTTACAAATCTGTACCGGGATTTCTAACTTTTTCGCGAACGCCAGAACTTTCCCCGCTGCTGTCGGACATAAACTCCTCCACGTTAATAGCGCCCTTACATCCCGAAAGCATCTCTCCTCCTCGTGCATTCTGGACGGGCGCGTTAATAAAACAAATTGGGAGAGCCGACGCTGGAAGTTTTCGCGTTTGAATGGCCTGGCCTGGGGAAAGACGAACGGCGCTCGTAACGAGAGAGACGTGGAACTTCTCAAAGGGCAGCGTTTCCTTATTCCACGGGTATCTCCGACGAAAACATCGAGCGACAGGCCAACGGAATAATTAATTGGCCCATTTGGAACAGCTCGGACCCGCTGTGAATTTCATCTCACTGGAAAGACCGAGAGGGTGTGCACGGCCGAGTGAAAGGGGGGAAACGAGAGGCTCGAGAGACCTGTGATTAGAAACGGCGAATCGGGACGTGCGAAGGGGATGAACACTTGGATGGTGTCTGATAAAAACTTTTCCTATCTTTTTGCATTCGATGGGCAGTCTGAGAACACGCAATCAGAGGGAATTCGAAGGGATATACTAATTTGGTCGATAATAGAAGGGGAATAACTTCGGCGCAGAAGTATCGAAAGTATCGATTTTGGTCGTTTCTCTCCTGGAATCATTTTAGTGGTAGCTTTGTTGGTAGTAGTGGTTGTAATTAGGTAATATCATTTTTCATTTGAGATACTTATACAAAATGCTCGGGGACGAGAGGAATCATAAGTCTATGTTTACAATTGATGGGAAACTGAAATTAATATAGGCACGTTTTGTAACAGGTCTACTTACAATTTACAAAATATAACTAAAATTTTGAAGGCAGAGACAAATTCACCATCTATTCAGTGCTACATTAATTTAATCTGCCGCCATGCTTTCAGATGAGCTTCGCCAACAATATTTAATAATATAGCTCTTGACAAGTCGTATTAAAAATACGGGGCACATACACGTCTAATCAAATAAAAAAAAATTATGTACACAATATTTCCCATAAATATTAACCACCTACTAGTCCACTAATATAATCAACTTCCACGAAAGGAACATTGAACCCACATCAAATCCATACGGTATAAATCCTCCAGAGTTCAGCTATTTATCCTAGCAACGATTTCTGCAATGCTTCGAACCTTCAGCCACGCAAAAGCAACAAGACTAACGGCTAAAGAAAAAGGACGAGGAAAAGTTGCATATCAAACAGGTTGACACAAGAAAGCGAGGCAAAAGTCGCAACATCCTAACGAGCTTGTCACAGCGTTGCTTAAGAATTCCGTGCATGCATATCGGAGTGGAAAGAAGCGTGAAAAATGAGCGAGCGAGCGTGCATAAAGCGTACGATATCGCGGCGTTCACAAAACGTATGATCGATGAGGGCCCCTCGGCCCCGAGGAGTTGGACCCCTTTGGAAACTTGGCGTTCGCGACGGAAACCTACGAATAAGAGCTTACGGGGTCCCCGCATCCCGGTTTGCCCTTTGACTCGTAACTTACGCCCCGTATCTCGTCGAAATCACGGTTCGGTTCCTGACGTCAGCCGGACGGCACGATAAGTCGCTGAATTTCTCATCGTTCGCGTCCGTCAAACGGAAGATGAAAAAACTGATTCCCCCTTGAGAATGTTTACGAGGCATCGTCGAGGCACGCACGATCGCTCCATAAATCACGATGCAATTTTACTTACTTAGTCAACCTTCAACGTTGAATTCTTTTGTCAACGTGACTGGACGAATATGTCAGCTGTCCTGTTGAATCCTCGCGTGTTTCTTCATTTTTATTTCCTGGGAACTTCCTTTTCTTCCCCTTTCGCCGAGATCAGCTTGGAAAATTAGATTCCGACGGATTTAAAGAAACGAATCGGGTCTTGTTGGTGGGTTGCTTCGTTTAACACATTGTCGGGTGAAATGGTAGTTGCCGGTGGAAACGAGAAAAAGCAACCCGATGGCGGGAGTGGAATTTAGAAATCAGGGAGGAACTGTCGCGTCACTTCCTACCTTTTGATCGGCGATCCATGAAAGTAGAAGAAAGCCGTTCGACTTGACGTTTGAAAGCCAGCTTCGAACGCCCCTTTATCGAACCCCTCGAAAGCAAATTCGATTAGACAACGACAGATTGAGCCTTATTGAATCACACTGTTCGTAGGGTGGTCTTTGTTATCGCGATTCTGCTCGGTTATAGTATATACGGAGCTGGACAAGTGCGACGTTCATGCACGATGCAGTCTTGATCGATAATAACGATCCGGATAATCGATCGAGATAAAGTCCTCTTTATGTTGAATTGTACTGTACTTCTTCGACTGACTTGAAACGTTCTTTTTCATTCGAGATTGAGAATTAACCTTTTTGCTATTTTTCAGTTCGTTGGATTTAGGATGTGGGTAGATTGAAATTTTTAGTGCAACAATTTAAATATGTATGATTTGATATGTGATGCAAATTTAGAATTTTTTTTAATTTAATGCAGAGGTTGTGAACGCAAAAGAAATTTTACTAGCAAGGTTACTAGCAAAGGTTACTAGCATATGAAAATTTAAACGAAAACTTATTGCATGTAATTCGTATTTTCGCTTCCCAAATACATACAACAATTTTTTATTCAACTATATCATCTAATATTTTAATTATTGGAGCAATATTGAATATTCAACTATTCACAATAAATAATCATTCGTTTCATATGAATACGATGTAAATAAAAATATAAATTGAATTTAGGAATTTGATTCTATGTATGTTATACAAATAACACACGACCACTCCTTTTGTACTTTAGATAATAAACGATAATTTTTTCCCAATTATCTCCCACACCTTCCTTAAGCAACGTAGAAATAAACGATCGAAAGAAAGCGCTTCCTAAGTTCACGTCGGGTCTGTTCGATCACCGCAAAGTCAATTTCGAAGGGTTGACGGTGATAATCGATGCGGGAGGCACGTCGAGTAATTATCCCCCAGCCACGTTCCTTCGCGTGGATTCCTGTTCAGAATGATTTCGAATTTTGGCGCTGCATACACACTTGGAACGCGATGACCGGTGGATAGTTCCGTAATGAACGTGGAAGGGGATGAATGGGGCGGTTTCGGGATAATTTGATTGCACTCGGTGTGTAGTACGGCCGTGGGCGTGAGAATCGCCGTGCGTTTTACGCTCGTTTTCTAGTTCGTTTGCTTGGGAATAGGTTTCGCTTGCGTGCTTCGGTTACTCGCCTGTTTAATATTACGAGAACTTGTGGTGATTTTAGAATGGAAGCTGCACAAAGTCTTTATGGTTATAGTTCTGACAATTCCGGGTTGCTTGTTTTAAATTTTGTTAGGGGTGTTTTAAAGTACAGATATTTGTATTCTGTTTATGCAATGGAAATTTATTTTCGGAAATTTAGGACAATGTATTTTCATTTATGTCGATGGAAAAAAATAATAATGGGATAACAAGTAGTAAATAAATGCCGAAAGTACAAGAAATAACGACAGCAATAATTTGTAACAGCTGACATTATAAGACACAGCAGGTACCATTGAAGGTTTACAACATGGTAGGTTTTACAACTGGCAAAAATGACATCTCTGTCAGCATCTTGTGTTGCATCGTTTTGCGAAACAGATCATACCAATAAAAATCAAAAGTGTCGATCACGCCCCGCAATAGCACGAATCTTATTCAAACCTCGACTTGACAAAAGAAAAATACAATCTCCATTAGCCCAGTCAAAATCGCCCAGCCAAACAAATCGCGCAAACGGACGGAGAGCATATCATTCCAAACGGTCCAAGATAGTCTCGTCAAAAACACGTCTCCAAGGCCAATTCGTCGCGGTTGTACGCGTGTACCGACCAGCGCAGTCAGACCGGCTAATTCTGATTACTCCCAAGCGATTCGAGTATGTATATCCAATTACGGCGTCGCTCGCATGTCGCTCCGTTGGCCCGCCTTAATCCCGCGGAATAATTCGCCCCGGTGGCCTGTCATGTGTCGTAACCGACAGTGAAATACAGGTAGTCGTTGGAACTATCGTGCACCCGCACTCGTGTCCCTTCCTTCCACGGCATTGTAAATTCGCTCGGGCACCAACGAATCAATTAAGCCGCGTGCCAGCCGGCCGGTCGAACGCTTTCCGTGCAATTAATTCGATTGCGCCTTCTTCCGCTTATGAGTTACATTATTATTAATTATTATTATTATTATTATGTCGTTTTTGGACGTGGACCACGTGTGTGCGGATCGGTGGTGGATTGAGTGATTGGAGATTCGTTCCTCGGGATTATGGCGATGTGGGGGGGGGAAGAAAGGGGTAGGTATTGATAGTTAGGGGTTGTACTATTATTTTTATGTCAGATAGTACTGTCTTGGAGGGCAGATTGATTTATGCTTCCATTATGTTTTTTGTCCAATTGGTATACATCAATGCCACTTGTGCATAATGAATTCCAATACAAGTATGTGAACACTTATGGTCTGTAAGTAAGTAATAATACTGTATCGTCACTGGGCGACTTTGCAGTTGCTATAGTAGAGCGAGTATCATACAATAATTCAGTAAGTCGTTAAATTTCATTTGCTGTACGCGTTAAAGTCAACACCAGCTTACAAGGAAACATCTCGAACTGCATAAACAAATTTTTATTAAAAAATCCATGGATTTTGGATAGCGATGCAAGCTTTGTTTATTGTTGTTTCAAGGGTTGATTTCAACCCCTAAACTTGCGATTAAACAGCCATAAAAAAATACTTGTCTCTTGTTTTAACCTTCTCAAAATATCCACCGAGTATCATCGAAATCGGAGACGGACGGTTCATGGTGTTCCCTTGTTAGTAACACAGAAAAGAACAAGCTACCCTACCCTTCACTTTTACATTCCCAATCGCGCCCTCGAATCCAAATACCCGAGCAAATCGGCCCGACCTCCTAACGTTCGAGTACACCGACGATCCAGTTCCATTTCCTTGCCCAATAAATCGCCCGTCCGATTCTCCCTACAAATTAAACATCGACGCCGACGTGCAGCACCGTTACCGATCCGTAACTAGCCGGTTTTTATCGTCCCAGCCATTAACGCGGCGACACGTGAAGCGCGCTAACGAACAACGCCGTTCAATAATTCGCGGTTAACGCGAGCTTAACGAGTACACCGTGGCAGCGCGCGATTCCCCGTGAAAATCACAGAAATTACTCGGCCTGCACTCGTTCCGCCGGCGATTTATTATAACTATTATCGCCCGTGCCTTCCTCGACGCGTTCCGGACGGCCGCCGCTTTCTAATCCGCTTGGCATCGATTCCACGGGCAAGATATCGTTCGCGAACGATCGACGTCCGCTATCGATCGACCGTCCAAGCTGTGCACGCCGAACCGGGCGCAAAAGTTGATCGTCATTTTGCTGGCGAACGGAGCCAGGTGTTTTCCGCGGAAGACGGACGCCGACGGTTTTGCTCGATTCTGGACTCGTCGCGCGTTCGTTGGGGCGAACGACGGTGACGAGACGAAAGGGTTGGCTCGATTATAGAGAAACGTGACGCGGACAATGGGCCAGCCGGTTCGACGAATCGGCTTTCAAGCGTTGCAAGGTGCGTGCAAGTCTTTCTGCGCGCGGCTGTTCGTGAAATGAAGCGGAATGCATCACCCTCTGCGCGGCTTCGTGCAATAGTTTTCCGTTCCCGTCTCGGGTCAAGGGAATGGTTTCTCGAGACTTCCTCCTGCTGCGAAGTTAGTTATATGGTTGGGGAGCCTCTGTTTGCGATTAACTGGCGGAAAGGGGGTCAGCACCCTTGATTATGTACGTTCCGGAATGAGAATTCTTTTTTAGAGACATTTGGGGGAGATGTTTGTTGTTCCGTTGGTTGGAAGAATGGATTATTGATGCAGAGATTTGATTCGCTACTGGGCTAACAATTTCCCTGATTCTTCATTTTCTGTTATGTGTGAGAAAGAACCATCGCAAATTCTGTTTAATTTGGACTTTTTGATTGCTTTTATAAAATGATTCAATTTACAGTTTATATGTTTGTGGTATATTTAATAGCAATTCCAAGTAACGTGGAATCTATTTTATTTTTATAATACACGGTTTACTCGTCGATTTAAACCATATTATTTGTTGTTGTTCTTTTTTTACGAATAAGTATTCTTTCACGAGTGTACCCAGTTACGAGTGTACTCAGTTGTACAACAGTTATTTTATGAGGCGCAAGCGGTGTATGTACTTTGATGTGCAACAGACAGATTCTCGACAAATCTGCCACCCTTGAGGAAGCCTGAACCTTCAAGGGCACTTTGACACTTTTGGAGTACGTTCTTCAGCATGCATTTGTACAGACGATGTGTCTCAGTTCTAAAGTGTCCTCGAGCGCACTTAGAACGCCATCCTTCGAATTTCCAATTCGATTGCTCTTACATATATGTAAACATGTATTGTAGAGAACAACGAAGCAGAGAATATTTCCTCCATAGTGCTGAATTTCATTCAACGCTCACAGTTTACCCAATCAATTGTTTCTATTTTTACATTCGTTTCGAGACCACACGTACAGTAAAAATTATCTGTGAACCGTCTTTTACTATCTCACATCGACCACGTTAATTATTAGTCGTCGAACGCTTATTCAACTTATAATAGATATACGTAGATAAATGGAAAAGAAAAGACTCGTAAATTGACGAATAAAAATAAAACGTCCACAGAATTACACCTTCCAGCAACAATGTTAAAACATAAATTCCATTCAAAGCAAAAGCAAGATACATACGTTCGCGTCATTCAACTTCAAAGGCAGTGCGATCTAAATATTCCAACACGCGGTTCAACCGTGACACAAAATTGAACGGGTCGCAACATGTGCCTTCCATTTGATCAGGAAGAGTAGACGGCACGACACAGCCGTCGTAAACTTGTCACTGCGATCCGCTACGCGTCCCGACGTGAGTACCGTATTTTCATCCGTTCGAGGATCATTGATCTTTATTTCCTGTTTACACATCGGATGCCGCCGGTCGGTTCGCGCTAATTAGAAGCAGCCAACCGACTACCAGCCGGAGTAATAAAAGCATGAAATATTGTTCGGCCGTGTAATCACGAAGATTTCTACTCTCGCGGCCAGGCGAACCTTTATTTTTCCTTCGAATAATCGTTCGCATTAAAACTCGCGTGATCCATTGCAAAAAACCTGTATCGAGGTTGGTTTAATTAACAGGTCGTGCGATTGCCCCCCCTGCGAGTTCACAATTAAGTTACAATTTTTCTGTTCCCTTTATTCTTCTTTCGTTACTTCTTTCTTTGTTTTGGTTTTGGTTTATTCAAGGATAAGAAATAGCAACGACTTGCTGTATTACTTATGTATGTTTGTACGTAGGCTGCACGCGAGTGACGAGTACACATGGTTTCGAGACACTGAGGTATCGTCGGATCGCGTTTTCTTGCAGTGGCGCGTTCGAAAGGACAGAAATTATGGGGCAATTTCGCGGCAGAGCCCACGTTTCCCATAACGCCGCCGGATTATTTTGTAATTCCGAGCGTGCACTTTGTTCGCCACTTTCGTGGATCGCAGGTTCGCTCGAGTTTACGACGAAGGTTCTTACATTGTTCTTTTGCGAGGTAGAACGGCGAAGTAGCGGCGACCTGGTTGGTCGGTCGGTTCGTAATCGAGCTTGGGAATAAAGGGTTATGTGGTGAAATTAATGTGCGAAAAATATGCAAAACTTTGGATTTAATGCTTTGGAAATATAACAAGCCGATCGCGATAATATTCCAAGATCAATTTCTTCGATGTCTCGTTTATTAATTAATGAAGAATGTTTAGAAAAATTATTTGTTGTTATGTTGAAGGTTACAACATCAAGAAATTCTATCAAACAGTACTACAGTCACTTTTACTCCATGGAACTTACTGCAATATTAATTACACGTGAATACAAATAATAGAGATAATTGTAATAGAGCTTCCAGCATTAATTATTACTTGGTATCCACAAAGCATAGACTTAATTGAATTTTCTAATCAAGATTTCAATAATAATTTTCAGATAATTCATAGAGTCTACCAAAGAAGTAAATAACGTTCAAGGAATTCCATATTCTTGGTTAGTCAATATGTGCATACAATGTTAAAGAAGTTGATCTTCAAAGAATATTTACCGCCAAGTAGTTGTTATACTTTCGACGAGTACCTACCGTATATCATAGGATGAGTCTGATCTATGAAACAGTTGATAGGGATGTATCAGCAAAAACTATCCGATCTTACCTATAAAATCATAATGAACTGAAGAAAATTGCTGATTTAGTACCAGGTGCATTCCTGTTGTACTCGCATAAAAGTTTAAATGTATTTGGCCATTTAATCTTTTTAATATTACGACTGGAAGTAATTGGCTGTACGGCAATTAATTTCACAGTATCTCATACTTATCCCCGTCAATATTATTATACATGCGATCTTACCATGCATTAGATCGTAGGTACGACGTATCCGGCATATTGCATGCCGTTTTTTCTTATCTTCGCGTAGCTCGCCAAAGTGGCGCGAAATTATTTTTATTCCTTTTCACTTGCGGATACACGACCGGTCGCTTAAAAATTCGTAATTCATAATCTAAATTGGAAACATAAGATTCAACCATTAAATACTACTGGCAACATTAATCGCGATATTTATAAATTAATAGATTTCTATAATTCTCATAATTTATGTTATTACATATGCAATATACAATAAATGAAACAACTTAATCACCATCGTCAAACTGCCAGTGGGTACTATATGCAGTTTCCTATTTATCCCGGGTCGAAATCAACGTCAATTTTATTCAGACAAAACTAAGAAAATAGAAAAGAGAAATGAAGAGGTGGAAGAAAATCTGGGCGATGGTTAATTCGTATTCAAAAATTCACCAGTACAGTTCGTGATGTAAAGTTCATAATCCAGAAACGATATGAACTAATGCTTCAGTAAATTCAATACATCGTCTGATTTACGCGAGTAACGAACAGAAAAAGGAACAGGAAACATGTTCGTATGTAAAGTACGGTACTTCTGTATATGGAGCACGTTTCAAAAGCTTGCAACTCTTGGTAAATCTATAATTTTCTTGAGTATCTCCGATAACTACTTCCGAAACTACTTATACACTTTGGAAGATCCTTGGTATCAGATACGACGGCAGATAATCGAAACGAGATAGAGGCGGGCAGAAATAAGGGGTAGTCTTTGGCGGAGATCGAGCATTACCGTGGTATTCTCCTCTGAATAGAGGGAATAATCCTCGGCGATAAAACGAGCAGCGTCGAGTGATGTGCGCACACTCTCGCGAGACATTTTAATCGAATTGAACGATTGGTAAAGTCCCCCATTCTACAGATTTTCTATTAGTTTTCATATTTGTCGAAAGCCATTTGCTGCTCGATTATCTGAAATAATGACTGTGTAATAATGCGATGGAGAATTATTTTCTTCAACCTTTGTGTTATATTTTGTGTCTATGTTGTGCTTATCTCTCGCAGTTTATATTTTATGCAAATATTTTGCGCAGAATTTTTACACTACAAATATTTAGTCTCACGTTTTAATATACAGACCTAATGCGTATGAAAATATTGGACTACGCGGACTTCATGGTTTTAATTTCTCGTGTCTTTGAAGCGGAAGTTATTAAGCTAAATTAATCCTGATAATATATATAGATGTATATCAATATCTTTTAGTAAGCCGACAGCATTTTTGTAATTTGATAATCTTGCCCATAAGAGAAAATTAATATGGCAGTTTGAAAATTGGCGATCTTGGGAACTCTCTTTACTCGAATAAAATTGCAAAGTACATATATGCGAGTTCTCTGATTGAAGTTAAAATATTTTCAGCAAGCAAATAAAATCTGTCGCTCGCAAGAGAAGGTAAACTACCGAGAATTTGTCGCTTCTAATGGAAAATTTTGCTCGCCTCGTTTTTATAATTTTGTCCTGCAGTCGAAACTTACACAGTGTTTTCTGTACACAAGCTACGATATTTTCCAACTACATTTACCTGCACACAGCTTTGCATAATCCTAAAATTAAAATAATCTTGCACTCTCGTCCACATCGTAATGCAAGATTTTTGTATTGTTAATTTTACATACAAAATTTCATGCATCTACAATACTTGTATGTCTTGTAGCTATGTTCGTCTACTTTTCATACCTTTTAACCCTTTCACAAATTCTATTATACAAAACACATACACCACAAATAAAAGCTCACGTTTCTCCGTTATATCAAACTAGATTGATCACTTAACAGGCTATTTTCGTCTACGTTTCTCGTACAACTCCGTCAGAGAAATCTCGACACATTTTTAATTAAAACGAAATAACGTTTCCCCGCGATTAGTGACGGCACGGTGAAAAGTTAATCACGCCGAGTCTTGTTTCCGTTGGTCAAGTGGAAGTTGAAAATATTCTAATTACCACGCTGGATATTACATTAACTACGTCACAAAGCTCCGATTTTAGTTTCCGTTCCTTTCATCTGGCAGCGCGTTTTCACTTGCTGGTAATTAATCAAAATATCGGAGTACGTTTAGTGGAGGACAATAAAACCGGTGGTTGAGTCCGGGAGGGGTTTGTCAAGTTGAAATGACGAAAATTGAGGTCACGATTGAGCTTCCACCTTTTGCCAATTAAGTGATCTCTTTATTACCCGTCGGCCAGCTGGTAACCCGGCTGAGTGGTAAAATGTTGAAAAGTGTCGCACTGGAATATTAGAGTCGGATCTTTGATAAAGTATCTTCGCGTCTATTATTTCCTGCGCGTTAGTTTCTGGTAAACAGGAAGTTCATTTTCGAGTCGTTGTTTTCGAAGAAAAGGATTCGGACGCAATTTAATTTTTCCTCTATTTGTGAATTGTTTTCGGATTTCCATCGCATTGGATATTATCTTTAATTTTGTTTGGTGGTTAAAAGGTGGTTTGCATAAATATTATATGTATACGTATATTTCCTTCACAGAGATACTCACTGTCATCATCCACTGTTTACACATTCCGCAAATGTTATTACTAGAAATACTTCTGCGCCCAATATCTCCTGAACGAACAATAAACATTTATATTTTCGAATCTAAAAGATTAATAATCAACAACAAACACAGTCATTGTTTGAAACCCAATAAACTCCAACGAAAACTTCCAACCGGTGTACACGAGAAATCGATCAGAATCCTGTTCTTTTGGACCTTCGTGTTGCCCTTCTTCCACCAGCAGGATACGCGTAATTGATCGGCGCAACCCGAACGATCGAACGGTATACGGGTCAGTCATGATAGCGGAAGTCGATAATGCAAACGAGATCTGTTCGGCCAGTGGTTCTTATCGTTCCTAATGAAGAAAAATTGCCCGGTTCCCGCAAAGCAGCGTCGTGAATAAATAATCGTTGGAATTTGATCGCGCGGAAAAGGGAAAAAGCGTTGCACGCGAATCCGCCACACGATCAAGACGAAACGGGCCGCGTAATTGAGACGCGACGCGTATCGAAGACTTCCTCGTCTTCTGCGTTTCCTGTGGCGGCGGCGTTCGCGTCTCGAAGCAAACTGCACAGCGAACGTCTCGATTGATCCCAGCGCTTGTTAATGCCGGAATCAGAGTAATCAGGCCCCGCGGGACTCTTCAGCGTGGCTGTCTTCGTCGGATGGTTTCACGGGGGATCAGGCTCCGTCTCTGTCGAGCACGACGACACCTGACCTCTGAAATTAAGGTGGACGAGCACTGGCAATCGCTTGATTACCGTTCACCTTCGATACGTTGCCGAACAGTCTCCCCTTCGTCCCGTTAGTTGATTGACAGTGCTTTGCGCACGAGCGAAACGATTTATTTAAAGCGAAGGAATGATTTTTGGATAGCGGGTGCGAATTTAAAATGGAAATTAATAGGAGAGTAATGGGGAAGTACAAATTATCTTATGTTTTGTGCTGTAACACGGGGAAGTACTTCGAACAGCAGGAAAACAATTATTCCTGAAAAATATCGTACTGTTTCTAATTTCTAGTTGATATTCGGCAATAAATTTTTATTTGATAAATCCAGTCGCCTTTGTGTGCTAGACTCTAATATTATTCGCTTGTTTTAGACAATTTCTGTGCTATTTGATGATTCCTCCAACCTTTCCAAGAGCAACCTGCTCACTTTACCAGGAAACTGAGCCAAAATGAACGTAGTCTTCATACATCTCTCCTGTACAGACTTCCACAGCTTCTACTTTCATGGCACGGCTCTTTTTGCACGAATATAGAGATACTGATTGTCGAGGAGGTAGACAGAGAAAGGGGAGCAATTTCAAAGGAAATTCGTTGTTGGCAACTGCATGCATAATTTAGGAATATTTCATAGTCACGTAAGCGTGCAGTTTCTAAGCAATTGCTTCCAGTTAACGTAGCAATGATTGAAAAAGTGAAAAACTTAATAACACTGTAAAAGCTGATTTTTATCTGCGATAGCATATAGCAATAATATTTTTATTCAGGGAATTTAAATGACTCCTGCGTGTTTCATTTTATTCATTCGTCCTCATGATACCTTGGTAGATAGATAATTAAAATTTTAATTTAATGAAAAGTTTCGTTCTTGTGTCTCTAATAATTATTTATTTAGTTTAATGAAATATTGATTTATCCGATTAAAAATTACATGACGTGTGACTGGAAGAATTTTTCTTCAATCAACCTGTCTGCCACTTGAAACCTGTAGATCTCTAATCTAATTTAATAACACGTAAGATTCAGATCCATCATCTAACTAATTTTATTTCTCTCTTTCTGATTTCAGGTAAGAACAACGTACAATCAATTGTGAAAACCATCATATTTAGTACGAAAAGTGCGATTAAATCAAGGTAACAATTTAGCATTATTATTAATGAAATCTAAAATGTTATTTCTGTCACTACGAGTCTTCTGTAACCGGACAAAACTAAAACTAGTACGTATTCCTCAACAAACCACCTTCCCTGCTCACGGGAAGGTAATAACAAAAAAAGAAACAAACAAGCAAAAAGCAAACGTGCATTATTCCCTACACTTAACACAGGCATTCATACTCGCCATGGCGGCATATACAATTCTCCTTTTCAATCGCAAGAGCGCACGGGGGAAATCGTAACTGTGCCCATATTTACCTCGAATCCCCATATGAACCGCAGTTTTGTAACCGAGTTGAAGAGTCACGATACAAAAGCGCCCCGTTCTTTCGTCGAGGCTTTTTTATTGTCAATATTAGACCGCCCTGGGTTTCGTTTTTGCGCGATACAATTACGTAGAACTTGGCTTATGGCGTTTCCTGTACCCACTTGCTGCCAATGGCTTTTCCATCAATTCTTGTATAACAAGTGGCAAGCACTTTGCTTCATCGCCTCGCAGGTCAAAGGAGTTTTACTTCCGTAATAAAGTGCAACATTTCCATCGATATTGTAATTCAGACGAGTTTTTATTTCTGTGGTTTTCAAACGCAATATCATTCTATTTATGAAACAGAGGTGATTCGATACAATAGAATAATATTATTATTATGCTGTATAGAAATTGACGGGAATATAAGAAAAACATAGTAAAGGAGACACAGATTTTTCTTTAAAATATTCCCCTGAAATTTGCTAATAAATTCATCATAAATTCATTCATAAATTCCGATCAACGAAGTCGTGTGTGAGACAAGCCGATGCCATAGACATGCGATATTAGGTTAAAGGGTCTATCACGTGGGAATCAATAGTCAGGAATTGATTTGCCAAGAGACCCTCTAACTCGTGCAAGGGTTACTGGCATAGATCCTTTGTCCTAGAATCGCGTACCTCGAGCACGCGTACGCTTGATTAGGATACTCCTACGTTTACCTAGCAACGTCTATTGATGGAGGTATTTGGTTGCTCGAAACACTTCTCATTCCCAAGGATTTCATTTACACGTGTCAAATTTATTCATTGCAACGAAACTTGTATTTTCGCCTCTTACAGTTGCCTAATAATAAAACATATGTCACATTTATATATGTATATACATATATTCATGTGGTAAATGTATAGACGTTTGCGCTCCATTTCCCCCATAGAAATTCCTTGCAAATGCAAATAAAATATTCCCACAAGAACATAGAAATTCGCGTGCACCGATTCAACTAATCTCACAAGTTTTTCTTCCCCATTTTCAAATCGTTTCTAGATACAAAAAGACGCACAATGTTTCTATCTCTCGTCGTCTTACCCCGCACGATCGTCCCCTGCAAAATCGATACGAGGATTCGCTCCACTTAAACGATTCCAGTAATCATTGATCAGGCGAGCAACAAAAGTACCGAGCGACCATTTCCACCTATTAGCTTCCACTAAGAAACTAGAATCCACCGTTAACCTAAATAGCTTAATTGCTCGAGGCACTCTTCCGGCAAAAATCGTCCCGGCCCGAGTCCCACTTCTCTTCGCCGATCGTCCAATTTCCACATTCTTCTACGTAAGAAACGGCCCCTGCAAGAATCATTGGCGATCCAGTTTTCAACGAACGAGACGACCCGTTCTCGCGCAAACGGAGCATGGGAACGATATTAGACGTTCGCACACGAACAACCTGCCGGGCAAAGGGCCTACCTAATTTCATCAAAGCGTTTGATGTTCACTGGGCTCGGGAGACCGCAACCAGCTTCCCCATTATTTCCTCTCGCGTGCTTTGGTGTCCGTTTGCTCCAAACGGTGTCCGTTGCCGATCGAACTGTATCGTGACCCGTGGAATTCGAGACGGTCGAGCTTCCATAACTCGCGGAACGTTGAGAGTCACGAAAACTCGCGTTATCGAGTTAAGTCGCGTGAGCCCTGCCCTGTGCCCGCGGGGATCACTGACTCGTCGACCATGTGGTTTCCTTTATCGACAACTATCGTCCGGTTATAGTACCATGCTGAGTGGTACTGGCGAGGAAGTGAGCTTTCGAAGGGAAATTCTGACGTTGGGGCTTTTGATCTTTGAGGTTGTTTTTATTTTATGACTGTGTAGGAATTGTTTCGTGGGATGATTGGGTAATGAAGGGGTGTGGTTGAAATTGGCTGTATCGTCTGTTTCACTGGGGTCGTTGTGTTGAATATTTAATTTCAGTATTTTGGTGTTTGTTGTTTGTTATTTATTTGTTTACGAGGAAATTAATGCGGAGGAAAAGGAGGAAGATAATTTTGCAAACTATAGGTGTTTCTTAAAGGAAGTTAAGGATGTACAGTGTCTGTTAATTGCTAGTGTAATGTATTTCATAGTGATTAAGCGATATTGGAGATAGTCCTGGGTTTACTTAGGTTGACAGTATAAGTAATTGTTTGTTTGGTTATTAATTGTAATTATATATGGACAATGGACCATCGAATATTTTTCTTCATTGTTACGAGGTAATTGAATATTAATTGAATCGGCGGTAACAGCAATTTTATATTTAAATTAAATTCGAATAATTTTTCGACCGCATGTTTCATATTTTTGACAAATTAACTTTCTCCATTTTGCATTCTGTACCAGAGTCATTCATATTTATTCAGGACAGATATTCAACGTTGAATATGCGATAAGCCTTCGCAGCTACGATAAGCCTAGGCCAATGAATAATGCATCCCCTGCAAATGTCTAATTTTTACAAAATCTCACCTGACGCTTAATCCGAGCGAACCGAAATACCGCACCGACCATAAGTTTATGAACGATGCATTTCTTAAAATCATGTTTTGTCGTCGTTTCCATTTCATTGCGTGCTAGAAAATAGAATGGATACAAGAAAGTTACGTAGCTTGTAATACACAGTCCCCAAAGTATTATTTTTATTTTATGAACCAGACGTTCCAAATAAATAAATACAATAAAAGAGAAGAACCTCTGAATTAAATAGATAATAAAGTAACTTATCTCTTAAACAAACTGGAAAGCTTGAGCATTATTATAATCGTTATTAAGAAATATTAAATTAATATTAAAAGGACTAAAAACTTCTACAAGATCAATACATGTTAACTAACACCCATAAACTACATTAATAAATAACAAAGAAATCCTCGCAACATTCACGTAAAAACAACAGTAAATAAATCCAAACCCCTCCACTGACATCACCCCTCCACTGATAGTTAATTGATATGATATCTACAGTACTTGCCATTACAAATATCATTATGTGAAACCATTTACAATAGACCTCGCGTACACACTTCTTACCCACCCTTTTCCATAATAATATCTTGGTATCCGTCATTCCGACGACCAGCGTCGACTTTTCGCTTCCCATTGATTCGAATCATTGTCATGGGATCGTCGGGCAGGTTCTCCTCCCAGAATATGTCGCAATTGTCGTGGAAGATATATGCCAATTGATTACCAGTCATCAATCTCACGACCGTGAGAACCGTGGATCCAGTGGCGCGCATGACAATCTTGACTGCGACCTGGCAACGAAGATCTATCGCATTGTCTTTACGCGATCGGTGTCTGGAGTACGAACGACGATCCTATTGTGCGTACCACGTGTGTATGCGTTCACCAGGCCCTAGGGAAGAGATGGAATCGACGTATCGAAGAATCATCGAGCTGGGCGTTCGTGTCGAACAGCGAACGGGTTATCGATCGTTGCCTGGGTAATTAGCGTCGGAGAATTGTTGCCCGAATCGTGAAAATGACCTCTTGCCTCTTCGAATCGTTCAAGGGCTCCTATGGTTGTCATTAGATTCCATTAAATTTATTCTTCTGATTTCATTTGTTGTGGGTTTAATTGTGTCTTATTTGTTTTTCAATCTTTTTGCATTCTAGATAGTGTACAAGAAAAGAATTGAAATCAACAGTTTTTGTAGAGAAAATTTTCGACTGGGTGTTTGACGACATAATAATAAATACCTGGTGTGTGAAGTATTAAGTTCTAATTTTTGTGTGACACTGAGCTGGTTATGCTATGTGTTTAAAAAAAAATCTCGATCTGGTAATAGTTCTTGCAACATATATTTCACACCTTTCTGGAAAGTACAATTTAAAATTTCATGTCACGTTAAAAAATGTTAATACAAAAGTTTCCACGTGTACACATAATTAAGAAGATCACCAATTACAGTATACAGGGTCTACCATTTAACGCGCAACCCATGCTCGCGCTAAATTGTGTAAATGGCAACGTCGCACGACGATACAGGCGTCATCTATGAACTGCTGGTGAAGGTATAAGGTTTGGCAGATTGGAGACTGGCCTGAGATACGGTTTGGGTTATGAATGGGCGAACGAATGGTTCAACTTCGGCTGAACTCGGACGCGATCGGCAGACACCGCACCGAAGTCACCCACGGGACAGTCGCTACCTGAGGCTGACCGAAAGTGAGAAGGCATAGTTGCCAAATCTTCGGTTTTGCCGCACTGTTGCCGTATCTCTTACAATCCTGACCATCAGCAAAATGAATCGGGCCGAGCCGAGATTTTGAATCCTGCCGGACATAGCCATAGTTGCTGAACGGCTGGAAATTTCTTGGTAGGTTCGATCCCCGTCGAGTATAATTTTTTTAGAATCATTTTTTTTTTAATTCCTAAGTATATGATAATGATCAATATTTGCTTACCAATATTTTTATTATAAAGTAATATATTAAGTAATATGTTGCTTTATATTGCAACCCGCTTCTGTAATTTAATAACGCAAATATGATTCAAATTGTATCGTGTTTAGACTCATTTTAAGCATAAAAACGTCAACAATATCAAAATCAAATTTGCAGAACAAAATGAATAAGTATAAAAAAGTTTCATCATTGCAGTAGTGTTGCCTCACAGATACAAAGACATTTATGCAATCTTTTACTGTCGCCCGACCTTTCGTTCCTCTCTCTCTTTCTTTCACTCGCTGGCCCTTTCTCTGGCCGTCGATGAAACTTTGCAATTGCTCATTCTTTTGCTATGAAACGTATTCCCAGACATTGGTGACATTATTCTGATGAAAATGAGTCCAAAGACGACATAATTTGGATCACATTTCATTATTGAATAAGAGGGGCATAATGCATTGCGAACAGTAAATGTGCGAGTCCATGTGCCAACCATGTGTGTACTCATGGTTGAAAAAATTACATATTTTATTACCTCACATTAGGGGTATGTAACCTTTTAAATAGAAATCGAGATTCGTACGTAAAAAGGTTAGAAAGTGAAACGGAAGAAATCCGATAGCTAGGTACGGAGTTTGAAACTCAAATCCGGCTTGAAAACAATGGAGAAATGGGAAAGTGGCAGGTAACCGATGCTCGAAACGAATCCGATTTCCAAGCGACGAGCTTTCCATGTTGAATTACTTTGGTACGAGCTTGATATCGGATAATCGAGACGTTTTCGTGAATCGAGTCGTTGACATTTTAATCGACGTTTTCGTTCGTCCTGTTTGCATTCTGTTTGAGTAGTTTTTTTCTGACGATCTATATCAGATATATTATATCCGGGAGTGCATCTTGATTTTTTGCCTTCCTTTTAAGAAAATCTTGTGAAAGAAAGAAAGGTTGAAGCTTGATAGAATTATTATGGTACAATAAGATTAAGGAAATAATTCAAATTAAAACTCGACGTGGAATCTAAAGTGGTAGCTAAACTTTAATGAAGCTTGGTATTAATGATGATACTAAGGAAGCGTTCTTATACTATAAATTATAAATAAATGTTTGGCTGGAATATTAATGAATCTCATGATGGTATATTATTTTTCGTAATAATTACGTGGATATTTTAATTCCATTACAGATAATACCGGGAACAGATTTGCTTCATGAAAATTGGTTCAGAGTACAAATCAGTAAATCTTGATACATAACCGTTGTAGCCTCAAGCTACAGACACTTAATAATTTATTCCAGTAGCTCATATCAGGTTAACAGTCTAATTAGACTATCAGAATTTTGGTTTTGTTTCTCCCCTTCTCGATTTCCGTATTTATTATGATTGTTAATGACAGCTGCAATATATGCATTGGCAATAAATTTCCTTGACACCAGGGTGTTACAGGAGCCGTGTAGTTTAATACACGGTAATCCATGCTAAACAGCTGTCGTTTAATTAAAATAAGTGATCGAGCTGTTGCAGCATCCTTTGATATATCTTTGATCTTGCATATGAATTACCGTTACCACGTAGCAGCTGATGTCTTCATTCGTTTTCCTGTTTTGCAATCTGTACGCAGGGAAACTGCGAATTTAAAAGGTTATTCGATAGCAAGAATTCTAAACGCCTCCTCCACTCTCTATGTATATTATAAATTGCACATCCTATGATAAGTGATTTCATGCAAGTCTTGTTGCACGCATATAATCACAACAAGTTACGATTTTCCGGTTACGTTGAAACATTTTTACGGCCCTCATAATCGTATAAAATATTTAATAACGTATTCCTCACTACTAGAACAGATTTCGATTCCAGATCTACTATCAGCTGAACGTAAAATTATTCCATCGCACCTGTAATTTCCACACGTTTGGTTTAACGCGAGGTGGGAGGTCAATGATTTCATTAATTCCCAAACGACACAAAAACGACAAAGTACAATTCGTAGGTTCAAAATAAATATGTATATTTATTAAACTTTAACAAAATGTACCAAAGGTGTACAACGTTTCGAAGGAGTGATGAACTTTTTATCTTTATATATTCCGGACAGTTTCCGGTCGACACGAGAGTTTAGTTAGTATTGTTTCGAAGATGTTCTAGCTCGAGGTTTGTTGAGACTCTGATGTTCGTTGGCGATGTGTTTTCCATGAAGCCTCGGTTTTCGTCCTTTTCACGCTGATTGGTTGTCATTTGACATAATCAAATGCCAATCAGCATGGCTGGTACGAATAACCACCGCCCTTCCAATACGCCCTTAGCGTGCTGTCCTTGGAAGGGAGGAAGGTTACCTGCTTGCATGGTGGCGAAAGTTGACCGTCATGGGTATTTCCGTCGGCTGATGCTTCGGCTGTCGAACCGTTACATCCAGATGTGCCTTCGGAAACTCTTGGGTTTATGGCATGTTTTTAAGCTATTGAGGAAGGACATACTCTAAAGTTATAAAAGTAATCAATGAAAAACTCCTTATTCTCAAAAATAGCTTTAGCTTGCGACCGTGCCATAAACCTTTGCCCATGAGGTCTAAGGTGCTCTGCGAGGAGCATTGATGCGACGCGACAGCACCTGTTTGCTATAATTTTTCTTAAAATCTGTATCTATCAAACGATATTCAAACTTCAGATTTCATGTCAATCGGAAAATTCTTACAGCCCCTCCATTAAATTGATCCACGCTTTTAAACGCTCGCGAAAAGAACAGAAAGAAGCGCGTGGCCGCGACTCGTAATTCATCCGATGGTTCCCTAGGATCTAAAAGGTCAACGGTTACCTGGAGGCCACTGCGCGAAAGGAACGAAAGCTCCCGAACGAAGGCAATACATATGCCCGTTCACAATCGTACGTGCATGAAATTGATTCGTAATTCTCGGAAGACGGCAAAGGTGAAACTAACAGCCGACATTTGCTCGCCGCGATCATGAATCTGCTACCATAGTGAGATTCCCAGGAATTCTCCTCGCCAACCTCATTGCGTTAAGCCATTACGTCCATTACGTCGCGAGTGGAAGCCTCCTCCGTTCACTCTCGACCTCCTCGACTAGCCTCGAACCCAAGCAGCGAACATTGATAAGCCCGATGTTGCATCGCGTGCAACTCGCGACTCGTTGCTGCACTCTTGGTTCGTCCGACCATTCCGCTCGTTTCGTTCGCCCCTGTTCGGGCGAATCAGTATCCACTGGTAGCGAAACGAACGCCCCCGACGTAGGATCGTTTATTAATTATGGATGAAGCGCAGGTAGCATGGGGGCGAGGCCGGGCTGATTTAAGATCAGGTGAAATATACGGTAGGGAGAGCACGTCCGACGCGACGGTGGTTAATGGAAATAAACGCGGGTCGATTGGGAGGCGCACGAACAAAAATTCAGACCATTTATTCGAGGCATAAATAAAAATTAAGGATTAGGATAATCTGGGGAATTAGCTGACAGTAGTTAGATCGAGGGTTATCTTTTGGGGAGGAGCTGTTTTACTGATTGTGAAGGGATAAGGGAAGTTGGTATTAATATTAGACTCGCAAGGTTTCTGAAGATCAAATGGAAAGTGTGCAATTTTTTGGACTTGCATTAATAGGCAGGTAGTGTGTGCTTAAAATTTGCTGGATTTTCTGCGTGTACAAGTGGGGTGAATAATCCTTAGTTATACTTTTAGTAACAAGGGACGGTGGGCAACTCGAAAATTCAGAAAGATTTGAAATTTTGCACAAATGTAGTACCTGTGATTATGAAAGTGGCCTAAATCATTTTACATTCCACTTTCGATAATAAAATATTGACGCACTGGAAATCGATGGAATCCCAAAAACAAGCGATCCTCTAATTCATCTTTCCCTACACTTTTAGACCACTCTCATAATCACCGGCGCGTATATCAACGAGCCAACCGCAAAAAAAGCTTCTCGATGGATGAAAGCCAAGCAATCACGTAGACCGGGTAATTCCCCGAGCCCATCCGGTTAATATCAACGGCGGGGCGCGGCGTTAGAATCAGATTGTTCATAGATCGCGATCGTGCGCACGTGGATCAACGTTCCTCTCTGGCCTGAAACACACCTGGACTGCGTTTACGTGGGCGTGTACGACCGCCACGCTACAGAAACACTTATGCACGCTCGGTTCATTAGAGGCCGCTCGAAATACGGCCGTATAATCCCCCAGGAGGTTCCGCAATTGTTTCCAGCTTAATTGCCTTATCGAGCCGTTCCGCGCCACCGAATTAACTCTCTCTTTGCCTCGCGTCGCGTTACAAGCCGCCATAAAGGTCCACCCCGTTCGGTTTCTTCCCCTTAAAGACGCCGAGAGTACCGAGTGCTACACGAGTCGAGAGAAAGAGCGAGAGAGGGAGAAAGTATTCCTCATTCGATTAAGATCATAGCTGGCTGGCGATAACGAAGAAGGATGCGTTTAATCGTGATTAGTGATTAGTGTTCTCAGTCCACGTCGCGGGAGTCATCGTGGATCATTCCTACGGGGATGATCGAGGAACATTTTTCAGTGGAGCTATTTAACCCGTTGCTGTACTTCGACGAGTCTGAGTCGTGATACAAATTTTGGACCAAATATGAATATAACAAGTCCGACACGTGGTATCAAATTCGAGCCATATTGTAGAGATTATCTTCTATAAACCTCAGGTGAATGTAATAGAGACGGGTCTCCAACCGGTTGGGCCCGGATTTCGTCCAACTAAATTAGACGAAAAATTAGGTTAAGGCCATCTTTACTCGATGTCGCGTGAAATGGCAATTGTTAAGCCAGACTTTGGTGATCGTCGAGAAGCCACTGGGTGTGGCTCGTGTAGTTTTCGTGAGCTGCGCGTTTTTTAGCGGCGCCGATTCGCCTGCCGCAGCCGGCTTTCAGGGCTTTTTTTCAGCGGTTGCGAGTTGAGTGCGGACGATGGTTTATTCCGTTTTTACTACTGCTTGGTGGATTTATGATACGTCTGCGTGGCGCGGGACTTTTGTTCGGGGGCTGTCATGTTTGTCGCGGGATGGGGTTTATTGGCTTTGGGGGCGGTGCGAATGTGCAGTCAAGTAATTGCGTCTTTATTGCCCCCATGCGGGCTAAGTGAGGGTTAAAACAATATTCTGATGGTTGTTATTAATAATCGTCGATTCGATGGGCGAACTTTCTGAGGAATATTTGCCCAGGAAAAACTAACGAAGTTTACTCACGAAGTTTACCCACGTTACCCTGAGTCTCTGTGATAATGAAAAGCCGCGCGACTACGAAACAGCCCCGGATTGCTGTCCGCAATTTTCGACCGATGGGACCGGAATCGAAGGCGATAAGCAAGCTGACGCCACGAGAAATCTGAACGACGATGCTGTTTGAAATGCCTGTGTAAAATTGAATTATTTAGATGGTTTTTTTTTCTTGGACGATGCGAGAAATGAGTTCATGGGGGTTGATACGTTCTACGTTTGCCAGTAGGTTGAAGAGAAGTCACGAGGTGTTTTATAGTAGCAGTTATGGAAAGATGATTTTTTTTATGTAAAGTGAAATGGTAATTGAAGAAAGAAAATTTGTTTCAATTTTATTGATATTTAGCATATTCGTTAGATTGTTTGTTGGACTTTTTTTTCAAGTACAATTCTTAATATCTTAATACCTTAAGAGACTTAAAATCTACATTTTTTATACAATCAATTTGTACCAATTATCACTCAATTTAATTTAATTTATCACTTAATTTCAATTTGTTGAATAAACAATTAGCTAGCCTTCTCTAAAGAGATCGCATTGATTTCTTGATTTTCAAGTTAATGCAATCCTGCCATTGCGGTTGCACATAATAATATAACAGACATACTATTAAAGTTCAAACTTTTCTCCAACTTTCAAGAACATCAAACCTGCCGAATAATCACAATGCCACATTCTTTAATCCAGTACGCACATCTTGTACATGAAGCTTTACTCTTAATCAATTGCCACACGGATAAAAAATAAAGGAAACAAATATGAAAAAGAAAAATAAGAATATACAAATGATAATAGCGCAGGGGAAAAGTCTTGAAACAGAAAAATAAATACCGCTCAAGCTTAAGCTGCTAAATCGCTCCGATTGATTTCGTACGTGTTCTCGGTGCCTCCCTTTTATCTCGCAACCGCTTTGGGGCAAATACCTTTTAAGGGTTCATTGATTTCAGACGAGCTAAAAGTGAGGACGCGCCCCGAGAATCTTCGATGCGGATTGACAGATCGATCTTCCTTTCCTTTGCAGCTCGTTCCTGACGCTATAGCTTACAGGCCCGGTCTTAACTATCGTCGAACGTGTATTACTTCTTAAGGCCATTTTAAATTGCGACCCCGTTTTTGCCCCAGGCTGGAATCACGGTTTTTTAGTTCTTCGAAAGGGTAAAAATGACCAGCCATGATCTTCTTTTTTATCATAGTTTAGTTTAATGGAACTAGGTTACCCCCCGAATATAAAAATATTGACGCTTCAGATATGTTGTACCTTCAATTACTTAACGCCAGAACTATCAGAGTTCTTCCTACAAAATTATTAGCACGTAGGTACTGTCGCAGCAATTAATGATGACTAATAATAAAACAGAATAACAATTATGTTGATGAGAACAACATCCCTTTTTATTATTCGTTTAACACTGCCTAAGTAACGCCAACACCTATCAGTCGTTGTGGTGTTAATAAAAAATAGTATATCTACTATCTTTCTTTCCAACTGAACTCACTGACCATAATTATCTCTTGCACCTGGCGTTTCCATTCCTCTGCACCTATTCCTCTGTTCAACTATTTCACCTCCGTGAATTTTATCCTCCCTCTCTCCGTCCCCTTTGTTCTCCCCTCGAAAATAGTTTCCTCTCTTTTCTCCAGCCTCCATTCTTCCATGTTGAAATATCTTTCTGCGTTCCTCTACTCGCTTTACCTTTCTCCTCGTTCTTCCTCCAGTCGGTTCCTTCTCTCTCATCTGTCTGTTACCTCGTTTCCTCGATATTTCACCTTATTTCTCCAGATCGTCGACGTGCTCGTTTCCCCTATTACACTTCGAGTGTTTGTCTCGTTTTATCCCGTTCCCCTGGACCGGCCGACATTTGTCGAAAAAGTAATCCGGAGATAAATGAAGAGGCGACATGACACGAGCCCTGGCGTGTGTTTCCTGGTCATGGCGGCGTGGTTCACTTCCGGTGGCCTTTATCAGCGGTCCAATTAGTCGGAAACAGGACAAAGAAGTCGACGTCTCGATAGAAAGCACTCGATGCATCGGAAACCTCTTCGCCCGCATTTTTCTTAACCCTGACCCTAATCCAGTCGAACCACTGTTTGCGATTCTGTCTTCTGCCATTTTCTTCCGGCTACCTTCTACCGACAGCGTAGTAAGTTCGCCGCGACGGATGTCCTTGGGAGTTCATCTTTCAACGGCAAAATGGATTTCCTCGAGGTGGAAATTGAGTTCGGCCCAGGAATCGCCGGTCGGGACACGGCTTATCGGGATTGCGTCGATTTTACAGGTAATATCTCGCGTTGATGGACGACCCGCACGTTTGCACGCGTGTCGTGTACTAGAACGATATCGATCGGACGTGTAGATTTCCCGATGGGCTACCTGTAATAAATATATTTAAAGGAAATTATTGTTCCGTGAAGAACTCCTGTACTAGAAGAAGTACAGGGTTCAAGGTAAAGATTCATTAGTTTCTGTAATGGTACACTGTGAAGCACCCTGAGATAATAAGAAATGGACGAATTGGAGGCAAATTTCGATGACATTCTACGACGAAACAAAGAATAAATTGGGCACTATGGATCGTACCGTCACTCGAGATTTTGATATCTTGTCTGCGCTGTTATAGCAGTAGTAAACTGCGCGATAAATGGAAGGTAAAGTGCAGTTCAGAACAAGATATACGTCTTGGAACATGCTCCTGACAGATTGCAGTCCACAAATGAACTCCGTGTTATATAACGTGCTAGAAATGGGACGATATTCTTCCACCTCCGCGTACTCTGCCAACGTACGATGTGCTGGTACTGAGTTTTTCGTGGACGAATTTGCAGAAATCGTTCGGGAAGAACAGTATTCAAGAAAGTGCTGTGATTAATATTTTTCTGCGCCATTCGGATATTGCAATCAAATATTACCCTACTAAAATTATTATTACTCTTCTCAAGCAACCGTGTTAACGAAATTCTATCTATGTTTGAATTTTGGTGAATCAAGAGTGCGTCTGTACGTGAAGGGAATTCGCAGTACAATCAAGCAGTGATTGTGGCGTTTATTTAACAATGCCCAAGGAAAATATCTCCCATAAATAGCTCGCCAACTGATACACGAGCCACACCCTCCCGCAATCAATTAACCGTGGTGCATCGCTCGATCCATTATTTTATATTCTTGTTTGCTCCGTGTCGACGTTTGTTCGCCGTGCACCCAATGTTTCGCGAGCAATTAAGTTGACAAGCACGACGAGCCGCGTGAATCATCGACGAAATTGCGCGACACGACGTCTGAATACCGTCGATGCTGTTCAGTAATTCGTTCTTTCGATATTCGTAATGAACCTTTCTGAAGTGACTGAAAATGATCGAGATCGGATTAAAGCCGTATGCTTTAATCCGATTGCAATAAAATTTATTTTCAAGAGCCCTTTATCAAGAAAATTTTTCTTCAAATGGTTTCCTCGTTTCTTCAATTTTCATCGCGATGAATATATGTCATTAGATGTGAACGTGTCAATTAGACCTTACTTATAAAAGTGGCGATCATTCTCCAATGATTGTTTCACGATAATATACATATACATTTATTGATATTATGTGTACAAATCATTTTGCGTAGCACGTAGTGCCGTGTGTGTTAATAAACTTATAGCTGAAAGAATAGTAAGAACACTAATATTCTCCTGGTTACTCCTACCGTCCCTATATATTATTATGTAGAAATTTATGTACGGTTTATAATTCGTGGTGTTGAAAAAGCACATAATTAATACGTGTAAAAAAGTACTCCGTGGTTATCTCGTTAAGAACTTTTTTCACGCATTTCTTTGGCAACGTAAATTAAACAGGTGCGAGAAATTGTAGCTTGCCGTTATTAAAACACTGTAATGAGCTTGGAACTCTTGGCGATTGGTTTTCAAGAAACTGGGAACAATTTAGATGAGAAAGTGAAACTTTCACTTGGACGTGATCCGTTCCTCATAATCGGACACACCCATCACGAGTACGCTCACCAAATATCAATCACGCCTGCTCGCAAGATACCGAAAAAATCTTTAATAAGAGAAAACTTCTTGGTAAAGATGTCTGCGAGCTAGTAAGGCAGAATCGCTTTAATTATTTGACGTCAATCCACCTTGTTAGTTACTCGAGGGACTCGTGGCAGGTAAAGGAGATTAAATCGCATATAAATAATTGCATTTCGATAAAACATCTTAATATTATATTCCATTGAAATGTAAAGTACTAGGCCTGTCAATGCCATTCAATCGTACTCGCTTAATACAGCCATAGCAGGCACACTCTATTATATCTACTTTGTATAGCAAAATCTGTTAATATCCCTGTAAAATAGTTTAAATTTCGAACGTTTAATTTGACTAACAAGCAAATCCAACTGAAATTAAATCCAGCATGATGTACATTTCAATTAAAAGTACTTAACCAAACAGAGTTTGCAAAATAATAACTCTTTCCCCGAGTTCCAAAGATACCAAGATACAAAAATATTTAAAAAATCACCAAAGATCCATTTGCAATCATATTTCTTTCCTGTAATCAACAACGTTCTCCATGCTTCACATAATCATGTTTAAAAGATTTACTAAATTTACCACACCACTCTGAACGCCTTTCAACCCTCTTAAACCACCAATAAAATCGCGATTCCCTCGTACCAAACCAGTTATCAATCCGTCCAACCACACCGACCCACTGAGGGTGGCTTTCTCTATTTCCCTCCTGACATTCCTCGTCGCAGTACCTCGGTTAAGGTCCGCTTAAAGGCACGCCTAGTTAAGGTAACGCCATTATCGATTCATAGAGATGCAGTTACGTAACCACCGTAGACTTGAGAGGCAGGGGAAGGTGTATACACGAAGGGAGTCGAGCTCCTTACGCAACCGGAAATTCCGCGTGCGATAATCGCGGCGTTCGATTCATAATTCGGTCGAAACCGTGTAATTTCGCGCGATAAATCAACCGACCAGGCGCTGAATGGCCCTCGGATCGGCCGAATGGTCAACGGGGAAAAGAAATAATTACGTCGACGGGAAACGTCGAGCCCTCGATGATCGATACCTCGCAGGGACGAAACGAAATCGTGGAAGTAATTTCTTTTGTCAGCGCTGCCGTGTTTCGTTTGCTCGTTCGTCGTCTGTTTCTTTTAAATTCGCCGGCCCCCTTCGATCGTCGAATGGAAATCCATTTGGTTTCTCGTGTTTGGAAAGGGAAACCGGCGGGGACAGTGTTTGATCGCTTTCATCGCCTGGATCTCGATTAATTCGATCTGTCGATCGAAGCGTTTGAGATGTTTCGTGTGTATCTTAGGGAACAATTGGAAAAACGTTTATTCGCTGAGCTCGGCGATAGAACGAGTGGTTTCGTTGTGTCGAATATTTCTGCCTTTGTTTTGTGGTGGTTGAGACGTTTGCACGTTGCTTCCTTGGCGTTTCGTCTCATGATCGATCAAAAATTTATATGCTTTTGGAGCGTCGCTGTTTTGCGGAAGCTCTGTCTGCTTTAAATGATCTCGTTAAGGTTTCGAGTTGAACTGGCTTTGTAGATCCAGGTGAGGACTGTTGAAGTTGAGTTGGAACTGAGAAAGTAAGAAACATCTCAGACTGATAGTATTATTCGGACTTTAATAAATTACGCATCGATGGGTTTTCATTAAAAGTTCGAACACTGGGTATAGATTGACCTCATAAGCGGCAGGTATTTTTAACTTTAAATGGAGCGACGATCGAAAAGATGCAATTCAATTTTAATTGTAAATCGTCTACGTAGGTGGCTATTTTTATTATCAAGGAATTTAGAAGTAGCTTAAATAATTTGACGGAATTCGCCATCGATGTTAAACCGTCTTGGCTTATTTTTTATGTCAATTCCGTAGCCGCAACTTTTTTGCCACATCCTTTGAATGAATTCTTATTGACTGCTTGAGCGTTTAAAAAAAAAACAGGTCAACATTAAAGGATCGTTGACCAAGGGACTCTAAAGGTGCAGTCATCGTGTCAGCATAAACGCCTCGCTCGTTCGAAATTTACGACGCAGGATTTTATTACCATTTCCGTCCTCTAAATTTACTATCTGTATCTCGAATTTCTTTCCAGCACTGAAGGATTCCCCCTGAAAAAGAAACGAAAAAAGGAAAGAAAGAGAAACACAACCAAGATCAAAACTTTTATACGCGCTAAAGCGTGCAATCCATTATTCCTTTACGATCCATGTTAACCGTTTACCTCGCCATAGATTCATTCGAATAACTCTACATTTTTCACCTTATACACTTTTCCCCGAAGCTCTGACATAAAATCTATCTAAAACGGGCTTGCGAACGGCCAGCGAACGTTGCTGCTCACTTTATCCACGTGGACCGGACATCAGCACGGCGCAAAGTTCTTTTTTATATCGTTGACGAATTCCAAGCCGTTTTATCGGGAATCCGGTAATAAAGTTTCAACGAAACCCGATCACAGGATTCACTCGAAACACCACGTTCGTCGTTCAGTCGTTAAATCGGAAATGAGCTCTTGACGCACGTTGTCCAACGATAGTCCCAAGGTACACACGTACACTTTTCTATTTTCCATCCACCACCTCGACCTACGCTTCGCCGTCCCTTCGAATCGAACAAAGTAATTTCATTTTTAGTACGCATCCACCGTCAGTTGTACGTGACCTGCACATTGATACCGTCACCTTTGAGAAGAGAAACTTTCGGTTTGCTACGCCTGTTCTTTCCAACCGGCAGACTAATTGTCACGCGGAGGCTGGAAATATTGTATCGATAAATGGTCCGCGCGGCGCAGAAGTTCTACGGTTCGGTTATTTGTATTCATGAGCTGAAATTGCTCCGGGATTTTCGTGAAAATTATGTTCTAATTATAGGGCGAGATTTACTTAGAGAACTTGGGCTATCTGTTAGTACGAGTTCGCCAAATCTTTTATTCTTCTTCTTCTTGGAGTTAGTTGAGCCGTAGTATATTGTAATTTTATTGTAGAATCTTCGTCCGCTTGGGGATATTATATTATCATTTTTTTGTCTTCTTTCGTGGCTAACTGCATTTCTTTTCTGTCCCGCGTTAAAGGTGTCTCGCTATTTTTTAAAATATGAGCTCCATCGTGTCATACAGTTTGATAAATATAACACTAAATTAATCTCCCATATTTATTGCTACTCATTCGTTCTACTTTCTCTTAATATGAAATTTCGTTCGCGATTCAGTGGGGGATTAAACCATCATCGAAACAAATTGCCTCGAATGAAAAAGCTTCGAACATGAATTTCACCCCGGGGCGTTTCATTAATTTAATAGATCGCGACGATTATGGAATTTGACACGGGCAGAACAAAAAAAAACTTACAATTTCGTAAATTAGGATTCAAATGAAGCTTTCACCTCCAAGTTTCTCTCGACGCATTGCGGTTACCGTGCATATCGCGTTAGCAGATTCGCAACAATTTGTTAAACTTTAATGCTCTTTACCGGGGTTGGGGGAAGAAAAAACTGTCGGCTAACTCGTCCGGGCTAGGAAATTCACAATTTTAGAATTCGCGTGGGAAAGTTTTCTCGTTGTGGCTTCGTAATCTTGCAGTTATCGATTCAAAAAGGTAAAGTATCGCTCGAAGAAACGTAATCTAAATCCTGATTTTTCGCCGCGAAAACTTTTATTTTAATACTCAACCCGGATGCCTGACGGAGAATGGAATTCGAACTTCGTATTTAATTAACCCCTTACTGTACATTTTCCTATTTCGATTAAGGGTAATCTATTATTTGTATACAATATTGCAGTAATCACACTACACGGATACATACAGCGACAGATTAAATAAAGTTTTAAAAACAAGCCATACGAGAAAACAGAATGTCACAAGTCTTCGACGAGCTCGAAAATTTGCGAGAAAAGGATAATAAAAAAAATCATTTCTTACTCTATGTTCTTCAACTGATTATATTTTCATGAAACGCGAGAAAATACCACCAAATATAATAAACCTGTGTTACTGATATCCACGAATAAATGCTGATTAAAATTTTGTTTAAACACACCCAGCAGAAGCAAGGATATACATAAATTTCGAAATAAAGATCCACCAATATCCTCCATTACATTTCCGACAGAAGAATCTACGTTTTCAATGGCAAAGCGCAAGGTAACAACAAATTCTTTTCCAACATTTCCTCTCAGAGACTTTCCCGTCCGTCAGGGATTTACGGACCACGTCGACGAGTCGCGATTCGCACGATTTCGAATCGGTGTGCGCCACTCGAGTCACACCCACGGAGCCGTGTAATATTGAACTCCTTTCAAATAAGAAAATCATATTTAGATAAGTAGTTCAACGGCGCCGCGTGATCCCATCTTATCCCGTTCCGGACTCACGGGACGTAAAAAGAAAGAACGGCGATCCTCAGCGGGGGTGGTGAAAGAGAGACGTGAGATTTATTCGACGCACGCAAACGCGAGCCACTCTTGTACGTGAAGCATCTGGATGGTATGTACGAAGGTGTCAACGGAGGCAGAGAATTCTAGTTTCTTTTCCCCTTTGGCGGAAACCCGCGAAACACACTTCGAATGACAGCGATGCGTCGTACCTGTGAAACTGATTCGCATGAATAAATTTCCATTCTCGTGCCTCTGCTGCTTGCTATTCACATACATTGTCTCACAAACGGATTGACGTTTCTACTCTTATTTGATTTTTCTTTTCGTTTGTTTTTTTATTGTTGCTTTAATTGGATGCAGTTTGTATACGATGTTTTGTTTTTGGAATTATCGGAGGACTCAGGTTTGGTAGAAACATTATGATATCAGTATTGTAATAATTGGCCAGTTTCCTAATATTTTAATTATTTGTGTACAAATATGTATAGCACTGCATAAATGAACACACTGGTTTTTAAAAGTCTTGGGTCACTTTTAAACACTGAATCAATATAAGTTGGGATTTTTTGATGTATCCTTTTAATCATAGACAAACGTGCCAATAATTTGTTCAGGTATAAGATGTCTGTATAACCGATTTTTATTAATTATTTATTATCTATCTTGTTCGTGCAATTCTGTTTATCTGTACAATGAAGAAAATATATATATTTAAAAACCGAGATATCTTTTATCTACCTCTGTATAAATTTGTATTCTTATAACCGGTGAGTTAAACTATACCATTATAGTATCCAGTAGCATACATAGAATAAGCTGAAATGATAAAAATCATAGTTATATTTGTGATAAAACTCCATTTTAAATAGCTCATGTTGAGCTACTTTTAAATTATTGTTTTTCTGGCTTTAGTGGTATATTAACTAATCGCAATGCACTGCTTTATTACATTCAGCCTAAAATAGAATCTTGCGTGTAAATTTTGTCGTGCTCTAACCACAGTTTATATATCAGTTATAGCAAGATGCACTTGAGATGCAAGCTGTTACTCGACTATTCTGTCTATCGACTCTTAGATCACAGTGAACGCATGGTTCATTGCACCATACGTACCAGCATATCGTGCAGATTTCCGTTTCGATAATTCCTACATAAATTGCATCAGGAACATTGCATTATGCATAACGTATTCCAAGCAGTCACATGTGTCAACATGTGGCTCAAATTGCACAGGATCACGGGTTCAGATGAAACGGTACGATAACCTCGTGCACAGAATTTTACTTAATTACGATATGAACAATCGAAAAATTTATTTATTCCGCTCCTTTGATAAGGGTAATCGAAGGGTAACTAACAACAAACTTGACATAGTGGTGCGTGAATTAAATTCATAATAGAATAATTTTATATTAAATAGATCTTTGTTATTGACCGAAGCATAAATTCTATTTTTCAAACAAATCGTCTGTTGCAAATAGGAGTGCAGGTTTATTGATACTAGAAATACTAAACTATCATTATATCATACCCGGTATTTATTTTAAAAGTGGTCTGAGTACATACGAACTGTTTCTACTTATGCGCATCTCACATTACATACTTATCATTACATCTCACTGCTTCACTTATAATATTTACCCTTCACTAGAACCAACCCTTAATCAGAATTTCTCTCAGCAAAGAAGAACCATGAGGAAAAAAAGTATATTTTCCCAGCAATTTCGTATCACATACTCCAGTAGCATTATTCAAGCAAGCACTTCCCAAACCATAATATCATATCATTTGCTACACCAACAAACTCGATTTTCAAGCGCCCAACGACATCAATTCGTAGAACGTGTTCGAAACCACAATTTTTCAACGTTCCACGACGAAAAATTCACGACATCTCGGAGAGTTCGGGGACGCATTCTTCCTGTTTCCTGCGACTGGAAAAAAAAACCACGCGCCACGGTCTTCATTTTCCGCCACCGTCTGGGCGCGGTCATCGATTCGCCCCTGGCAGACGTCAAAAATTTTCCAACGAGTTTCCACGACACGGAAATGCATGCGCGTGCATTCGACGGGCTTCGTCTGGGCAGAGTTTTTCGTGAAGTTCGAGGAAATATCGCGCATTAAGAAGAACTCTGCGGCGGGAAAGCGGTCCTCGTCGAACGGAATTACGTCGCGAAAAGTTTCACCATGAAACCGTTTCCACTATATTTCCGGACGCATTTTCGGATACTATTTTCGGAAATTTCAACAGATTAAACTGGGATATCTTGCTCCCGTTGATTTAAACGAGTTCCAACGCTCGCCTCCTTTTGTGCGTTCCCATTGTCCCGAATTTTCGTGTCTTTCTTTTCGATGGCAACTGAAAAGCGCCATTCGTCTCCGTTACGGTGAAAGATGGCCGTGGAAACATCATTTCGGTGAACCTCGCGAATGGATACGGACAAAGGGCTTCCACCGCCCTTCCTTTTCTTGCATATTCAGAGGACGTGTCATCGCTCGACCGTTTGACTGATTTGCGAGCATAAATCTCCTTTGAAAACTTTTGAGATCCACTGGAGTAGCTCGGGGATTCGATTTTACCCTCTTCGTCTGCTATATTTTTTATCCCTCCGCCGTCTTATCCGCGTATCCGGTAGTCACTTTACGTCTGACGTCGATCTGGAATTGAAGATGAATAAAAGAAGGCTGGATAAGTAAATAATTCTTCTATGTTTTTATATTGCTCGTGATAGAAAATCGTTTTACCGTTGATCTGGTTTTCGATGAATCTTAACTGCTCTTCGATATGTTTATTTTAATTATAAAACGGTATCCAGTTTCCAGTTAGATCAAGCTCGAGTGTCACTTGTGTAATCGGAATTGCGCGGTCAGGCGGAAACAAGAATCGTTGAGGGAAGAAGCCCTTTTCACGATGAGTATTCCCCGCACACAATTCTCGTTGAGCTCTATGGGCACGAATTAATTAATGGCTCTTCCATTCAACGTATCATTCTCGTCCGCTGCGTTGTACTGATGCGAAGCGATGCGTGGTAAGCCCTATTTGCAACTAAAATCTTGTTACACGTTGATTAAATCGCTGGAATTTTCCAACAGTTGCGCCGTTAAATTGTGTTACAGATTTTCACGTACAATCGATCAAACACGTGGATATTATATTGTAGTATTTTATTTGTTGTCGCAGGGTCGGCCGATCGAATTATGAAAAATTACTAATGGTTCTCAATCCCCTTTGTTTATATTTTTAATGTCTGTGTAATGGTATATTTTCTGTGTGACTTCGTAATTATCTGATATCCTCCAGATAATAAGGAGAGACAATTTTAAGCGCACACTTGATAAACTATAAAATATATACAAACAATCTACAAAGTTTTAAGAATCTCATACATAAAATAATAAAATTATGATAGATATCTTCTCATGATTTTCTTGAACAAGCATCCCAAGAATTTTCGCACACGAAATTTGGATGCAAAGAGAAATAAACTAAGGAGAAGCATATCCAGGATAACATCGTAACTGTCTATTCAGGTCTCTATTTTATGCCACGTTAAATATACAATACATACTTATGTACTCCGAACCATATGTACATTATACATATATGTATGTGCGTTATCTCGTATTTCGTACAATTTGAATTTCGACACTAGCGTCACGCATTCGTTTATCTCGTCGGGCGTGTTGCAGGCGTGCAAATCTCAAATGCAGAAAGAAGGATAGAAAAGGGAAGGCGATGTCTCGTTGAAAGGTTTGGACGTGCCACTTTAACAGGGCCACCCAAGAAATAGGAGTGGTCCGAACAGTAGCTTCTTAACCGAACACGATCCTCTTCATCTGTCAGCTTAACCACCTTTCATGTTTCATCTCCTTATATATATATACACGAGATGCCCATGCTGAATCCGCCTCGTAAATGGTGAACGGGTTAACATTGGCGAATTATACGGCGAAAAAGGAGAAAGTACCATCTCTTCCGCGTGGTTGAATGTTGCTCCGTAAACATTTTAAGAAACACGTCTCTGATACGCTGTTCTGTCTCCGTTTCGAGTGGGAGGTAATTTTCGTGACGTTCGGTTTCTTTAGCTGGATTCTGCGATTACCTTTTGCATATAGACGAGTCAGTATTGCTTTGTTGTCGGATTAGGTCTTGAACATGATGTCGCTTGTGTCAGTGTTTGATTCTGTTGAAATGAATTAGAGAGTGGAGTTGAAAATATATCGTTTATAATTATATGAAATAGAAGAAGAATCGGTATGTATATTGAATTTAAATTTTGGTGCGTCTCATTTTCTCCACCAAGTATAATCGATGATACCAACATTTTTGGAAATGGATCCTGTAAAGTTAACGCGATTAAGCATAGGCAGATTTAAATTTTGTAGTATCTTTTTTCTTGAATTCTTTTGTAATTAAAAAATTGATCAATCTCGATATTCAATATATCTCAATATTATATAAATATTTAGAAAAATTCTGGGCACACCTGTTCAACTTGAATTGCTTCGCAGTGTGGAACATACAAGTTTCAGTCTCGTGGATATTAAGGCGTCGCAATCACCTGAGCTCTCCAGGATTAATCATTTACATTCCACGTACGCGTAATTGGTTCAATCATTGTTCAACAATAACAATCAGGCCACAATCTTAAAGCACAGGCGGACCGACGCCGACCGACGGTAACTCTCGAAGGAAAATTAATTTTCCATAATTAACAGACGCAAAGGCCCAACGTTAAAGGGCGTGGGCGGAGAAAACAACTTCACTTTTCCAGCAGAACGCAATGAGAAACGTAAAAGTATTCCGTTACGCTTTTCGCTTGTATTACTCTTTTTCCCGGTTAATTGGGTCGAAGTCAGCGAAACGACTTCTCCTAATTAGCGAATCAAACAAGCGGTCGGGGGAAAAAAAGTTCACTTCCGTGGCGAATTGGAAACGCTGCGAAACGTTTGTATGCTTCTGCCTGATCCGGTAAACGTGGACGTAGAAAATATAAATTGCTTCTTCTCGCAACGAGCTACGAGTGATACACACTACCGAATCGCAACCAGTTGATGAAATTTTCCGTTTGTGGGTGGAAAATTAGCATGCTTATCCCTGCTGTACGGTGGTTCTTTTAATAAAATTGGACGTTTATTATTGCAACAGCTATTTCTCATACTTTTATCTTTGCTTTTAATATCTTGACGCATTTGTTGAATACGAGGTTAAATTAATTGAGACTGATCGGGCAAACGAGTTTATAATACGCTCCTATTGGATGAAGAATTTATTTATCGAGGACCCGTGCATGATTTCATTACACGAAAATTATTCCACGCTAGAATATCACCTGGACTTCGTGCAACTATCGATGGAAATTGAAACTTCTAGCTGGTCGTTTAATAACGTTAAGATTGAATTCGGAAAATAAGAACTACGTTTGCCACAAATTTCCACGAACAATTTATGTACAAAGTTATAATTGAAGCGGGGAATGGATTGATTCAGGGAAATTTTTGCAATTTGCTTGCTCAAGAAGGGTCCATATCGAAAAGAAGTCCTTTGGCATTTTGTTCACGTTCCACGCGTTTCGCCTTTGGGTGCGACTTCTTTATTGAAACTCTGTGTCGAGTTCCGTCGAGTTTGGAAATTTCTTCGCGCTTTTTATTCTTTTCTACGCGAAATATCTTCTTTCTACCTTCCCCTTATCGTTTTTGCACCGTTCGAAGAGTCATTGTGATGGTATTCAAGATTTCAGTCTTTTTGTGATCCTTTGCTTGGAGTTCTACTCCATTGTTATATTGGCGATTCCATTTATTTCTACTTATTTAGTTATCCGATTGCTTGCTTAGTCATTGAGTTTTAGTCAGTGTGGTATTAAATTGTTGTAATAAATTCGTATGGAATATATTTGAATCATATTCATCCAAAAGTGGACATCAAACAATTGGGCAGCCAATATCTCTTTAACTCTGAAAATTTCCCAATCCCATATATTTACAGAAAACGAAAGCAAAATAAAAAAACGCAAAATTTCACAATTTCAATATTGTATCGATTTTTTCAGGCCTGATTCACTTAAACTTCCATATGATGATTAAAAATCCAATAGCTGTCATTCACGTGTAATTTCAATTACATCTCCCCACCATATAACAACCATTCCTTCCTTCGACTACCATTATAATTACCACAAGATACGACTCCTGTACCCCTACTTTTACCAACAAATCCTAACCCAAAACATCCAATCGTTCATCTCCAACCATGCCCACATAATATCCATATCGATCCATCCAGGCTGTACGAGAAGAAACAAAAGAGTTTTGAAAATCGCGAAAAAGGACACGACCACACTGTTTCCCCGTACAATTACATAAGCTCCCCGTGACAACGACAGAACCAGTCCCAGTCTTGTCGCGATATGATCTCGGTCTGTTTCGTGTCGCGACCGTGCTCCCCCTTGTTAGCCCTTTGATTCCCTTCGGGGTTCTCCGAGACAATTGGCCGTCTCCAGTGAAATTACACGAGAGACCGGCCGCGGTTTCGACCGGCTTCCCGGCTGCAAAAGGTGATGGCACGTGTAGCACGTGTCATGCGAGACGTGCGCTATCAATCACACGCGAGGAACACGTTTCTCGGAAGCTCGACGTGTTCTCTCTCTGGCTGCTCCGCGGCCTGGAATCTTTGACGATGTTCGTGCACGCGATACGAGCGTCGACGGAGATCGCGGGCTGTCGAACGATCCACTGCAGAATGTCTTGATGTCGGTTAAATAGTGACGGACAATATGTTGTCGGCCATCAACCGGAGAATTGAGATGGATTGCAGTTTGGATTTAAGTCATTTAAATCAATTTTCTAATTCTTAGGACTGAATGGAAAATTTCTTTTCCTGGTTTGAGAAGATTTTATTTTGGGCTTTCCCTTGTGTTATCAACGAGCTCCTGTGAATATTATTGATTGTTTGAAAAAAGTATCCCAGAATTCTGACAATTGTTTCATTTCATTGAACTGATTTTATTTTCTTTCGTCACTTTACCTGTATCAATGGTAGTCGCCGGAAATACACTTAACAGAACTTCGGTTAACGTTATCATAGCGATTCCTCGATTGTAACAGCTTCATCCGGTTTACTCATTTGCAACGAGCGTTTCTAGCGAAACACGGAGTGGATGGAAATTCTTTCGTAATTTGCTACTTGGAACTGCTACAAGCTACGACGAGGATTAAATCGAGCCGCTCTGTATCTCGAAGGATCCCGACAGGATTACCGTGGAGTCGCTTTTTTCGTCCAAACGCTTGTTGCTCGTCGTATCTTTCTCGAACAAGTAGTTCGTGCGAACGAACTCTAAATTAATGGACACAAATCGATGATTAACAAACATGCGAATTGAATATTTCGTCGAGGTACTAAACAAGTTACAGTTACACATGTTCCAATAATAATTATACAATCAGTAACAATTAGTGTTCAGTACAATTAAATTTAATTTGCTTCGTCATACTTATTCGAATCGTATCGGCAATCCCTTAAACGCTTTCCATTTTCTAACTCGTGAACAACGTCGAATTTCAAAGTTTGAACGGCTTCCCCGAGGCGAAGATCCGTAACTGGGTAAATCGTTGTTGCTCGAAGGAAATCGTTGGCCGTTAAATGCTTCGCGAGTACTTCACCGCGTCGCGTCCCCATAAAAATCATATCCGCGCAGAATTTCACCGCGCGATTCAATGCGCCAGGAATATTTCACGATTCAATTTGCAGACATTAAAATGTCGGAGAATTAAGTGGTTGAATTGGCCTGGACGGAAGAGCCCGAGGATGGCGATGCTTTATTGAAGTCATTCCTCATCTTTATTGAAGTTCTTCTACAGAACTCCGGTTAATATTTTAATGCGAGAGAAAATCGCATGGCTTTATTGCACGATCGCTACCGTGTTAAATCCCCGTGATGTAGTACTTTCTATTTCTTCGAACGAAGGCGCTCTTTTGTGCGTTGATTTATGTGGCACGGTTTGATCGACATATCTGGATGAAGAAGTGCATGGCTGCTAAAATACCACCTGATAGAAATTGGTTCAAGGTGGGAATAGACTGCTGCGCCTCGTAATTTTAATTGAATGTGCAAATATAATTTGGGATTCGTCCAGGTACTTATATCGAGATTGTTTAAGATATTTACCTAAATGTGTAAATTTTAAGTTACTGTATTGTAAATCTAAATTTGAATAATAATTTTGGTACATCCTTTTCACGCATCATTCCTGTTTAATAACTTTTACTTTATTTTCGTACAGCTTTATATCTCGGCACAATAATAGTAATTATTCTTACTGTATTTTTAAAAGTTGGGCTATGTGCATATATAAATAATTTCATCAATTAAGAATGACAACTGTTGCGTTGCTTAATTCGTATACGATAAAACAAATTACACTCCCTTGTAGCACAGAGACATTAATAAACGGACGTGTAGTTACAGTAACAACGTGGCCCAAGTCACGGTAACAATTAGCCCCGCTTGGTACATGTGGCAATTTATGAGAATATTTTGTTTATATATTGAAATAGTCTAATAAACACTATTACAACATATTCTGAAATGTCGTTTGCTCCATTATGAATGAAACAGTTAATTATGTCGACATTAAATAATTGATATAGACCAAAAAATAATGATGAGCAACTTACTTACCCGATACGTGACTAGGTCTTTGTTTAAAACCATATAATTTATAAAAACAAAACCATATAGTTGGCAGCTTGGTGTATTTGACTCACGCGGCCAAAACAATTTAAAGAATAACGCTGTCTCCTTTCATTTTAAAAATATAACCCCACGAACTTTTAGCCCCGGTCTCCCCTACATAATGTATATCTACATAACAAAAAATACATATCACGTCACAAACGTTTCATTCGAAGCGACCAATGAACAATAAAACTGGCACGAGTTTCCAGGACGAGTTGTTCCCACTTTTCTATTATTCCGTGAAAAGTTAACAATCTAAAAGCTTCATGGCTCGAAAATGGCTGACGATCAGGAAGGTCTTCGCGTTGTAACGGCCAGGTACCGTCGATCAAACGAACGTAAAAGTCGAACTACTTCCGCAACCGTGGAGAAATAAAATCGGTCAACTCGATTCGCAGGTGCCTGGACTGTGTGTGCCCTTTGTCCCATTCCAGAGGTTCACGGCGAGTCACATTTTATGCGCTGGCTTCTCCCACCTTTACGACACCGTTCGATGACTGCTTCCGCTGCCGGTATTTTTCAGTATTCCGGTTCGGCGTAAAACACGAACTCTTCCGTAAGGAATCTGTATCCGCTCTTCTGTGTCCGGATGTTCCGCGTCACGTGATTGCATGCATAACTAATTTTCTTCTGAATACTTGTAGAACCCCGTATCCGTCTATTCTCGCCTCTCCTCGGGGCGATATGAATGTATCGCGTGCCGTGAACGAAGCTCTTCGCCAATTTTGTGGCTTCCGTTGGGATGGAGAAATTTTTCGTGCGCTTCTTCTGAGCGGGTTTCCCTTTATTCGATTTGTTTTCACTGTGCGGCTGAAGGATGGATTTTCCTGTATTTAGTTCTGCATTAAGGTGTATTGCATTTTAGAATTTCTATTTAGAATTTGATAGCGATGGAAGGTGTAGTTATGTATGGGGATGAAATCGGTTGTATTTAATTCATTCCTGTTGCAATAAATGGTTAGAATGTATGATAGTAGTATGGGAATGGGCAACACAATAATAATAATATCTTCTTTCTGCAATGATTACTTGGAAGAAAAGGAATGAATCAGTGTGTCTTCAAGCCATTGTCCAGTACTTGCAGTTTCTCCACTCTTCGCGGTGCTGATTAATCGGCGTTAAATGTTTCTGTAAAATGTGTTCATTTCCAAAAATCACAGGTATCGTAACCGAAATTTCGTCATTGGAAAAAACATTGCCACCGTTGAAACGTATTCAACGCAAGAGGAACGTATTACAAAATTGCAGTATTCCACGATTCCATACAAACAAAAAATACGCTTTCTACCATATCACTGCGAATTCTTGGGAATAAGATCCCCAGGCAAAATAGGAAAACTTACAGAATCGTAAAAGAAAGAAAATTTCGGAAGAAAAGAAAACCACAGCGGACAGTGTGTGCATGTGATTGTATTGTAGCTTGATGAACACTGCTTACCTGAGCACAGCTATTCGCCAGCGACTTTTTATAGACGCGAAACTACTTTTCGTCCCGTAATCAGACAATTTCCCCTTTGTCCCAAGCTGCGTCTGTTGCCTTGTGCTATTGGCACTCTTATTTCTACCTTCCCACGACGATCCTCGTAAGTACCGTGCTACCTCAATTACCTCAACACCCATTATACGGCTAGATTGATCAACCGGACGCTTTATTTTCCACACGGGTTTTCCTGCAGTGAAGCTCGATCAATCCCGATTCGTTCGCGCGAAATACCATTGTTTTCCATCGTGTTCTTCCATTTATCTTCGACACGATTGACATGCGGGATATAACGTATCGATGACGATCGATTTATCGATATTATAGCTAGAATACTGACGGCGTGGATAGATGGAAAGTATGTTGTTATGGTGCTAACAGCAATTGCGATTTTGGTACATTATACCTATTTGCGATAGAAAAGACGAAGAGTGAGATTTATGAAGACAGAATGAAATGTTTATTTCTTGACAGAGAGTATTAGTAAGTAGTGGAACATTTGAAATAATTCTCCGGCCATGCTAGCGAAGTTCTACGAATTACTGACAAACTTCGATGCATATAATTGTATCAGTAAAAATATTATGTATTACCTTTCATACGAAATCCAGAAATTCTTAAATTAAATAATAAACATCCAAACATTGAAGATCCCCTCTCACCCCTTCATCGAAACTGAGAGTCCACTGCATATTCCAAAAACAATTTCTAAACCTAACATCTTCGTCCCTCCGTTTCATTGCAACGCTCCACTGTCTGCGTATCGCGGACATGCTCAGCCAGATACACAGTTCTCAAAACTCCAGACTGAAAATTGACTTACAACGGCAAACTGGGCAAACTTCCTCGAAAGAAAGCTGGGGCGCAAAAAATACCGTGAAATATTCGTATCTGGGTAGAAGCAAACTGTAGACGATAACGTTTCGCTAGGTTGGTCGTCGGATGGCAAAGAGAATCTAGGAAGACCAAAGATATTGACTTCCGAACGGAGAAAGAACAAAGAAGACCAGGAGTACACGACGAAGGCGGGTCACGTGGCACCTTACAGACGACATAATTCTTGATAACCGACTTTGTACGTCGTCGACAGGGAAGCTTTCCCGTATTAAAGGGAAATAATGACGTTCTACAGAGTGATTGTGACAGTTATTTTCATAACGTGCTCCGGGCTTTCCTTCGTTATGGTAGAAGTACTGCAGAGCCGCGGAGAAATACGATACTGCACATTCACTTCGGCAATCCGATCACAAAGATTCGTTTCCAAACAGACCTCGTTATTCGTTTCTCGTTCTTGTAAAAGTAGTATCAATGCATTGTATTGACAATAATGTAATATATTGCGTGGATGGAAAATAAGTTGTCAATTAAAATTGCGTATATTTACCGTGCAACTGTGGTAATTATCTTTGCCTGAAATTCTTGAATCGAGGTCGCAAGTGTGATCGAAATTTTTAAATTAATACACTGTAATACCTATTGATATCACAATGTCAGTCTTATTACTATTTCAGAAACTAATACGGTGAAAGTAGTTGAATTGTCTATTTTTGTCTACTTTTTTCAACGAATTGCTACGCATATTTTTAGATATAGCTGTATGTATTTCTGTTTATCACTAACGCAGCTAAATAGTATATTACTTAAATAAGGAATTGTAGTAAACGTTCACATAAATATCGTTTCACACCTCCAACTCGCGGAGTGTCGGCTTAATTCACTTTATCGCGCTAACTAATAACGCTTTTAATCGAATATTTCTCCAGATAGCACGCAAGTGAAATGGTGCAATTTAGTCCTAATAAAGTCGCATTTATTATCAATAAATGCACGGCTTAATGTATGCCATTAAATTTCACTCGCGCTAACGGACGGCGATCTCTTATAAACGGACAAATAAACGGCAAACGAGCCGACGATAATTTATATTCCGTCGATTCGGCTTTTCGTTCGATCTAATTAAACAGCAAACGAGAAAACGGCGGATTTTTATGAGAATCGTGGCGCTTCTCTCGGCCGGTTCGCAACGGCTCCAGTGCGGAGTAATTTAGGTTTAACGAAGAGAGGTCGAATGTACTTCCGATGAGATAGCCAGACCTTATTTCGCTGGTTGTTAATTTTACTTCGGCTAATTCGTTTAAGGAAACCCGCCTTTTAAGCCGGTGCGCACTTGTCTGGTGTAAAGTCGTGATACTACTGAAATTGAAGTCATTAATCAGCCTGTGATAGAAATCGTCCAACGAACTTATATTTTCACAGTGTTCACCTGGAGGTAGAAACCTGATTTTAGGCTTGAGGTTATTGTTGCTTGCCTAAGAATTTGGCAATGTCACAACTTTTCACTCAGATCGTCGGGCAAATGAATTCTGTGTCGAGAATCAAATTTCTCACTTTGATAACTCTCTGCATAGACAAAATTTAATATAAGAAAATTTCTACATTTTTTTGGAGGAAGTTCTACACCGTGGAATTATCAAGTGGAGATCTGAATTTTAATTTTAATTCAATGCTCTACTTCTTATTCATTGCATGCAAGCGATGTAACATTCTTATTTATTTTATTCAAATGCGCAACATCCCCTTAGGATAATTTCGTAACTATGCAAATCGTAGATACAAGTAGATTCTGTAACAAATACTGCTTCTACGTACGTACAACACTAGCGCAGGAAGAAGCAAATTAAAGAAAAATACGAAATTGTTTTCCCCACAACCTTGCCATTTAAACAACAGAATCCGAACGATTCCGTGCAATCGAACAGGCTCTAGGATATTAGACGAAATTTCGATAGGGTTCGAGAGCCTTCACTCTGTCGAGTTATTTGTTCGTGCAACTGTAATGGTCCACAGGGATAGACGAACCGGGAATATAATGAGTTTACGTACACCGCTGAAAATAATGGTCACGCCAGGTACGTGTACGGGCTCGTTAAATTAAAACTTTCGCGGGCCGTTCATTCGTCGGTGCCATGCATGAATGTGGACAAAGGATTTCGTACTACACACCGGCGAACTTATATTTTTTACCCCTTTCTCTCGTTTGTTTCGCAGAATTCGCCCATTTCTTCGATAGCTCTGCTACGAAGGAAGGAAATTGCTGACGCAGGAATTTCACGTTTCATAAGATATTCGAGCGACCGTTGATCGTTGAAAGAGTCCCACTATTCGAGAAATGTCGAAAGAGAGCTCGTCGTTGATTGTGTTCCAAAGAATGCGCATATTTGACGGGGTCGTTAAATCTGATTAACACGACGCGATGAAACAAAAAAATATACGCGTGCAGCTTCGTGAATATGTATAGAGGATACGAGTTTAGTCAACGGGGAACGAATACGAGACCAGTTGTAGGCAAAGGTGGAAGTTTCGTTTATGAAATATTTGCCATTGATATTCGCAATTGAAGAAACATTTGCGCAGAACAATGGTCAAACATCAGTAATTCGTAGAACAATGAAGATAAACTCTGTAGTGAACTTAACTTTCAAAATAATAAGAAGCGATTTATTTTAAACAATAAGGAGTTACAGTCTTTTTTACAGCATTCGTTGAATGAGTTACTAAGAAGAATAACATTTCACTCTCTTTCTTGAAACTTGGGATAAAATTAATAGGAAGTTCTTCGCGTGTTCTAAATAGAAGGCAATAATTTATTTATTAGTTCATACTTTATGAACTTTTTATTTACTTTTTTTTAAGTTCCTTAGTTTTACGATACATATTCGTCTAAAACGAAACACCACGGTTATACATGTATCGAGGAAGACATTTTTTTATGCTTTCTCGTTGTTTTAATATTGGAAAGAAGTATAAACGATAGATCGAATTCGTTTATAGAGTTAAGTTTATATTTGTATTTTCGCAGTTCCGTGGAGCTCGAATGAGTTTTCGACCACAGTGAAAGCGGAGGAAACGTCACGGACCGTTTCATTTTATTTGACAGTAATTGGCCACCGTTGAATTTTGTGTATGAACAATTTGGGACGGGAATTCGATTAACGCGTTCCCTTTTAAACGAATAGGCATCTGCCTTTGGAACGATGAACGGGGAATATTTGTGAACGTAGCACACGGTTATCGCCGATGATATCGTAGGAGCAATATTTTGGCAAATGATGAACGGTAAAGAGAAATGAAAATAAACGAGATGATTGCTTATAAAATGTTGCGCCAGTTGATCGAATGCCTCGAGGCTATTTTCAGTATTTGGTCATAGTGAATTTGAAACAATTTTGGTTTGATGATTTATAAGTGAGAAGTTTTTCAGTTTGTGAAACCCGTGTTCTGCGATAGAAATATATATTTTCTACACTTGTGGATAGAAATTCTTAAAGAGTATTACAATAATTGTTTTAAATGACTGGAGTTTCTTTTTATGTTTCAAGCATGTCATTTATTCTGCATTGGCGATTAAAAATATGTAGTCTGCAAGCATAAATATTGTGAAATACAAACGTCGGCTTATCCATGTTAATAATTATAAAAAATACTACCATCAGTTAATTACAATTAATTAGAATTATTTGTTACCATTCCATAATAAAAATAGCAGGAACAGATTACGTTGAAACTCTAGCAATATTACAAAAAAATTACAAACATATCCACGAAAGAAACTGCAGTACAAATTAATCTTGCACTTAAAACGACGGGATTGAACAAAAATAAAAATCGGTTGCCACCACTTGAAAGAAAATAAATTAGCACTGAGACGTACAATATGGGGGCATAAATCATTCCCTTTATTTCCTACGTTTTCCACGTGCAAAGAAAAACGCAAAGAGAATTGAATAAAAGCCATTAATTAAGCAAATGCACGAGCAAAGTACATAAATTCCAGCAACAAGACAAGCAACCGAAATGCGCCAAATGGGGAACGATTCCGTGTCGGATAATGCGAAGAACCCAACTTCCGGGGAAAAAATGTTGCTGGACGTAGACGTTCGTGTGATTCAAGTTTACGGCGATTTCGTAAACGTAACGACGCGCCGCCTTTGCATGGCTAAACGTTTTAATGGTTAAAAGCTTTTCGTTGAAACGCGTATTCAATCGAACCGGTGACAATTCACCTGCAACGATTTGAATACGAAACGCGTCGAGGTATCCGCCTCGATTCAACGGCGTTTCATCTATTTCGTTGCGCTGGCTGCTGGCGATGCTTTTATCTCGAAGCGATTTGCCATCCTTGCACTCTTTTCCCACCACCTTTCGCTGTCAAATTTCCGCTTGCCTTTCGCCGTAAGTAATGTCGCGAACGAGCATCCAAGTCCGTGAATATTCGAGGGTGGGCGTTGAAGCTTTCACGAGATGTATACAGGTGTTGAGGGGTTAGAAAGAAACGGCGCGGCGGTGTAAATCGTCGAGGACTTCCCAGTTGGATATTTGGCATTTCGAGTTTAGTTGAAATTAAACAGTGAGAACGTTCTTTACGGTTGAGTATTAGACCCAGAATGTTAATTAATCGATTTGGTGATTTGTGTGAAGAGTTTAATGATTTTGTTAATTTAACACTATTTCTACCAGTTTCAAAATAGGTATCAAAAGACAATTTTCCAATTTTATATTTAAATTAGACTCTAAGTATAATTATTTATCCACAACTAATTTGATGACTTTTAGTACAGTAGCTGTTCAATTATTTCCTCCAGCTCATCCTGGATCTAGAAATATGCTTATCGTATACATATTTCTACCACGAGGTATCCTTTGACATCTTAAGGATTTCATAACGACTTCTAATTTTAAACCATTTTACATATAAATATCAACACCGTTTTACTGCATCATGTGAATTATAATCAGTTTAGAGAATCCCGACTTCTGTTGTAACGGGAAATGCAGGTGTTGCTGCATAACTTTGATATTCGCTTGTTTTCCGCCATGTTGCATTTTACTGAAGTAAACGTAGCAGTGACTAATTCTACAATTTACAACCTATTTAAATAATCTCTAATAAATAAGCATCAATGTATCAATAAATATATTGCTTAAACTATCTATATTTAACTGATAATTTGAAATCCCGACAGTTTTGTCAATTATTTGCATACAAACGCAAACATATTTTATTAAATAATCGAGCGGTTATTCTTCTCTGAATAATTTGCTGTAGTATAACTACGTACTTTTCTTCGATGAATCCATTGTTCTAATACACCTAATTGCAACCGCAATTCTGTAATACCGCCGACATTCTACTCTCATTCCTTCTGCACGCCACCAATATCCCTACACAATTTCCTATAAATCAGCTCTGTTCTCCGGAGTAAAAAGTATATTAAACGACTCGTCGTGAATTTCTTCACGGGCCATAACATTCGCTCAAGAATTATGGCAAGCAAAGGAGGTACTCTTACAGTATTCCATTGCCCATCCATACATCTTAAACGTTAATTCCTCGCGTGGTATGTAAAGGGAAGAATTGCACAAGCACCTTATTAAAATTTCCTCCGCGCTTCATGGCGGCAATTTGAATTTTTATAAACGCCGAATAGACCCATTTGTATTACAAGAACGAAAGTGTTATTATACACGATGGAACTTACAGCTAACGAAAATATTGAATCTCGTCAAAGTTGTATTCTACCAAATTGAATTGAGTAAAAAACCAAGAACTTTCAACCCAATACCTCGCCCGATAATTAAATCCAAAATATAAGGAATGTCGTTGAACAATTTTATTTCACCACTGTTTTCATTTCCAGTTTATTTACCGACACTCGTTATCTTCGTGTTACCTTTCCTCCTTTCATCGACTCGGCTACCTTGCGTGGATCTATTCCAACCACCCCGAACAATCCTCCCACACCTAATTTTCCCCATTGTCCTTTAATCAATGCGACCACCACGGAGGTAACCAATCGCCTTATCGTGCGTAAGAAGCTTTCAGCAGCCGTCCCTTCCGGCGCGCAAATGAGCTTGCATTCGGGGGGAACCGCCTCTTAGAAACGGTCGAAAGGTGTTTCCAGGCTATTAAGCAGAGCCATAAAACGAACATCCCCGTGCGGGTCGCCTTCTCCCTTTCTGTTCTTCCTCGTAAGAAAAGGGGATGAAAGGGTAGGGAAAAGGCTATCGTATCCTCGTGGACCACGGTTTCGTGTAATACGCGAGAAAAGGGAAACGTGGATATATTGCCTGTCGAATAGACGTTGAACGAGTGACAGGCATAAGTTGAATTTATATTTCCTTTCCCTGCGTCGCAATATTCGTGGCAGAAGTCCTCTCGAGTAATATTCGTACGCATGGGTGCGGCTTTGGGGGAGAGGGAGAGGGATATAATGATTGTGCGGAGAGGTTATTTATAGTGATTGGAAATCGAAGTGTATTTTATGCATAGAAATGCGCGCCGAAGAAATCCAGTCAACGTTATTGCTGTTTATGATTGAAAGAATTTGCACGTATTGCATGATGCCTGTCGAGAGGAATTCTGGGAAAATGTTGTTTCCATTTTATGACGCGAATGTGTACCTATAATAATAGTAAGCGGAATATTCTTTCCTGCGATATGTAAGGATGAGACCCAGAGAGTTCAAGGCGACGGTAATCCTCGAGAACGTGATATTCGTGGTGGACGAGATGGACACACATCAATTCTCTTCTAACTTAACGTAGAAATAATCTCAGGTTTTCTACCCGTGGCTTCTGAATATTTAATAATAAATTTCTTGCCAACTTTAGTGCAAATATTTGTTACTTTTCAATACAATATTAATTCAGTCGAAGAAACTGATTTGCCAAACTAATTCTCGGTGTGCAGACTTTGCATTCTTAAACATTCATACATTTTATAAGTACAAGGTGAATAGAGTAAACGGAGGATACCGTATCAAAGTGCAACGCAAACTCCTCGACCATGCAACTTCCGCTAAATACAAACGCTCGGGTAAACCAATAATCCAAATACCATCTCAAGCCAAAGCAAATGTCATCCCCGTGCCACCCCTAATCCTCCAACCTAGCCATCGTTCACCAGTCCTCCAAATTCTCTCGCCGAGCTCACCGAAGATCCAAAAATATCCCTCCAGCTCTCCGCTAAATAATTAAACCCCCTTTCCCAAATCTCAACAGAAACTCTCGAGGAAGTCTCTGCCGCGATATTCCTGGAGAACTGTCGACGATCCAGACGTACACATTCGCAGGCCATTGACGACGGGGAAACGTCTAAAGTGTCACCGTTCGAATCTGGGTTAACGATCGGCCATAGTTCGCCCCGTCGCTGGCACGAAAGTCGAGAGAAATGTGACAGGGAAAATGAGGTGGACGGAGACAGATAGAATTCGATAAAAGAATGAAAGGAGGCAGAGGAGCGGATTCGCCAGTAGGGCCGGGGGATGGGGGTTGGAAAGGCCAGCAGTGAAAGGGGTGGCGGAGGCGGGTAGGTTCGACTGTAAGATTGTACGTTTTCCGTTCGAAAGCCCATCGATCGGTCCTCCTTGTGCTTCCGCCGGGTAAAGGCATCGTTACTCGGACAAAGGATCAAAGCTCCCGCGAAAACGAATTCTGTAACTCTTCCGTGAAGCTCTTACGGGCCCCGGACGCCAAATGGCATCAGCCGTTTATGAAATGGAATAGGTCGGGCTCGATGAAATTACCGGGGAGAGATTTTTACGATTCCGTCCAAACACCGTGCTCCAACCCCCCGGTGCTCGTCTTACGATTCGAGGACGCTTAACGCCCTTTCTACGGCTGCAACTGTCTGCTTTCTGGATGACAAACGCGTGAGATTGTTTTTTGCCGGTGTAGAATCGTTCTCGTGTCTTTTCGTTTTGTATGTCACGTTGTCGCCGGTACGAATTGCAAGCAAGATCGTGGCGGGAAGGTTTTGCTTATGTAACGAACGTGAGTGAGGTGTATATCCGTTTGTATAGATTATAGATAATGGAGCAATATTTCGGAATTATTAAGGTTTATATGATTTTAATTTTCGCTAATTCTTATGTGAAATGAAAGCTATTGCGATTAATGTATGTTAGCCAATAACGTGTGGGATTATTTCTCCCCTATTTTTTGGTAAATTATTACAGTTCTTCCTGAATTATTATAGCTGTAATAGTGCATAAACACGTGAATATATGTATAACACAATAATCGGGAAAAAGAAATCGAAATAGTAAATATTTTATTCAACTTATTTCTTTGTATTAACTAAATAAAAACTTTTATGCTTTATTTCCTTTTTCGCGGTATTTGCAAAATTATGAAATTCGCTTATCTGTACTTGCGATCTAAAAATAATTTAACATAATTCGCAACTATCGTCACACTAATTTCTATTTCTCATTTCTCAACAATCCGACACAAATTGCAGGTACTATCTGTAAGATGACTTTAATTGCATTTGACAAATTGGCCGATGAAAAGAACAAAAAGTGGTTAAGTGCGTGCGAGTTACTTTTACTCGAACTTTTTCTCCACGCTGGTTTCTCCATCCCATGGTATTTATTCGAATCCCCGACGAGTTTGTTTCACTTGGCATCGACACGGAGGGCGCACTCGCGTTCCATGAAGTTGTAAAAGTTCATGGTTTGTTCAAAGAGTACACGTTACTGGTTAAGTATTAGACGATAGCGTTAGTGGTGCTTCTAGAACTTACAAAACGAATCCTCCTTGTTCCCGAAGCAATACTTACGTCTCTGCTGTGCAGTTAAATATTTTACCTTCGAGTAAATGCTTCTCGAAAGTTACTCTCAGCGTCATTCGATTTCTATCGTCGAGTTCTTCAGCGCCGGCCATCGGAGTGCAGTCGGATCAAGTGTTCTCTGTTTTCTGTGCGCGGGTGAAATTTTAGCGGGGTCAGTGTATCATACTTAATGATATTTTCCTGTTAAACTTGTGCTTCGAAACTTCCTTTGACGTCTTAATGCACTGCCTCTCATTATTATCAGTGCACCATTATTATCATTATTATCAGTGCACTAAAACGTGTTTAGTGAACGGCGATGGGCGAAAAACCATTAAAACCCACTGCAGATGAGATATTTATAAATTTATACTCTCAAAGGAGTTTTCTAATAAATCTATAGTATTCTTATTTTATATAAATATTATACCATTTAAATATTTCATAATATATATAAAAATGAGTTACAGTAAAATCAATTTCTAACCGATTATTTTCAATACCAATTTGAAATAGACTTTAACAGTAACTTCATTTAAATCATTTGAATTGAAATTACTTTCTTCCCGTATACAAATTGCCCGCCAAACAACTCGCTCCAATCTATCCCTTATCAAATTTTCATCGTTCAATAATTGCCGAAGCTTCAAATAAATCATCAATCTTCCAAGCTGTACGTCGTTGAATAACAACCAATTTTTCCCCGCTCCAATCATCCGCACAATAGCCGAGGAATTTATCGATGCACATCACCGATAGTCAACATATTAAACATTCGCCGCGCTTCACGGTCGATCTCGATCCTCGGATATTCACAGAATTCTAGTTCCACCGGATCAAGTTGAGTCTGTGACAAACACGCGTACGAAAACGACCCGGCCGCGTCTCGTGGCGAATTCTCAACGGTGCCTTCGTCGGATTCATTCGCCAATTCGTTAGGAACACGTCGCACAGTGAAATTACCCGAAACGAATGCCCGTATTCCTCTCCACGCGATAGGTGTGCGTCGAAGTATCGACACAGGGGTATCGAAACACGTTGGTCGATCTCTCCGTAGGTAATGCTCCCTATTACTTACCGCAACGAGTCGTTTTATGACTGGTGCCGACGCGGCTGAATTTAATGGCCAACCGGTCATGAACCGCCACGTGCCCGCGACTTTCGCAACGGAATTGATGAAATACTTAACGATGGTAATTGTTTCCTGGTGCCTGTCACCGTACGGAGTATCTCCGTTAGCTTTAACGACGCGAGGCGTCGCGTCGCGACGGTTGGAAGAGTAGATCGTTTTAAGGGCGTGATTCCTTTTGGTGCGAGCTGTTTGACGATGTTGTAAAATTATCATCCGTGTCCTTTTTAATGGCACGAAGATGTTGAGGTGATTGTGTAACGCGGGGATGTATTATAGTCACGAGGAGTGTTTGTTCCAAGGTTCGCATATTTCAGCGGGGCAAGATGATTACGTTGTATGTTTGAATATGAATCTCGGTGTCATAGCTGTGTGGCCATTCGGTTTTGCTGGTGTCTTCGGAGGGATCCATCGGTTAGTCTGATGTATGTATACGAAGGTGGTCTTGGTTCAAGCTGGTAATTTTAGGTAAACCATTTATTAATCAATATGGATTAAATTATTTTTAAAGATTGGAGATCGGTCTGGTTAATTATAAACTTAGTTATACTACTATTACTTTTGAGCTACCCCTGTTTTAAAAGGTAATTTATTTCTTTTAGAAGTTGCGGGGCTAAAGTATCGATAAAATATTTCTGTCGTACAAGCATTTTTAACTTTTAAGTCTTTTTTCAATACCTTACTTATATTCCTTGCAAAATATTTTTTTACTACTGGTAGGAATTTATTTGAATAATTGCGTAGATACTCTTGCACGTAGTATGCCAGGCTGCATCAGGTGCATTAATTCATATGAAATCGTAACAAACGTGGCCTATAATAGTATAATAGCGTTACGGAAACTACAATTTCAAATCTCGCGTGTATATTCAATACAGGAATCATGCTAGCCGTTATAATACTCGAAATAATACACTGTTGATTAGCATCGTTATGTTAAACGCGACCGATATCAATCGCTATTAAGCTCTGCTGAATTGATGACGATCTGAAAAGGTTGGAAACTCGATGGGGTAATTCGCCTGATCGAAATCATTTATTGTTCGTCCCTACCGAATTGAATTGCCACATTGAAATTTGTGTTATGGGATTCGTCGTTTGTCGGTTGACTGCTTGAATCGATTAAATTATGCGAATTCTATAGATATCCCTTCTTTCCGAATTCGATATCGGGAATTGCTAATATCTGGAAAATCCAATCAATTCATTCTGGACAACCAAAAATATTGACTACTTACTTCAGCATTCAAATACACAATACACATCGAAACTTCCAAACGTTACAATTTTTATTTTAACCTCAAAGAATCATCACTGCTGAAACTAAAATATGCATTCGTTCGCAATACATTCGTTATGTCAAATAAAACGAAATTCAACCGCAATGCTCCATTCCCAAAACACTGAAATTCCCTCTCCAAACTGCGATACAATTACCACTTGCAACCATGTTACAGAAGACCTCCGTCTCGCACCGATTTTCGCTCGAATCACTCCGAATACAGTTGTGTAATAAAGTGCGCGGCTAGTTACTCGAAATCCCGTCCGTTGTCGGTAATAATTATTAGGATCGTCGATGTTACGTGGATCGATGGGGGGGCAGAGTGGCGAGGGGCGAAGAAGAGCGTGCAACTTGGAAATTGCACCCTCGAGACGGGCACAGAAGTTCAGACGAGAGGAACTCGATTCAACATTGATTATTCGAAAGTTGCGAGTTCGCAACGGTTGAAACGCGTCGATTTATATTCGCCGGAATCTGGAAACGGTGCGGCGGGTATGTTGGGAAAACAGTGGAACGAAATTGACATTGTAATTACATGTACTACGATGGGGTTGCTAAATTAATTTACCAGCCAGCACATACGTGCAACGAACACTTGTCGGATGGCAAGAGGCCTCCAATGATTTCGCACACAAAGACTCCCAGCGACCTCGTTTTCGTTGACAATGATTTGTCTCTTATCATTCTGGTCTACCTCACGCTCCACTCGATCGCAATTGTTGCGTGCAACTATTTGGCAACATGTCCAGTGCACATTGTGCACGCCTGAATTTGAATATCTTTTATCATTTGAGCAGAAAGGATTTCTACTGAGCTCCTTCTAATTGGAAATGTTATTGCATATATGTTATGTATTATAAATTCTGTATTTCCTCTAATTATGCTACGACAATTGAAGCAGCGTTTCGTATTATTTCATGTAAGGTATAATTCAATATTATAATAGTATAATACAAGACAAAGTAATATTGCATCTGTTACGTTACTTTTTTTTGTTAAAATAATTCTGCACGCTGCTCCTGGAATATGGTTCTAAATTTTGGTTTCGTATTTCATTCCCAAATACGATGTTATATAGAAGGTTTAGGTATGGAACGATATAGAGGGATTGAAAGTTTCTTCTTACACGAAATATGCGATACGACTTCTATGTGAATCTTTTGCTAGGATTTTATTCAAATATGTAACACATCTACTGTCCATTTTCGCTGCACTCATTATTATTATACTACATACAATACGCACATAATTTATTCAGCTTTCCTTCCCTTGATTCATCGCCCTATACAGTTAACTCATCGCGCCACAAATACGGTACACCAGTAACAATAATAATTATTTCGATTCAGTGTGAAACGACTTTTAATCGACGCGCGCATTTTACGGTCTCGTTTTCGCCGTTGCTGCGGTTCGATTATGTCCTCGAATACGCACACGAACGAATTTATTTCGCGTTCCAAGGAAAATCTTCTTCCCTTGAACTTTTTCCATTAGCCACCCCTACTACTCGTTTCCCTATTTCGTGTGCTTCTCGTTCTTCGTTCTTTTCGTGAACGGGAGAAGTTGCGCCCAGCGTGTCCCTTGGCACACAGAAAAAAGGAGTGTCTTGCCACGAGAAAATACAATACACTGCTGTCCGTTGCCGTCCCAAAAGAAATTAATACCGCGATGTTACTTAAGGGAAGAATTGGGGCGCTAAAGAGCTTACGTCGCTTCGTTTGGCTTCGAGGGTACGTTTCGTATCTGCGCCGTTCATTTTCTGTCTCTTCTGTTATGCCGCGCTACAAACCTCTGTGCAAGTTGCGCAACGGTGGCGAATTTAATATATTCTCCCCTTCGCAGGCTCGCTTATTAAACGCAGCACGTGCCTACGTCTCGAACCCCGCGCACGCTTGAACGAGCGGCGAAAACACGTGTAACGAACGCGTGCTCTCTGGCTACGCCTCGGTGGGAAAGGGTGTGATACGCTTGGAATCTTTCTTCGTGATTAATCGAGACTTTACTTGGCTATTCTTGAATTTCCAGAGGGTTGAAGCTGCAAATTTTTAGCCCATAGTGAGCAGTGTTTGTGTTATGGATCCATGGCGAGGTGATTAGTAAATGAAAAGATTCGTGCTCGTTTGTTTATAGGTGTGGGAGCTTGAGTAACCCTTTAACGGTTTTATTGGACAGGTTGACGTTTAGAGTGTTGTGGGGAATAGAGAATGCAGATATTGTTTAGTTGAATTTCGAGGAATATATGAATGTATGGGAAGTACAGTAAATTGATTTGAAAGTGGCAGAATTAAATTAGATGAATGGTGTTAATTAATTTTTTATTGATACGGAGTGTGCAGAGAATTCTTCGTTTTTAAAAATAGCTATACTAGTTCAATCCTTTAATAATGGGTGTGTGAAACCTATTATAGCAAATCTTCTATAACACTGTATGTACTAACTTTGATTATGGAAGCTACATATTATTCCAAAGATACTTAACTACTTTCGAGTTATTAATCTCAAAAGATTAATTATAAATGAATATGAATAATAATTTCGTTTTGTACAAAGCTCGATTCTTCCTCGTACTTCTAACATACTTGCACGCTTTGAACAGTCCTAAATTGCAATCATCAATTCAAGTCCAACCATCCTCGACCCTCAAAATACACCTGGAGTCCATAAGGAAGCCAACCACTTGCCATCCACCTACACATTTCGTCACGCGCTTCTCCGTTCGCGTGCGTAGCTGCTTCTTTCCTTTGCATACTCGAGAACCGTGAACCGTTGAATCGTGACTCCACGGCCGTGAATTTCACCGAAACGAGACTATAAATAACCGTGACACCAAAGCGCATCGGGTTCCCGCTGGGCTGAATTCTGCCCCAGCGCCGATAATTAATCGATATCGTGAAATTACGAGCTCCGTATTATATCCATACCTGCGAGAACACACGCAGACACGGGCAGACACGCTCGATCTACATGCACGTACACATGGATCACAAAATCTTAAGTCGAGCTCGAACACGCGAAAGATCAGGATTAATGAAGACGCCGCGGCGAAATCCGAAGATGCCATTACCGACAGAACAAATCGGGGGTAATCTTGATTACGATCTACATCTGCTCCCGTACGTAACATCTCGAGCCGCTAATTAATCGAGTCCACCCCACCTATGCATACCTCTGCGCTCGTTTCGTCGTCGACGCTCGCCAGGTATCGGCCGCTATCTTTCACATTAATACCGTAATAAACCAAGGCAGTGGTGTCCATTGACGGCGCGTATCGATGCAGAAGGCGGCCAACGCGGGGCACCGGGAACTCGCAAAAAACCATCGAAGACACGCGGAACAGCGTGCTCGACGTGTTAATATCAGGAATGCAGTTCAATTTTTGCGACGTACCGCGAGCCGGGCTGGCAGGTAGCCACGTACGCGCACGTCATTTCATATCGGCCCTCGCTGCCAGGTATCTTGCAAGGTGGTAATGCTTGCACTCTTTTTCTTGCTTTAATACGCTGCTCTTTCCCCCTTATTCCGAGCGTTTCTCCTTTTTCTATTAATACTGGTAGCAGCGAGACGACCGGTTTCTATTCGCAGAGCGTCCCCGGTAAAAATGTGGACAGAAATATCGAAATAACCGGGTGAAAATTGCTGGGGTTTCGCGATACCGTGGCGATTTTAAGGTAGCTCGATTGCAACGCCGATCGTGTAACATTTCGATCGAGTATAATTCGATACTAGTTTTTTTTTCTTTTTACTTTTGCTGGAAGAGGGTGAAACTGACGCGCAGGGGTGGGGACGACGATTGACTATCGATTGTAGGTTGAATTGCTGTGACACTTTCGTAATGGGTTGATTTCGTGTTTCAGGTAACATCAAGACCAAGGCCGTGCTCGACGTGGAGTCGAAGAGAGGATACTGGTTGACGGTCTACGCGCAGGATCACGGTGTGGTTCCACTGAGCTCGAGTTTGCAGGTTTGTGCGATGATTATCAGTTTTCATAATATTCTGTGAACGTGATAATGGAGTTGTGCAGCAGAACTTCGTGGAATTGAATGGATTGTGTATAGTTGCTATTGTTATGATTTTATTACGTATTTAAAACGGACGAGGCATTTGCAACGTATAATCGAGGAACTTGGCAAACAATGTCAATATAAAAACAAGTCGATATAAAATAGGGATAGCAAAAGAAAAATAAGTAAGAGTCGCAATCTTTCGTTTATCGATCATCATATACATATAACTTTCTTTTTCTCAATTCATTGCAATTCGAAGGAGAGGTCGTAAGTGCATTATGAATTTATCGATAGTTCCTCTGGGGAATTCAACAATTTACTTCTCATAATATCAAGAAAGTGCACTTTATCAGGAAATTCCGGCTTATGACGACGTTTATGTTGCACCGTAAACACAGCCGTCAAAGTTCGTCGCTGTCGTTGTATCGGAAAAGTGTTGGGAAAATACTTATTTTCTACTTTCTACTAGCATAAGCTCGTGAAAGTTGGACGATGGCCAGTCAAGTAACCAATTTCCACGATCGACCACTACCTGGTCGTGAGACAATTTTTCGAACCACTTGTCGCCTTCTTTCGTGTCTCTTTCGATATTGCGCCGCAGAAGGATTTTGCATTGCCGTGAAAAAGAAACAAGTGCGCGCCGCACTTGCAATTAAACTGTCTAGGATCCCAGCAATAATACAACGTAACGTCAAGTCGAACCTCGCTGTGCATACGTACCGCAATCACTGTCGTAATTGCACGTTGATACTCGTTTGATTACAGTTATTGATAACGATGAATATAATTAATATAACGTAAAAAGAATTGATTAATAGCAGCACTGAAAGAATCTCTCTAAGCAATATTCAATTTCAGCTGCACTTTGGATCGCGTGGTAGCTGCGCGAGATTAATTTAGCATATGATATAAAAATAATAAAAATCTTGAAATTATAAACGTACAAACTTTTCCCCATTTTATTTTATCATCCTTTTCTATCTGCATTTCAAAACTAAAGTCAGTAGATGACACATAGGACATTATAAACTAGTAAAACCATTTGATAGTTCTCTGAAAAGCACGTTGGGCTATCCAATTTCATTCAACAATTAAAAGACGCGTGGAACTAGAAATACTTCAGCGTGTCTTGAAAAATGAAAACTCTTTTCAGTTCTCCCTATCATTACTAAAACCACATGCTTATCAACCTCTTGCTCAAATAACACAATCCATTCTCCACACGATTCTTGAGGATCTGCTGTACTCTAAGCTAAAAAAAAGGAGCCTCGTGCAAAGGTTTCCGATTTCACAGTATGCGTCAATTTTTTTCAATTTTTTCGCTCGACACGAACTCGCGGGGACGCTCCACGTCTCGTAAATAATTCACAGCCGGTTCCTGTGCAGGTGTACGTGGAAGTGCTGGACGAGAACGACAACACCCCGTTGACCGAGGTGCCGGTTTACTATCCGTCGGTTCCAGAGAACTCACCTGCTGGTGTGAGCGTCCTGCAGATTCGAGCGTTCGATCGCGACGTCTCGCCCCAACAATTCACCTTCTCCATCACCAGCGGCAATCCAGAGGGCTATTTTCTCATCAACTCCACCACTGGTAAGTTCCACATGGTCAATCGTAGGAGGGCCAATATCTAGCCGGAGAATCGAAATACCGTGGTTCGCACCGTCCCTAATAGCAACGAGAGCAATTCTCCCTTGGTTGGGGATTTTAATGGCAACTATTTGGGAATAAGATGGCCTTGCTGGGTCTCTCTTAATCCATTAACACCCAGTGTTCTATTTTGACCACACTTTCATTGTAACAGATTATTGCCTGGCGGTTTTGTGTAAAAAAAGGAATGCGTGTCATGGACTACTTGTGACTCGACAATTCGGGCACTTGGAGAATGTCAATGGTGCGATTTAAATTAAATTAATAGGATACAACGCAACCAGCAATGCTGTGCCGAATTATGCCGAACAGCTTGCTGAATTTTCTACTGATATCAAACGTTATTATTATGGTGTAATGATAATTATTATTGCAGTTCGTCCCATTTGGCAAAATGCATAAAAATACACATAGAAGTATAACATTGCAACAGTGCACTGTCTAGACAGATTTTACAGAGAAAAATGAAATAATATACAAAAGAGATAACACCAGATAGCACCATGCAATTTTTACAAAATTTTTAGAATGAAAGGTGTCGAAGATATTGCAAGATTCATGCAGTAAGATATAAATAACATATTCCTCGCCTAAAGCTCTCTTAAACAGTCTAAATATCTCAAAAGCTGAAACGGCAAAGCCACGAGGTGCCGGCATTAATATTCCACGAATCAATATTACCACGCAGCTTCGCTAATCCTCTACAACCGAAGCCCATTACAAATTTCTCGACGAACCCATCTCGTTGTTTCTTGCAACGTCGTCCCCCGTGATATGAAAGCGAAAGTGAAGGGCCATTGTTTCACCCTTACGCGGTAACGCATGCAAATTCGTCTGATCGAGTAGTCGCGCGATTCATTATTCATCGTTTCCGGTGGAACGACCGCGTCAGCCCGCGAAAGTTCGAAACGATGAAAAGTCTGGAAACTCGTTACTGAAAGGGAAAAAGGGAGACACGATTATGGCGCGATTGTATTACGGTTTTAGAAGTGCGGCGGAAGGATCGAAGGGCGAGGACATTGCGCGTAAATAGGCACGCGTACAGCTGAAGAGCGAGAATCAATTTTAATGCGGGACAATTTGCGATACAAATTGGATTCGACCCTTCGTGAATAATCTTGGCGGGCCAGCGGGGCGATAAAATCGGACTTTCAAATGAGCCGCCGCGCCGCGCCGGCGAAATTGGACTTTTAATTTGAACGTCGGGGCAAGTGGCTCGGTTATTGCTGTCTTCATTAAGTCGAATCTTTCTTCTAATCGTCAATTTAGCATTAAGCGGTATGGAAATGTCGAATCTCGGTGAATAAATCTTGTTTATCGGGATATCACCGGCAATCTCGCTCGAAGGGTCGAGGATTTTAGGTGGCGGATAATCTAGATCTAGAGGCAGTCTTTTTGTCTACGGTTCGTACGATATTGAATTACAAACGAGAGCAATGGAGAATTTATGTATATAATATAATTTATAGCGTTTATAAGCTTTATAGCGTTTAAGCAATCCGTTTTAATCGCGATAAATTGTAAATAGTTATTAATTTTTTCCATTCTCAAGAATTAAGAACTATATTCTTACTCTATGCCATTTTATTTTATTACATTTTACTTTATTTTATTTTATTTAAATTGTTAATCTTTTCTATATTTCTATTTTTACTTTATACTGTACATGATACAGTAAAACCTGGATAAATGTCCTAACGAACTGCCTGGATAAGTGTCCACTGACTTCCCCCTTCGCGATAGCGATGCTCGATGAGAGAGCTTTGATTCTTTGAACCTCTCTGTCTCTCCACTGTCTGTCCCTTTCTAGTTCACGCTCGGCTCGAGCTGCTTCTAAAAATAGATTCGACACCCTGCCTGGTTAAAAGTCCCGTTTGGGTCCCAATCTTTGGACACTTATCCAGGTTTTACTGTACTATTATTCTCTGTGTGACACAACCCCCTGTATACTAAAGGGTTCTCTTGCCCGTTGATTTACGAAATATATTATTATTATAATTCGAGGTCTATGAGTGGCTTGAGAGATTAAACTGTTTAAAACGGTTCTGTTTTAGAGTTTAAAATTATTTTAGACTCCAATTGCAAGTGTGATATGATATAAACAAGGGTAGAAGGGTTGAAGTGGAATTTTGTGGCGGATGAAAATGGAAAGATCGTTTCATTTCGTTCCTTTCGTCGCCGTAATTTCCTTCCCGGTTACGTTACAAACACTCGTGTAATACGAAGCCTTTTGCAATTGGAATTACGCATCATCCATTCAGAACGTTCTCTCCCTTTCGGTATCGCCTTTCCTCGAGAAGTTTCGTAAGCGGCCATTTATCCACAGTCATCTCGAAGATCGATGGCAGACGGTGCGGAAAATTGCTTACACCGGTAAAAGACTGCTTGTAATTAAAAAGTCGAGCGTTCGCTGATTCGTATTCATCAGTTTTGCCTGAGCCGCGAGAAACTTTCCACTGCTGGAATTGTCGGGCCAGAAATGATGAAAAATCTTCCGTTTTTCTTTCACGCTCGAAACGGGAAGAAGAATGTTTACGTGGAAAACGACTCGATGGTCACAGAAACTTGAAGGAAATAATAAATGTATCGCAAGAACGCTATCAAAAATTTGTCATCTGGTATTTCGGCGAGCAAAAGTATTGTCCAGTAAAAGACGAATCACTACGCAATTACGTGCACACGTACTTATGTGAATTTTTAGAGTCTTTTTCCTCGAATACGAAACGTCGTTGCAGAAATTTTATTCTTTATTTTTGTCGTACTTCTTTTTCCATATAGAATCACCCCTTTCTCGGTTGTACCCATAGTAACATGGTATCCTGTATAATTGAGTGTCGTCTGTTTATCCAAAAATGGCCCCACTATCTGATACACTATTAATTTTTAGCGTACAGTCATGTGCAGTAATTACACCCATTGAAATTATTCTACTGGCACCAAATTTAAATACACAGATTAATTGTTAGAAGTCAGCCAAACTATAACTTTGTCGACTGTCAAGATAGAAAACGATTTCTATTTAATTACAAATTTCGCGATAGCCAGTTCAGATCAGCTAAATATTTCTCACACCTCACGATTGTTTACAGTAAGCTGTTATGATATAGCAGTAATTTCTTCTTACCCCACGGAGCTTCAAGGATCACAGAGCGCCATTAATTCGTGATCCAGCAGCCACGCAACTGTCGACGTAGAGAGATCGAAATTCATTTCCGGCAATCCTGCGAATATATCCCGGTTCAGTCACGGAAACACAGAAGCACTTGGCTTCCAGGTACCATTCGATTCAGCGTGTTCGACGCATCGAATTCCCATTGGCGACACGTGATCGACTTACCGAACTAGGCGAACGCGTACACCCACGTAACGTTTCACGTAACCCGTTGCATCCTACGTATTTACCCTAGATTATTAGGCTCTATCGAAAACCATCTACTGCATAAACGGATAATGGCAAAACGTTAATTCTAAGTACCTACATATAATACTTACGTGGTTCAGTTTTATTTATTTGAAATGTTACTGAAAGTTTTTAGCGCCGCACTCAAATACTTGACAGATTATTGAATAATATTGTTGAAATACGGAATGTTATATTGTGTAATTAAATATTATGCGCAGGTTATTCAAATATTATTGCATGATTTTATTAAGAAAGAATTTATTTCAATTTATCTGCTACTTCAATGTTCCGTAGTGCGAGAAGCAGATAATGAAAGTAGATACTCATTTCAGATCTTGCAACTTATTAGCAAACTTGAATTGCTAAATATTGACAGGTGCTGTCACGTTTATCAATATCCACAAATTTTACTCCGGAAAGTTACTGTCGTTACCAATTTGGTCTCTTTCATAGTGCGCCAAGGTAAAACTTTCAGTGAGTATATAAAAAGATAGTGTCTAACATAAAAAGATATCCTCGAATAAGGCAGTCGTAAAATTAAAAAATGAAAATTTACGAAATGTGTCGAATCTAGTATTGCTTCCTACCATAATACTTCAACCCTTTCCTGGCCAATGGAATACAGTCGTCCCACTCAAGTGTTCAAACGAAATTTTACCTCAAGTTAATATCCATTACAAACTAATGCAAACTCAGTATAACAAATTAACCAAAATTCTTCGAGAAAAGAATAATTCTGTCACGAAAGGGTTAGCACGTGTTTCCATCCAGTATTAGAACACAGCAATCGTTGAATTTCCCCTTTCAACCCGAAATGCGATAAGCTCAGTTCATTTTGAATCGTCTCTTCCCAAATACATGCCCGGGCATGCTCGGTTCGTGCAAGTTCGTTAGGTGCGGATTTGCCTCTATGAAGGAGACTCGAAATGAATCTGCAGATCGTCGCAGCACCTGCGATCATCGTGCTTAGAGAACGAGCAGGTCATTTATCCGGGATCCACGAGCTATTTCGCAAGCGGTAAACGTATCCATGCACGTGCACTTTCTCCGTTTCGCGAACGCGAAATTGCTCACCGCGATTAGGAAGTTCCAGGCACGCTTACGTTAGCGTAATCGGCCGACGATTTGTGCTGGCTGGCGCAATCGGGCGGGCTTTGTGGGAATCGGAAGAGGCATGATGGTAGCGATGAGTGATTGCATGATTTATCGTTGAGCGAAAGGAAAATTAGCTGGGGAGAATGTTAAGTGTTTTTGGTTTACGGGAAGACGGGTATGGGACGAGGTATCGGGACGGAGTGTACATAGTTGGTTATTAGTGTGCGTGTAACGTTCGTTGGTGTGTGAAGCGGGACTGTATTGGAGTTTGCGGTTCGCAGTTCGTTTGCGAGATTGAAATAAGAATTGCAAGGGGCGAGATAGTGCGAGTGGAAAGTAGAAACCTCGGGGGGCGGAATTTTTCGTTTATTTTTAATGACCCTCCGTGCAGAAACGACTAGGAATGTTGGACAACAATGTGCAATATTGAATTGAACTATAATTCTTTTGCAATAGTGAAACTAACAATAGATGTCTACTATCGAGGTTACGCAGAATATTTAATCCTTTACTGATAATAAATGTGTAAATTTATTAGAATTCCTGTTAGGAACGGTTATGTCTATTTCAATTCAGCCCAAAAACACAATTGCGAATAGCAGTATACAGGGTGGCCCGGGACTCACGCAGTATTTTTAAAAAAGGGGTAGCTGATGTGATTCTAAACGATTTTTTCCTTGACCAAAATATTGTTTAAAGCTTCCTTTTCGAGTTAATAACGAAATACACTGGCTAATGAGAGCGGCCGTATAGCGCGAGCTCAGTCACAATCGCGCGCGGCCGGGATCGGGTGCATCGAGGGGCGACGTACGCCAAATATTACAATCGTCTTACATTAACAATAGGGTGTAATTCTTCGTTATTCATCAATAACAATTACATTAACAAGTCGTTTAATAACTGTTCCATACTTTTATTCGTTCTCCGAAACGAATAAAGTGTTTTATTAATTATGAAAAAGGTGTTTGGATGATTAATGTCAGAAAAGGGTAGTTAATTAAATTTACCTTTTCGTTCACGAAGTAATGCCATTGACGTTCATTGTAGGGATCCTGACCTATCCCCTTTATGCCATGTCCCGGCGATCGATACAGAATTGATTCGCACTTTTTTCCACACGCACGCGACTCGCATTGACGTACATGTCGAAAGTTAATGTGTGTGTCATGTGCATTTGGAAACAAGTGCGAATCAGATCTGTATCGATCGCCGAGACGTGGCACAAAACATATGGTTACATACACATGGTTAACATTCACATGGTTAAGATAGGTCAGGATCGGTACAATGACCAAGTGCCAAGACACCGCGAAAGAAGGCAAATTCGCGGCCGAATGGATAAGTTTATTTGACTACCCTTTTCTAACATTAATCATTCAAACACTTTTTTCATAATTAATAAAACACTTTATTCGTTTCGGAGAACGAATAAAAGTATGGAACAGTTATTAAACGACTTGTTAATTTAATTGTTATTGATGAATAACGAAGAATTACACCCTATTGTTAATGTAAGACGATTGTAATATTTGGCGTACGTCGCCCCTCGATGCACCCGATCCCGGCCGCGCGCGATTGTGACTGAGCTCGCGCTATACGGCCGCTCTCATTCGCCAGTGTATTTCGTTAATAACTCGAAAACGAAGCTTTAAACAATATTTTGGTCAAGGAAAAAATCGTTCAGAATCACATCAGCTACCCCTTTTTTAAAAATACTGCGTGAGTCCCGGGCCACCCTGTATATCTTGCACACAATCGTGCATGCAACTGAAACTTATTTTTAGTCACCTCGTTATTTAACACAATAAAAACCCATACAAATGACTTCGTTATATTATATCTCGATATAATATATAGTATGTATATACATAGCACCGAATTTCCATCGTTACCGAAATGACAAAAAATCACGCAAGCGTAATTGCAGTTTTAAAACACCATCCAACAGCTAACAGCAAACTCAAGAAATAGCATCTGCGCTCCGCGCAATCTATCAAATCTACACAATCCTACAACTACCCACCATATCGTACATTCGTTCAAGCAATTACTCGCACGTAACGAAACCATTGGCCATTTCCTTCCATTTCTCCGCTTTAAATTCGGACGAAAATACAATACGACCGCGATTTCATGGGGATACGATTCAACCACGACTAATTCCTACGCGTTCACGTTCGAACTATCTCATTGTCAGTAGGAGAAAATTTCATTCTCGTTGCAAGATTGGAAACCGTCAAACGCGAATTTTTTCCCGTTGGAATTTATTCGATTTACGTTTAAGAAAAATACAACGGCACGGAAAAGATTGAGCAAGTTATTTGCACGGAAATCAGCGCGATCTCTTCGCGTTACATTCGCGCTGAAACTGTCGTATTGTTCTTATTTAAAGAAACACGGGGAATAATAACGGATAACGATGACGTTTTGGAATGCTGTTGCCGGGATTAGATCAGATACCGAGCTCTCTCGGCCGTGTAATATGTTCCACCTCGGGGAAAGCTATACGGGAACGAGCGCAGAACAGGTTACTCTGTTATCAGCTCACGTACTATCGCGAGAAGGTTTTTCGATATCTGCCGCGGACTCGTATTTGGAGAGGGACACGATGCCAGGAAAATTATTTAGGCTGGTTTATGTGAATTTTTGGTTCTCGTTTTTTTTTTGGTTATCTGATTCAGAAGGACGGCTGGTCTGGATGGAAGGGTTCTTCAATTGGCAGCAGTGTAGATAGGAGATGTATAGATAGAGGAAAACGGAGCGGTGGATTAGATAAATGGTTTGAATTTTTTACGAAAGTAATTCTGCTGTGTCCACGTTTGCGTGAGAGTGAACTTGATTCGTTGTTTGAACTTATCAGAATTCCCATAGAATTTAATAATTCTTATTATATAATAATAAGAATTATTTGCATTTAGATACTGCAATACTATTTAATACTTTTCAATTTTTCTATCGAGAATTTATGTACTTTACGATACGATATTAATGAACAAAATATTTATTTCTTTTGTCACCCAATTTGACTCGAAATTATTTCTCTTTAATATAAATCAGTACTTATTTTTTAACACAGGATAAGCATTGCTCATTATTAAATTATTTCATGCATTCAACATTTTGGGCTGATACTAATACAATCTAGTCAATCGAATTAGATCCATCAGCGATCAGATTTCAAATACGACAATCCAAAAAATTGACCAGGGCAATGAAACGAATCTACATCGCCACAGTTTTTCAGCCGGAGCTTCGCATTCCTGCATGCCTCGAATTCGTACGAATACATCAACCCCATTTCTCTCGAAAACACTTGTCACACGCGTCCCACACCCCACAACTTCATTCGCGGCGAACGTGTTCGGCTCAGTTCATTCACCCCTGCAATTCCATTCTTTTATTTTCACTCTGTTCGTTCGTTCGTTCGTTCCTTCGTTTAACACCTGTTCGCGTGGAAATTCAATACGGAAGTCCTACGTTGCGGGACTCGATCGGGAGTGCTTGTAGTTGTATTTCAGAGTTTATTCCAGTTTACTCGACAATCGAATCGGAGGAATAAGGTGTCGACTTGGCCGGAAATAGAGTTGGCTGGGTACAAATTTTCGAGATCGCCGACCACATTTGCAATTCTAAGCGATCGATATATTTCGGCGGGAAATAGTCGTTTTAATTTCGAGTACACGCGACTGTTCATCCAGATTTGCGAGTACGATTGTGACTGAAGCACGTTAATATGAGAAAAGTATCGACGTTTCGTGACTTTGGAACAAAGTTTGAATCTCTTAATCGTTTGGATAGGGAGTAGCATAGTTCTTTGCCGAATTCGTAATAATTATTATCGACGGAGAAACTCTTTGTAACTAGCTTTGTTTCGTAGAATCCACTGAATATCCGTGAATAATTAAATGTATTTTAATCTATTTTAATGTATTTTAATGTATTTTAATGTATTATTGGAATAACGTTATTGCAAAGCTTATGGAATCTTGTTAATTTCAAAATTTCGTTTATTCGCGTGGATTATTACTGTGTACATGATACATAAAACATGCTGCATTCGTGCAATATTTGAGTAACGTTATGGAAGAGTTATTCGTACCATGGTAACGTCCGTAACGAATTTGCTTTTGCAAAAATGGTGGTCTGCAAATTAATATAAAGGACACGAATACTGTAAACAAAATTGTCAACGTAGAGCACTTGGCACTTGCAGTAAGATGATATACTGTGATCCGATTCAGACATATTCCTACATAATTCTATTAATTCTCACCTTGTCCTTGTTCCAAATTAAATTTTCCATATTCAAAAATCTTAATTCCCTCGCAATCTCAATCCCCTTACTGTTACTTTCTCTATCTTCATCAATCTACTTGTTGCATTATAAATACGTAATTAGAAACGTTTCATCTTCATTGTCCTATCCCCCCATACACTTAGCAACTTTGTGCAATTCGATTCGTCGGCAATGAATGAAAGCTGTTACGAAATAAACCAAGCTTCGAAACTCCGCCAAAAAATGTCGCCCGCCATTCGAATAAATACATATAGCCTTCTTTCCACTCAATCGCACGCTCCTTTCCCCCAAGGAGCATGTACCCTCGAAGCACAACCCTCGACGCACTCAGCGAAAACTCACGTAACCCGCACACGCAATTCTATTCACCCGTGTCTCGCGATATTTTTGCGTCACCGAATTCTGCCAGAAATCTATGTATAAACCCACGACCCGGAGGCTCGGCACAGAGAACCGTGGCCGACGGGGCGACCTCCACAGGATGGAGATAAAAAAAAGAAATGTTCTCCGCGGAAGATCTGTGGTCCCGCGGCTTTTCGCGGAGCATTTTTCAGCGGCCGTCATAAAGTACACCCCTCGACGGGCTTCGAGATCCGTGCTGGAGGATGAACGTCGACGGGGCACCTCCACCGGGAATCCAGAAATAAATCCAATGCGATTCGTTGCCGCAGTTCCTTGGTGCGGCTGCGATCGATAAGGAACCGGGATCGATGATGTCACGTGTAGCCTCGATTTCCAATAACGAATTTTTCCAAGCGAAGAGAGTTGTCCACGTGTGACGACAGCCGTGAGTTTGGATGAAATGACGGATGCTGCGATGCGATGAGGCGCGGGGGCGGGAAACGAAAAGCAATTATTTAAATGCGCTCTGCGACACGAAGCCCTGTTCTGTTCATCGTTCCGTTTCTACGACGTACTAGGATTTTCTCTTCTGTTCTTTTTTATTTTAGGCCCTTCTTGTTGCTGGTATTTATCAAGGGCGCTGACCTTCTGTTTCCCTCGCATGTTCTTCCCTTGCTCAGGGACAGTGAGAAATGTAGGGAATTCGAATTGCAGACGGAATGGGGGCTGCAGTTTTCTGTGGCGTTTGAACTGTGGATAGTTTTACGTGTGACGTGATATGGTTGAATTGGGGTATGGAAAGAGAGTGTGAAACTGAAGTGTTAACTGTTAAATTATGTTAATAGTTCGACGGTGGTTTTGGAAAATGATAGAAAGCAGTGAATTAATTGTTCAGTAGATCAATGTATGATATAAGTACTAACAGTTGATATACAATTTAATAATTGGAAACGAGTATTATAGAAAATCAACTAAACAATGAAATATTAGTATTAAATCATAAATATTCATGAGACATAAAGAATTATAATATCGCAGTGTGGTGGTGCACGTTTTTTGGAAATTGAAGCTCCACAGCAATTGTAGTTCTGATTCAATAGAGAGCCCAAAATTAATCGACCATTCACGTTCACTTTCCCAGTCGCGAAACTGTTCCAAAGCAGGCAGAAAATAACATACTCAAGTATACATATACTTAATGCCCAATATTATCGAAATAGAAAATACTCGCTGAAATGTACATAACTCTTTCGCGTTTTACTCCGCGAACCAATTCCCGATATCCTTCTTCCTTAAAAAAATTCCTGGGACGTTGAAATATCCAGGAAACATCCAGGAACCAGCGAACGAAGTTTTATAATTAGCACGCACGTTTCGCCGATAATTAGCCCTCGTTATTATATAGTACTCGGGTTCTACATATGTATGTATTCCGCGTTCGCGAAATTCAAGCATTCTCTGCTCTAAGTCTAATGAGCCCTCTGGATCAGAAGTTTGGAGAAATTTTATGGAACACGCGGCAACCATCGGGACTCCGATGAACAGGTGCGACTGGCTTCCTGTAACATGAATGTTACTTCCAATTGGAATACAAAATCTATTTCGTTTGTTGCTGTTACCGGAAGCCGTAGAAATCAGCTAGTATTAAAAAAAAGGAGTACTGCATCCATTGCTGGTGTACCGAGTTTAATTTCCGGGGGTTCGTGCTTGTTTAGCGATGTTGCTTTCAGAAACGTTCGAAAAGTACGCGGGGACCATCCATATTTGGCTAAGTCTTCGCATGTTTCGTGAAAAATTGAATTCAATGTGTGACTTAAGAATTCTTGGAATATATGATTGCTATTTATACTTTGTATATGCTCTAATTTTCGGAACTTCATTCGAGTAGTTTCTGTCATTGTAATTCTAGGAAAGTGATAATAATTTGAAAATTGTTTAACGTTGTATTAATTCAATTTAAGGCTATGTTTTTATATTTATTATTATTCAATTTTTAATATATAATATTGCAATAAGCGTTGCAAGTAAATTCCAATATTAATATTTCACACTATTATACACTTGTTCTTTTTAGCAACGACCAAAGTGCACCGAAATGAAATCCAATTCGGTCAATAAAATGTAAACTGCGACAGAACCCACCTTGATGGCATTTGAAATAAGTCACCCTACAGAAATCCACTACTTATTCACATACATATACATATTTTCTTACGTATTACTGTTCCATCTTCTCCAATTTTAATTTACTCTCTCGTTATTTTTATACGTAATTGAGCATCCTCTTTATCGCTGCCATCGAATCAATCGAGGGAAGCACCAATACCCCGTCTCCATTCATCCAAGAATTTCTTCCGTATCTCAGGACGACGTACATAGACAAGGGAGGAAGTACGCTTCGCGGGGTGCAATTTGCGGCGAAATCGTTACAGCTTCACGACAAATAGAGGCTCGAAACCCAATTACCAACGACGTCGTTCCTCGAACATCGTTGATCGAGTCCACGGCAGACAATACCAATCGAAATTCTTTCTCTTTTTGCCCTCAATTATTTTTCCACGACACTCGTCGAAGGTAGACAGGTGCCCGAAACGCGAACGAGCGCGACGCATTTAAACCCTTTGCTACCCACGTCGACGATCGTCGTTAGCCTCCGAATTTTCACCAAGTGAACCGCCGCCAAACGATTTTCCAAATAATACAAAACGAATCTAACGAGATAGAAGACAGATACGTTTCTACACGTGCAGTCACTCTGTTCTATGTATTATTTTTATTCGTTAAATGCATATAGTTGTACGCTATTATATATGTAGAAGAAAGGAGAAGAAGAATGTAGAAAAATCGTGAACAGCGATAAAAAGAAAATAAGAGGAGGATTTGGTTATTAAAGGGTGAAATCTCAGCTCTACAATTTCGTAAAAGCCACTTTGTTTAATACTTACTAATCTAGGCCTTTTCATTTCCTCGCAGTTTGCAAAATAATAAGAAATTGCGAAAAAATAAGCTTCGAGGTTAATTGATACACCATTTAATCCGGTTCTACTAAGGTCGATGATCTAATTCTCTATTCGATCATGTTTCAGGATTGATCGCAACCAGTGGACGGAAACTCGATCGGGAGAACCAGGCGGAGCACGTTCTAGAGGTGAGTTAGCATATAAATTATTTGTTCGCGAGCGAAAAAAATGTATTGAAATTCAGTCCGCGGCTATGAATCAGACGGTTATTCGTGGGAGTTTTGGATTTTGAACGAAGCGGCCGTCGTTGTCTTGTGATTAATCGTGCCAGCGACATTAGTTTGGAAATGAAACGCAGGATTCATCGCTGCGTTCCCGCCATACGTGACATTCTACTTTGCAATACATTTGGTTCAGCGTTTTTATTATTTTCTGAACGTAAATCCAATTATAATACGAGGTATAATCAAAATGGGAACCGGCTTCACCAAATTCCACGCCAGGTTAAAACAACACGCGCCGTGGAACTAAATGCCTGGCAAACTTAAACAACGCAATTGTCTTATTTCGTTCTGAAAATTGCATTCGCAACTTCTCGACTCTCGCCCCATTTCATAACTTCAAATTCATATAATTAAATTCCGCCCTCTAAACAGAGACTTCCCGGGTCTTCTCATTTACATCCGACACGCACAAACCTCGTTCAATCTAAAATTCACGAAGACGAACCCTGGAGTACAAACGACCCCTGCAATTGTTGTACGGCAATCTAAACTGTACTTCGCTAAACACTTTAAGTACGACAATTCCGTCGTTTTCACGTTGCACACCGACTTGAGACACGCCTCCCTACTTGATCGTTTATTTCCTAACACGATCCCCAGCGGATTTTCAGAAACCCTCGACGAGACTCCGTATACGGTTTAGCAGTTCTGCGACTGACTGGGGTGGTTTCAGTGAAATAATCACCTTACGCTAACAATAAACATAATGGTGCGTCGATGTGTACGGGGACGTCTACTTGCGCTTTGCACACGAATCTCGGCTACGATGAGTCGGATTCCCGAGTGTGGCGACTATATACGTCGAATCTCCCAGATCGCAGTAAAACCACTGAAGCTGGGTGCTCCTCATCCTAGCTCTGCAAGCATGCTTTGCTAATTGTTGATAAGAAATGGTTATACTTCGTTGTTACCAAGCTGATGCCTCGAACTGTTCATGTCCGTTCAATCGTGTATGATTTAATTGTAAAATGGTATGCGAGTTATAATTATTACTAGTAATTTATTAGTTTGGTTTAGCACGAGACACGGTTATGTTTGTTTGCATAACGATGATGGTATATTTATCAGGGAGTAATACTTTTTGCTTGGCACAAAGTTTTTGGACACTTCAAGGATCCATTCAATTTTGTTTCAGAGAAGTTTCAAATTCATGCCAGCATTATAATATAAACTGGGACTAAAATGTGTCGTCAGGCAATAATGGGTTAAATATTTTGCGAACTTAGAATAGGAAAATAGGATAGGAATTTTATAGGATAGAATATAAGAATAGGAATTTTTACTTTTACGAACACATTTTTTGCTGGCTCAAAATTTTTGGACACTTCGAGGATCTATTCAATTTTGTTTCAGACTTGCACGTTGCGCAGCGTTGATTATTTACATTTAAAATTTATTTTGATTTATTTAAGTGCATTTGAAATACCTGTCTCCCATTTAGGATTGCCTACTTGTTGTATATAGCAAAATGTTGAACACAAAACTTTTAGGGGTAACAAAATGTTGACAAAATTCTTTCACCCTTAAATCATTACCACCCTTAATCAGACAGTTGGAGGAAAAGGAAAATGGAACCTGCACACACTCGAACCTCGTTCCTTCTACTGCATTAAGATATCCAATCATCGACAACGTAACAGTCAAACTGTATACCGAAGTCACCTGGAATTCTGTGGAACGTTCCTCCATCCCCAAAGATTCCTCTAAAACGATACTCGTTTCATCCCTTCGCGCGCGCACGGCGAGCACAAAACAGAAAAAGGATTCCAAACACGGCGTCGCGACGATTACGTTTATTCACGGGAGAAATCTTCGGGGGGATCGTTTAGGTAAATCGAATTTCCTAACAGCGTGCCAGCGCTAACAGGTGATAGGTCGATTACTAATGCACCCTTTCTACCTCCTACTTCCACGCTTTGCTCCGTTTCACGAATATCTCAAGTCACCCTCCCCTTTTGGTTCTTGCTCGCCACCCCCTCCCCTTAACTCATCTACTGCCTCCGTCCCTAATGTTATCAGGCTGGAAATGAGGGAGAAAATCGCATCCTCCCGAAGATTGAAAAGTAAAATGAGGAAAATCTCCGGTCTATCGCGGTGAATGCAAGAGGATCAGCTTTAAGGGTGCCTTTGCCTAACATAGACAATGAGATAACTTCTCTTCTCTTAGGGAAAGAACGAGGGGAGGGTGTTGCGGAATAATGAAGGTAGAGGGAAGGGAGTTGACAACGAAAATGATGTGAGAAAGAAAGAGGGACGAACTGTCGGGCAGTGAGTGGATGAAGAATCAAGAAAGGACAAGGTGAGACGTTTCTCAGTGGCTCTCGTGATCCGTGGCTGGTCTGAGACCTCTCTCTGCACTTGGATTGAAGATAAGAGAAAAAGAGCCCGTTGTGTACACGTGTCGCGAGACGGCGGAATTTTGTTAGAACGGAGGGAGCAAAGGAGTGGTATAGCAATCTTGGAAAAAGCTTCCCTGGTCGCGGGTGGGGGGGTTTAGTAATAAATAAGATCAGGTGGAAGTGGTTGTTTTTTGATCCCTGTAATGAGTTCTGTTGTTGTGAAGTCTTTTGACTGCGATTTTGAGTTACACTGATATTCATTAACCCTTTAAGAAATGAATAAATTATTTTTCTTTATTATTGTTTGTAGTATTGGTACTGCGAAAGTGATCAAACGAGATGAATCACAAATATAAATATTTTTAAAAATCATTTGATCGTAAACTGTTGCACGCCGGAAAATTTCAGAGACGTTTCATCTTGGTTCTAAGTTCATGGTAACATTTTAATCCAAGTGATGCTACCATGTACCGTCGAGTAATAAAGGGTTAAGCGTTTACATATGTATATCTATATGACCCATCAAAAATTAATGACAGTACATTTATTCGAACACTATCAAGTATCTTAAAAAAAAAAGAAGAAGCAATACTTTCACCAGCAAAAAAATCACAAATACAATTTATTTCTGACCCCTGAATCACGGATTGTCTCTGCTGAAAGGTCGACTCGAGAAATGCGACGGATTGCGGTGTATCGATTTATGCAGCACGGAATGGGGTTGATAGAACGGGTCGCCCGTAAGACGACACCCCATTCGAGGTCCTCGTTTCATTAATTTTTAGTAGCTCGGCGGGCTGTGGCTTGGATTGGCCCGAGTGGTGTCGTTCAAGTGATGAAGCTTAGGGGTTTGATTCTGTTTCTGCGAATAAAGCAGAACGATCGGGCGACCGGTATGCATTATTTAACAAATACGATTGCACTTAAATAGCGCGGCTGATTTTTATGTATCTTGTTGCGGGATGTTAAAGCAGAACAAAGAACAATATCGTGCACGCGATCGTATAACGCGGTGGTTAGCTGAGTTTTAGACTTCGTACGGGAGTCCGCAGTTTTTGGATACTTTTATTCTCGGCGTTAAAGTTTTATCGTTCTGCCGTACGGTTACAGGAAGTTTTTAAATTTATATCGAATCACTGTTATTCAGCGTACTCGCGCGCCCCTTTCGCGGAATCTAACATTTTTACGTCGAATTTCATGCCAGGAAATTTCTCTCTCGTAAAACCGTCCGCAGTCGGTGATCTTTAGCCGATGTTCTGGCGTTACGTGCGATGCTGTTAAAACCATGGGAGCTGCTTAAGCTGCGACGTGATAAACTTGAGCAACAGTGGTTTAAGCTATTTTGTAGATAAACAGATAATTACGCTTTACCTCGCAATGTAAATTCCGTAACGTTAAGCAGGCAGCTTAAGAATTGCAGCGGTAAATTAACGTGATCGTGATATATTCTTTTACATCTAAGTGTTTAAGGTCAACAGGAGATGAAAGGAGATGAACAGGAAATAAAATTCGATCGCAATCCTTTGCATCGACTGAATTGAAACTTTATATATATTGTTTTCTGTGGCAAGTTTATTCAAATATTGCCTTACGATCTTATTTTCCTATTCTAAGTTCGCAAAATATTTAACCCATTATTGCCTGACGACACTTTTTAGTCCCAGTTTACATTATAATGCTGGCATGAATTTGAAACTTCTTTGAAGTCCTCTGACACGCCACAATTGGTGGCCACACGTGTCCAAAAAACATTTTCAGTTGGAGAATAAAAATTGTGACAAAAAAAATAATTGCAACTTATTAGAAACATAATTCCAGCATTAAGGGGGTTAAATAAGTACTCACCGACATGTGCAACAAAATTTCTGCCAAGCATCCACCGCTCCTAATCCAATTCACAAGTTCCACAAACGTAACTCTAATTAAAACTTTTTAAGGAAACGTTTAATACTTCCATTTCGCCTTGCACCCGCTGCGCTTTGCACTAATTATGCCCCCGTTTCCCTTTCCTTTTTTACCCGCAAACCAGATTACACCAGCGAGCATGCCGCGTCTTCGACTTAAATGTTGCGAGCTTCTCTTTTTCCATCAAAAAAGTTTTAACTTCGGTGTTGGCGGTCGGTGTTCGCGCCGCGGTTACGTCTTGATCGTAAAAGCTACGATATTTTGTTGTGCAGTAACCTGTTACAGTCGCAAACAACAAACTTGTTTGCGTGCGTTTGCTTAACCGCCAGTTCTCGCTTCGAGGCCGTAGTTTTGCGAATTGCAACTGCTATCTCTTGGTAATATCATTTCGTGAATGTATGAGCATCGAATGCCTGTATGTATGTACGTATGTATGTTTGCACGTACGTACGTGTACGCGTGGTAGAACTGATTGTGAGATCGAACGGCTCGTATGGAAGGATAAGTCTGACTTTCTGGTTATCGCAGGAATTTAGTTTAATCAAAAAAATTTCTTTCCAACTGGAGAGCAAGTTACTTTTCCTGGTGTGGCGAGATTCAGGATTAGATGGAGTACACAGAGCAGAGACATTGAAAAAGGGGGAAAGTCGAAATAGGCGATATGGGTATGCAGATTCATGGAAACTTCTTTTGGAAACGTTTTATAGAAAATAGGTTGGAAACTTTTGTTGTATTTCCTGTGTACAGCATTTATTTCCTTTTTATGCTTAATAATTAATCATTCCTGTACCAATTGTCGTCTGTCAGTTTTCACTCTCCGTCGGGCTTTATTCTTCGCATGAAAATGGAAAATTGAAAACGTCTTCGAGTGACCAATTACTTTAAACATCGTATTACTAAAGAATCTTTCTTAATTAACTCTTGACAGTATTCATGAACTTCTTTAGAATACAGTTATCCCTTCTTTCAACCAGCAGATCCGAATCATACAATTGAATAAGCGGTACACAGATTAAACTTTCCCGTCTGCGAAATAGAATTCATTTCATGGCAATAAAATATCCGCGTCGCGACGCACAGATTCGTCCGAGTTGCAATTTGAAACCAGAAGTTCGCAACGCAAATAGCCCGGTCTCTTTCCGAGTACGTTCAAATTAATCCATCGGGCAAAATAATGATCCGAAACGATATTTAATATCGGAAATACAAGTTTGCATTAGCGTCGTTAGCCAGTCACAATTTCTGGCTCGCTTGCAGGGCGACGTTAATGAATCGCGGGAACGAAACCGGCAGCGAAAAATCAAGGCATAAGAAACGAAAAGGAAAAGAACGGTGCAAAACGTGCGAACCGTTGGAGAAATAATTAATTATCGCGCAGGTGACTAGGCGTTGTTCCAACGAAATCAACCCAATTATTGTTACAGGCAGTATTGCTTGTGTTTTTCCATAAACGTTCTACGATAATTAATCGAACTCGTTGCAAAGGAGAAACGCGGGACTTCTTAATTGAACTAACGAGGCCGTCACTCGAAGTTGAATTAATAAAACTCGATTGTTCGGTGGGCGCAGTATCGAAAAACATTTTGCTTGGCTCATTAGCATTGCCACTCTATGCACATGTAACGTATATATGTGTAATATTACAGAAAATTCACGGCGCAACAGAGAAATTTATAGAATAGTACTGCGATGTAAGATAAGTTATGCAAGTGTAAGGTAATATAAATAAGTCACCGTAGTGCGTATTGTATTTAGGATGAAAGAAGTTAAGCAGTTTTTATTCAACTAGTTTCTTATGTAGAAAACATTTTACGATAAATATTAAATAATACGACGTGGAATGGTAATTAAAAAATAACTGTGCAAAGGTTTATAGTTTTCCTACCGTACTTAATCATTTTAAAAAATATTAATGCGAAGTTCAGTTGCCACATCCAAGCAGGTGTCACGTACTAAATAAAATATTATTTTTGAACCATCGAATTTTATATGTCATATATGTCTTACTATTTATACTTATCGGATGTCCAGAGAAAAATGTACTTTGTCATTCGTCAGTTCGAATCGTCGGTGCTTGCCTACGTATTTGCATTTCATTCCTGAACCCCGTTTATTCACCGGAATACATGGCAGTCGTAGGTTCGTGCGTTACCACATTTTCGCAGAAACCGTCGAGCGAGTTCATTCCGCGATCCGCCGTGTCCTTTTTTTCATAATTTCGCCATATAATTTACGAGTCTCGGCTGGCGTATTCGTAGGTGCACAGGAAACTAGAAACCACTCTTCCTCCGCGGCGGAAGCGCGACTCGTTCTGTCCGTTGCTTTTTGTGCGTGATAAATCCTGGAGCCGTTCGCCGTTTCGTGAAAATCGGTGCAGTTCGATTTCAAGAATCTGACGTTTCTCCTCGATATGTATATGCATACGTTTTTGTAGTTCACTTCGATTGGATTTATATCTTATACGACGAAATAGATTTTGTGGCCACTATCATTTTCCTTGAGTTGTTGTTTCTTTGAAAGGAAATGTACAGTGTACAGTTGATCTGTGGTTTTTGAATTACAAATAAGTGATAATTGCTTTAGTTTTAACGAATTAGGATAGGCTTGTTGTTCATTCAATTACGCGTCTATTAAATATATCGTGGGATGTTAATTGTGTTGTATCAATGCTAGATTAAACTAACTTTATTGTATTGTATCTAGTAGCATTTAATTAGTGATTGCTGCTATAGAACTGATTTAAATTGGAATATCATTTAATCATGTTTGATTCATGAGATCTGATTATCGATATTAACATATTTGGGAGTGACTAGTAATAAATTTTGCATAACAATCGATCATCTGTTGATCCATCGACAATTGCATTTACTGGTCGAATAACATCACTGTACCAATTAATTTCTAGAGGTATAACTTTTCTGCCTGTTTTCAATTCAATTTGCAAATTCATGCGATCTTCGGCTTGTTCCTCTAACGAATGCAAATTAAGGTCAGTGGCTGCCTGCTATACAAGCTTGTATTTTAAAACATTGCACTTTTAGCGCTCAATTAGTGCAGCTGCAGTTAGTTCGCGTCAGAAATCCGTAGAGTCACGATTACTCGATTTCATTTTCTCGTCAAAGGTAATTGGGATCGTTATTAAAAATGATGTTCCGAATGACTGAATGTTTTATGATGCAAATATAATCCATATGCTACGAATGAAATATTGCAACGCGCGAGTTCACTTGCATTTAAAAAGTTATTGCCGTGTAAGTAAAGCAGACTATTACAATACGTGCAATTTATTACAATGCACTTGAGCTATCGGAACTTGGAAAATATGTATTACGCTGAAATTTAATTTGGTCGCAACTGAAGTGTACATCTCGCGAGGTGAACCAACCGGAAATAATTCTCTTTAAGCACGTGACCCAAAATTTAACACAGAGAATACTCGGCGAATTATTTGCCATACCTTAATTATTCCCACAACTTTGGAAGCTCAGGAAATAGGAAATTAAATGTAAACGAAAATTCATACACGTGATACCTTTTCGCAAACAAAGAGAATCATTATCAAAAGCACCCCTCATGACAAACACTATCCCCTCGAAATAGCGTAAATATTATTCGTAACACATACGTAAGGACAGTTTCTTCGAACTGAAAACATTAACCGAGCAATATACGCACTTCACAGTAATAATAATGATAATAATAAATTTATTTCGCCTCTCGGCCAGTGTCTCGTATTGTTGGACGGGTAATCATAAATACAAAGAGCACAGAAGAAAATGGAGCGGAATTCGTCGAAGTTTCCGCCTCCCGGAAGAGACTACGCGAGGGGGATGAGACTTTCGATGGTTCCGCCATTTCGGGGGTTGCTTCAGTGGCCTTATTCTCGAGGCACGCTCCAGGCACTTGGAGCGGCGGCATTCGAAGTAGGCTTGAAACTTGCTTACTGGCGTGCATAGGACTCCAAGTGTCTGGCGGATACAGTTTGGAGCACCTACTTGCGAATAGTCGGGCCGAAATTTATGATCGACGAAGTTAAATTCCCTGCCGACGGATTCAGCGCTAATCGAACAAATATCGGGCGGCGTTTTTTTTTCTCCCCGGCGAACAGAAGCATTATACCGTTGCACATGTTTCACGACAAATTTCATCGGTATTCCCGTCGCGATATTTCGATAGAGAACGCAGCTCGCGTAATATCCAGCTGCTGCCGGTGAAAATATTTAAACGCTGTAATATCGCAAGCGCCGTGTGCACAAGATAGCCATAAAACTTTCAGCCGTCGATAAATTGACATTGATTCGGAATGTGGAAACGAATAAAAATTGATACGACAGTTTTGATAGTTGCCGTCGTTTTGCCCGCGCTCTGTTGATATTGATTTAGCCGTGCCTGTTGCCCCGCATAGATTTCACGCCTTTATTTGAAACTATTCGAAGGCGTTCGAAGATTTTCTTTCCTCGTGAAAAGTTGTTACATTGTAAACACGTTTAAACGCCATGCATTCTTTGCCGTTTTAGTTTACGTTGCCGCTTGTCGTGCGTACATTTGACTTATATTAATAATAATGCTAAGGTACCTAATGGTAAGAAACGTGTGACAGGTATTTGGTAAAAATGTGGTACTCATTTTGAGGAACTAAAATTTATTATATAATTCATTTTACTATTTACGATTATATAGTCTGCGAGGCAATTATTTCAATGCTCAGTATCGTTCAATGATATCGTATTAATTTTCCAGAATATACCAACCAGGTGTACTCTATAATACATACGGGGGGCTCTGAAGCCAATCAGTGCAAGTCCAACTTTCCCTGAACATGAGCTTCGTAGTTTGAAAACCTCTTTATTGTTAAAAGTTTCAGTCGATAAATCAATTAAGTCACTATTTTCATTCCCCAAGCAATATATGACATTTTTTTCCAAGTAACGTGTAAAAACCTTATTTATCTCCATTCGAATGCTACTGGACTTATACTGATTGGCTTCTGAACCCTCGATGTACATATAAAAATCTTCGATATACCAAATCAGTAATCGCCAGCAACCATAGTCAATAAAAAATACGATCTACAAAAACAACATCCTCGAGATATTTCACGAAAAACAAATTTCTGAATTTTTTTCATGAGCCGATTTCACCCCTCAAAACCGAATTATGGCACGAACGGAAAATATGGTTTAATTACGGACTACATACTTTACACCTACGTAAAATTTCATACGTTTCTGAAGCTTCGAGTAGCCTAACCTTCCTTGTAAGTCGTAGAATCTGTTGAGCTGCCTTCGAGAAGCCATCCGCATACCAACAGACACCGATCCAAACGGTTCCCTGGATACCAAAATTTATATGACGTCCCACCGGATGCGGAAAACTCCGCCTTGGAAAATTAGCTGCGGCGCAGCAGCCTCGCAGATATTGCATCGCGCAGCGCATAAGTGCGAAAGCTATCCGCTTACCTCCAGCGAGCAGGCCGAAAGCTTTTTGCCACGGCCTTATTAATAGCCACGATTTTTCATGCTTTTTTTCCCCCGTCCCCCTAGCCGTAGCCGCGCGACACGCGCTAAAATATTTCAACGCCGCCGCTGCAGCTGAACCTTTCCAGGCGGCGGCAAGTGTATTAAATAGGGATGCCCGCCGCTGGACCGCTCTCCTATCCCTCACCTGTGTTTTTGTCCGCCGATTGCACGTAACGCCAACCGCATGCACGCTCAATTAGCGTCGTAATTAACGATACGCGTCGCGAACTTCGTTTGAAGTTGGCCGGAAGGCAATGACTTGTCGAAAGAGTAATGCTTTCGCGGGTAATTTGTATCGAAATTGAATTTCTCTGGAGAATACGTTCTGGGATTTTCTTTGTTGGACTTTTCTTTCGTGAATTGTCCGTATAGCGTTGTGCTATGCTATACTTGTTTCGTTGAGGGTCAATTTGGTGCATTTTGGTTGTTGGGTTTTTAAGGAATTGAAGGTAAATGTGAGGATTCGGTAGACTATTTTTTCTGCATGGGTTAATTGGTTAGTTACGATGTTGGTAACTACGGAGAACTATGAAGCAAGTCAAACTGACTTGATTCAGACTTTTTGCTTTGAAATTATTAATATATAGATATCGTTGTAGAAATTTGTGATGACTTTTAATAAGACAGAATGGCAATTGTATATCTCTATTAAATGTTCGTTGAACGACTTTCGTGTTCTTAATCTGTCCAACGTATGCTATCCAATTGGTACCAAAATCTATCGATAGTTCTAGTGTTAAGGTATCTGTTCTTTTGCAGCGACAGATTTTTATTCGACTGGGTTATCAATCAAATCTTTGCATATACCGACTGCACACCACTGACGAGCGTTAGTTCCTGATTTTATTAAATTTACAGCATCCGGGGGTCAATTATTCTTTTGCAAACTATTTTACACAACTAAGACAAATGTTCTGCGAGTATTCATTATCAATTAGGTGTAAACGTCTGCAGGTTTCTCATCAAGTTCCAATAAAGTCTTCTATGTACTTGGCGACCAACAGTATCACAGTATCGTACCTAAAATTTTACTCACGTAGCCCAACAGAGGAGCCTAATTCGCACCTGATCCACATTACCACGTTCTCATATACATATATATATGTATATATTTAACCATACGCTATGATCGTTTTTTACTGAACAGTTTAATCCAGCCAATTTCCGTTCAGAGGCGACCGAGCGCTTCCGGAAAAAATATCGCGCGTATTCAGCGTCTTTCCAAGGTGGTTAACCAATGGCACCACGTATTACGATGACGTCGAAAAAGCAAAAGGCGAGAGATCCGAAACGAAAAAAGAACGAGTGAGGGAAGAAGGTGGAAGGAGCCGATCGTGAAATGCGGCGGCGATGAAAAAGGGCTCGTTCAGCAAGGGAGAATTCCTTTTTTCTCCTCATTTCTCATTGGCTTCTCGGTGCTTCCGCCACCCTCTTCGCCTCTTCCTCGTCTTTTTCTTTCTCCTTCCGCGTTGGCGTTTCCAAAGAACCCTTACACGCCACGGACACTCGAACCGTTCGGTAAAAGTCGCTTAATTGACATTCCTCGTGTTACCCCTTTTCTGCAAGCCGGTGCAAATTATTGCGACACCCGGCTTTATTTCGGATGTCCCTGGCGCCGCAAGGAGGAGAAGGCCCACTTTCGAGTACAGGACAGAGCGATCTGATGTGCCTGTTCAGGGAGAGAAAGGATACGGGCGAGAGTTGAACACTCAGACGATTTTCGAGGGTGAGCTTAACGCTATCGTAACGCACGGGGCTCGCGAATCTGGTTGTTTTTATTCGTTCCAGCGAACTGGATTCCTTTGAACTCGCGGCTGATGAACGGGGACGTGCGAAACGTGGGTATTAATTGAAGAGATCGCCGTGGGGTAGAGGGTTGCGTGGTTTCGGGTGAAAAACAATCGCGAGGGATGCTTGTGATGTAACGGTGCTTTGCATGGCAATTTTTATTGCTCGATTATTTTTTAGAGTTTAGTTTTTTGTACCGTTTCGAAGCATCATTATTGCATTATTATATAAGGGTTGTCTATATGTATTTCTTTTGTTTCGGTAAAAAATTGGTAGGGGTATGTTTGCTCGGGATGTAGTATTGCATTATTTTAAAAGATAACGGGTTAAGTAAGTCGATTCGTGTTTAACGTAGTTCATGAAATCTCTCGTCGACTGTATGTATACATATAACGTGTAAAACGGCCGGCAAACATTGAGTTCCCTTGATTTCTGTTTCTTTGCGATGCAACGGGAAACAGAGAAATTCTTCGATTTCTTCACAGTAACGGTGACGGTTCACTTTCTTCTTTTCCTGATTATCCGGCATAAAAGAGATACCTTTTATTTGGGAAGTCACTTTTCAAGATAGGAAGGAGCACAAAAATAGTAGCGGAATGGTTACAGCGCAGAAAGTTAGGGAAATCGTAGTTCAGAAAAGAAGTAGAAGTGGCGAGTCGAAATAAAACTGCAATTAATTATCGATTTTTTAAATAAACCACTCATCATTACACAACTATTCACAACTAACGCTAATCATATTAAAATTAATATTAACATCAATCGTCCGAAGACTCTACAAATATAGCAAACAGTCGAAAGGGAACAAACGTAAAAGAAAAAAGAAGCGTCAAGAACAAACGGATGCAAAAACGGAGTGACCCAAAGAATAAATATAAAGCCGCAACAGTAATAAAAATGGAGAATCGTGCGGATAAAATCACACGCGGCGGAAACAGAGCAGAATAGAGCGGCAGAGGAAATCCACGATGATAAAGAATCGCAGAAAAGGCAGCGAACGGCGGCAAGGGAGAGAACGTGCAACAAGAGAACAGCGTCAAAACGGAGAAATACAGTGGGTTTAAACGGTGATAGGTGGAAAAGCGGGTCAATGAAAAAGTGGAAAAAGGGGAAAAGGGCGAAGAGGGGCGTGGGGTAGAACTAATCAGGATGGGCATTCAAAAATCTTGACGGGAGAAACGTCTGGCCGCGAGCGTTTCTGCGTGGCACGGTCGAACGACCATCGGGAGAAAATGCGAAGCAGCCGCGGGAAAAGTCCGACACAAAGGGAAACGAATGTGAATGCGTGAACCCGTCCGCTTCAACGTTCCATTGTCTCGAATTCTAAAGCGGCGATGTATCCGCGATTTTCGTGGCTTGATTTTCGCGAAACCAGCCGACAATGATTTGCCCCGCTGCCCGTTCCACACCCTGGTTAAGTCTCGTCTGTGTGGGCGTGTGTGGTGGTTGCTCGTTAAAGTACTCGTGTTTCTTTCACGTTCGTGCATTTTCGGGCGAAAACGGGGATAAAGAAATAGTGTTGAGACGTTGTGTCTGTTGTTTGTAGCTTACAATTGTTTGTTATTTTGGCGGCTTTCAGAAGTAAGGTGTAAGTAAATGTTGAAACGATTTTGTGGTGATGTACATATATGTGGAGGGTTCAGAAGCCAATCAGTGTAAGTCTATTAGCATTCGAAACGAGGTAAATAAGGTTTATACAAATTAAATGGGGAAAAATGGCGTGTACTGCTTACGTATGGAAATAGTGGCTTAATTGATTTATCGAATGAAAGTTTTGACAATAAAGAGGTTTTCGAACTACGAAACTCATGTTCAGGAAAAGTTAGACTTACACTGACTGGCCTCCATATGTACGTTTTTTGTGGAATATTGGACATTTTTTAATTACTGGATAGGAAATTGTGCATAGTTACGGTATAATAGGAATTATATGTCTCCTGTCCCATCGACTATTTATTTATTCTGCTAACAATCTTCTTAACATATTTTTATAATCCCTGGTATGCAATATTTTGTTATTTATTCCATGCAGAAGTCAACAAAATAATTGTGGAACGAAATCTGTGAAAGAAATTTTTACAGATACGCAATTATGCATTAATCAAGTATAATTAATATATATTTTTAATTATACTCCCCCGTAACAAACTCCTTCCAGAAATATCCTAGCTTGGGTATTATATTACACATTATTAGAACTGTAGGAAATCGAAAGAAAAGTTAAGTTACAAACTATCAAACTTACAAAACAAATTCACCGAATTACTCGCAATCGTATCTCCAGAAAGATATCGAAGACCAACAAATTTCCCAACCCAGATAGAAAGCTCAATATATAACATCTTCATCTATCGCTGGCTTATTGCCAGTTACAAACGGGAAAATCCAAAATACCTTCGGGATAGAAGAATTCCTCCCCGACGTCGATATTTCAGACACGAAACGCGAAACAGCTCGAGGGCAGGTTCGCGGCCAGTTTGTCTGAAACTTCATCAACATTGTTTCATTTTACGAGCGTCCTCCCGGCCAGCCGGAAATATCGGGCTCTCGTATCCCGATAAGTCGTTCCACGAAGTGAAAACTTCACCTCGGTCAGCCTCGTGGGAGCAACCGTTTCCAACATCGCCGCCGGGTTGCAGTTATTAATTACGCGATCGGGCTGCTCGTTAATTGAAGACAAACTTGCAACGCGGGGAAAAACAAGTAGACAATTGGGAGAAATAGCAGAACGACGGTGGCCGCAGTCTGCGAATCCACGATACCCCCTTGCCCTTTTTGGGGGTAGTTCTGATTACGTATTAACGACCGCAATTACTACGACGTCCCCTGTGATAATATCTTTTAGCCGCTAACCTGGTCGTAACTTACGTTCGATTAGGAAATCGTCGTTTAAAGGGTAATATCACCGTGGACAGGGTGAGAGAGGGTGCTAAACGACGCGGCGGTCATATTTAACGCGAGAACTATGGCATGGAGTGGAAATAGTGGGGCGTTTAAAATGGAAACGAGTTTCTTATTATTTTTGTTAATAGTAAAAGGTGTATACCTATTAAAAATAATAGGATTTTTGTATTGCATAATTTCCATTTATTGGATAAAGAACGTATAAACATTCTTTTTCAATATTTGTTTCTTTTCGGTAATTTTAATGATGTGTTAATTTTTCTACCTTGGTTTCAATAAATGTTTCAATCGTTTTTTGTTGTTCGTATTATTTGTCAGATGATTTATTCATTATTTTCACCAAATTGTACATGGTAAATGTTTGTGAAGACAGATTATTTGAACCACTAGGTTTATTATTTATTTCAGATTTAGCTGGTATCTTCTTTCTCCTCTTTTGCATCATGTGCGTGTCGTCTTAGTTCTAGAAACTAGCATGGAAGTTTGTTCGAAGAAACTGCAGTCGAACTTTTTACACCCTTCACTTTTTACTCAGCTTTATTTCCCATGTTATATGGATGGTAAATAAGTTGCAGCTGTAAATGTTTGTATATTGGAAAACATTAAATCATGTAATGTATGCAATACTAGAAAAACTATATAACAAAAAAGTAAAGAACAGTGAGATTGCAAAGTTTCTTTACCAACTAACTCTCATCTTCTGCTGCATAAAAACTGCTGCGCTATACTAAATTAATTCAAAGTAACATTTAGCCGCCATACTAACTAAGATTAAATTAATAACTAATAACTAACTGATCAAACTCTATAGATTCACAAAATTTCCTAACCAAAAATCAGAGAACAGAATTATTCCTGCAAGGTTTTATCGCGATAATGGTAGCACAGTATTCTCCCCATACTGAAAACCGAACTTGCTTAAGAATAACATTTTTTATTCCCGAAGAAAATCGCAGATTTCTAAAACCTTCGAATATCGCTATCGTGTCCATAAAATATCGCGCTATTCTTACACATTTGCAAACGTCCCACGCAGAAGCTCGGCTTTATTTCGAGACCGAGGACACGTTCTCCGAAAGGATAACGTTTATCTAGCCACTTAACCGTCTTGTGTGGAGAAACGTTAAACGTTTTCCAATGCATAGCTGCGAGCTAAAAGAGACGTACATATCCTTCCTGTTCCACAACCAAGTTTCGATTCACGCTCGCCAAAAGCACGACGACGAACGAGTCGAAAGAGACCTCAATTTATCGTCTACTTATTCAACATCAATGGCACATTAAATATCTAGAAGTAGATCTATTATAAAGAATAAAATAATTGCAGATCAAGGAAGACGACACATTTTCATCTTTGCCCGAAATTGGCCACGCCACTAGGTAGAAATAAACGAGGAGAGAGCGAATGAATGTACCAGAAATATACGTAACATTTTTAACATTGCCATGTGAAATTTCGCATGCGTGAAAAGCCACTTTTCGATGCTCTTTCTGAGAACTTCCACTGATGAAAGTAATTCAACGTGACCTAGTATCCTTGTATAAATCCAATGAAATATAAGCACATGATGTCAAGTGAAGTCTAGAGAGAATTTTTTAACCTCCTTTCCGTAATTAGCAAAAGGAATAACAAATTGGAAAAAGCGTACGCATAAGAATCAGCCGCGTTATAGTTCAACGTAAATCGATCACTGATCACCTTGGAACTCCACTTAACACAGTTTCAACCTGAAAAAAAGAATCGCACGTCCACTCGCGAAGAATTATTTTCGTTTGAAAGTTTAATTCGCAAATGAACGCAAAGTAGAACGAATAGACGTCACAGAAGAAGCACAGAAATTATATACGCGTGTCTGCTTTTCTGTCTATTATTTGATAATAATATTCGCCTAATATTTTAGACGACGAAAAAAGTAGAACAGAAATTGAAAGTTAATAAAGATAGTAGTGATCCCTTATTAATTTAACTTGCGTGTACTAAATGTACCAAGACGTAATTCACTGATTCAAAACAATTCCATCGTAGAAATAATTTTCGTCCCCTATTCAGACCTTTCCCCATTCTTTCCAACAATGTCGAAAATTCTAGATCAATGTTTCCATTGATATTTGTTCATGGTAAAATTATCAGGCTCGGCTTCGAGACGAGTGGACTCGAGTCACTTTCAAAATATCTGGCTCATTTTCCTTCAATAACCCTTATGTTAGCAACCGGCTACCCACTTCTATATTTCCTTTAACAATTTTTGTATCTTCTTGATAAAAATATCGCAGAATCGCTCCTTTGAACTCTCGATTCTTTGAACAATTTTTCGTCAACGTTTTGTGGAAAGAAATTTCTGCAAAATATTTGAAATAACTAAGCTTCGAACTTCTTCACCATTTTGGTTGCTTAACATAAGTGATAACGCAGCTCAGCCGACATTATAGCCACGATTTTCGTTCGTGATCCACCGTCATCGAAGTACAGTCGTCTCCGCTAACTCGATCGGGGCTCTACAAAAACCTGGCTCTTGTTTCCGCAATAAAAATCAGGATTTCCTGTACCTGCGTCGCGGTGGCATCCGTGTTGGCTGTATCTAGGCGCGAGGTTATTCGTTCACCGTAAAAAAAGGGGTCGTAAAAGTACAGGCACCGTTTCCACGCCGAAGACAATTTCGAAAAGCACAGGCAATGTCGCTTTGTCGAGAGATATCGGCGATTTACAGAATTTACACAGTCCACGGAGCAGGTTCTGCTGTCTAGGTTGTCGTTTCCGTTCGTTTACAAAAGCGTCGACGGTCTCCTTGAACAGGTTGCCGCATTTTTGTGACCGGCGCTAGATTTCAAAGGAAATCTTGCCCGTAACCGTTTAAGAGTGCAGAGTGTTTCGAATATCGAAGATAGGAATGCCGATTCTGTATCTGAAACGCGTTTGCAAAAATCTAGGAGGAAGGAATAGATGAAAGGATACGCGGTAAGGTGAACTTGTACCATTCGATAGTAGGAATAACGTGGACTGTTATGTTAACTGTGCTTTTGAGATATATTGTTTTTTGCAGCATTTCATTGGCAATTATCGGCCCCCTAATTAATGCAACATGTTTTCTCTGCGTGCTCCTTCCTGGTTTCTGCGGAACCTTAATTACAAGCGGCAGCCATTTTGGTGCTAATAGAGCGATGCACTTTAGGCGCTCGGGGTATTCCAGTGAATTTCACTTATCGTTAGGAAGTATTAGAAAATGCACCGTAATATTTATACCCGGCACTCATTCATATTATGCTACTTTATTTTATGCATACAAATCCCCCGCCGTTTAAAACGGAAGAAAACATTTTTACATTTAATGCACTCAACAGGGTATCGTATAAAACCGGTTCTACCCCTTCAAAGTTCCTCGAGTTCTCTAGAAAGAGGATGCCAGACTGAAATATTAAACCGGAGAATATATTCGCATGAAAGTAAATGAATCGTGGTTACTATTGCAACACCGCGCAGAAAAACACTGTGCAATTTTTATTCAATCGACAATTTAATTTCACGGGAAAAATCATACGAATTTATACACCCCCCGCAAAGTTTATAGAATCGCCAAGTTTCTGTCGAACATTTTCCACAATTCGTCAAAGGGAATCTATCGAATCGCCAGTTACAGTCGCCCGTCAATCCCATACCAATACTCCTATGCCTCGGTTCGATTTAAACCAAAAACAGAACGGCCGCATTTTCCTGATCCGTTTAAACGGAATAATAGAAAACGTTCCACGGACGAGCGTTTAAAGATCCACCGTGGATCAAAGCTCAGCCGCAAACACGAATGTAGAGCAAATTTGCGATCGCGATTGTAGCTCAGGCCGGTGAGCACACCTTCGACCGGCCTGATCTGGTTTCCATCGTGTTTCGCCAGCATCGAGAAAACAAGAAGTAACGGCGATCGCGTGTTCCCACAGAACGATATTCCTCGAATCAGGGTTTATTACAGCGGTGTTGCGTCTCTCGATGCGGAGTTGGATCTTACGAAATCACTGGAGTTCGTTGCGGTAATTACGTGAAGGGTACTGAATCGAGGCGGCGAAGAAGACGCTGAAGAGCGCACAATCACTGCTGCGTTGCTACTCCGTAATCACGGGGAGACGCAGGTTCCCGTGGAGGTCCTTGAGACAGGACACGTAGTGTTCTTAAGGAATATAGTACTGCAGGGCGGAGAGATTTGATCAATTCCGCTTGCGTTTGCAGAGTTGGTTTGCTCGGGGCTCGTGATTTATTTCGTAGCGGTTTGTCGGTTGTGAGGAAAGGATATTGTTGGAATTAAATATATAGTGATATTTAGGCATGGAAATATGGTAGATTGAAATATTTGTGGCCTGAGAGGAGAACTTTTAAGGTGGAAATTTGGAATAATAGCCCATGCAAATCTTGGTAATGTTCTTTTCTCGTTCTACTTAATATCAGTTACATGAATGCGGTATCTTGTCCCTGGTTCTTGTTTTTAATTGAAATTAATTTTCCTCTGGAGGGTACAGTGGTTCTACTGTTTCACCCACTTTTTGCTTCATATAGTATTACACAGGTAGAATATTTGCAGCTGCAATAATTTCGAAGCACATTTTATTAAAAATTTCAGTATAATAAATAAATTCAAAGCCACGAATTTCTATACATATTCTATACATGTTAAATACATATCCACTAATTTTATTTTCCACAGAAATTCTCATTGCCAAATTATCACTAATCACAGAATGTCATTAATATTGCTTTTACAAATACATAATCATAACGCACGTTAATGCAAAAGAAAAACACAGAACCATTGCTTCCTACATTCTCCCTTTACTCTAAGCAACAAGAAAATCCTCGAAAATCGAGCACGTAGGCGATCAGCAATTAAGGCGTATCGATAAACAGCACAAACCTGAACGCTCTGTTATCATGCATTATCAGGGGATCGCACGGTACACGTCCAATTTCATAGGTAGCCAATAATAGAAGTGACGTCACGAGAAAAAAAGATCAGCCAATTTCGTAACGCGTTCGCCTCACGATACGATTTGTATCCGATAGGATTGTATCTGATAGGATTGTAATGCGACCAGGTAGCAGGTTGGTCGTGGAAAACACTGGGACTTACGACTCTCGTTTAGCCACGCTAACGACCCCTACTTGGAATTTCACGTACGTATTTGCTGCAGGAAATTGCCTTCGCAGAAGCTGCACCGCGGTTTCATGCTGCGGCAAGATCGCGGCCGATATTAAAGCGCCCCACCTGCAGCCATGGTGTTAAATAATAAAAGCACGCTCGGATATGTGAAACGACGGACGAGAAGTATGCACAGAAAGATAGATCGTACGGAAGGGGTTAGACCAGTGTTTCCCAGGGGGGGGGGGGGGGGGGGGCAATTTGATTGTTAAGAGGGGCAATAAATAATTACTAATAATTAAAATAAAATAGAAAAATGTTTCGTTAAAATTATTTCGTACTTGAATTTCTGTTCTCCATTATATGTTTTGAACATTTATTTACTGTGTTTCATAAAACCTATCGTTAAAGTTTCTTCAGTGAACAATTCAATTCTCGAATATTAAAAATGATGTATGTTACATCAGAATTTTAGAAAACCTTAGGTATGGCACAAAAAACGTTGGGAAACAGTGGGTTTGACGTTACTAATTGTAAGTACACCGGGTACAAACACTTTGCCAATTGATATTTATCGTTGAACAATTTATATATATTATATATATTAAGTTTATTGAAACGTCTTAACGTTCTGGTTAACAGTTTTCGTGTCTTTAGGGTACAGTGTGGGAAGGATTTTGCTTTAAATCGCAGCAATTGTAAAGTTGCCTTTACGAGAATTTCGAACAGTTTATTTCATCCTTACTCGCCGAATGGTAATAGATCGCACCTGTAACTTTTAACACGCTCATCGCGCGTATATGACACGCCGTTTATACAAGATAGCGAAGGTATAAAGCGAGTCGTAAATTCGGTTAGATACCAAACGGCTGTAGATCCGGGGTATTTCGGTAGCCGCTCGGTAGTAGGAAATCTAGAATCGTATCCGTATACCTGACACTCCGTTTCACAATTAAATTTAAGGGCGCGCGTGTTTGGAATGCACTCGTACTGCTGTAATACCTACACAAAATAAAGGCAAACTTTCCCACGCAAAATTCAATTTAACTCGAACATTCTGTAAAACATATTGTCTTACAGTTCCATTCCAAATAATATTTTTTAATCCCTCCTACATAATACTTCTAATTTTTAATACATTTGCACTGAATCATTGAATCTAAAAATATACAAAATCGATCAAATAAAATATTGCAAACTCTCTTTTTCTTTAAATTAAATAACGGAGTGGGACGAATTCCACTCGCATCAAATATCCAAACCATTGACTCTCTCTATATTAATAAAAGCAGTCTCAACGAATTACTTCCATACGTAAGATCGTCAAATCTGTCGGACGTATCGTCCAGGTACACATTTAACTTCGTGCTCTCGTGACACACGCCCACGTAGATGGTAATAACACCCAGGATAGCTTCATTGCTACACACACAGCCACTTGTACATCGTTGTCCCGTGGTCACGGCTTTCGTGGACACGCGAAACGTTCTGTATCAACTGTATCGCGGTGAAAGAACATGCCGAGCGCCGAACTGTTAGCCCATTCTCCGTTCCTTGGATAAAACAGGAGTTTCGTAGTCCTAATTTAGCGCAGGTGTTACCAGACGGATGTTACGAACGGCCTTCGCGAAGTGTCCACCGGGCCGGTGGATTTACGCCGGAAGTGGCTGCTCGATCTTCCGTCCAGCGGCGGAAATTGCGTCCCTGGGTATCTGATTATTTCTGCGCCGGACAACGAGCTTCGTTCGCTGCTGAGGGAGATTTCTGGGAAGCCTGTTTTCGTTTTGCCGCTCGTTTCGTTGAAAGTAGGGCGATTCGGTGTGTGCTGATAAATTTGGCGAACGAGTTGAACGACGAGTGAAGTTCGTGTGAATGCGATCAAAGGGAATCATTCGCTGTAGGAAATAGAATTGGAAAGCACGTATGGTATGAACGGATGGAGCTTTGGAGAGGCTTGGAGATATGGTTAATGGAAAGATTTGAATTGAATTTAATTGAATTTAAATTAATGGACAATTATTTTATATTTTTCTCACAGATCCATTAATGGGAAAATTATTTGGCAATAATTGAAAACGATGGACCACTGTAATTAGATATATTTTATGGAAGGGATGATTTTCTGCCCCTATTTTCAGCGATCGTCTAAAATTCTATTTTCGTGCATGCTCGTGTTCGAACAATTACAAAACCCATCTACAGTACATCCGCCATCCCGCAACAGGATGCAATTATAAACTAGCTATTCGCAATTATAATTATAATTCCTCGTCCGTCCAATCGGAGCAGGGGGTCGAATAAAATCCAACCCTGAAATAAACTTTCCCTCGAACGCTGGTCTCCGGGTAGACGTTGCGCTTCAAATAAGACTCAATAATTCCTTTTCTTCCAAGTGGCTCGGCACCGTACACGATGCTCACTGCACATTCTTTTTAACTCGTTTCCTTCGAAAGGCCTTGCCCTACCGAGGCAAATTAACGAAAATTGTTACGTCCACGTCGGGGTAGCATTCTGACCCCACGATCGTTATTTAAGGTGGATTTCTCGAGGCTTCTGTCTCGAATTAAATAGACCGTCTCAAAAAATCCCCCGACCGAAATTGATGTTTAAATACCTCTCCGTAAACCACCACCACACCCCCATCCCACCCCCCGTTTATTTCATAGCCACGCAGCCCAGTTTTGAACAGAACCTCTCGTACCCGATAGAAAGATCACAGGAAATGGGTTATTTAAAACGACCACCACTGTGCGCCGTTCCATTTTATTTCCTCCACGGTTACGATCGCGAGATAGCTATTTCTCTGACTTATAAAAGTCGCTTTCCGCGTTATCGAACAGAACGAGGAAGCGATCGAATGGAACACGGGGATTCTGGATGTCTGGGATACGGGCTTACAAGCAGCGAACGCGCCACTGGCTTTGTGCATTTCTGGCCGCCGGATGTGATTAAATATCGATCGAATCGAATTCTCGGAATAAGCCAGACGGTGTAAATAATTTCGTCGAGATGCTTCATACGTCGGGCGCAATTGAAACGCATGGAACAACAGTGTGGGAAAAGGGATGAAATAAATAGGGGTAACAATGAAAGTGGTACTTGGATGAAGTAACGGGGGAAGTAACTCTCGAAATGTCGAGAGAATTTGGCTGAAGCAAGAGAGAGAAGAAGCAACGAGGAAAAGAGTTTGTCAGTGGTATTTGATCGATCGTAACGATAACTGAACGCAACCTATGAATCTCGATATCGTGACCCGTGTTTCCAGCAATAATAGGAATAATTGATAATCCGATATCGGTTGATCGATACACGAGGCTCTGTCCTAGATGTACAAGAAAGGATGGACCCACTCGATGTATTCATACCTGGATATTTTTCGCGAGAACGTGGTATGTAATATGTAAACCAGAGGCGAGGCATCGGGGAAAATAGTCACGTTTCGAAGTGAACGAAGCAATCGATCCAAGTAATTAAACTATCTTTCCAATCAACGGTGTTCTGTGTATGACAGCAATCGATTGAGCTATTTAGTAGATTCAATAAAGTCAGTGGACGTGTATCTCCTTTTTTGATTGTGGTCTGTATGCTTTTCTATGATGTTTTTCACATCTATGATGTGTTAAAATAAGTTCCCCCATATTTTTGTTGATAATTGTGATTTAATTAACATGAAGAAAAACCAGACTACACTCTGTACAATAATACCGCAAGCTAAATACCGCAATACTGTCTCGATTTCTCGAGACAGAAGCCTCGAGAAATCCACCTTAAATAACGATCGTGGGGTCAGAATGCTACCCCGACGTGGACGTAACAATTTTCGTTAATTTGCCTCGGTAGGGCAAGGCCTGTCAAAGTTATATAGACTTTTCTATTTTAATAAATCTTCACGCGAGATATGAAACCTAATAAATAGAGAAAATTGAAATGTTCCTAGAAATTCGTAGTATTGATACAAAATTCCTTACAAAAATGATAACAAGAGGCAAAATAGAGTACAGTGTAACACAAAATTAAAGAATATTCTTTTCTCCGAATGACTACAAATATAAATACAAATCCTTGATTGGGCGAAGTACGATTTCCAAAAATACTCCCTTTCGAAATCGAAGTCCGTGACGATCTCGTACGTATATGTATTCGATCGATTCAGCAGAGGGTACAAAAGTCCTTATATTAGCAGAAGTACTTCTGCGTGGAAGAAATCAGTTCCTGTTCGGTCCCGATAAGATTTCGTCGGCCCTTTACCTTCAAGATCGTAAAGTCGAAGCCAGTCAGCTGCGCCAATTGCACAGATCCTCTCCGGCGATATTCACGAATGAAAATCCCTGGATTTCGCGGCACCAACAGCGACGGAGGTAAAAGGTGTGCTGGATAAGGGTGACGGCTGCAGTAAGCGGGAGAAAAGAAAGGATGAGATAGGCTGCGCGAGGGAACTCATACGTCTGATAAACGGCTCGAGATATTATTGTGCTGGAACAGTTAAAACGATGGGATGCTCCTTGTTTCGCATTACCGGAAATTGCAATTGGAAGGATTCAAGGCGTGCCTCGATCGAGGGTTTAGAATTTCCATGAAACTCCTGTGTTAGTGGAATTAATGGGTGGAATGGATGGTGGAATAAGTTTATGGAGAATATAACATGATCGAACCCATCGATAGGAATTAGTAATAGCGGATTGAATTAAATTGTCTGGCACAGAGTTGTCTGGGAAAATTTATTTCATTCGAAACTAGAACAAATGTGTATATATTAATGAAGAACGATAACTGTTTATCAGTTTGATTAATTCTATTGATCTTTGCGATTAAATTTATTATTTAATTAATTGATTCATTTTACCAACCAACGATCCACGTTCTTCAACAGGAATCTGTTTAAACGTGCGACCCCAAATTTTTACCTCCACCTAAATAACGAATTTTCTGTTTCAGGTGACAGTAAGGGACGACGGGAGGCCGTCTTTGTCATCAACCACCCGCGTCGTGATCTCAGTGGCGGACATCAACGACCATGGACCAGAGTTCGAGCAAAAATTCTACACCGTTCAGATTCCAGCATCGCCAACCACGGACAAACCGTTGTTCCAGGTAAGAAATCTCCCTGCGAATCAATCTGACATCGAATTTCGTAATTCGTATCCGTCCTTCTAGTTGAGAATTAGAAGCTGGCATCGTTTTCGTCGAACCTCGATGTAAACGAAGAAATAGACGAAAAACCCGTCTGTACTTTGTCCCATTTCGTTTTATCTCTTTGTCTCTTTGTACACCATGTAGAAGTAAACCCCCGTGTCTTGTTGTATATATTGTACGTTGGCTCCTGGAGTAAACATCCATGTCCCATGACGAGAATTTGTCTCATTGAAGTGTAGGCATACACCCCAGAACACAGGATACCTGCGTGGGTAGGAACCAATGGAAAATTGTGTTTCCGAATGGCAACGTGTTTTTGTTGAATCGGTGTTGCGAAGATATTATTCGATTTACAAGGTTTCGACTCGTGCGATATTCTTAAGCTGATTGCAAGGAAGATGGAAATGAATGCTACTGAATCGGAGTTGGAAAATTTGGTGTTTGATATATTCATATATAGATTTCTCTATTTTCTGTTATGCTACAAAGGGCATTTATTTCAATGTGGTAAAACATATATTTATTTGATAATAATAATAATAATATTTATCGTAACAGTAAAGTGCATATACGAAACTAAATTTGTTAGATTTTTTTGTACAATGTGTCTCAAGAATTAACTGCCAATCTTTGTTAGTATTTAAACGGTGATACGATTTATATTGTTTATGCCACCAGACATCAGTTTTACGCTGATCAAAGTGGCGATCAATTTTATAGGGTTAATAACCGTATGCAAATAAAATGTAGATTACAATATTCACCTTAATGTCCAACTAGGGAGCATAACGATCAATAGTTAAACGGCCAGGTTACTTTATATTTCCATAAATTTGCAATTCCAATAACTCTTCGCTATAACAGTAGCGTTCACTTCAGACAATCCGGCAACCAGCTTCGCTCGCCATTTTGGTCCCACATGTTCAAACGTCGCAATATACTTCGCTTCAGAGACTCGCGTTTCCTGTGAACAGATTCAAAAATTGTTCATTAACTAGATCCAATAATACCGAAGAATTATATTTCAAAATCGTCTCCCATCTATTTCATGACGATCACTTGCAATCTGTCACAATTTCATCTTCAATTTGTATTATTTCCAACTACAGGCTCCTCTGTGCATTTCGATATTTCTATCACTCGAAATATTGCATACAATGGAGACTATATAAATATAAAGAGAGATAAGGGGATGAGAACGTATCGTTCGTTCGTTATCGAAAATGTTCACCCTTCGAATCGGCTCTTGCTCTCGATGCAATCTGTTGTAATTGTAAGTAATCCACTGACGACTGTTGTGGCGGAAAAGGGTGAAAGGATTTAGCACGCGAACACCCCTGCGCCGTGTTCTACCGCAGAGCTGTCCTTCTTTGGATTTACGGTATGAAGGTACGCCGGTTACGTGGTGGCACGTTTCACGCGTCGTCGACGTCAGTGTCCCTGTGACGGAAATCGTGGTAACTAGTTCCCTTTGTGACTTGCGTTTCTTCGGTTCACTGCTGTTCTGTGAATCGAGGATCGATTCTGGCCTCAACTGCGTCGACTAGCTCGAGATTTATTTTTTTGGATCAAAGACGAATGGAATATTTGAATTATTTCTAGATTTTATTTTATTTATGATTCTTTAGAGAAATGAATGCATTAGGTGTGGTATGCATAGGCTACTATTATTATTATTAAGTATTAATGCATATATTATGGTGAGAAGAATGACTTACATATGTGAGGAGAATTATAAGTACATATATGGTGCTGAAAAATATTTGTTGACGAAAAATATCAGTGAAATTTAATAGTTAGAATAAATGATTTGGGACTAGATATACAATATCTTCAATAACTAGATATTCAATAACATGCTTCCATAGTTTAACTGGTACATGTAGCTAGAATTTTCGAATATTCCACGGAGCATCCGAATTTTACCACAACGTTGCATAACGTCAGAAACCACCACGGTTTCAGTTTAGGACGGCCAACCAGCAGTTGAAGTTTTGCAACAATGTTACAAAATGTTCCAGGGGATCCTAGGAAGTACGACAAGTTTCGGGAACTTTGCAATTATGTTCCCGTACTTATTAAGTGCCTCGTATTATTATAGGCTTCTGTAACAATATCTTACAATGTGGCTAAGTAATTACCAGCGTTTCAGGACACTGTTCACTCGGTGGTATATTCAATATCGGCTCCTGAGAAAATATCTACTGCTACGTGACATAATGTAATCGGAAAGTTCGTAAACATTTAAAAACCACCAAATTTGCCATCACATTTTCTCCAATTTTCATTCATATGCGAGCCATCAGAACTTATTTTATTTTCACTGGACAGGTTAGTTAATAATACAGTGAAAGATATATTATTAATTCTGGATAAAGTTACATTATTACGTGTGTAGTTCGATAAATATTTGCAAATTTCGAAAAGCGTCCAAGAAACAAGATAGCAGGTAACAAATGATGTTATTCGATAGAGGGAGGGACCTCTTTAATCCGATGTCAACAGTGACAATAGCTTTCACAATATTCCACGAGTATTTAATATAATTCCCTGTCAGTGTTGAATTTCGTCGAGGCCAGATTCGATATTAGCGGATATGTATCGAGTTACGGTTGCTCGCTTTCGTAATTTTGGTTGGTCACCGGTCATTATTAGCAAGCTTCAACTTCCGCCCGCGAAAACTCGTCTCACTCCTAATACGTTTAAATTAAATTTCCTGTGATAACTTTTATTAAAGAAAATAATAACTGGGGAGAAAAAAACAAGTGAGTGAAAGAAATAAAGAATTTCCAGGTACCATAATAGCGATTCATAAATTATAATATTTCAAGAGATATGATATCTCAAGCACTTTTAGACAATTTAGATTAACAGGGTTATTACATTTCTTTGTATACATATACGTTTACGTAATACTCTCAGTGTCAACGTTTAATATTAAAAATTGAGAATCAAGTGATACCCTATAAAATATTTAAAAAAATACAAATTAATTAAATAGATATCTGACTTGCTTCAATCCAGCTTCCCATAGCTAATTACACCTAACTTATTGTTAGTTAAAAGATAAGCCATACAACTCTAAAAAAGTACATTTTGAAACTCCACACGTGGACCATTCGATTCGATTCCAAAATACATTAAATTTGAATAATCCCAAATCAAACGAAATCAACCGCTCTGTTCGAGCGAGGTAAACGATCCTCGGGAATCGTTTAAACCTCGTTGACCGTAATTTCAATAGATTTCGTCGTCTTCCACGGTATCGTCGCATCATCGTAGGATGCCTTTCCAAACGATATGAAAAAATCGTCGACCGGTCGTAACCGAGCGTGTTCGCTCGCAGCGACGAAGAAAAGGCACACGGTGGTGGATGAAAAAGAATTAGGGGGCGATAATGCGAAAGTTAAAAGGCTTCCTTCTCTCGTTCTCGGCAGAAATCGAGGAACCGCTCGCGGGAGTTCGACCTCTCGATCGATACGTTACTAGAGAATGGAACTTGGGAGACATTTAGCCCCGACAGCTTGTCAGGAGATCGTATCTTCAGGGTAAGAACACCGCTGGCACGTAAAAAACGAAAGCAAAAAAAAATTTTATCAAAGGCGCCGCACGATGGCGCGGGAGCATAAATGATTCCTGCGCAAAACGCGGTATTGGTCTCGGGTAGTTCACGCGAGCTCTTGTGCATTGATTTATGACCCGCTTTTACATAATCTATAGAAGGTGCTCATTGAAACGGCATCGATAATCGTTCCACCTGCAGTAATGTAACAGTTATGTAACCATTCTATACACGTTTTGGGAGAAATGTTGCTTTTTATTGGAAAAACAAGGTCGTTGTAAATTTGTAAACGGAAACGTATGGTTTTTCGTTAATGTTGCAGATGGATTCTATGATAATGCATCATGTTGATTTTGTTTCCCTTTCGGGACGATAGTATTAAGATTCAGAGGTTATTGTTGAATTTAATTAGAAAAGCCAACGCTGGTTTATTTTTTATTTGGCAATTTGTATTGTTTTTTAGTGGTTATCAAGTCTATAAATATTGTACTATTAGAACAACATTTCCTTGGGGTGATATTTCACCCCCAATCTGAATATAAAAATTACAAACTTCGTACTTTTATTGTAAATTATCCTTAACAATGGCATGACACACTATTATTAACTTCATCTAACTCAACTCTGTAGAATTACAAAAAACAAACGATATAATCCAATTTAAAAAAATAGTTCTGACCCTGTTTTACAGTAAAAACAATAAGTGTCTACAAAAGTATAAACCATTGCAACTTGCCAAGGGCCAAAAGTCAGCCAATTCTATACACAAACTCTCCTGTTACAGTCCTGTAAATGACAAAACCCTTGAATGACCAAAACGATGAACACCCTGTGTATATATACATCAACTGTAACATTCCTTCTGATTGTGATAACGCATTTTCATGCAACCCAGCTCTGTGCCCGTTTTTAAATAGGAAAACTCTTGTCCTTACTTTTTTACTATTTCTTTTATTTATCCGATGCAACCCCTCTTTTTTTAATAGAAAGAGAGTGTCTTGAATGTGCACGCTGCACGACTCTGAGCTTGAACATCGACGAACCAAAGTTGAGAGTAAAAAGGTTCGTATTCAATGAACACGAATCGCTGCTACTTCGTACGGTGAACCTCGAGTAATTGAAACTTATTCGTAGCCGTCCAGGGATTCGGGTCGAGAGAGGAATTTATCTCCCCGAGTTATTAAGTATCAAGTGCCATCAGGCTTCTTAATTGCATTCAGAGTTCAACGCACTCTTTTCGGGAAGAAACGAAAGTACATGTACGATATTCTTCGAGGAAAAAGAATGGAGAAAGAATGGTGGACTTAATTATTGAACACTTTATTTTACGTTAAAAAACCACTACATTTTCCCAACTTTCTCGTTCTTGGCGAAGTAAAATTTTTAACTACACCCTTTCTGCGGAAACAATTATTAGTTGTCATTTTCTTTTTGTGAAATGATTTCTGATGATACATTTCATCTACGGTGAGTTTCTATACTATTCTTTCTGTGTCTTTGACAATAACGTGTTTCAATAAGAATTTTCGTCCACCACTTCAACGTAGTACTGTCTATTTCAAGATTATTTTCCGTCCTCTTTCAATCGACCTTATATTTCCCCCAGACTCGGTTTATGAAGCTCTTTTATGAATGTTCAACGAGACGTTTGCTCAGAGTCGCATCGTGCGCAATCCTTTGCTCTGTTTCTTCGTATAACCCCTGTTTATATGTCTGTCTCGAATTATTGTCCGTCGCGTTTTGCTCGTTTTGCTCGTCTCGCTGTATGTACGTTACGTCTTATGTTCCTGAATGTTTGCATCTGTCTGTACGGGGCTGCCGTCTGATCGTTTTCCGTTTCCCCTTCGTAATTAAGAGAAGTCACGGCGACGGGAACGAAAGGCCGCCGTGAACGAAAGCATGACACGGAAACGGAAGGAATGGAATGAAGGGGAATGATGGTAACAGGCCTCGGTTTCTTGCCCACGAATTTGAATGCTGCACCTGTCTATCACCTTATGGAAGCCAGAAATTTCCCATTGATTTCACGACTTTTCAGTTTGAATTAAGAAATTAAATGGGTATATTGAATGCGATGTGCAATCTGAATGTTTCAAATAGTAGTGGTGTTGAAACAAATGTCAGTCTTTTCCAAGTATCCTACTTTCCAGACATTGCCTCCATTTTTGTATGTTCAGGGTTGCTCGAAAAATCGATATATTTCTATTTTTATGTGCAAATGTACCCGGGTAAGTTTAATCGTTCTATTGACACGAACCTTTTTGTACCCTGGATTATTATTGTAGTCGTTCGCATTAGATTCTGATCAGTCCAACATTTCCTGATAATACGAAGAAATTCTTATATAATGTCCTAAACAAATGCAATGCAATCTTGTAAAAAGAGTCAAACTTGTACTTTATTATATGTAAAATCTCCTTTAATCTATACAGACACATAGTACAATCTAACATAATATTTAATCACATCGTCATAGTACACTAAGCATGTTTCAAATTGCGCCTTAATATAATTCACTTAATCAATTCACAATACCAAATAGAAACGATGCACACACTCTTTACAAACGATCCACCCTATCCCGCATTCTCGAACCAGACAATGCTGTTACTTTTAACTTCACCTGTCTGTCCAACAAACACACAAAAGAAAACTGCTCCGGGAAAAGAACGCGCACGTCGGATGACCTAAATGTCTTTAATCATATCGAACGGCGAACGGGGCCGCGCCAAAGAAGAGGCCAGCATTGAAGCAGCACGAAAATCGTGGGTCAGAAAACCGGAGCCGATAATGAGCTTCTGCACACGAGGGAAATATGTTCGTTGCGGCGAAAAGGGCGCAGCGCCCGCAAAAAAAAAAAAGGAAAGAACCAGCGCCATTTAATGAACCGGCGACGATACATTTTTCCGCGCGGGTCCGCGTGCATCAGCTCGAAACGCCAGCTCGTCTATGTGCTCGCGTGTTCGATCAGCCTGTCCGCGGAAAATATGTAAATAGCGCGGCCTGTGTTTTTAATACGCTTTAATGCAGATCGATATTTCGCGGCTCGAGGGGGCGGAGGTTTCTGTGCCTCCTCTCCTTCACCCCTATCTTTCAACCCTTTTTTGTTTCCTTCTCGTTTCTTCCCTCTTCTATATTTCTTTTTTATTCATTTCGCGTACCGCATGATGTCTGCTGTACGAATGCCACGCTTCGAGGTCACGAGCGCAATGTTTCACGATGGATCCGGAAAGGTAGCGAGAGTGATTGAAAGAAAGAGAGGTGGGCGAATTGAAGTGTTTTAGAGCGTGAAATGTTTTAGACAGAATGAGTTGTTTCCTTATTTTTTGATCTGTTGTTTTCCACGTTCATCGCATATTAGATTTGCGTATACTAGATTTCATTCGCGTCTAGCTTTTTTTTTTCAGACACTCTTTGCGTGCGTATGTATATACATGTGTAAAATGATTTATACGTATATGTAGAGAGTGATCGAAATGGTTGGTATAAATTCGATGGCGATACAGTGTTCATTAAAATGGATCGATAGTGTTTAGTAGACATGGACCTAAAATTCACACTTGTTGCTTACTAAATATTAAAATTTGTTTAATTTATTTTGACATATAGGAATTTTTCAAAGATTATGATTGTACATTTGTACAAGTACTCACGAAATTTAAGAAAAGACAGTAAGTTTCAAATCTATATAAAAATCTCCCAACAGACTTGTTAAACGATTAAAATAAATTTCAATGTTCAGTGTTCAATAAATATATTCCCTTAACACTTATGTTAGCCACCGGGTACCCATTTCTATATTTGCTTGAATAACTTTTGTATGTTATTGATAAAATATCGGAAAACCGCTCCAGATCTCGATTCTTTGAACAATTTCACGTCAACTCACGTCTTGTGAAAACAAATTCATGCAAAATATTTTGAATAACTATGCTCCGAACTTCTTCGCCATTTCGGTTGCTAACATAAGGGTTAATGTTTAACGAGCGCTATAACGCTACTAAAATTCACCAAAACCTTTGACCACTCTCTGGTACGCACGCAATGAAATTTCCAGGCTTTTACGAAGATTCTACAGACACGATTCCGGGTAAACATAATTAGAAACAGCTTGATACTTGCGTATCGTTCGGGATTACTTTTCTCTTTCTTTTGATACAGCCGATGGCCGCGCACGATACTAAATAATGTTCTCTTTTGTGGCGTGTACAACTATGTTCGTAGAGAATGCGACTAACAGGTAAATCGGTGTCGCGGTTGTTCGTAATTAATCATTTGTTCCCCTGCACTGTAGGTTCTCGCGAACGATAAAGACATCGGTGATAATGGCAAAATCCAGTATAGCATCAAGGGTGGCCGTGGCAAGGGGAAGTTTAAAATTCACCCTACCACAGGAATGGTGTACTCCCAGCGTGGTTTCGAGGCTGGACAAGAATACGAAATGATGGTGAGTAGAACTACGCAGAAAATTGAAGATTTGCATATGCAAATGACGCGCGAAGAATAATCACTTCGTTTAAGAGACGATGTGTGCATGTAAAATTATTAGGTAAATTCACAAGGCAAATTGTAAGATATTATTAGGCATACATACATATGTATTCAGTTAGTTTCGAATGGCAAGATGAAATTAAATATTATCACGCTGGAACGCGGTAGAGTATAATAGATTAATTATGTTGTATAAGGATCAAAGGGAAAAGGAAATTCCCAATAGAATATTTATCATTGTTTAGTATAGTGTTATTTTTATTTACAGCTATTACAGATATCACTGTTTTGCAATTTTTAATAGACCTTCTAAATGGTATTCATTTGTATACCAATTATACACGATTCAGTGTTGCTATTAAATTAATCTAATTTGTTATTTTGCGATACAAATTAATAGTATTAAATGAAGCAATAATTAAAATACATATTGCGAAGCAAGTTAAACATTAACAAACCTGAATCAACATGCTTCAAAATTTGTAAATTCAAATTCGTTAATGTATTTTGATGCATCATACATTTCGTATTAATTGATTAATAATTCTCGGAAATACGACTTAATTGGAAAGCCAACCTGATTAACAGTAAATATACATATTATCATTTTCGTACAGACAAGAGATACTGTATTCAGCAAATATCGAATCGAATTGAAATAATTCGACGCTTCTCCCCTTCAAATTAAACAGAGACATCAGAAAAGCATTAAACCCATATCGTACGATACTTCGCCGCAAGTAGCAAAGTGCATCGTGGGGGTAACTTCCCGCAAATTCAACATGAACGGTGCACACCTCATAATTCATGGTCGATCTGGAAACATCGTTCCTTTGATACAATTTAAGTTCGAGTTTAACTTGACGGCGTATGCTTCTGTTTGTCAGATAAAAGCAGCCGACAGCGGGGAACCACAGCGCAGCCATCAAACTCGAGTGTCGGTGCAAGTTGTCGAGGTACCGAAGGAATCTGAGAATCCGCCGATCTTCAAGACGAACAATCAGAGCATCGAGGTCACGGAGAACGACGAAGTTGGTTTCCTCGTGGCCCTGGTTCAAGCTACGGACAAAGATGGGGACTCACTGTGGTACGATATTCTTGGTGAGTGGTCGTGGATTGTTTATGGATTGTTCGTGGTTGATGTTCGACAGATTAATAGCCGACGACGCCGTATGGTGTTTAATTGAAATTTCAAATTAAATAACAGCCGAGACAATTATGCAAATTGATTTGCCGATCATTTGGGAATGTCTTCAATTTTTCACAGGTGTATTAGATTATACAGTAGATATACAAAAACAGGTATACGTTAGAAAGATTAAAAGAGTCGAATTACATGAAAGCCTAAATTATATTCACACATAATTCTTAAAGGTACATTAACGAGACTGAAGTGGGCTTTCGTATTAAATTACAATTTTAGTAATAGCTTTGCCTGGTTTTAATTTATTTTCACATGGAGGCTTACTTGGGTTTCGAGGGTTACGCAGGTCCTGGAATTTTACAGTGCTACGAAGTTTTATAAATGAATGGTATTTAAGTACTTTATTTTTGTTAGAAGGAAACTATATATTCGAGAGGAAACCGGTTTAACTTCTCGTTAGTTGCGATCATTTTAAGATTTTAAAAAGCGAAGAAAGGAGAACAGGCAGATCTGACAATAAATTAGAATTAGTAAAATATTGAGGTAGCAATATTTAACAAAACGTGCTGCTTTTTAACGCTCAATTTGTTCCCTGATATCGTTAAGAAATCGGACTCGAATTCTGCTCTTTATGCAAAGTGTCCCGACTAATGTAGTTCGAAAGCTAGGTAAATGTCGTCGGTTGCGATACCCCGTCGTTAATTGGCGAAATATCGGGCAGTTTCGCATGAAATATATTTCCATGGGCCGACTACAGTAATTCTTCTCTTGGCGCTCGCTACGATCTCTCCCGACGGCGCTCGCGACTCATCCCCACCACTGGGGGGAATCCCCCCGGGTTCTAGCCGACACGTCCCGGCTGTTGATACTTGGGGTAACCATTGAAAGATTAAATGCTTCGTATCTGTGAGACCACACTAATGCAACGGCGAAACTTGTTTATTGTTACCTATATCGCTATAATTTTTTTTTGGAAATATTGCTGAGATTGTGGTGATTAAAATAAGACCAAACACGATAGAATTTGGATTATATTTACTTCCTTAGTAATGTTATATGTAATGGGCTCGGATCCTTACACGAAAAGCTCCCGAACGGTATGGTCAGTTTTTAATCAAACTTTACGGGCTTAGAGAATAATGCAAGTCTAAATATATACTCCAATAGGCTTTCTCAAGATAGGATCCACATTTATTAGTATGGTTTTATGTTTTTCGTGTTTTATTGCCAAACGTACTTTGCGAAAGGCAATTAAACACAGTTGAAAATTCCTGGACTGAAGGCAAGTTCCATAGGATTTCTAGAAAGCCATTCAAGCACATAATATAGGAATTCCACATGTAATACTGAAATCATTAGCCGCAATTGAATATAATAACGAAATGAGTGGTACGGTAGAAGCGCCGAAAACACAGCCGTCGGCACGTGCCCGCGCTCGATAATCAGGTGGATCAAATTCGTCGCGGATGCCCTCCCGACACTCGTCGACATTCGTTTCTGTGTTCCTCAAGGAACGTCGACAAGCTCTTGAGTCGAGCGCCGGGAGGGCATCCGCGACGAATTTGATACTCTTGATTATCGAGCGCGGGCACGTGCCGACGGCTGTGTCTTCGGCGCTTCTACCGTACCACTCATTTCGTTATTATATTCAATTGTAATTAAGTAAATATAATCCAAATTCTATCTTGTTTGGTCTTATTTTAATCACCATAATCTCAGCAACATTTCAAAAAAAAAATTATTGCGATATATGTAACAATAAAAAAGTTTCGCCGTTGCATTAGTGTGGTCTCACCGATACGGAGGCATTTAATCTTTTACGCTCGGTGTGGCTGCCGAAGCCGGTGCTTACATAGTAGCCGTGCTCTTAAGATAAGGCCGAAATTTCTAAGAACCGAAAGTTCACCTATGTACGCCCGGCGCTCGCGGCCGGTCCCGAGCAGCGAGTGCCAAGGGAAGAATTACTGTAATTAGGTAGACGGATAGCATTTTCCAGTTTGAGAGTATCGAAGTTGAGAAATTCCGCAGCCAGATTCCATAAGCAAGAGCTAAACTAGTTTGAGATACGCTGTAATATCTTGCTATTAAAATTCTAAAATACCGTTCCACTGCAAAGACACTCAAAAGATTAAGGTCTCAGGTTGTACAATATTTGAGTGTTCAGGAAATATCATTTCTTCTAAAAAAACTTCTCAAATTTCTCTAAACTATACCTAGCAAGAAAATAAAACCTCGATTTTCCAGATGGCGACAAACGAGACGAATTTTTCATCGGTCGGGACAACGGCAACGTTCTACTGGCGAAGAAGCTCGACTGGGAAACGCAAAACTTCTACAACTTAACAATCGGCGTAACAGACAGCGTGCACACCGCGCAAACTCAGCTGCTGGTAACAGTGATCGATATAAACGATCATCGGCCAGAATTCACCGAGGACACCTATCACGTGGACATCTCTGAGAACGTGGAGAAAGGCGAGAAGATATTGCAGCTGCACGCGACTGACGAGGACGAGGACAAGAAGGTCTTCTACAGTCTGCACGCCGCTCAAAATCAGGCTTCCCTCGAAATCTTCCACGTGGACTCGATTACTGGCGCCGTCACCCTGAACGAGGTCCTAGACCGAGAGACCATCGAGGAGCACGTGCTCACGGTGATGGTGAAAGATCAGGGAACCCCCGCGAAACGGAACTACGCCAGAGTGATAGTAACTGTGCACGATCACAACGATCACGCGCCTGAATTCATCAGCGATATCATCCAAGGTAAAGTCTACGAGACGTCCCCGATCGGCGCTGCAGTGGTGCAAGTATTCGCCATAGACAGGGACAGGGGCGAAAACGCCAAAATCACCTACACAATCACGTCCGGGAATGTGGGCAACATGTTCGCCATAGACCCGGAGTTAGGCGTCATCCGAGTAGCCAGAGAGTTGGACCTGAGCATATCGTCGGAATACATACTGCTAGTGAAGGCCACGGACCATGGTTCGCCAGCTCTGGCCAATACGGTCCCTGTCCACGTGATGATCACCATGGCGGACAACGCCCCGCCGAGGTTCATCCAAAAAGAATTGTCCGCAGAAATATACGAGAACCAACAGCTAGGCACGTACGTGAAGCACGTGGAGGCGAGGAGCACCTCGTCGTTGCAGTTCGAGATCGTCCAGGGGAACAAGGACGACACGTTCTTCGTGAACCCCAGCACCGGCATCATAATAATCAAGAACGAACTGGACTACGAGAAAACGAAGTTCTACAACCTGACAGTGGCCGCGACCAACATGGCCGGGGCGAAGGCGCACTGCAACGTGATTGTCCACGTTCTGGATCGAAACGACAATGCGCCGAGGTTCTTGCAGGCTACCTACAGCGGTGAGATAAGCGAGGGTGCGAGCATAGGTTCCTTGGTGCTCACCAATAACAGCACCCCGCTGGTCATAAAGGCGGAGGACGCTGACTCCGAACTGAACGCTCTTTTGAACTACGATATCGTGGAGGACTTGCCACGGAAGTACTTTCACATTGACTCGAGCACTGGAGCAATTAGAACCGTGATGGTGTTGGACCACGAGAGCATTCCGAAGTTTACGTTCCACGTGAAGGTGTCCGATCTGGGGAAACCGAAGCTGTCTTCAGAGACCACCGCCAAAGTGATGATCGTCGTGACGGACGTGAACGACTGTCCACCGAAGTTCCTCGAGAACGACTACAACACGACGGTCCTGCTGCCTACGTACAAGAACGTTGCTGTTGTTCAAGTGAACGCCGTGGATCCGGACAGTTCCGAGGGGGTCCCGCTCAGGTACGTGTGGGGGCTATTAAAATGCGCATACCTGTGTATATTTACGGGCAATTTAAAAGGCTGATTCATATTTATGCGGAGGGCGCGGCTGCTTCGTTAGCATTCATTTAGTATTGTAATTCGTATGATCGCTGTCAGACACGGGGTCGTTTTTCTCCGAGTTGGAAGAAAATTGCTGCGCGCTTATATTTTCGGCGAGAGGGCCATCGCTGAATTTTTATAAAATATTTATCGCGCGAAGGGTACCTTTATAAAAATAGACGGTTTAATCCTGTGTATGGTAAAGTTTGCAATTAGTTTCTAATTGACGGGACTCTTTACGCAGCCTACTCTTATTAATATAAAATGATTTAAACCGTAATACCTTTATTGGAAGTGTAATTTAGTCAACTACAAATTAATGCCAAATTTCTATTTCTCAAAGTAAAACACTTTAAACTGTAAATCATTAGTTTAAATGCACCCGAGGTTACATTACCAATTGACAAAATATAAGACACACGTTTTCGAGCTCACCTCTTGAGACCTCTTCCTTGCGCCGTGAAAAGCTGAACGCTTCCGCCCTTGAGGAGGAAACTTCCATTCCCCCGTGGTAATACCGATATCTTCCCCTTGCTCGGGTGCAGATATGACATCATCGACGGAAACAAGGCGCACACGTTCGACATAGATGCCCAGACCGGCATGATCACGGTTTATAACCCGGAACGTATGAAGAAAAGCTACTTGCTGCGAGTCCGTGTCTCCGATGGAAAGTACTCGAGCGTCAGCCAGGTGAACGTGATGGTGGAGAAGTCGGAGAACTCCGGTCTGATGTTCCAGAGGGACGTGTACGAGGGCACGATCTCGGAAAATTCGACGAGGATCACGACCGTCGCGGTCGTGAACGTTTTGGGGACAGCGCTGAACGAGCACATAGTCTTCAGTATTCTGAACCCCACCGACATGTTTGTAATTGGCTCGACGTCTGGCGCGATCCAGACAACCGGGATTAGATTCGACCGGGAGGTTTGCGACCATTACGAGCTGATAGTGGAGGCGAAGAGTCAAATGCCGGACAGGGAGAAGCCCAGAGTGGCGCATGTGATCGTGAACGTTACTATATTGGATATCAACGACAATTGCCCGATGTTTGTCAACCTGCCGTACTACGCCGTTGTGTCGGTGGACGCGCAGAAGGGCGACGTTATCACGAAGGTAAGCAGATTCTGGATGTAGATAAGCTCTGGACCATGTGGCCCGGAATATTGAGATTGGAAGATGTGAAAACGCGATTCGTTCACAGTTTTTGGGGAGGGAATGTTATCGCGTGGGAACTGTTGCGAAGGGAAATTGGAATTTTTTCGCCTCTCGCAGTCTTTCTGTCGCTGAATTTGTTAATCAAGTTTATTGATACTGGAATGAGGGTTCTCTTGCAAATTGTATTTTAAACTTTACATAGAAATATTTGTAGAGTCTGTGGGAGAGGAAATTTGTATGAAATGAACATTTACTTTCTATCTATATATGAACAGTATTGCAAGGTTCGAAACTGTCTACATGACAGTAGAAGATTATACTTGATGAAAAAGACTCGAAAGTAAAGTCATCTATGTACAATTGTCCGTGTGATAAAAAATTAATTTCTTCCAATTTACCAATGGCATTAGAATCATTAATTATTTGTTCTTTATAGCTTAAAAGTGTTCAATACTGATTTCCCAAACCCCCCAAATCTTTGCCCAGGTGCATGCGGTAGACATGGACAGTGGCGACAATGGAGAGGTCAGGTACGAACTGAAGAAAGGCCACGGGGAGCTATTCAAAGTTTGCAGGAAGACAGGCGAAATATCGCTCAAGCAAAACTTGGAAGGACATAATCGCGAATATCAACTAACCATCGCCGCGTACGACGGTGGTAAGCACCCCCATTTCCCTTAACCCTTTAAAGCTTTACAATTTATCACGCCACGATGCACGTCAGAGACTATTTCAATTCCAGCAGTGGACACCTCCACAGTCTTGACAATTCACGACAATTTTACTTAATGGCAAATACTATTGTGACTCACGCTCGTATTTTTTATACTTACTATACGATTTTATACCGTACTACAATTTTTGTCTTCCTCGTCAATTTACACGTATAATTTGCAAACGCAAAGGTCACGCGTTATTATTAATTACCGTTTAAACAACTTTTCGCAAGCCTCGGTCGCCGTTTCAGGTGCGACACCGTGCTCCATCGAGGTGCCAGTGAACGTGAAGGTGATAGATCGCTCGATGCCGGTCTTCGACAAGCAATTTTACACGGACAGCGTGCTGGAAAGCATCGAGATCCATTCACCATTAGCATTGTCCATTCAAGCCGAGTCACCATTGAATCGCAAGCTCATATACAGTATAACGAAAGGCAACGACTTCGAGGAGTTCGCCCTGGATTTCAACACAGGTGAGCGAGCATGTTCGTTGGCCGTGTAGCGGAACAGTTTTTCTCTTTTTAAACCGTCGATGAACGGCGAAACGAAGATTGAATTAAACGCCCGGCACTCCGGCACGGAACGATGAAGTTGCCGCGTGAACGAAGCAATATGTAGCTTTCAACTACACGCACGATAAAAGATTCAAAAAGCTTGCCACATTTTCGGTCGCGTTGTGCAATTTTCTCTTTCGCGGTATTTTTGTTATTTTTTTCTTTTTTGGGAGGATTTTGCGTCATCGTTCCATGCAAGACACAAACACGGTAATATAATAGTGTAGATGTTTTCCGACAGGAATTCTCCCCGTCCAGTTTTTGTTGTTATTCATATTATTTCATTTCATTTTATTTTGTTTTCTTTTATTCTGTTGATTTTGGGGGATGGAAAAATGTTCGACTAGCTTCACGACAGCGGCGAACGTGTGCTACATTCGGGATTGGAAAACAATCGATCAGAAAGCGATTCTGTCCCGAATCCAGTCCCAAATAAGACGTCTCCTGAGAATTCTGATTTCAACTCGGCTGTGGGACTTGTAATCAATTTTGAACTCTTTCATTCCCGAAGTTATCGAACGCCCGTGCTCGTCCTAACGAGTTTCATATATCGACCACAATATTTGCGAATGAAGTAATTTTTGTTTCATAGACAGATACTTCATGAATATCGGGGAAATCATTTTTTCTTTTCAAATTAGTCGAGGCAATGAAAGGGTTAAAATACGAACGGTTACCGAGTCGACCTCGTCCATTACGCAAAACAGTCGCGCTTTCTATTTTAACGAATGACCTGTTGGTTTCGCTGTATAATGGTATTCGGTGACTAAATTCTAATCAAGTGTAGTGGTGAGACAGTAGCAAAATGGGGGATGTTGGAATGTATCGCACGTAACACAAGCTGCGGTTATAACTTGAACCGACAATTTGTTCGTGTCTAATTGATTAATAACTGTAATCACACGCAGATAATTCTATTCCATATCGACGTTAAAATACGTTTTACATTATTGTTTACAATGATACATTTTTTTTTTTAATTAATTCTCCCCTCTTTACCCGTCCCTCCCATAATTTATTCTTTACGAATGCTTATCTGATAAAACTAGAAATTAAAGTGTTGTTGTATCTCCCTGTTTCGCAGCCCCCGACAGTAACAATGGTCCTTGTGAGTATAAAAAAAAAAAACACCAGTTCTATCGGTCTGCTGTGTTGCACGGTGCCATGCTACTGCACTGCTCTCTATCTCTCTTCTTTTTTATCTCTCATTTCATGCACGACTCGAACATAACAAAGGGTTCCCCACGAACACCGTTTTTCTCGGGCTGATCTTCCAACGATAAATCTCCATCCCCTTGCTAACCCCTTGAATTAAAACCAACCCCGTAACCATCGTTGCACCACGTCAAGGAGTAAAGTTAGAGTAACGGCGTACGACGATCTGGATTTCGTGTGGAGTATAGATCGTAGTTCCAGCGAATATTTCATAGAAAATAGATGTCAGCCTAGAAGTTGTATTTCATACGTTTCTTTGTATCCTTTATATTGAATGGAAAAGAATTGGAGCTGTAGTAAACGAAGAGTTACAAGTATTCTGGAAACTTTTCACCAGCACTAAAAAGGGACTGTAATTGTGAATAGAATTGTGGCAACATTGTCAAAGTATCTCAGATCTCAGTGCTCGTCGATTTAAATATCGTTTCATACCGCTCCGTATTATTGTCAAACAAATTCACGAGCACGAGACTTCGTGAGACTAGTTACAGCTTGAATATATACGTGGCCGTTATCCAGCGTGCAGAACTGGAAGCGCCGGAAACTCTAAGTCGCAACTCAAACACACCGGAACCTGCATCACCGTGCGACCGATACCTCCGGTTGTCACAGAGCTTCTGCGCCCGCACACCCCGTGTACGATCTAACACAACGTCCCTCGGGTCTTCTAACCGCTTGCCAAACGAACTTAACAGTGCACGATCTTTTTAAGGACATAGTCTTCTTTCTGAAACAAAGATTGTGCAACGATGCAACACTTAACACTAACAATTGTAAGCATGACGTTAACCCCGTTTCCAAAACTAAAGAACGCTTTTAATCGCGCACTCTGCTCTCACTTTTACTCATCGTTCCCCACCAAACCGATCCCATTGTTATCTTCAGAGAGGACAACGGAGCTGCGTGAAATCGGGCTTGGAGCACAGTGTTGCTTTTAAATACGACGTGTCGTTACATGGAAACCGCACCTCGCGAGGAAATATTTGTCCTGGAACGCGTCCAGGCGCGGGGCTTATCGTCGGCACAACGTTTTCTTTCAATTTTTTTTTTTCGTTTGTTTTCTTCTTTTTTTCCATTCCGTTCTCACCTCCCGAAATTCTTGCAGCTTTTATTCTGTTCTTGGCATGGCGCGCCTGCACCTTATTTCGCGCGAGAATCGACAAAGACGTCGTGCTTGTACCTCGAACGAGCTACAACGCGTGAAACGTCGTGAATGGGAATAGCAACTCGTATACGTAACAGGTTGACTGGAATACGAAAGATATTGCTAGTGTTCACTTTTCGATACGAGTATATGCAGAGGGAAACGCGATGGTGGTAGAATTTTCTCTTATGCAATTTACTATTTTTTCCCTCGACATTTTCCATACGCACAGTGTATGTAATTTTTAATGTCGAATGTAAAAGCAGAACTTTCTGTTCGGAGGAAAGCTTCTTTTCTTTTTTATTGAGAACAATTTAAAAATATTTTACATAGGCAAGTACATTATTGTACTCTCGGTGCATCGAATTCTTCCATTTCGAAATAAAAATATATTTTGGCGGAAAATTCTTTGGAATATTGTGTAAAGGTACAGTGTCATACTGGACATACTGTCATATATGAATTCGTATAACTTCTTCATTTTATTATAAATCCCTCAATTCATTCTATTATCTATGGCACATCATTATTGTGGATAACAAAATTGACTTAATTAAAAGTAAAAGGAATTTACTATTTACGCGTACAGAATTATTCAAATTAAGAGACATAATCTTGTAACAATGAATAGGGGCTGACTAACAGAAGTAGTTCTGCCGTATATTTTTCAACATAAAATCTTACAATGCAGTATTCGTCGAATTAATCGAGTCAACCTGTTGAGTGGCATAAAGCGCTAGTGTGTACGAATGTGCAAACATTCATTCTCGTAGCACCCGCAAATTCATTCACGATATCCGATCGTCTTGTACAAACGTGTTTACTACGTGACTTGCATTCACCAAGTGTCTTTTCTTGGCGCCCTCGAAACCGAGCAACCCCCTATATTGTCCACTCATCTTCATTGGCAAATAATAGAATCACGTCTACACCTTTAAATGCACGTGAAAACAGTGCAATTTTTATCCGCGACAAAATACACTGCTTTCCAAGCTGCTCGTAAAGAATATGTTTACAAAATTACACACATGACGAAGGACAAAATGATTCGTGCAATAAGAATCTTCTAGGAGGAAAGATTGTTTTAATAGAGCTTACCGTGGGTTGCATAAAATACCTTTACGATATTGATTTTATAGTACAGATAGTAGTAAAGTAATATAAATATAAATATAATTATTGAATACAAATTTGTACAGGTAGGTATTACACGTAAATGTTATTTAATCCCCATTTTCTTCCCATCTTTTCATATTTCAATCTTACTCTAATTCTTCAATCGCACATAAGACACTAGGATAGCTTTCTGCCTGTAAAACACACTTTATTATCAACCGTATTCGTGTATACCCAACTGTATAATATATTATACGTAGACATCAGTAGCAGCAAACTTAGACCATCAAAACTTAATGACACTACATACCTAGCAGTTCAGAGTATCGTATAATTCATATAGCAATAACGCGAAGCTTTCTTTGTTTACGCAATCTTATCCTACGAATACTTTTGTCCGTCACTGTACACACGTATTGCATTGCACACCATTGTTCACCATCGTGTATACAAAGGAAAAGTTTCTCGGCTTTGTGGACGCTACGCTGCATAGACTGCATAGTGCTTTTGGGTCTACAATCTTCTCTTCGATAAATCAGGTGTAATCTACGTGGTGGACGAGCTGGATTACGAGCAGAAGAAGCAGTACGAGCTGACCGTCCGCGCGACGGACAGCGTATCTGGCGTGTACGCGGAGGTGCTCGTTAGCATCCTGGTGCTGGACGTGAATGACTGCCCGCCCGAATTCACACAGGACTCGTACAACATCTCGGTATCCGAGGCGGCACCCTTCGGCACTTCCGTGTTGAGAGTCAGTTCCAGGGATAATGATACAGGTAAGTGATTATTATGTTCCTGTATTTTCCGATCTTGCGTTTGTTATACAACCTGTTACCGCATAAATATTTCCATTGGTTTTGGTGATACAAAAAATATTTATAATATATGATATTATATTTGATTACTTATTGATGTGCTGCGTATATTATTTTCTTGGCGAATTGAGTGGATTATGTATGCATAATCTATCATTCTATGTTGATTTGTAAGATATAATGATCGAAAGTTTCTGGCTTCAAAATTTAGAATAATTTTTCTCGTATTTAATACAAGGTCGATAATTGTAACAAATTTTTCATAGAAGTAATTGTAGTTCTGAGTTTATTTCGATTTTGTATTGTAGTATTAAAGCCTACTAATTGTAACTGCAAAATATCTGCAAATCGGGTTAAACTTGCGAACAGTACTGTACATTGTACCATAGTTATTCGAAGATCAGATTGGTCTCGTGAAGTCCGAACGCCAGCTTAAATTTGCAATTAATGTCAGAGGGAACGGAGAGTCCATCTCTCTGTACGTCTCATAAATAACGCGAAGCAGTCACGTTGGAGCAAGATTAATGTTATTGTAATTATTGTGAAGGATGCTCTTAGCGGTTACCGTGCCTGAATTATCGCAATGAAATATGCCCTCACCTGGCATACAATTGTACTAGCACGAGCCAGAAAAACGACAGGGGAAAAGAATAAATGGAAACTGATATTCTCCGTGAAATATTGTGCCCCGTACCGCATTTAAGAATTCTATTACCTAAATATTCAAACTATTAAAACTGACCCGTTGAATGTACAATTGTCTGAACCATTCATTACTCTAACTCAATATAAAACAGCATAATAATATTACTTAATTACTTAACAATCTGCCAAAGAATTTCAATAAAATAAAAAACGTCAGCGTTTGGGCTTATATCTGGAATAATTTCAAACAGCCAAATAACTTGACTAAACAAACTATCCATAGGCAACCAAAACCATGAGTCGTCTCCTCTCTTTCCTCAGACATAAACAAGCAGGTCCGTTACGCCATTCAGAACGACACGGAGAACAGCACAGACCTCTTCCACATCGACCCCGAGGAAGGTGTGATCTTCCTCAAGAGATCTCTAGACCACGAAGCTCATGAGTCACACCATTTCACGGTAATCGCAATCGACCGTGGCGTGCCTAGCCTCTCCAGCACAGCCCACGTCTGGGTGACGGTGATCGACATGAACGACAATCCTCCCAAGTTCGAGCAACCCTCGTACACGTGCTCGTTATCCGAGCACGCAGAGCGAGGCCAATTCGTGACCGTTGTATCAGCCAGCGATCCAGATTACGTAGACGAGAAGCTAACGTACACCATAGTCGGCGGAAATGAACAACAGACGTACAACATCGATCAGTCCAGCGGCGTTATTTCTCTCATCAACATGCAAAACTTTGGCGAGAAGAAGCTCAGCATGCTGAACGTCTCGGTTACCGACAACGTCTACACCAGCTTCACGCGGGTGAAGATCGAAATACTGCCAGCCAATAGGCACAATCCTAAGTTCCCGAATCCCGTGGTGGAAGTGACGGTGTTCGAGAATCAGTTGCCAGGAAGATTGGTCACCAGTGTGATAGCCACTGACGAAGATTTCGGCGAGTATGGAACGATCGTGTACACCATAGCCTCCGACTTGATGAAAGAGCTGTTCGATATAAACAGACTGACCGGCGAGATTGTGACTAGGAAGAAGTTGAACAGGGAGGAGCAGAAATTGTACGAAATACCTGTGATGGCCACTGACGGAGGTGGGAGGTCTGGTTTCGTGATGGTCAGGGTGAAAGTTGGCGACGAGAATGATAACTCGCCGGTGTTCCTACTGAGAGAGTACAAGGCTAGTATACACGGCAATCTGACGGTGAACACTGCGTTCCTGAAGGTGAAGGCTCAGGACGCCGATGAAGATGACAACGCGAGGATTGTTTATTCGATATACGAGCCACAGACTTCGGAGGCCAAGTCGATGTTTGGTATCAATCCCGATACTGGCGCTCTGTTTTTGCAGAAGAGTGCAGTGCCACGAGGTAATAATTATTTTTCAATTATTATATGAAATTCATTCATTTTAGTCGTCTATTTTTATTAAAAAAATCGCTACTGAAACTAAAATTATACTGAAGTTCTGAATTGTTCTGTATAAAATGTAGAACTTTCGTACAATAATTATAACCAAATACCCTAAATTCCTGTGTTCTAAAAATTTCAGAAAATCAATTGTTCGAGCTCTTTATTCGCGCGGAGGACAAAGGGGGTGCCACGACCCATCACGCCGACGTTCCCCTCAGCATTTACATAATGGGTCCGCAAGACATTCCACCCCTCTTCGAGCGGAAAGAAGATAAATTCTTTATATCCGAGGCGTCTCCCGTCGGCACACCGATTACCAGGCTAAAAACCGTGACTAACACCACAGTCACTTACAGAATTGTTTCTGGGGACGAGGACTCTCCGCTGTTCATGGTCGACGCTCATGGGCAGATTACTCTGGTTAAACCGTTGGATCGGGAATCGAAGGACAATCATCTGATCGCAGTTCTTGCTGAAACTGATTCGAGTCCGCCATTGACAGCGCTAGCTGAAATATCGTTGCAAGTGCTGGATGAAAACGATCATGCTCCCAAATTCGAAAGCAGCCCTTACGGCATTAGTCTGGCGGAGAATATAGAAGAGGGAACGTCGATTTTGAAAATTATGGCACACGATGACGACCTGGGTAGCAATGGCGAGGTTCGATACTCCTTTGGATCAGATATAGGCGAACTGGCGAATGTTTTCACGGTAGACGCGTACACTGGCTGGATATCGACCCTGGTTCAGCTTGACAAGGAGAAGCAGCCGGAATATAAGTTTCAGGTAAGTTCAATTCATATTTTAGTAGCTGACGCTTCGATCGTAAGATTGATGAGACGATTTTTGGGAATCAAAAATCAACCTAAGTTTATTACAATTGCGCTACTGACATAGAGCTTCCTCGGGAGTAATATTTAAAATAATATACAGTGCACATTTTGCTGAATGAATTTCCATTTTAAACATTTTTCTACTTCGTCCATATGAACAAGATATCCAACGTCATCTTTCATTCTCCCTAGGTGGTAGCAACGGACAACGGAAACCCCAAGCACTTCGCAAGAACGTCCGTGCACGTGAAGCTAAAAGATTACAACGACAATCCTCCCGCCTTCGTGGACGATCGTTACGAGGCAGCGGTGAACGAAGACGCTCTCCCGGGCACTGTCGTCGTCAAATTGGTCACCGTCGACAAGGACACGGACGTGAACACCCCGATAGAATTCTACATAACGTCCGGCGATTCGAGATCCCAGTTCCAGATTAGATCGACCGGCGAGGTCTACGTAGCCAAAGCACTGGACCGTGAAACCGTCGATCGTTACGAGCTCGAAATAGTTGGCACAGACGGCAAGTACGTCTTCAAGACGCGGGTAACGGTGCAGGTTCTAGACGTGAACGATAATCCGCCGTACTGCCTGAGGTATCGTTACAGAGAGATTCTGTCCGAGGGATCTCACCCGGGCACGTACGTTCTCACCGTTCACGCGACCGATTACGACGACGAGCCGAACGCCAAGCTACGTTTCTATTTAACCGGCGACAGCAACGACAAATTCTCGCTGGACAAAGAGACCGGCGTGTTAAAAACCGTGGGTCAATTGGATCGCGAGACTCAAGCGAAATATTCACTAACAGCCCACGTACAGGACCGCGACAAACCATCCTGGGAATGCTCTTCCCAGCTAGAAATCCTGGTCTCCGATCTGAACGATAACGCGCCGAAATTCACCATGCAGACTTACAGTGCCACGCTGCCGGAAGACGTCGAGGTCGGCACCCTGGTAACCAAGGTCCACGCCACTGACGACGACATTGGCATTAACCGCAAGATCAGATACGAGTTCATCGATTCAGCCGACGGCCACTTCCTCATTGCCCCGGACAGCGGCATCGTTACCCTCGGTAAACCGTTGGACAGGGAAACAAAGGCTATGTACAACGTGACGATTCAGGCGTTGGATCAAGGAACTCCTCAGCTGATGAGCGTCACCTCGTTGATAGTCAATGTGCAGGATATCAACGACAATCCGCCGGAGTTCGCATCCAAGATTTATTTCTCCAAAGTGCCTGAGATCTATGCGGTCGGGACGGAAGTCGCGAGGGTTCTTGCCACATCGAAGGACACCGGGGTTAATGCCGATGTTTATTACTCGATCGTCGGCGGAAACGAGCACAAGAAGTTCCAGATCGATGCACGTACCGGGGTGATCACGATCGCGGAACAATTGGATTTCGAACGTGCCCGGGATTATTTCTTGACTATCCAGGCGGTTGATGGGGGCATTCCGCCTTTGAGTAATCACGCCACAGTGAATATTACCGTGATCGATAGTAACGATAACGCGCCGATCTTCAGTGAAGTGTCGTACAGGGCGTCTGTTAGAGAGGACGCGAAAATCGGGGACAAAGTTATTCAGGTAAATGAAACTTTTGTTCTATGCTCGGGAAAATTATTTGGTTTATTTGATAACGGTCAGTCTTTTGTACATTATTGCAATTAGTGGGAAGTCTCTCACATTTTTAGTTCTTATATAATATTAATATAAGTGTGGGTAATTCATTTTTTTGTATTAGAATTGAATTAGAATATTAGTAAGTAAAATATTTTCCCCTCCTTCCTTCTATCAGAATTAAAGAATATAGCACATTTAAAAACTCACTGCCACTCTATACTAGAACTAATTCGTTGACGCAATTAATGTTCCAGGTATTCGCAAACGATTTGGACAGCGAGGAGAACGGAAACGTGTCTTATTACATCGAGCGCGGCGACAGGCAAAAGCAATTCTCGATCGATCAGAAAACTGGGCAAATTGCCGTCGCCGCGCCTCTTGATCGTGAGGAGGTCAGTATAAATCGCATTTTTATGTTACGTAATATAAAAATATAAGAAGTACGTTTGCAATTCTCTTATAAAGAAAGTAATTGTGTTACACAAACAAAAATTGATTTGCCCTTTTATATAAAGCAAAATATATTCCAAAGAAATCACATTTTCGAATAAAGCTATTCTTGAAGAATCAATCTTTTCCTAAACTCAGGTGCATGTAACATCTTTCACGAGCTTGCAATAAAATTTTACAATGCTGCATTTTATATTTCAGATCGGCAGTTACGTCTTGGAAGTTCACGCTCGAGACAGCGGCATACCAATGCTCTCCAGCTTCGTGATGGTGAATATCGAGGTTCTAGATGCAAATGACAATCCGCCATTGTTCTCCCTTTCCAATTACACCGCGGTGGTGCAAGAAGACAAGCCTCTGGGGCACACTGTATTGCAATTCGTGGTGACCGATGCGGACATCGAGCCAAACTCGGCGCCCTACACGTTCGATTTCCGGTCTGGAAACGAGGGTGACGCGTTCAGATTGGAGCAAGACGGAACGCTGCGAACAGCGACCAAATTCAGCAACAGGGTGAAAGACAAATACGTCCTGCACGTACGTGTCTTCGACAACGGAAGTCCGCCGTTGTACTCTGACGCGTGGGTGGTTATCAAAGTGATCGAAGAATCGCAGTATCCCCCAGTAATTACGCCCCTGGAAGTAGTTATCAATTCGTACCTGGACGAGTATCCAGGTGGGATTATTGGCAGAGTTCACGCGACCGATCAAGATCAATACGACACACTTTCCTACAGTTTGGTTCCATCGTCCCCTATTCCTAACGACCTGTTTCAAATCGACAAAATCGATGGGACACTGGTGGCTCTTCCAAGGCTGGACGTTGGCGAATACCGCGTGAACATCAGCGTGACGGATGGAAAATTCCATTCGTACTCTGTGGTGAAGGTAAACGTCGATTTGGTAACCGAGAAGATGCTGGAGAATTCTGTGATTGTCAGATTCAGAGAGGTCAGTCCAGAGGACTTTGTATTGAGTCATCGTAAGGGATTCGTCAGGACTGTTCGCAATTCGATGAACTGTAGATTAAAGGACATCATCATCATCAGTGCCCAACCCTCCATGGACGAAATTAATATGATCAAATCTCGAGCTATTCGCCAAGTTGTGCACAACGACTTGGACCTTCTATTCGCTGTGAGGAAGAGCTCCACGCCTTTGGGATCTTCCGGTTTTTACGCTTCTGAGAGTATCCGAGAGGCTTTGAACCAACGTATCGAAGAACTCGAGGAATCGACAAAATTGGTGGTGGAAGAAATCGTGAGATTCAAGTGCAATAAAGGTTACTGCGTTTACGGGGATTGCCAGGACAAGATCGTCCTAGATCCCACGCAAATAACACCTGTCGCCACTGACGTCATGAGCTTCGTGTCGCCACGACACAGACACAAGATGGAATGTAGCTGCAAAGAGGGCTACGCTGGAAATCACTGCGAAGTAGTGGTGAACGAATGCGCCAGAGATCCCTGCCCGCTGTTCAAAGTCTGCGTTCCCGATTCATCTGTCCAGGGATACTCTTGTCAGTGCGCTGAGGGATTCGCCGGGCAAACTTGCGACATAGACATCTCCAAGTGCCACGACGAGTCCTGCTACATCCCTCGAAACCCGATCTCCTTCAGCGGCAAAAGCTACGCCCGTTACCGAATCGACAAAGCTCTCATCAGACAAACCATCGAGGATCGCCTCAGTTTATCATTAAGGATCAGGACCGTGCAACTCACTGGGAACCTAATGTACGCCGCTGGCAAAGTCGATTACAACATCCTGGAGGTCGTGAACGGAGTCGTGCAATATAAATTCGATTTAGGCAGCGGGGAGGGTCTAGTCCGTGTCAGCAGCGTCTACGTCAGCGATGGCCAGTGGCACGAGATACAGCTGGAACGCGAGAGTAACAGCGCCAAATTGACTGTAGATGGAAAGCACGTGGCTCATGGATCAGCGCCTGGCATCAACGATATCCTGAACCTCCAATCCGATGATCTTTACTTGGGCGCTGAAGTCAGGCAACATCCGTCGATTCTCGGCTTCGAGGACGTTCAACGTGGTTTCATAGGCTGCATGGACGACGTCAGGATAGCCAGAGTATCGGTCCCTCTGCATATGAGTGGAGCCAGCAGTGTGGCTGTTTTGAAGCGTTTCGCTAACGTTGAGTTCAGCTGCGACGCCGCTACAGTTCTTGTGCCACCGGGGATCTGCGGTTCGCAGCCGTGTCAGAACGGTGGCACCTGCAAGGACTCTGGCGGCGACACCTATGAGTGTCAGTGTCACAGCAGGTTCGCAGGACTCGCTTGCGAGATCGACACCGATCCTTGCGCGTCCTCGCCGTGCCTCTATGGCGGACGCTGCAAGGTTGTGCCGGAAGGAGCAGACTATACTTGCGAATGCGTCGGTCCAAGTCTGAGCGGCAAACGTTGCGAGTTTGGAAGATACTGCAGCCCGAATCCTTGCATCCACGGTGGCGTGTGCGAGGAAGGTAACAATGGACCGATTTGCAAGTGCCAAGGGTTCACCGGCGACCGCTGTGAGACGGACGTGAACGAGTGCGACACCAATCCGTGCACAAATGGCGGCACTTGCGTCAACGAAATCGGGACCTACAGATGCATCTGCCCTCCCAACATGACCGGGCAAAACTGTGGCAACCCGGCTTACTCTACGCCGATCATTTCGAGCCACTTCAAAATCACGTGGGAGCAATTGATGTGGATCGGCATTGCAGTCGCGTTGAACGCGTTTCTGATCATCATATTCCTGGCGTTCAGACGCATCAGACTGAAGCGCACCAGAGCTCGGGCGAACAATATCAACAACGAAACGAGGAAACAGATGGTCCTCAACTCGGCGAGGCCGCACGAGCACGAGTTCAAGCGCAGCTCAAAATTGAGCAACCTGGAAGTGATACAGGTACGGTAGAATCTCCGCAAATTGTATTGTATATTTGATTTGCCAGTACTTAACTGAGAGAACCGCATGCTTTTGATATTATATTCTTTTGCCGCACGCCAGTGCTAGACGATTAATACACCGATTTTGTTCATCTTGCGTGTCACATTTTTGTCGTGCCGTTTTTCATTTAATTTGCAATCAGCAGCCAGTACATCCTTTATCCCGAGTGATGCGAGCATTGAGTTTAAGGTTTTTCGTGTGATTCTTCTTTTGCAGAGAGAACCCCCCCAATGCCCTCCTAGACCTGCCTCCTACACTCCTAGCTCGAACGAGCCAGCCGCTTATGGTAATTCGGCGGCGGTGGCCTTAAATAATTTGGACACGCTGCGCAGTTATGGCAGTGCTGGCGATGAGCTGGAGAATTTCCCTCCAGATTATTTGAGAAATCTAAATCGAAGCACACCTGTGCCCCCTCCGTCCTTAACCCTCGCTAACCCAGTCGGCGGAAACGCTACAGGCAGTGACACGGATAGTCTCCATAAGCCCACCTGGCAAGAACAGATGCAGCTAGCCTCCTTCATCACGGACACGGCCAAGATAAAGAATGGTGAGTAATAGGCGTCGCTGATTCCCCAGATTCATCGTAGCTTCTTACTTTTGTTTTCGCTTGCGGCATGCATCGTGGGTGGAATTTATCAATTGCTTCATCCTGTACTCGATTACTCTATTGTCCTTCTCTTCAGCCCTGTCTAAAGTCTTCCCTTTTCTTGTTGCTTATACGAGAGAAAGTTAGCGAACGAGGGATCTACTTGCAATAATATTATAGCTCAGTTTCTTTTTTAAAAATTCTACAGTATACATATAGAAATTCGATGAGGATTATTCAAAAAAATGAACAACATTTCATGCGATACAATTTCTGAATTTTTTCACAACTTTGCGACTTGATCTCGTATTATGCTTTCTATATATTTCGATGCCTTCCTTACAGTCTTCTTCTCCATTCTCACTATCTTCTTCTTCTGCCTCTTCCTTCCCTCCGTCTCTTCTTAATACGAATGTCCAGAAACGTATGCTGACTTGGGCGTGTAGCAAAACGAATTAACAGTGGTGTATCGTATTGTGTGCGCTAACAGACCTGAAACGAGCGAGCCCAGTGGTACCGGAGCTGACCACTGGAGGACTTCTACTAAATTCTTCTCGACGTGTGCCTCATGGAGGTGGGACCTCCGTTACCTCCATGACGTCCATCGAGGATGATCCTCGTTTAGTCGGTGGTAAGTCGAGACAGCGATGCCTGAACGAAAAACAGAAAACCTGCGATAAATGGTGATAATATTTTGGGCTCGCTTCGCTTGTCGCTATCCCTCTCTATCAGCCAGGCTGTATTTTTTCAATTTTTCGTTTTTTTTTATTTTACCCTTTATACATTCTGGTACACACTTCGCTTACCTATCTTTCTCTCTTCAACTCCGTATCGCGACGCCAGATCGTCGCATGTAGCGTGTCGGAGTACAGTTGTCCTCTGCAATGCTTTTAGGGTATCACTGGGACTGTTCAGACTGGGTCAGGCCAAGCCAAAACCCCTTGCCTAATATCACGGAGGTGCCTGGAAGCGAAGTACCAGACTCGTCCAGCTTCCACAGCAATGAGAGTAACGAATCAAACACTCATCAGTTACCGTCAGGTGAGTAAACGGTTGCATGCGCGCGGTATGTTGCTTCCGTCCGCAGCTGTGTCTGAAAAATGGTAGCTTTTAACTGGAACGCTGGTCGTGTCCACGGGAATCTTCAATGTTCGCTATGTTCGTTTTTTAAATGAAATATCGATCTTCGATTCTTGTGAAAATTATTATACTGCATAGATAATTAATCGATTAAAAGTAGCACCAGGTCGTATTTATTTTGTATAAATTTAGATGGCGCTTGAAGTTAGATGGAAGCTACACGATTAATTAATCGTGTGATACTTACTAGTATAAATTGCTAGATAGTAAAGCCAGGTGAAATTACAAAATGAATAGAATGTTAATCGTTTGTTGCACAAAACCTGTTAACCCTAGAGATGCACAGCATTTTATTCTTAGTTTACTTACCCCCAAGACCATTCACAGATTAGTAACGAAAATATCCAAGATAAATACTTACATCTAATTGGAACAACTCAAATATATTCGTGCATAAGCAACCTAGTTCCAACCACTTAAATAACGCACCGAATAAAATTGATTAATTCCAGTGCACGGCTCTGTAGATCCAGGGAAGGACATCGAAACACTGAACGAAGATCAGGAGTCGGAGTACGTCGGGGACTCAGAATGCGGGACTGAATTCTCCGAGCAATACCAATGCACGGAAACACAGCGTCTGAATCCCCTGGACAGCGGTGGCGAAGGAGAATACAAGTATAAAGGTTCCGAGAGCTACCTCCGTCATCCGAATTCTTACCTGCCCCATTACAACATCCACACGGACACGGAGAACGAAACGAACCCGCTGAATGGACGTCTTAGTACTTTAGAATCCGACGAGGAGGAGGACGACGTAGTGCCTTACGGTTTTCCAAGCACCCGGCGCAACCGATGCCACAAGGGCGACGATGCCGACGAGATTGGTTCGGTGATCACCACTCTAGAGGAGAGAAATTCATTGCTAGGCGGTGCGACGAGCAACAGCGACTTGTCCACGAATCTGTGCGAGATCGACGACTCAGAGTACGAGATCGCCGAACAGAAGAGCAACGGCCGCCTGTGGTTGTCGGGGAACGGTATCACGCAGACCTCGGTGTGACAAACAACGGTGCCACTACTAGAGAACAGACTGAACGTGATCGTGTTTCTATTTCTGTGCATCGCGAGCAAAACGGTGCGAGTGTTCGTTTGCGCGAGTACGCGTGAAATTTTTGTACATACATACGTATCGTCAGGTGTCGCCGGTATATGAAAGGATTGTTGTACAGAAGGCAGCTATACGAGATTAAGAAAAACAGATAGAAAGCACGAGCTAATTAAGGAAACGATATTGGTAATTCTTAAACCGGAGCCAACGGTGCCGCGTCGATATACGCGCATCGTTACCTCAATTCTCCTATGTAGGTAGAGCTTAGGTACTGTATTGTACTTAATTCCGCGATCCTCTGAAAGAATTCTATTGAGCCACAAGTGCGAGAAGAAAATCGACGTACACGTATCTGGGAGCAATTCTTGTTTTCATACGAATTCTGTTGTATCATTATTGCCATGTAGAACACAGGTCCATTTAACGATTGGTATGTATGATTGTAAGATTGCGATTGTTCTATCGGATATGTATTTTCGTTTGATAGACCGGTCATCATTTTCGACGGTTCTTATGCTGCGTGTGGACCATTAAGGATTTTGCGATTCGGTTCTCTTTGTTTACATTTTTGCCGCGAAACATCTTGTTAATTCTACCAAAGGGGATGAGGTTTAGCGAAAGGAACAAACAAAAAATACATATGCATGTATATGTATACAGTATGAGGGATGTATGTATACATATATATCGTGGCAACTATAAACGCGACTATTATAAGTAAGGAGTTTATCTTGATTAAGGAATGAAAATTTGTTACTCGAGAGAGACGTAAATTTAATCACGACCGCGTTGTCAGACCAATGACTATTATTTAATGACCTATCGTTTAAACTTAAATGTTATCCGCAAACTATATAATTCCACTGCAAAAGAAACAAAAATGGTACATAGGTACGTTTATGTATTTTTACTATTTGCTAACCGACTTTATTTTGGTTACGTACGAAACGAAGAAGAAGGACTACTTAATAATATAGATAATAAGTAACAGCATAGTCTAGCGAGTAAAATGAATTGACTCTAGTGAAAAAGAAATTAAAGCAGTGCTCTGCTTCTAGGGCGAAATATATGTGCGCGTGTCTGCAGGCGTTTAATGCAGCGATGCACAATAGTTAAAAAGATATGAAATATTTTTACTGTGATGATAATAATGTTTATACAATGATCAAATACTATGAATTGTATGATAATGATTGTAATATTAACTATCCAACATTTTTTAAAAGAAAGGAAATTAAGAAATGGCGGAAGATAGTATTCCATTTCCGCGCGTACGTAATGCTAAGTCAACGTTCCGTTCTTTTGACTTCCATTTTTCTTTTTGTCTTCTCCCTAATCTTTACTTTTAACTTGAAACTGTTTTCCTTCTATATTAGTCACCATCAGTTCAACAAGACATAATTGCATACATGGTGCTACTACTTACATCACGCTTTAAACATTTTTATCTACTTGATAAGACTGCTCAGTAATGTGGATCATACGCGACTCATCGACTCTCTATCATAAATTGCACATAATTTTCACGCAATTATTTCCACTGTCAAAATCTGTCCAAGTAATGACAATGAAACATTGTTTGAACTGCCAATTTAATAATTCCAAACGCCGTTACGAGAGGCGGCTAGTTCCCTTGAATGATTTGTGTAGTTAAACGCGACACACAAAGAATCAAGAAACTGTTATTTCCGTGCCTAATGTCTTTTAAATACCGTGTATACTTCCGTGCGTTGCACTTTCTTTCCGTTCGACAGGTATATTTAGTGGCAGCTTAATTGGGAGAGGTGTACACGAATTTTTTTTTATATAGATATATATATGTACATGGCAAATTCAGTGTTTATGTTCCTGTTCTGTAAAGAATACTATCCATCTTACTTTACATTTTCAGTAGGATGAACGAGTAAACAACGTTAATAATAATGCGAAACAGGGTGACTTTTATTTTGCGTTTGACCAAGAGGAAAAGAAACTGCCTCCAACTTTTTATGTACGGCTGCTGCGCCTCCCGTCTCTGAAATTTGAGCGCAGCAACTTACACGGATACAATTGAATATAGGCAATTTATTCTATATTAGAATGAAGCGATGGATATTGTACAGTTTTAACTTAACAAATTGTATCGTCATCAACATCAACGCGCAATGAATAATCTCGGTCGACGTTGAGGCGCAGCAAATTTTGAACTGTTAGAATTTAGGTTTATTATTTACGAATCAATAATGAAGGCATATTGGTTTAGAGACCGTAAAACGATGCGGATGGAACTGATCATCCACTGTCTCAATATTGTATCAATCGGTTTTATAATCACGTGAACGACACGAAAAGTTTCGTGCTTTGTTTCTTTTCACAGATTCAAGAAAGATATAACGCAATATTTTGAGCTTTTGATCAATTAGCGATATTAGGTTCTCGACCAACACAATTTTTGCCGTAAATAGTGCGTAATAATTTAATATTATTAATAGGAATCGAATGAATCGGAATTGATCATAAAACGCGTATATTTGTTTGTGTTTGCGTTTACTTTCTCATTTTTCCAAACTACTTATCACTGATCTTTTGTACTTGATTATAACTTACAAACTAATAAATAGTTCCACTTATTTCTTATATTATTTGTAACTTATCGTAACTGTACGGTGAAGAACGCAGAAAATTAAATAGGGAAAAAGATGTGAGTACAACTTCCAAAATTCACCGTAACTCTTAGCTCTGCTAATAGGATACATATCGATATCATGAAATCCTTCGAACAATGAGGAACTTGACTTGTTATAATTAGAAGGCTATAATTAATTTGTACAAGATCAACCTATTGTAATAAAGAATACAATCTTGCCTACATTTTTTCTATCAATACACCCCCCTTCCATATTCACCATTGCGATGCAATATTCATTTTTAATCTATTAAAACGAAAAAACAGGACGTTCGGAAAACTCAATAAACACATCGCCGAAATATTATATATAACCAAATTTATTCAACTAATAATAAATATACATATGTAAGAACTAATCGTATCTGTTCTACTATTTAAAATAACTTTCGATAGTAACAAAATCTACAACCGAGATCTAGTCATTTATTCCAAGTAGTCATATGTACACTGTAATCTTAAATTAAACATAGCATTTGGAATTGTGTGACATTGAATCGACTATTTTTCTAATGCTGCTGTCAATAATTCATTCATGGCAGCTATTAACACTCGCGGATTGTCGACTAAACCAGCTTCGACCATACTGTTAGTAAATAACTAGAAAAAAGACATTGAATATATAATAATATATGTACTCAGTTACGTAGAATAATACGAAATAACAATATTGTACCTGTTTTATGACCAGATCCGCTAGTTTTGTATTGGTGTTTACCAGTTCACAAAGCTTCTTAATCAAGGAATGATTCGGGTTTATTTCCAAACACGGGCGAAGCATGGAAAACAGCATTTCTTCTTTCAGTTGTTGGGTTTGAACACGAGTGAAATGCCTTGCGCTTGCCATATCTTGAATTGTGACTACACATGGATGTGACTCGAGACGATTCGTCGTTTTAATATCGTGCGCTTTGCTTGCCAACACTTTCTTCATGTAAGTGATAAGGTTGTCGATCTCACCTTGATTAATAATACCTAAAGTAAAACGAACATTAATATATACGATTAATATTAACAGTTACCAAAAATTGGAAGATAGAAAAAATATTAGAACTCTTACTAGGGCTGTCAGATTTACTTGAATCTGGTTCACGCATTTCTTCTTCGATTGAAGTGAGATTGTGCGATTTAAATTGTCTTAAGTGCAAGAAAATGACATCGTCATGTGCCTCGTAACAGAACAGCACTTCGATATTGCGTTTCTTTAGTGATTCATAATACGGGGACTGTTCAGCTAAGGTTCGACTAAAATAAAATGGTGTTGAGGCATTAATGTCCACGTTTTATTATAAATAAAACGTAATTGATTCGTACCTTGGAGCTAAGAGATAATATATTTTCGTTTGATCCGGAAGCATTCGTTTGGAGTATTCTGTAAGACTTACTAATTTCCCAGCTTCTGCTGCGGATGACTCAAACCGCAGAAGTTTCGCTATTTCTTCCTATAAAAATGAGTATATAATTGTACGGCTGTTAGACAATTACTGCAAACACAGAACAATATTTTTCTGGATGAAAATAAAAAGCATTAGTACCTTCTGCTTTTGATTATCTGTAGTCACAATGCCCTCTTTCAAAAAGATACTATAATCTTTATAAAATTTGCCATAGTCCTCTGCCTGTTTCTGAGCTCTCTCATTCAAAAACTTTAACACGCGTGCTGTTAAAACGTCGCGCAATTTTCTACAAGAAATATAACGTAATAAAAAATAATCTATTACATCGATAATGTTAATACATATTTTAATGTATGGTGAATTTTTTTACCCAATCAGAGCACTATTCTGAAGTAATTCGCGACTTAAATTAAGAGGAATATCTTCCGAATCGACGACTCCCTTAACGAAACGCAACCATTTCGGCAAGATATTTTCTGCTTTGCTCTTAATTAAAATTTTACGACTATATAGAGACACTCCGCTTGTTTCGTCTTTATTAAAATCGAATAATGGCGGCCTATCCTCCGGGAAATATAGCAACGCCCTTATGTTAAGCGGTGCATCGGTTGTGTAATACAATGTGAATCGAGGAGCATCGAAACAGCTCCCAATAAATCTATAAAACTCGCTATGTTGCAAGGGTGTAATGTCTTTCGGATCAAGCATCCACAATGGCTGAAAATTCATACAGAAAGAGGGTAAGATTGAATCGAAAAGCATGAACAATTGTGAGGAATTTCAATCTTACCTGAATCGTATTAACTCGTTGGCCATTAATGAATATAGGGCTGCTGATGAAGTTGCTGTACTTAGTTATTAGGCCTATGGAACATTAACAAATATCCTTGGACAATTATCAATAACTAGACGATCTGATTAAAGCTGTGCAATTACTCACGATTAACTGTGGTATCGTCACTAAACTCCCGGCAATCAGGTTTCAAGTGTATAGCAATTTTTGTTCCCGGCTGAACTCCGTCGGCCTTTGAAATTTTGAAGGTATCGGAACTGGGTGCAAAAATATTGCGAATAAAATATTAATATTTTTATAGGGGCAAAAAATTATATCCTTCAACCTTGCGATATTTCACAAAAGAATGTTTTTTACCCATCAGAAATCCAGCAAAGGCCTTCAGCGTCTTCCGCGTACGATTTCGTAAAAACTTCCACTTTATCAGCAACCATGAAAGAGCTATAGAAACCAACACCGAACTGCCCAATGATTTGTGACGTGTCGCCGGCCTCCTGTTTCTCCTTCAATTTTTCCATAAAAGCCTGCATTCATAAAGTATCAGAATTAAAATACTATCTCTCCAACATACGAGAATGACAAATTGCATTGATACATTAATTACAACTATACTTACTCTGGAACCAGATCTTGCTATGGTTCCCAAATTCGATACTAACTCTTCACGAGTCATACCAATTCCTGTATCTTGAATTGTAAGAATTCTGTTCTGTTTATCCGTAGCAATATGAATTTCCAAGCCCCGGTCGCCTATCATCTCGGCAGCTTTGGTATCTTTCAATCGTGTGTACCTTAGTTTCTCGAGCGCGTCACTTGCATTCGAGATCAGTTCCCGAAGGAATACCTTAAATGCAAATGAAAGGGAACATTACAAGAATATACACTTCTACATCAAACGAAAATATTGTTAATACTATACGCGCGATATTAAACGGCTAACCGAACATGATGGGAATAGTCACCTCTTTATCTGAATACAGAGACTTGGCAACGATTTGCAAGAGCATCTGCGTTTCCGATTGAAATTCATGTTTCACGCTTTCGCCTACGAAAAACAAAACAATACGACACTGTACAAAAAGATACATTTCGGATACTGTATAATAATACAACGATAAACAGAAATTTTATGCACACCTGTAGCTTTCTCCGTATCTTTTATAATATTGTGAGCTTCCGTGGTCTGCGTTGCTGTCTGAGACGAAAAGCATCGTGCCGATGTGCACGTTAAACCTGCATATTAAGAAACAATTAATAAAACGATGTAAATAACAAATACAAAGTTTGTAGATCGAGCAATCTTTATTATACGTCATTTCAGAGAGGAATATCGTAATAGATGTCAAATAACTGAAATTTATATTTAAGGAAAACTTGTCTACATAACCTCAAAAACGATGAAATGCTGAAAATAAAACTGGCATTACAATGATGGTAGATAAAATTATACAAACCCGATAGCCGTTGAACTTGACGTTCTGAAAATTTCCTTTCAAAGCTTCGGCCCAAAGGTTTTGAAAGATTTCTGGCGCATTTTAGCGCAAGTCGCAATCTGTATGCAGTAGACATGCTTTCGAAATGACCAGAAAATTCCCACCCTTTCTTATACACGCGTGCTTGCGATTAAACTATACCTATGGATTTTCTGTCTAACGAAACGGTGTCATATCGATAGTCATTCAAATCGTCATTAATATAATACCGCGAAAATTCGATTTCATTGCGTTATCGTGTATAAAATAGCTGCCGAAATTGCGAGGAAGAAAATCAATTATTCAGACCGATTGTTAGATTATGGTCCGACAGAGTAGAGATTTCTATAAGCTTTCATGTCATAATGTATCAAAATGCACGCGGTACTTCTAGTTTAAGGAGTTGGAATTAGGTTCTTTCAAGGATTGTTGAAGTGTCTAAATAAAAGGGACAATGGAATTCGTTTCATTGAAAATTTGTTTAAATTAATTAATGAAGATGCAAATAATGATTACAAAAATGTCTCAATTTCAACTTACAAACTAATGCTTAACAATTATATACGTATAGTAACTATATAGGTAATCTCTTGCAATTAGAATACTGTTTAAAATTATCCTTGTTTACAATTATTTCGTGCAAGTTTCATCAGGAGATTTATAATGCAACATTTGTTAATTGTCATCGGAATGAATAATGCGTTTAAATGGATACGGATGCGATCGAAGGGAAGAAAACACAGTTTATGGCATATAAATTTGTTTATTATTATTATCTGTATAATATATTTGAAACAATATCATTCTACAACATTGCATAAAAATATACAAAGACATGACAAAATGTCTTGACTCTCGTTTGATAAAACATGTTTATGAATAATTTGATCAGCGTTGCACCGCTATCAATTCTAACTGAATTCATTCATTTAATAGGTCACTTTTGAATTACATCATATTGTACCGCCATTTATCTTTTCTTTCTTTCTTTTTCTTTATCTTCCTTTCATCGTTTTCTTGGTTTTAGTGTGCTCGCGCAAAGGATCCGTCGATGAATCCAGGACGAAATGAAACGGATACTCGTGTTCAACTTCCGCCCTCGCGGATCGTCGGGAAAAACTTAATAAAAATTTGAGTCCCAAATTTCTTTTTCAAATGGATCTTATTTGCCATATATCGAGGTGAACGCTTATAAAATATAATCGGCCGATTTTTAAGTCGATACTCGGTACGAACGGGACTTATAGCGATACGAACAGCTGTCTGTTCTGCGCATATGTATACGTCCGTTCTTCCTTATGCGATAAAAGAACGCGTGGACAGATATAGAAGAAAGGAACGTTCATTATCTAATAACGCGAGCATTCAACGCGTTTGTGAAGATACGATAAATCGAAACGAGCGAAAGAATTATAAAATCGCGCGTTCATCGATTCCCTTTTTTCTTTCGTCCTTAATTTTTGTTTCTCTTTGGAATGCGCACGCCACGTGAGAAGCGTAATCGAACTTACGATAACCGGAAACGAAGCGCAACCGTGGACGAAAAAACTTTCATTCGAGCGTGTCATAAACATGTTTAGAGAGTACATAGGCCAGAAATAAAAATATATGAAAGGAACGAACGACAACAAAAAAAAGTAGTAAATGTAGTCGAAGAAGAAAAATAGGATGAAGTAGAGTAGAATCTATTTTTTCTCGCTTGTTTTGGATGCATCAACGAAAACGGCGACCCCTTTCCCGTTTTGCGGCCATTGACGAAAATCGAAATCGGCTCAGATTTAGCAACACCCTCATCCGAACGCAATTACTGTCATTCTTTTGAGATCATTGGCCGAAGGATAACAATGATAATTATAATATTATTAATGACAATAGTAATAAGTAATAGCAATAATAATATTAATAATAATAATATGACAATAATATAATAATATAATAAAATAATAATATAATAATAGTAATCGTCACTTAGAAATAATAATAATAATAATAATAATAGTAATAAAAATAACTATCCGTAAACTATCCTTTACCAAGGGAGATAATTACCCATTAGCTTATGTACATAATCTGTGTATATGATTTCTCATTTCTCTTCATCCGTTCTCCGTGTTAAATTACGAATTATTACAATAATTCACTATCGAATCCACTTCGATCAGCAACATAAATAATTATAACGCAACACTGCTCTCATTCATCATCTTCCCTTCTTTTTTTTCTCCTCTCTGTTATCTGTTTTTGTTCGTTTATTTACAGGCATCATTTTCCCCTCGCGCCTCTATCCAATACAACACTGTCTCGCACTATTATCTATCTCATCTTTTATATTTTAATGTTCTGCTCTTTCATTCCGTTTCTTTTTTCGTTTTATTTCGCTATTATTTTATTGCTGCCCCGTTCCGTCTCTCTCGGCGATCCGATCTGCGTTGAAACGCATCCCAGAACGGAAACAGGAAACGGCGAGGCGTAAGATTCGCGGCGCGGATCATCGAAAACCATTTTCGACGGTATCGTGGAGAAAAAGGAAAGATTTCCTTTGCACGGAGTCCTCGGGATGGCTACGTTGCTGCGCTTCCGTTTATTTTATCCTTTTTTTTTAAAACGTCACAATTATCGTTACAGCATTAACAATATATATACTTATATCACAATCTCATTGAGAACAATAGCGTGTAGAGGGTATTGATTCTGCGTCGATGGATCTGCGACGAAGACGCGAGCACGCGTCATCCCGATTATGCACGTTTCTTCTTTTCCCTTTACAATTACATTATTATTACTCGTAATCCACCCTTGACACTTGGGTTCTAAATGTTTGGTGCACCAATACGAGCAGTCCACCATTTCTTGATCACTTTCGTGGCTTTTTAACAATATATCGCAAATGTAATTATCGTCATTTTCTCCAGACCTCCCTTTTTTCTCTTTCTTTTTGAACGTCAGGAATCTCGCATTCATGGAAACGCTGATTATTGTAATATTTGGTAAAATCAGCTGGATTATTTGTATTATTCAGCCGATGCTTCTCAAATATTTGTAGAACGAAATGCATTGCATTGGCAGAACAAAATGGATAATAGAATGTCCTTATGCGCGGTAGATGTGCGCGGACAATTTTAAATGCTGCTACGGAACGTAAAGCAAACTTTGACTTATTCTTAAACAGAATTAGTATTTTCTACAGGGCTGAAACATTTAGCTTAATAAAGAAATGGAACGAGGCCCATTGAAATGACGGCGATTACTATAATGAATGAATCGTTTCTACATGCGCTGCTATTAAATAATAAAATTAATTACGAAACAGTGGACTGCTTATTACACTCAATAAATATCGATCCCATTTAAAAATCGCTCCTTCGCTATATACGTCTCTTCGATTCTTCGTTTCTATTCCTTTGCTCGTCCGTTAATTCATTTTGTTCAATCGTTCGTAAGACGACAACTTCAACAACAAAAAGCTACCCAATTTCGAATCGACCGAATGTTCAATTCTTTCCTCCCCCTTTTTTTCATTTTGTCTATCTTTCGAGATTGTCACTGTGCAGTTAACGTACAGTCGCGGACCGTATCCTATGACCTGTCCGAAGCGATTTCTCGCCGAGAAGGGAGAGAAACGTCTCTCGTTTGCATTCTCGATCCCCTCTCGCTTGCGACCCGGTCGAAGAAGAAAACGTCAGGACTCTGTGGCGTGGCGGTGTTCGCCGATTATCCGTCAGCCGCAAAAATTACAGTCACGTGCTACGCTCGCTTTCTCTTTGTCTCTATCTACCTGCCTCCCGCCCATTTCTCACTTACTACACGCTATTTACAATACGACGAAGGAAACAAGAAACCGGATGCGCCGCTATGCTTCATGTCGCCGTGATTCTGAATCGTCGTCGTCGTAGTCGTCGATCTTTCACAATTTCTCTTCGTCAATCGATCTACCTTGGATCATCGAAACCTCCGTCGGATATTATTAATAAATACTGATCCCACAAGTGTCGTTAGGAGTTATATAAACTGTACAATCGTGTCGATGATATCCTATCTCGTGATCAATAGGAGGAATCACTTGGACGAAGGTAATTGTTACATTTTAACATTGTTTCAATTAGGCTCCGCTTATTTCTGATTCCTCCACTCGATGGATCCGATTCGTTTTTTTAAAAGGACGGTCTTCATCTACCGAAAATTCCACGCGGTTCAGCGACCTCGACGGGAGGAACCGCGGTTTTAAAATAATTTACTCGATATCCGTTTTTAATGTTTGATTGCGGCTCTTGTTGCGAGATACAGAAATATGTGGAATCGATTTCGTTTTTCAACAAAATCCGTTTTAATTTAGACGGACGGTCAAAGACCGACCTTATAAAAGACGAAGTTTTTCACGATGACGCTCTGTAAGTGAGTAAGGTGTTTATCTCTTCATTTTTTTGAAGAAAATCAGAGGTTTCGATTCGATGTACGCGACGACTTCGACAACTGTTCCGTTTTTCTTTCTCGTATTCTTATAAAGAGAGGATCAGTAGAAAATCATCTAATCGACGTTCTACATGCAAGGCAGGGGGAGTATAAAATAAATCGGATACAAGAACCACGAATTGGTTTTATATAACATTGGAATATATCCCGTCCAAATGTTCGCACACCTATTTTGTTCCTCTCTCGTTTTTACGAGTTTACGTAGAAGAGTGAATTATCTTTTTTGCTTCATCGTCGAATCGATCGATCTCGATCGATCTCGACCGATCTTGTTGACCTTTGCGACGAATCATCGCTGGTTTAAATACGTCATCCGTATAATAAAAGAATCGTGAGTTAACAAATACATAGTTTTTTATTAAACATTTGCTGTCACGTTGCGGCAAGAAATGTTATATAAGTCCGTGACACTCCGTTTGTCGTCAATTTGCTTTGATATTCTTTTTTTTGCCATAATTTCGATGCGTTTACTGTTTCACGATAATCGTTTGTATAAAATACGCAACTCGGAGTAAAGAATTTGCCTTGATTGCAGACTGTTCACGTGGTCTCAGCTGTTATCCATCGCAAAGGTCAGCTAATTATTGATTTCTCAACAGATTTTCATGAGACATTCGGTGTTTTATATATAGAGAAGCGTGGTTGTGTGCTGTGTCGATGCCTGCCAGTGGATCGTCGTTGCGCTTACGCGTTTTAATGAATGAAATTTGCCAATCCGCAAAATTCGATATCACTTTGCTTCACATTTTTCGCACGTCATACTTTCATACGTCCCGTGACAATTCGGTATACGAGTCTTTGGAAATCGGAGATCGTTGTTGTCTTATCGAATGAATATTGGAAATTGTTTTCAATTCGTCGAAGAAGGAGGTACAAAATATATTCAAGATTCATTTTAGATCAAATTCTGAATCGATTAGGAAATTTCTTATATCTGAAATGACAGTCATAGGTCCTCGGGGCGTCGAGCAAGAAAGTATCAGAATTATAATCTATGCGACAGGAAACTTCTCAACGTGTATCGAAGTCCAAAGCCGAACAAGGAAGCGTAACCCAGGACCGAACAATAAATCTCGAACCGTCAAGTCCCAATTACACCGTAATCGTCCACAGAAGTTACAACTAGAAATGAGGAAGATATACCTGCATCCACAATACTGCCACTTCAAAGTTCCCCGACAAGCTAGAAAAACGATTTAAATTAACCAATACCCGCTTCGCAAATCCTAGCGCCGAGAAACCATCTTTCGTACCGCGATCTAAATGAAGCAGAAAATCCCGCTAAAATTCGACCCGACTTAATACAAGAAATTACCTGCTCGTTTCCCAAATTCCAACTAAAAAACGACCCCGAATGATCCCTTAACAAAACAGAGGACAACGCATTCTAAATGAAGCACGGAAATCGTCCCCGAAGATCGGTAAAATTTCCCCCAGCCGCAACAAGCGTCCTCTCCATCTCTAAAAAAAAAAAAAGAACAAAACTGTTCCCCAAACCGGAAGTGCTCTTCCAAATCAGCCGCAAACCGCCCCTACACGTCGGGATCGCAATTTCACGAGGAGCCACGGCCGACGAATTGACATTTTCGTGCTGGCTTCCCCCAAGCTTCCCATTTCCTTCTCTCTCTCCTCGTGTAATCCTTATCCCCCATCGGTGCTCCTACTCTCGCTCCTATTTTCAGTCTGGTCTCTCCCTAACCGTGATATTGATCCTCCTACCCTTACCGCGCGCGCGTTCACCGCGAATATACGCGTTGGGCCGTCTCCGCCGTCGTTCGACCTAGTGTTGGACCCTTCGCGGCGCTGGTGGAGGCGTCCCCGAGAAGGAATAGATTTTCGGGTTAGAAACCAAGCAGACTGTCCGCCAGGTTAATGGAAACGGCCGTCGCGTCACGGGGATTAGCAGGGAAATCTGCTTGGCAACAACTGTCTCGAAGGAATCGATAATGACAGAAGTTTCGGTTGAATTGATCGCGCGAGGAGCGCGGATACGCTTTGTCAGCCTCGTTATATTTTCTCTTTTTCATTTAGGCAGCTTCTATGTGACGATGACTTCGATGGTAAATGTTTCAGCAATCGCTGCCGGCATTATCTTAAAACTGACGTGGTTCTGGACGGAGGTGGAGTCTGGGAAGAACTATGGAGAGACGCGGTTGTTCTGGGTACGAGAAGAAGCGTGAAGTATGGGAAGTTTGCTAGAATGAAGCGTGGCGAATGGAAGGCGAGGATGGCTAGGTTTGAATACCACGTTTCACGCGGGACTTATCGTGACGCCGCAGAGTATCGCTTGGAACCACCCTGTAGTTATTTCTGCAATATAGCTAGGTAGCGAGTTAAAATATTAAGCGCCGGGTTCGTTTAGATGCATCGATACGCAGTAACGATAATAATCATAATTTTAGAGCCCTCTATATAAACAGCAAAACCGAGGGCTGCAGTAAAACTAGGTTTGCTGGGAACTAATTATTTCGTACAATTCTAAAAAACAATTCAGGACCTTGAGTTACCTTCTTTTTTTACCAATACGCTAATCTCTACTCTTAAACTGAAGCCACGTTTAATTAAAACGGTTTGCCACCCATTTATATCGCAGGAATATACACGTAATAAATAGCCTAGGTATATCACCGATACATATCGTGACGTCATACGTAGGACAGAGCTTTTACTCCGTTGCGTCACAAAGTTACCCCTCGTGAAACGAGCCTTACGGTCCTCTGTCTCTTTCCGGCTATTCATTTATATAGGAACTGTGCATCGATTATTTCTGCCGTGCAAATAACCGCGGTTGAAACGCATCGAACGGACCGAGTTGTCGTGGATTTAACGCGGGCCGATAATTAGCGAAATTACGAGGAGCGACAAACTGCGGCGCGGTACGAAACGACGTTAATGGCACGACCTGCACGCGTTGTTTATCGTTCGTTCACGTTCAGATATTGCCGTCGGACGGGAACGAAATTTGAACGGCATTCGATGCCGCGTTCTTCACTCTCACAATCTTTGGTTTACAGACATGGAATAAATGGAGAAATCGATTCGGTGAATTCCGACTCGTCGTGAGATGAGACGACATCATCCGGAAGCGAAGTAAAGAAACGATTGTAGGAACTCAACGCTTTTTATTTAATAACAGTTCGAGATTCAACATGAACTTTTATTCTATGCGAAATGCCCGTGTATCATATAAAGTTATAAATATTATAAATAATTAGGTGTACTTGTCCGACTCGAGACACCCTCGACGAACTCGACACGCACCCGGGAGCCATTTTATTTTACTCTTTAGCCTTCTTCGGCTGAATGTCACACCTAACGAACAAAACATCGACTGTCGGCAGTGCAAGGGAAAACAGCTCCAAAAGTTTGACACCAATCGTCCTCCTTCTATTTCCCATTCTCAATTGTTCTTCTCGGTTCTCCTTCTCGAAAATATGGAAGGTCGAACGGACATTCCTCTACCTGTTTGTTTCACGCGTATAGCCCCGTGCAAATGAAATAACTGGAGCAAATGTTGTATCCACACTTTCTCCCGCGTTCTCTCTTTCGTTTTGACGTGTGTGTAAAAAAAGAACGATCCACCGCGACAATCGACAACAGCGCACGCTAACTTTTGCTCTCCTTTTTGGTTGGTCCCTAAAGCTCTCTTTCTTCCCTTTCTCACCCTCTTTCTCTCACTCTCACTCCCTCTCTCTCTGTTTCTTCTCACAACAAAAATCGTTCGTCTTCTCCCTCTTTCTCGTATCTCAATTTATCCGAATCTCTCGATCTCGTTCACACCCTTTCTCTCTCTCGCTTTCGTTCGTTCACGGGAAAACATACGTGTACATGTTATACGTGTGTTGAAAATCAGGAAAAAAGAAGAAAAGAGAACAGAACAATCATCGTGGCGACACTTTGCCCTTCTCCGATCAATAGTCATCCTGCTTGATTCTCTCGATTTACATAATACGTTCTCGTTAATCGACGTGACACGATCAGAACACCTGTCTCCTTCGTTACCTTATATATTTTTTTTTTAACTATTATCCTTCTTTCTTTTTTTTTGCTTTTTTCTTTTATGTCGTTTTTCCCTCCTTTAGATTATGTTTTGTGGCCCCAATATTTTACAAGACAATAATAAACGTCGCTTCGCCTGATTCAAGAGAACTTCCTTCCCTTTCTATCTTTCACTTTACGTTCAAGAGACAATAACAAAACAAAACACTTCCTTTTGCTAGGTTCTTCGCGCGATCGTGGCGCCCTCGAAGTCGAAGACACCTCGACGATCGCGTTGCGGAGTAACGAGCGAAACTCCTTACGGACAGAAATTAGTGCACACTTTTCGGCGAACGGTCAAAGATATTTTAATTTTCACTGTTTCTTTCATTTACTTTTACTCCTTCCACCGGTTTGTTTGTCCATTTTCCTTTCTACCGGGCGTCCCGCGTGTTCAGTTTCACTCGGTGGATCCGTTTCTACGGCAACCCTGCCTCACATTCAACTCTTCATCGGCCTGCATTTTCACTTTTAGAAACGTTACTTTTGATTAGACGAACCGTGGATTCCTACTCCATTTTCTTTATCTATGGAATGTATCACTGTTTGGAAGATTAGTCGCGGACCCGCCGCCTGGTGACGATGAACCGTAGCAACACGTTCCTCTGCAAATCCTCGAAAACGTTTCAATCCAAGCCGAAAATGTCTTTCAGGTTCGACTATCTATTTGCGGCAAAAAAACAAGGGAAAAAAAAATAAAGAACCGGAACATCCGCCCCCGTTCATCGTACCAAGAACAGGGCCCGCAGCTGACCGTGATTATTTCGTGTGCAAACCTGCCGAACTCGACGACGCGGCACATTCTGTGGAACTAGAACTCAATAAATACGAGGGAAATGTGCTTTATCGCCGCGCAAAACGCATTCGCTGTTCACGCGTCGTCTCATTCTCTCCCTTCATTCGATTCATTCGTCCTAATATTATATTCCCCTTTCTCCCTCAATCTTTCCCATCTCTACGGTTCTCTCTATCTCTCCACCTTTCTCTCCCCCACATTCGCACTTAACTCGCATGTCATTTCATCGATTACTATTATCATTATATTTATTTATATACTCATATATATATATATATAAATATATATATATTTATATATATATAATATTCACCTACATATCATAGGGCTTTTAAATTTAATCGGCTAAACCTCTCATCGTCCCGAATTTTCCGTCCAACTCACATGTACGTTTCTTTTTCTTCTCCTTTCTTTCCACGCGTGTCCTTGTATATACCTCTCTATGTACAGTCAAGACTTCAATTTATCTCGTGGCAAACACAATAACACCGCGTTCTTAGGAAGCGTTCCTCCGCTCTCTCTCGCAAAAACACCACGCGAACCACCGCGAGACGCAGCCAGATCGATCGGGCCAGATTAACGCGATCTGTCGCTGCCTCGACGAAGTTCATCAGGAATCGGATAATATATCTCATAATTGACTTTCTTGTTAATTGTAGAACACGCGTGACGACGGCGGCGTCGTCGTTTAAATACACCTACGTTCCTAGCGTTCGTTTATTATTATTATTATTACTATCATTATCATTATTATTATTAACGTAATTATCAGCCGTGACACAGAGCCCGGGGATATATTCTTCGATCGAAATCGATCCGCGACAGTCCTTGCCGTTTGATCGCCGATCGTAGGACAATAGAACGTGGATCGAGATGCGGGAGGATATCTGTGTTCGATCGACGACAATACGCGAGAACCTCACACGATCGTTTCTAGGATTTTGCCTGCGTGGTTGTTTTCTATCGATCGTGTCGCGATCGTCGCGTGAAAAATCAAGAGAAGAAGAATTATTCTGCGTTCATTGGTCGTTTCGAGGAGTGCGCGTCGAAGTCATCGCGCAGTGTCGTCGACGCGTGCACTCGAGAGAGAAACAGAGAGACAGATAGAGAGAGAAGGGGGGAGAGAGAGAGAGAGAGTAAGAGAGATCGATCGATCCTTCCCTTGTGGAACGACCGGCTTGTTAAAATTCGAGGTCACGGAGAACAGTAAAATGAAGGATTAGTGCAGGTTTGCACGATGATTACGGGATATTAAACTATTTTATATATAATAATATAAAAGGTTCTTGCGGAGGAATTTTCTCGTGTGTGCACCTCTTGATTTCCCACGCTGTCGACCGTCCACCGTTCTATCTTTCCTTTTCTTTTCCCTTCTCCTCTTCTTCCACCATTTTTTTCCTCCTGTTCCCTTTTCGCCTCCCCCTCTCCGTTGCTACCTTCGATCGTGATCGAATAGAAATTAAATTTTACTAAAACGTGATTGCCTAGAAGAGTTTAGTTGGCCAGCCAGGAGGTAGCTGCCGAAAATGCACTACACGACCGGTTTCCATGCACGCGACGTCGAACCGGACGTACACTGATACATGGCTCGACCGTCACTCGAATAGACTTTTACTAAGTTTTGTATATAATATGATATACATGGTGCACTTTTCTTTCGCCGCGAGACCAAATTACCACTTCCGGTTCGACTGGATCAACCACCCCTCCTGAACACCCTAATCCCCCCGTTCCCCAATCCCGCCCATCCTAACGTGTCAGGATACAGACCTATCGACAATTCAGATTCGATCGATGAACAGATTTAATCGCGAAGGACGTGTTAGTGGAGGAAATATGTGATCGTCGCTGCGATTCCTTTTATAAATTATCTTCTCGAATCGAAATTCGTGTCTTTCGTTCGCCGTCGACAAAAATCGTCGTTCGCAAACGCCCTAATTCGATCTAATACGGTATCTCTGCGAAAACGACCGAACTACGCGACAGAACGTGTCGGACCTTTTTCACCGTCGTTCACGGTCAAATCTCTTTGCGCCTCGACGCGACGATTACGTTCCACACGTTTGTCCATCGATTGTTAATAGAGGAACTGTTGAATAAACGATCGGCGCGACGCCCGTCGAAGGGAGCCCCCCGATGTCCAAGCGAATTTGCTTTACTCGTATGGACGTTGCGTGCGATCTCGGAAGGGTTGATCGATCCTGGTGTGTCTGTGTGCCCCTGTGCACGCGTGCTTCCGTGTGTACGAATTGTTGTTACTATTATATTGTTCGTGTTCCGGGACCGGTCATCGAGTGAGTTAAAATCCGATTTTCCGAATAGACCGCGATAGGCGTGGTCTTACAGAATATCGAGGTTGAAGCCCGCCGTGGAGTCGAGGGAGTTCAGCAGCTCCTGAGCGCTGAAGTTCGACGTGTCTCCGGTCGGCAGGTTCTCCAGAAATTCGAGGCTAAAGTCTGCAGCGGCTACGGACTGGTCCGTGGCGGTTACAGACGGTTGGGCGTGTTGCTGTTGCTGCTGGGGCAGGCTGCGCACACCTGGACTTCCGGCGCCGTACTGCTGATGCGGGTGCAGGGGTGAACCTGAAAAGAATCGGTGAACGTGATTGATAAAGATGGGTGAATGCCTTTTGTTTGTATTTAGGGGGGAGTTTTGGTGGGTGTACGTTGAATGGGCAGGTATGTTATAGAGGAATGAAGATCTAGGGGACCCCCAGGCCCTATGGCCGAGCAATAATCCTAAGCTGTGAATTTGGTGACGGGTTCGAGATAGAATATATTGAAATTAAGTTAATTACTATCAGTCTCTATAATACTAGTTTCAAGCTATTTCATATTTGTGCAACTGTGGAAGTGGTTTCTGAATTTTTGGGCCGATAGTGCACATGATTATGTAGAAATTATCTGCAAGCCTGATATATTTCATAGTTTAGTAAAGTAGGGAGGTATATGTTTATATTGCTGGAATTTGATTTTTACTTCGAATTTGACTTTAAAAATTGAATTTAAAAGTGGACGATTAAGGGGGTAGCACATTACAAATTAGCTAATAGCTGTACTGTGAGGTCTCAATAAATTGTTGTACACCTTCAAAAATGTTAGTAACTAAAGACAAGGTGACAAATGGAAAGAATTATTCCTTAAAATATTATAATATTATAAAAGAATAACGTTAACTACAAAACCCGACATCTTAAAACCATTAAAACAGGATTTAAGCATATCAATTTTCTATTCCATTAAACTTTTTCGTTGAAAATCCACATTACACAATCCATTATGAATTTAAGTCTCAAATCATTCGTGGCAGTCTGATTGGATAACAACGGTATGTATGACTCACGCCCTCGTTAAATGAATTAGAACATCGTTGCTATCAATCGACGACAGATTAATCAATCAAATTCAATGGAATCGATCTTTTGTCTTTGTATACGAAACCTGATCGAAAGCTGATCGGAATCAAGAAATGAACACCGTCCAAGACTCACCGGTTCCTGTACTGCTGACAGAGTTGACTGATGAGGACTGCGACATTTGCATCTGCAGTGACATCTGATTATTACTCTGCTGCATGGCTAATGTCTGCTGCTGGTGTTGCTGCGACAGTAGCTGCTGCATCTGAGTACTGTTGGCCATTCCTGAGCCAGCAATACCACCACTCTGCGAGCGTATCAACTGTTGATGCTGCATCTGTGCTGCGTTCATCTGCATACCACCCGTGCCAGCCATACCGAATCCACCTGGAAAATCAACGCAAATGATTGATTAAACGCGACACGAACAAACTACTTTGATCATTGATTCTCGTTCGTATAGAAATAATGCCAGTTGTCATGATTCTACTGAAGATCTTAGGCAAAATGAGCCACTTTTATGTTTGTAAAAGCTTTTTCAATAGTAATTTGATTAAGTATGTAACATAAAGTGTAAATTTAAACGTACATGAATAATTCTACTCAGTTTGCAATAATAGAAAAATACGCCAGACAGTGGATGGATTTTTTAAATACTGTTCTATATTAAAGTCAATCTATAAAAAAAAAAATAAAGTTTACAACAGCTTATGCTCGTGACACAAATTTCTCAAAAAATGCCCCCACAAAGTAAAAACCGTAAAAATACTATTTTTTGAATGCAAACCATGTTCAGCACAGGACGTTACTATAGTCAAGCTAAGCGTAAAACCAAACTATCTTCGCATCTGAATCACACCTTCACATTCCACATCCCCTAAGAAAAATTCTTAAAGCCAAGCATAATCAGAGATTTCTCTAATCGCGATACTTCAATCGTGCGCAGGTAACGAGTTAATCGGAGGAAAAAGTTCTCCGCTAATTTGATATTGCTCTGAAGGGCGAACCCTCGCGCGAATTCCCCCCTGTGAACAGGATTACGAGCTTGATAGCGGTGTCCACAGAGATACGCTTACCTTGGTGACCTTGCTGGTTGAATTGCGATCGCATCTGCGCCTGAAAGCCCTGTTGCTGCATGAGAACGTGTCGCCACTCCTGCTGGGTGCCACGTCCCGCGATGCTATTCCCAAGGCCATCCGGAGGACCGACACTGACGTTAGGCGGCCGCTGATTATTAGTCCTAGGATATCCGAGACGCTGATGCATCTGATGCATGCCACCAATGGTGGCCATACCGCCACCGCCCATGTACATGTTGCCACCTGCAGCGTGCAACGCTTGCTGTTGCTGCTGCGCCATTTGCGGCCTCATCATTGGACCTACGCAGAGAAGAAGAGGACCTGGTTAGACGAGGTGGTTAGAAATGTTGTAAATTATAACCAATATTGTGTGCTACTATATACAGAGTAGTGCAGGAATAGCATGGGAGCGTAGGAGTATAGTAGTACTGCAATAGGTATTATATCAGTACTGCGGTACAGTAGTATAGGACTATTGTAGTATAGGCCTATGGTAGTATAGGCCTATGGTAGTATAGGACTGTGGTAGTATAGGACTATGGTAGTATAGGACTAGGGTAGTATAGGACTGTGGCAGCATAGAACTATGGTAGTATAGGACTATGGTAGTATATCATATAAGGCATCACATAACTAATCGGTTATCCATATAATGTGTAGGAATATTTTGGACCCACACTGTGTACCCCTGTCGTATTAAGTAACGTTTACGTTGATTAGTACAAATCGGTTTCAATTCTAATAGTACCAATTGGATTGGGCTGATCAATTGATCTTCATTTCCTAATCACAGTAGAGAGACAAAAGAATTTTTTTCAAGCTCTGCTCTCGTAGAAACTTTAACTGGTTTTGCAACGAGGAACTGAAACACGCGATTGAATCGAACAGGATAGTACTCGTTCGCGGGGAAACGTCTCTTCATTCTCGCCAGTGAAATACGTAAAGGAGATACGTATTGGGGAGGAAACGTACCGCCTTAAATGCTCTGTGGATTTTCGTTTGAATAGAATCTTATGAAAGTGGCCTCGACCAGATCGATAGCAGCTTCGTACGGGCTACAGTGTATAAGAATATTTACGATCCCCTTTCCACCACCACCACCACCACTACCACCCCTCTTCTCTTATTCCTCTATCTCACAGTGGCGTTCTTCCATTCTGCTCTAGAGCTGATCCATCGAGTGATCGGGTTCATTTCCCTCGAATACTTCTCTAAGCATCGGTTGAGAAATGTGCAAACATTGTTCGAACGATCTCGATCCGCGCCCAGTGAAATAGTTTTTCCGCGATTATTCACCGTTCGCACTTTATGCCCGCTCGATTCGCTTTACGTTGCCTGCCGTGTAAACGGGGCAATCCGGTAATCGGGATTACCCGAAAGAAAAGCACGCCGAATGGAAATATTTTCGTTATGTTTGCTCTCGCGTGGGCGTAAACGCTTTGTACTGCTCTTTTTTGTTCTTTCTCGCGCGATGGACATTTGCTTTTTTTTTTAGATTTTGCAGTGTTCCGTGGTATAAAGGTAAATGCAATATTCCGGGTGCAATGTAGTGAACTTTATTACCGTGTACTTCGAGTCGTTGCGCTTTGCAATTACATTTTATCCGTTACCGTCGCAATGAACAAGATATTGACAACTATGGATGCACAATTTTCATTTCAATATTATTGTAACGCACGTAAAATGTAAGGGATTCCAATTTTTTTATCAGAACAGGAGGGCTTCGTTGAAGATACAAGAATATGGACAATAGAGTCACAGAGATATTGACTGACATAAATTATAATACATTTACTAGAAATGGAAAAATCTGATCTTAATTATTTCTGAATCTTATTCGCTGATTTTCTGTTTATCAGACGAGAGAGAGAAATGAAGAAAATCGTTGAGGAAAATCAAGACCTCCATTGAGATTGGAAAAGGCAGTCGTGTTTAAGCCGGAAGATGAAAGAATCGATACCACCGACCGATTTTTCATTACCCTAAGTGCCTTCCGCCTCCAGTACATATGGAACTGACGTATCGTCACCACTTCCGGTGTAAAAAGCGAAACAGGGGATTGGATCCTGCAACCGTGGTTGTTTTTCGCTTTTGCGTAGGCATACATACTTGTAATCTCTCATTTTCGTTCCCCATATGAATAATTGGCATGTCTGAAAGTTTTCCCGACACGTTTTATCATAATTTCGTGCATTTTAAGAAGCTACAATTTGATGTGACTGAGGTATTCAATTCGTAACTAAATTTTCCGCTTCGAAATCCCCAAAATAAATACCACTGTGTATTGTTAATACAGCTGTTACTGAACTCTCACTTAATTGGATCGAAAATTCCAATTCTCATGAAGCTCGTAAAAAAGGACTGGCCCAATGCGTTCGCGAATTATCGTCAAACTTAATCCGTCATTAACACTGAAATTGATTATCACGAGGAAACGAAACGAGATAATATCTACGATACAGCCACGACGATCGTGGTACAGTGATTGTAATTATATTGGATTATAATTCCAATTTCCCTCGCAAATTCACGTGTGCATGAAATAATTCAAAATAAGCAAACATAGGGTATGGACACGTCGATGGTTGACGTGTACTCACCTGAAGGTGGCATAGGTTGTTGCGTGACCCTTCGCATAGGCCCAGTATTGGGAAACCTTGCTTGCTGACCCATGCTGATACCAGCGTGCATCATTTGGGCCTGAGCCGCTTTGTATTCAGGTGGCGGTGGTCTCACGCCACCCATTCCTCCAGCCATGTGCTGCTGTTGTTGCATCACCTGAAAAATAAAGCAAACAATGGATATTAATTACTTCGAAACTAATTATTGTGTTGGATAAATATAAAGGGACTGTAAGCGAAATTGTACAAATTTAATAACGATTTCATGTTTTACAAGATATTCAATAAAATTACTAATGATCACTGTTTATATGTAAGTATCATTATTCCAAAGAAAAATCAATTTACTTTTAGAGGAAATATTGATTTATTGGAAGCTATCAAATTAAAAGCACAATGATACTTTTTTTATCCTACTATCTAGGGACCTAGTTACAGAGAGACTATTTAATATCATTTTATAAAAATGTATTACTGGCGACCTTTTGTCATTTCTAAACCCCACACGTTACCATCAATCAAACACGATTATTGCAATAAAGAAGCCACAGGTAGGCGTGGATTAAAAAACGCAGCACAACATTTAGCTGACGAACAATGGAGAAAAATGGGAAAGGAGTTAGAAAGCAATTCCACAGATTCCAAAGAAATAATTGCGAATCCGTTCATGGCGCGCATCGATAAAGCGTTACGAGTCGCATTGTCGTCGAGTCAGCGAGCACGGAAGTTCCGAGCATCAGTGTCGTTGCACAAGCCGCCGTGGATTGCGTTTCCACTTCCTGGTGTTACGCTGCCGTCGTCGACGAAAACTTGCCAACGCGACGACGGACAACGAAGCGAGACAGTCAACCAGAGACGCTGGCCACACGTTTTCCCCGTGACCAGTCGAGACATACACCTTCACTCTACTTTTCCATTTTCACCGCACCTTTTTCTCTGATTTCTACTATCTCTTGCTTGTCCTTTCATTTTCTTTCGTTATGCCGGAAGTGACAGGAGAATTCTGCAATATACTTTCTCCATTATCCAAATATCTTTTACGTTTCTTTTTTCTCTTCATTCTTTTTCTATCTTTTTGACGTGCAAAGTTTTTTAAAGTTCTATCTTCACCGGTGGCATCTCATTTATCATCGTTTCTTGTGTTTACTTTTGACAAAACAAATATCGAAAAGTATAATTGTGATCACGTAGATTGCAATGCGTTAAGAATGCAACAAGTACGATTTTCAGGGTGCTGTGTATTGTGCGATGTGTATATATACGTATAGAAATAGAAAAGTACAGATTCGAAGCGATTTCTCTGTGCGAGGAGAAGTATTTCTCTGTTCCAGGACGCGCAACAGCCTGTGATTAGACGAGCGACGCCCTGTTGCTCTTGAATAGCTCTTGGTGAACGGAAGAGGCATCCTTAAAATCAGTACGTAACAACTTTGCCGCGATTTCCATTGGTTTTCCACTGATTCGTGCCAGAGAAGAAGGAAGAGATTGGTTCTTCGCGAGCTATGTCTGAATTAAATCATTTTGTGTTAAGATAAAGATAAGAATATAAAAAAGATGAACAGTAGTATTTCTTCGAAAACATTTACTAATTCAATAAATGAATCAAAAAGGGGAAACCTATGTTCCAGGAATTTGTACCCATATAAAACATAATCTAACTCATATTTTCTTTCGACAAGAATTATTAATTACTACAGCTGTTCCATACTAGTGGACTCATGTCCAATGGAATTTATAGCAATAACAAATTAGTCTAGTATTTGATTTTGCGTAATCACAATCCCAATTGTTCTATTAAATTATGTAGCATGAATGAAAGAAGGAAGTGCCGTTGAATGAAATACCAAGAAAGATGAAGCAAAACGGAGGTTGCGTTGACTGAGGATGACTAACCAATTGCGCGAAAGCTAGAATTAGTAACTGGAGCACGATCCTTCGATACCTTAACGTCGTTAAAGTAATGCTTGGTATTATAACTGAGTCATTCGTTAATAAATCGCGGTGCGTTGCAGCAAGCGTAAACGAATGTGTACTGGGGCCACGATACAGAACTGTAAAACGCTTAACAACTTTGCTCTGTTCATTGAATAGGTTGAAATCTTTGTACTCGTAATAGCATTTTGTGAAAATAAATCGAGTATCGGATGTTTCATTTTACACCAGCTGTACGCGATAGAAAATAGAGGAACTGTTGATTTGTGTAACAAGATTTATGGCACTACTTAAACCATTGTTTTTACTGCAATGATATAATTAAAAGAAACAAGCTATTTCTGAAATGCCCATTTTTTCCGTTAATTAGCATGATTAGCTTATAACGTGATCAATTTCCATTAATCGTCCCGATAATTTTGTCATTAATTACATGTCTTGTTCCTTTAGTTTGTCTATTTGCCTTCTTTTTTTCTCAAATTAATAAATGTAGCTTTAAATAAATTGAGTGCTATTTGGAGAACACAATTGAGAATAATTGAACCACTAACATGAAACTAAATACTTGTGAAGACTTCCAATCGATACCTAACACGAATTTAAACAGCTTTCACCATTTCCAAGGTGCGATCGGGGACTTTACCCTCAATCTTTTAGCAACACTTCAATAGTGCAGCGCAAAGCAATCGTTCAAGGGCATGATTCGTGGAAGACGACGATTCAGTGACAGTAATTGAGCCCGTGGACATAATTTCTTCGGATGCAAATTTGAAATGCATAAAAGATGAAGAACACCGTTCCCGACAAGATGTAAATGACTGCATGCAAATATTGTCTGATTGCAAAGTTGTTGCTCTTCCATTATATACCTGAAGTAACTAGAACAACAGACCTGGTACAAATACGTGGTCCCTGTTTTTCTTTCTCCCTTGCATCGACACAAAGGGCAACCACTGCATGCGTAAATAAAAGAATTGAAAGTGGTAAATTTAACTAATGCGGTGAAATATAAACGAGGATATCCAAATAAAGCATTCATTTGGAACGGAAATATCTGTTTACAAGAGGGTTTATATATTACTTTGAAAATAAAAAGAAGAGTACAAATTTGGAAAGTTTGACCAAACTTAACAAAATTTGCATACGAAAGGTTGATTCCTCATGAAAGAGGCGAGACTAATGTACAGAATGCAATTTTCAAAAACATAATAACGATCGAGTAGTGGGCAGTGAACAATAAATAGAAAACCACAAAAGCATTTTACGCAGAGGAATTTCTTCAACCACGACAAACCGCATCAGTAAACACAGAAAGAAAATAAAGATCTCCTCTGGCGATGATAATGCTTGGCATAACGTTTTCTCCAGGAAGCGTACGCGTGCACAGGTTTTCCGGTTACAGTAGAAGTTTCCATTCATTGTTCCGCGACCTCCAAAGACGTCCCTCCTATTTGTGTCGTTTCTTTTCGTACAGAAGTTGCAAAGGAGCTGCGAATACCTGTTGCACACCATCGCCGGATACGAGCTTAATGTTTCGAATAACGCGCCATTGCGGCGATATCGCGTCACGATTTCTTTCGATTGAAAAGAAATTCAGGAAGGAAGGAAATTGTGATCTCAACGACCCGGAAACAAACTACGATCAATTTGCCACGTGTCCGAATACGTATTCTGTTACGAAGATAAATAAATTATGTATTCGATGTTTGCCGCTGATTGGAACATAGGTATCACCTTTCTGTAATTGAGGTAATCGAGGATGAGAGATTTTATCTCAACGCGATGAAGATTTTAACAAGCAATTGAATGATTGGCCAATTTCATTGGACTTGCGATATTTAATCAATTGATTGGCATGTACAGTCTTTACTAACAGCGAACAGCTACGCGTGCAAATACTTAAATACTCCGTTTAATTACTTCAGATATAATTTACATAAATAATTGCAATGGAGGATGCTTGTGAAGTAATTAATATCTTACATTAAAGCCATACCCTTCGAATCAACCTGAGCCTTACCTCACGAAATTAAAACCGGAATGTTGCACGCACACACCTCAATCTACTGTTTCTCCCCAGAATTACATTACGAATCCACCCACTATTCAAATTTAAAATTTCCCCGATCGAACCGGAACGATCAGATTAAACTAAAGCCATCTCTAATCAAGCCCTGCCCCAGCCACTACAAGGGAACACCATTCCATAGATTACCATAGATTACCATCATTCCTATTAAGTAATTAAACCATAAAGCAGCCCATTCACGCCCTCGAACGTGACGTTATCGCGCAACAAGACATCCTAGAAAACTCCCAAGCTACCGATCGATCGCGAGACGTACTATTATGCCGTCCACTCAGAAACACCTGGGTGCATGTGTACTACAAATTATATATACTAACTACGTGCATAGATTAGAGTACGGATACTTTCATATAAGTGGGCACATGTCATTTTAATACACGTTCAAAACCACGATCTCTACTTGCTACTTCAATAAGTGTTAAATATCGCGGGTACTTTAGGCAATGCTTATTTCAGCTCGAGTGACCGTAATCGTCTCTAGTATGTGAACAGCGTTTCATAACGATGGTCTATAGTCGCTCTTAGCAACGAAAGGGTTAACCCTTCAAAGACCGCCTCCCTATCTCGTACGGGAGCCTGGGTTATTACGCAACGATGACTTTAATAAGAAATACGAACCTATCTAACTGCTTGCTTATATTGAATCTGTGCTCTTTATAAAGAGCGTTTCATATAGAATAACGTAGAATAATTGTCTTTTACGATGAATCGCACAGTAAATGGTACCAGAGTAGGATTTTCGTTCAATTCTGGGGTTAACACTAGGTTTACGGACAAATTTGAACACTTACTTTTACTGACTTCCCTCAGAATAACTATTGCCAATAAAAATGCACGTTTTCTTTAAAATTCACTTAATTCACTTAATTTAGAAATGAAATATCATTTATTCATTTATATAATATTAACGGAACTTTATGAATTTTTGTCTTTCGATATCTGAAATGCGTCAAATTGACGCGTTCCGTAAATCTAGTTTTAATGACTATTTGCGTAAAGAAAAGGAAGATATCACAAGTAAATCCTCCTTTTCTCCCTTTCACGATATAACAGTACAATAAACGTACCTGCTGAGCACGCATCAGCTGCTGCTGCTGAAGGATCTTCGCGTGCTGATGTTGATCCACCTGATTCTGCGGCACTTGCTGAGGATGGCTCCGGGCCCCGGCAGGCCCAGCGGGCTGTGGAACACCGCCCGCAGCGGCTCTCTGTCTCAAACTCTGTTGCGTGAAGTTGATAGTCTGAGACTGCGAAACCGAGCAGTACGTGTCGCTCTGGCCGCCTGGTCCCGGCTGATTTTGGCTCTGCTGTTGGTTGAAGTACATCCCCTGCTGGGCTGCTACCGATACACCCGGTTTCAGATCTCCCGTGAGTTGCATGTGCTGCCCCGCGGACACCTGTAACAGAGAACGAGCGTTTTGGTTTAGGAACATTTTCGAGGCTCCTTGTGGGTTTGCTTTGCTACCATTCTAATGATTGCATGTAGTGCAATGGTCTTTGTGAGAGATAATGTGGACATTTTTTTAGTTCAGTATCTTTTATCACTCTCCTCGTAAATAGTGTTAGCTAATTCGCCTTACTTTCCCTGCACTATTGTACAAAAGTAATACGGCTCCCTGTAAAAAGCTTTATTTCAAAAAGAGGATATTTTTCATCACGCTTCACTGCCTTAAAGATCCGCGCTACCCAGATATACAGAGACACAATTCGATAATGATTCAAAGGGAACGCCACTTTTTCACTAAAGCGTTGACATCTCTTCAACCCCCTTCGCCACAAAGTACGCGCACCAAAGAGCTTCGCAGGGGCGAATTTTATTACGTTCCAGTTGCCCGCGGTTGCCCGGCGATTGTGTACGCGCGGTATGATTTGGCCTGTTACGTATGATCCACGGTCGAAGGTAGATCAGATCGATCGGTGCTTTTCAACCGAGGCAACAGAGGCGAACAACGGCTCGCCACAGGCGGCCTGGAATTTGGTTTCCGGCAAAAAAGCGGCGGACAAGTGGCGACTATTGTCCTGTCGTCGCTCGTGGCCCGGCCAATGATACAAAATGGCTACCGTTCTTCAATATCTCATCCACTGGCCAGCAGGGGAAAAAGGACCCAACGGAGAGACTATAAGGCACGATCGTTACTCTGTATGAGCTTCGACGACTTTTGACCCCGACAATCGAATTATGGCAAACTAGCCCGCTATTAAAACCTCCGTTCGCTGTTTACTTCTTGTTCACGATCGAATTGATAATGTACGTTTAACGAGGTTTAAAACTCTAAGGGGATAATCATTTCTTGCAGTTCGCATTTTAATTTTGACAAGAGGGTCCAAGGGATGAGATATCATTTTAGCTGAACGCGAAATGTGAAAATGAAACATTCGGCCTAGGATTTTGGAAATCTTATTTCGAAATTGTACACTTTTGTTCGTAGTCGATACAATTGTATGATAGCGTACATCGTTTTAAATACTGATATTATACAGAAGAATGTATTGAATAAAATGTGAATAGAGTACTATAAAAGACTCAAGCACAATATTCCCAATGAAGTTCGTACCCTGTCCAACAGTCAAAATCAGTGCATAAATGCAGTCAATTTTCTAAAAGACATTGAATTGTATAACTATATAGCCACCTAATACTGTGCAAACCTCCCTCCGAAATTTATAACAAAGGTAAAACCAAAGTAACAACTACCTTTGATTAGCTACAAATGTAACAGTGGTCGCTAATAACCACCAACGTGTATGCGACCTTAAACAATTAAATTAAATTAAATTCAAATGTGAATAAAATTTCGTGCTTGTACATCAAAGATATAATAATAATAATACAAATGATATATAATTGTGGTTCTAATAAGCGTTCCGTATGTTTGATAAATATAAACGAACTTTAATTGATACGAAATTGTCAACGAGGGATGGATTTGCTTTCTGGTAAAAACTTATACCATAGTCTCGAATAATAAGAACAAACGGCGTTCCTCTTTGGCCTCGGTCCACTTATTGGCCGTCTTCGCCAATCCTTTGTTCGTACGCATCATATGGATATTGCGTCGATCCGGTACCTCGTCAGTATTTTATTATAGCAAGCGACTTATTACCGACGTGGCTGTACCTAAGTGTCACAAGGTCTTGAGCGCGTGCACCGGCTACGCATAATTGAACCAGGCCTGAATCGTCTTCTATAAGTATCAAATTTTTTAGTTCCTCCACGCAGTTCTAAATATATCGCGAGCAGATCCAATCGAAACACGCCATCTCGAACAAATTTCAGCGACGTTTTTGTTTTTTGTTGGACGTAGTCGATACTAAATTCCTGCTTATTGAATAATCGCAAACAGTTTATTTATTTTTCATGTTATCAGTTGATGGCGGACGAGTTCTTTCGGGTTCAATATAATTGCAAAACCATCGACGGAATAACGGAATAAGAAAAGTGCAGCTATACTAGAACGAGCGGAGGTTCTTTCAAAGTGAACGAAAGTTCTACGTTAAACAGTTGTCGCACGTTCATAGAAACGACGACCCAGTCATTCGGCTAGTGAGTAAGAAAATATTTGGATGGCAAAAGATTACACGCGACTGAATTCTTGTAAATTTCTGAACGGTCACGGAGCTTTTTTTCTTTCCAGCGAGGCAACGGTACGCCCTTTTGCACGTACTATGCCACGAATAATCTTCATTACGGCAATTAGCGTCCCGACGTTTGCGGACCTTCCGTCCCCACGTCGTTCTGCGCTGCTCATTGTAATCGTGCTAACCAGCATTGTGTCAGGTGGCAGGGAAATTTGTAAATAATTCCTTTGCATGGCCTTTGCTCTTGATCACGATTAATATCTTGCTTCTTTGCATCGCACAAAACATTTCGAATTCGTTAGAGGTACTGACGTTTGTGTTTAATTTTTCGGATACAGTGAAAATTTAGTAGGAATAAAACTGTTTCGAAAAACATATATTTCTACTTACTTTACGTCATCTAAATATATTTTTGCTTACTGTGATCAGAAAAAGAATTTTTTACGCCAGGTCATATTTTCTTGGTTTTCTTAAATGTGGAAACGCGATTTCTTTGATGGGGTTTGTTGTTTCTTGTAGTGGATACAAAAGTTATTTTAATTAATTTAGCTACGATACAATCATCTCGATACAAGGGACATCGTAATCCAGCCTTCAAAATCTCCTACTGAACAATCGTACACTACGTCATACACAGAACGCACATCCCACTGATATAACAATAACCACTCAAACCGCACTCCCACAATTCAAACGCACTCTCCTCGCGATCATCGTGGCAAACAGGCTGGCTATCCCAAGGTCAACAGGCAACCTGCTCCAGCAGGCCATTTCATTACAATCACCATTCTCGCTCCTAATTACAGCCCAACCTCCATCCCGATCGATTAAACCTCCCCTCTGCAATTACTCTTGCAGCCAATCAATTTTTGCAAACAGCAACAAATCAACCGCTCACCCATCCATTCGCACAAGCTCACTCTTCCCCTCTTTAGAATGATTTACGAATTCAAGATTAAAGAAGAATTTTTCCCATCGATTATCTAGACTCTAGAAGTTTTAATCAGCGTCAACGTAAAAATATCGCCAATACATGTACCTTCGTTACAAATACAGTGGTTGCCAACAAATTTGGTTACACAGTTCAGATACTCAAGGTATTCGAAAATAACAATTCAATCGCGTAAGCATAACTTGTATATTACATCATAACAGTCTTGTTAAGTCTTTCGCAAACATAAAGCCATTAATTTCTATTCAAGAGAAACTTTTGGCACTGTACACCGGCCCCAAAATCAATGGCACAAAATTCGAAAGACCTCCGAGCGTGCCGTCTTTTCTCATCTCGAGGCCGCCGGAACCCACGCAAGTCGTACTCTCAAGGCGGAAAGGGGTGCATAGGGGTGGAGAGCACGGTGAACTTTTAGTTATGACACCGTAGGAGAAAGCTAGCCGTGGCCGGGTCGCGCATAATTAGCCTAAATCACGACGGGACGTCCCCGAGGGGACTGTTGGCCGCGACATCTGCATAGCACGTGTCTTGTTATCTGCTGTTTACGGAGGAGTAGTTTTGGCGAAACTGCTCGGTCTTCCGCGGAAGAGGACGAGCCGTGAACCAACCATTCGGATGCGAATACTAATATGGGGCGAGGGCCTGAGACACGTACGAACGAGGCCTTCTATGGTCCATGGGACACACTTTAACGTCACCTGGTCTATCGCGGTTAGCACTGTAATGTGCTGCGGTGGTTGAGGATCGTGTTGTCTCTCGTGATCTTCCTGTTCCTCCTCTTATTGTTGGCGTGGGAAGATCGAGATACTTCAATTCGTTCACCGGCATTCGATACACTAGCCAGAGGGTCGAGTTCAGAGGTATGGGGAATAGATTGGACGATTTTTCGTTTAAATCGTAGAATCTGCTTGGAGAGTTGCTGGGTTATAGGGGTCACTGATTTTGGTGATACTGGTGGTGAAGATTGGTTAAGCTAGCTTAAACCAGCATTAATTCGTAGATGTTATCAGGAATTGTGATAAATCAAGTCTTTTTCTTGGCCAATTTGTGTAAAAGTCCTTGCTCTCTGGTTTGCTTAAATGGAGACCAGAATTCTGCGCTATAATTCACATTCCTACGAAAAGACTGTAGAACTGTTCAATAAATAACAGTGTCTAAAAATAAATTGATTTCCTACAAATTTCCCAAAATTAATTATTGCACAGCGTTTTATCAGTAAAAATACATTATACATCGTAAAAATTCGATTAAATCAACGCCAAACATTTTCAACCTTAACTCCATCCGATTATTCAATTGTCGTTGTCAACCGTTTAACTCTTCCTGACTTAAAATCCTTCCCAACATAGTATTCTAAAGAAAAACTCCGAAACACTGACAGCATTTCTTTCTTCCACAATATCGGCGTTCGAACGTTCACCGAGCGTTCCCCATTTGTCCCCTATCCACGTTCCCGTAAAACGCGAGCATTACGCGAGTGCAACAATATTCGCGGGCACAGCGGGAACAAAAGGAGGAAGACTTTTTCGCGGCGGGCTTTTCACGAATCGAGTATATTCCAGAGGATCTCGAATCTCGAAGGCAGCGCAATCGAGCACCGTTAATGACGCGGCTGCCATTAGCGATCGACGCGCGTTCCACGAACGATTCCGCCACGTACGTGCCTCTACAAACGGCTTATCGGTCGATGCTTAGTATCCGGGACAGCTATAAGCCCGGCTGCATGCGTTGCACTCGGCGATACGCGATGCGTTTTCGCGTAATCGCCATCTTCGACGCTCAGATGCGTCCCATGCAGTCGGCCGCAGACTGGAACTGGTCGGCGGACCCTGTTAGCGATGCTTGCGGTGGGCAATTCGAAGTATGTTGAAATTGGAGGCCGCCCGTGCTATTAGTTATTAATTACACGGACGGTTAGCGCCGTCTCGTGTAATTAATAATATCCATTTGAGCCGCTGATTGCGTCTGACTGCGCGACGCGTTATCGATCTGAGGAACGAGGGTACACGCCTGGGTATACGTATAGTGCTCGTGTCTGGTCTGATATGCAGTAGATTGTGAGAAAATGACGTTCCGCTGCGACGTAGTTCGCAGGCGAGGCATTAACTCGCGTTGGTCTGCACGGGAAGACCAGGGAGACGATATGACGTTTGTGCGATTGGAAAATTGGGACGCGAGGCTTGGTTGATTTCGCACTGATTTATTATTATTCAATTACTATTTCTTATTCGTAAATATTGAAGCCTTGCCACGTGTAAAATGTTCACTGTATTTCGCAGGGAACGTCCTCGCGAACTGTTTGGCCAGGTTATAGAATTTGTATCGCAGACATTCGATCATTCAATCAGGACAGACTCTCGAGCTGCAATTCCCAATAGGCCCACCGCTTCCATTACAATCACTTGTTTCACCTATCGATTATTCCGACCCTTTCCAGCAATTTAAATCGCAGTTCCCCCTAATCTCTCGACAGGTTTCCACGTCTCGCAATTAGAGAGCACAATCTAATCTAGCGTACCATTCGTGTTCTCCAGAGCGTACTATCTTCCCGTGCGCCCGATCGGGTTAGTTCGATGCTGATAAAATCGTCGGGATGAGCTGTAGGTCGTATTAATCGATGTCAAGATGGAACCCGCTTGTAACGCGAGTTACAAGCGGAAGTAACACTGCCTGAATCAACTCTATCGCTCGTCGACGCATGGCTAACGAGAGTGTACTTAAGTCCATCGTCGTCAGCCGGCTGCACAGAAGCTCGCATCTAAACTACGCGTGACTCACGAAGAATCGCGATGTGGTAATCGCTAATCATAGCGCTAGCGGCCTAAATGGCGTGCCTGCGAATATTCTGTCGCTGAAAGATATACGGAGGATCGAGAAATTACAATATATACACTGGTGGCGAGATGCGACTAAACAGGGAACATTGTATGTAGTTTAAATGCTTAAATGTTGAAGTTTGCTAAAATGGCCAACATTATATTTAGTCGGTTCACCCTTATTTGTTTGACCTTTCAGCACACCAAGTTGCTCTCCGCGTATCTCGGATCCTAGCAGTGCTTCTATTTCAGAAATCTGCATTTTTTTACCATTGACCGCGAATGATTCCTTGCTGATTAATAAATCCGTAACCATCGCGGCGGTGAAAGTACATTTGCATACTAGCACGTCAATTCTGAACAAAACTTCCCACCATACTGAATCAATTTTAACCACGACGTCACGGTGTCTTTATTAAACTCCACAATACTGTACAACATGACCAACCCGCACCTAACAATCCCTCCCAACTAAATCACAATATTTATCGATCTCACGTTCCATCTACCTGCGGCGTATTTATCAAAGAAGCTCCCGTTGCAATCACCTTCGAGCAGAATGTAAACCAAACAGCAAGACGATCGCAAGCGGAAACAAGCTGCCCCGCTGGCAGTGTCACCGGAAACCAAACATCCCGCCACGGGGAAACACTCCTCGCTCCTTCAAAACAGCTTCTCGGTCGCTGGAATTCGCGTCAAACCGCCCAACAGGCATCGCCTGCCCAATGATCCACAAAACCATAACAGTCCGGCCAGAAGATCATCTATTCCTCGCCACAAGGTGAACAAACATCGAGGGCACGGTCTACGAAATTGAGAGGGAACGGCAAAACCGTGTACACTACCATACACACGTATGTACGTACGCAATTGCGAGTATCGCACGGAAACTGGAGGCAACGACCGATGGCTACGGAAATATCCGGACGAATGGCATGCAACGTTGCCTCGACCTTCGAATGGACACCTCGTGACGGAGGATCCCGCCTCGTTGCCACGAGAAATCCGGAGTGCACTCGAGAGAGATAATCCCTTCGCTTACGCCGCTGGTCGCGAGCGATTGCGTGGCCTGAGCGGGCGTGAGATGTTCGAGAGGGGCAACGTGGATAAAGGAGGATGAAAAAGGTTTGCACGAGCGAGGTGCAAGAGTCTCTGGGGACGGTGACCTCCACCCCCGCCCCCGTCCTGCGTGCCACGACGAACGCAACCAGTGCGGCGATGCTACCACCGTGGAACGCGACGCAACCACCGGTAGGAGTAGTCACTGTTGGCGAGGAAGAACTGGGGATGGAATATGGGGAATCTTGTGAATCTTGAGTGGCTCTCTCCCGCGGATGAGAAATTCGCGGGATGGGATTTGAAGAGTAGCTTTTAAGGTGGAGATGGGAATATCTACGGCGCGGAGCAGTTCTGTCAGTGATACTGGATTTTTGTTAGCGTTTTAAGGGAAATATTGCGCAGGCACGGCTATCTCGGTGGGTCATAATTATTATTATTGTAGTAAGAGTAATTGTAGTAAAATGGTTCCTATTTTAAAATTGAATTATCTCGTAGTAAAGTTTCATATTACGTTTAAGAATGATCAATTTCAAATCACGCCGAGGCGGCAATATCGAAGTAAATTTCCTGCAACAATTGCGTGCAAATCGATACAGTAAGAGCTCGGTGAAAATTAGCGAGGCATGAACGTTGGCTTCGTGGTCCGTTTTTTATCAGTCGACGACATCTCGTGAACGTTGGTGAAATAATTGATCCCGGGGATTAAGGCGGAACCGAATACTCGGGGCCAATTGAAACGGGAATGGCGCGTGCTTTCGCAATTTGCGGGTCCATTCACGAAAACCTACTCGCCGTTAAAAGGGAATTGATTTAATTCATTAAGCGTCATTTGCGTTTGCCAGATTTCTATTATTCGACACGGAATGTGTACTGTATGGCGTCTTTTTTCCCTGAGTTTGTTGTCTATTTTCATTGTTCATAAGAGAATGAAATTGAGCCTGCTATTACACTATAATACCAACGTATGTACTTCCATAATATAATTGGGGAAGTAGAAAATTTATAGGTGTGCTCGATATTTTAAGTGTAAATATTTTTCTAGATTATCATATATTTCCTATTGAATTTCGATAGCAGGTAAATCGCATAGCAATAAACATAGATAGAAATCAAAATGAACATGGAACATCAACCATTTTTTCGTCAAAGAGCTAATAGTGCGATCAAATATGCCATTGAAAATTGTATAGTTACGTACTGTTTAAAATAAACCTCGCCTCAAGCCTGTTATATGTTATAAAATTTCGTTCGAGAATCCAATGACGATTATCTGCATCGTTATCCTTAGAAATGGCAGAAGTAACTAAAATGGCCACTGGCGAAAGGAAGCCATGAGCATTGCAGCGGAATAATCCGGTCGAAAAGTTAACACCGTAGAACAATAGCGTACCTGGTACCTGTGCCACTGCCTCGTGTAATCCCCATAAGAGAAAGAAACGAGAAGCAGCGTAAGAGAATCTCTGATACTTGGCGCAACCGGGACACCTGTAATCGGACTACGCAAGATGAATTAAATTCGTCTATTTCTAACGCACTTCCGGTGTTCCTTTTCACTGTACCGATTATGAGCAGCCAGTCGTTAATGCCGTGCGAACGACCATTAAAACAAAGACATTTGTCGTTGATGTTAAAAAGAATTAAAAGACGCATATCGTTGACTTACTCAAAGGAATTTTCGATTTGCAATTTATCATTGAAAAGACTTTTCATCTTTTTATTTTTTTTTTAGTGAGTGGTTACCGTATTGGATTATTATTATTGGCCAGCTGCTTGATCTATTACATTGCGACAATGTTGTGGAACATACAATGTGGCAAAGTTAGGTATTTATAAGGTTTCAGGAAGAAGATAAGACAGCTGCTCGTGGGCAACCGAAATACGATTTTTTTTTAGATGAACTGCTTGAATGAACTTCTAAAGCCTTGACCTTTCGCTGGACTATAAATATAAGCGCTCTGGCTTATTGGCTTTTTCTTCAAGAAGTTGCTTAAACCCTGCAGCAATTTTAGCACATTTACGATGTCCAACGTGGATAAACGTGGTATAAGAAAGTTATAATACGCCTATGAAATAGAAAATGTGCGAAAATTTTGAAAATATATGCTAACAGTTATTGTCAACTATTATCTGAACATTACTCTTCAGAATCTACATTCTAACAATAACTAAACACATCGGAATCAACCATTAACTTGCTATCAAAAATTGATATTAAATTAATATCCTTGAAATTTAAACTGAATCAAATTTATTATTAGAATGTCTTCGATCAATATTTCCAAATAATTATGCAACAATGTCTGTTTGTTTTTCTTGTTTAGAAAGCGAAGAAGAGAACACGGACAATCCTAATCCTTCCTCTAAACCGGAAACGTGTCTCTCGCACCCAGCACGAAACCGAGAGTGACGAACACCATGGGCAAATAATCCAATTCGAAAAGTTAAGCCGACAGTGCACCGAGTTGTTCAGTATACGTAATAATTCCTTCTCCCGTAGGAAACTAGGTCAGATGGGGCAATAGTGGACTGTCTGGTTCCCTGTCCAATATGAGAAAGCCCATTTTCAGCCGAATGTTTCGAACCCATGGTGTATATCCGTCTTCCAGGAGTGTTTGATCTCATCTCCACATGCATATCCGTGTGTCGCGGTCGAAGAAAATTCGAGAATAATTCTTCAATAATTTATCAATGGTCATCCAACATAAAATGTTGAGTTGACCGGTGAACGCATTCGACTGTTCGTTTTATTAATTTTCTTCTTTTCTTTTACCAGAAAGCAGACGTTTTTTGCGATTTGTTACAGTATTGTGCGTGGAATAAATATGTTTTTTTTTACCAGAGATGTCGATGCAATGATTAAATTATTATTTTGAAGGGGTTGAGTCTAATATCGGGCGCAACGAATACGGAATTGCACCTTGCAAGGTTGAATAATGTAGACTCCGGGTCGCGTGGTACTGTGTTTTAACAGTGAAATATAGATCGCGGAGTTATTCACCCAGTTTCGAAGTTTTGGCGAACGATAGCCTTTGGCGTATCCTTCTCCGTATCTAAAATATGAAAACCATGCAAAACGAGTGCCAAAATTCTTATAAAAAATTCTCCAATAATTTCTGTGTTCGTGTAGCGTTCTCATTTCCTTTCAGACGTATTAGAAATTGGGCTAGCAATGCAGTGGAACGTAAATAAATAATAATAATAATAATAATAATAATAAGGTTATAGAAATATAAAATCCGTATATAAACAAGTAACTCTGGAAATTAGAAAATGGCAACTGCATGGAAGAACGTTAAGTAGTGAACGATGAAAGGTGAGCATACGGTATGTTGTCCAGGATAATGGCAGGAATAAAGCGTGGCAAAAAGAAGGTGAACGAAAGAACGCGAACACGGTATGCCGCGCAGCTCGTCCGAGAATCATGGAATCGTTATTTTTCGCGCCTAACCGGTCATTCACATTCTACTCGTTGCACTTACATACGCGTCCCATACGCTTCAACTCGCTACGAGCAAGTTCATATAAAAGCATAGAATTTATCGATTGCAACAAAATAATATTCACCCAATTGCAAAATGTCTAAAACAATAATCGATTATATCTTTCGTAGTCTGCTCTGTTACATCTGAATTTATCAAATGTTTCAATACTAACCATATAATTTTCCAACTACTATATATTAACACCTGAACGAACGTCTATTGTAAATCATCGACACCCCATCCGTTGTACATACCATAACGCAATTTAAACGAATTGTTTAATATTCGAGTTTCGCGTACAACCGAAATATTCGAGCCTACCAGTTTTTATCCGCCACTGGAAAAGTATCGTATGCCTATTATTTTGTAAAATGTTCGAACAACGAGCACGTGATTTCCCAGTAATATTAACATGTTCGTGTTCTCGTCGCGATACGAATTCCAAGCGGAGTATTAAAAGCGTATCGGTTCCACTGGCGAACGGTGTACTCGCCGACGCACACGCTTCGAATCGATTCAAGTTGCCCCGTGGCTGGCCACTGTGCCGTCACAAACGAGAAAATAAAATCACGGTACACGACACAAGCTCGCGTCTCGCTTTCTCCGCTTCGTCGTTTCTGTCCGCCGATCTTTAAATCGCCGTTCGAGGCGAGCCAGGGCGCGTAGATCGCTGCAGTAGAGTAGCCCGACACGAGGGAACCGGTTTTCAGTAGTACAACCGTGCCTATTGTCAGACACGACATCCTTTCTCCTAATCGAGCTGCTTTGAAAGCTGAACCACTTATGCCGCTTTATTCGCCGTTTACAAAGAAGAACGACGATTAATATGTAGGGACGGCCACTGGGTATGATTATATATAGTCCCAGTTGTTATACATTTAGTGTTGGGGTAATATTTATATCGCATCGCTCAGATATTTGCGTTGAAATGGTTTTTGTCTTACGGAGAATTTCTATTTAAAAAATATCATTATCATTTCTATGTTATTCAATATTTGTATTAGGAAGATATTATTGCACGATTATTTCATAAAAACTTGAACTTTTAGCCGGGAATAAATGGAAATGGCAATTGTTGTGGCAGCTGTGCAATCTACGTGAAGTGAAAAATATATTTTTGTTCTTCGCAGGATGCAATCGTAGCTTTCTTATTGTCAAGGATTTACCGTAGTTGATTTACTTTATTTTATTGCGCTTAAGGGAAGAGTGCAGTTTCCTGTTAAGTATTTGCTGGAAAGTAATGCGGTGCAAATATAGTCACCTACTAGTAGGTTTCTGTAACACGCAGAAGTAACTGACGTTCCGAACACTTAACTACAGTCACTCGGTAAAAGAGTATTTGCTACACCTTTTAATACTGTTGGCAATTGAAGATCGCTCACCACATTTACTTGCCTTCTTCTCCTATCGATCAAAGAATTTTTTTATTAAATCGATGAATAATCGTTGCTTAATATTCTTCTCTATAAACTTATTTACCATTACTTTCATGCGTATCCTTAACAGCACAGAACCCCAAATAATTGTTTCACGCCTTCGTCGCGAAGACGTGGCCATTCTCCGCGCATCCTGGCCACCGATTTCACGATGCAGCCACCCTTATGAAAGCTACCGTCAAAGTACCATCCGCACGAATCTGCAAAAAGCGTCGCGGGCGAGCAAAAAAGAAATTACACCGTCGCGGCGCGGCGCCCCGTAGGAACGCTATATATAGCAGGGAGAAAACGCGAAACAATAGACGCGAACACGTGCGGGGCGAACGTTAAAAGGTGAAATACAGAGGGTATTTTCCGTTGCACGCGAGGGTGTGGTCACGTGACTGTGACGGTGACAGGGTCGGATAAAACGAAGAGGGTTGCGAGCCGAAGTTCCGTGAAGAATTCGAAGGCCACACGCGACCAGCGCCTAGACGTCTGCTCCTCTTCGTCGTAACTTAACCTTCTTCTTTCTTTCTCTTTCTCTACCCTAGCAAGCACCCCTCTAACGTACAGCTTTCTCCGCTTAGAGTATTCACGAAGCTACCGTTCCTACCTCCGCCGTTTTCACCTCTTCTTCGCCTCTGCACTTCTTCCCCTTCCTTCTATGTATTCTCTCCAACGCGTTCCACGCCCAGCTCTATCTCTCCCTCTCTCTTTCTCTCTCTCTATCTGCTTCGTCGTTCGCCGTCTCCAACCACCCCTTTTCACCGTCGCGACTATATCACTCCCTTCGTTCTCGCCGCCACTCGAAGTGAACACGTTCGGATTGCCCGGTCGATTCGTGGAACAGCCGTCAACGTAGTGGAACGCTCGCGTAAGTGGCGAGAACCAACAGGCGAACGCATCGACGTTCCCGATATAACCTCTTGAATACGTCGGGGAAATCACCGAGACGCTGATAAATTTATGTACAGCGAGATAGCGAGCTGCCTCGCGCGGGTTAATGCAATCGCCCAGCCCAATCTTGTAATAATCGCCAGGCCGGCGATCTCGAATGCGTACGCGAACGTTTTGACCAATGTGTCTTTTGTTCGGCCCAGTTGGACGAACGGAATAAAATAGGAAGCGGTAAAGTTGGATTTTTGGCTGAAAAATAGATCTTGGAAGATCTTTTTGCGTTCTTTTTTATTTAATCGTGCCAGCCGTATTCTTTTTGGCTGGTGTATTTAATACCGATTGAATCGTGATTTTTCCAGGATGGTTTCTTCCAGGAGAGGTGACGATGGTCTTTCTTTCCTTTCGTCGTTTAATTTGATAAGTAATGGGCACAATGCGTGCCATACAAAATTATACCACACAGATGTGTCGCTATGTTTATTTCAAACGGGTTTTTTAATAATAAATCCCTCAGTCCATTTGACCAGCAATCGAAGGTGTTCACCTATGCACCATTTATGAAACAATACAAAGAGAAATTCCCCGCGAACATTCGCGATAATCCAAACACTTCGAACAGCTACCATACCAACTAACAATTAATAACTACTGACTAAAACCTGTCCCAAACATCTGTTTAAAACAATCATATTCCACCATCGTCGATATACAATATTAACCAACAACCGTGCAACAAATCCATGTAATTAGCTCCAGAAGAAATCTCGAAATAGAAAAGACCAATATATATTCGACCAACGTATTTAATAATTCGAGTGCAACGAGTTCGCACCTCCAATTTCGTGGACGGTCCCGTCCCTCCAATTTTCACACAGCTCTCGTTATCGCGCAGGCAGCTTCGCGTTACCGCGAACTGCCGCAACGGCGAAACATTTCACGCCGCCAGAGGAGTGATCATTTTAATTTCACTGCGCTCAGTACGTGGCCGCATCTGCGCATCGCACCCGCTGATAGAGGAGAGCAACGAGCGCAGAGGGGAGAACGGGGACGGGTGAAAAACGCATTACGAGTTTACGTGCCGTCAAGAATGCGATTCATCGAGCGGCAGGGCAGGCGTTACCTCGAGGGACCGACCGCGAGAAATGCGCGTTTCAAGTAGCTAATTATCGCGCTGAACTGAAAGGCAGATCGAAATGCACCGGTGTGAAATCTGCGAGGATTGGATGCGCGAGTGAGATGCACGCTATCAGATTCAGTGGGCGATTAAATTGCTGGAACCGGTTGAATAAATGTACGATTTCGCGTTAAAACAATTATCTTCTGTATGATAACGTGCTGTTGATTTCTTTTTGCGTAGTTTCAATGGATAATTGTTGATTGAAAATTGTCCAATGGACAAGTCCCGATATTGTGATTATATTTCTACGCAAACGAAAAGAACGGACATTTTCGTGGCCCGGCTCTAATATAATACGATCACCCAGATTAAGCGAATTATGCTTTTTCTTTAACCATTAACTGCCATGGTATAATAAAAATAAGGTGGGTTTTCTTAGGCCTCTTTAATTAAAATTCCGAAACACGTATATGCTATTATTTGCAAAGCTAATGTGGCTAATTGTACAGCATAGCGTAATTAAGGATTACAGAGACACCTGGAGCTATCTGTTGATTGGGAGCAAAATTGTAACGACTTTTTTAACGTCGAGGGTACTCCTGGACCCCACAGTATTTTATGAGTAGAATCAACCATATGAAGTGTCCCGCTGCTCGGTAAAAAGCATTGAAATTAAATTGCGAACGAATGGAACTTGTAACATTCCGAACGTAGGGAGGGCGCCTTATTTACAGGAGAAGAAAATATGTAACGTAGCGGAACGGAAAATCGGAAGGGTGAAAATACCATCAACCGGTCGTTTAAGTGCATCCAGTGAAAGGCTTGAAATGTTGAAACATTAAACGACTCGCATCGGCCGCGTCCACCACTTGTTCTATTATTATGATTCGCACTGCGCACGATCACCGGTGTTAAATGGCCACGCTCGTGAACCCTTACAGCGGTCAATTAGTCGTCGTGCATTAACCGGCTCACGTTGCTCAGGACTTTCGAGCGGAAGGTAATTAAGCTGATTACCGGCAGGGATCTTTCGCGTATGCCTGACGATCTCAGCGTTCCATCATCTTCGTGTACGAGTCACGCGGTCGCTTCCTGTACCGGGCCCCGAAACGAGCACAATATTTCTGGGCCCCTAACACACGGTACAGGGACGTCCAAGGTGAGTCGAGACGATTTGACACGAGGCGTGGAATGAAGCTGAAGGAAGTGATTGTCCGGGGTGATGATAAAAACAGCGAGGGTGGAATGGTTATCTTTGGTATTTCCTCGATGTCTTTTTGTGATCTTCGTACAGCAATTGTTTGTACAGTTGCGTGCTTGTTACTTACAGGTGTCATTAATCTGGAGGATAAATATTGTAGTCGCGAAGTGACTTGAACTACGATTGAGATTAATTTAGTGTTTTGAATTTCTAAACTGAGGAAATTTGTTTATATTAAGTATGTAGTATATAGTTTAATATTGTATTTCATCGAACATTGCGTTTTGATTTTCCCTTTTGTTAATGTGTTATGAGAATTTATTAAATCTTCATACTGCAGATTTAAGCATTGGCTGGCTTTAAAGTAAGCTGTACTTCCGGTAGCTGTGAGTTCCGCTGTGTCTTTAAATGAACGATGCATTAAAGCCGCACGGAGTACAGAATAATAATATAAAAGCAGGAACCATCCTCAATAAACATTACCAAACCCCCAACTAATTATAAAACCGTTCATCGGTAGAAAATAATATATCAAATCCAAAAATCTCGATAAATTATTCAAACTGTTTAAAGGAGCATCCAAAAGTCTATTAAACAAAAAATGAAACGAACAATCCAATATCTCCAAAGTCATCATTTAATCCCCGAATGTTTACCACCCAACCCACGATCCTCGAAAACTCGATAGGCACACAAGCATCGAATCGATTAGCACCACAGTGCTATTGGTCAACAAGCTTCTCGAGGGGGTGGCGACAAATTTTCGGTCGTCGTTCGAAAGTGTGTCCGCGCGTCGCGTGGACGAGCTACAATTTAACGCGTGGTTAATGAGTCGTAGAAAGGGTGAGCAAGAATGTAGCGAAGCGAAGAGGTCGGGTTACACCGTGAAAGGGAAACGTTTGAATACGGTTCAAGCGGGGTTGCGCGTAAGCCGTGCGCCAAGTGAACTTCAGTGAACGGGCCCAACGACCAGCGTAATATTCTTGGCTGAAGGAGACACGGTAAAGGCAGGCTCACACTATGTCACCCTTCGAGATATTGCGATCTTTTGCGAGATTTTCCGATCCGGAAGAGAAGAAATTCGTTATTCAAACTCTATCTGTGAAAAAGTCTATCCGTGAGGTTCATTTTGTAATATAGTGGTTTAGGTTCGTTCACGCGATTTCAAGTTTTAACTCTCGGTGAACTTAAGATACAAATACTTTGTTGACATTACTCTGGTTTCGGATTGTGTGGTAAAGAAAATTATATTTAGAGAACGAATAAACATATTAGTTTCGCGTAACCAAATATCCGTGTCACTGTACACACCGAAGAAGTTGCATATAAGGAATAAATACATAGTTACAAAACTGCATAATTCTCTATTACAGTAGCATCACCTACTGCGTGAAAATCTTTCTCACACTCTAGTCATACGCAGGTCAAAGAATTAATCCAGCCAATTGAAAATCCATCCCCATTCATGTCAATTACTTGAACTGATCATTTTACCAACCCTATTACTCTGCCAAGATAATTTCATCGATGGCACGCAAATAAAATAATATGTGCTACATAATTCTGGGTTCTCTAGCAACGTGCTACGATTGATGAAAACTCGTCCACACATAGTTCGGTCAGTATAACGATAGCTGGCATATCGGTAAGCCACTGAAGGCACTGCGAGGTAAAGGTATTGTGAGACCAGCTTAACGTCATTGTACACACGGCTTCCTGGTCGATAGCCAGCGACTATGCCGTGTGCACGCCGGTGCAGATATCGCGTAACTCGATGATTAGCAGCCCCGACAAACCGACGTGCCAAAGGGCCCGTGTTCGCGCTTCTGACCCCTAGATAGACGGAGAAGCGCGCGCAACAGAGGATCGATCGGCGGCTGTACCCTTTAAATTTCGCTGTGACGCTTCGCGCGACTAATTGGTCGACGGATCGATCCTCAGTCGACGGCTTGATAAGGAGCTATTGTGGGTTATGGTGTGTAATAGGTATGCTCTGGTCTTGGGGGGGTGTAATTTTCGTGCGTTTATTACGGCAGTTTGGAGGGTGCAGGTGTCTGGATGGGGTTAAGTTTAAGTAAGACTTTGTTGAGGCGGTGGATCGTATTTTTGGTTCCCCAAGGTGTCCCCGTTTATGTCTTCTGACGGCGATCGCGAGAAAAATAATTGCCTGGTCATTCATTTTCAGATAGCACAGAGGGTAGTCGAGGTAGCTTTTTTTTGTGAGTCATGTATTATTAGTTTGAGTGTGCTCGATATCGAAGTTACTTTAAGCAATCGATTTTTCTAATTTCCTTTATTATCGGAGTTGCTGATTTATTAAGTTTATCATTGACTCTTATAATTATTTCAACCGAGAAATATTATATTAAATAACTCAGGATTTATTTTGCAATACTGATTTAAATAATGAATAGGAATATGAACTCTTAACAAATACCAGCAAGCCAATAGATCTATGCTGACCTAACATGTAAAAAGACAATTTTTTCCCACAAGCCGCGTTCCAGCTAACGTCTCCTACAACGAATACCTGTTACTCTCCATAACAGAGGGTTGATTACAATATTAATATAGCCTAATTTTAACACGGGGGAGAAGCGAATTTAATCGAATTCAGTTGCACGAGGATACATAAATAACTGTCATGAAAACTCCTCCGTTTTCTGTCACGCGAAGCATAAATTGCACGCTTCAAAGGGAGGCGTCGATCGGCCAGTGCTTTGAAGCAATATTAGTCCAGCAAATCGAGTTTCACGTGAACGTAACGGAATGGACACGCGTGAGACGTGATCGACACCTCTCTTCCTGCATCAGGAACAAACGGATATTAACTGGAGGAATCGATGCTGGCAAAAATGGACGAGGAGCGCATTGTTCACGGGAACTTTTAAACACGTTGTTTCTCTGCTTTGGGCACAATTTCTATTCGACTCCTCAATTTTCAACGAAACCTGCGTTACTGCAGGACCTTTCCAATCAAATTGTATTGATTTCGAAGCGGTCGTTGCGAATGGTTTCAATGGTAATTCAATTTTTCCTTCTTCTTTAAATTCGAAGGTTTTTCGCGAATGTTGCGGCCTCTTAATTAGAACAGTGCGTTTTCATGCGAAGGACATTTCAATCTCCGCCCGACGCGGATCTGTTTACGCTCCCCACTTTCCTGGCGTTGCCAAAGAGTTAATTAAATTTAATTATACTATCTGCAGAATATGCGAGCGTCGAGGACGGTGTGTGTAAAAAACGCGGAAGTGTTCTCCTGGCGGAAAGCGAGGAGAAAATCAGCGGTAGAAGAATATCTATCAATTTGCAAAGTGGTTGTTTTTCATTGCACTATTATTTACAAGATATAATAAATTTCCCTTGATCGTATCAATGAATATTTCATGCTTAATTTGTTAAACGTAAAAGAAACTTGAACAAAAAATTTCGATCACTTGTATTATTTCATATATTCACCTTATTTTTATATTGTAGCCGAATAAATAATTTTTGCATAGCTATCTATTATTTCTAATAAGATTCTAATAATTTCTAATAATTCTGCACAGACCATAGCAGTTTTGTGTAACCGAATTTTTCTTTACACGCCAGAGAACTTAAATTCATTGATTTTATTCACATAAATGGAGACATTAAGGACGAAAATATACAATTGGCAAATTAGATCAGAATAGAAGGAAATATTCTCGAATATTAAAATACGCGTATCTATCGCTTCACAATTTTGGAAAAACCAATAGTTCTCTAATATAATAAATAAGACTGAACATTACAATATCGACTGTGAATTCTTAAGCGCAATAAAGCTGAACGTTGCCTCGCCGTGAAAAAAACGTGACTTTCATGACTCCCATCGATCGCGGGGCGAAACGAGATTTCACCGCGAGGAACAGGAGTATTGCTGCCAATTATTAAACGACGGAACAGTGCAGTCACTCAACGGCGAGTTCCTGGAGGCACTCGCGTCACAGAACGCGTGCAATCGTCGACGAATTAAAAGCTCGGCTCGCCAGCTCGCGTCTCAAAGCACGTTGCATTACGTTACGCGGTTTAATGTAACGCAAGCTCGTCTGCCCGCTATTCTACCTGCGATTTCGTGTTTCATCCCTGCGCTACCATCTTTCCGGCGTCTCCCTTTTTCTCCCTGATATTCCCATGCAGTCAACGTTCCCTTCCTCCGTGGCGTCCTCCTTTTCCCTTTCCCTTTGAGCCTTTAAAATACGCGCGCACGCAAACGCGCAAGTAAGTGCTCACGGTGAGGTAAGGGTTGCTCGTCGTAGCCACGTTGATCGATACGGTTAACTGGTCGGTATTTGTCGAGGTAGTTGGCGGACAATCAGTGCAAAAACGTGCGCAAACTTGGAGACAAACAGCAATTCATGGATTTAGGCGTGTTTAGATAGGAAGGAACAGATATGTCAGTCTGTTGCGGATCGCATTAGTTATTGTAGCTATTTAGAATTGATCATTTTAATAAACTTTCAGTACTACAGTTCACGCGGGCCTCCCAAGTCTACTAAAAGCACGAAGCATTTAAGTTACTGCTTTTACGTCAATGGTCAGGGACTGTATTTTGACGCCCGACGCATGGGAATCCGGGTTCAGCTAAGGATTCAGGAATAATTTCCCCGAAGAAGTCCCCTTTAACCCTTTCCGCAGCACCGATCAGGGGGCCGTCTAAAACCGAGACGGAGGACCTAATGAAATTGCGAGAAATGAAAAAAAGGAGACGAGAACGATAGTGGATAGATAGAGAGGAGAGGTTTAGTGCACGGGACAGAGAGCAGGGAAGTGAGAGAGGGCAGGCGGAGAGGAGATGAACGGGTGTAGGAAGAGTGGCTGCTGCCTGTGGCTCCCCGATATCGATTTTCGATAGCGGCATTTAGTGCTCCGTATATTCTGTCTAGTCCCATACGTGTCTGATATGGGGACGTAGAGGCACAGGTAACCGTGATCAGCGCCATGAGAGAGATGGGGCTGCGTGGGACGCCTCTAGCTTCTCTAGTGGGTGACGCAAAGGGAGAGAATGCTGAAATCCCTCAACGTGGTTTGACATTTTGGTACTTTGACCGGGCACTACTCTTTGCGCTGCGATGGAAGTGACGAGTCCAAAGGCAAATCTTGCCAGATTAGTGACTGGCGAGTGCAGTGAGGAATACGTCGGTTGATATGCGTTTCCGGTTGATTTGAAGGAATCCGTGCTTGGCGAAGTATATTTACGCGAGAAAAGATAGAAGATGATAATGCTGAATTTGGTATTCGCGAATCAATTGACTGACAGTTTCAATTTGTTGAAAAACATGAAAGAAAACATGTTCTGACGAAGTATGTAGGTTTAAAGAAATGCCTAAAGAGTATATCAATAACATAGGATAACTTATAATGATAACAGTAATTGATATATATCCTACAATATAAATTAATTAATACGTGAACAGATTTCAGGACATCTAAAATTTCCCCCAAAAATAGTTAATGAAAAAGAAGCAACGCTACCGAATCGTCCCACTCCCTACGCCCAACTCTGAGAACTTTCCAAACGGTTCCACACACACGGTACCTAAAAAATCATCCTCATCCAACGATCCAAGACCATCTTCTCGCCTTCGACCTAACGAAAACCCCAGCGCAATCGCCTCTAACTTCGCCCCGTGAATCACCAAGACAACCAAGCACGGCGACGCTAAATGTTAGCCGTTCCTCCTCAGCCTCGTATCTCAGGGTCCATTTGCATCCTCGGTCCAAGCAAGGGGTAGGTTAGCCCGTTGCACCGTGGAGTGGGTCTGCCGCGCGACCAGAGCATAATTAGTCGGCACAATGGCGAAGAAGCCGGTAAACTCGTCATTAATCACATGCTCGGTTTCCACGAGAACGTCACGGCCGTCATCCGCCGCGTGCTAATTATCGCGTAGGCGTTGCTCACTTTGTTTACCAGCTTCTAGCACACTCTGCCCTCCGAGAAACGAGGTCTCCGCGACGAAAGAGGAAAAAAAAGCCAGCGAGGAACGCCGATTTTCCTCCACCGTCCAAGTGTCTTGACATCGAGCTTCTTGAAGCGGATCATGATTATGAATACGAAGACGTCAAGAAGCAACGCTTCCTTCGAGCGTGGACACGTCCCTTAACGGCTGGATGGGTCGGTAAACTTGTCCCAGTTTCGACGGCTGTCACCAGCAAGGCGGCAATGATGAGAACAGGTGAGACGTATTTCTCTGTGCAGGAATAATCTGCAGGTCAACGGGATCTATAGATCTGGTGGTGATTTGGGATTGGGTGGTGTGCACACTGTTTGCTCTTTTTATTATTAATACTATCGGGGAACGATTTGTTGCCCTCTTTTATGTCTTCTGATATCTTGGTAATGGAGTGTTTAAGTGTTAACCATTTTGTTTACATTTCTTGTTAACGAATTCAAAGTTAACTTTCGCCTAATGAATTGTTAGAAGAGCTAAGCTACTTCTACCGTTCTACTGTTGTACTCCTTCATGAAAATATCGACGGGGGCAATTGTACAAAACATAAATTGCTGATAATGGCACCTAGGTAGATCTCACTGTATTTTCAAATTTAATGAAATCCTTTCTTTCATAATATACAACTGAAGCAGGAAGGATATTGATTGGCGATCATCCCCACCACCTGTATGATTGCATCCCTTAGTACCTCGCGCACTATTGTCGAAAAATGTAAGAATGCCAGGACTTCTTCGTTTCTTCCTCAGAACAGAATCCACGAATTCTTCAGAAGTTTCTTTTCGGCAACCTAATACTTGTAGTACAAACTTTTAAACAATCTACATAATGTTTCATGCATTCAGACATGATTAGATATACAGAAGCCCCATTAGTTTACCTGTCAATCACAAATTCGGCAATTTTCCAACCGTTTCTTCCGCAACTGTAACCCTGGACTCCCTAATACAAGCGAACCGCAAGACCTAGCCGACCAACTTACGTAACCGGAAGCTGAAATTTTTCGTTTGCCGGACGAGCGCTCTAATAAATTGAACCAATCCTCCCCCCGTGTTCCACCCCGCAAATTCCAGCCCAGGAAATGTCTACTGTCTACAAAACACGTATTACATAACGACGGAAAATCGATCGTAACCAAAAATTGTCCTTACCCACCCTGTTTCAACCACTCTGCGTGATTACATACGTAACCTAATATTCGAAGGAATATTCGAGCCACCTATGCCGGACGTTAAAACTTTCTGCCCTTATTTCATTTTTATTAAAGTAATCTTTCTTCCATTTAAACGACAAACTGAAGATCACAGTCTTCCCCAACTCTCCAAAATCACCATGGAACTTTTGCCCAACTGTGAGTGTACAATTTTAAGCCCGACAGTGTTAAAAAATAATTACGTCACTAGGATTGCTCCCAGGACCTACACGTTCATTAGACTTTTTTTACTCTTCTTAGTGAGTGCTATAAACTCGCCAAATTTTAGACCCCCTTCCCCTGCCACCCTGTATAATCTACGCACCTGCCATATCCTTGCTAGCAGCAAGAAACTATCTATGGAGGTGCCGACGACGTGTACCCACACTCGGGTCGCTATATCACCGATAGGAGCTCCACGAATAGAGGCAAGGAAGTCTAGTGCCGCATTACAGGCGGCGAAGTCTTCGAATATGGCAGAGGAATTGAAAGGAGAACGAGGAAACGCGGTGCATCGACACGGCCGGAGACGAAAGGGGGCGGAGGATGGTGGGTGGTCGGTAATCGATGCTCAGCACCAATTAGTAAAACCACCCTGCGTCGAACAGCTTTAAACCGGTTCACGGAGCAACGTACGGTAGAGAGAACGGTGGCCGATCGATTTTCTGAAACTCCTTCGCCCCGCAAGAGAGCTGATCCTGTCGTGATCTCCGCATCATCGTTCGTTCTCGAATTCCGCAGCGAAGTATTAAGAGGCTGCCGAAAATGCCCAAGCCCTCTTGCCACGGTCTTTGCAAGTCTCTGCGATTCTAGGATGATGTTATTGGGTCAGCCAACTATTATTGGGCCGAGTTCAACTTTTGGGCAAGTCCGAAGTCTTCGTAATACATATTTGCCCGCGACTCACGCCAATATTTTGTTCGCACGCCTTGAGTGGACAGAAGGAACGATTGATAACTGAGAGGACAAGAGACGCCACCAAACAGACAGCAAACACAGATTCGGCTAATATTTTCACGTTAAGGGAAGGGCGTCGAAAGAATCAGCCTTCGCCAGAGCACTCCAGCTCTCGAGTGCACACGTGCGAATTAATTAATCGCGTTACATCGCGCCGCCAAGTACCAGAAGACCGTTGATTTCAGATAATGGAGCAGAATAAGAGTACCGAAGCAGCCGTTTAATTCAACCACCGAACGTATGCGCATACGGTATGCACTCTGCGCTGCGTGATTTCATCGTCAACGAAAAAGGCGTAGATCTTTCTCCTCTACTGTTATCCGGACGCGGAAAAGTCCGCAGCATCTTCCCGTCTGGCCGGTCTCGCTCGCGGCGAGTATCGTTCTCCGCTGTCCTACTTTACAGAACACCACGTTACGCTACCGCCCACGCACACATGTAAAACGCAAGGGTCGCACGAATGCGCGCGCACCCCCTACGAGATTCGTGCGGAAAGTGTATCCTCGCAAAGTTTCGTCGTCTCCTGGTCAACGTTCTTCCATCGGCGGCGAGAGAGGTGGGTGATATCGACCGGCGCGCCGGCAGATGAGACGCGATTTAATCCAACGGGAGAGGAACAAGCACAGGAGAGGGCAAGGCTGTCTAAGCGAACGGTCGCTATCGGCTCGCGTGAAAGCGGATTGCCTCGTGAAATAGTCAGGCGACGGATGAAAAAGCCGGCAGCCAGGCAGGCCCGCTTTTAAGCAAATAGACGGATTCATTTTTGAAGAGGCGCGATCAACGCGCCCCGCGCCCAACCCCTTCGCTTCTCCCGCCTTTTCTGTGTGACCGTGTTTTCGACGGTGCAGGAAGGGTTGCCGCTGGACTATATATTCGTGGCGATGGTTTAGATATCGGGAGAATTATCGGGGGAATGCGGTGCTGATTAATCGATAGCGAGTTTGATAATTGATAATTGTTGATGGGATTTGTTATGCTGTTCGGGGATCCTTGGTGGTTTTATCCTAGGAGGGAGGGGAACTAGTTTGTGGAGTTTCGAGAGTGGTTGTTGATTTTTATTTATAGTAAAATGAAAGAGATGAGGATATTTAGGTGGAGAGTTTATATTTTAGAAATATTGTTTCGTGATATATCGTGACATATTAAATATTCTGCTTCTATCATTTTGATAGGATCGATTCGTAACTCTGAGCAGGAGAAATAGCAGAAAATGTCATCTAGTTGCAGAGTATTACTGGATATTAATTATTGTGTGTAATACAACTATAATATAATACGATAACAAAATTATTATAGTGGTCAATTTTTCTCAATTTTATGGTGCTAATCTTAAATAACCCCCGATTTATAATGCTCCATGCAGAACTGGAAAATAGTAACGATCTCGAAGAGAAAATATGAACGCACTTTCTGAAGTTACATCAAAAGTTGTAGCTTGTTATTCAAAGCGTTCTAGCGGGGAGACCAGTGGAAATTCCATGGGATTGTTTCGCGTTAACGATTCTCTGGGAATACTTATCGATCGGTGCTTCACTTAACTTCCAAGCCGCTTAGCTATCACCATCAAGTTCTGCTATGCCCCTAACAATATGGGGAACCCATGACGTCTACAGCCCGTCTGAAATATACTTAACTCTGCAGATCGATTCCCCGACAATTTACGCGAACGCTGTCGATTTTACCACAGTTCTGTACTCTATCTTGTAACTCAAATATTGCAATCGTCCAATGTGAAAAGAGACCGTAAATAAACTAATTTTCTTTGGAGAAATTGTTCTCAAGATGTTACGAAAGTAATACAGACATTTCTTTAAATTAAATACGCATTTAATATATCGATAGCTGAGTACCATAGTACTTTGGGCTCTATTGTTTAGTGCATCGTATTTCAAGTCTTATTTTCGCAACGAACAAATCATACCTAAACCGTTCAGTTCTTCATTTAACAATTAAATCACCGAGCGATCTTGTTTCGTTTTTCTATAATAGTATGATCAATAAGTAGCATCGTCAATGAGAATTATTTCTACACTACAGTCCCGAATTCTTTCGCAATTCTCGCGACAAGGACCAAATAATCACAAAGTACGAACCACTGTATCCCAAAGCGCACGCTTTTTACCATACATACTCTACACATCTAAAGAAACCAGCACTGCGCCAAATATTCCTGACCTACATCCGAAAGCAATCGGTCGATCCATAATAAAAACGTCAACAACAACAACAAGAACAATAATAATAATCCGTCGTCACTACAATATCCACATCCTCGAAATCCCAACCGTAGTAAAACCACCCACCTCGTCCACTTTCCAACCACCAGTTCCCTAGACCCAACGCACAAGTCTTCTCTCCCCAGAATAATCCTCTCAGGAATATTTCTACCAGCTGCTAGTCGTAGCCGGCGTCGTCGTTATCGCGGTACAGTAACGATCGTTGGCGTTAAAGTCGCACGGGCGAAAAGGAGAGAGAGAGGTATGTACATGCATACATACATACGTCCATGCATACGTACATGCATACACAGATACATCCATGCATACAACGTTGACGCCAGACCGAGCGAGGCCTGGTGGTAAGCTGATCGTGTACGGGCGAGAGGGACAAACACGTCATAGAGGAACAGAGAAATGGTGTACAGGGGGTGAGAGGGAGGTTAAAGGAGGATAGGGATGGTGGTAGGTGTGCAGGATGAAGAGAAAGGGTGCTTTCCCTCTATCGTTGTGTAGGTGTGTCTGCCAGAGACCTCTTCCGCGAGGGAATGTTAATTAATTAGCGTTGCGGCATTGATCACGCCGTTACTTTGCACCGGTGTGCCCTACGCCGACGCCGGCAGCGTCGTCCTCGTCGTCGACACCGGTGCCGCCTTCATTACCCGAGAGGCAGCTCGGTAATGGCAGGCTATGTTCTACTCGGCACTACCTGAGTCCTCGTCGCAAAACCACTCGTCTTGGAGGACTGCTTCCTCCCCGCCAGCTCCTTCTTCAACCCCTCTCTCGATCTCCCTTGCTCTCTCTTTTGCACGCTCTATGTCGCCGTCTTTCTTTCCCTCGTGCTCTATGTATCTTCGTCTGCGCACAGGAGCGCTGCTTCTATCGACGAAACTGTTCCGCGTGGCACGTGGTTGTTGCAGCGCGGCCAGAGCGGAGAACTTTGTGGATTTCGGTGAGCGAGAGCTTGTTAAAAACAGGGAATTCAATTGTTGATGAGGGACCGCGCGGCCGTTGGGTGGTTCGTTGAAAAAAGGCTGGCCCGTGAGGTGGCGAGTTTAGCCGTGCGGTTGGTCAGTTACGACTGATTTAGAGTGGTGCAAAACTGTGGATGCTTCTTTCGTCGGATGTATATTTCATTGGTGCGCGGCCAGTGGTGCTGGTAATCGTTGAGCAATACAAGCCTATCCTTTATCGAGTGGAGTACATTGAAGAACACGCTGAGGTGATTCCGACCTAGCTGTCTAATTAGGCAATATTCTTCTTTGGTTCCCTGATAACAGAATTTTCGGAAACCGACTTAGTTGCCTGAAAGATCGTTTGATCCTTGGGGTATACTGAATTGCAACGATAGAATCAAATAAATATTAATGAGTGTATATAAATAGATTAACAATTGAACTTCAGAGGAGTTATCTGATTAGGAAAACGCGAGGAAGTTTGCAGAGATTCGAAATTGCCTCTAATTGCCTTGTGCACAATAGGAACCTAATTTTCACCGTTTTGCACATTTTCCCAACTTCTGACCCGGTATCCTATCGAGGAAACTTGCACGATGCAAAACGAAACGTCGTACACGTTTCGAAAATCGATACACGGGACAGGGTAGATGTTTGGGAAATTCGTCGAAGGGGGACGGTTACCTTTGAGAAATAGGTAGGTAACTTGTTTAACGGCCACTCTTAACGGTAATCGATAAGCAACGCTATCGCAACTGCGGATCCCGGGTCATCCAGAAGCCACGGTGGCGATCGATCCTCTCGCCCTGCTAATGGCAAAAGGAACTCGCTGATCATCTCGAAGGTGCATAACGAACGAGGACGCAAGCAACTTTATCGATTCTGCAGCGACGGGATGGCATCGATGGATTCTGTGACCGTCGAACGGTATCAGAGTTGCGAATGTTTCCAGTAGCTAGAATCCTAAATACACCGACGAACAGAATAATCTGAGAGTTTCCTGCCTGGTAGATTTTATGGTTCGATTGGATGATTAGTATCGTGAGACTGGGTCATGTAGGGGACAGTATAGCAGTAGTCCTGAATCGAACACTTTAGAAAAAGTTAAAATAAATTTTTCCTATTAAAATGATGGAATGCAAATTTTCATAAATTCTGGTATCATGGCATACAGTGTACGAAAACTTAGGGGGTGAAAAGATTGGTTTAGAAGTTTACAGACCAAATTGGTGCTAGGGAAGAAATTGAAGTTCAACAATATAATATAATTTGAGCTGAAAAAGTTTTCGAACCTTCAACTCAAAATTGCCAGTTGTCCTGAACATTTTTTATAATCGCAGTACCTGACATGCCCAAGGTGTGGTTACTAAAAGCTTAAAAACGTTGCCAATCGTCTTGCACGCTTTTCCATTACCATCACTGAGAACCCAGAAACCGCCAAGCTTCCTCTTTCCAATAAAAACCTCAGAGCACACTGAAAGCCTAGTCAGAGACGCTAAGGTCAACACGACAGCATCCTTTTCAAGAGCGAGCGTGAGGTATTAGTCCTTCGAGTGCCTCGAAATTACACGTGAGAAGGCCGCGAGCCTAGAATAGATCGGTCTCACCAGAAGGATCGTTTTTTTCCTCGCAAAGATTTGTGTCAACCAGCAGCCAGTAGCAAACTTCCCCTTCGATATCTGAGGCTTGCAGCCACCTACTCCGATATCTATCCGCGCTACGACTTCAGCTCAGAACTTTAAGCAGATTAGAATGTCGAAAACAATTGTATCACTCCAAATACTTTTACTAGCTGAATGTACCGGTGACTATGATGGTTAAAAATGATCCCACATTATTGTAATGCAAATCGATGGAATGCAAAATATGTGATTAATACCATTTTTGCCACACAGAGAGTGAGTAAAGATTGGACTAATCTTCATTCACAGAACTACAACTACGTACAATACTTGTCAAATGGATATCTTTCACAGAGATAGACATATACCACTATATAGTACGATTTTTCATAAGCGTTTCAGTTCGAATGTTGTCCCATTTCAAGTTGGACATTGTCCACGAACTTTCTGGCCAGCTTGTCCCACAAAAGAATTGCTTCTCTACTGACAAATACTTTATGCAAGTACCTGCACGTTTCCGATGCAATTGTTCACCCCAATGTTGGAATAAAATGCTACCTTATCCTTAGTCGTGAAAGTAATCATAAATGCAGGAGAAAATTGTGAACCAAATGGGTGTTCGAAACTCTTAAGCAACAGACGTGACACACTCCCCCAAAGTATCAGCGCCTTCAGGGATCCTGCGCAGACTGAAAACTACATACATCTCGAGATTGTTCAGTTACAGGAGAGAGCAGGCAGAGTCCTTCCTAGCAGAGAGAGGGCCTACACCCTGGGGAAAGTCAATAGCTCGAAGGCAAGATCACACCTTCACCTTTCTCCAGCACTTACCTCGTTCTTCCAAACACCTTCCGCCAGTCTTGGCGTTCGTTCTCTTGAGCGGTGCGTTTCGCCGTGGCGAATAAAAATTCAGATTAGAAGGTTCCTCTTTCCCTCCGCGGAAAGTGAGTCTGGATATTTAATGGAACGAATGTTTTATTCAGCTTGACGGCGAAGTCTGAGGGTCCTCCATGGGATCGGTTAACCCGAAGGCTAGAACGCCATGGCTTAACTCCGTGGGATTGATCGTTCGTGGTAACGGTGATTAGTACAATTGGTGGTCAAGCAAATTTAGACGTATGTAAATTTAATTTGTTCTAATAATACGGAGGGTAGGTTTGAAGAATACATTATATTATATTTGCATCTTATGGCAAACACCTTTGTAATGTTCATTGAACGTCTGGCTAAAGTTTCTCAAAACCTGTTCTGTTGGTTTTTCGTTCCTCAGCTCGCCCCATCGTTGTTCCAAATCATGATCCTACGAACGCCACAAAGATTGTAATTTGTTGAACAATTTTCGAACCGTTCGCGTGGCACTGTTTGCAATATTCCGCGGTAACCAGTAGCTCGAACCGAATATGTTCATTCGAGTATTTAGATATCGAAATACGAGTTTGAACGTCGCAACCCCCAGGATCAATATTTGAGGAGACTCGAACGCATCTAGCCCCGGTAACGACATTACAAGTTAATGAGATTAGAAATTAGAGCCAGGCAATATCGACACGCTCGATATCATCGCGTCGAAGAATATCACGATTTAACGTGGCCGCGCGAAATTAGATTGGCCTCCCTTATATCAATGTACGAGATCGACTGACACATCGATTTTTCGATTAATCGCGCGGGCAGATGGCACGCCTGAAAAATCGACGATAATTAAAAGCGGCATTGCTTAATTATTTAAAAACATTCCGGTTGAACGACAAAATCCACGAAATGTAAACCACGTTCGAACCCCCATCGATGTTCTTAAAGAAAAATATTATCTGCAAACCTTCTTTCAAAAATACAAAAAATTATCAACTTCAATCCCTGCCTCTCTAACAATATTTTAAATAAAAATATTTGTGTCCCACTAAAATTATTGTACCTTCTCAAATTTGCCCCTCATCCGCAACACTTCGTTAACGTTCGAACTATCAAACCCGTCAAAATAATTCTCAGCATCATATGTTAGAAGACAGAACAACATTTATATGTATATATCCCAATTTAATTCCCAATCAGCCAACCTTCATTTTCATAATCTGCCCAACGTCTACACGTATATACCTAAATGTACCAAAAACCTTTTTAATCGACTCCGATCCATATGGTCGAAAACATTAAAAAGCTCTTGCAGGCTTTACCAAAAAGAGGACACGGAAAAAATCAGCGTGACATCCGAAACGATGCACCCTGGCGCAGCCTCGTTTATTAACGACGACGACTTGCGGTGCCCTCTGATTGGTGAAACATTCCCATGGACAGTCGCAGAGGGGGTGGCGTGGGTGGTGGACGGTTTTCACCGACGAGCCCGCCTTTTTCTCTCGTTTTTCAGCCCCCGGCTGAGCCATAAGTCCGCTCGTATCGCGTCATGTTGCATTAGAGAGACGACGAGGTGGCACGCCGTCGTCCTCGGGGCTTCTTCCATTTCACGTCCTGGCGTCCCTCGGCGACCCGTTTTCATCCCCCAACGTCACAGCCTTCGAATCGCCGTCTTTCTGCTCTCACTCACCCTTCCACCTCCCTCTCACCCTTTTTCACCCCTGCGCCACGTCCATGACTCGATATGCATGTCCTTCGTTCTACTTCTGTAACCGCGTTTCGCTCTGGTTCGCTCGAAGGCCTCTCTCTCTCTCCCTCTTTCTCTCCGCGCGCGCGGACAAACCCCCACACCATTTCTTTTCATCCTTAAACCGTCCGTTCGGTATTTCCGGCCCGATCGATTTTCTCCCGCGTTTATTCTGGGATTTTCGTGCGCCTGATGCTCGCCGGTCCTTTTTTCCCCCCGCTGTGCACTGTTCTCTTGACTGGAGGAGAATCATTCGGGCGATGGGGGTGGAATTATGGGGGGAGGTCGTTTAACTGGAAGCTTTCGTTGAAACGGGGTCAGGTTTTGTTTAAGCTTGTATCTTGCAAGGTATCTTTGTGATGACTGTTGACGGGTTTTTTGGATTGTTCTGTTTTGTTTTTATCGGAGAATCAATTAATGTTGAATTTTTTATTCATATCGCTAAGGGTTTCTGTTTATTTCTGGGTGTCTTGTTTATCTTTCTGATCCATATTTATTCTCTAGTTCAATTGTGCGAGTGTCTATATATACTAAGCGAGAAGCAATAGACTAATGATAGTAACATACTAGCTGGACCCAACATCTAAAATCCTTATTAAAATATATTATGTACAATGGATCTAATAACTTCTCAACTGCTAAATAAAATTTGCGAATCAACAATATTTACAACAAACGTATCGAAGTGGTTGTTCTCAACAATTAACCGGCACCGTCCCTAATCAATTCGCCAATCGCACAAATCTCTAAGAACGAGAAGAAACAATTTAGAATCGTGCACGATAATGGCGTTACCTATGATGGATACTTCAGTTCATTGCGTTTCTCGAAATCGAAGTAGAAGAAAACGCGAGAGAAAAGAGAGGATCGGCTGAAAACCTTAACGCTGAAGGTCTGAAGGGTGTCGGTGATAGAGAGGGTGGGTGTGTGGTGTTGCTGGCTGCGTATAAGGCAGATCTGAGAATCGTGCATCCTCCAGGCGAGGGTTGACGTGGGGTGGAAAAGTAAAAAATTATACTACGTGCTTCGAGTGTCAAGAGGCGAGTGGTTTACGGTTGGACCACAGATGCGAACCGGCAGTTAGAGGTTCTATGCTCACCATTGACTGTCTGTTCCCTATCCTTGGAGCCTGCTAATGGTTGCTATCATTTTCATAAAATCTGTTGACGAATGATGGCTTACAAAAGACGATCGAAAGACTCGCACGAGTTTCGTTGGTCGTCTAACAAAATATTATATTTTGTAGTTTTCAAATGTTGAAGCGTTTTGCAGGAAAAGATTGACGAAAGGTTCGGTCCAAGTTCGGTGTTTGCGGTAATAATATAATATTCGATTGCCCATCGAGCAATTGTAGACAGTGTTCGAGAAGAATGATTTGGAATAATTTGGGAATCTTGAACGGCCTTTCAACTCTGACAAAACGCCTGGGAATGATCTTGTCGAGTAATCTTGAATAATTGTTGAATAATTCGAACGATTCCACGTGACCTTTCTTTGATTCTGACCAGACTTCAAATGCTCGTGTTCCTCTAACCTTTTGACTTCTTCATTCCGGAAATTGTAGAGAAGAGTAGGGACCACAATTAGTCCGGGGAGCACGAAACATCGTAAAAGTTATATACACTGGAAGTTAAATTTAAACAGCAATTAGAATGACTAATAGTATGTATAGTCAAACACAGCTTCAGTGGCTGGATAAATATTTACGGGCTACGCTGGGTCCTAACCCTTGAACCTTTTAAATCCGTAGCAATGAAACCCACGCAAACACGTGAAAGAACAAAAATTCCTTGACACGGGGCACCGTAACCCTTAGCTTAAACCATGTGAAAACACTTATAACCGTTCACTCTACAGCAGAAATATAAATCCACGGATTTCTTTTAAAAAAAAGTCTTGTTTTGTCCTAGAAAGGAAGGATGACACATTTACGTCAATGAAAAAATATATTTATTTATTTCATCCAAGATGAAGATTATCGCCGCCCTTGATTATTTAACTATCGTTAATAAAATATTCATTACAATGGCCAGCTATCAAACTATCTAAACACAACCAGGAAAGATTTACAACTGAGCCTATAATCTTGTTTGCAATTTTGCAAGTTGAGGTCCATGCTCGATGAACACGATTCGTTGTTTCTACACGAACTAAATCGCTCTACTTCCAATAAAAAAAAACACGAAGCGTAAGCAAGGAGAGAGTTTTCGTGCAAAGCAAACGTTGAAACAATGGTGAAAGAACACGCGCCGACCGGGGTGAGGGGCGGGGGATGAAAATGTATGGCAAATTTTTTGACGAACATGCTCGAAACATACATTCGCGACACAGTGTGTTTAAAATCGAGATTTGCGTTTTGTGTAAAGGGGTGGCGAAAGTAATGGAAAAAGCCATGAAAACAAGGGTAATCGCAGTTACGAAACAAGGGGAAGTGATAAAGCAGGTAATAATAATTGGAAAAAATAAACGGGGATTCTATTTTGGGGCCAATTTTGTGTCAGTAAATCTTAAAAGCTCGACTTCACGTTTATCATTCAGCATATTTTTATGCTACATGTCTTTTATTCCGTACACGATTTTATATTTTTAATTGAAAATCTAAATTTATTGCGGCGAATAAACAGTCATATCAAAACAAATTTGCATCCACAACTCCTCTGTTGCAAAAATCGTAATTCATATTTGACGGTGTTCAATTAACGAGATCCTGGACAGTTCTTTTTAAAGAATTCCCCGAAAAGACAAAAGAACAATAAATTACTTCTACATACACAATTATATATATCTTTCGAATTAGTTATCTTCCAAAAATAACGAAGATGATCCCTGCTGAATTAACGAGTCAGTTCAAAGGTCATTACACTGCCCCCATACACAACTACCAAGCTGTTAGCGCAACTATTACCATTCTACACAAAAAAAGGAACCATCAACAATTTCGTTCCCTTCACTATTTACTACCGCCAACCGAAGATCCCTCGGTAGAAAGTTTCTAAAACCAAGCACGCTTTACACCCAATTTTCTTGCCGGCACGAAAACGTTGCTCATCGACACCAACTTACCACGTTTCCCGGAAATAAACCCGAATGACCTGCCCCCACATTCTGCCTTGAAAATATCAAAGTTTCGACGTAAAATCTAGTAACGACGCGTGCAGAGTCGTGCTCGTCCCTTCCTTCGTCCAGAGCGATTCTTCTGGTCAGATAATTTAACGGCGAAACTCGCGTCTCCATAAGGAACGACCCGACGAAACCGTTTCCACCAAGGTGTCCTGTAAATTGACATTCCAACTTTTCACACCAACGCCTCTTACGTCGCCGATGTTCGCGAACTTATGAGCGTTTGTGACCGGTCGCGATTTTGTCTTGGATCGCGTCTCGATATCGGTGAGCAATTCTATGGAAAATTGGATTACCTTTTGTACAGCGAGTACATCATTTTTTCGTCGATCGAGCGCACTTTGGCGCCGAGTTCCGGTTGGTCGATCGATCATCTCGCAACAGCGATACCTGACTATGGATTCCGCGAGTCTTGTGCATTGATTTATGCTCGAAATTTATGGTTCAACAAAAATGACTTTCGTTCACGAACTCTGCGTCGTTTTATCTTCCTGACCCCTTCGAGCAGGATAATCCGCGCACGATGTATTTGGCGAAAGTAAATTGGCCCCAAAAGAACGGTAATCTATGAATAACTTTTAGTTTGAATAACACGAAAACCACGTAGTGAAATTGTAATATAATAAAAGAAAATAAATTAGGTGAAGACAAGCACGATGTGGTAATTAAGAGCAGACTTAATTGTACGAGGCTAGCACAAAAGCTGATATCGATTTCGTTTCAATAAACTTCCAACAACAATATCCCTCGCGTAATACAATTTCCCAATCAATTACAATTCCGCCCATTGCATAGCTCAATCGCAATACATACAGTACGCATCTCGAAATTTCGACGAGCCCTATCGGCATCCAGGCATTCACCGCGTCGTCAGAAGTCGACGTTTCGCTCAGCAACGTAGACTCGTTGAACTCGTCGGCGAGAAAGGCGTGTATGAGGTCGGCGAAATGCAAAGTGGAATCCGCGGTGACTCGATATTCGCGACGGCGATGCCTCGACTCGATTAAACTTTTATCACTGCAGAAGGGGACCGACGCGAGAATTCCGATGGTGGAAGTCTGAGAAGACGCCACGACGGAGCGTTCTCATTTAGCTAATGCTCCCGAGATCGCGTGAATTACCTTTTGATAGATTCACGATCGTCCCGCGGGGCCGAAATCATGTTCGTGCTAAGATGGTCCATGAATTAAACCGCGCGTCCTTTGACCCGGTTTTCTCAAAGCTTTAATTATAATAGTAACGGGTTACGGGGATTCTGAAAAAAATTTTGACGCAATATGAACGTTATATGGAGGGTTATGGAAACCAATTAGTGTAGGTCCATTTGCATTCAAACCGATATGAATAAAGTTTTTACAAATTACTTGGAAAAAAATGTCATCTATTGCTTACGTATGAAAATGGTGACTGAATTGATTTAGCAACTTAAAGTTTGCACAATAAAGAGGTTTTTTAATTGGCTTCCGAGGCACCATATATTATGTATGTATATATGTGAATGTACTATATGTGTGTTACAAATTGATGAACTTCGAATAAGCTTTTGTGTAATAATTGTTCTTGACAGTCCATAAAAGTGGAAGAATTTACATGAAGATAAGATATAGCTACGTTTATGTTCATATACTGATTCTAGTAATATTATAATTTCACAGAATAATTTTTGTTAACCCAGAAAATCATAAAATTCAATCCAACTACCACCGAATTACACCTAATAATATATCACATCCTTCCTTGTTTCATTATACACAATATCTACAGATGCAATTATATATATTCATCAGACACCCGCAGCGACCTTTACAATCACCACGATGCAATAATTCTAATATCACGCAACACATGCATACAAAACAAAAATATACAACAATAATTATTACTCCCACCCCCGTTCCCCTAAGCGTCACTTCAAACCTATTAAAAAGCTTCTCCCCAAGCTCCTCCTATCCACCGACTCTCAATATTCTCCAAACGGACACCAGCCTCCCTTCAACCACCCTCGGACTGAATGCAAAGCACAAAGACAAAAAGGCCAGGCACAAAGGGGTAAAGGAGAATCTTGCGCCGCGTCGTCCAGGTGATAGCTCAGATGAGTAGACGCGGGCACCGTGGGCAATATTCAAGGGCGGTAATAAAAAGCGGGGATGCAGTGGCTGGCGTCGAATATGGGATCGCCATGGGTAGATGCGACGATGGTGGCGGTGGTGTGTGGCGTCTGTTAAAAAGGACGCGACGATGAAGACGGAAAAGCGGATAACGCGTCGTGTGGCGTCGCAGCGCCGGTCCGCGTGGGCCGCCACGTTGTGCACGTAACGCGCGACGCCGACGCCGACGCCGACGCAGACTGCTGCAATGCGGCGATGTCGGCATTTTAATTGAAAACGCCGGCTTGCTCGCGATACCGGCAACCTCTTCTCTCCTGCTGCCGAACCAACAGCTTCTCGCTTCTTCGCTCATCCATTCGTGGTTTATTAATGAACGTTAATGTCGTAGGTGGCCGACTCGTTCCTTTTAATTGCATCCCTAAATTATTCACCGTGGATGGTATCGTTGCTGCACTGGACCGTCCACTTTGGGGATTCTTCCTGGTTGCTGGACCTCAATGAGACACAGGGAAACGGACTGGGAAAGGATTGACCGGGGGAATTAAGCTGGTTTTACGGTGACCATTGGTATTTGGGTCGATAGAGTAATGTGGGGCGGAGCGTGGCTCTCAAGGGATAATTAATCTCGATGTGATACGTCTTTTCGGAAATTTGTTTATCGTTTAATGGAAACGTAAGCGAGAATTCTTTTTAGTATGGTATTCTACTTCATTTTTTTGTTGTGGTGAGATTTATTTTGGGTTAGTGAAAAATGCGTAGGTCAAGGAGGCATCGAGGAAATCGGTTGAGAGAGTAATTAGAGTTTTGTATTGGTGACGAAATATTTGCAGCGAATATTCGAAAGCGCAGAGTCCAACCACGCACCTGGAGCACTTGTGCACTGCGAAAACGCAAATAAAAGGGTACAATGCTCTCTGCACTATTAATGTACGTATTATTAATACACAGGCTATTAATATATTTCAATATATACAGGCGTAAATTATATATAACTAACAGCAATACAAACAGCCACCATGATCAACGGTCAATAACAATGCTTAATAATTTACAATAATTTAAAATCCAACCAAATCTCTGTCGTTCTACATCCACCTACGTCCACCATTAAATTGGACAATTTCCAACAGCCCTTTAACCGACCTTACAATATTACCCTCAAAGGACCAACACTGTAATTCATCCCCATTAATAAACCACGATGCCCAGTACTTACCACGACCAAAAACAAAAAACAAGAAAATGCCTGAGATTCAAAACCACTACAACAAAGGTTACTTTTGGGAATGGACGGGTTCCGTGGCGAATGGTAACCGACCCCGCTGGATCGGTAGACGAGATGGAATGGCGTCGACGGACTGACAAGCACGGAGAATTGAACGAGATGGAGCGGGAAAGAGAGAGAGAAAGAAAACGAGAGGCCGGACGCAAAGGGAGACGCATTGTTTACAGTAATGAAGGCATAAATAAGTGATGAGCCGCGCGACGCATCGATCTCGGTTGGGCCACGGCTCTGTTTGATACGGCACTGCTCTCGGGGATGCCACCCCCGCTGACAGCCACCCTCTGACTGCACGCAGACGTCGACCGGCTCTTTTCCCGCCTACTCTTTCTCCCTCTACACTTCGCTGCCTCTCCGTCGCTCAAATCTCGCTCTCTCTCCCCCTCTGACTTCACTTTCTGTCTCGCTCTGGAGGTTTAATAACCTCTTTCTATCGCGCTGCTATCGCGAGGTAAGATAAGCGGCGCGAGCTTCTGTTCTATGGATCCTCGAAAATGAGACGGTAATTAACAATTGAAGATTTCGTCAGTCCAACATTTTTCATTTGCACTGATCTGTTAAACGTGAGCACCCTGTACCTTGATTCATTTTCACGCTTGAAAGTTGTAACTCTGAACTCGCAGTTGATGGGATGACAAGAAACACATTGGTCACAACAGAGTGGTACAATTGTCAAATGCTTGGGGAAAGTTATTACATCTTCTTACTAGCATTGCTATCGTTATGACTACTTTAAATTACACCTTAATATATTAGATACATTATAAATTATCTAAGAAATATTTTAAACAATCCAAGAATATAATCGCCCCCTGTGTTAACAATCAAACGAAATGTTTAAAAATCCCATTTAAAGTGCGCCCAACAAAACTTTGTCCAACCTAAAGAAATTAATTTCGTTGATTACTTATTTAATGAGAAACCATTATGTAGTGGCATTACTAATCTCAGAATTTATGTTTGCGACAAAGAAGGTTAATTGTATACAACACTACACCTCTCCATATTAATAATACCACAGAAATAGCCAAAAAAAGTGACTTACAACTCTAATGCTCCCTTTCACTTGTAACTGTTCCCCGTATCGTATTCGTAGATCGAACAATCGAAGTTGCAGTAAACAGATCGATCAGTATTATTACAGGGATTGATCGTTTCTGGGCAATTTTCTCCTCGTCGGCTCGATTTCCAATTAATCACGATCAAGGGGGAGGGGGGGAGAGAAAAAAATCAAAAGCGATAAAAGCAACATAGTCGCAAGCTAAACCAAGAAGCGTATTATGCAATATCGACGCTACGTACGTATGTATGTACAGCGATAATGTGCGATCGACCTTGTCCATGCGTTTCAGAAAGCAGCGACAAACAGCGTGTCGGGTTTCGCGTTAGGCTGCTAGACTAGAGTAACCTAATTATTCAAGAAGTGGACTAATTTGGACGATGCTGCGGACGTGGATTAATTTCTGCGGCTCGAACAAGGAAGAGCGCAATTATGAATCGCGTTATATCGTTGGGAGGATGTCATTCGTTTCAGTAGCTCAGTGTTTTATATTATCAGAAGGTTATCGAGAAATTCATTTAACGCTACATACGTGTAAGTATATTGAATTGTAATTATTTTACAGAAATTTGTCATAATAGACAAATTTCGTTAATATCAATTTTTATGCTGGGGACTTTTGGACATTATTTAAAAATATTTGTGTATAGAACACAGTAGTGTTTCGGCGGAGATATTTTTTAATGATTAGAGAACAACGAAGTATACGGTATATGTTTGTAGACATTTTCTAATTAACAATTAATATGGGACGAAAGTTTCTTATCCGAAAATCGTGAGACCGGAGACTCTCATAAATTTTCTACGTTCCTGCTTTCGGGGCTAATGAAACGTAACTATTAAAAATACATATATAAAGAAAATCGATAATACGCCCAGAGAAGAGGACACATTTTGTCCCGTTGGATTTACGACTAGTGACAAATAGCTTTATTACGACATTGTGAATTGCAAAATCGATGCGAACTGTTGTCGATAATGTTGTAACAAATAACGCTGACTAAGATGGTTCTTTGCATATGGAATTTAAATCATTACAATGCTATTTTTCAAGTACAACAATTTTTTCCTTCAACGTTGGGTTTGATTAAAGTACTCGATTATCGTTTCTTTAGTTGTAAATCTAGTATACTGAATATTCCGCATGCGTTTGTAGTGTTCATCGAGACACAAGGTACGTTTGTCAGTACAGCCAAATACACGAAGAGTCATTTTCTGTCAACATTTTCGACAATCCAATATCCTCATATATCATTTAAAAATTCATATATATCATACAAAATCGAAGCTACAATGAGACATAGTCCTGCGACATAGTCAGTAAAGTGCAGCATTCAAAGAAACCGTACCTTAAAGTGTTATTTACAAATAAATACTAGAATTTGTATTAAAATCTCCCTGAATTTATATTCAATATTTCAAATGATTAAACGTGCGTTTATTTTGCAATCGTCGCTCTTCACAAAGGTGCTGAAGAATATTTTACAATAAAATACCAATACATCCATCGACTGAGGCGTAGGTTACAACATTCGCACAATATTTTATTAAAACTGCCGTTTCTAAAATTCATTTTGCAACTATCCTTCGTACGATACCACGTAAATCACGATAAATAGTCAAATTACCTACTCGCCCATGGAATGAAGGTTTTTCACATCCATTACCGATAATTACCGAAATGCACAATCGCGAGGTCAGAATAAGAACGTCGAAAAGAATCCGGAGAAATGACACTGTGCCACATTCGTGATTTACAAGTGGAACGGAAGTGGCTATCGCACAAAGCCGTGCACGCGGACCTAATGCACTCGTAAACGAATTTTATTGTCGCGTGGTTGCGCAAACAAGTAGCCAGAGGCTGGCTCCGCGGAAAATAGAGCGGTGTGCGCACTGTAAGCAGCCTACGGTATCGCCGATAACTCGAATAATATCGAACGACGAGACCTCGAGAGCCCCTCGTTTCTTCGCGGTGCTGTGAAATATGTCGCAGTGGTCACAAGGAACGTCGCGAGATAAGAAATTTCATTGAACGAATTTGCGGAAAGCTTTGCCGATTTTTCCAATCGGCGAAATCCTCCGTTGGCCGATCATAATTTGAACATTTTTAAAGGGATCGATCAAATTAAATACCCCAATTCGTTGGCAGTGCAATCTGGCGCAATGCAATTGTGTTACAATCTGGTTCCACTTATTCTGCTTCGGTTATTCATTTTTTAACTACATACGTTCGGGAGAATTAATGGAGGAATTGTTGTTAATCGTTATCGTGGCATTTTTGTGGCATTCATTGTTTAAATTGTTGAAATGAAATTCAAATGGATAATGGGGGCGAATTGTGTACCAATATTAAGCATAGTAGCAATTTTAACGTGAAACAGCTTACAATTCTAAAGAATTATTATTAATAGTAATTCTAGTATCCTCGTTGCTATTATCGTACACGACACTAAACGTAAATACTGACAACCTCCCCCCCAAAAAAAAATTAAAAAAAGGAACAAAAGAATTTTAGTCGAAGACTTCAAGTGATTCGACCAATTTTTTATTGAACACAGTTCATTGCCAAGGTGTCAGAAATTTCGTATTCTTTCCCACTGGATAACCAAGTGTCGAGATGTTTGCTGGCCAACAAGAAGCAAGAGGGGCTCCCGTTCAATTCGAGAAGCGTGTTTACAGCTTCGAGCATCCCACATCGGCCAGAAGTCGAGTTATTTGCAGTCGTGCGATTGCACCCGGATCACGGCCTGTTTTTGCGCCAAACATCAGAGAAAGAGAGAGGAGAGCCATGGTTAAACGGCGTGTCGAGGACCAGATTATCGCACGCTCTTCACCGGCTTTCATAATTCCATGTTCAACGCCACCATTAACAGTTTCACCGAGGGTGCGTTTAAACAACGGGCTGTTGATCATAGATTCCGAGGGAGGAATTCCGAGGAACTCTTCTTTCTCTTCTTTTTTGTCCATTAGTTGAATCGAAGATAAATGAATTTCCTCGATTCGTTTAATCTCGAATTAGACGAGATTATCATAATGCGGATGCGCGTTAGAAATTTCTAATTTCCTTTGATTAATATTAATGATACTTTCTGTCCAAGAAAATCGGGTTTCCAATATTCATAATTCAACACACTTTCTACCCGACGTATTTAAGCCAAGTCATTTCCCTTTGAGCGCCGTTGGACATCCACGAAAGTGAGTTTCGCGGATCGGTGAACGGCGAACAGCAAAGGTTATTAAACAAACGCAGTCCCTGTGCAAATGAAGCGACGTTAACTCCAATTACCACCGTTTTCAGCGGACTCCCCGAAGCCTCGAATTCCACGCGTCACTCACCCCTTCAAGAAATCGATTCTCCGCCCCCAATGAAGCACCGACCCCGATTGCAAAATCCAACGCGATAAACCCCCTTCTGCCCTTCGAATCTAACCAAATTCCACCCAACGCTCGGAAGGACTTTCTCCCTTTTCACGAAATAATACGGGCGAATACATCTTGTCCGACCTCCCCTTCGAAGAAATGTTCCTACCCCTCCGTCAGCGGAACGCCACCGAAGAAGAGGCTTTCGCCGGCCAAAAATATCCACCCGCCATCCGGTTTATCGATAATGGTGGCATAATACGAAACGCGTGTAGAACAACCGGCTCTATCTTTAGAGTGGAGCTATCTCGACCCGTACGAAAGAAACGCACGAGAGATCGAACGAGCAGATGAGAGATCTCGAGCGCATGAGCGCCGTCTGCACGGGCAAGAGTGTATAACACTCTTGCTCTGTTGCATACTCTCGACGCTCCTTCGGTTGGCCGAAAGAAGAAGACAAAAAAAAGAAACAAAATCGAAATGAGAAAAGGAGAGAAAGCGACGGAGACCTCGCGAAGATGTATCATCCTGGTGAACGAGGCGAGAGCACGCGGTTACTATTTTCGAGAGCAATGTTTATCTGGCTCGGATCAAATATATAGTTATGAGTTCCAGAAGGCGGCCGATAGTTCCTCGAAGCGGTCATTATTAGCCGGGGTTCCGCGGAGGACCGACCAAAAATACGCGTGGTCCACTCTTGTCTTGTCTTGTGTGGAACGTTCGAATTCGCGTGTTTCGGCGACATGCCAGCGCGGCGGAACGAACGTCGTCTTCGATCGGCTGGATCGCTAGTTTTTGGGTGGATATCGGGGTGAATATGTACTTTGTTTAACCCTTTGTCGCATGACGGCGCTTTGGTGTGCCGTTCGTATTAACGCTTTGCCGGCGCGGGGGGGTTCAGCTTGAAAATCGTACGCTGTTCGAAAGTAGAGAACTTGGAACGAATGATAGAAACGGAGTTTGAAATCAGTGGAAGCCAAGTGGATTTTATTTCGGTGCAATGCATTTTTTGGGCTGCATTGGGCCAGTGGAATTAATAGATTTTTTTAAGTCAAACGTAGTACGTGGTACGTCAACAGCCCTCAGTTTTTGTTTTTGTTTTTGAAGAGACGTAGTACTACGTCATTGGACGGGAACGTGGTAAAATGATATGAAGGATCCGTGAATTAAATTTATGTTACATACTATTTCTTGAAGTCTTGTGACATGCTACCATTATTAGAGCCATCTGTATAAATTGACGGTTTCATATTTAAATAATTAATGTTCTGTAATTACACAGAATAAGTTGAATTTATTTTGCAAATTTCTTGACGGACTATTGTTGATTAAAAATTATCCAGTGTATAAATCTTGATATTGTGATCTTGTTTCTAGGCAAACACAAAAACCATACATTTTAGTATGGTTAGAATATGTTCTATTTGCGACCTCTTGAAGTATGTGGAATAAAAATTGTTGAACAGAGATAATGTATGGGGCAAAATTTGGGGGATTTTATTGGGTAAATTCCTGCGGTTGATTGTGAACGAAGTTGATTTTGGAATTATTTATGGTGCGTATTTTGGGAGAGAAAAATAGAGTGATTGGGTTTGCATGTGTCGATGTATGGTGTTTTCTTTGGAAGTTTGCCGCAGAGGATAAATATGAACCGTGTGCACTTTTCGCTCGCATGTATTAAACATGGAAAAATATTTTATAGAGCACGCGTGGTGAAGGTGAATCGTGATTTATGAGTAATAAAGTTGTGTTGCAAATTAATACTTGGACTTTGCGGCACCGTTTGAATATTAATCTTTTTGCCCCTTCTTTTCAATGAAACAATAATAGACGGGTGCGGATTTAAACGTCCAGAAGTCGTTTTGAAGGATATTTTACGCGTACAATTAAATAATTAAGTAACTTTGGAAATAAAATAGGAAACTGTGATTGATAGTTTCAAAACGATCAGAATGAAAATTACATACGCATAATAGGTATGAAATTACAGTTAAAAAAGATTCAAGAGAAAAATTGTAGAATCAATTTGCATTTAACATTCGTCTACGCATTTTCGTTCCCTTCGCTGGCCGGCTATTGGAACTGCAACAATAATATGTATGCGGTAATTGCAAAGACAAATCGCTTTGCATTCGAAAGGTTATATTTAACGGTCGTAAACGACAGTCAAAGGATTGTCATAAATGCTACTATGTAACTGTCCGCTTAGGTAATGCCACATGGAGAACATGGAAGCAATCAAATGAATTCGAAATCCCGTTTTTATATCCTAACATTCCGGTACAACCTCTGCTGCAATGGGTCATTAGCTACATAAATTATTTTCTTATTTGTTTAAGATACATAAACGGAAAACATGTTTTATTCTGTTTCTGAATATGTCGCAAGGATCGTAGTAAAATAGTAAATGGATGATAATTGCTAATGAAAAAGTTTCTGGAAATCTATATCATTAGTCGAGATTCTGTTATTGATCCAACTGGAACTAATAATACAGTACATAACCAAATACTTTTCTGTGTAATGACATATTACATTCAATTACTATATTTTACTATATTGCATGGAAAAATTCTATTAGTCGTTTCGCTATCACTCATAAGCCACGAGAAATTGTTTTACGAACCAACAGATTTCAATCTCTTTACTAACAATAAGTCCGTAGCTCCTGAAAATATTCAAACGTTCTAGCAGTACAATTCAATTTTCATTAAATACACGAGAAGTCTACATACGAACACGCAGATAGTCAGTAGAAATGTTAATTAATTAAAATGCAATTACAATACTAATTTAAATGTACGTCGAATCGTAAAGCGAGATTTAAATGAGCGAGCAAGTGCATTTGAGTTGGTAGAATAACATAGTCACGATGAAACGGAATGTAACAAAACAAATGATCGAATTTGTAAAATGAACAAGGAAAGACGTATCGAATGCCTATGCTGAAAAATCGTTAACGTTTCTCCAGCTAAATAATTACTTTTCCTAATCAATACTTTGCCCGCCTTACCCCTTCATAAACAAGACGAAAGACACTATGTATATCACTATACTGAAACATTATATACATATATGTATATATTTTTAACAAATATTGCAATTACTACCATCCACACCACACCAAAACTGATTTTGTTCAGAATAACAAATACCAAAATCAATGCACCCGCAGTTAAAATAAAATATCAAAGCTTTCTTCACGGAGCTGTTGCCTTATAAACCACGTCCATGGTCCAGTCGACGATAATCTATTAAAACTGTTGACTGATTCGCGAATTCCGTCACGCATGTAGCTACACGCTCATAATCGCGCAACACTTGTACAGCGATTTGAAGCTCCGCTAAGAATGAATCGCACGTCCCAGGCGCGAAAATCGAGGGCAATGGAATAATCGACCGGGCGATTTTCGCGCACGCGAGACGAAAATTCGTGCGTGCACCATGGAAACGGTGTCCAGGGAAAAATCGGCCGGCTAAAGGGCTCATATTTGTTGCGCGTCCCGCGTGTCGCTGGCCAAACAATATCGCGTCGATACACCGTTGTTCGTATCGCCACGATTAATTACGATTGTCAGGCGGCCGCGTGCGCTCCAATTACATTTCGCCCGCTCGAACTCGCTCGTCGATGCGACGCGAGGTACGCGCGCGCATTAACCTGCGATACGTCGCGATAATTAACCGGCGGTTTAATTAACCCGTTCGACGCGACCAGTCTCACTCTTCCCCTTATTTTGACCCTTTCTCATCCTTCCCATCTTTTCCTCCTTTTCCTCCGTTTTTTTATTCATCGACGTTCGTCCCCGTCGCCGTGGAAACGGACAACCGCGAGCGAATCGTAAGAGAAACGATGCTGGCGCGATGTCACGGTCGAGTTAAAATTAGCAAGTCAACCAGATTCTGGTAGCGCTGGCCGAGGCGAAATTCAACGTGAAACTGTCTCTGCTTTGCCTAGTTTCGAGGCTATTGTTTCGCGGGGCTATCGGTAAGATGGAGCTGTGGCGAACTGGGTATCTTTGGGCATGCACAGCTTCCGATTGAGAGTTCCACGTTAGGGGCGATGCTTGGGGAATACCAGCGTGTCTACGACGAAGTTGAATCTGCGGTTCGTTCTTGGTTGCTTCTTCAGCCGAGGAGGCTCGGCGGTGGCGCTTCGAAAACGGCTTGTAAAATATTATTGGAACATCTTGGCAATTTGTCCTCTATACTGAATGATGGTCCTGGTTAAGATATCACTGGATTTTATGCACGGGGATCTCTGCGAATCTGAGGGTCGAGATTGTCTGAATCGGTTGTTTTTAAAAGTACCCGGAAATGTGATGACAAATTGGAATATATTATGTCATGTATTCGTCCCCAAATATCTATATTAGTCTTATGATATATATTTCTGTATTACTCTTATTATCTACTAGTCACCTAAGGATTCATATATACAAACATTTTTAAGTTACGTCGTCACAAACAGTCGTCATACAACCTTATGGCGTCACCGCTTTCAGAACACCTAGTCACACTGCCTATAATCCCTACCCATCCGGAGTCCTTTGGAATTCGCCCTCACCACCCGTACTACATCCTTTTCAAAACCCTTCAAAAACCCAAGGTTCCCTGACTCTCAAGCTCAAATCATACGAAAAAGTAAATCGTCATAGTCTAAGTCTCAGTGATAATAAAACCTTTTGAAAAAACCGAAGTTGGGAGTTAAATTTTCTCTCTGTCCATTACAATTAACAACAGAAATATATTGTTTTCTTGAAAAAGCAGGAACAAAAATTCTCTGCTAATATAGCCAGACTTTGCAAGTGTCTAATAGCAATTGCCTTAAATCTTAAATGATATGCACGGCCAACTCAATTACAAGGGTTGCATCAGAATCAAGGGAAACCCTCTAACGAGAACCGTCTGAAAAATTGTCGGCAGCCACCGGCGCGATGAGACACGTTACGCGTGCACACTTTGCTCACGGTTAATATTTATGCGTTACACCGTGCTCGTCGGTGTCGTGTTTTACATGCAAATACACGGTGGGGGGGAAAAAAGGAACGACGGCGCGCGGGGCGGCGTTGGGGCGAGAGGAGAACGAAAAAACCGCTGTCATTGCGAGGCGCGCAAAAATTAAAACGGTCCATGCGTGATTTATATTGTGCCGTATAAAACGGGTAATGAATGGCGACGCGTGTGAGTACGTGCGTACACGCGACGCGCGAAACCTCGCGTAATCGATACGGGCTTTAAGTACGCGCCCCGGCGCGGCGTCGACGACCGCGTGCCAACCAAATGAGTTTATCGTTTCGTACGTGAAAATATAGTTTCGCAATTGTACGAAGCGAGGGTCGATTAAAAATATGGAAGGCAGCAAAAGTTTAGTTTAATTGAAGTACTCGTAAGGAGGAGACAATGTATAACTATATGGAGAAGGGATGGTAATTTTTATGTGGGGAAACTTTATTTATTTGGGAGAGTGGGACGAGATCGGTTGATCAAAATAAATGTCTGGATATCTGCACTGTACAGCGTGAAGACAATTTATTTTTCGGACGAATATTTTTAGTTTTAACACTAGAACTACCAAGCCAGTTGAAATGAATGGTTTTTGATTTCTTGCTTTAAAGTTATTAACATATAGGTGTTGTTGCAGCAATTCATGACGACTTTCAATCAGGCAAAATGACAATTGTATATCTTTATTTAATGTCCATTGAACCACTTTCTCTTTCGTGTTCATAATCTGTCGAATGTATACTGTCTAAATAGTACCAAAACCTATCGGTAGTTGTAGTGTTAAAGGTCTGTATCCAAACGATGGTTATGTCCATGTCGAAAATTTTAATATGCAATTTTATAATACAATACTGATACGTGGTGGGTGTAACGATATCAGATAATTACAAAAAAAATATCTCCCTCGTAGTTTGTTAATTCATTAACAAACGTTAATTCGTTAACTCCCCTTTGTTAATTCATTGGTTAAGGTGGGCCAAGCATAACTCCAACTTAAATGTACAACTAAATTATCCTTGCAGCAACAAAGTGAAGAATATTCAAATTACTTCCAATGATATAAAATACAGTATTACATATAAAATATCCTGCCGATGTTCAATTCTATAAACGATCAACAAACAGCGACATCCTTAACAACCCCCATTTCACAATCGAATTCCGCCCAACGCCAGCAATTTTCCAATCTCATATATCGATTCGTTTCGTGCCAAAGGCAGCACCGAAAGTTAAAAATTCCCAATATCTAAACACAGCCCTTCGCAGCGACCCCCAAAGCCCGCAAAAATATAACCGGCAGCCCGGTGCATTCGATAAACAACCAGCCCCGATAAAAGGGCAGAAAGAGTTCTCGATTCCACTGTGGAAAAAATTGCAAAAAAAAAATTAAAGAAGCTGTAGTGTAAACACCACGAGCCCACAAACAGCCGTTTGGCACGGCGTCGAAGTCGCGTAGCACAGCAGCCACGAAATGAAAGCGGCCAGAGGAAACGTCGAATCCGTTTCATTCGTTCGCGGCGCTGATAGCGCGAACGATTCAGAAGAATGGAGAACCGCGAGACAATGCGTTTTGCCGACGACTGTGTGTACGCGCCCCGACGCAGGATGTAGGTTACGAACGGGGGGACGCCGGTATCGATTTCAGCGCGGCATGCAGCACTGTTGTGGAATGCACACACATTCTGACGTCGTTGCCACGACGTGCGTATTGAAACCGCCAAGTCTGCGAGAGATGCTGAGGGCGTCGCGACGCTCACCGGACTGGATCCAATGATCTTAGAAGCTGGATCGAAAGTGGGCAAGTATCGTTCGTTTACCACACGGACGTCATTGCTAGACTATCGGGGCTTGCAAATAGATTCAGTGAATTCAATGAACTCCTTTGATGGCTCTTTACTCCTGTTTAAATCACAGGTAAGGGCAGTTCATCGCGGTAAATTAGATTAAGTATTTGTTTATAACTGTGTGTCTGAATTGTACTACAATTCTGTACCCTGCGACAGATTACATATGTGCATTTTGAAAAAGGGTATCAGCGCGTGTAATAATAATAGTAATTATTATTATTATATTGTATATACAAGATGTTTCCGTTTCTTTTCTTCCTTATTTCACAAAGACTGCTGCAGGCTAATATCCGCGCAATTATGCAAAGTAGAAACTTGAAGTTTATGTTTTATTCAACACGACGGGTGTGTGTACCATTTGTGGCGAGATAATTTTTTAGGATTTAGAAATTGAGATCGTTCTTCTATTTTTGTTTTAATTTTTCATGGAAATTAAAGCAATTCGTTAAAATAACGTGCCACTCGATTATTATGGTCGATTAAAGTATTTCCTATCAGAAGTATCGGAAAAGCATTCATTATTTTGCTATCTCTAAAAGCAAAATTTTAGTTTAGAATCAGTTATAAAGAATTTCTAATCCAAATAGTCGGAGAAGAAATTTCATTTCTCTTTCACTACTACTTGCGACAAAGGAATGGAAGATCGAATTGCTCATGGATACACGCATCTTTCTACACACATACCTTAATGATCTAAGCCTGTAGATCTCCAGTTTTTCTATTAACGAGCTACTTTTCCATTAAGTGCACGATACTTTACAACTTACAAGTTCAGTGAAGCAGTCAAGGTCTGGGTGAAAACTGCAAAAATTCCCAAGATTTCGAAGCACACTGCCTCATCGCGGAACGATGTCATATCTATTCAGCGAGGGCTAAGGATTTTTCATTCTTGAATCAGAAGGTAGAAGTCACCTCGCCGCGGGTTTAATGGGATCGTGAATACGTCGCGGACATATCATTAATATCCAAGGTCTACAAGGTCTCTGATGATTCGCTGCTGCGGCGCGACTTCCGCAGTGCATCGCGACACTCGTCAAGCGAAGTCTGAGAGTTTTTCATTCTACGTCGCTGACGTAACGACGGTGACTTCTGCAATTTTTCCCGGGATGATTCCATCACCGCCACCCTCATAAATCTCCATCTTCTCGGTTTTCGTCAATCACGTTCAGCTTTACTTATCAGAATCAAATGTACACCCTTTTGAAAAGAGCAACCCACAGTTGTCCACAAGACAAAGTACTTAACAGTAATCAATCTGTATGTCTTTTTATAATTTAAATGCGCTTGCTGTTCGTATAGATTGAATTGGACAAATATAATCCTCCTGAAGAATTTTAGGGACTCAATGCCAGATTTATCAACCAGACGAAATGACAAGCTGAAGTTTGCAAAATCTCGAGTGATTAGATAGCGATTGTAATCTTCGTAACGACTTCCCAAAAATGATCTTCGATGAGAACAGCTTTGCATTTACTCTCGCTGAGGGTGTTACAATTGTCTAACATCTCATTTCCCTAAGTGTACTCTGGGCGAAACGGTACTTAATCATCGCAAATGACCAGGTTCTTGCCGATGCACTGTACCACCGAGTCACTAATTAATAGAACAGAACATAAGCTTCTCGTGTGCCACGAGAGGTTGTAGTGGACGCTAGCAGTGGCAATCGAACAACACGAAACAATTCTCCGCTGCTCGAAACTCCACCTGACGGGTACCGTTTCATTATCAAATCGCGTTTCAACCGTACGTCCGTGGCGGAGCCGCAAAACGAAACGGTTGGACGCAAATGATTGTAAATAAAATGAATATGCATGGTAAATTGAATGAAGCGTCTATTTTTCTCCTCCTCGCGATTTCGTTTCTAATTACAATTAAATCAGTGCTGGTAACGTATGCGCATAATTATTCTTTCGCGGCGAATTAATAAGATGTATCCAAATCAGGAATACATTTCAGAGATACCGGGAAGTCCATATGAAAAGTCGATCGAGACAACGACAATGTAAATATAAATGCAAATTTGATCAAAATCATATGAAAAGTAATGTCTAAATAAAGCCGGAACGACGGAAATCCAAATAAATTATCGATGCAACTAAATGTACTGTAGACCAAAGGAATTCAATGTTTAAAACACGATTCCAAATGAAATCGCGGGTCGACGAACCATTAATTAACGCCGAGCTTATCTGCCATTTATATGACAGTACCCTTTCAACGTACACTGACCTGAAACGAGCGCCAAAAACTCCACCACCGGGACAACGGAGTGTGCGTTATCGTTCAAAGGTCAGGCTCGAGAGATCGAGCTTCCTGTTGGCAGCGTGGGACAATAATACCGGGCAATTTATATTTAACGCGGGACCATGTGTCGTGAACAGATCTACGTTGCTCGCAGGGTCAAGATGAAGGTCACACGAAAAGGAAGCGCGTCCTTCTTGCCCGCCATTACGAATATGTAGATCGGTGTATCGAGTCGATCGATAACCCTTCAACCTGAAGCGTGTACCTCACAAAACGTTTCCAAAAGCTCTGCCCTTATCGCCGACGGATCTGGAAGTCAGTCTCGAAATACCGCGCTGAGGTGGGGCGGAGAAAGAAACGAACAACAGGAAGAAAAGGACGGACGAGAATAACAATATGAAGAAAGAGAAGAAGACCAAGAGGAAGGAGAAGAGGAACACGTTGCCACCTTTTGTAAAAGGAGGAAGAAGCTCGGTTGTCATTATCATTTGAATGTACGTTCAATGCTTCTGACGATTTGAATATTTCGTCAATTAAGCGGTGGCCCGATTTGCATAGGTGAGACAGGGTCGCCAACCGACCACGGAGATTTATTTCCATGCGTGAAACACGGCGATCGATCGGTACCGATTCCCCGCCAAGGAGTGGAGATAGCATCTGGTTGGAAGCGACCAACGTCCCCTTCCACCGACTAACCCCTTTCGCTTTTCCGTGAGCCTCGATTTCTCGACCGCGGAAATTGCTTCGAGACCTGGCGGACGAAAAAATAGAGGGAGAGACGAAGAGGTTTACGGGGAAAGACAACCACCCCCTCAGAAAGAGATTCTTTGCGTGGCTGAGCGACGAGAATAAAGTTCCAGGAGTCCAGAATAAAATTCCACGATTTCGAGGGCTCGTGGACAGGTAAGGTATAGGTAGGTTAGACATGGTTGGCTGTTGCATAATAGTGGATTGTATCTTACGCGTTCGACTTGGTTAGAGATAGCATTATGGGACTATCGGATTTGAATGTCTGATTCTTTGGATTTTGAATAGGGGTAGCAAGGTGGGCGAGAGTTAAAGGATAAGGTCGGTGGAAGCAGAACGATAGGGGATCTTGATGGGCGGTGAGATGTGGGTATCTCTTTTTGGATCGTCCAGGAGAAATTTGGTGGATCGTTGGAGGGCCAAGGGTGATTTTCTGGGAGCAGGAATTTTTAGTATATTGAACGTTGGTATGGGATTTGTTAGTGGAGTATGTTCAAGCAATTTTAATCGAGCATAGTTTCTTTGCAAATAACTATACAGATGATGAGTTGACAGACTTTACTGTACGAGGGTAAAATTCAAACAAATAGTAATTGTTGAAGTAATTGTTATGTACTTAATTTTGAAATTTTTAAGAGAGTTATACGTTCAAGGCTTGGATAATATGAAATTTCAGAAAGTATTGCACGATGTGTACCACAGGTGCTACCATAATAAACCATTACTATTTTAAATTAAATTAAAATAAAACATTTGATACATGTAAAATTCGTGGAGGCAGTTTCAAATTTTACGCCACTGCACGTTAATTCAAACAGTATTATACACCGGGGGTTCAATTTATTATGCGCCCTGGTAAAAATTCGTAATTCGTTTAAGCGCACCATAATCCTACCATAAGATCTGTATGAATGATAACACGAAAAATATCAACTGCAGAAAATAATTTCATTGTATATTTACACCGGAACGCTCTCCAATTTCTATCTTTTTTTCATTAAATTATATTACCAGTATCGCAATAAAATTAAGATCGTCTGATCAAGTGAAGTCCAATAACAATCATTATTTCTGCAAACCTAGCATTATCCCGATCCATCGCGTTTTCATGTTTCCCTTTTCTTTGATAAGCGCTCAGCCTGGGAATTGCTGTGCGATTTGATTTCTATCTGCCCGTGGAATTACAGAAGTTCATTCGAATATAGTATTACACGTCGACGTAACATTGCAATTGATACGTTAACATGTGACGGGGATGTATTATACATATCGCGAGAGCGCCCGATCATGTAAAGCATTTATCACGCGAATCGACATTAATACTCGGTATTCGTGATTAGAGATGAATTAACATTCTCTCTCCGGATTACAAGTATCGCATTCGTTTCAAAAATTCATCCAGCCACTCGGTAAGGTGGAAATTCAACCAAATCATAAATTAATTTCAAAATTAATACCCTTTTCTTTCCTCATTACATTCGGCACGACGAAGAGAGCAACGACTAACTGAAGCATGTGATAAAATAATAATAATAATAATAATATATTTCGTAAATCAACGGGCAAGAGAACCCTTTAGTATACAGGGGATTGTGTCACACAGAGAATATAGTATCATGTACAGTTTCAAGTAAAAATAGAAATATAGAAAAGATTAACTTAAATAAAATAAAGTAAAATGTAATAGAAAAAAATGGGATAGAGGAAGACGATAGTTCTTAATTCTTAAAATATGAAGCTACAAAAATTAGCGAAAACCTATGAATAACTGCCGAGGGCTGCATCGATCTAATCGAACGTTAAATTTCGAAGGAAATGTTTAATCACACGCTCCCTCAGAATTGTTTAGTACATTTTTCGTACGCAAAAAAAAAGACATAACGACAATAAGGTGGTGGAAATAAGAAAAAAAATATCGTTGGAAGATACCGTGCCTCTAAATATAGTATCAATGACGCCGCATGCGTTTGCGTGCATTCGAAACGCATACGATCGAAGGTTTACGTAACCTTTGAACCCGTGAAGAAGGCGCTTGCGCGCACGCTCAATTTCCTGTAACACGCGTATGTCCGCTTATTATCGGGCCCCGTGGAGGAAAACACTGGCACTTAGATATTCTGACGTGTCGCTTGTTGGAAACGCTCCAAAAAGCTCACAAACCGTGAGCAGGGAAAATATCCAACAAGAACTCTCCTTGTTTCGTAACTCTGGCTCGATTGTTCGTGGATAAAATCCCAATGATCGGCTACTCGAAAATTTGGTGGCTATCGAGAATGCCATTTACGTACGTACTAAAGTTGTATATAAGATTGACAGTCTCTTTACTGTATAAACATACACGTACAACAAGAAGGTGATATTAAACAGTTATCAATGAAAAGAACTAATATTCATTTAGTTATCTTATGAATCATTTACATCGTTGACTGGCCGTAAGCAACCTTTACGTAGCAATTATTCGATTCGTTTAAAATTCGCTTCACAATGCCACGGTCGATCCCACCAACGAAAACGTGGAAACGAAAATAAATTATTTAACGAATAACAAAAAACATGAATGAACGGGGACAATAGTGAATGAAGATATCGCGAACAATCCTAACTTCTTTCGCGCAGCGATCCTCCTTAATTTCGCACACAATAATAACACTCGTTTAACATAAATTAAATAACCAAGTCGTTAACATTCCGCGTGTGTCGCTGCTCTAATTCGATAACAACGCGCGGCCACTGTATGTAATTCGGCGGTCCAAAAGAAACCTGGAACCGCCACGGATGACGCAGTCCGTTTTGGCACCCTTTCGACTTCCGGTATACGATAAGACTCGCCGATTAACCGATGCGAAAGAAGCCCCTCGTTTGATACGCGAAGTTTGGCGGGGGAAAAGCAGAACGTGGGAAGACGGCTCTTTTTTGGTGTTGGTCGGAACGATATGCAAATTCGCCGCGAGATAACATTCTTCGGCCTGTGATACCGGTGTTTTGAAATTTTCAACGCGTCCCGTCGAGCGAACGCGTGCGGGCGCCGCAAACTGGCCCACATGGAAATTACCTTTCTCGCGCGACTGATAAACCGTGAAATGGGAAGGAAGTTTGTTAAACGCATCTGCTTGTAAAATTCACGTGCTGACTGTTACTTTTTGGATAGCTCCCGTCGAGCGCTTGTTTATCATTTGTTTCCACACTGTCCTCGTATGTATCTATGCGTTTCTTTAGACATCGTTTCGTGTATAACAAGTAGCTGGACGAAATATATAATCGAAATAAGATAACCCTTAATTACCTGACATTTGGTATACGAAATATGTCTCGTTTGATCACTTTGTTCGTTAAGTATCGAGAATAAAAAGTATTCTTAAAGCGTTTCCTCGTTGCTATCATAGCGTTCACAATACTGAATAATGACAATCCACTATGTTTACAAGAATGTCTAAATTCTTCACGATTTTCGATTGGTGAATTAAATGCTCGTCATAGGGGTGCAGAAGTGACAGATCGTTGCTCGTGTTCAAATTTTAGAAATCCAGCGTGGATGGAATTGAAAAGCCGTAATGGTAAAGAGGAGGAGAAAGGGAGTGGAAAACGGAGGATAGGTGAAGAACGAGCTTCGAAGAGAAAAACGAGAGCCCTGGAATAAAGAAGCGTCCAGGGTGGAGGCGTCATTCGCATTGACGCATTGAGATGTAAATACGTGCGGTAGCTGGCGTGATTTACGAGGGACAAACGTGTCCATACGCAATCGGGACGTATGGGAAAGCGGATAAGAAGCAGGAAGAAGCAGATAAGATCTGTTCAAAACAGACACAATGGAAGAGGGACTCCCTGCGATCGGATGATCGTTTTGGGAAAACTAGAGATCTCTTCGATACGTTCACTCCCTCTTAGCGATTCTCGAATACTTGAAATACATATAATAGAACCAAAGTTTGAAGAGAAATTCAAAAGAAATGCACTACTACATTCTGTACTTATATGTTCACTTTAGAATAATGAACAGCGATATACCTAATTTCCTCAAATAGAACCCTTATTTGTTGTGGATGATTTTAAGCTCAATAGAATAAATTTATCGTGCACTCGGTCTAAGTGAACGCGGGAACAAGATCTGCAAGAAACACCAGGTAGGTTAATGCAACTAGAAAAGCGACAGAAATGCGAATGGACCGAGTTAAGTGAATGAAAGCGAGATCGTCGAAGAAGATTTACAACAGCAGTATCACAAATCTTTCTCGTATTGCGGTGATAAAATGCCATAGCGAAAATACATTGCATCCTCGCGAACGTCTCCGTGCCTTAAGACACATTACGATGCTCTAACCGTTCATTATAGTCAATTGAGATGTTCCTTTACAATGTTCTAAATAATTGCGCCACTTATTTATTAGCAATCGCTAAGCAATTAAAACGTCAAATGTCGTAGACCTGTTTGTCGTAAATGACGCAAATTAAACCCGAACTTTATTACGCATACACGAAGCCAAAGCTCCTACTCTTTTGAGGAAGGTAATTTTCAATTATAATTATTTTCACGCGGTCGCACCTGGACCGAAGAACAAAGCTGTCTGTCTAAGAGACGCTCCTCCCGATACCAAGTGCCTTTGAAACGGACCAATAACTTTAAACTGTACAGAGATTATATGAATGACTAGTAATTTTCAATTGCAAATTTCAGAACGCATCGAATCAAAGCGAATTGAACTAATGAATAATCGTTCCACCGTTAATCGTTCAATATTTCTTACAACTAAGAAAGTGTTCCCGAACTTTTGACCATCAACGAATCACGTTACTAGGCCCACTAAGTACAAAATCCCTAGAACGTGTACTTACGTACACCAAGTGAAAATTCGTGAAATAAAAGTCATTCTATTTACAGCTGCGATCGATAAAAGAAAAAAGAAATTAAAGAGCATTACAATACACGAATTATGTTACGAATCATGAAAGCGAGCTCTTCGAGTACAAGTTGTCGCGAGTGCAGCCTCACGACTACCGGCTCGAGCGTATTGACGCGGATTGCAGGCGCAGGTTAAATCGGGCAGACGGTGGTGGCGTCGCGACGCCGGCTGCGCACGGCCATGCACCCTCTCTCCAGTCCCTTTTTCCTCCCTACGCCCACGCACACTCTTTAACGAGGACAGGGGCGAACAGCGTGAGGGAAAATTTATAAAGTGAAACCTGGAGGGGGTGGACTACTTGTTGCGCGTCGCGACACCCTCGTGACGCCAATATACCCCTTTCGTTTCCTTCGCTACTACTACTAGTACTACCGGCGGTGCTGCTGGTACACCTAGTACGCCCCTTCGCTGGCGACGACACCGACGACGACGTCGCTACCACCACCAGCGTCGACGCCACCGCCGACGTCGACTCGTAATGCCGCCGACAAAAATAGACGCGTCGTCGCGACGCAACAGATATCATTCGGCCTCGCCTGACTCGAGCGTGATATTCGGGCTGATTCGTCCTTATCATTGCTGTCGGTGTATTCTTTTTTTCCTTTCTTTTGAGAGAATTGTGTTTATTAGATTTTCGATTGCTCGCGCGAGTGCAGTCATTTTTATTTCGCGGACAATTTTAATTTTTGTTTCGGTCTTCTATGCAAGATCCGATGAAATTTGCTTTCTAATGAGCTCTTGTACTTTCGGCATTATGTTATACTTCATATTATTAGTTAACAAATTGTGCCTATTTTGAATAAATTGAATTAACTTCTGAAGGCTCACCAGTCGTTATACAAAACCTATTTCCCTGTTCGCAAAACCATCGTAAAGACCATTACACTAAAATCGTCGTAAACTAACATTTATTCATCCTGATGATAAAACAAAGCAAATAAAGAAACCGAACAAGTAGTAAAAGAAAGCCCACTAACCTGAATCTGATGACCAGGGTTGTTAATATGTAGCTGCTGCGCCTGGTTGATCTGCAGGGTAGAAGTGCCAGGTCCCGAGGGAGGTCTCGGAGGCGTGGAGCTAGTGAAGGGTCCCTGGGATCCGGTTTGATTGGGCCCAGCGCCCTGCGATCCTCTCGGTGGAAGCGGATAACCCGGACTACCATGATTAGGCATCGATCCAGGACTACCGTACGGCGAATACTGCTGCTTATATCCTCCACTGGGTCCAAGCATACTAGGCTTGCCACCAGTGGCTGGCTGTGGTCTCTTCATATCCGCCAAGCCAGTTGCGAATTGCGTTTGCGAGCTGACAAACATGTCGTTAGTCTGCTGACTCTGGAACCCAGCCGTCCCGTTGTTCTTGTGATACGATCCGGAACCAGGGTTCGCTTGGGCCTGCCCACCGGGAGGACCATTGCTCCCAGGACTGCCCAAATAGTCCGTGGTGCCGCCGAACTGAGTGAACTCTGCATAAGGAGATCGCGCAGTGGGCCCTCTGGCGGCAGCGGCTGCGCCAGGATTGAAGCCACCGAGACCAAGCTGTTGACTCTTGTGCTGATGCTGTTCAGCCATCTGCTTCAATGTCTGAGCGGCTGGGCTCATCTCCGACTTGAAATCCAATCCAGAGTAAGGTAGGCGAGCCGGGGAATATTGTGCGGAGCCAAGACCACCGGGACTGGAGTTCGCTGTCACATTGGCGTTGCCGTTGTTGGTGCTGGTACCATTGTTCACGTTATTGCTGTTCGCGTTCCCGTGCTGCTGATGTATAGCATCCTTGTCATCCTCGATCTTGATCTGGCCGTTGTTCGTGCCGATGCTGTTGTTGTTGTTATTAGCAGCCGCTGCCGCGGCCGCAGCCACCGCGGCGTTGTTCGCCAGCGCGTCTATGGGGATCTTCTCCTCGAAATCGAAGTCCTTCATGAACTCGGGATGAAAATCGGAGATCTCAGAGATCAGGTCCTTGAACGCGTCTGACGTGATGATCTCGTCGCCGGTGTCGTCTCCCATGAAGTCGGAGAATCCAGGGAACCCGGCACCGTTCGCTGCCGCGTCCTTCTCCAGGGCAGCGGCGCACTGTTCCAGGTCGACGAACTCGTTGTCCGGTTCTTGTTTGCACTCGACCAGGTTACCGATATCGACGCAGCCGATGCCGCCAGTGGTTGGGGCACCGGTGCCGGTGCCTCCGTTCCCTGGCCCACCCCCAGCCCCGTTTCCAGTCTGAGGCCTGGAGGTGGCTGACGCTGGAGTGTCCGGTCCCGATTTTGGCGACGACGACGCGTTTAATAGGTCGCTCTTCACGGAGGCGTTCGTCAAAGCTTTCACGGTTACGTTGGTGGAGATTTGTTGAGCTTGAGAGTTGGCTGCAGAGGTGGTGAATTCCAGTTGCTGAACGATTTCTACGGAGAATTTCGTTAGACCCTCGTTTCCACCGCCGCCACCGCCACCTCCGCCGCCACCGTGTGTCGGACCCGTCGAGTTCGCCCCATTTCCAGGTGGATGCTGCCCGTGTCGGGACCCACCTCCACCTCCGCCTCCCGGACCTTGCTGATGATGCTGAGCTTGGGTGCATTGCAGCTTTACCGGAGGCTCGCCGAAGCCACCGTCTCCGCTACCGCCACCGGCTGGCTCCAACTCCTCGGCCGTCCGCTTCACGAATTTTTGCTGCTGAAAGGAGAAGACAGAAACGTTGATTAGATTATAGTCTAGTGATTGATAGATGATGTTATGAATATGGTTATGCATACATTAGAAATTTCTAAACAAAACACGATTATCTGTATCTCAGTATTTCCATCCATATTAAAATTAAGACAAACAATTGAAATAAAAAGGAACCTCTAGCGAAATGATCAAAATAGCAGACAAGCAGCAGGTCATAATAGCGTCGATTAATTGTCCACAACGGAACGAGGAAAAATGTGCTTTGGCGACTGCTACACCAATCACCTGACAAAAAGCCACCTAAACCCTGGCTTCCACTTCACAAATCATCGGGTGTACACTTGTCAGGTCGCCACCCACGTAGATAGAAACAAAGGAGTCGGAAGAAATCCCGCGACAACTTTTAATCCAGCTGCGGTTCTTCCATTAAATACAACTCTAACTGGCCAAACGAGGGAAAAAAGGGAAGAATGGGAAAGAAAAACGAAAGACGGTAGCTGCCAGCAGCGTTCTGTTCGTGGATCAAGGCAAAACGTGCCCCGAGTGCTCTAAACTCGTCGCTTTTTCTTCGATCTCGACTTGGCGGTAACCGGTAGCGCAGGATATTTAACTCGCGGGTCTGAACGATACCTCGTTCTGTTCACCCGTTTCTTTCGCAATTAACCCAGCAATTTCTCACCGTACCTGTCAATACTGACAACGCTTTTTCCACGCTCGTCCCTGCAAGGGGGACGCGTCGATTCAGGAACAGCGGCTGGGATAGGTTGTTTTATGTCGCGAGGACGCTCGTGTAATTCGTGTCGGGTAATAAATATTGCTACATGAATCTGCGATTGACTCGTGGATCGTGAATCTATGCGTCGCTGCGGTTGGTTCTGTGGAAGCTAGTCGACGGAATGGAAACTTCCGGCGAAACGTGTGTATGGATAATATTTTGATAGGACAGGGTTTAATGTGGTTGAAGAAATACAATAAAGATAGTAGGTTATAACTGGCCACAATATTTCTGCGAGCTTTTAAACCAATTTATTATAGAATTTTACTTTAGAATTAATTCCTGTGTATATAGAATTGAAGTGTAACATATTCCTCTTAAAATTGATCATTACTTTCGAAGCAAAGTTTCAAATTTTCCAACAATGAGGTAACTAGAACAGCTTGCATCGGTCCCAGATAATTCCCCCCCAAAAAAGATATTTATTCCCAAAACAATGAAATACTTGTGTACCAGAAAACACAGCAAGGCGCGTAATCGAACGTGGAGAAGTATATAAATGCTGAAGTTTGCTGGTAGACCAGGGAGCCAACATTCAAACGGGTGAGATACGTGGCATCGATACGGAGGAAAAACGGGTGGAAAAAAATTTTCCAGGGTGCGGTCGAACCACCGTATACATAAGCCGAGCAACACAGTGTGCAGATCACACACGGCAGCGTACATTTGTCATGATTTGAACCGGGATAACCTGCGCCTCGTTCCAAAATCGATAATGCGTATTACCCTCTAATAGGGAGTCGCTCGTCCTGGGCTTCCGCAAGCAACCCCCCCGGTTCATCCCCCTTTCGATGGTATAGCTAGAAGGAAACAGCGTCTCTCGCAGAAGTAACGCGATATTCTATCGAGTCTGTACTTGATGGCATCGCGACACTGTAATGCAAATAGCTGGGAAACTTGTTTCGAAGGAAAAAAACATTTTGGTTGTTCGTATAAATATTTTATTACCTGTTGCACGAGAAAATAAAATTGAATAAAATTGAAAATTATATCTCGAAATTTTTTTTATAAAATAAAAGGGAACAGTGGGATTCTTTGGCACTAATGATAACTTGGTTTACAAATATTGTTTTGAGTGTGCGTCAACCCGAAGCTTAATTTTAGTGTAGTAAACTTCGATAATATGAGGTAATATTATCAGTGTTAAAGAAGAAATATTCTTGAGCAATGTGGAACCTGGTTGATCTATATTCATTTTAATCAGACCCGAACAATCGTAATTCAATTTTAAAGACAAATGATAATAACTAAGAACCACCATTTATTTATAATACTAAACAACTGTCGACTATAGACGCAATAATTAACCTTCATAACTTTGCCCGCAAAGAAATCAGCACCAATATGAAACCTACTCCCCTCTGGCCTCGTCGAACAAAATTCACAGCCCCTTACCGCGACTTAAAGCCTTTCCCCCGCAAGAAACCAAGTCCCTTCCCCTTAAACTGCACTGGCATTCGCGAAGTCAACTCGTCGGACATCGATGCCTACACATATCACAGTATCGAATCAGGGTCGCAGGTATCGCGATAAATCTCCGCGGTAACATGCGCCAGACATTGGCCCCGAGAGTCTCTTGCGGGTCGCGAGGAAATTGCAGAGAAAGCGTGTGGTAATGCAGACATTTCCGTCGCCTCGCGGAACCGGAACGCCTGTATTTTTCGCCCGGGAAAAACGAGAAGCCCGGCCTGGATTGTGTGCACGCCGAGCAACTCCATAATAGACACGAGAGACGGGATCCTGGGGAGCAGTTTTGCCTTGCACCGCCTTTCAGGGGAGCAATTTCGCGGGGCGAAAAGTGCACGGCCCTGGCGCGATAACGGGTCGGCCTTGCGTCGATATTTCGTCGGGCTTGTGATACGCTTATAGAATTTATGTGGAGGAGTGGCAGGGTGGAGGGATGTTTTTGAATTTGTTTCTTTGTTAGTTTTTAATTTACGAGATGTGTAGGAAATTAGGGCGTTTAGCTGTGCGAACGGGAGGATCATGAGTGATGCACAAGTACAAGTTTCTTTTTGTTTCAAAGTTCGTAGTAGATATTATGGGGGTCGTAATTTGTGAATTCAGAAGTAGCGAGCGATTATCTTTTCTTTTTGTACCTGGATTGTCTAGCAAATCGTGGTGTTCGCGTTTGAAATATGCATCACCATGAGTTAATCAGAAAATAGGGGTAGCGGTTTAGAAAATGAGAGCAAAAGCAACGCAAGTACGCGTAGCCCATAACATGTTAGAAAGATTCAGTGTTTAGTATTATAGTTTTACGAATGAGACAGTTTTGAGACTGAAACTGTATTAAATTAATTTTCTCGTGCTCATCTTGAATAATTCGTGTGGCTGAATTTTTACCTGAATAAAATGAAGTGGTTACAGATTTTTCAAAGGTATGAACAGAAAAATGGATGGAGTCTTGTGTTACATATACTGTGCGTTCGTTTGATCCGCGTGTTCTTCAAACACATTGGAAAACAGACTGAACTAAGCAACTCTCGTGCATCGTTTCATAGTTTCGAAGAACACGATTCGTTAAGCGTAAGAAGAATTCGTAGAATTCTTTACTCGAGGTCGATCGATCCACCACGGTATATCACTTCCTAGAACTAGCTTCATCTGGTTTTAATTGCACCTACGGTGCTAACGTACACGTGATTCATTAGTCCAGCTAATCGTAAAAAGTTTATATTATTACTTCTCCAGAGCACTCTATCTAACTGATTTCTTTTCTCATTTCTCTACTGATATATGTACTTGCCTATATAATTCTCTCAACTCCTCTTCTAATCCACAAAATACAGAATAATCCTTTTTCTTTCTTTAAACACGTGATAAATAAAAAAAATGCAAAAAGTGCAATCTTTCTAAAAACGCAGTCGCTATCGCGAAAATTAATCAGCTGTTATCAATCTGCCTGAATAATTTCGTTTCTTTTGCCTAAAGACGACCGCAACGTAAATAACACCTGACAAACAAACCAAGAAGGACAAATAATGACCAAGGCAGCTGACTTTTGCAGTACCTACCTTGCGCGTCTAAAGCACGTCAATCGTCGCCAAGAAACGTTTAGCAATGCGGGCAACCATAACTCCATTGTCAGTGAAAATCATAAACAACAATTATGGCACGCACAAAACGGGAAATTACACGCTTTCGCGTGTCCACCTAACGGGAGCCACCTCGCCCATACGTTTTGCCGTGCGCACGACCCACTCTTGCCGTGTAACTATTATAAATCGAGAAAGTGTACAGGTACAGACATACGTGCGATGTTCGATGGCGCACCGATTTTCCACGGATGCCGCGAAACATAATCGAGACTGGCAAGAGCGACCCCGCCAACGACGACGCAGTTATTAACGCGGACGTAAATCTTCGCTGACTTTCATTCCCGTCCGTTCAGTTTCATCCACCTGTCTACTTCCTCCTCCAACGTTACCCCGTTTCGCCGACTGTCGTTACATGCACCTTGCCTTGTTCACAGCATCGTTGGTGTTCAATTATCGAGAAACCCCAATGAACTATAATTTAATGGATCTATCGCGACAATTGCTATCGTCTTTCAATGGTAACACTGACGATGAGCATTTTATGCGTAACAGTATTATGTGAGCAACGTGACAGAGTAACTATAACTGCTAAATTATAAACAGTGTAACTTACAAGTAATAATATTACATACATATATACAGAGTGTCACAGTATAGATGGTACCAACCGAGAAGGGGTGGATTTTACGCGCAAAAATAAGGAGGTAACGTAGAAAGAATTGCGGGCTTTATTTTCGTGAAAATAAATAAATGGACAAATATATATAATATTACTTCGAATTTCCCAATTGCCATTAATATTATTAATATCTCACTGGAAACCAGAAGCTCGCTCGAGTATCAACAATCACGTTGTTCATTAGAAGATAACAGAGATAAACATTCTCCAGCTTTGACCGATAGTTGGCTCTTCATTACGCTCGAAGAATTCGCACAACCGATTAATTCGGCCGCTTAGCGATCGCGAATTAATAGGTGGCGCGCACACTGTCGGAGGAAATCAACGGGGGTTGGTTGGCCTCCGCCGCTCTGGGAGCTGATTTAACCCCCGAAATCGGTTAACGACTGCACTGGAGAGTTTGCCGAACTTGGGGCCGACATTATGCCACTTCGACCGGAAGTAATAGTTTACTACGCGCCGCTCCCGTGCGTCGGACCGTAATTATATTCGTTAAACCGTGTAAATGAATATTTTCGGGCATGGGCACACGTGTAACTATGGGGAGACGTGATTGTTTAGTGGGCGGATAGATTGTTGTTAATTGCAGTTCTTAGACTGCTTCAAAATTACTATTATTATTAATGTCAATTGAAAATCATAGAATTCGTGAATGATTTCTAGTACTGTATATATTATTGGTATAGCTGACTGTTCTTGTTTTTTTTTTTTTATTAAGCTATAAAACCCCACATGGGATTATTAGCAACATGCACATGCCTGTGCATGCTAACATTACAAAGATTACAATTCTAAAGATGTAAACAGTGGGCTATAAGAAAGTTATGTATATAACGGAAGGAGCACAAAGAGAGTCCGCACAAAAAGGCATCTATTGTATAAGGTGGAAAGTATCCCTTGTTGCAATGTTTGTATATCAGAGTATTTCTATTATTATCGAATATCGGGCATTGCCATAACACGTGATTAGGATCCTGTACCAGGCAACCGCAAGGGCAACTTGTGTCAGCAGCAAGTTTAATCCAAAAAAGAGAGGCATTCATTTGATAGTGTCCAGATCGAAGTCTGTTGACCCAACATATGAAATCTCTAGAAAGCCTGAGGTGAGCAAACCAAGGTTTTGACCCAGAGTGGTAAAAAGAACTGAAAAATTGTATGCCCTTTTACTGACTGTTCTTGTTATTACCGTGATTTCGTGAACACTTTCCAAGCGGCTGAATAGATTTATTTAAACCTTTGTTATTTTCACCATGAATATAATGTTCTGATAGTATACATACATATTTTATTTACTACCGCTAGTAATAATCCAGCAACCACCAACACAAAAGGACAAATCAGTCATTCATCGAGCACAATCAGATAAATCAATCGAAATTCTTAATCAAATATAAATACCAGCGCACACCATCGTTTACCGCGATTACCCAATTCTCCCGCCAATCCTTCCCCACGGTACATGCATGCATGTACTCGACCATTACCTAATTACTCTTCATCGAAGCAACAAACAGCCCCATTTATCTTCCAACACCGACGAGTTATCTACTCGTAGACACAACTCCGCCAATATTTTCCGTCGTCGTTCGCGAGAAATACAAATAAACGTTCGATAGCTCGGAATCGGGCGATCTGCTGAATCGCGACAGGCTGCTCGGTTGATACGCGATGATAAGAAGCGTGTCAGTAACCTTGAGGCGTGCAAGTTCCCTCCTGCGTGGGAGGGTACGCCGCTTCTATTGAGCGTAACGTTTCGTTAACGACGCCAGCACTCCGTTGGCGAACTGTTAACACGACCTAAATATCAGTCGACTGTCTCTCGTGACTTCGAGACTCGAAATATGGGCATTGTCCGTGGGCTGGGGCTACTTTCTATAAACTGAACTGGCAGTTCCTTCGTTTGCGTTCGCTGCCTTTGTTGTGTTCCGTTTTTCTTTTCCTCTTCTTTTTTGTTCTTGGGCAATTGTGAAAAGGGTATTTATACCACCTGTATTCCTACCTGTGCCCGGATGCACGCTGTGGGCCGAAAGATTGCGGCCAGCTCCTTGGTTGCAGAAATATCGAAGGGCATGTTAATCGTTCAGTGATTCGAAATTAATGTTACAGGGACTGATGGGAATTCATTTTGATTAGGTACACAATTCTGTTTAAATGGTTTAGATTTAAATAAAAACCGACGAGGCAATAATATTATTATACATTGTGTGGCTGGCAGTGTGCTTGTAATAGGGGTTGGTTTTAGTTCAGTTTTAATTATATTGCTGGCAGTTGAGTAAGCGATTTTTTAACGCTCGAGTTAATATCGGGGTAGCAGTGTTAGAGAAATATTAGAATATCGAAGTGGTTTAATGTCAGAGGAACATGAGAGCAATGCGATAGATTAATGTGAGTATGTTATTGTAACACTGCTGCAATGTGCTATTTCGAACAATGGAATAGTAATAGTAATACTAGAGCATTTACGTAAACGAGCTTGTTTTCGAATGTCTCGGTGACTCAAGAGAGTGCAATGAGTCTTGTCACGCGTTAAAACGACACGACTGACAATGCGCGGTTTCGTGTCTACACAAGTTTACGTGTGGCACGCTACAAGCTGAAGAAGCAATTACTTTATGAGAAAGTAATAGTGGTATGTATACTAGTATTTTTCGTTAGTCAACAAGACCATGTTGGTGCTTTGACAAATGTTCGTTGCGCATGATATTTTACGTTATCGATGAAATATAAATATGTAAACGCTCAATAATTTTTGTTACTCTGGTGTAATATATATGTATGTATATGATTTTTTCGCGTTATCAGTGAAATATAAATTTTTAAGCGGTGACAAATTTTTGTTACTCCGGTGTAATGTATATATAATTGAATAAGAATATTAAAATAGGTTGTCAACCAAGTGGAAGCACCCATTGTTGAGACAATGATTATACATTATTTTTTAAGGCTTTGCGAAGGCAAACTATTTTTTATTTTTCTTAAGTAAAATTGTCGACTTGGTCAGTACGTAATCGGGCAATGAATAAAATAAATCATTTTGCTATTTTTATACCTCTCGACTCTGCACGAGCTCGAGAACGGGAAAAGCAAGCATCACCATTTGGAATTTAAATTCACGGAAAATATTAATGCAACTTTTCTGTTTATTCAACAAACTTAACGTCCCCGACGTTTATACATATTCAACTGCAAATCGTTAGTTCCTGGCGAGGAACCTGACACCCGGTAATTATGAATTATGGATTTAATCACACTGGCTTCTGAAATAAATTAATTTATCAATCAACATCCGCCCAAACTTTTCTTATTTAATGGTGTTGAACGTAATTATTAGTGCACTCATTTTAAATATAGAAAATTGAATCACCGGTGAAGTGTTTTGGTAGACAAATTAAAAAAAAAAAGAACTCAAAGATTGGTGTTGGTCGTTTCGATCTGCGAACAGCTTAAATTGTAATGATCCACTAAATAATACAGGAAACTGGTGCACCGGTTTAAAATTTCCGGGCAATGAGAAACTCGACGTTTCGGGGGGGTGAACAGTAAATAATAAACAGCGGATGATGTGCATCTCATGTGGTCGCACGTGTCGCGATGCCATGCTATTTGCGGCCCGAGTATTTATAAGCCGTTCTAATTCAGTCGCAGACGTATAAATATCAATTTAGCGTGGCCAGTGTAGGCGATTGCGTTACAATTAACTGTTAACGCGCTTTTCATCGAAGCAAATCGATTTCTCTGTTAACTAGTTTCCATCAGAGGGCTGACATAATGTTAAGGGTTGACAAAGTGTTTAGATATGCTGAGGCTCATGCGTTCTATTCACTGTACTATTTGAGTCACCCAAATTTTGAATCACCACGAGAAATGTTGAATTATAATAAGAGTATTTAATCATTGCTTCTATTGGAAGCAATGTAAATGAAGGTGGTTGAAAGAATATTTGAATGCTGATAACAAATATTTCGTAAAAGTAAAAAAGAAAGAATAAATATCGGTCACAGTATGGGCTTAAAAAATATTTCATATCAGATTTATGAGACAGGATTGTTTGAAAATTTGTGTGTTCGAATAATAAGATGGAAATAAAAATCGACTTTCCATCCGGTATTTGTTGGGCAATTAAGAAAACTTATCATACAACCATGGAAAGGATTGAAACTTAGATTTCGAATGAAGCAAATTTTAGTTGTGCTACTTCCTACTCACAATGAGCCAAACATCCGTGCAAAAGTATTACAATATCTTTCCATTCCTACTAAAAACAACAGCCAACCACCTTGTTGTCCGCGCAGAAGTAAATCTTTAATCGTGACTATACATAGTTGGGAAAAATGCTCGACCAAAGCGAGATCTGTCCAGTTTATGGTCAATCGGTGTTAATTCTACCCTCGAAACCCCGGCGCCACGTATACATGCATGCCGATTCCACTATCGTGGCGAGGTAATTTAATTTTTCTGAAAATCCTGGCGTGGTCTGGAATAGGAGAAAAATTAGCGAGAGCGGTTTAACGCTGTTTCAATCGTGGGAATTAATTTTTCATGGGGATAAAACGCGGCTGCATGCCGAGAATATAATTGAAATTACTTATTCGAATTGCAGAGGGAAATAGGATAACAAAAATCTATTTCGCGGTAGCATCCATATACATATATAGATATATAGATTTTTTTAATGTCGTTGAAAAAAATGGTATGAAATTAACAAAGGAGAATGGTGACAATTTGAAAGTCCTCATTACTCAGATGGAGCTTCGAAATTAATTACTACTCACTCAGATTAATTAAATATGATAATTTAAAGTGATTCAAAAATGATAATTTGTTTCATTCACATTTGCAATTGAAGTGTTAATGATAATAACAATTATATATATGAGTTGACACCCATACTGCCACTGTTCTTTGGTAAACCCTACAACTTTGACTTTAAATATTTATTATTAAAATATAACCATACATTTGCTGTACCATATTTGCAAGAATATTAAAACAGAGCTTCAACTACGCGAGTGTCGTCTATGTATTTGTGAATTTTCCAACGAAGACAAATCATTTTTTCATCGACAACATTTTCCAAGGTTCACTGAACAAACAAGAAAATTCGCGAAAAATCTATTTAATTAACTGTTGATAAACTATTCGAATGTTCCAAAACGGAACATCCCCGACCGAAATAGCAACAATAGCACGAATATCGGAAATATTCAATCATCAGAATGTTGCGAGGGTTTCGATCAATGTATCATCAAAATTCTACGGAAACAAAGCTTCCCGATGATTTTTACTTCGTTCGTTAAACTCGATTTCGTAAAACTCAAATGAAACTCGTTCAATTCCTACGATACGGTAATTCATACAATTTTAATCAGCCGAGCTTTCAGAAAGCCTCACTGCTCAACTAAACAAGAAAAATTGACCAAAAATTAATTTATTACAAGTATGTGATACCAATGAAAGATGACAATAAAAATAAACAGTGACGCCAACCATAATGCCACCTGTTCAATACTAACAAACATTTATTCGTATTACCGAAGAAACGAACAAATTTCTGCCAGTTTCCGTGTCGTTGCGCTACAAAATCAGAAAGCAACGTAGATCCTAAATCCGATAATTAAAGTGCTCCAGTGTTTCTTCGTCCGGCACCGCCGTTCGGGGAGGAAGTGTACTGCAAAGCATCGACTATCTACGTAAGTTTATTATCAGTGTCTAGTAATATCGTGTCAGGCCACGAGTGTACGAAGGCGTACTGTAATTGCGGTGGAAGCGATGCGGTTAATAGGGTGTGGCAGCCTCTGCTTCCGAAGTTATTACGCCCCTATATTATTGATACAACTCCATTACGAAAGTCCTTCGAGAGTTCGGACAGAATGTGCGTCGCGTCAGGTCGAGATTGCTATTCTCAAGACAATCGCCTTTTCTAATCGTGCATTCGATAAACTATAAATGTTCACGTCGTATACCTTTCGACATCCTCCTCAGTCGGTTCACCATGATTTCTCGCGGTGCTCCTCGAAAATTCTATTTATCAGATTTATTTGACACTCGTCAAGCATTCGTCACAGTTCTATAATAGTTCTATAATAATTTTGGAACATTGTCTCGTTTGTACTATTATGTACTTCTGTGCAATTCTATTCGTCGATTAAATATGTAAAAGAATGTAAAACAATTATTGCTTGAGTAAGAAGTATTGATCGACGATAAATAATCGCAAATAGACTCTCGAAATTCATCCATTGAGAACACAGAAAATATTCGATTTACATAACGAGCGACCTAATGCCAAAAGCACAATCTAATTAATAATGAAAATATACATATAATCAAGGGGATTTGTTATGCTAATTTCAAACTACTGACCGCAATTAAAATAAAGGTGGGAAAGGCATGAAACAAATTCGAACAATTATTGTATAACAGTGTTTCACCTGTCCCTATTTCTTGGAAGGTTAACGAAAACCAAACCGCATCCAGACATTCGAAAGTTTCAAACATCGCGCACTTTCCAGCGCGAAATTTCGACGTTTTGTCCACCATAAATCCACTTTCTATGTTGTAAAAGTAGAAAGTACACTGTAGGAGTAACCGACGACGAACCTTTTGCCGGTGACTTTCAAAAAATTCGCCTCCCCTCGAACGCCCCTAGTGCCCCTATAATTGGAGATTTCGTGAACCTACGACGCCAGGATCAACGCACCCACCCACGTTCAGATTCAACGCGGCCAACGAACCATAACAATTCGACAAAGGGGATGGCGGAAGACACCATGGATAGGATAGAAAATGCGTCTTCCGAAGGGAATAAGAGGGAAACTGGGCCTCGAACTTTTTGACCCAATTTTTTATTCCTCCCCTGAATTACTCTGTTCGGTTGCATCTGCAACTGACTGCTTTTTTTCGCGACGAAGTGTGTGCAGTCGGAGAATCATTTCCTTTTGTTTAATTGCCTAAGTTCGCTGTAATATTTATGGTAAAAAAGTTGCTGCGGATATGCTATTTGACGATTCAGTATTTGTGTTCCTCTTGCTAGTTTGAGAGGCTAGGGATTTATTGTGAATTGGATTTTATGTGATTTCTAAAAAAGATTGATCACCCTAGTAGGTAATACTAGTTTTCGAAAAATAATACGTGATATGCAAAAGTAGTTGCTCTTTATTTTAAGTAAAATAGTGTTTGAAAGTATGTAGTACCGTGTCAAAGCTTTCTGTCTGCTATATCACTAGTGAAACAAAGGGGACGGATACTGACAAGTCTAAAAATAGTCAAAAGAAACCACAGAAATAAATTCAACTATAATATTGTAGATTAAATATAGCAGTGTAATGTAAAATAAATCTTGAAGTAGTTTCACAAAAAGGAACAATAGGCTCACAAATTATTGCCAACAATACAGTTTACCTTGCGGAGAATAGGCATCGAATTTGAATATAAAAACATGGTATTAAATTGATTGGCTACGCAATCGAGTTAAGGTGATTTCATTCGATTCTTCGAAAATGGAATCGACTTTCCTCGAGGCGGGGCTGAATGTACGGGCAGAAAGAGGATCGAGCAGACACAGGACAGGCTTTGAACACGATCACAAGGGCCAACGTACACGCAAATCCATATTTAGACTGGATATCGGTTCGGTTACTTTTAGACGGCTGGATGGTTCTTAGTGTAGGCGTACGCCGGCCCGTCGAAAATTCCGCTTGTACGGTAATGGAATTCATTGTGCCAGAGGACGGCCGTTTGTTTCGCGTTAGACTTGCTAATAAAAATGCAAAACGTCCTTTGAACGATCAAGGAAATCAGTATTCTAAGAAACGTAAAGAGGACGGTGGCATTCCCTCCGAATTTTGTTCTACTGTCGTTATTGGAATTGAAAAGAGTTAGTTGCAGTTCGATTTTCGTTCAGCGATAAGTGTGGTCGGTTTAGATCGATTTAATAATTCATTAATTCCGACTTTTGCAATGCCAATGTATCCGAATTGAGTTTCAATAAGCAACGTCAATTTTTCCTGGTGTTAGGAAAATAGCTATTTAACAAGTGTTGTGGATATTATTAGTTTCGTGTGAAGCTATTGTTATTTAACGTTTTTAAATTTGTATTAATTCCACGCGATACCCTGATATCCTGTGATGTGTACATCTGTATATGTTTTCTTATTTGACCAGACAAAAAGGTATAAAGCATAGATAAATTGGAAAAGATTTATGAGTACATTGAATTATATCGAATTAGGTGAAGATTCTCTTATCATCCTGGAGTACCTTTTACCTAGGCAAACTCTTGAAAGTGAAGTGGGGATCATTCAAGAAACTAATCTTCACCATCAAATCATTTATAACCAAGATCTCGTGTAAATGAAATGTGCATCATGCTTCGTGAAATTGTAATGTGTAACAACAGTATAAATGATTATAAATAATTAAATATACACGATTCTACGTAAATATCCTAATGTTTTACATCGAATTACATTTGCATGTACGATTCAGACGAAATGGATAAACGAAAGAAAGCAAACTTCTATCGCACGCTAAGCCGAATGCATTAAATTAATTGTTCTTTTTATCACCACTTGACCCGAATAGAATACCTAATTATTATATTGCACAGCCCCCGGCCAACTGATTTTATAACATTTCATAATATGGTTTTACAAAGTACAAGTGTAATAACATTTCCATCAATCCAAATCGATTCAATTACAGTGGCCCGTATATAACGCCCAAAGGGTTAAGCTTAATCGAACTCACATTTCCTATGATATAAATAGGCAGAGATAACTACAATATTTGTCTACACGCCTTTCAAGAAAAGCAATACGAATTTTTCACCGATACACCACAGCGTTACCCCTTTACCTGCACGTAACATAATTACCTGGTCAAATCTTTCCCTCGATCGATTTTGAACGCCATCGTTTGACGATATCGCCAGTCAACTATTATAACGCACGATAGATCCGCGTGTTACGATATAAAGCCGAAGCGCAACCGTAGACTTTCGTCGCTTGATATGCAGATTCCAGTAATTACAATAACAAATCGCGCGCAGGCAGACATAATGGAATCACGTGATTGCAACGTGCGCAGCCAGCATATAAGCGATACGCGGACCGATTCCCTCTCTCTATTTCTATTTATTCGAATGTGTGTGTGCACGTCGACAATTTTTCACATTCATGGTGCAAAAAAATTTATCGAATTTAATCATTCGAGGAGAGGTGCGAAGACAGGCCCAAAATGATCGTGGTTTGAAGTGGGAAAGGGTTGCTGCATATTCTTTTCAAATGTACCTACTGCACGTTAAAATGTTTGATCCATCAATGTTCCTTTGAATTGAGGTTTTAAATTCAGGTTTTAAGTTGTTCCAGATATTGCGATGAGAGGATATTAGTGAACATTTGACGTTGCCGAGGGAGGAAAGAATTGAATGTCAAATCTCGAAAATTCTTCACTTTTAGTAAATGCTATTTTAGTTGCGTTCAAGTGTTTTATGAAAGTAGTCGAAATATTGAATAGTTTTTAATTCTATTTCCAACGAAAGTCCCAGGACACATGGATCTTATGAGCACCGAAATCAGGATGCAATATCTATTGCAAAAAGAAGATATGGCGCAATTAACATCGCACAGTATGATGTGAAAGCTTTTCGCAAATTTGTTTCCGCCAATCATTATACTGAAGTGGACAGGGGGCATGCTTTTTAACGAATTTACATTCCTGCGACTGCAAATTTAAACATGCCGTCGTTCAAACATTCATTAATATCGGACGAATCAATAAATTTTATGTGCCACGTTTAATGCCCTGAAACTGTATCGAAATGAAATTTTAAATTCTCTGCATCAACTGTTGTAGGTATCGAACTTATCAAACCAATTCCAATCTTTTACGATTCGTCGGCGATAAAAAATATATAACTTGTCGTCCATAAAATAATAACAATAATTCAACCGACTTCGCAGACGAGAGTATTTTAACTTCAAGTAATATACTTCGATACCGTCTACAAGAAGCTGTAAAAATGTTTCCTAATTCAAAATCTTTCATCATTATCATTATTATTTATAGACGCGAAGATACAGAGGGGAAACAACAAATTACAAAGCAAAACGTGATTCTCATTCATTGCATTTCCACATGCTTAACACTATTCCTAATATAAAAGTTAGAATCATGCGGCAAAAGTAATTATACGGAAAGACAGTTCGCAATTATCGGGAGAAAAATTATTATATTATAAATCTTAGAGGTTACTATCTCATTTACTCGTGTACTTCCACCAAGTACATACGAGGAAAAGATATCCCAGCAGAACGTCGAAGAAAATACGACGAATCCGTCTTCCCTTTTGTTTCACTGGTTTCGACGAACATTCACGTAGGTTTTTTGAAAAAAATTAAACACGAGGTGGGAAGGTAGCTTGGATATCACTTCCGTACCAGCTTCCCATTGCGCGTGTGAGCAAATTTGCAAGTGAAAGAGTACGACGGGAACAGACGGGGGAAATCGAATAATCTATTCCAATCTGGTCGTAACCCTTCTCGATAATTCATTATTTATTCCAACATTACACAATACTCCAACTTTTTCTCGGCTGGCATTGTCGAATGTGTGCTGTTTTTTTAATGAAGTATTTTAAGTTCGCAAATGAAGGAGAAAACTGTTAAAGAATTACGAGGAAATAACTTGTTTCATAATCAAAGTTCACAGGGTAGATTGCAATTGGGGATGATTTTTTGGCACAGTATTATTATCACGGAAGAAATACTCAGACTCTTAAAAATAGTTGATGTTGTAATTAAAAATTTAATTCCGAAGAACGATGTTTATGTATTTCTGGAACCAAAAATAAAATAAATGAGATTATTCAGTACTATTTATTGCCTGTAATGTACTGAATAATATCCAAAAAAAATTTAACAATGTTATACCGGAAAAGATGCACGAATAATTTACTTCTAGCTGACCACTAAATAACAATTGTTAACAGTAATTCTAGCGAAGGCAACGTTAATCACATTCAACGTACCATACAAGCGGGGCAAAGTTAATGAATCGATAAATACGAATTTCCAACCAACATACACAACACTTTGTATAACTGTTCCAATTACTATGCTATTCCTGTTTTCTTTTACACGCAATACGTTCTACTTTACAACACCATAGCTGCGTGGGATATAAGCCCTTGTCTCCTGCGAGACTCTACTTTCGAAAATAGAAATGCTACTTCCCTACTTCTACTTCCCTATAAGCTGAAGCAACATTTATGCCTCCCTTTGTCATTTTTTGCCACTTAACTTAAGTAATACGTCAACGTGGACAAAAACCAACGCGTTCAATCGAAACACTCCTCGTATTATTCGTCTAATCAGTCCTTCAATTTTTCAAGAAAGTCGCCTTACCATGAAAAATTTCACGGCGACTACAAATAGAGGAAACCACCTTCCCATTGCGAACTATCCTGTTCACTTCCATCACGAAAATAAAATTCCCACGAATGTTCCCCTTAATAGTGTCGAATTACTTCGCCGGATCGTACAAGCGCATATCGGCGAATAACGCAATAACAGGAAGCGCATCTCAATGGAAAATTAACGTCCCTACCATGGATCGGTGTACAAACGACGAGAAGGAGCAAAGCAACGGCCGGTTCAATGGAAATGCGAAAGAATCGAGTGTTTATTCAGAGCGCGACGTCAGCACTCGATAATACTCGCGTATTCATTTCGCGTCGACCAATCGCAATCGCGTGGTGCCCGGCGTACAATACACTTGATGCTCCCGCATAATTCACGATATGCCCGTGAAATTATTCACCATAAGCGTGGGAGATTCCATTTGCGAGACGAGGGTACACGCACGCGACAACTTGCCACCCCTTACGTGCCGCAACCATCAATATATCTTCCCCGCACTTACGTCGTCGCGTGCATGTTTGCGCTAGTATGACGAACATTCGTTCGCTGCAGTTCCCCGAATGCATCGAAACCGTTATTAACGCAACGGGGCGAATTCACGCGTGGAAACGGAGAAGAGGAACGACAATTGAAAACAGGAGAGTTGAAGCCGACTTATGGTTTTTATTTAATACGCTAAATGGTAAGATAAGCTGTTGGGAAACTCTACAGAAATGTGTAATTTGCTCTTGCCTTCAGTTTATCTACGAAATAATAACTTTATAACAACAGAACAGCATTCTAGTAATTATGGTAAACACAACCATTTAATAGGATATGCTCGCTTGCAAATATTTACCACAATGAAATTTACTTTTTTGGACAATCACCTAGCGAATTTAAAAAATCTATCCGCAGCATACTATCGCATTATGGATAACAAATGTAATTACTATTATTATTACTTTCCTCCTATATGTATAATTTACTGTAGTTGTTGTATGTACTGTCCTTTATTACAACTGTTACCAATTATCATGTAATCTAAAGGGGCTATCCCCGTAAATAAATTTTGTATTATTATTCTTATTATTAATGATTCATTCGTGCTGCTTCGACGATGATCTTTCGAAGGTCGAAATGCCAATCGTTCGTGATAAATTTCCCAAAACCGTGTTAATAATCAAACGGGGAAACAAGGAGGTTTGTATGAGCAATATCTGCAGGCAACGAAGTGAAATAAATAAATGATTTAAAATCACGAAAAAAGCTATTGCAGTCGCAATATTATTGCATAAAGTCAAATAACTTTTTTTATTAAATACTCGTAAAATACAGCTCGCTTTATTTCCAAAATCATATTCCACGCGAATTCCTTTCCCCCTCTATCTGCATAAGCGTCTACGTCACTAATTCAACGACACGACACTCACACGATTCAACGTAAAACACGCGCGAAATCGCGTCGAGAACGTTTTACCTGCCAAGCGAGCAGATAGTCGATCGAAGTTATTCGATTCGTGAACGCGTTCACTGGGTCCGCGGATAATGCTCTATTATCGGCGGCTGCCTTGACCCCGAACACATGGAACGAGGAACAAAACAAGAGCGAGAGAGAGAGAAGAAAATGAAAATAAAAGAAACTCGTAGCTCGCTATACATCCGCGTGCATTCGTATTACAATGCGTATGCAAATTTCGACGTTAGGTATCCAACGTTCCGTACGTTTCACAATGTTCGCCGTGGTGAAACGCGAACACCGGAAGATAAAGAGCCACGCGGCTGGGGACCAAACAGGTCGAGGACTTCCTAGAAAAGGAAAAAATAAACGCGATTCCGAACGGAGACGCTTGTGTCCGCGAATAAACGTCCAATGATGTCACGCTTCCGTGTGGCGGTTTATATGATAGGTGTTACACGGTACGTCGAAAAATTATTATGTAACACAGGCTGAAGACTGTTATAGGTGATTGATAGAGTATGTGGAAGGTGTGTATGGTAATGGTAACTGCATTTATTTATTTGGCAAAGATTTTAAATTTTCGGTTGGTAAACGAGGGAATTAAGGTAAAAATGAAAGTGGTTCGAAGGACTTAACTGCATCGTTTAGAATTTGTTCAATAAATAACCGACGGTATATGAGAATTTGATGGGAGCTGTTGCATCTATTCACTGTCACTTTACTGGTAAATAGTAAACTGTTTTTAGTGCACGATTCCCCTCTTCGTAGTCAACAACTTCTATAGATACATGTTTCTTGCGCGCTCAATTTCATTTCATTACTGTTACTATAGGTACACTGTGTACATAGCGGTTTGGATATTTTCAGTATCCTTTTAATAGAAAAAAATGTGCCATGTGTCGCAGGTATGATTATGAATTTTGAACTCCAATTAAATGAACCCTTTGTGTGTTTCCAGCGACGGACTAAAAATTGTAAATTTGGCTATTCAAAAATACGGTCTCGTATTTTTCTTGCATTTCACTGACGACTAGATAAAAAATGACCACATCTGAAGGATAAAAATTGCACCTGCTACATTTCATGCATTATCAGCCAAATGTCTACAGCACTCCCTCTTAATAGACAGACAAACAAGTCTATGGTCAGCGACAGAAGTCAGCAATTTTCTTATAGACCACACAGCAGGATAACGTCGAGGAAAAATAGGTTTCGTCACTGTTCTTAGCCTTCGTTCTATAAAAGACAAATTTCAGTCGCAATAACAAAGATCCGTGGTGCCTGCACAATCAACACCCCAAACAGAGGACTCATGGGTAAGAACCAAAGGAAAAATATTAACTAGAATGAGAGCAGGGAATTTCAATTTGCCTGACTAGGGCAAGCCGATACCACTGCATTCTTCGGCTGTGCACCAAATGAGATTCTCGGGAACAGAGTTGGAAAGTTGTAGATCTTTAACGGGAAGTCCTGAACTTTTCCACTTTTTAAGGTGAACATCGATTACCATACAAATCGTAATCCTCCTTGTCTCATAATTGCCTAATGCCACTTAACAATCGCAATCCACAATCTCACCGATAATGTTTGTGCAAAACTTGATACAATCGCAGAAAATTTAGTTCAGATCGAATATATTTAAACATATGTGCATTCTAATCCGTGTACGTATTAGTACACGTGTGACCGTGCATTAAAAACCATGTCTTCATTTCGTATATCATTCCAGCAAATACACGAACGCACAAATAGCAGAGTGTCGTTGTATTAAACATAACAAGAATTAAAATACAAGGAACGCACGTGTTGCAATAATGGCACACGTCAAATAATACGCACGCACATAAAATTACACGAACTCGTGTGCGTGTGTATTTAAATTCACGCGAACCGGAAACGTCGTCCACTGTCGACCCAGGCTGTAGATGCTCCGAAAAGCTCTTCGATTCGAAAACATTAACCGGTGGCAATTTTTACGTAAACCAAAAGGGCCAGGTAGCAAAGGGCAGGAGGGGCGAGGGCGGCAGAGAAAGGCCGCAGATCGATCGGGCCGGTGCAACGAGCAGACCGTGTCGCTTCTCGTTCTGGCGATAAATTCTGGCGAGAGCTCGCAAGCTCTCTCGTTGGAGAGAGCGCAGCGTGCGCTCCGCTGCTGGCTTTCCTGCAAAATATTTCAACACCTTGGCGCTACTCCCATCGGGGCGCCGGATTGATTATTGAACAAACAGCGTGGTACCTGACTTACGTTCACGTCGCGACGATCGTTCCGTTGTGCCTTTATCGGTTAGCCTCGTGCGTTTTCGCGGGGATACAGCACGCGAGAAAGAGAGAAGCGTGGTCGTCGTGGAAATTTATAACTGGAGGCCAAGCTGGAGGTTTCTCTTTTTGCGGTACATACTAGGTTGAGGGATCTTGGGAAAGTACGACGCAAGCTGGGTTATATTGTTTTTTGTTTTCGTTTTGTTTTTGCCACGCGATGAGTGCCAATTTGGAGCACTTGATTTTGTGGCAGAGAATTAAATCGTCGGATGTATATGTATATTAGTTTCGGTTGGAGAATGAAAGAATTTCGGGAAAAATATTTGTATACGATTGTCGTTATGCGCGGTAGAAATCTTTGTGGTGTTTTGTGTTATACTGTGTTTTATTTAATAATGGTATGATAGTAATATTGGAAGAAAGCAGGCATAGAATTACAAAAATGAAGTTTAATTAAATTCTTGCAACAGCATACAACAAAATAATATTAAAAATAATAGTTCTTCGGCATATATCAATTTTCAATCGACAATTCATTCGAAACAGAAACTAACCAATTAATTTGCACAAAAGAAATGTATCGATTAGATTTCCTTATTTAACTTCGCGAAGAACTCGCCATGTCGAAGAAATATTAATTAGGAGATAAACAAATTGCACACGACCGTCGAGATTATTCCAAATTATCATTTATTCCTCTATGCCATCAGGAACGGCACTAGCGGGCGACGTTTAATTAAAAAGGATGCGTGCTGCGATGCAAAAAAAACGCAGGTACCAGAGGTGCGAATTTCTTCGCAGACACACGGGAAAAGGGGGATAATTTAACGCGCAACGCAAGTTCGTTCTCATTGTGCGGCACCTCGAGAAAGAACACTATTATTCCAGCTACCGAACTGCGGTAATTCGCTGCTGGACTATGGCTGGGTCCAGCCAGCACCATAGAAACTTCTTCCGCCTTATCTCGCAAAGCAGGGAATTCAATTTAACGCTCCTCCGTCTAACCTTCAATTAATCGTTCACTGTCGATACACAAAAGTCCCCCATTCGTTCTTATCATCCGAGAACAATTGACGAATGAAACAAAATCAAAAATAAATTCGCACTTTTCCCTGAATTTTCCTATTTTCCAATTTTAGAGCGCCAATGCGATTTTATACGATTTAAGTGCGATTATCTGTTTCGTTCGATACGTTCGAACGGGAAATCGTGCACGTAGCACGGTCTTAATATTCTCTGCACATCTGACAAGGTGAAATACTATTACGGCGGGGGAAAAACAACTTTTGGGAAGTTCGTCGAGGCGGAACTTCCGAGGTTGGAACGAAACTAAATACGAGGCGAGGAAGATGTCGAGGTTGCTTTCGACGTGGACTCTCCGCGGGACCGAGAGTCCGTTGTGAAAATTTATGCACCTGTATCCCTTCTGACCTATGTATCTTCCGAGCACGGCAAATGGTTGCCTCGAATCTTCAGACGGATATGGGGTATCCGTCCGTATATTTCCGTGGACAGATTTACCGTATTTTATTTGGATATATGTCTTCGGAAATAATTCTACGGGTTGACGGATACGTGTTTATTGAATACTCCTGGAAATATAACCCAGGTATAAGATGTATTATTCAAAAAATCTATACATACATAGGTTGTTTTATTGCGGAGATATTTTTACCGAACGTTTCAAAATCGTTTGCCTGATCTAGAGTTTAATGAGAAATAGGTGCGAATATTTATCTCATTATTAATTTGTGTTTGTAATGGAACGTGAAAAATCAGCATACCAAAATTGAGGTAGGGATGATATTATTAAAATACTATTTCATGAAAGTAATAATAATAACGTAACAAATAACCAAATTAAATATAAAACCAAACTACGTCACAATTCAGCCCGCCCTTAAACGGTCAAAAATAAAACCAAAAGAAACCCATTTCTCTTCCAATTCAAGTCACCAGTCTCTTTCGCAGTTTCGTTCACCAAATCCCCCTGTCGTCCACAGGATCCGTCCGTTCCACGGCAGAATAGAAAATTCGACCAGCTCTACGAAGGGATAACGCAAAGAAGAAATAAACCGGCGTATGGCAGCATTTTTAGCGCCCCATCGTCACAACGAGGGGTTAAACGACTAGGCCACCAGTCTGATTTTCGCGACGTGCCGCCAGATATCGATTTCCCTTCGACCTCTTTCACCCTCCGACCTCCTGTGAACGCGTGCACGCTCGCGCGTTGCCCCCTCGGAAGAAGTAAGCTTTGCATGACGATTGTTGCAAGGGCGCGTGCGCCCGCGCGCGCCAAGAAAAGAGAGAAAGGGGGGAAAGGTGGGGGCTGACGGAAAGACGTGCAGCTTTTCCCTATGCTTTCCTTCGCGCCAACACAAGCACAAAGCGTATGCATCTGCGTGCACGGATTCACGGTGTACACGATGGAAAGGGGTAGAACGTACACGCGAGGGGATGGAAGTGACGACCACGGTGCCGTGAACTTTATCCACGAGAGGCAACTTCCGGAAGGTGACTGGTCTTTAAGTCTTTGCCGCGTCGCGGAAAATTGTTCTTGGAGGGACAGAGATCAAGCTTGAGGGGGCAACGCTCTCGCCCGCTTTGCTGTCTCTGCGCAGGGATGGAGAAATTTGTCGAGCGGGTGAACGGGATGCGATTTCAAAGACGGATCGGCGATGCTGATGCGTCAATGAACGAATGATTCGTGTGTACGCGAATAACGACGAGGTGATTTTTGCGCGCGATAATACTTTGTGCAATGAATATCATTTATTTCTCATTTATTTATTTGTGCAATGAATATCATTTATTTGTCATTTATTTATTTGTAGAATTAATATCATTTATTTCTCATTTATTTGTGGAATTAATGTCATTTGTTTCTCATTTATTTATTTGTGGAATTAATATCATTATTTGTTGGTTATGTACTTTTTTTCTTTAACACTAGATTTTGCGGACATTGTTTGTATGCTAATTTTCCCTGACACCCTGTATGTTAAGGAACGAAAAAATTGGTTCGTTTAATTTAGAACTAAAATATAATTCATTCTATATGAATAGAGCTTCGTTAATCTTTTGTTTTGAAAATCTGGGATCCGTCAAATTGACGGGTTTCGCAAACCTAATGTTAATAATTATAGTGCAACGAAATATTGCACAGTGGCTGTCGTAGTAATGCGTGGATTTATTCAGAATTTTTTGATAATTATATTGAAATAATGAAATAATAAATCTGGTAGGTAATACTTGTACTAGTATCTTATTTAATATTTGTTCCATTTTTTCCTACTGTATGCACGCACCAGTATGGCCTGAGAGTAATTTTATATTGTCTTCCTACAAATCCGACAGTTAAATCACAAGTGTTGTGAACGATCTTATCACTAAATCACGTAATCCAGTGAACAAGCTCTATCAACATCTTGATCCTCGTTTAAATCAAAGAACGAGTGTGTGGTATCAACCTTGTAGATTGTGACATATGTTGATCGATCGTTATCAAAATCCTCCTGTTTGTTTTAACAGAAACGCATCTGTATATTAAATTGTTGATTCGTATATCTGGTGTATAATATCGTGCACGAAATTCGTTTCTCATTGTAAATTTATTTCATTTCTATCGTCTGCTTTCTCAAAAAATTGGCAAGAAATTCTAATATTAACTCTGCATATATTACAGCACACATTTAGCAATTAATTCTAGAGTACAGCTTACGCTTCTTCAATCTGACACAAACAGTTCCAAGAAGTCATTTCTTCTTATTCCTACTTCTCAATACACAGGATCTTTATTCTTTCTGCGAATAACCAGATTAACAAATTCCTAAACAAATTATTAGAAGTGCCAAGTTACACTACAAACCTCCACCATTAGTAAATGTTGTTTTACAAGATTATCATAACTGTGTTTTAGCTTCCAACTACGGGAAAATAAATTTACCATAACTGTAACCACATTTCTACAAAACTTTACCTCTTTGATCTCGTAACATTAAAAGTAACAATATTTGCATGCCTACACCCCACACTGCACCTACTGCTTTAAATCATTACCATAATATCAACAACCCCTGGAAAACTAAAATCGTTGCCACACTTCAGGTAACATTTTCACTGAATTCGATACCTCAGACGACCGATGGAACTCACGATGCCATAAAAGCGTCAGCCACTACTGACCAACACCGTATATACCTATTGTATCAGCATCGCGTTTAATCAAATTCCAATCGACAGTGGCTCGCCCATTTGTTCACATCAAGCTAACACACTCATTCGTTCGCAAAATATAATATAATCGCGTTTACTATACCAGTAGGCGCCAGGGTTTTTGACAATAGGAATAAGGATAAATCGATCGACAATAAGAATAAACAGTATTAACTATTATCCGTAAAACCTGTAAGCGTGCGAACGAATACTGCCCGGATATAAAATTCGACGAAAACGCCCCCAAAAATATCAAAGTATATCCCTGGTAAAAAAATACCAACAATTTAAAAGAAAAAAGAAACAATACGATTCATATCTGTCGACAGTAAAAAAAAATTCCACAGCCTGTCGGTACATTCGAATTTCTTACCTGGCACGAGCACTCACGAACAAGGAAGACACGATATCAAAAGCCACGAAGCTGACCTACCAAGTTTTATTAACCGTTCGTGATTTACAACGACCCTTCCGCCGCTGATATGTTTCCCTCGAAAATGAGCTCGGCCAAGCGCGCGCGCTCCATTTAATTGCAAAAGAGTAAGCCGGATGATTTACAGGTGCTCCGTTATGGCGTCGTTCCCGATACGGCTCGTTACAAATCCTCCGTTTACCGTTCTCGAAGTGTATGAAACGTAACGCGAGCCACCAGAGTTCGATCGAACACTGGGATTTTAAGGGACTCGATTTTCCGCGCTTTTGAACCATCGATACGCCGGGATCTCCCTTCCGTTCATTCCCCTCTTCCCTTGCTCTTTCGTTTCGTTTCGCAAGGATTTTACAGGAACGACGCAATAAATGGCTGGATAAACAATTCGAACGGGGGTCGGTTGGGGTGAAAAATCGATGGTACGCGAGCTTACGACGGTACCACGCTAATTAATGCGATTCACGGTTAATCGTTGATTGTAATCTCCCTAGCAGCAGTGGGCTGCTAGATATACTGCAGGGTCGATTTACGATTGCACCAGGTTTATCCATTGTGGCGGTGAATTTTTCAACGATGGAATGCTTCGTTCGGCTGAAACGTTCTGCGGACTCGGTGACCGATTAAATTGTTCGAGCCGCCTGTATAAATTGACGATTTTATATTGAACCGATGAATTTGTTATAATTACGTAAGTGCTAAGCTTCATTTCCCCCGTATTGTTAATCGACAATCAAAAATTATCCGTTTCCATATGGACATTAAAAAAAGAACGTGTGATTTGATATACACGCTATGAAGACTTATAATAAAATGATACAGCAATTCGTTAGAAACGTAAATGAAAAGCCCCATATTGGAAATGATGTCTTAAATAAAATACCTATTAAAATTTTCTTAATCAATGAATTTAACATACCTCAGAAGGAATGTCTTTTCACTCTGAAATGCTCTCTTGTACTAAAACGAAAACAACCAAAAGAACTGAGGTCCACTTATACCCACGAATGCGTATCGTCTCATTTTGCAACCTGGGCCCTTTTGACCCGCCTAGTACAGAACCATCTGGTTCTCTTACTATCTCTGTTAGTAAGACGTTCCCAATTTCCCGTTGAGACAATTTCGCTCTAGCATGATATATTATATTTACTATCACTAGTAAATATCCAACACTTCCTGCGATTGTTTTAATGATATGTGCAACAAACCGCAATTGGAATTTGGCACGAATTAAACACGAACTTGTAAGGCTAACTGTACGGTGGATAGCGACTGGGTAATCACTAATTAGCTATTAATTAGATGCAATTCTACCCAGCCCCTTTTCAGAAAAAGGCCGGCCCCGTTACATTCTCTGTACAGGCGAAATGCAAAGATGAATGTATATTACTTCGTGTTGAATTCGCACGATTACTTCCGGAGATCGGCCTCGCGGACTTGACTCTTTCACGGTCGTTACGTCGCCTCTGTTCGACGTCCTTTGCCTGCCAGCAATTTTGTTCTGCATCTGCGTCGCGTGAATAATTTCCGTTTTTATTCGAGTTCAATCGAAACGATCCGTTTCCACGATGAAATAATTTGCCGAGCGCCCGTTTTTTCGAATAACTACGACAGCCACTTTTACCCTCAGAATTTCGAGATTCTGTCATTCCAACTTTCCAATTATTTGCCTTATCCGAGCACTGTATCAGTTTTTTCTTATTTCACGCAGATGCAACTTTTGATACTGTACATTTTCTTGCTGAAATTGATTCAACGCTGCTGATGCCACAGCGATATTTACGTCAAATTGGATGAAAAAGATAATGGAAAGAAATGCAATATTCAACGTTTCGACTACAGGGGAAGAAACGTAAATTTCCAGATCCAATTCTACGATCCCGAGCAGAAATCCTGAATACATATCCGCATACCAGATACCGCGACTTAAAAATATCTTGCCACTGCGATAATGTGTACAGAATGATTTGCAAAGGACCGCTAAAATTATCCGACACTCGGGGTACACCTGTATCAAGGACGTGGTACAGATGAAAAGTAGAAAAGAAATAAGAAGAGAATCAAAAACTTGAACTTCGTGCACAACGCCGCATAATTATCGTCGTTTTACCATTTCTACTCTCAAAGCCCTTCATAAATATACATTTACTGTCATATTTATCTGTCCACCGATCGTATCGCTAACCCCTTCGCGTTTTCTGCACCGATCTAGCGTACTTGCACGCGCACGATCACACAACCGTCGCGGGACACTCTGGCTTCATACGGTACGAGCCAATATTTTGTCGGTCGCACGACGCCGCTAATTAAAGATACTCGTCGCGATATATCCGACAGGTACGCTCGTGTTCTATGCATGCATACGGCTTCCGTAATGCTTGATCGATAACGCCGCATTTACAACGGCGACAGAGAACGCCTCGTGCCACGTGCTTTCCCATTCGTCCGGGGAACGTCTTCGAAATACTGGCAGTTCGGGAAAAATTCGATAGCGATAAAATTCGCGTGCAATTGTTCCGCAAGGGGGAAATAATTTTGTAAGTGTGAACGATTCGATGAAGAATTAGAATGATGATTATAATAGAAATAATATTATTGGTTCGTTTGCATTGAAGAGTAGAAGGTAGTATCATCAAGTTCTTTATTGTGAATCATTTTTAGCAAGCGTTTTGTTGCTTTTTTTACGTGAATATATATAAGGACGGGGGACGTAATTGTCGCATTAAAGATGATAACGTTTATGTAAATGACGTTACATCCGTTAGAGTACGTGATTAATTGAAACGCCTCTTATAAGCATGTAAGGATTCTTGCGGAACAGGATCGACAAGTTTGAACATCCTTGATTTGAATACCTAACACTTTCACCGTGTTACACATTGTGAGACACTTCCCTGTTAGACCGTAAATCATTCATGACAGCCGGTTAACTCCGTAATATCTCAATTAGAGCCGCTTTTCGGACACGAGATTAATAACTACTGTAGTCGTAAACAGTGTTATTATACTTTGGCGAAAGCAACGATACATTTGTAAAAAAACAAGTAGTCGTTTCTGTGAAAGAATTAATCGTGTTCAATATTTTTCCCCTAAGCGGTTTGTTGACTCGTTTGTGATAAAACTTTGCAATTGAACCGTAGTACGATTTACAGAGAGCGGTTTAAATAAATGGGATTACCTAGGGTACTGTTAGTTCTTCTATGGAAAATTGGGTCGGTCTGATCCGCAGCCGAGACAAGAATACCGTGTTCTTAATTATTAAAAAACATATAAATTATCTTTCAACAAATAAAAATGTTGCCAAACCGTTTTTCGTTTTCAAATAAATTACATTTCTTATTTCATGCTCGTTCTCTGCTAATTTACGACACCTTCTCATTTCCATTCCAACATTTGCCAATCCTGATGACCATTCCAAGTTCCGTGCTATTGTTCCGTACAATCGTCATCTATTTATCGCAAAATTATTGATCAAATCAATTTATTCTACCCGCAGCGATCATAATACTACTGAAACGCGCGACTAGTGCAAACGCCTACCGAAATTCCTTCAAATCATTTTCCCCCGCGTGAACGTAATCAGAGGGATCGTTATCGACGCGTTTTCCGCCGTGTATTTCCCAGCGCGAACGTCGGCGCGATAAATTAGCCACGGTCGAACGCGATTTAACGAGCGGAGAGTCGCGCGAGTGACGCCGATTAAAAATACGCGGTGCGCGTCGTCGCGAGGCCAGATAAACGCACGCCGATTATTTTCGCCGGCAATGAAAACATTAAGGATACCCGTTTGGTCGAGGCAGCGAGAGAGCTCGTTCTCGGCCGATATTAGCACCAGAATTCCCACAACACGTTTTGTCACCGATAAACCGCTTGACTCGTCGTCACCCCACCTCGAGATAATGTCGTTCCAATAAAATCACTTTAGCCGCTCGCTCGCGTGAATAGATAACGACGATTTAAGTACGTAAAAATCAACCGTGATCGTTCTCTGTTGTTTCTGTTTTCTTGCTTCGTCTTTCTTTGTTCCCCTTTTTATTTTTGGTGGGAGGCTGACGTGATTTCGTTTTGATTTGAGCATGAAAATTTTGATGAACGTGATAACGAGTTTCGTGGATATTTTGATCATTCTGATTGAATTTGAGATTGTGGGATAAGTTTGATAAGGATGATAAAGTGTGGGACAAAGTGTGTAGGTTTAAGTGGGTCTGTTGTGATGATAGGTTACTATCCTCTTGGAGAATATGTTATGCCGTATCTTCGTTTGCTGAATTGATATCGCTGCAATATGTTGTCATACACTACTCCTTTCGGTAAACAAACTTTCTTCTCGGGACATATCTCGAAAATGAATAAGATGGAATTATATTGCTTGGACGAGTTAGGAAATGGTGTAATTATTCGATTGAGGGAAGTGTGGTTAAAATAGCAATCATATTTTGATTACGACGATTTTAATATGTTTACTGCTGGAGATTGTTTTTTCTTACAATGTTTTGCTGAGAAATAATAACCGCTGGAATCTGTAATGCGATGATTTATAAGCATATAATTTTATCCATTTGGATATTTCTACGATGCAAGTTAAAATTAGTCCAACAGTTAAACATACTCATTAACACATTGCCAATCTTCCAATGTTTCACTTTATAATTAGCCACAAACGATATTATATTCTGACATATCATCGTACAGCACCTCTGTTTCTTAATTTTAAACACCACATTTCTGAACACTCTGTATATCCAAATAGCCGTATGAACAATCATATTACATCAACTTTCATTCCAAACGACTTCACGTCCTCTGACCCACTGTAGCAATCGCGATTTTCAAACCCCCATTATATTATTCATTACCAAACGTTCACACCATACTACATCCTAAAAAATAATTGTTCACGAGAACGACTTGCATTACTCTGAATTCCATCAACCAGCATTCATTTCACTCCAAGTATCTCAACTATCTACTAGCAGCACCCAGACCATCTCCTTCCCCGTCCTCGTTCTGCTTCCCAATCCTCATACATCAACCACAACTGACCGGTTATCACAAGAGCTCAGAATCCAGCAGAGCGATCCGGCAAGAACATCAAAGACGAAGGAGCCGGTGCGGTGGTCGCGTTTAAGCTAGACTTTCCATCGCGACGAAGCTTGATTTTCCAGGAAGATCGGCCAATTGGTCTGTGTACCGCGACACGAGGATCCAGCACGGCAAAGGCTGGCTACGTAATCGCGAGTTCGAGTCAAAGTCTAACAGACACGACACACCTCCGACCTTCCTATCGATCTGCGGCCGGAGGTTTTACGCGTCCTCCACCCTCCGCAACCTCGTCGACCCTCTATCCACCCTCACTGTACGCTCGAGTCCTCGTGAGGAGGAAGAGCAAGCGGGCAAAGCTTTCGTGCGAACGTTTCTCGGCCACCACCACCATCGCCACCACCGCCATAGACTCTACTCCCTATCAGTCGTTCCTACGTTCTTCCAACCCCTATCACGTTGTCTCCGCGTTGCCCTAACTCCGAGACTATAGTATTGTTCATCCCTAGGAGAGAAAGCGGCGGGGCCAATAAAGCGTCTTTACGAGCGTGCGACACCTACGACACGTTACGCGCGACGATCTGATTGAAACTGCGCGTTTCTAGTCGTGAGAATGATACTGCTGCTCGATTCGAATGGCGCAGAGGTGTGCTGAGAAGCGGGGAAGTGGCTGATAGAGGTATCGAGATGGGTAAATTGATTGGGTAGATGGCTGAATAAAAGTTCGGGGGACTATCGACCGGTGATCATTTCACTGACGAGGAAAATTGTTATATCTGACGTTCTTGAGGGGTGCATAATTATTTACCTGGTATAGTTGAGTTTATTACGATTTGTTAGAAAAATTGGAGTGCGAATAAAGCATTAATGTGTTGTATATTGATCTTTTCTTTTCTCGTGACATTATTTTATTGCTATTTTATATGACTTTATCACATCTCCGAGATTTTCCTCGCTGTGCCCGTAATATGATGTTCCGTGTTTCTTATTTGTCAGCTAAGAGTCTAAGATCACTTTCTCAGTGGTGGACACAGTGAATGGCTTGGTAAGAATTCATTGATTCGATATTAATATTACAGTGACCGATGGTAATTAACTTTGTTTCAATCTGTTCTATCCTTGGACACTTCCTTCAGCTTTCAACTTATTAAAATTACTATTTCGATTCGCAGCAAGTATAATAGATTATCGATGTATGCTTAAATATGAGTGAAAGGCGGTAGAAACGTTGATGCTGCATTGGCCACAGTATTTTTAAGACCGAAGTGCGACTGTTACATTTGAAAGTTAGATCTCAGAGAGGGTGTAGTTATTTCAAATGGCCTGGCTGCTCCGAGTATGTGCAGAGAAAGTCTTTTTAAGGGCGAGTGACACGAGGCCCATAAAACTTTTACATTTGTATATTTCAAACTTGAAAAAAGAGACCCAAAAACTTCTTGTACTTACGATATACTGCATCCCGAATCCTAGCGAACTCTTGGAATTATTTTGATCAAAAAGTCAATCAAACTTAACCGATCAATGAATACAGAAACGATAGTGCAACTTCGAGCTATATTCTTTTATTTCGAGACTGTAAAACTAAAGGACTCGAATTTTGGAAGTTTGCATTATTGCATCTTCACTCTGTCATCTAGCCAAAAAACTTTTAACATCCGAAAGTAATTGTTCCACGAATTTGGCACGAACATTACAACCCTGCTTTAAACACTCTACATACAAACCGCAACAAAGAAAGAAATTATTTTTAAGCAGAGAATCTACCTCTACTTTAATGCAGTTTGTATCCAAATCCAGCATGCAACAACTTCGGTTGACCTTTCACTGAAACCCACACCCCCATACACTACACCCTCCTCACCCCTTCTGCATTTACACAATCCTACAGTCTAATACGAAACATCCCTTTATTCCTCCTACACAAAAGACCCAAATATCGCCATAGAGAATCATCTTTTACTGCCAAACGAAAAACGTACACTACCATCTTCGTAATCGACTGCTGCTTGCGAGGAGTTAAAAAAAGGTCGACGAAAATTTCGAATAAAAAAGGCCGCTTCGCAGAATAAACGCGACCGCCGCAGACTCTGACGTGTCGTGCCAAAGTCGGAACGTTTTTGCCCGTAATCCGTGCGGTTCCTCGAATCGCCTAATCCCGTGCGTTCGACGCGGAGAATATTTTTCGAGCACGAGAAGAAAGCACGGGGGGTGGCAGAGAGGTAAGGGAATATACTGGAATCCTTTCGCGCGATATTTCTGGGCGCGACCGCCGGGGAGGATTCACGGCCAGAACGGCTTTTCGTCACAGTGGAAATTAGCTTAGAAACACGCTTGGTTTATCGGGTCGTAAAGCGCGGTCGCGACGCGAGGAACGGCGCACGCAAACAGCCGACCGGAAGGTAACAACGACGACCAACGTGGAGAAAGGAGTTCAGAAAGGGGCAGAAGGGGGAACCTTCTGAATGACGCCGACGGGAGTTGGGCAATCGAACGCGTGCAAACGAAAAAGTATTCATTACGATGCATTTCACTTGCAACTTTATTTTGGTGTTGCCAAGATGTTGGATTTGAGACAATTATTCCTAAAACAGTATTTTAATAGATGTGTGTTATGAACAGAGGTTCTTTGAATCAGCGCTAGTTCCCGCCTCAACGTGGACCCCATGCGCTCCTTTGTTTTTTGTAGATGGAGATTACATTACATATTGTATGTGTGTGAAGCAGAACGTAATATGTATTATAATCCTTATTTTTATATGTGTATTTTGTATTTTTATAATAAAAATATCAGTGTGCTTGACATCCATGTATATTGTTCTAGGAACAATTGTCTTAATACCAAAATGATGAAGTCGCAAGTGAAACTATTAACGAACTGTATGTATAATTTTTTGGTTCGCTGTACGGTAGATCGAGAAACGTGGACCAAAATGGAGGATTCTAGATACTATCGACAACCCTGTTTCAACCGTTTCATGTTGCTTGTTATTCATTTTTTTATCCTGGTAGTCTTATTGAACTATTTTTATTTCGATATTCTTATTTTCCTCGTATCGAATGAAACTCTTTTACGTCGACAAGTGTGACTGTACAAGTTGCATACACATTCGTATAATGGATGGTAGAAAGTAAAACTGATTTTGAGTGATTGTTCTGCTATATAAGGAATTTATAATTTCTGTTCTTGTTTCTATTCCATTTCAGATTTGCGACTGGGAGGATAAGATAATTGCTGGTAACAATTAGACGCAGAATGAGAGAAATGAATTGGAGAGAATAGTTCTAATATTGCAAACTTTTTATTCATTCAGCATATACAGGTAAATATTATGCACCAATAGTGTTGGCACTTATTGTATTTGCACATTGCATGGCATAATGCAGTGTGCAGTAAGCATAGATAATTTACAGGAAACAAGGAAAGATGTACATTGCGTTTTAAAGTTTACAGCAGTACACCGGATACGAGAACTTCGCTGTTGCCCAAGTTCCGACCGAAAAAGGAACCCACAAAGTGTTACGTGGCATCGTCTTATCATGTCACTGGGCGCGAAGAGCCGAATTTCTAGGACGAACCAAGCGTGACTTTTTAACAACACACAGAAACGAAAAAAACTGGATTACGACCACGTAATCGTTCCGTTGCAATCTCGTCGAAGCGACTCTGAACCAGACTAGATAGGGACCTCAGGAAGTGTTATCCAAAGATAAATTGTAATTATAGAACAGTACGGTCGAAGAAATGTATCAGTAAATGAATGGTGTCTGTCGGCTAGGAAACTTCCACGAGCCTCCGACGATTCTCTGTGATCTATAAAAAATATCCAATATCGATAACTCGTGAACAATCGAGAACCGAGCACTGCATCGTATCGAAGAGCATAAAAAGAACAAGAAAATTCGTCCGCAAAGTTTGTCAAACCTCCCACGTCACTATCTCGCCTCGCCTATTACCATCCAGTATCCACAAGACGATCCGATTCGTCGTACTTATCATTTGCACGACGACAATCGTTCGACCAGCCCATCGATATCAGGCGCGACGTCCATCTTCGAGCGAAAGCGGGAAACCGTGACTCAAAAAACGATCGCGGGTATTCGAAAAGTTCGTTCTAACGCTATCTAATTCGTCCGTCTATCGGTTTTTGAGACGAATTCGCCCCCACCGCGTCGTCGATCCGCGATACCCCGCTACGAAGCTAAATATATATCGCTACAGACACGGGGACTATCGACAGAACAGCAAGACGGTGAAATCTCGTTTAAAGCGTAGCCTAATAACGTGGCAAGGTCGACCAGGCGTATTTCGGTGCTTCGAATCGAGAATTACAGGACCCCGCGCGTACCGGAGGAATTAATAGTCTCGGAGTAGCTACCGATCTCGTTGCGATTTATTTGTAGAGACCGCTAAGGGGATACGCATCTGACCACCTTTTGTGAGAATATATTATGGTTCTGTTTCCAGGTAGAAAAGATGGATATTGTACGTGGAGTGAGATTAGAGTTAGGACTGGTAATAATAGATTGTTAAATTTAGTTAATGGATTTTCCTTTTTCCTTTATTCTTGCATTTCATGCCTTTGCGGCTGTAAACGAAGCTTACCGAAGATCGTATTGAATTGAATTAAATTAGATTTAATTTAATTAAATTATTGATTGGAAGGGAAATTTAATTTCGAACGGACGATGAATATGTTCTTCTTTTTGTGTTCAGCAGTGGAAAAATTGTGTGCATAGGTATGGCATTATGTATATGCGTCTCTCTGTTTGTCCGGGGAAAGATATTTTGTTTTCGAGGTACGAAGTTTTTCAGAGTTTTTGTCTTGACAGACTTATCATCTCCAGCCCGGTGTTACACTGTTTTCTGTTCCGCGAGCCGAGCCGAGTCGCTTAGGTTATTCTTTTTCCTGCACATATTACATACATAGAATAACTGAGACGCCACAAGTGCGATTTCATCTTCTTTCCAGTGAAGCGAATACTTTGGAGTTACAACGTATCCAAATTTATCGTGGCTTGCCTTTAAAAGTGTCATGGAATAATGGAGCCCATGTGCCCAAGGATATTTTATAGACTGCTTTCAAAAAAGATGTAACAATAAAAGCTGCAGATAGATGATGATTGAATAATATAGTAACGTAGGTCCATTGCGATTATACTTGGATTAATCGGACGTCCCAGATACTTCACACGAATTATATCAGACAGTCACATGACCAGCAATGACTTATACACGATGCTCACCAAAATTGCAACTCTCACTACGCGAATAGAAGCATTCCTGGGAATATTATTCACACGGAACAGGTGTAGGTGCAGATGAAAGTGAAACATTTGGCACGATAGCTACTTGAATCATTCTCATATAATTTTCTGACCTATTTCCAAGGTTCGACCGAAAACCTTGATCTTCATATTAACACGGAAACTTTAAATTCCCTCATAAAAAAAAACAAACACCTCTTCGCCTTAAAAAATCTTAAATCAAAGGATAACCTTTAATCGTACGGCCATCGAAATTTCCCCCCTCTCCTTCCTTAAATCCTCGACGTTAAGGGCGAGCATGAAGGTGGAGAACGTAATCCAAAGAAAAATCGATCGGATATCCAAGTAACCAGACGTGTAAGGAAACGGAACGGGCGTATATTACCAAGGATTTCGACTTGTTATCATCGTGCTCGTTGTCGAACCGAATAAATTCGTTCCCCGCGGATGGCCACCCACGTGTTTCTAAAATAAATTACGCCGCGCCGGGCAAACAGGTTTATTACTGGTCGCGCATTCGCGAACTGGAGCGACCGAGATGCGACCCTCCCGCGCCATAAATATTAGAATGTCCTTAAAGCTTTATTTAGGCGATATCCTTTCCTCGTCAGCGGACGCGTTTCACTTTCGCGGCTCGGCGCGATCAACGACGATACCGCACGTCGACGTCAATCAGATACGTCGATAAGAAAAAGCTGTACATTCAACGCACTTTTATTGATAACAATTTTTGTTATGTTGGTATAATCTAGACTAGGATATGAACTAGACTATTGGAGCTTGCAAATAAATTCACCGATAGAATAAACTTCTTCGAAGGCGCTTTATTTCAGTTCAAATCACAGGTAACGGGAGTTCTTCGCGGCAAATTAGATTAAGCATACGATTGTCACTACATTATTTGTAATTCTGTATCCAGCGATAGCTAAACTATTTTGTATTATATTTCTGTACCCTGCCATAGTTAAACACTGTTTGTATTATTATTTTGTATTCTACGACAAATTACCTGTGCACATTTATACAAAAGTGCAACAGCCTGTTTAATAATAATAATAATAATAGTAATAGTAATATATATCGTACTGTATTTACTCAAACAGGAGTAATATGATTGGTGAAAATTTGAGGGTATGATTAAGTGACCATTCACCTAGATATTATTGTGGGAAAATTGAAGGAGGTGTAATAATGACGGACTAAATTTTGTCCAGACCTGTTTGAACCCTATACGGCTCACATCTCACCCAGAGCCTTTCAGGAAATATATTCATGGCCGGACAAATTCATAGTCTACGGTGCACGACGATCTCGAAACAGAATAAAACGATAATGGAAAAGTGTGTAGAAAAAATAGATTACACGAGAAGCAGAAGGATCTTCTTTCATCCATTTCCTGTTTCCTTTATTCTCGTAACTCGTCCTCCACTCTGTCTGCCATGCATACGTACAATAAAAATATAATTCCCCTTCAATTAATCACCTGCGCACCGTCCATGCACGATAAACAATTATTCCCAATCGATCGAAGTAAAAAGACAGAACTCGAAAGCAATTGGAGCACCGTGCCAACCAAATTCACAGACCACAACGTGTACAACAACCTCGAAGACAAACAAGACTGGAAAAACTTGAACGAATTTTCCAGAAAAATGGGCAGGAAAATTCTGTGCAGTGGGAAAACGTTTCCATTTCCTCTAAACCCCCGTTTCTTTTCTCCCCGTAGCCGTGTCGCCCCCGTTATCGTCCGCTCGATATCGCGAAGGCGAACAAAGTATGTATGCCGGATCCCTCGCATCGATGCTCGATAGAGCGATGCGTGCGCGATAGCAGCACAACTAGCGTCGATGGCACAGCCTCGAATCGAGCTTTCGGTCGTCTCCGTCGTTTGTTCGGTGCTCTTCGGCGCGATGCGTGTAATCAAATGGTATAAATAATTCCGTGGCGCAGCCGAGTCGACCACCCGAGCGAAGAGCTCATTCCCCTGTTATGACATGTTGGAATCGGGGCGACTAGACCTGCGGCAAGACTACAGTGCTGCGCGGAGTCCCTATTCGCGAAACAATTATTCCCTTCGATCGTCTTAACCCTTCGCAATCGAAAGGTGACTCTCGCTCGCTGCTCGGTTTAACAGAGAAACTCGAATGGCCACTGAGGGACTATGGGAGCAATAAATATATTTATTGAAATGAAGTGTTCAAAGTTTATATATTCTTTTTATTAATCACCGAATATTATTAGTGTTTGGTCTAAATAAATTCTGTATGCGTGGTTAGTTTGGAAAACCTCGAACACATTACTTAATTTCAACCAATTTATTTTATTGACAGTGAGGGCACGAACACTTATGGGGCGAACTATACATGTATATGATGCTTAACGATAACATTGCTGAAGGAGTTGAATGGAAAGACATTCGTCTTTCATTTGTTTTTTAGACGAGACGGGATTAGGGGAACGATGTTGACTTGATATCCTTAACCATTTACGCTCGAGGATTAGTAAGTCGATAATTGTAAATGTACCTACTGCATTAGAGAAAGAATTACGATTACTCTTTTATGCGTGAAACGAAATGTTTAATTCTACAATTTGTACGTCGAGTTATTTACAGGATTAAATCATTCATGTACCGTGTTATTACATTTTGCTCGATATAACGATGCTGGTGTATAATGCATTTTTCTGCAATGGCATTTTGTTCGTTACGGAACAATATAGTACCAGACACTTGTTGCTGGGTAACGAGATACACGTAAATAGAAGGGTGAAGTGTAAAGTGTAGCAGGGCATTGATTATAATACGCGAGCATTACAGGCGAGTATATTGCACAGGTTCGCTTAATTCCGCCTGCGATTGATACAAAATAAAACAGGAACAAATGAATCACAGGTATATCGCACGAACAGAAATATTCAGCGCTGTTCAGAGTTAAGTCAAACGGCGATCCGATAATTCCAAGCGTGCCCGATTCATTCGTTAAAATAGCGCAACAGTAAAGGGTTAAAGAACAGAGAGAAGCCACATCGTCCATGATTGGCCGATTCTCGACTAACGCCCCGGTTCGTGAACCGGTCATTAGTGCAACGGAACCGGTGCGCTGGGACAGGGAACAGCGGAATGTCCGCGAACCGCAGAGCGCTCGCATTGGATGCCCCTATTATCGGTCGTCCGACCGCTAGAATGCCGTTAGACGACGGTCAATCTATTGTTCTACGTGTGTGCATGTGATCTTGACGCTCTACGGACGAAGAGCGAAGCCAACGACGTAACTGCGATTAAATCAATAGCACGCTGATCCCGAGATTTTTAGTCTGTCCTCTTTCAACTCTTTGGGGCTAGGCTGGTTAAAAACTGTCCCCCCTTTTGCTTAGCTCTTTATGCATGGTGGGATATGTTTTAACCCACCTCGAAAAGTTGAAGTTACTTATAGTTATACAGTTTAATATTTTATTTAAAGACTTTCATTCAGTTGGCAATCCTATGCACCAACGGTAAATGCGTAAATAAAAGAAACAAAATTTATACACAATCAAAACGAATCAGTATGTTGTGTGTGCTGTTGTGATTAAGGTTGGCGCATTGTGTGATGCAGTGAAGTTTTGTCGTTCATAACGGTATGTGTTGCTTCTTATCTTAAAATTTATTATGAGTGAATAAATTGTTTTATAATAAAAAGAACATGTTATTTGATGTTTTGTACTAATTTTGAAGCTGTGAAGTGGTGAGATTGTGTGTATCCCACCCTGTAAATAAGGACTTGTTGAAATGTTATTATCGTTTTCTTATTTTGAGTAATGTTTTATCTTAAATAATCGAAATGAATGTCTTTTTCCATTTTTTTATAATACAAAACTTCTATGCAACTTGGGTTTTCATTTTCTTTAAAATCGTGTGCCTCAAAGAGTTAAGTCCGCGACACATCGTGCTAAAGAATTCCCAGGCTGAATCGAAGCGTCGTTCATTGATAGGAATATGTGTAATATTTGTGAAATTGTACTTTTCTGGGTCAAGGCTAACGCCATTTCAAAGAATTTTTTGTGTAGAGTAAATAAGCTTTTTGTATTACTTATTCGGTGGATCATATAGTTTTAAATGTACGCTTCTCGTAGTCGATTATTGTTATTATATTTGTCACAATTCGCGTAGAAAAGTCTGTCCAACGTCGAGGGAATGTTCGAAGAACCTATACATTGATCCAGTGTAGCACTACCGTAATGTACTGCAGGCTTGTCTAAATTGGAGTGATCGGAGTAGAATAGCGGTGAAAGGTCTAGTCGACAAATGTAACGGCAAGTATCTTATGTTTGCAAATCAAGTTTCATTGAAATAAGATCATAGTTCAAAGTATAAGGGAATTACACTACGTGTAATCTCTGTTTGTTGTCCATGCACGATAATCGTCGTAAGTACTGCAAGTAAGCAAGATCAGCAATAAAGTAGTTACAAGATAGCAGACAAAACAGATATCTGAACTCAAATTACAATGTACACCGTAATACTTGCGTGAGTCAAAAGTTCTTTAATACGAAATGTAATACGTCAATTTCTCTTAGCATCTGTTAATCTTACAGACAGCGGATCGAGAAAGGAAATTAATGAAAAACTCGCATTAAACATCGATTTGGAAGTACCGAAGGATCAGGCACCAAAACGGTGGCTGCTCAGAACTTCCCATCTTTTCTACCGAATCTTTCATAAATGACACTTTATTTCCATGATCGACGAGGACCATACGCCGGTGTACGAAGTCATGGTGTAATAAATATGTCCGTGTCATGCTCCAAGAGACACGCACCGCAATTTCAATACAACCAACCGGTATACGTGGTGCAATACAGTTACGGCGGTCAGACGTTTCCGGTTTCTTTGAATCTTCCAGAGAGACCAACGCGTGGGTAAGACGCGTAATAGATTCGTGGCAGTGTCGTTTCGACGAGGAGAACCGAATGTATAAATTATTACGGAAACACCGTATACGTGTAACAAACACGACTTTTCCTCGATTTTTCACGGTCGAATCATATTTATCCGTGCGATACTTCCGTTATCTGGGTGACATTTCGTGCGCACTCAAAGTTACCAATAGACAGGGAGGAAGATAAACAAAAAAATTCACGAATCGATACCTTTTATCTACGTTGCCGTTGGCCACCCGCACGAAAATCTACTGGCTTGTCGCGATTCTTATTCACGAAACTTCGTCAACCCTTTTCATGTAAATTGTATTTTAAATTGATAACTTTGGGCAGTAACATTTTTAAGATATCTATTCCTGCTTCCCAAGTGACATTTTTATTCCTGTGTAAATATTGTTTTCAATAAGGAGCGAACAGTTTATACCGTGTAACAAGAATAGGGTCAAATTCACGGATGTGTACATAGCTGGTGTACGCTAGTAACACATTTATATACATAAATATGGCCAAAAGTAAGAAACGGAATAAAAACAGACACGTCACCAGTTTTCAAAACAATATTTTTTACTTTATACATAGAAATCATGTACATAAGCTCAATTAACTCTCTCCAAGAACAATGCCGATCGAAAATTTCTACGATTATCGCATTCCCTATAGCCCCAACCCTTATCATTGCTATCAATAAATCCCAACAAGTGTTTCTCTAAATTCATCCCACCAGTTGAACGATACCAACATCCCTAGCGCGACACCTCTACGCTACTCGTCTTCACAATAAATCCCCAATCTAAAAAAAGACAAAACAATAAGACGACGAAGTAAGAGGTGGAAGTGAATCCCCGCTTTTAACTGAACTTTACTATCAACCGCGTGACCCTCGACAGATAAAAAAACCGGTCATTAAAAAACGGTAACGGCCCGATCGTCTAGCAAAAAACGCGGCATACCAACAAAATATTCCAAACGTTTGAAGAGAGGATAACCCGCCTTAGACGAGAAGAAAACAAATTATGACACACACGTTGCACCGTGACGGTAGATAAGAAATATTATTTTTAGATAGACATACCATCATTCCAGGCAGTCTAATGGAGCAGGAGCGGCACGATAGCGAGCGATTTCCTCGTTACAGGGGGGCCACCCGGGCCTGTGGCCCTGGTTGGTGGGGGCCCACCATGCCCCTCCACCGATCGCTTCTTTTCGTTCGCTAGAATATCCGCACTAACGCACTGCTGTCACCCGTTGGCAACTTTCTTTCACACGACGATAATACACGCTGAACGTCGTCGTCGTTACAGATCCATGCTTTCTTTCCTCTCCGTTCGATCCGTGCAATACTCTCGGCGGAACCTGAAGGTCATTTTCTGCAACGCGCCAACGCAACCGGCGTACTTTCGCTTTCGTCGCGTCTTCCGCGCTTTTCCGGAGACGCTCGAACCACGACCGGCGCGCCACCACTGGCAACTTTCTTTCGCGCGGGACCAAAACGAATATCCGAGTCCCGTAACGATTCATGCACAAGAAATAAAAAAGAAAGGTACCAACGCCTCACTAAAAGGTTCTGTCCCCGATATAATCACGTAGTTCAATCATCACTGTACAGAAAGTTGCGACTCGAGCGCGTAGTGATCCTCTTAACCGCGCTATATTAAAGAAAGAAACAAAATTGATAATCACAGTTGTCCTTTCGTTTTCCTGTACAACTTAGCACGTTACATTGAAGCCTCTCTCTTTCTACGTTATTTATACTGTACACGATGTAACCACTTCGATGCCCGTATATTAAACGTAATGCCCTTCCGATCACTTTGACTAGCTATCACACCAGCAGCGAAGTTGAGGTTAGAGCGCTCGCGCTCGAAAACGTCGCCGCGTACGGTGTATAATACTCTGTTCTCGGACCGCCAGTCGAACGTCACGCAACCGGCGAGAAAAAGACGCCGGGAATAGAATCGACGCTCCCGTGTCCCCCGACCAGCATATCACCACTGTTTCACGCCAGTATTGGCGTCCAGGCGTCGCGAGCGCGCCACTTGGTTCCGCGGCCCGAAATTCTCTGCTCCGAAAAACGAGTTTGCGTGCCGCATATCGTCCAACGGTTCCGTGACCTCCGAACTCTGTCGGGTCGTACTTTTTCTTTCCTCCTTTCTCGCCTCCTCTGTCTCTCTCTGTCACACTGGCGATGCGTGCGACAGATAAGGGTACATTAACAACGTCTCGATAACGTTCACGCCGAAAAACACTCGGCGTGGCGCACTGCCACCGAAAGTTACTCCGATTGCATTGCTTTATTCCATTCGACAACGGTGCCCGTGAAACTCGCCAAGAATTTCCACGTCAATGTTCCACGATGAATAGTAGATACGTTCGTGCCACCAATTTGCCAATATTCCCCCGATACTTTATCGCGCACATGGTAAAATCAATTCCTGCAGTTTGTTTCTTTTCTTTTGGTTCTTGTATTTACTAGCACTTCGAATGATAGGTAGGAGGGTATTGTGTGATTTTTACGCAACGTCACGATGAAAGCGTCGAATCATACTTGGCTTGAACACTTTTTGAACGAAGGATAAGAATCAAGGTGTCCACCAGGGTACACTTCCAATGACAGCTTCACCGTAATATCACGTTCAAGTACACCGCGTTGATTTTCCCTCGTAAATCGTCAACAGGTGGTTCGGGAACGTTGACTTGAAACACGCGTGCGAGGGCAAGATCCGCGGCTGAGGTCCGTCGCGACTGAAGATGGGTCGGATTAGTTTCTACGAATTCCGGGCGAAAAATTCTGAAGAAACGATGCTTCTCAAGATCGAGCGGGAGAGCAAGTCGCGCACGAGTCACGACACCGAACAGCTGATCGCGCGCGCACCACTCTGTCACTGCTGACACTACAGAGAACAAGCAACCCAGATATCGCCCGTTCGGATTGAAACTCCACTTCCTTTCCTTTTTTATTCTCTTCACTGGTTTGTTCCCCTCGATTCGACCCCCAAATTTATCGTCGCTTTATTTTCGCTCGTGACGGTTTTCGATCGACCCGTGTTTATCTTGAAGATACCTTCTCTTGGTTCCCCGCAATGTCGAAGACGTCACCAGCACAAGACAGTTGCACTTAAACTGCCGCTGTTCGTATTGTGCTTGGTCTTCACTAGCGCTGGTACGCGCGGAGTCACACATGTCGTGTATATATTACGATAACTCAATATTCCTCCTCTTTCTCTGACACCACTGCCTTCCTTCTCCTTTCGACCGCGCTCTGTCTCTTCTCCACCGCGGAGACTGGACTATTTTTGTTGCGATGGAAGTAACGGCGGTAGTAGCACGCGTCAGTCCCCCACTCTTTATCTTGCTCGCTTTCCTTCCTCCTTCTTACGTTTTTCCCTTTCCACGCTCTTCTCAGCCGCGCCGTTGTCGCCGTCCTCGTTCCTCGTCTTCCTCGCCTTCCTCGTCGTCGTCTTCGTCCTCGTTGCTGTCACCGTTGGCCCTTTGTTCTCTTTGTTTACAATGCACGGATCGGCCGGCACGTTGCCCCCCTGCCAGTAGCCGGACACCGGAAAGAATAGGAGGAAGAGGTGGAAGAGGACGACCAGGTTTTTTCATACGCAAACATTGGCCCGACGACTCTCCTTTCACGGACGGCTGTCCTTTTCTTGGCCCACGCCGCCGGAACTGATCGCAAAAATCCACCGCGAACTTTGACCGCAGGGTCGCCGTCAATTCGAGGATACTTGTACTTCCGGATCGACGGCCAGGCGCCACGCCTGAGCCGTGTAACGTTATTGTATCTTTCAGTTATCTAACTAGCGCCTGTCTTTCCTTTTTCTCTCTTTTTGTCAGCCTCTTGTATCGTACGTTTCGATCCTTCAACGTCAATATCTACTCTCAGCGGTCGGCCGATTAGAAGAGAAAAAACGGAAGAAGGAAGAGCAGAGAGAAACAGAGTCAAAAAGGAAAGCACAGGAAACCGCGGTGACACGAGGCGCAAAGGACGCGCTCGGACAGAGAAAGTCGTCCAAGAGAGGAAGGACAAGGACCTATGGTGCTCGTCCTATCGAAGTCCGCGAGCGATTGACTCCCGCGCGTCCCGGTCTTGGATCAGTGGCACGCGTGAGGGGTGAGCGGGAGGGGGTTCCCGCGGGAGGAGAGGCACCGGGGAACGAGGGGAGTTCGAGCGGGGTCGGTGTGACGGATACGGGGTCGCTCGGGGGAGGGAAGAATAGGTGGCGGTGGCGGTGGCGGTGGCGGCAACGGCCACGGTAGAGCCAGGAGGTAACGCCAAAGCGGGACTGCGGCAAGCGGGGGGTGGTGTAGAGTAGCGTTGGTGGGGGAACGGAACGTCCACGATGACGGAGAGGGGGATGGGTATGGCGCGTGCCACTACACGCTAGCAGGTGGAGTGCGCGTGCCCAGAAATCTTCTCTCTCTCCGCACCCTTTCCACAACCAAACAGATCGTTCTTTCCTTCCTTCGCTCTCGTTCTCGTTCTCGTTCTCCGTAACCCGTTCCTTTTTGTCGCTCTTTCTCTTTCCCTCCTGTATTTCCTCTATCTCTCTATTCGTGCCTCCACCCTTCCGTTTTATCTTGTGCCTTGTTGCGTCTGTGTATCTCGTTCTTTGTTACACCTATAGCGACAGCAGTGGTTGCCTACGTGAGTTGGTCCGTTTCGCAAACAAGAGTACACGGCCACTACTTCTTCTCGTCTCGTTTCCTCGTTCTTCCGGCCACGGTCGTTATTATTCCGTTTCTTGTCGCAGACGTACCAGTTCCGCGACTAATTTACCCGCGTTACATTCTTGCTTCGCCGCGGTCCACTTACTTTGTCCGCTGCCGACTCAATGATGCACCGACGGAATTACTGCTTCCCTTTGAAATGCTTTGTTTTATGTTTTCTGCCGCTTTGTACAATTTCGGAAATTTGTAAAACTTCACTGGCTCTTGGCGCGAGAGTCTTCCGTATATTTTGACGTTCGCAACGCTTCGTACGCAATTACTGTGTATCGGGCGAATTTTAACTCGCAGCACGATTCGAAGATTCCTGCATTCATAATATTTACGCTACGCGGTCAGGTTATTCTCGTAGGCCCGATAAGAGTTGCTAACGAAAGTCTCAGCTGCGATAACCACCGAGGGAACGTAACCAAGTCATCGTGACAAATTTCAACTTGTAATATCCACGGATTTCAATCGGGAGCGCGAAATGTGCTCCTATTTCTTATCGGTGCTTCTCGTAATCTCCCCAACGACACTTGATGTGTTAAAAACAGATTGAAATACTGTGCTGTATCCGTCGATTTAAATAATTTCTCTTATCTAGAAATTACATTACTGTTTGTGCCTTGCGTCCGTCAGACCACTTCAGAGGCTCTAGCATCAATTTCACGACAATACGTAAGAGCCACGTATTACTATTATTGCCCTGAATCTTCTTACTATTATCATAATTATATATAATAAACACTTTCCAGTTTCGATACTGCCGGCAGCATCCGTCGAAATAATCCGGTACTTGAAAAACGTCACCAATCGAGAACTTTTATCACGATAAGCGAGGCTTTAGCCTTGAAGAGTAACGTTTGGTAACTCTGGACGTCCGTTAGAACGGAGCTGTCAGTAAGCTGCGCACGTGGTTTGCAGGGAGCGCGAAACAACAACAAGCCCCATACAGCGAACCTGACGCCCCGAGGAGTCGCCAGCCACTGACTCTCCTCCTGATTCGACACGACTCGGCTCGGCTCGACTGGCCTCGCCTCGCTTCGCCTCACCTCACCTCTCGCCGACCGTCATCGTCTCGTGTCGTCTCGTCCCGTCTCGTGTCGTCTCGTGTCGCCTCGTCGCGACCCGTCCCAACCCGTCCCGCTTAGGCATGCCGCACCACGCCACGGTGAATCGCGCACGTAGGCACGCGTTCGGGTATGCTCGTTCCGAGGCCGAGTCGAGCCGATCCGAGGCGTTTCGTCACGACTTCGACTTCGACTCCGATTCGCGCTTTACTTGTTCCGATCGGTGCTTTGCTTTGCTTGCCTGCTTTGCACCGCTTGTACGATGCCGCAGACGCTCGCGAGTCCGAAACCTCCTACTACTCGTACGGTAACTGTACCGTGGCGTGTTTATCATGTATAGTTCCATAATCCTACACACACGCTGTGTCAGTGCAGCGTCAGGCGGAGGAAGCCGAGTCGATATGATGCACTGTGAACTGTGAGAACCACGAGACGGCGTGAGTGACGATCGACGGGCATTGTTGCGCAGTGACCGTGTGTGGTATTCGGTGAATTCCTTCGGGTTGACAGCTGAGTTTTAGAAGAGGATAGCCATTGTTATGTTTGAGTTATTCTACTGGTGCTATCTAGCTCTGAGATTTGCATTCTCATACTCTGATAATATTTGCTGGCAATTCTAATATTTATATTTACAAAATATCTTTCTTAAATGGAAGAAAGTTATATTCGATTCTCAAATTGTATGGCATTGAAGGTGTTGTAGAACACAATGACTATGATTATATGATACTCCAAATGGTAGAGATCATTCAGCCGGCTACGGAGCTTTTGCACAGGCGCATTCGCAACACATCGCCCGCACACCCAACTTCCACCAACACTTCGCTGTTGCGTCATCACAGTTTCACGGTGCATCAGGATTCGACGAGAACAGAGTGCGCGCGAGCGCGCAAGCGGGCCGCGGCGAGAGCGGCGCATCTGTATCGCTACGCTTGCACTTATTACAAATCCACCAGTGATACTCAACCGTATTTCAGCCCTATAATGAATGCAACGCTTCGATACAGGGGTGTGAGTTGCAGTTGCTCTACATCGCTATCGTAGGGATCATTATTTTCTGAATTGTTCTGTTATAGGCTTTTACAGTTATCTATCTTGTTACTGTTGATATTTACCATTCCGATTTGGAAGTTTTAATCTCACTTTATACCCTATATATGTAACCGAAAGTTGCCCACCTTTTGATTATTATCTAAATATAGAAATAAATATTTTTGAATGGAGCAAAGTAAGTTATACTGATCTGTATTAACTGGTTACGTTCTGGATTTAAAAATTGTAAATGTAAGTGGTTTAATACTGGTCTACAGTTGTGTACGTTTCGACCATTAATTGCATTTTATTCTGAATACCATTGCAAGTACGAACAAATGAATGAATTCTGGAAGGGCTTCGCTAGCGGAAAATGTTTAATTTTAGTATACTTCATTCAAGCAGTTAACTAGTACAAGTGAATTGTAATAAACGTGACTATGTATGTGGCTGTATTATTAATCGTCTACCTGAACTTGACCGTGCAACAAACACAGTCTCCTCACACTGTAATACGTTAAGATCAAGTGAGCTAACAATGCGTATCGTCGAAAGCGATAATTTGCGCTCAACTTCCAGTTACGTGCAGAGTAATTATCGCGAATGCATCGGTCTCGAGTCAAGTACGATGATTGTTGTCCACTGATATGCATCTTTGAAACTAGGAGCAATACGCATTAACTACGTGGATGTCGCGTGCAGATATAGAAATATCACGACAAAACAAAAGGGAGGTTCGCTGTTTGCAATTACATGTCCGTCACGGTTATCATAAAGACGTGCCTGATATCGCTACATCACCTGCGCAATTGATGCTTGTCCATTGTGAATTCTTTGCACGTTAACCGCCGTGATTCAATTAAATGACATAAATTTCATTTCATTGTTAATGTTATCTTGGTGCCACAGATATTTCGATATGATTTGGTGTCAATTACTATCGGTTTAATAAAAGTCCCCTCACAGTTTTGAATGTTTCATGTAAATGTTTCTCCAGAATCGTAGAATAATGAATACTATTTATTTGACAGATATTTTGCACAATTCTAATTGATACGAAAACCGATATTTTTTAATTTGCCTAATATTCCTTCCAGTTTCCAACGTTCTCTACCATTCGACCGAAAGATTCTTTCAAACACCGTGACTGCAGAGAATTAATGTTCAATCCAATTCCCACTTCATGTGCCAAGCGAAGCTATCGTTAAATCCAATTAACGCCACCGTCTTCTTCTCGCCAGGTATTAAAAGTTTCCAGATATGCACTGATAACTCATCCCTCATATCTGTACGAACTCTGAATTGTCGAGTCGCGACTCCTTCAGCGACGATCGCAAGACGTCCATCGGCTCCGTCAGCCACCCGTCCTCCAGATTTCGCATATTTTTAGGTCAGACTATTTTCGAAAATGCACAGAAGAAAGGGAAGCACGATGGAAAGAAAGGGAGAAAGAGACAGTTAGTCAGACACATAACAAAAAAGAAAAAATAAAATAGAACGAGGGAGAATACCGATCGTGCTTCGATTTTTTCTTTCGATTCCTTCTCCCGCGGCATCTGTTCGCCCGTTTTCGCCCACAGCCACGTAAAAGAAGCCAGGCACCGGCATTATCCGTATGTACAATGCACACACAGAAGAAAGGATCCCGCCAGAGGAGCAAGCAGGGAAAGAGGAAGAGGAAGATGGAGAGGGACAAACGAAGTAGAACGCCGTCGGAATAAAAGAGACGAAGGGAAGAGAAGAGGTCGATGCCACCTTCCTACTGATTTGCGAGATCACTCTCTCCCTCTTTCTTCCTTCCTTTCTTCCCGTTCACCTTTCCTCGTCTCGCTTCGTTTGCAATCCACCTTCGCCCACTTTTTCTCTCCCCGCAACTTGTCACCCTGCCAGTGCCTCCTGTTTCTGGGTTTGCCGTTCATCGGAATGCGACGGTACTCCTCACCGCCTTCCTCTATCCTCCTCTATCCTCCTCTATCGACCTCCTTCGCGATACTGCGCGGTCAGAACAGACTGATTTTCTGTCCCATTGCCTCTGCCGCGCTCCACCCGCCTATTTATCGCTACAATTATTACACGGGGTGCTCCTTCTTCCGCTGTTGGTTGAAATGTTTCGCTCGGTATCTCTGGAGCTTGCGCGCCGGAGAATAATCCTTTGCGAACTGTTAAAATACGAATTGGAAATTGCTCGTGTCATTCTATTTTCAAAAAACACTTTGAGCCCCTTTAGCGGTGTGCACTGCCGCGTAATATTGCTGCGCTGTTATTGTTGGACAATCAGTTTGCTGGAATTAACACCGTCGTGGGCTTGAACTGCACGTGACTATGAAAATATGATTTGATAATAAATTGTGGGAACGGTAATGTCCTGGATCAATTGCTATACTTTTATCTTCTTAGTCGTTTTTTATATCTTCCAATTTCGATGCTCACGATTGACCGGTGTGCATCTTTGGCACGCTACCAGCCTCGCGTTACCCTAATTAAATTCATATGATAATAACAACGCCTCATCCGACGTCTCATCCAACAACCGTCGAACGAAAAGCGCCGCAATTAAAGTACTTCACACACGGTGGCACAGCGGATCCAGACACGTTTCAATCGACCGTCTATTTCCCATGAATCTAATGAAACGCGAAAGGTGAACGAACCTGTTACCCAACCGAATATATTCGCCCCAACAAAAAATCATTCCAAACGCGAACCCGCCAGAAATACTTTCCTTGCGCGTCGCCGCGGCACGTGTATCTCGCGCATTTCCATCAAGCATTAACCTCTCCCCGCGAAAACCACGCCGAGCCGGGCAAAGGGTTAAATACACGAGCCTCGAAAAAAGAGAAAGAGAACAACCGAAAAAAAGAAAGAAGAAGGGAAGCAGCGAGGAGGTACTGAAATAATGCGAAACATTTTTACATCTGCGACGCGTGCGTCTCCCTCCGGCCGAGTGTTCGTGCTAACGAGCCAACGGTTCCGTACGGTTCGTCGCAAAAAAAAGCCTCTTAAGGCTGACAAATTTCAATTACACGGGCCGATTTATCTCGGGGCATGCGCGATTCCAGCGAAACCTGTCGTGAGCGAATTCCACAGGCGGACAAAGAGTCGCCGGCCGTGCGGATCCTGGTGCTGTACAATACTCGACTAACCGGAGCATAACCAAAAAGTAAAAGCATCAAAAGGATTCGGTCCGCTGGTTGTCTTTTCGCGTAACGACGCCTAAAGTCGCGTTTATTTAAAAAGAACCCCGCGAGCCGCTGTGCATGCGAGCACGGCATGAAGTGGCTCGTAACGCGCACCTCGAATAAGCGGGACGAGAAACATGGCGCTGGAGAAGATTACGAGCGCATAGTGATACGGTGACGTGATGCTGCGACGTTTGATGCAGGCTGAAGCTACTTGGCGATTTCGAGTGATATTACAAATTGTGCAAGTTGACGATTTCATATAGGAGCAATGAATTTTGCGTAATTACGTCAGCCTAGGTTTCAGTATTCTGTGTACGTTTAATGGACAATGGTTAATTGAAAAGTTGTCAGTTGAAAAACCTTGGCACTGTGATTTCATTTACAGAGAAACACAAGACACAGATTCTATGCTTTTGTGCTCGTTTGGGAAATTGGTAAGAGAATTTTTGGGCGAGGAAGTTTCGACACCAGAGAAATATCTTTGACGATTGACCATAAATATTAAATGAATATTTTAAACAATAAAAATTACTTTGTGTTTATTAGCCACCAGTGAATTAAACGTTGAAGAACGTTGGAAGCGAGTTACAGAAGGAAATGCTGCAAATATTACTGGCACAGGGCTACAGAGTGATCTGCACAGAATGCAACGATAATGTTTCCCATATCGCAGAGGACGCTTGCAAAAGCAAATTCGTAGTCACATCACAGGGATCGAATTAAGTGGCGTTCGCGTGTCACACTGTTTATAATAACCAGCCTTGCCAGCCATGGTCGCCGGACATTTATTTATTTCGTAACTCAACCCAGCCGGATAATAACAATTTTTCCGCGGATGCCGCGGGCCCTGACTTTCCATTCTAATCAGCAGTTTCGCCCAGCTTGCGATTTGAAACGCCAGGCACGCGGTACGATCGGCCGTTCCCGTGTTTTATATTACCAGCCAGGTAGGAGGAGGATCGGTTAATTACACGACTTCCAGACGGCTATTAATGAGAATCACTGCCGTGGAATGACATCTACTACCTACTTGTTTTCATTAGAGCCTTATAAGTGTGCACGAACCGACGTCGTGTTTGTACAACTATGCCTCCTCTAGAACCGCTCCCGGTATCGCGCATCCACGTAATTGAATCACGCTCGTCGCCCAGCTAAACAGATCCGTTCCCGGTAAATGAGATTCCATGGAAATAAGCGGGGCCAGGATTGACCATGAATGAGAAACGTACAGAGTGCACAGTCCAGCGAGAATAGAAGAAAAATAGCAGGAGATTTCATTGGATCGTTCCGTTGAAATTTGGGGACGAAGAGGTTGGTAGCTTACCCGCGAATCCGAGTCGCTTGTCTTGAGAAGTATGGAGACTGGAAATGCACTTACCTGAAAAAGAAAAGAATGTTTGGTTAGCCTGATAGATGATATGTTTGGGTACAGTGGAAGCACGATTAAACTGCTTAATCGAGAGACAGGTTTATTCTGCTTGAAACGATGAAAAATTAATTTTCTATTGAAAATGATGGAGTCTACTTTGCGCATCATTTTGCAGTGATTAGATACGATTATACGTTTATTATTAATGCGTTTAATCGAGGTTCTACTGTATAATTTATTTGATCGTTTGCCAAGGCTATTGCAAATGCTTCGGTTTAATTGGTTCGACTTTGTTTGATCTGAAGCTTTGTTACTTTTAGGTGAATCGTGATTATGGTGATTTGTAAACATTGCATTGTCACTTTCTGTACACTTTTGATCGGTGCTAATATACGTGTAACAGAAGTATCGAAATTCCAGGGGAAAAAACGAATTCTTGCCAGCAATTAAAATGTACACGAAACGAATGTGTCTTTGGGAACTGCAATAACGCGACGAGACGAGCATTCCCTCGTTATCGACGCTTTTTACGCCGGTCCGATAACGAAACTGCAGAGATACTTACGTCAGCGCGGTGCACAGCCAACAAGCCGTCGACGAACTTACTTAATACAAAGTCGATATCTTGTTCAAGTGCAATGTCACCGCAGAGTCCCGTTCTCATCGACGAAAATAGATTTTGCTACCAACGGAATGCTCCGATGCTCGATACATTAGTATTATCAATCTTATTCATAAGGACAGAAGGGAGTCAACGTAAGACCGACAATAAATATTAATAAATGGCAGTCTAGTTCAGACTATAATGCAGGACTTGTTAACAGACATTACGGTTTCCAGCAAAAACATTAGCTAAGCTGTGGGTCAAACGATTCCAATACTATAAGTGTTACTGTTATTTTCAATATTATTTAGAATTGACAGATAAAGTTGTTTAGTTATAAAATAATGTAACCGGGATACACCAGCAATGAATACGTCAGGATCTCACAAACGAGTTTACACGAAAGCAATTTTAAAAATATTGTTTGATTGCATTATTAGTAACATAGAATATTTTAAATCGCAACGATGCCGGTTACCAGGTGCACGTAATAAGCGATTAACATTTATAATCCCCCAATCTTCATTGACGACGACTACAGGCAGGACTAAATTACTATCAACACACTTTGCAAATTGTTTAATTACACTAACCTACTGGATTAGCGATCAGCTTCTCCAAAAGCATTATTTTCTTTTTAAGGAGTCGATCAAAGTCATCTGAATTGGTCAAGATACAAGAAAGAAGCTTCGCAACCGATAACATATTCCTTGCGTTCGTTTAACGTGTTCATCAAAATCGTTCAACTAGGACACTCCAGTTCTCTCAAGCCAGTTCCTTCGGCGGTTGAAAGTGGACATTCTCGGTAAAGAAAATCGCACGGAAAAGAGAAGATTACAGGTGACGATGCTCAAGAGAGGATAAAGAGATCGATTCGCGCAAGCAGCACTGTTTACACTCTCGTGCCGAAGAGAACACCTTCCCTGATCTCGTGAAACCAGGTCACCGGCGTATCTTAGCCATTCCTCCGTTTCCTTTTTGCCTTCACTGCCCTTTAATGCTCACTCGACTTCGAAACGTCAGCAGGCTGCCCCCTTGTTAAGCTCTTCGTCGATGTTAATTAATTTCGTCGAATAAACAGCGAACCACGCTTCGAACGATACCACCTTTGCGAAACTTTCAGAGCAAAGTTACAAGTTGAATGTCGAAAAGTTACATCGAAAGGGCTGTTTTTGCTGCTTAGTGATTTTTTCACTTCCCTCGATGAGTACTGCAGGTGCACAACATTTTTGACGGTTTTTAACCAACCTGTACGTCGCATTATCGATGCCGTGGCCACTGATCAGAAACGGTGACACGCAGTTCTTTGATCGCGCAGGGTTATTGTTCAAAGGGCGAAGTATTTTGCTCAGTGGAAAAATCGTTGGAACATTATGCAACGGAGTTTGTATTGTTATGTAAATGGAAAGCGCGCTACGGTCGCCTGGAGCAAATTGAGACGATGTTGTACGTTTGTCGATTCGATGAATTTCGCAACGGAACGGAGGAACAGAAATTTGAAAATCTTGGACGGAAGGGAAGGACTTTTATTGGATTTTTGCTCGAGAACGCAATGGAGGAGTTCAATTTAAATGGAGCAGGAAAGTTCCTTCAGGCTAAAAGAATTTAATTTAGAGGAAAGGGGAAGGGGCTGGAGTATGAACACGTAATATCGACAGATCTTGACCCCCTGAATTATAATTTCTTCTGGGGATGGAGATTAAAATATTCATACTGTTTAGATCGAAGTAATAAGCTTCGAGTATATTTTACGTCTTATTACTTTACTGGGCCATACTGAATTCTATGTACAATTTAACATTGCTGTTGCGGTTATGGTGTTGCATAGTGCTTTCTAATAAATATTCTATATTAATTGGTAACAGGTTACAGAAATAATATTATTTCTTAATCACGAAAGTCTCGAAAGACTATTCACGATTTCAATGTTATGGCAAATTTTTGATGCACAATTAGTTGATGCGTATCATTACTTAATAAATATGGTATACATTACGTGTAAGGATCAACTTGAAATTGTCATTAAACTTTACTTATGAAAATGATCACAACAATATATGCGATAACGTTCAATAATGCATCAAACAAACAATACACATTACCCTCCGAAACGTACTCTCACCCCTGCAAATTAAAATATCAAAATTCTAATCCGAACCCCGTCATCCCCAATTACCCAACAATCCACCCAAAGCTACGATCCAAATTTCGCCAAACATCCCCCGGATCAGCCGCAAGAAACAGCCACCCGAGCCATCTTAAAATCGCAACAACAAAAAACGACTTGAGACACACAGCGTTGCTCGCAACGTCCATTCAACTTCCTCGAGCACGATCCTCGAGACGTCCCCGCGTTCGTTCCTCCGCCAGTCGGGCCTACCAGTACGCTCGGTGGTCGATTTATCGACGAACGAAGGGATGAATCGGAACGCTAGGGGGGTGGAGTGGCGCGTAAACGGGCAGGAGGGCGACGCTTGCATAAAGTGGTGGAAAATTCGGGTTGAAAACTGTGAAAGCGGGGAAAGAAGATCAATAAAGTGGTATGCCATACTGTCGGTGCCGCTGGTGTGCTGTTGTAGTAGCGGCTGGCTGGCTGGTGTGTATTATTAAGCGGAGGGTTAGAGGCGCTCATAGAGAGAGAGAGAAGGAGAGCAAGCGAGTAAAAGGGAAGATGAAGGGGGAAGGATGGAGTGACGATAGATGAGAGTGGAACAGGTACAGAACGCTGGCCAGGGATGAACAGAGATAAAGTGAGGAGTTACGGGGAAAACGAGAGGCGAAACGTGGAACGAGAGAACGGAGCGAAGGAGAGAGGAGGGAAGAAGATAGGCGAAAGGGAACGAACGAAAGGGTCGGCGGAAAATATGGAACAAGCGTAATAAAAAGTCAGGAGGGAGGGGAAGATCGGTGTGAGTCATTTTGAGAAATCGCTGGTGGTCTATGGGTGTGTGTAGCTGAACAAGAGAATCACATATGTCAAGTATAGATATGCTGTATATGTACAATACATATATGTAGGCAATATTAATTACGATTGAGTTACTGGATGCCCGTTAGGGATTTGCTGGGAAATTCTATCGGTATCAAAAATAAAATGAAACGAGAAAAGTTCCTGAGCTGGATCCTTCAAATGCACAAAGCGGTCATATCTAGCTGCGATGGTTTCTCCTTGACAAACATTCTTGCAAAATAAATTTGTTTCCCTGTTTCGCAATTAACTGCTTAGAGAAACATAATATGCATCGAGAAAAGATATCTTGTTGCTCTTGTTCCAGAACTTCTCGCGTCACTGCGGAAGCAACGTACGTAATTCTTGAGCGAAGGCATCGGGTGCAAATCAAAGAAGTTTGGTGAAAACTGTATGCTTGCTTTGGCAACTGAACATTCTATAAAATCGATTTGCCACGGATACTCTGCCAAGAACAGAACACATCCAGTAACGAACAATAATCAGGAGGCATAAACATAAACATATTTTTATGTGATGGCATCCAATCGTTATTATCTCTTTATTTACGTAAAATGAGGTTCTATAAAACCCTGGAAAAATGTTTCCACGAGCAAACCAGCGCACTTCCCGTTTATATTTAACCCATGGATTATACAATTCAAGAATCTTTTTATGACCATTTTCTAATCATCCACTTATCAACCGTATACTAAAAAATCGAATTACAGAAATATCTTATCTCAAATGTCTTGCCACGTATCGTGAGAGTTCTCGTAGAGAATTCCCTGGCCTGTCGGCGGAGATTATGTGAATTGATCGAGGTTCAAGATTGAATAGAGGTATACAGGAACGAAATGCGTGTAAAGTGGGCGATTTAGTGGAGCGGGAAGACGAAAAGTGAGCATCGTGTGCCGTACCCGCGTCGGCTGCAGCACGGTCTAGTTAGCAGAGCGCAGTTTTCTGCTTGGTTTACACGTGGAATGGACGATGCAACGGGAAGAGGTGAATTAGAAATTTGTTCTACATACTTATGCCGGTGTGAAGCCAGCGTTGTCGAGAGTCTGACCTCTCGACGATTCGATCGGGCTGGCTGCTGTACACCGATAATAATTTACTTTTATCGTCTGGCGATCGATCTGGATCGTGTACGAATGGGGAACGAATTTTTCAATGTTGTTAAAAATGGACAGACTGAATCGCTGAAGGGACTAACGTGAATAAAAAGTCAACCGATTTTCGATACGTAAGACTGCAATATCGTTGGATCCCCATGTCGCGATTTTATGGACGAATTTTAAAATTGATAGTGGAAGTATTGATGCTTAGAGGAGATCAAGTGGTGCAAGGAAGAATAGTTTTAGAAGTAGGTAGGTATGTTAATCAACGTCAGGTGAAAGCATGTATGATGTTGTTCAAAAACAATGGTATGTCACATTGTTTGTATGGACAGCGAGAAAATGTAAACAATGTAAGAAATTACAAACCAGATTAATGGTTGGTGTGTTAACTGAGATGGCATGGTTCGTTATAATAATTATAGTCATCGACTTCGACAAAGAATCTGGTATTCAAAAAATCAAATTAGTTATTCTCAAAATAACAAGAATATATTATACAAGAACTATTGATCATATGTATAAAATGTTCTTTCTCCACGTTTCCTTTATTAAACAAAAAATCTTTTTATTAATATATTTAGGAGATCATTCACCCTCGATCCTAAATGTAATATATCTTCGGTGTGACGTATCATCTTTCCTTCTTATCTTATTCCATCATTTTCGCCGATCGTTCGTTTCGCAATTTTATTCTGCGTTCTCAAAACAGCCAGAAATATTCGTCGCGTCGATGGAAAACGGGCGCAAGCCTTCAGCGGCGACGCATACGCGATCAACTTCGCGTTTTCCTTCGCCCCCTTGAACGTTCGAGGGCTCGAGTTGCTCGGCTTACGTTCACGCAACCCCGTCAGCCACCCCTTTTTTTCATCCGTGGGGCTCGAACCTTATTCTGAGCATCTTTCAGTAGCCTCTCGCCCGTTGTATTTTTTGTATCTTTTTTCTTTCCTTTTCTCTTTCTGCGCTTCTCGGAATCCTCAGGATTGACCCCCTGTTTCGTCGAACGATTTTCCATGAGAGCTTCCCCTTCCTTGCGCACAGATTTAAAGGGTAACGTGCATCCGGATGAAGTATATATTTTATTAGCAGCTTAGTATTTTGTTCTTATGCTGAGATTGCTATAATGCGAGTGGACTTATTTATATTCATCGTTATTGCCTCGTCAGTTACATAACTCTTTAATTTTTCTCATCGAAATCATCTTATTGCGATTGTAGATGAAAATACAAGCTCAAGTTACAGCAAATTATATTTAGACAGAGCTGTCCATTCTTCCGTCAACACGGGACAAACGCGCACTTTTTCGCGTTCCATTTTCGTTCGAAATCCATACGGGGGAATAGAAAAAATTTGATGAAACAGACAACTTTGCATTATCGATTCCGCAGAATCCCGTACGAATTTCCTCGGACTTATTTCCTCAATTTCTTCATTCCGTATGTTATTTCTTTCCAGGAGAATCTATGCTGAATATTTTGGCCCGGGGTTGCCCGTATTCGATCGATCTGGAATACTTTTTTTTCTCCTTTTTCGTTCGTCCTTTTGGCTTCGACCATCAGTTTCCCAGTTCTCCAATCTCCCCGGTGATCCGTTCTGCAGCGTGAAAAAATGTTGCAACCGAACGTTTATTCGGCAAGCGAGAATACTCGGATTAATCGCGCCGCAGCGATACGCGCACCTTCGTTGCTTCGTAGCGAACTTAAAAAGGTAATACAGAGGATACGAATGCAGCGAAAAATATTTGCGAGGTATACAATGGACATATTTTAAACGCGAATAAGCGTGAAAAATGGTTTTCGAAATGGAAGTATGGTATTTGAACTTTCTGTTGAACCAACATTGCGCAGACCGAAAGGCTGTGGCTGCTGGGAATTTCTTGACGCCCGTGTTAACAATTTATTATTTTTGAAATTATTGTTGCAACTAGCAGTACCGATTGCGTCCGCCAGAATTTCTTCCAGCACCCGTGGTTAACTGCTCGCGATTTTATAAATAATTGTTGCGACTTGTACCAACTATGACTGCCACAGTTTTGTTTACCACCTGTGCAAACGACATGGTATTTCTCTTTAATTATTACTGTGACCCGTAACAACCATTGCAGCTGCCAGAATATTTTTTAACGCTGCTTGTTGCCTGCTCTTGATTTTTGAAATTATTTTCGCACATGTTACACCTATGGCGGTTGCCAGGATTTTTGTTAACCACTTCTAGTGTCTACGCCCGATTTTTGAAATCAGCGCTGCAACTTCCAAAAACTACTGCGATCAGTAGAATATTTTTTGCTCGCTTTGTATTGAAAGTAGCAAATACAATATAAATTGGCAATTACAAAAAACAATAGCCAAAGATGGTAAAATCTTAATCGCCTGTTCTGCATTCGATTTCCATCTGGACTACACACCCCAAATCCCATAAACTACGCACATGCAAATGCCACAAAGGAACCCACGAAAAATCGAAGCAAACAGTGCTATCGAGACTCACCCCTAAAGCCTCGCCTAACGAATGAAACTCAGCCACTAAGGGAAACCTACCCCAGAGAATCCCTTAAACGAATATTGCAGCGAAGGGACGAAAAAATAGCGAGACGTCGACGAAGAGTATCACCGTGATACTCTTTGATGGAACTTCAAGGCAGAGGTCTCTTTCTGTCGGTCACGTTCCCGCGTGAAGATCAACCACCCTCGCCAACCTTTAGCAGTTGCCACTCGACGACGAAACATCCCCACCCGACCAACAGTCGAGCACACACTCTCCCTCTCTTCCTCCCTCTTTGACAAAACGCGACACCCTCGCGAAGCCGCGATCAACAACCGATGGAAAGAGAGACGAGAGAAGGCCAAGTCCCGAAACAGCTTTCCGCTTTTTTCCTTCGACCGTTGTCGACTCGCTTCCGGTTCCTTTCCAACCCCCCCGTTACAGATCCATACTCCAGGGATGCGTTTTCCCAATTCGGTTAATAGCCGTGTCTGATTTATCGACCCCTGTGACGGGTGCTACCACCCTCGTTTCCTTTCGTTCTTCCGGGTTTCCACGTCGCGAAGAGGATGCTGCGTTTCTTCGAGCGAAGATGATGCCTTTTTTTGGACATTGCAACTGCGATTTTGGCGGGATCGACGTAAAGGTGAGATTGTCATTTGGGCGAGTTGGCGAAGGGGTTGGTCTGTGTTTTTGTTTGCCTGTTTCTCAATTGGGTGGAGGTTGGTTATTTTGGCGATTAATGTTTGGGTGGGATATAGTTGATCACAAAAGCTGATTGTTCATGTATAATTATCAGTTTTGTATTATTTTTCTTACAATCGTCCACATCGGATGAAACTCAAAATAGGGAACTGATTACCATAGAAGTTTAGGTGCTTTTGTTTTACTGCGGTGCACATGGGAACTGCCATGAGCCATACGTTCCAAATCTCTGCGAAGCCAGGCTGAAATATTTCAAATCTCTAGGGTGGTCTCCATAAAAGTCTAGAATCTGGGACGCATCAAAATTCGAATCGGCGCATCCAAGTATATCGATCGCCGTAAAGGAACCACACGAATTCGGAGTAAAAACCGTGACGTATCTCGGATTGATTTAATATTTTCCCCAAGTCCCCAAGTCCCCAAGTCAAGTGAAAGCCTTCTTTTTAAATTGCATCTAGTAAAATCAATTCTATATCATTAACAGAATATCCAGAAATAAAATATCGTAGACTCCTCAGTTTCAATTAATCGCAATGAAATATTCACACAACCTTGCAATTAATAAAACCTCGAAAATCATAATAAATTGACCAGGCCTGCGATTAAAACAACGATCCTGCCAATCGAAATACAATCCAAACCGAAATCACCCTAAAACACTGTATGTACCACCAAATCCACTCTGCCCAACACCTACCCCTAAATCCCATCCGACTTCAACCCCCGAAAAAACCAAAACACCTATCACACCACCGCGAAAAACGTCGTCAAAAGAAAAATCCGCAACGCCAACAAACCCATCCCCAAACAGCCAAATATTCTCGGGTCCCCGTCCAAAAATGACGCGCATACTTCCCTCGCAGGGTTATCCCCCGTTCTTTCGCCCAGACTCTTTCTCGTCCTTCTCTTTCGTCCCCCGCAACGCGTCGGCGGCGGCCAGGCGACGCCGATGGAGGCAGAATAGGCGGCGGACGAAGGCAGCGGGTGCCACCATGTTATACAGCCCCACCACCGCCACTATCCTGACCAACCGGCTGTTTACTGTTTGGCCTCCCGGGATATCGATCCCAGTGGCGTAAGAGCTGGCAGCCCTGAGCCACCTTAGGAAGATCGGCACACGTCGAGTTCCTCTCGTCGCGTCGTTTCGACGACGCTTGCCAACCGAGCCATCGTCGCAATCGACGCCTTTCAACCACCCCCCTATTTCTTTTTCACGTTCGACTCTAACGCGCCCGCCGCCGCTTCCGTCGGCAAATTGACTTCCACGGGCTGCCACCCCTCTGCCCTTAATTGGGGACGCTATTAGCCGCGTGGCCAAGAAGAAGGCTACCTGACCCCGCGAATCGATTCGCGGTCGAGGGTGTACGTTGTTATTAATTTTATTCGCTGTTATTCAATGAACCGCGACCGTGGTTCGGTGGGACTGCGGTGGACGAAGTGGTGGCTGCTCGACTCCGCCATATGGCCTGTGGCAGACGAGGAGCTTGCACGGGGAAATTAGATATCGTTGGAGAGAGGAACCTGTTTTCGGCGCGTAAGGGGATCGAATCGGTTAAGAGGTGGAGTGGCTGCGTCGAAGGTAATCGGTCGTGCGATGGTTGCAGTGCTGTAGGTATTGGGTGTTGACCTTTCTATGGGCGAGCGGTTTTTGGAAATGCACGCGCGTCTCTGGAGCGTGGGCTTTTCGGTAATAGTTGCGGTCGTACGGTCGCGATTTAGGGGAACGTCTGTCGGCAATGGTTTTATTAGTGGGAAGGATATGTGCGATGGAAATATAAGCGAGAGTATACGAAGACGACTACATATACCACAAGCACTAAATGTTTAGCACGAATTTTGGGACCCACAGTTTTGGCACGTTAATGAAACTCTTGCACATTCACCAAGGATCTCGTTGAAAACAAAAGTGCGCACTAAACTTTGACTTTAAACTCTAATCCAGTTTCTAATCCAGTAAAAATATATTCCGTTGATATTAACATTCACCTGCAGTTGCAATTCGATTTTCAATGGTACAAATTACGAAATTACATTTCGCATTGGAACTGAACCGATGTCCCAAATAATTTACCAAAAACCGTAATTTTCCCCTCGCTGTCTAAACATTTTTAGTCACCGGCCAAGAGCAAAGAGGCTGGTAGGTGGTTGGAGGGTGGCGTACGAGTTACGAAGTCGTTAATTAAACCGTGTAATCAGCGGGCGAAAAGGTGGAAGAGAAGGAAGAGGAGACCATTTATCGAGAGGATCGCGGAACAGGGCGGATGATATGTTCACAAACGGAAGCAGGAGCGGCCATTGTTGTGCCAAGGGGGTCGAAGAATGAATCTTGCCGCGAATGGATTTCGGTCGGGATTAAGCCGTCCCACTTTCGATTCTATTCGATGCCAGCGTCGCCGCCGCGACTTATTGTGCCGCCATGCCACTTCGAATAACCTTCTCTGCCAGGGCCTCGCAATTTCCGGACCTGCGAATTTTCGTACACCAACGACGATATTCAAGCGTTCGGGGGAAGTTTTCTTGCGCGGATCGAACCGATCGACCCGGTTACTTCGATGCGATCCCTCGTCGCGAATAAAAGGAAACCCAACTTTTGCGGGTTCGGAATGAAAATGTTCTGCTTGTTGTTTGAACGAATTTCATTTATTTTCATTTTGGCTTGAGAGCAGGTTTGGATTTAATGTGATACGACGAGGGACTGTGATTCTGTATACAGGTGAGAAAGATTTGATTTGAAAGTGTTTATGGTTTCAAATTATTTGAAAACAGGTTTCGGTAATATAATTTGTAATAATTAAGATACGATATGAAGGATTTCAGTTTATTCTTTTAAACTTTTCACTTTCAATCGTTAACTCTTAAAAATTTGTATTATATGTATATGTCTGAAACATTGAACTAATTGTGAATAAAAAATTAGGTTCCTTAAATGTTATTAAATCCACTGCACTACAAAGGGGCCCATTTCAACCCATTTAATTCTCGCTATAAAAGAATAATTAGTGCGTTCAAGCAACGTGGTTCGAATCGAATAGAAGTCGTTCAAGTCAACCCTTTCGGTTTTCAAATATTCAAACAAACATTCGAATTTATACAACGTATTATCAATCACGAACTACCAAAACAATTCTCCAAGGTACCTCCAAAACTACACCACTAATTTACAATAAAATAACGTTTCCTAAAGTTCCAATGACCCATCCCCATTCATCATATTTATTAGGTGTACTCACAATTCGCTAGTTCGCCTTCGCAATATTTTTATCCCAATCGAAAAAATTCGTAACCCGAATGATTTTGCAAGGTTCCCTGTCCCCGTGGCGCATGCCCAGCGATATGCCCTACGCGGTTGTATGTATACGCCTCGACTTGCATCGGTACACGTGTTCTGCAGCGTGTCGAACACGCGGTATCAGCGATGCAATCTTTCGACCCTTCGCGTCCGCGCCCAATTCTCTTTGCCACTCGCCTCGTGTTCCCTGACGCGTCGACGCCTCGTGTGATACGCGATTATCATTTCACGTGGAACAAACTGGGACGGTGTCGAACCGTCATTGACAAATTCTAATAGATACCGGGGGGGAAATTAATTCACCTGCGAAATCATTTTACACGGTGAAATGCGGTAGGTGAGACGTATTTCAAAATTGTTTACAGCGACGTGAATGGTTTTGGGGATACTGAATACTTTTAATGCACCCGTTATTAAAATTATCCATATTGGAGGAAAAATGTTCATTCGAGGAGAATTGAACGAAATTTATTTATTTTATTTGTTCGGGTATTTATACTAATAAATATACTAATAATAGTGAGAAAGTGTGGTAGGAATTTTATATGAAATAAATTGTAGTTGAAGTCATTTCAGTGGCAAGATACGCGGTGATTGTTTAAGAGACGGTGTAGAATTAAATAGATCGATACGCGAGACGGAGTTATTAACATTAATAATCATTCGGTTGATACCAGTGTGGTATCCGAAAATATTAACAATTTTCGAGCAAACTACATTTCATATTTTGTGTACGTCTTTCGTAAATATGCGAGTATTGGGCTATTTTTATTAAACATTTCTTATCAGAAAAACGTTGACCTCTGTATGAAGCGTGGCCAAGTTATAAATTTCGAACAGACAGAGTGTAATATATTTTTTTTACGTAAAATCACCGCTCATTTATGTTTGAATGCAACAAGAAATAGCCATTTCATTTGAATAGATCCAAGGTACCTCGATATCACGTAAACATGTAGATTATTTATGAAAAGTCATTTCACAACCGCAGCCACCGCCACGTTCAATATCGTAAACTTTTGCATAAAACATTTCGAACTGGAAAACAAACAAATATCTCATAGGATGGTTACAATTAGAACGCGAAGCTGTGAAATTTATCTAACAGTTTACATACAGGGAACTATTTTATCGCGTTATATAAACACAGTCAACATTTTTTCCGTTGCTTTATAAGAATACGTGTTATAAGAATACGGCTGCTCTACGCCTCATTGTCAGTATATTAATTAAGATATTGTTTGCTCCAACGGATTACGTGAATATTTGCAAGTTCACTTCGATGCGAGTGAAACGTTGAACGAATTTAATCACAACGCTAACAATTCGTCGTAAGAAAAGCAAAGACTGCTGCGTTTTCAACGTATGTATGTACAGTCAACCCTCCTATAACGCGGTACTCTCAGAACGCGGTTTCCATATAACGCGGAGCTGAAAATGCGACAGCCCTCCTATAACGCGGTACTCTCAGAACGCAGTTTCCATATAACGCGGGGTAATTATTTAGAAAAGGGGGGGTCTCACCGATTTCGATGATTTTCGAGTATGTTATAGAAATCAACATTTTGAACAACTTTTTCCCATACATATAACCGCCGCCCGGCCTTGGTTTCCGAGATTTTTCCCAAAAATGATCGGTACTACTACATTGAATTCTGCATATACGTACGCGTTCGTGAAAGTGTATGCGTAAGTGTTTGATCGGCAATTGTCCATCGTTTCTATATATAACAGCGTAGCGTCCAGCGACGAACATTATACAATGTGTAAAGCGAATTTTGATCTGCATTGATCTCCTTATTAAATGCAACAATGAATGTGTGGCATGAATACACTAACCCAAACAATCAGCAAATAATAATAATAATAATAATAATCAATAATAATCAGCGGTTATATGTATAGGAAAAAGTTACTCTAAATGTTGATTTCTACATCATATGTAAAAATCATCAAAATCGGTGAGACCCCCCCTTTTCTAAATAATTACCAAAGATTTATATAAAGATTTATATAAACTCTTCAATTCAATAAAAATAATTTATAATTTATCTTGTCCTTATTGGTCTCCATATAACGCGGTACGAATAATGTGATTTGTACTAATTCTGCGTTTCTTATAGCGCGGTTTCCATACAACGCGGTAGACGGTTTCCATAGAACGCGCTACGAATTAGCCTGGTTTGTACGGTTAAATCCGAGTTTCTTATAGCGCGGTTTCCATATAACGCGGTACGCACTCACCGCGTTATAGGAGGGTTGACTGTATTCCAAAAACGCTGGTCATCCAATTACGAAACTGGGTCACTCGACCGTCAAACGTTGAGGTAGCAGTTAATTCGACGGGAGTGAACACGCTGGGTGTACAAAAATTATGCGTTTCCTTCGCTCGTTTCTTTAAGGCCAACCAACTTGAACTCATTAAAAGATAAAGCATTTTGACATACGAGTAGAATTTCGAATCATCCTTTTTTTTTGATAATTGGTTTAATTTTCTAGATTATTATAAACCAGAGAAGAAAAAGAAAAGTTTTTGGAAGTAGCGAGATAATTTGTACAATATATAATATTTTTTGAGTTCATCGTGTATTTACAGTAGGATTAGACGTAGCATTGACACCTGAGTTCATTTTACTGCGGTTACAATAATTATTGCTGTTAATCTTGAGTTATTATTCATGTGTATTTCTGATTAGTATCTGCTAAATTAATTGAATCGCGGAAAAGTATACAATTGGAGTAAAATTAATCATTTCTCGCCATTTTCTTCTGACAAATATAGAACGGTTTTTGGTAGAAGAATTGAAAAGAGAGAAAAGTGGAAAACTGTTCTGGGAGCTTGCGATGCGCATGTGCAATCGCTCGTTACACGGTTTCTATTTAAAAACCATGCAGTCTCATTTCCTAATAAGGAAACTGAAACTCATATGAATTCACTGTTAATTGTTGCAGCTAAACGAAGATGTATTCAAGCATCTTACACCGGTAGAAAAGAATGCTCGGCAAAAGCATAACCAGTTACGGAAGAACGGCTTGAAATTTCTATTGCCGTTGTGAAAGTGTTGCTTGGAATACGAGAGAGGAAATTAATTTACGTTTTTTTTATCAGAAATTATCAGAAATGAAATGAAAAATTGAAGAAAAAAGAAATAACAGTTTAGCTGTCGAAAACTGCAGCAAACTTCATAATATTTTCTTATATTTCTTCTCCTTTCTCTCTTCCTAGCAATGCTATTTTTTTTACACATAATTTACTAACAAGTGGTCTGTAACATTCGTTTAATTATTTTCCAGTAAAAGCTACAAATAAATCAAACATCCCTTAGCTTATAACATCGTCGTTATAAATAAACCAAGACAGCAATAAATCAACCTACACCTCTCCCACACTTATAAATCTACCTCCAATCATTATATCTGCCTATTCAGGGGCTACTCAGACACCAGTCCTTTTCACAAACCACCCACTTACCCACACACACACACACACGCGCACTCATACCGTAACCCATCCAACTGGCATCTTCCATCAGAAGTAATTCATCAGCTCGCAATCCTCAAACCAAACATCCAAGTCAAGCTCAGGATCAACAGAGCGCTATTAAAATATCCCCGTGGCAATTTAGCAAAGTTGAACCAGCAGCAATAGAATTAGAGATATAGAGATAGAGGAACAGTATCGTACAAAAGCGTTGCGTCAAACGGCTCTGCCCAGAAGAGAAGAGCGATAGAAAAGAGGCTCCTCAGGAAGGAAAGGCTCGAAGGAAGCCGTGTCGGGGTAGGAAAAGAAGCCTCTATTACGCGACGCCGCGCGCCGGGACGAGCAGGCAATCTGTCGGCTAAGCCGCTTCTTATTACTTTGCCACCATCAACGACTACTGTACGCTGGAATCCGCGTGAAAACGTGTACACACATCCGTACACGCATCCATAGACACGTCCGTGCATGCACACGTCCGTGTACTATGTAAACGCGGCGATGTATCATATCTCTGCAACCTGTTTTCTCCCTTATGTGTAGCGCGCGTGAGTGTGCGAAGGGGACCTAGAGCGTTTTATGCGACGCGTATCAGCGTGACTGCATTTCACATCGTACGCTCGAACGGTCCATACCACCCACGACCGCGCCGCTCGTGACTTTCCTCTTTGGAATTTATGCGACGCCTTGGTCCAAGCCTCCGTTCGTCTTCTAGCACAGGTGCACACGCGCGATCCACGCGTTTACGAGACATCTGGCGATTGGCTGCTTCTTGTTTCACGGGGAAATGGATTCGGTCGCGGTTTTAGAAAGGAACGGATTCGATCCTTGCTTGATACGGGATGAGCAAACGCGCGGGGTGGCCGTAGTCGAATTAGGATTAGTAACCATTCTGGATGCTTTTCGTGTTCTTAGTGAAATTGAATCGACCGAGGGAAGTTTAACAACGGACTGTATTAACTATCAAGGTCTTGGGCATGTACATACGTGCTTCTTCTTTTGCTTTGATTATACATAGTTCGTATTCTCTGCAGTGTGCTCTGTATACGCTGCGTTGAGGTATGCTTCGTGTTTTTACTTGCTCTGTTCTTGGTTTGAGAGAATTTGTAGCTGGTTGGCCCTCTGTCGTAGCAACCTTCTTATTTATGTTCGATTATTCTAATTCCGCTATTATTGGCACACTATTTTTCCATTCAGAAGCAAGCTTCAATGGAAACATCCAACCTACGAACCTGTGATACCTCCCTCTCTCTCGCAGAGATCCCAAAGAAATTCAACGCAATCGTGTCACTCTCTCCTGGAATATCCAGCTTTGCAACAACGTGAAAGCAACGGCGGACAGCAAAGCAGCCAAACATGACAACCGAGAAATCGTGCGAGCACAACCGAATGAGCCGTGTCGTGCGAGAAGAATCGATTTTCCAGGCAACTCGGATTCACCGAAAGCCACGCATACGGACATGCACACACGCGTGCAGTCTATTACAGGCGGGCAGAGAAAAAGTGGCAGGGACAGAGAGGAACAGAGAGGGAGAGGAAGAAGCTCGAGACCGAGGATAAGTCGATTATAACGCGGCTCAATATTATCGGGCATACAATTGCACTCGGATGGATTAATAGGGGCACAGATACGTCGATGGCTGGTACAAAACGTTTGGATTTCCGATCGTTTCCCTCGTTCGTCGCCGCCATAGTCTCGTGCAATCGTCATGGTCAGCCGAGTAGCTTGCTGACGTCTGACAAACGAGAATTCCACGCGAAGATCACCGATACCGCCTCTGTTGGTACTCCCTCGACCGGTTTCCGGGTACAAGGGGAAAAGAATCGCCTCTTCTCGTTCCTCGTTGCGTCTAACGCAAATTCTTTGCGAACCGAGAGTTTGCTTTCGCAAAGGGCAACGAGGATGATCACTCTTCGTGGAAAGTGTATTCTTATTGTGTAGCAGATCACTGTGATCCACAAAGGGGATTTTCAATTATTATCGCCTTGAGCTTAAACATTGGTTGAAATTGTTGGCCAATTATTGTGTAACGTAAATTGGAGGGTGTTTCAGTGGTGACGGGGATGTTCAACTTTGAGGGACACTGTTTACCTGGAGTGGTGCAGTTTTTGTGCACTTGTGAGGTGATTTGCGATTCTCTGTGTACGGAATGTTCATTTATATATTTCATCATATTATAGAACATGTAGATCAGGCATGGCAGACACTACAAGTGAGTAATTCTTCGCTTGACGCTGAAGATTAACCGATCAACATTTATCATCAATTTTAGAAAATGCATCAGCTCAGTATATTCAACCCAATTTTGATGACTTGCTTTGTGAAAAACGATGTAAAATATCTTCTAAAAAGTAATATTAAACTGTGATTTTGTTTATTCTTATTATAACTTTTATTTTTCTTTTTTTTTAAAAATATAAAGTATTTATAGTTTAAAAAATGACATGAAAGCGTTGCGAAAGTATAAAACGACTATGTATGTCTAATATACAATACATTGAGCTTGACATTGAGTCTAATAAATACATAATATAATTATTTTAAAAATCGTATTGTATTAATTTTTTGAACATTGATAACATGCGGCCCCCAACTTATTACAAAACAGATTATTTGGCCACATGAAAGAAATCGAAACCATTGAAGATCACGAAAAGGTCCAACAAGGAACAAAATAAATCAAAGATAAAGTGTCCCTTCCCATACATTTAATCACAGAAACTCTTCCCTTCTACCTAGCATCCACAAAAATTCCCAAAAATAAACAATATACATATTTAGCACACTATTTTCCCAAATCGAATAAATAGCCCCTTCATTCACAATTTCATCGATCTGAGCTACGTATGTAAATGCACATCGCCTAATACAATCAGCAGTGGGAAATCGAGCTCTCGTGAAAATGAAAATTTTGAACGGAAGTTTGCTAGGGGAGGAAAAGCTATGGGCACGTGGCGGAATCGATCCGGGGGTCGATGTACTTATACCTGTTCCCAAAGCGTGTCCATCTATCTGTGAATCTGGAGCTGCAACGGTCCACTCTTCGTGACGTTGTCGATAAATCACCGTGGTCGTTATTAAAGGACCCCGGGAATCGGCGACGGACAAAGAGGAACAGCCAAAGAGAAGGGTGGTGCCCACAACTACGACAAACGCGAAAGTGAACAAGGATCCTAGATTGGACAATGGGCAACGGTCAACATGATTTCCAATTAATCTCGGGTTGGAATATTTATCGTTGTTGTTGGTCAGACGCAATTTTTTAACCGCCACCAAATTCTGCTACCGTAGGCTCTGCTGAAAATTTGGTAATACTTTTTTGGCAAACAGCGAAATACTTGGGACTTTAAAGATCCAGTTTCGCGAGAGACTTTCTTGCACCGTCCTTGCTTTGGCTCGGGCTTGTGTTCATTTCCAATTGACGAAGAAAATTAATTTTATACATGTACCTATAATAATAATAGGTATGAAACAAATTCTTAAAACGATACGACTACTTACATAGTGTAGGTTTAATAAACGTTGGCCAATGTATTAATTACCTTCTACTACACTCGCCATCCCTGCAAGAGCTAACTTCTTTTCATCAGCACTACATGCTCCTGAAATTTCATACCACCGCCCTCCACGAGGAAAGAATTAATTCCGAACAAAATGTATAACTAGCCTTCTAGTGAAGCAACCAGAATCGCCGACTCAAAATCGAAGACGTTTATTCGCGTAACCTACGAACGGTCTCGTTCAACGTCCCGTGGCGATTCCATCGAAACGAATCGAAACATCCACGGAATCGTTCGCTTTGACGTCGGTAAGGGCTGAAATTGCACGTCGAAAGGAGCAAAGGGTCGCTGCTCCACGCTCCGTCTTATCGGTTACCAAGGGTACAGCCGAGCTTTGTTAGCTTCATGTTGCTGATGAGAGATCGTATCATCGCGCCAACCTATCGCGAACTCCACTCTCTATCTGTCGCATTTTCTCCCTCTATCTTCCTGGTGCATTCGTGGCTCATACTTTCGTTCCTGTTCTTTGCTCCGGAGTCACAAAGACGATACGGTGCACCGGCGCATCCAGTGGGCCACATGAAAGACGCAAGCTCGATTTTCTTGCTTCTGATAAGCATCATCGTCGTGTCGTGTAGAAAACCTTCGTTCCTGGTTGTTTCTTTTATGGGAAACATCGTCGATATACCTGAACTTAGGTTTTAATAATCTCTTTGCACATTCTTGGGTTAGGTAGATTGGTTCCTTTGAATGGGCTTGACCCTTTCATAATTTGGAGCACTGGGTAAAAGGGTTTATGACGGCGTGGTTTTGAGAAAAATTTACGGCCTTTTATTGCTTGTAAACTTGAGATCTTGTTGATTTGTATGTAAAGTAATAAAGAAGGTGCAATATATTATCATAGCCGATAATTGCTGGCACTTTTCAAGATAAATAATAGTATTCTTTTTTAATTCAATCACACCACAAATGTTTTCGTTCGTTTCTTTCCTCGTGCACAATAATTTGAATGACGCATTCAAAATAATTAAAAAGGTGCTCTAGTCTCGATTTCGGGTCAAGTTAACCCCAATTTCCGTATCTCGCAATCAATATCGAATGCCCAACAAAACCTAATATCCATCGATCTCAAACACCTGGGATTCTTCTGGATACATATGTATAACAAAATTCAATTGCGACAAATGGATGCTTCACTTGCCAAATAGACTAACTCCATAAAACAAAAAGTTGAGCAAAATTGGAATACTATAAAGTTAGGGGTCAATAAAGTGTTTTAACATTCAAATTGAATAAAATTCAGAAAGTGGAGTTAACCGATTTGGCAAGTGAAGCATTCAAATCTCTTCAACGATACAGACAACGAAACAAACAAAGTCGACACAAAAAACCACCGACCCAGAATGTTTCGCATACGTCGTGCATGATAGCGGGGTCCCGATTAATCGACCCGGCTAAACAGTACCAACGCTTTCGGCCCTGTCTTCCGGAGAAATCGCGGTTAATTCTGGTACACGGCCGAGTCATTGGTCCCAGAAAAGACAAAGAGGTCGGTCACAGGGAAGAAAAGAACGTTTCAAGATGATTCATCCGCGGCGTGTTCCTTTCCAGCCGTGCAATTGTCATCAATTTCGGACCTGGCCGTTAGGTGTGGCGTAACAATAAACGACGCTCGTGCAACGAATACATAAAACATCCTCTTCTCCCGCCGTTGCTCTCCCGCTCGTAAACTCACTGTGCATGACCATGCTTGGCGAACAAGCTGCCGCTGTTCTGTTAAACCGCATACGAGTCAAACGGTGAACGGTCGCGATTCTTTCGGAACCTTTCTTCTTGATACCGGGAACATTTTCATTACGATGTTTGGAGAGATCCTTTCGATCGCCGAGGCACCGCAGTTTCATTGCTTTGAGGTGAATATTGTATAATTTGGAGGAATGCGTGGGTTACCGTTGGATAGAGAGTGGAAGTGCAATGGTTAATAAATGTTTCCTGACGATTTTGATTTTTTAGGAAGTGTGGCAGTGATTTATTCGCCACGGTCATAGGCTGTCCTTTGGGCGCGATATTTTTCTCTTCCAATGTCGATCATTACTAAATTCGTGTTAGTTAGTAAGAAGAATTATTTAAATACCACGCTTGCTCTTCTAAATCATTTTTTAAACAGGCAGCCTCCATTACTGCTACCTTCAGATTCATCGCAGACGCAGCTACATAAATTGAATCTCGAGCAATAATTCTGTCCCGTCCATAATATCGATCAATCTCCTCCCCGTCTCCAGGACTCTTGAGAACGTTAAATAATACAGAAAGTGTAACATACATTTTAATACGACCCAAATACGATTCGCCCGACAACTATGCCCGCTAAACTCTGTGTAACCGTCGCGAGAGAACGTCAAAACCATAACAATCTATCAGTCTCAAAAAGCGGGACCCATCTTCATTACAAAATTCCCTTTCGCAATAAGCAGAGCAACCAGATTTCTCCTAAAAACCACCGCGCTGAAAAATTCCACGATATTACCCGAACGTAAAGTGATCCACCGTTCGTGTACATATATAATAAAACGTTTAGCAATTCGAATCACTTCGACTAAACGTTTCTGCATAGCGTCAGACACGTTATACACCTAGGATGGCTTTCGTGCGGGCCGAAACCAGGTGACTACGAGAGACAGTCCGAAAATAACGCAACTTTCCCTCTCGAAACGGGCCATGCATACAAAGTGGCGGCGTTGTGCCGGCCAATAATCGTTTTCCGGGGACAAAGTGCCACCGATTTCGCGGAACTTCTGCTCGTCTTACCCTTTCCGCGAGCGTGTTCGCGCACGCGTATCGCGTCATTTCCGTGTAATCGCGCTAATGCGCCGGGGGGAGGCCGAAAGCTGAAACGCTACTTCGAATAAAGTTTGCGAGTTTTACGCGCCACGATTATTGTAACTGTGACGACGATGGACAGGAGGATTGTTTCAACGGTTGTTTAAACTTGTTCTGGCGAGGTTTCGTGGAACATTAACCCGTGCGCGAAATTTGTTAGTGTGTGTTTTCGCGAATTTTGGGTCGGCGTGACGCGATTTTGCGTGCCCGTGGTAATCGAACGAAAAATAGGCGATGCAGTTTAGTTGACCGTTTCGATTTTCAATGTGCTAATAATATTTCGTTTCGTTTCTGATTCGACAGTTTTAGGATAATCAAAATATAATAAGACAAAGTTATAAAGATGGAAATGAGAGAAGTTATGCTGAGGGTTTGTTGCTTCTGGCAATTTGTAAAGCTTTTTGGAGTAGCTTTTGAAATTGCAAAGAAGTTACCATTGGGTGAGCACTCCTTTTTTCCTTTCTTTTTAATAGGGTCCGTCGCTGCGGGCAAATTATAAAATTATAACAAGTTACTGGTTTGAGAAAGAAAGAAAGTAATTGACGGCAAATTTAGTAATAAGACAATAAATTAATGTAATTTAATGTGAATTCAAAGTACTGTACTGATCTGGAATATTTGTTTCGTAACATAATGTAAATTGTGCACGTATTATGAAAGCAATCCTGCTTTCATATCATTAAGTCAGGAAAGTAAAAAGAAGGAATGGAGTAACCTACTCAACCTTACAACAAAACGAATAATCGATATCACGTTTTATAAATAGAAGCTACTTTATAGTAAAAATTCCTTCGTATCTATGAAACACTTAACTGGTCAGCCCACTTACGTACCCTGGAAACATCGATTCTCCTAAAATTACTTTCCATTATTGAGCAACAGAAATTGCAATGGCTTGATCATCGAATCGATCGTACTAATTCTTTCACAATTCAATTAATATCGAAACTCATTCAATTTCTAAATTCCATCCGCGAAATAAGCGAACCCTATATTCATTATATGTATTACTCCTATCTTCGTATCATTTGTGTCCAATGAAATTCATAAGACCTTACAACTTTTTTATACCTCAATCTATATTAACTCCCACGCAATCCAAATATTCTCCCCGGGACACTGAAACATTTATCCTTAATTCCATTCACATCCTCTATATTGATCGAAACTTCACCTGTCAACATCGTCAACAGATCCATAGGATAAAACGCTTCACGAGTCAACCTACGTTACTTTCGCCCCGTGCAATTGTGTATATACACAAGTACCTAATATTAAACACCTTTTACTCGCCAATAAACTATAATAATCGTCAAATAATTCAAATCGATCCCGCAAACCAAACAATTCCAACCAAATATTACAACCTTTACCAATAATTCACCTATACCCATGCCCACGGCCGATCAAATTATAGCAATAAAAATCTTCTCCATCAAAAAAAACCAAAAAATACAGAAAGAAAGAATAACACGCCCGGACAATCACGCAGCCTCGCACGGCACAAAGAACCGTCGGTATTTCCCAAGTACATACCGCGTGCGAGTGTGAAAAAGGAAGAAGCCAAAACGAAAAGGACTGTATTGTAATTCGAACTCGTGATGTCCACTTCGGTCGGGCAACTTCGGCAGAAAAGTATCACGGAACACGGAACACGAGCAGAGCCGGGAGTAGACGAGCGGATCAGCTTGGCCGCGCGTGTAATTAAGTGAGATGGAACGTTGCTTCATCGTGGGTAGATCAATTATTCTATACGGTTCGCGAATTAATGCGATACCCTGCCGAACAATGGAAACGATTTCTCGCGTGGGCGACGGAATATGAAGATACGTCTCCGCTTCGATATATCGGAAACGTTGTCGTCACCTAAACTGCGTGGGTGTCGATACAAGCAAGCGAACCCTTCCACGATCGCGGCACGCTTGCGACCAATAAACCGGCGACATTACAACCGCGCTGGTCGATTTATGCAAACGTTTTTTCATGCTGCTTCATGTGCCCGACAGATCGACGTAATCGGAAGAATAGAACGAGTATTGACGTGGAATGTGCATTCAGTTCAATTAAATTCATTAAATTCATTAAATTCATTCGACTCGACGAGGTACGACGAGTTTCGATGAGTTTTGCGACTTTGAAATCGATACGAGGATTGCGGAAAGATATTCGCGAATGGATTTTTGGTATTGTGCTCAGAGACATACGTGAAGTGAAGGATTTTGCTTTAGAAATGATGAATAGTAAGATTGTCAATGATTCTTTATTAGACATGGGGAGGATAGTGATTTGATGGATTGTTTGCATATTCGTTAAAACGAGAGAAAATTTTAGTAAGGTGTACAGGAAGATTTGATTGATCCACTCTGTGACAGGAAATCCGTTTCGCATGTTTTAAACTGTGCGACAATATTATTTGAAAAACCGAATACATTAAACGATGTGGTTACACGAATGAGTAAAATAGAACTCGTTTGCGCGATAATAATGTTGAAAAGCAGTGAAGCAAGTATATGAACTGACAATTATCTAAAATAATTGCTCATTAATAATTAACAATACACTTTCCAGCAGTTTTCATTACAAGAAAAAAAGAAAAAGGGAAATATCAGAATTAAAGAACTTCCACTCACTGTTCATTTAAACTACAATATACGATTAAAAATTATATTTCGTAATCCTATTAAAACAACCGCTTCGTATTTATCCAAAATAATTCTTCTACCAAATGTACTGCGTATACCTAAAGCAGTGGGATATTTATGTTTGTGATTAATCGTATTAAATTCAAAGCGCACAATGTTGCACAATAAAATCCTATACAAACACGCGTATCGAAACCGTAAGAAAGACCGTCGTATTTTCATTGGTGAAAACAAGCATCCCGCAATGCAACCACCCCCGTATTCCAGCGACTACATAAATTACACCCCAGTGTATATGCGACGGCAGTTTCGTTGTTACAGTGTTTCACTGATGCGCTGAACGCGGTGGAAAAATAATAATAAAAAACCAAAAATCACCGGCAGGAAGAAGCTCTGAAGGATTCAGAGGGAAAAACGAGCATTTGAACTTTCATGAAAATCCAAACAACGTGTCCTGGCCATATGCTCGGCATATCCATCAACCGCAAAAGGCGAGCGAAAAATTAACGCGGCCGTTTCGTTGGGAGACTACGATGCCGCAGAAGAATACAGAAATAAAATCTGTCACCCTGTAAACGGCAATTCGCGTGCGTGTTCGAAATTTTGTATTCCATGTAATGCCTAACAATGGAAGCATGGAGTCATAAATACTGCAAAACATACGGTAAATTTATTACGGTTCACTCGCTCGATTGTCTTATTTTATCATTTCTTGAATTTTATACTCTCGTCTTTTTTTCTTCTATTCCTATTCATTTTCGTTGCTCTTGCTTTCCTTTCCACGTGTTCCTCTTTCGTATTTTTCTCTTGCGTGCAATGTATTATACTGTGCTACACCTGTGACCAATGATTTTCCATGGATCTTCGTCAGTAATAATAAAGACAACAGTAAGTAGTATACTATTATGCTATAATGATTCTCTTGTGCTTCTTTCTGTAATGCAATGCAATACACTGTACTATATCTATGACCAATGATTTTCTAACGATCTTCGTCAATTATAACAACGATGTTTAATAAGTATTACAGTAATGTCCCAGTAACAAGTACATAGATACGTATCGAACAGAAGTTCCATCTTCCTCTCGAACACAATTATACACAGTCGTGTAGGACGACCAGAAGGAGTCATTACTCTGGGGGCTCGGTGTTCCGGGCGTGTGGGTGGCGATTTAATAATCCAGTAATTACCCGTCCCCCGACCGTCTAAAACCCTAATCACGCCGTCTTACGATCAATTCGATTTTTCAACCGGACCCTTGACGAACCGTGGCCAAGGAAGCCGCCAATAATCATAATAACAGTAATAACTATGCATGAATTATTGCGGCTGCCTGTTCGATGAAAAACGGTGTAAACGGCGGCCGCGTTTCACGAGCCTCGATTCAGGAAAGGTGAATCGTTACTCGATTGCGTCAGATCCGAGGGTAACAATTAGTCGTGATCAGTTGATGTTAAATTAGCGTGGTCCTTTCATAATATGTATTTCGAAATGGCTGCCCGATTTCGCGTGAACGTGAATCGTGCAATAGACTCTTGGTTAACGTGGGTGTGCTCAATTGCGATTCGTCGAGGGCGATGTTTATTCGTGCGTTCCTCTTTCTACGCCGTCTGTTTTGTCATCGTTTAATTGGCGAATGACTTTATACGGTATCCAGAGGAAAGCTTGCGACGGATCTAAATTGTGAGTTGGATTATTCGATTGGTTTGCCGAATTGGATCAGCCCTCATCGAATGGGGGAAATTCGATTTGGTTTTGGGAAAAATTAGCGCGACACTTTTTAATGTAAATTAGAGTATCAAAATAGGAGGTTGTATATTTATGAGACAGTGTGCGTGGAGTATGTCGGCAAGATTACAACAAACCACACAGTGTATATGGCTTGACACGAGCCTAAATATTTCAGGGAGCGAGGATCGATGTACATATCTCGACCTAGCATTTTACTCCAGGTGTACACCCTGATCATCGTGCAAATCCATGCAGAAATAAACATAATTTATCTGCGATGTTTCTCGAAGAACATGTTAATTAATGAATTACGAATATTCATTTCGTTTTGTACAGACAATGTTCTCGGATTTTCTTTTCAAGGATTCCAAGTATGTACTCGAATCACCCTAATCGATAAGTATTCACAGCGATATCGCGAAGGCGGTGTGAATTATAGAAATCCAGGCAGGTATATTAATCACAATTCTTGTTAAAAGCAATTTCGTTCAATTTCGCGCGGCAATTGATGCCCCACTTTCCATGAAAAATCTGTTACTTTACACAACTACGAAATTGCAAACTACACACGTTAACAAAATTAAGAACACGTAACATTAACCGTTTGCAGTAAAAACATTCGTCAATTTCATTATACGAACTACGAATAATGAACTATTCATTTGAAACGTCGAGCACAAGTGAATTGAACGTTCGTCATATTATAGCGAAGGAAAATTCGTTCAATTAATCTGTTATCAGTTGCACTGAGTTGATCCTTTTCCACGATATCGATTGCGTATTACTTCTATAGAAGATCTCCGAACGAGGACTGCAGTGTCTTCTTTCTTTTTTCGTGCAAGCAGCTTCTGATGGTTTGTGCACCAAAGCCTACGCCAATGGTTGACACGTCACGAAGAGGATATGAAAATATCGGCAGATACCATCCGCCATTCCTGAAATGGATTTCGCGAATGCCCTAACCCATCGATTGGCGGTCTATGCTACCCCCGCGTGATTCTCCTACCCCGAAACGCATGGCTCCCGTGCCTCGTTGCTTTTCTATCGAGTTATCCGCGGATAGATAGATTCCTGCCGCGAAAACTGTGCATTTCGCGACTCAGTCAATATCAATTCGAATTGGACTTTTGGATCTTAATTTTCGATATACACTTAAGCGGCGTGGAATTAGCATTCTCGACGTTAACACATTTGAAAAACAAAAATGAATAAAAAGGGTGCATCTGTTTAGATAGTAAGAGTTGGCAAATAATAATTGTGATTGAATGCACTGGATTTTTGATAAAAGTAGTTCGAATATTAATTAGCAGTACGCAAGGATGGAGAAGATAAGTGGGCCCACCCCAATTCAAGAAAGGGAAGTAGAGAGAATTGATTGGGGACAATGATTTTAAAACTATTTTCAAGTCGAGCTAATAACCCCGTGGTAATAAATATAATTATAAAGTATTATCGATATTTTACTTCAGAAAAATTACGAGCCTGTAAAATTGGTAAAAGTGGGTCCATTCCGTTTGGCTTCTAAATAGAAAACAAGTTTAAACATATCATACAGACAATCGATAACAAAAAAATACCAAATATGTACAAGATAAGAATAATTCACAGCCAGAAAAGAAGCTTAAACAGTTCCATTTACTTACAAATATACTAATTTTAAAGTATCAATCAAAATTGTTAAGAAAAAAAGACGCCTTCTGTATTCAACCTTTTCCCAAAACACCCTCATGTATAACCACAAACAAGGAAGTGTGTGTTCAATTACTAGCTTGCAACAATCACGTGCAACAATTCCCGTAAGGATTACCCCTTTCATTAGAATGATTTCGATCATACTCGATGCTTATCTTCAACATTTCGACGGCGTATTCTTTACCACTGCGAATTGTTCGCGTCCCATTGTCGTCAAGGTACTTTTTTCACGCTGCTTTATTTCGTCTCGCCGCAGAAACGGCATTTCACTTTCTCCAAGCACGAATTCCATACTGAATTCCAAGGAAAAAGGGTGCGGACCGTGAACGCCCTCCTGCGACACGGTCGAATCTCCGTGCGACCAACCGAGATCGAGAGCACCGTAACTTATCGTTTCGCAGTCTTGTTCTTTGAATCTCCGTTATCTCGTTGTAGAACACAAGTACTGTTGTACGACAATGTACTAGTAACTATGCGTTGTATTTAAGTCCCCTAATACGTTTGTACCTGGATCGAACGTATCGCCAAAAATGATTGAGATTGAAACTACTAACTATTTTAACGTGCTAGTAGCAAAGTTTTCAATGTGGAAGAATTTTCTTCGAATCTCAGTTTCAAGTCCTAGATATTTCATGTACTGCTATTGTAAGTATATCAAATTCGAAATCCTCTCAATATTCAAAGAATCTAAAGTTTCTTTGATTAAAGCAGTAGTACCACAATTAAGTAAACAATGTAATAATTAAACTTCCCCTATTTCGATAAATTATTATAGAGTCAAATCAACTATACTTTTCATGGATACCATGAATGCTGCTCATATTAGCTCTGTTGTATGACTGATAAAAAAAATATTTGGAGGTCACAGTATTATAGAAATTGAAGATATTTGGAGAGACAATACTACATTTCACGCTCATCGACCTTTCATTAAAATTCGTCGCCAATGATCGACGCGCTGCTCGTGAAAATCCACTGTTTTTTTTCGAATCTGATTCTAAAACAGGATGAACGCACGAATGCGAATGTGCAACGCAAAAATGCATGACTAATCCGCGCGTCAAGCGGAAATAAAACACTGTTTTTTGGATTAACCATTCTACTGTGAATCGTGTTCTTTTTTTTGCAGGAATAACTGGATTGAATATCGAGCTGGAAACTGATGTTTGCTGGGCTAGATTGTTTCGCTACTATGTACGTATGTATAATACTATGTTGTTCCATTTCTTGTTCTCTGCCTTTTGTTCGCGTTTACGATTAATTAAAAGACATTGGAATTGATTTAAATACTCGTTCTACCTTACCATACTTATTAACGAATTTTTTTCGAACCTAGTATACATTTCTAAATGTTGTAAAGCTAATAATTGGAAATAGTAATGGGAAAACATTTTGCTCAAAATAAAAAAGAAGGTTCGATTGACTAATTGAAGAGCAACAGAAAATTGTAGTCTTGCAAACTTTCTATGCATCAACGTACGTAATATATTCCTACAGTTTGAGCCTGCAATTTAATTTACCAGGGATTTGTCATTGAACAAATATTTAATTAAATATCTTGCATCCTTCACTACCAACAGCAGGATCATCTGAAGAAAATTTACATATATACAATTTCACACTGTGCAACACTAACATAACTCACACTAACATAACAGCTAGGAAGTCTTTTCTATTTCGATCGCCGTGTTTTAATCTACAATAAAATAATAAAAAAAAAAATACAAAATCGCTTCCCTTCGAGCGACAAGCACGAACACGAGGCCAGCTACGATGTCCGTTTCACTTTCAGTCGCGCTATCCACGTTTACGTTTCGTTTTGTTCTCAGCTGATTTTGCAAGAGGACTCGCGTCAACGGCCTGTCGCTTTCTTTCATCGCGACCGGAAGGGAAAGATCGACGCGTCACGCTCAAAGAGAGGCGTTCCTTTATTTCCACGATAAGCAACGTCTACCTCTCTTGCCGATAACGAATCGCCAGGGAAAGTGGGATCCCTCGCGGTTCTCTTTAACGCTCGTTCCGTTCCGCGTGGACACGCTCTTGGATGTTTGTCGAACCTGTTTCCAAGAAACGACACCAGCCCGCCGTGTGTCGCTAATCCGGACGATTTTATACGAAACACACCTGCCGTTCGTCGGGCAACCTTTGCCTCGAATATTTCCACGGAGATCGCGCGTCGTGTTAATAAACATTCAATGGTCCGACTTGATCTGCGGTCACGAGTGCAGCCGGAAGGAACAGTGATTGGAACGGAAAGCGAGAGGGTGAAAGTTTTTGGAGCGGAAAGAGAAATGATCGACGGGGGATCAGGTTGGCGGCACGATCGTAAACAATGATTTTCGTCGTTATCGTTTAATAGATTCTGTTTCGCAGTCCTTGGCGACGTATGTTTTATTAATAGACGAGTTCCATATTTTGATGGGATATATTTCTTATGGAAAATACACCTGCTTAGCCAAGTAAAATTCGACAATAAAACAGGCAAGGAGTGAAAATAGCAATGCACGAGTGCAACAGTCCAATACACCTAGCGAACGATTTCGTTATCAGGCTTCGAATGATGGACTGATCAAAAAATTGTCTCGCACCTACAGGAAGATTATTCGAGCCGCGGTACGAAAACGTACGTATATACGTTTCAAGCCAAGAGTCTAACGAAATTGTACAAAGAGACATTAATTGTCTCAACGTGAAATCGTCAAATTTATTCACGTATCTCCGCCAAGTTGTTCGCTCGCTGTACATTCACTGCATTTGTCGCAGGGCGACACCGCTCCTTTTCGACGAACCGTGCGAGTACGTTACTCCAACAAGTCAATGTAGAACGGATCGCAACCACGCGACCAGGCCCGGGGAGCAGGTACGCAACGGTGACACCGGGGCGCAAGAGGCAACGGCGTGCCCGGAGATCAAAAGCTGCATGCAATGGAACACGCCTCTCACTATTGCGAAAGTTCCACGGCGCACGAGCAATTCCTAGATATATGAAACGCTCTGTCGAAGCAGATGATTTACCGTGTAGAAACGCATCGTCCCCCCGCCCTGTTCCTTTTCTGCTCCGTGCGACGCACCGTGCTGTTGCTCGTGACAGTTTAATTAACCCGTTCAATTTATTACGATAAACGGGCGAGAATTAGCGCTCCTCGACTCCTCGCAGTGGCACACTTTTGTAGATTCGCGTGGACGTAGACGGTGCACGCGTTACTGTGCATACCGGTTTGTGTCTGTCCGAGGTGGAGGAGGATCGGGGTGGATCCGAGGGTCGGTGGTTTCGGGCGGATAATTGTTTTGGCGTTTAGAACATACGATGGGGAGTCGGTATGATTTCAATTGGTTTGTGTTGGTTGGAAATTAGTTATTGGCTTTATGGATATTTACCTTTCGGATACGCAAGGTGTTTCGGTTAAATGGGATCGTCGAAATATATTCCCTATTTAGTGGTTCTCAGAGGAACTTCTCGGAAGAAAGTTACGATATTTCGAGGGACACGCGGAGCGGCACGGTTACCAAGGCTGGAGAATTTGTTATTTTATGTTATACAATGGTCAAAACAGAGTTTCGTTAAAAAGAATACCAATGATTTTAAAATCTCGTGAAAAAGTGAACTCGAAAAATGTTCTTGCTATCGTTATATGTGTGCTCTTTGGAACAGAATAACGATGGCCCGGAAACTTTTGTCATGCAACAGAAAATAATAGAGATGCTGTGACGACCCCTTTTATTTGAGAAATCCTGTATGCACAGGGTGCGGCAAAAGTTCCCGAAATGTTTTTGCTGTCGTTCTTAAATTCCTTTTGGTCACAGTTGAATCCACCATGCAATTTCGGTCTCAAAAGTGTCTTCCAATCGTTTGTTCATTTGCAGGTAGCTCTGCGTTCAGAGTTGCAGAGGTTTTCCGTTAGGTCAGGTTTATGACACGGACAAAACAGACGCTATTTTTGAGGAATAGTTTTTAGCGCTTCGACTAACTGGGTGCCATCACTTAGACTACGACAATGAAGATTTTCCAAATTGTAAAGACGACAGGCTTTAAGCAAAATACGGTTTGTGATGCATTAAACCGATTTCGCGAGTTGGGCGGTCCACATCTGACCGTCCCAGGAATGTATACGCACTCAACTCTAAGACTTCTATTCCACTGATGGCGGCAATTTTTGGAAAAGCCTTTGTAAAGGTGTTGAATCAAAAGGAGGCAATTTTTATCATCTAATGTGAATTTTTTGTTAAACCTTGTTATTACCACAGTCTGTTAGATTGTATTGATTTGTCGGTGATTTGGATTTGTAATTTTTCACAATTTTTTTCACGCACCCTGTATATTCGAAGATTGGACGTGGATATCATGATTTAACTGACGAATGGAAACTTCTTCTCGGCAGCGAATGTTCGATTTAATTTCGTAATTAAACAATTGGACGAATGAAATTATTGATAAATTAAACGAAGCGAGATTGGAAACGGACAATTAAGTTTTTTTTGAAAAAAGGGGATCTGTTATAAATAGATTTTGAATCGAGGTACATTCTATCCTGCTCTTACCAATCTGCATTAGTGTATGTACTTTGTAAACCTCCATAGTGTACTCACCTGCAACGAAAAAGGTTCAATTAGATACATGATAAAAAAAGGGCAATAGAATTACGTTTGCTAAAAGTGCAATGAGAGTAATCTATTTACTCGCTAGTGAGAAATTTATTGATTCCAAATACCAATCACTACAAATCGATCGTGTCGGGATTTGCTACCACTTGTGGATGAATTTAGCATTAGCTCATGAACGGTTACAAAATAATTGACTAGATATCGATGTTTCACTGGATAACAAATTTTACCAGTTACGTACAATTTGACTACCTACAGTTATATATTTCAGAGCAGCTAAAAATCGTGACACAATTTTCCTACAATTACTCCTACATCAAATTACCCTTTTCCTTTTATGCGACAATGCTGCGTTAATTGCACAGCAAAAAGAACAAAGAATTTGCACCGTTTGTACAGCAATATGAGGTTGCATCCACCTATCTAAACCTTGAAGAATACCTCTGTCATTCCGTCATGCTCCGTTAATGTCGACTCGAGATCGTTACTCTTAAAAGCAAAACTCACCGCGGTCCCGTTAACTCAACATCGCATTGAATTAACGTAGCCCCAACAGCTCTGAACCCAATAAAAGAAAACCTTAATAAAAATCCTCGCATTTTCTCCCGGATGAAATAAAATCCTGCAATCTGACTGCAGGACTAACTCGCCATGAAAAATCTGATCTCCATTCCCCTATCGAAAAATACGAAATAAAATCCAGTAATACAACGAGCAAAGTGTCACAATAACCACGCCACCGAATCGATCCACGGTTATATGCGCAATCGATCGTTCGAGGACCATATCCGTCAGTATGCGGCGCAGGTAACGGTAAGAAGGACCGAAAGGAAAGCGGCGATCTTGATTTCGGTATTGTTCGCCACGCAGAACAGACTTCTCATTTCCATGAGTTTCGTCACCTTGTTTTACCATCGATTAAACGATTTACATTACCGAACCGTTACGAACGAACAACAGAGTGACTCTTTCCCCGTTTTGCCAAACAGACGGTCCTCTCCTTTTCATTGGGCGTCTTTCTTCGACTCGTGCACAACCAGGAAGCACGTGGATCGATTACGCTAAGACGATAAGTCGATTAAAGGGCACACTTCTCGCGATAATACCGATCTGGGATTACCCGAACCAGGGACAAGGGTGTAAAGAAGGTGTTTGCAACCAGTTCAGCGGACGACTCGTCGCCTGCGATCGAAAAATCCAATGCTACCTTCGCTTGACTTGGCTGGTTACGTACAGTTGCTCGCAAAATTGATACAGTAACGAGACATGAATATTTCATTAACATGCAAACAATAAAATTGACAGGACGAAGAAGATAGTTACTATAATTGTATACCTGCCGGAATGGTTGGTCGTATAGTTCCTATACAATTCCTTTCGTCCCCGTTTTCGCGGTGGCAATTGTATTGTTCGTGTGTTAAAAAATATACATTACCTATTGCTCACTGTACGCTCCATTTTGCGAGTAGCCGTAGCTGTTCGAAGCTCTCGATCGATCGCAGAGATACGATTTTCTCGCCTAGACGAAGACACCCGAGGAACACACCGTCCTCTCCTCTCGTTTGCCGAGAGAGAAAGTTTTCCTAGGTAGATGCGAGCTAGAGGAATATGTAGTACGGTGGGGCCGTCTTGAATTACATACGTCGCGCTGTAGCTCGTCTCCTTGAAAGTTTCTACGATGCGTTTTGTATTTTACAAAATTGGAAAGGTCGCCGGGTGATGATTGAATAGAGTGGCATTGACATTTAAAGTCGAATGGACGGGGCCAAGTGGATCATTCGGAATTATTCGAGAGGAATTTTTCGTTGGGTACCTCCTCGCTGGAATTAATTACCTTCGCGTACTGTGTATTAATTTAACGCCGCCTGTGCAACTGAGAATGTATATACTTTTTTGAATACTTAAGCAGCACACGGCAGCACAGACGGGTGGCCTGCTTCGATACCTGGGCAAATTAAATTTTCCTATCTGCGTGTAATAATATAATCGATAGCGCTTGCGATATAACTCGCCCAATGAAAATAATTGAAACCGCTGTCAATAATGAGTAATGATAGAAATAAAAAATGTCCATTTCAAATGACCAAAAGTAATAAGGAAAGGAAGGATATCAATAACAGTATTCGTTAACTTAAAGACACATGGCATGGATTTTGATAAAAGATCCTTACTGCGGGAAGAAAACTCGAAGTGACTACCTTGAAACTACCTAAGATTCCAATAGCTTTCGCGCTAATCACGCGCAGGGTTGTGACTCACTGCGAACGAGCACTGTCCTGTAGGAGAAACTGTGCATTTTGGCAGAATATGGAATTATACTGCAACATTTATGTTAGCTTCGGACAGACTTTTCCAAACGGGAAACACCCGTGTGTTTTGGAGAGGTACAGAATCGCCTGGATGAATCTGCAGTGGGTTTATTTGTTCTTTAAAATGTGTTCTATTTAAACGCGCGAACAAGTGTCTCGGTATGAAACGAGCCACTCATTAGCCAAATCAGTTAAATCCATCTTTTAAAGCTTTTTAATTGTACTGCCAAAGCGCTTGACTGACTCTTAACTTTCTATATTTAAAATAAATTTCCCTATTTCTGTTTTGTTGAGTTACCCGACTTGGCAAATGAGGCAAATGAGGCTCATATGAGCGTACATCTGTGTTCTTACTGAACGCGAACCTTTCTCACGCGAGAAAGCTTTGCCCTGACGTAAAAGTCGAACTATCTGAACTATCTAGCATAATTTTCTGTTCCTCCTGGAACACGAACGTCCGCTGCAGAGATAAATCTGCTTGTCCAAACCTAGCATAATTTTGTGTTCTTCGTGAAACACGGGACGTTCCCTGCGCGGAAAAGTCTGTTGGTCCGGCGCATACATAACTTTGAGTTTTTCATAAACACGTGTACATACGTTTCTCGTGGAAGAAAGTTTAGTCATCTGATCCGAGCGTAATTCTCTGCGCTTACCAACGCATGGACGTTTCTTGCACAAACAGGTCTGCCTGTCTAAAGTTGATCATAATTTCGTGTTCTTCTTGAACATAGCGAACCTCGCAGAGTTAAGTTCGCTAATTCAAGCCATGTACACTTTAGTGTTTTCACTAGCCACGCGAACATTTCTTGCCCAGAAAAGTCGTTAAGCAAAAAATAGTTAAGCTTGCCAGTCCAAGACTGTTACAGTTTTCTGCTTCCCTGTAGCACGGGAACAGTTCTTGCCCAGGAGAGCCTGCTCTGAACAGGCTGAGCACAGTTTTCTGCTGTTCTTCCAAAACACGCGGACATTTTCCATGCTGGAAGTGAGCTGGGTCTGAACCGAGCCTTAGGCATCCTCTATACAAGCGCGTGCCGCTCTGACACAGAATCGCGCAGCCAGTTTCCAGGCGACCTGGAGATGCAGAGGCTTGCTGGCTGGCTGCGTTTCTAGCGTCTATCGATCCTATCGGCGAGGCTTCGGCGACAGCCACGCCGAATACATTTTCAAGCTGGCTGCTGGCGAGAATGTCTGTACACACGGCGCAAAATCGACCGTTCGCAAAATTTGCAAACTTGCGCGTGGGGCGAAATTTGTTGCGTCGATTAATTGGGGAAATGTTTGTACTTGTGATAGAAAAGAAACATTTGTGACGGACAGGGTTTTATTCTGGAGGGCTCTGGAGTGCTGTGGCTTTCGATATGATTATTCGTTTCAGCTGTAGAAATTATGCAGGCGAGTCGGTGTGGATGTTACAGTGTTACAAATGCGAGTATGGTATCGATAATTGTAGTAATGCGACGTCAGTGTGAAATTGAGTAAGATGTGACTTGTGTGGCTGAAGTATGTAAATATGGTATAATGTAGGACTGAATGGGGAAAGTTTTGGGTTAAAATTGTGATGCTGGATGTTTTGAAAGTTTGAATTTACTGTATACATTGTATTCTTATTGTTAGATGCACTGATTTATTTTTGGTAACGTGATGTTTTTAATTGAATTTTGAAGATTATCCAAACCATTAAACAGTGGCCTGGACAGCGGTAATTCAATTTTTCAACTTTCATATTTGGAAAATATGTTTCTTCTTATGAAGTGAGAACCCTTTTCAAATTTCCAAATCCAAAATATTACAGCTTTGGACAAGGATAGTATTTTGAACTTCAAATCTTGAAGTTGAAAGTAAAACTAATTGCTTTAATTATTAATTGTGGTCGATTAAAGTGGAGATATGGAAATTAAACTCGAAATACCGCTTTCCAGAGTATGCATTCTTGTGATTTTCGATGTTCCATATTACATATAGATTTCTTTCGAATAAAGGAAAATTAGGAAATTATTTCTATTACACAACATCACTTCTCCACAAAAAAAATTCAAAATCTTCCTGTTACCATGTCACAATCATACTCAACTTTATAATAATAATGATACCTTCATATTTCCCCATGTAATAAACAAAGAAAGAGTATTACAATAACAGACACGATTTGCACTAAAAATCATTGCACCGAAAATCTATTTCACTCTTCTCATAAAAAAAAATTCCAACATCCTAGCCATTTCAATTTTTCCCTTCAAACAACAGATTATCTTCAGAATTATTCTCGCCCAACAAATTGACCAAACAAAAGGACGTTTGTGGCCCGTTTGAAGGCCCTATACGATCTCGATCGAACGATGCGCGGCGCGTGTAAGAAATATCCATGGTATCCGATGGTATGCGGGCAAGAATGCCCGCGCGAAGGGATACAATCGTGATCTAGAATGCGGAAGCGGTGAATTACATACTGGCAACCAATTAATTAACGGGCTAAGTACGTCAATCGAAATTCTCTGCTTAATCGATGCCGACTGGAGCGTGCTCGAGTATCGCCGGGTTGTCCCTCTTTCGAACGATCGAGTTGAAACTTTCTAGCGCGATGAACCGACGATGTAACTTCCTCATCTTCCTTGCTCGATAAGCAAATCGTCGTTCGTCCCGATTGATTACGAATACACTCGGTTCCGTGGCGAAATTGGAGGAAATCGATGGGCAAATTAATTGGTTATTTAAACGTATTTGAAGGAAAGCGATGGATACGAAGTGGATGGTAATTTAAAGGGGCGCGGAAATTCGATTGCGTAAGATTTTTGAGACTGTACGGTACAACAGTTGAGATCGGAATAGGCTATGGGAATTTCGTTTCTCGAATGTTTAAATTAAAGAAATATGGAACAAGTGGAAATAACTGCATTTCTAAAAATGTTACAATTGCTGGAAAATCGCGATCAACTGGGATTCTTCGTATTTCGAATTTTTTCAGAGTTGCAGGTAGAAATAAAAATTGAAACACCGAAGCAGATTACCTGAAATTCAGCGTTGCAAGGGAAACTGGAGATACCAGAGGAACGCAATCAATTAAAATGGGACAGCTGTCGAAGTATTAGAGCAATAGAAAATTGAATTTTTGATAATAAAGATTTCTGATAGGGTCTATGTGAATAGTATGTGTTATATGTATAAAAAAAGAGAATCAAGTTTTATCTTGATATCAATAATGCACCCAAAATAGGGTATTTAGATTGTTCGTAATACAAGACGTAACTAGGCGGACGAATTATTGAACCAATAACTGGCTGAGGTAACTTCCGGTTTATTATTCGATGAGACCGGATTTTGGGGCGTGTTACAAATTATAAAACTCGTACGAAAGTTATAATCGCATTATATTATAGAACCGTTCGCAGCAAAATACGTTTGCCACTTTGCTGCTCCTCTTTATGGTGCATCCTAATTTCCATTTTACATTATACAACCATCTACATTATACATTGTCACACGCACTTCTACAATAAAGCCCGTTTTCGCCCAAATCCAGTAAACGTATTAACAATGTGGCATAAAGGATATCTCGTTACGCAATGTTTGTATTTATGACGAATTTGCCGAAGTAACCTGAAGCTTTATACTCTATTAATGTTGTTCGGCGTTTGCATAATTATACCAAAAACAGAATTCAATCTATTTCAAATGACTCGATACTGACAGCTGCCTACAAATTTCCTAACATTTGGTTACTTACAAGAGACCCTTACGTTGTGAACAGTGAGAATCTCCGCATAACTATGCGTCTTTGCAAACATAATGCCTCCATACACAATATAAAAAATCCACACAGCTGTGAGATCAAATATTGCCTACTTAGGACACGATATATTCTTTTCAAACCGCGCAACAATTAATATTAACCCCATCATTCCATTCCTCATATTTTGATACGATATTTATTCATTCTAAACATCTCGCACACACTAGAATATTCACCTCTGCCTCCTCCCTCATTTCTAGTAACATCTAAAAAATCCTCATACCTTCAGCCTCGCACACTACACACAAGTTACATACACACATCGCACACACGAAATTCCCTTCATCCACGTCACACCCACCCCCACCCTCGACGCTACCAAAAGGATCAATTAAATCAGTATCGCGATCAACCCCCGAGCATTTCCACCGGAAAGAATGATCGACGTTCGCCAAAGAGATCGGTATTGGAACTTCACAGGGACGAAGAAAAATCGGGACCGTGTAGCAACCAGCATATTCAACCAAAAATGGCCGACGGAGTGCGGCCGGCTGTCGTCGTAGATACACAGCACGGTATTATTTCGTGCGGGCGAGAAATTACCATGACAAAGCCGAAATTGCCTGCGCCGGAGCGAGCAGCCCTAAGCAGCAACGAAGCACAGAACCTGCGCGCGCGCGTGTTATGCAGCGACCGTCCGCCTAATTGCAGGTGACGTCCGCTGCAAATCCGCCCTTTGGATCGACCATGTGCATCTCTCCCTTTCTCTCTGTTGCTGCTAAATCGAGCCTTCGGACCGAGAATTGCTACGCTGTTGCCTGGAATACGATACACCTATTACGGGCCGGTTGCAAACGGTCTTCGACGTGTTTAAACGTCGGGCTACACGGGAACGAAAGATGTAGCGACGACGGTTTTGCGTATCGCTCGTTGGGGAATGGGGAAAATCTTCGTTCCAAGCTACTGGAACTACTGGTAGGTTTTTGGTATCAGAGAGTGATCGAATGGACATTAAATAGAGATAGTTAATTGTCATCCTGTGTCATTGAACGATGTCAGAAATTGCTGCAACTGTGGCTGTATGTTAATCATGTTGTAGCAAGAGATCTGAGAATCGTTACTTTAACGAGATTGGTAGTTCTAGTGTTAATTGTGGGACAAGCAATGTGTCGTCATGGTAGATCGCTGGGAAACACTTTGGCAGCACATTCGAGGGGATGGGTCCAGTTTTGAAGACTGCGCCATCGAAACTGGCGGCACGAAATGGCTCGTCTGAAACGGGTTGAACACCTTGCGCACCCTTCCAAAAAGGTATAATTTTCATGGCAATGCACTTGTTTTTTGCAATAGAACGTCGATGGAAAATAAGCAAATTGATGTACGCGACGAGAATTGTGCAAATACCAAATATAATTGCTGGTATCAGTTAGGTAAATGTTTTGTTCATTTCGAAAGCTCTTTAGTTATACGAATTATTTCGCAGACAATGCATCGCAAGGGGGGCAAAAAAAAGAAGAAATTTCACGAGTAGTTCGACGTCCCGGACAGTTCTAATTCGACGCGAGGTTTCGCCTTGGCGTAATTTGCTCTCGACTTTCACGGAGATCAGCGAAGAAAGTGCATCGAAGAAATGGGAGCGCAAGAGGCGTCGCCCGAGAGGATCTAAGTTCCAAGTTTCTCGAATAATCGAGAACCCTTCGAAGCTGCTCTCTCTCGCTCTCTCTGTTGATTCTCTTCACCGTGTGGAACGGTATTTAAGCGTTACCCAACAGAAATACAATCCTTTTCCCCTGGTGAAATAATCAGAATTTATTGGCCACCTTTTATGGTGGATTTGTCTTTCTATTCATTGGCACTTATTTCATCCCTTGTATCTACTTTGTCCCGTCATTTTTGGATGCTTTTAAATAATTTTCAGTCATTTTTGGATACAACATTAATATTGCAAAAATTACCTACATCTGTTAATTTAAATAGAACTCGCTTTAACTTAATCGAATAAAACAAGCGCAAAATAAGTAATAAATTTATTTTTCTCTCCATTTATCCTTAAACCACTTTCATAATCACCGACATGCTTATTTAACACTAGGTGTACGAGCATTGTTTGTACACATATTTCTACTGACACCCCTCAGAATAACGATTTACCGTAAAAATTAATTCATTTAATTCAGAAGTAAAATATACTTAATTTAATTATACAATATTAATAACCCTTCTTTAATCTTTCGTCTTCAAACTTTGACGTCCGTCGAATTGACGGCTTTCGTAAGCCTAGTGTCAAATGAATCTACGTTCATCTCTTCCCTATCGAAGAACCGCATCCCCTTCGTTTCAATGGTGCACGTAGGCATATTCGTGATACGTATACCGTCTCTCAATATGCCCTGTCGCAAACAAGAAACGATCATCTTATGCCAGCTATGCAGTGGTCAGCGGCTGGTCGACAAGGAACTTCGCCACGGTCGACGAAGTGCTAACATTTCCAGCCGATGTGTTTCTGAGCGAGCGTGGGCAGAAACGGCACGCAAATCCGCGAGCTTGCGCTCTCTCGGTTGGTTCTGCAGGTAAAAAGAGCATCGACCAGCGTCCCCTCCGTGAGAGTCGAAACGCTGCAACGAGACCGTCGACCCGGGGCGAAGAAGTACGGGGTTGACTGTGCAACTCTGACGTAGAACACAGGGACGGTACACGAGTCTGCGAAAAAGTGGAATATAAAAAAAAGAAGAAGGGTACGCGGCCAATTCCAGGGGAGAATTGTTACGAAGCTCCTCGCCCGACTATTTGTCCCGACGACTCGCCGTGTAATCCGTCGTTCAATTTTCATTACCACGATTTGCTTGTGGACCGAGTCAGATGTGCCTACGATTATTCAGGATTTTTGCTCTCCTTTTGTTTTCGTTTCTTTGGGGTTAGTTTTCATTGCAGCCGAAGTACTGTGTTGCGATTGTTGTCGGTTGACAGAGAGAACATTGTAGGAGGATTCTCTGCGGAGATCAAGAAGTTGATTTGGTGAAGAGGAAGTTGGAGGGGAAGATGATGCAAAGCGTTGTGTATCTTGAATGTGTGTCTTTGATCTATGTTTCTTCAAGCGTTTAATGCATTTGTTCTCAATTAATTTGTTATATGGTTCATGTTTGCGCGACATGTTTACTGTAATAATATTTCGAGTAAAAGAAAACGAGGTGAACTTGCACCGCTCTTGAGAGGACAAATGTTGGATCGTAAATATTTGTTCGTTTATGTGTCAGTGAAAGAAGTACAGAGACTCCTTTTTTCTTCTGATCTACGTGGCGTTTATGCAGTTCCGTGATCTGATTACAGACGTAAAGTAGGAAGGAATGGAATATTAAGAGACGGAGGGGTTGTGTTGCAAGCAAGATAGTTTGCTGTATATTTAATAGCGCAAAGAAATTGTTATTTTTCTTAATCGACGCGAAAAGGGAACGATTCATTTGCAACGATAGTAATCAGCTTCGCACTTCCATGAGCTCTTGTATTTTAATAATATAATACACCGCCACGGTAGTGTAATTCGCTTGTACACAGTCGTTGCAATTAATATATTTATGTATGATATTCCGAGAGGTTGCGATTATTGCTTGAATCTTGAGAAAAATGATTTACGAACGGTGCTAATTGTTAAATAACGAAAAACATTCAATTTTTGTATGCATTGTACCAAATCTTAACTATTTTGTATGTGATATCGTATTACAAAGAGATGCGTTCCATTGAGCAAATTCAGATATCACTAAACATAATTATTAGTCCAATCATGACTTGATCATATGAAAAATTCCATATTTTCTAAATCTAATAAACCCTTACATATATATTTTTCTACACGATGCTCGCATTTAGTCTGCAAAACACGGAATACCTTTCATTAGACGCACGAAATACGTTGGTATTTCGATGGAAAAAACGAAATCTTCCTCCAATGCATCTCGAAAAAGGAGAAAAATGTTGAAACAACGTTATGGCTCTGCGTAATGGATCGACCACGAGGCTAGAGCACGCTCGACATCAATCTTCCGTGATTTTTTGGCGAGACTGCATTGTTCTGCACGCGAAAGCCGCTGAAAGCTTCGAAAATTGGCGATGATATTTCCTCCAAGTTTTCCCATTCGAAACAATTTGAAGGATTAGACATCCACGTGTCGCGGGGAGCGAGCTGATTTTCGTTGCTCGAGTATCGTTAACTGTTGCAGCAAACCGAGATATTTAGCTCTCGCTAAGTGGACGGTTAATGTGGAAGACAAATACGGAAAATTTCTCATGCCGGTTGCTGTATTAAGCGCTCGATAATTGCTGGTTTTAATGGCGTGATTAGTGGCGCAAAGTATGTATTGGGTTGCTTGAAAAAATAGAAGCGAAGCAGAAGGGACGTTAAGAGAAAATGAATATGTTTGTCCTCAATGTTAACGTTTAATTGAACGTTTGAACAATTTATTTCGTTGGGTTTTTATGGAGTTATTTTTGTGGGAAATTTTATTTAATTGACACTTCGATTATGAAGTTAGAATGCCACTTATGGATAATGGCACGTCATAACATCTTTTAGCTTAATGGTGATACATACTATGTATAACATATTATTTTATAGTGTAATATATAGTGCTAATAAAATTTAGATTGTATTTTTATTAAAAAATTCGTACAACGTACGTAACAATATAATATAATACAATCTAATATTATAACATTATTACGCACCTGTTTCAACCAACAATAAAATCCTAAATAGTGTATCTTTATCACGAATCTCGTTCTTTGTCGTAAATTTCACGCATTTATGTTGGCGTTCACCGTTCTCTAATACTAATGAGAGGTCCTAATGATGCAATTAAGGTGCATCAGCAGGTGGACCAACGGAATATATCGTTCGGTTGACCCGCGACCTCGGCTCCTTTTAACCCGCGTTTCGGCCATGCCTCGTAGGGTCACGTGCCTTTATAATCCTGTTTACGACGCGCTAGATTTCCGGGATGTTGATAACGAGACGGCTGCATGCATCACCAACGTTGAATATGCATGCCTCTACGTTTATTGACGTCGCGAAAACGTTCGTAAATTACGATCGTTAAGATGCACCCGCTTTCCCTGGTCCGTATTTTTTTCCCCTTTTTTTTTGTTTGCTGGTAAATTAAACGAGGATGTCTCGACAGTTACGTTTCACGAGATTTGACGTGGCGTGTAACTTAACGCGCCGGTTGCGCGTGTGCGCTAATGAATATTCGTCAATTCGGATGGATAGTCGAGGTACGTACCAGCCGAGTAATCGTGAAATTTGTGACACGCGTGGTGGAGAAATCGGCAGGTGATTTAACTCGCCTTTCCCTTCCTTTTGTTCAATTTTCTTTTGTTTTCCACGTATGTATTTGTTTGCGGTTTTCTTTTTTCGTTTCATTTCCCTGTTTCTCCCTCATAAATATTTTTTTTCACACTTTTTTTTACAGAATTTTTGCACTCGGAATGTTTAAACCTGACCCGTCGAAAACGTACTTCCAAAACAGCTCGGTCACAACGGAAAACCTTTCACTATTTTTGTTATTGTACAGGTTTGTATTTCTCAAAGTGTACACATAGTAGAATGTACATGTGTGTTGATACACGGTTAATTTAAAGAGTCGACAGTCGGAATAGAAACGTGAACACGAATTAAGACGATCGGTCGGAGTTCGTACTTGCGTTGGTGAAAGAGTTATTGAGTCGTTACGTAGGTGTTTCACAGGTCGATTCAACGAAGGTTGTTGGTTTTAAGCTGTGACATTTACAGAGTGACGTTTATGCTTTCGCGATGATAAGTGTGGGTATGGATCTCCCACTACAGGCTATTAAAGATAGACTGACATTTTAGAATGGACACTGTATATCTGTATAACTTAGAAATACAGTAGTATCCAGTGTATCAATTCTTCAACATTTCCTTAACACGTATGGGTGGTCCTTGAATACTACCACGGTGTGATGAATCGTAGTTAACCCTTTCGCTACGGACGCTGTATATACAGTGTGCCAAAAAAGTATCCGTACAGTGCATAGTTTCACTTGCAACTTCATTACTTTTGGTGTTAGGACAATTATTCCTAAAACAATATGCATGGATATGAAGCACTTCTGCAATAGTGTAATTAATGTGCTTCGTACCCTAAACCTCCTTTGTTACTAAAGGGTGTCCCAAAATTCACGCAAGATTTGAAAGAATTGCCAACGGAAAAGAAGAAAGCCCAAGATTATTAAAAATGGAGAGCTACACGAAAGAACAACGCGTTCTCATTGTTGAGCAATATTTTAAAAATAATAAAGATTTGGCAGGTGCAGTTCGCAAAGTTCAAATCTTGCGAAATTTTGGGACAACCTATACATATCTACCATCCCCTCTTACTAAAAACCTGTGATTAGATGCCACGAGCAGTACACGGAAACAATGCCAGTCTGTTACCATCAAAAGGGGAATACGAAGGTATTAAAAAATATCGCACGCCAAACATTATAAACACCAACAGGCAAATGTGTGTTAGACCAAAAGCAGTGTAAAGTAAAAACGCCACGAATCAGAGACTACTGGGCCACCTAATAGAATATAAAATTGGTCTTAGGTTCAAGAGATGTTCCCTCGCCTGAAGATAGCATCGTAGCAATCGGACAAGAGCAGTCAGCGGTCACATACGTTTCCACGGTAGAACAGCCGTTCGACACGGCCTGTTCCCCGAATAATTGCCACGGGGATGACGGTAAAGTCCGTGAAAGCGGCCTGGTAAGTAATGAGTCGACGCTAATGCGCGTCGCTCGCAATAATTTCTCTATATTAATATCGTCACCGACGTCGTCGGCTCGTTCCACCTGCATTATCAGATTACACGCGCAGCTGCCGCCGCACGGGGATCGCGTCGCCACACTTTACGGCCAGTTTGTGCGCCACGCACCACACACCGACGCATTTCCATCGAAATGATATTTGTACCTGGATCCTAAGGCGGATGGAAAAGGGTCGAATTCGCGCGGGACCAGTTTTAGACGCGGCTGATACGAGTTAACCCTTTGCACTCGACGTTTGATTTAAGGGTGGCAGTTCGAATGGCGACCGAGAGGGGATGATTACTTCTCTGTCGGTAAGTGTATTTTCCTTTTGTATTTCAAACGTTGAGCTTCGATAGAATTCGTTGTACAGCGGGGGCTTTAATGTTATTACTTTTAAGCTAGTGCATTTCGAGGTAATACATACTACTTTATAGAAGAGAAAGATCTTCGAGTTTAAAGGGTTGAAGCAGTTAGCACAGACAGTAATGAGGGTAGAGTAAGAGACAGTACTCGAAATTACAGATTAAAAGGTAAGTACTTACTTGTGTTTGCAGGGAAAATTTGTTAGATAGCTAGAAAAAAAAAATAGACAGCCTTTAGATAATCGTTCGATACAGATGAATTAAATATATTTCATTGCATTAAAAGAATTAGCATAAGAATTTCATTCGTTTTGTATTTAAAAATATGGAACGCGTTTCAATGAGACACTTTCAATTGAACCATCATCTACCATCTTAATAATTAGTAATTAATAATTTTTAATAACGACGTTAGTAAAATGTTACCGAACAGTAAATCGTCATATTAGACAATTAAACTTGTACTTCCATTTGCTCTCATATCATCGCAACTGTCACAACAAGCTAACATTAATTAATACAAAATTACAATAAATACAACGTCTTCCATTCCCAACGATTAATAATAAACTCGATGCAAAGTTAATTCTCTCGCCCTCCCCCAGCAATTAAACATAGGCGTAAATTCAGACATTAATTTTTTTTCTTACCCGCACTCCCGTGAACTCGGGGCAAGAAAACGCGAGAATTTATTTCGCGAAAGGACGATCAACAACGGGGCTTGTACAGGAAAATGCAACGGCGCGAACCTTTTTGGGTCACGGAAGCTGCAGCGAGAAATTTGCGTGTGCAAAGTGCGACGGCCAACTGAAAAACCGTGGGCGGTACCATAAAATAACCAACGAATGGTGCATATCCTCTCTCTCTCTCCTCCACTCCTTCTCTCTGCACGGTGACGAGAACGGTAGAGGGCCGCATTATGAAAATGCACCCGTCAAGCTTGATATTTCATGAATGATACTCATGCGACCTCGCGCGTGATCCCGCGACTTACGACTGCCATAAACCAACCACCCACCGGCTACTTGTTCTCCCAGCCATTTTTCTGAAGAGCTGCAGTGAAATATGCACCTGGACAGTCGGTGGATATCTAATGTTACGAATGCCCGCGGTGTAATTGATTATTGGCACTCAATTCGGTACGCGGTGGGTACATAGTTGATTAGATACTAAGAACAGGTGTTTCCTGTCGTTCGTCAATCACGAAGTAGCATAGGTGTTGCGATAATGTATGAGTGCCGAAGAGTTACAGAATGTGACGGAATAATATATTATTTAGCCCATGTATTGCAAATAATTATATTGCTTATTAAAGTGAAAACTTTCGAATCCGAAATTTCAGCAACAGTTGGCGCGGTAATATATCCCTGTTGAATGTGTGCAGATCTTTTTAGTTTATATAATTTTGCAGTTATTATTTTCCTTTCAAAAATATCATACTTTTTAACTCAGCGGAGGGATCGAAATGATAATTGTGGAAATAGGGTGAAAACTTTCCACGATTATCGAGATTAACATTTTAACCACGCAAAATCATCTTCAACACAGCGACGCACGAAGACCAATCTAGCAGCTCTTAATCAGCATCGTTTGGCAAGATTTAAGGCTGCGAAATCCTCGCTGACACGTTCTCGGATAAATGTCGAGGAAGGCGAGTAAAGCGGCGAAGCAGAGTATTTCCAAATCCCCTGACGTCTCTCAGTCGAGTATCGACAGGAGAGCGATGCTGATGATAGGACCGGGCCATAGATGTAGCACGAATTTTGTGACCCAGATAGACGGCAAGGGAAAATGGTGGAAACTCTTCTCCTCATTTGCGCCAAATATTCACGACACAGTGTCAATTTTTCCTCCCTTATTCATTTGTTTATTCGTTCATTTTTCCTTCACAGAGACAAATATTTGTCACGGCGCACACACGCACGTGCCCACACGTTTTATCGACGTTTATTTCGTAATTCGCGAATAATCGCGGCGATACATCACGCGGCGATATTACAGTTTATTCTGCTGGGAACCCGGAAAGATTAACTGGAAATTATGAGAATTTATAAACGCTGCGAACGGCTTCGTAAATTAATTTGCGTCTAACTCGATGGTACCGTGGCGTCGCGGTGAAACATTGCAGGGAAATGCAGGTAGCTCGAGGGAATCGTTAAAATCGGTATGCATAATGTGGAATTTTGTGCAGGTGGAATGGATTCAACTGGAAATGCCGATGCTGTACCTGGGATCGGAGATGTTAGATACTATGTATTTGGAAACGATGATGATAGTTGTATGTACTTGATTTTCTCCGCGCTTATTTTTGGGGTTCAAACTTTAAGTCGAGTTCTGGATTGACATTCGAGCTGGATTAAAAATTGAAGATAGCAAGGGATATTGTTTGAAAATAGAATTGTTTCTACCTGTTTATAGACAATAGAGAAACTTTCTGTGAAGAAGTTGAAGACAGGACTATTTTGAACGGAAAGCACAAGTACGAGAATCAGTTGTCTACAATACAAACTAAATATAAAATTGCCGAATTGGAGGCAACAATCATTGTTAATCAATTTTATGATATATCATACAATATTCTTATATGCTTCTGTTCGTGTACAAGGTGACAAGAAGTCATAAACGATCGTTCCCTAAAAGTTATGTACAATTCGTGCAGCCACTCAGTCCTGGATACAAATGATTGCCAGTTTCGCACCGGACACTTATCACACCGAAGACAGAATTCCGTTCGAAACGAATTACGCGTCTGTCATCGAGGATACCAACGATCATCTTTAAAGGAAAAGGAAACAAAAAGACAACAATAACAACGGGCAGAATCACCACCATAGCACGGTGTTGCGTGCGACCGACGTTGCAGAGTTGCTCCACAATGGCCAGGATATTACGACAAAATGGGCAAGTCGAGGTTTCTTTCTCAAGCGCCTTTCCACCGTGTCGCCAGTTGCAAACGAGGTCAATGTTTACCGCGACGAAGATCTGAGAGTGGAGACACGGTTAAACCGCTCCTCGTGCCGAAAAAGTGTGCATAAAAAAAGAAAGGAAATGAAGTGAGAAGCGAAGACAGTTGAAATATTATACAATAACGGCGACGATGATCGGTAAAACGAAATTGCCGGAACAAAGCAGCGAAACCCGCGAGTAAAGTGCCCAGCATGTACTCTCTTGCGTTTAAAAAAACAGGTGGAGTACATAGATGGTAGAAAAAACGGTTTTAATTATTATGCAAATGGCAGTAAGCGATATTTGAGCGTCTGTGGAATTCTAAGATGATTTCTGGAATGTTGGAAAAAGTACTTAACAATTAATTATTATTTTTTATTAGCAAATAGATAGGAAATCACGTTGACACTAAATTATCCTAAATTTTCCAATTTACTAAGTTTTATAGTATACGGAGAGAAGGATTTGAAAATATTTTATATGCAAGTTCCATTTCTATTTAACAGTAAGCCTACTATTATCTTGCCAATCGATATATGTATAACAATTTCCCCATTAAGAATTCTTCGCATAAATAGCCCCTGTAAAAGTTTCCACCAGCTGCCCAATAAGATACAAAGTAGATACGAAACAGATCCCAAAACAAACCAAATCGTGCGCCACCCAATCACGTTAAAACCAAAATTCCACCCCAAGATTCGCATCCAAAATTGCCGTTCACATCGTTCGATTCGCCGTGAAAACAATTCGAAATCAAATCCAATCGGGGAGGGACGAATCGATCGGCCAAAAAAGGGTTTCACAAATTCTCTGTTATCTTCCGCTGCAAGTAGAAAGCTCGACGATTGTTCAGCCCGGCTGCAGCGTTTACTCTGACGCGCTCGTCAAGATCATCAGTGATTCATCGCGAAACTACGACCAATCGTGTCGAGGAGCTTGAACTATTCGCATGTTCGATCTGCCTTTCGTCAGACGCGACTGAACGGCGACGAAAATAAAATGATTGCGGCTCTCTGGCGGTAGGCTTCGACGAGCGGCTCGTGGACCTGCTCTCTATCTCTCGTTTCCATTCATCCTCATCCCTCGTTATTTCCCTCTGTCCCGTTCGCTCGTGGAGAACAGAGAGGGGCACCGGGCGAAAACCCACAACGTCGGTACAGTACGAGTATGGAATGCAGGGGCACGGGGATGGTGGATGATGGCCTCTCTCTACACGCGTTCGCCATTTCTAATACGTCTGGACGTATCTGGACGTCATAGGTGCGCGGATGGAAGCCAACGTTAGAGTAACTCGATCTGGAATCCTCTTGCCTCGCCCGCAGAAATGGGGACGCTTTCGATGGTAGGAGAAATAGTGCAATTTTTCAAAGACCATGGTTGCGGTTTTTGAATATTGTAAACGGATATTGGTTCCTGTGAGCGTGAAAGGTGGGCGACTGCAAAGTATTGCGATCATTGTCGAGATACAGCAGGTGGGATTGTTGGATGTAGGATGGGGTTGCTTGTCGAAATCGTAATAAAGTTGATAGATTGTTGGTAACACTTTGGCTTCCCTTTGGCAGCGAAAATCACATTCGTGATTTATAGGATGCATTATTTAAATGTTGAATATGAATTTTATTCGCCTCGTGAATCCTGTATCAGTCTTTTTTAAATGCGTTTCATTGTCGTGTGAAAATAGGGTGGGAAAATAGTTGGGAATTATGATGATCAAGAATAATTTTGTGTACAAAAAAATGTTAATTTTGATCGGGCTTGTATTGCACAGTCTAGCAGAAGGAACGATAAATTTCCACGGTGTAATTGGGCGAATTATCGACAAGTTTGATAAGCTACCCAGGTGAACAGTATCGCGTTAATTGCGATAAAATGATCGATCCTTAAATACGAGCGGCCAATTGGAGAACAGCGCGTAACGCTATTAGGTGCGCAGCATGAAAATGGCAGTTCGTAAAATAGGTAAAGCATAAATATTCGCGACTGACCCTGCCGGGGGTAAAACAACGTTATTGGGCACAGCCCCAATAGCCGGATGTCGGACTATAATTAAGCACTATTCTTTGCGTGAATTAACTCTCACCAGTGGCAAAAATTCCCCCCCGCAGATATCATGGATACAGCACTCCATGGAATTCAGTAATCGGCAAGAAAAAAAAGAGGCAACATTTATGATAAATGTTTTTCTACTTTTTTGTGCAATTTGATTGCACAATTGTTCGTGCTTTTCAGAAAAATAGAATTTGTACTATTTATAAGGGAAAAGAAGAAACGCATAAAACAGATTAATAAAAATTTAAAAATTATTCTGAATGTTTTGATGTATACTATTTAACACATTCTTGAATTATAAATTAATTAAAAGCTTCGTATGTGTTTAATAAAACGTAAAGCTGAAAGAAATTCAGGTTGTCACTTATATCGAGTGAGAGAGACGTTAATAAATACCAGTGAAAATATCTAAATATCGCCTCCAAGTAAGTAAATTTATTCCTATGGTGTATTAAAATGAAAGAAACTATACACATTGCCTATGAAGAAAGAAGTCCGTCACCCTCATTTGCCATAATACAAATTTTACTATTACAGATAAATACTATATATAACAATTAATAATATCAATATTTATTATTTAATTTAGTAATTACATATTAATTTATATGCTATATAATACTAATTACATAAATAATTATATTTTCCTTCACTAGATTACTAAATAATCCTTAGTTCACGAGCCTTTTGATTTACTCTTTAAATTATTTAGCCTCCAGCCCCTCGGCGCATGCGCACCTCCAGAAAGTCTCTAACAATTCCCGCGGTTCGTTCGAATATCTCAATCCAGATCAATACTCATCCCCGTCAAACAATTCGCCACTTCATCAGATATATATGTATTTATACATACTTCCAAAAATCGCGCGCTATATGTCCTACGATAAAACGACGAGGGCTCGCGGAAAATTTGCAACGATGGTTTCACGGTGGGTTGGCAAACGCTGCATACTCGTCATACCGAAAATATCAATATGCACAGAACGACTCGGCCGGTGATACAGGAAGCTGACTCACACACAGCCATCGTGTAGTGTACATGCTGCCACACACAGACGCGCCTTCCCATCGCGCTCTAACAGTATTGCACACGTATTTACACATTTTCGAGTTGCCCCTCGCTTCAAAACTTCCACTACCCCCACCGCTGTACACTGCAACCCTCTTTACAATCCCACCATCGTCCCGCGGCACCCCTCAAACGCTGCAACTCCTTCCACCAATCTCTTCCACCCCTCCAATTCCTCCCCACCACTGTACAATCTATAGTTGGGAGCTCAGAATATGGTAGTCGGCTCATATCGGCTCTGGTGCAGTGGATCAACCTTCGCGCGCATACATACAAACACATCACACAAGCATTTCCCTAATTAGTCAAACGGGCACATCTACTATTCGAAGCTTTTAGGCAAGGCGTGACAAAGAAAGTATCATAAACAAAACGCGCGGGATTGAGTGGGATAGAGGGATAGCGAGCGATGAACTGGCGTAGGTATGAATTCGGAGCGTTACCACTGCATACTATGTATATCAGCATGTGCCTCATCTGGTGGCTCAAACGTGGTAACCAGCGACTACACCCCTGTAAAGTTCCAACAACCAACTTCTGAGCTCGCAACTATACATCGTACACTTCGCTCCCTCCAGAGGCGCTGCTCTCACTCTCGCGACGGTCCCACCTGCGGTGAACAACACCGAGTCTCGTCTATGAACTCGTGAGTTCGACGCACAGGCGAATACCAAAGAGAGAAAAGGCAGACGCAGAAGGATAATGGGGGAGGGGAGAGGCGACTGAGGGGAAACAGAGTGGGGGTATACGAAGCGAGTGCAAGGATATGCAGAGTCGGTTGCACGCGGAGAACCGACCGCTACCTTTCCGCATATCCTTTCTCTGTGCAGCAGCGTATAGTCCACGCCGATTTGCCAGGGAGGAAAGCTGACCGTGGAATATCTTGTAGAGTACCAACCACTCTCGGCCGATGTACTTGTCGCGTTGTTACGTCGCTGCTGGCAACAGAGAGAACCGCGTACGGTACTGTCCTAAGCAAAAGCCTCGGGGCATTCCTGGGCACGGCCTGCAGCCGCCTGCAGCGTGGCGTGGCTTCGATCGTTCGCCACTGTTCAGAAGGAACGATGCTGGGAACTTGCCGGGGAAATTGTGGGCAAAATTTTATGCATAGGTTGCACGAGGGGACTTGATGGTTTCTATAGAGATATTATTTTATAGGTTTGAAATTTCTGAAGGTAATTGACTTCTTAAGACTGCTTTTACTATTGGGGTAGGTTTGTGTTAGGTTTAGCGACTTTTCCCAATTTTCAAGTTGTATCGGTATTGGGATTTTTTTTAATTATTAGCATTTAGACAGAACCCTTACTTTTTGTCACGTTAGACATGGGCAATTTTTTTTGGACTCCGTGGTTAATTCTATCTGTAATAATTATTTTGCCCTCGAGTGCAAAATGGTGGAAAACTTGAAACCAAGGGAATATTTCATCCGAAAATTAAATTAAATGAATTTTAACTTGAAAATATACTATGCATATGATTTATGTAGCATTGCATATAAGTTTATCAGTCGTTCCTCTTATTAGGTATCGATTGATGTGGGAGGTGATGTTCAGTTAGATGAAGTTGCAGAAGAGTACGATTAAACGATAATTGGATCACCGGTGGACAGGAGGATTCGATCTTTCTCCCCTTTCGTTTTAATTGAACGAGATATAATGGAAGAAGAGCGTGCCAAAACATGCCGGTGAAAATATTCCTCGTTGAGCTAGCAAACCGGCCTGGTATTTTCTGGCACGCGATCAATCTGCTGAAGTGGTTATTTTTTTGTATTTCTATTTTATTTGGATTAATGATTTATTTCAATCGGTTTTGAATCATCCGAGTAAATAGAAATGGCCAGATAAGAATATAGGGAACGAAATTCCAAATTTCGACGTGCAAGTACTGCGGGAGAAATTCTGGTTAATTTACAAATTAGAAACGAAGATGACAGATTCAAAGTAAACGTAAGTCAAGGTTCCGTTAATTGAACGGGTTTAAAACCAGTTACGTCGAATTAACGAGTCCCCGTTTAGAGCCTTCTATATTGGCAGCGAATAAGCATAAATGAAATTGCAATTTTATAGGAAAAATTAATACCGTGCCAGCAAAAACAAAGTAAAAATGCGTTTACAGAATGAGTGCAATAAAATTGCACACTGATAAATCAAATGCCTCGACGAGTCTATAGACCAAATACCAATATCCTAGGAAACATTCCATTTCTTTTCCACTTTCTATTCAAGCCTATTAAATCAATCTAAGTATTACAAAACTAACAGTTACACATTCAGAAATCTCCATACCCCTCTCCAAGTCTTCTAAATTAAAAATATCCACCAACCCAAAGTTTCGCTAATTCCACTGTTATTTCAGTAAGCATAAGACCTGCCTAGCTCATCCAAATGACGATCTAAACAAAAATCTTGCTTCAAAATTATCATCATCTATGTGTCTTGTTGCGCAAAAAAAAAGAAAAGGACTCCTAAATATATCTGCCTCAAAATAAGCATAAATTCAATCCTGCACAGGACAATACAGAAGAACAACCCAACCTTCCTCTTAAGGCAATGTCTCGCGAATCTTCGTTTTTCGAACGAACACCTCAGAGAACCACGGACATACACATTTTTCGCTCTTGGTCCACGAAGCTTGTATACATATATCTCAGCGTAGGCTCTCTACTCCGCCATTACGTTATTTGCATAAAAGTTCTCGCAATTGTCGGGCACGGTGATTAGCCGGGATTACAGAAATCAGAAGTTGGAGAGGAAGGGGCCGAGAGGCGAGAAACTGGGTGATGCCTCGGTAGCCGACCATTACCCGTTTTTTCACCAATTTCTCCTTAGAGAGTGCAGAAACAACGTCGATGCACGATGCACGCTCTCGAAACACCGTTAAAGTAAGCCTGCTTCTAGCCAGAGAGCAATGATAGCCTCTTCTCGTAATTGGAAAGAAAAGATCACGCATCGAACACGTATTATCAGCGGCGACTAAGCCTCGCGAGACTAACGATTACGGTGAAATGAAGTATGTATGTATACAGGTAGAGTGGCGAGAACCGTGGATTTGTGGCAGAAACCGTGCAACGCGAAGGGTCTGGAAGTTTGATTCTTTGCTGGGCAATTGTGGAGCTATGTACTTGGATCGAATCGAAAGATGGACTTTCGTTTTTTCGGAGGTATCGTTGGTTTGGTTGTTGGGAATTTTGTGGGGGATTTGAAAGGATTGAGAATGTGAAATACTCGACTATTCCTGTTGTAGTTGAGGTGGACATTTTTATAGAGACAGTTGGGTAAACCAGTCATCTGCATTTTGGTTGATAAATGTATTAAGTATCAAGTGACAATTGTTTGTTGGATTCGTGAACATTTGTATTGCGAATACTATTTTGCTCGTATAAGTTAAAATTGTTTGCATTGCCTGAATGGAATATTTGAAATTTTGCTCTCTGGATTTTGTAGAATTGTTCATGAATATATTGTACCATATTGCAGGTAGATAATGCTTCGCAGATTCACTCAAACGGAAGACTACGAGACTGAGGTTTTTCTTATATCTTAAAGGTTGCATTATGGAATTCTGCTACTATATAATACTTTCACTTCGTAATCATCGAACTACATTGACTGACTCGGGTGTAACATTTACAGCATTCCATTTCCCTGGTGTCTTTACTTTCTTTTTCCATCGCAGCAAGCTTAACGAAAGATAGAAAGAAAGCCTTTGCCAACAATTTCTTCCCTACATTACAACACTAGACTCCCTCGACTCGACTAAAAAAATTCAACAGATTTTTATTTAAAAAAACACGCATTCCCAAATAAACAAATACAAATCAAGTAATTCCATCATCACTGTTAATACTAACAAACTTCGCGTCTCAATAAATTCGTAAATAAAGTATAAGAGAAATATTGTACTCCAAAATTATTTAAAACCCATTTACTCAGTTCTGCCAACTAAACTCGGCCGCCGAGCCGTTCGAAACGACTCGACAATCATCTCCGAAATTCGAACACGATTCTTTCACCAGAGGTCCCCGGCGATTACATACTGGTCCATGATTTTACAACGATTTTACACGTCCGCGGAGAAACGTTCCAGCTTTCTAGAACGCGGTTGTTTAGGCGCACCTACGAGAGCCAGTAGAGAAGGTGGGTGGCTGCAGGAGAAGGTCGATTCGTCGTTATTACGTGACACCGTTACGCAACCCCGGTGGCTGGCGCGCGTGACGATCGAAAACGCTCGATTTCGTCTATCGGCATGGTAACAGAGAAACGGCGATCGCCAGTTTGTGTCTGCCACTGTCGTAGCAGCGGGTCGCGCGAAATTTGCGTTGGAAACGCGCAGCAAGTGACGGGCGAGCTGCTACTCGACTTTCCAACCATCTTTCGCCCGATTATATTCCACTGGATACGCCTGCGTCACCTCGTTTGGAATACTTGGACCGGCACTTTTGTTATGTTTGGATTTTCTCGAATTTATTTTGTTTTTTGGGGGAGGTTTTTCTGGTGTTGGCTTCAGAGGCAAGTTCGACAATTTTGTTGTGGACTGCTTGGTAGAGCTTTAGCCATTCGTCGCCTGTATTTTACATTTTATGGGGTGGAAGTATTTTTCAATCGTTTTCGTATTTCTGTTTGATTGCGGCAGGAATTAAGGGCGGGGGAATTATTAATTAGTTATTCTGTCTGTTGGTATTACAGTTTTTGAATTCGATTTCCTTTTACCGCGCCGCGTTGGATCGGACGCGTATATACCTGCGTGGTAAAATATATTAGGATTGATTATTTATTGTAAGATAATCGAATGAGAGGGTAGTCTTCTCTTCATCTCGATTAGGTATTACTTATTACAATGATTACTGATTACAATGAGTGCAGAAGGGAGTAGAGTCGAGTGATAAATATTGTGTAGTTGAGTTGCGATATAGAGGTAATTCGATAATACAGCATATGATTAACATAAACTGAGTCAATCACAATTTCCTTAAAAATAATCCTAAATAAAAGTGAAATATGTGTTATGAGAAATAAATGTTTATTTCGTGTTCCTGCGCATAGGACGCTTTTTAGCTCCAACACAATATTTACTAGGATCGCCTCTTCAGGCAATAATTGTCACCAATACATTGCCTTGTTTGTGCACACTAAAGCATCTTTTAAGACTCAACTCTTTAAATATTATGATAATTGAATTTGTATACACATACCGAGCGATCATGTCTAATCTTTACTGTTTTTATATAAAGGCTGTATGCCGTTAATAAATAAATAAATATCTTGAAAGAAAAAGATGATCACAAACCGGGTTTGATGATCACAAATCTTCAAGTATACTTGAAAACTACGAACAAAGAATGAAATCAACTAAAAAAGGAAAAACGAAATAACAATTCCAATTCCCCGGGGAAACATACAGAACTCGAAAACCCCGCCAAATAACAATCCTTTCTCCCCAAAGTCGTTCACGAATCGCTGATTCTTCACGGCCGACCAAGATAGACAGAAATCCTCGTGAGGAGCTAACAATAAGGAGAGGTCGAAGCGCGGAGGAGATTAGTGTCAGTGGTTGGGGTCGCAAAACCGAGGAAGCTAGATACTACAGGGCAGAAGAGGAGCCAAGGAGAGATAACGAAGAGCGACCAAGAAAGGAGTTGCCGCGGGTGGGGTAAAGACTATCGGGTACACAACTCCAGGGACGCAAGAGGGAGGAAATAATGTAAGGAGGGCGCGGTGGTCGGTCACTTGTTGCGATCCTGTTAGTTCACCTCTTCTCAACCGCCTCATCGTTGTCTTCTTCTTCTTCTACTTTCGCGTTGCCGTGGCGCACGTTTGAACAGCGACGAAACACGAGGGAAACGAAAACGATACACATAAACGATGTACTTACATAGGTGTAGAAAATGGTTTGCGGAGACGAAACGAAGGGGGTGGCTTGTCAACCCTTCCGCTACGGAGAACGTGCACGCATACACGTTTTCATACATTTAGCAAGTTTATAAATGTTTGCTAAACATTTATATGAACGTCCTGTACAACGGTCTATCATTGTTTTAAATACATATTGCAGTATGTATATTTGTGTCTTTGATGGTTCTTTTGGGGAAAGGGTTAAAACTGGTTCTGTCAATTGGTCGATATGATTGGTTCTTGTATATCAAGGTATACTTCATGTGTATCTAAGAAAAGATGGACGAAATGGAAACAGGAAGTTATTTCTTTGTGCCTCTGTTTTAGTTAGCGAGCTTTTGTGTTAGAATATTCGAGGTACAGGAACGGCCGAGGCAGGCCATGTGAATTTTGAAGATGCACGCTGTCTTTGTCTAGCGTAGCTTTCATTTGGGGCGAACCCTAAAATGGTTAAAAAGGGCCATCGTGACGTAGGCGTCCTCACGACCGACGCTTTTGCCAAGGAAAGGCATTCTTGTATAGACTACGGATAAACAGAACACCTTTTAACATATACGCGCCTACAAAATCATTGTAATAAGTAATACCTAATTGAGATAGAGAGACTACCCTCTCATTCGATTATCTTACATTTGTAATATGTCTATTCTTATAATACATTTTTTTGTGCCTTGACAAAATAATAGTTAAAACAAAGTTATTATGTGTGAAAATCTATTATTACTCGATCGTTAATGGTTCAATCAGACCTTTTTTATAAATTATTATTTATCAGTGAATTGCATACTCGGGAATTGTACCTCTGTTGGACAATTTAACGCCTGATTATGGTTCGTGAGAAGCTTCGAATTAGTCTATGAAATTGTTTATTAATCAAAAGATTAAATGTACGTCACTCTATAGTTTCAAGGGGTGAAGTAACATCTTGAATTGGTATTTGAAATTAACCGTCCAACATCAGTATACTTCGGGCTACTTAAGAATTATAGGAATTGGAACAAACAAAGAATTCCAGTTAAAAAAAACAATATTCCCATCGAGTTTCGTTTTAAATAAAATAAGCAGGACATTTCTGTTTGGCGTGTAGTTTTGGAATCTCAAAAATTCATCGAGTTCATTTACATGTGCCTATGGTCTCGATGTCCAGGAAGCTACCGTTCCAGCTGTGTATTGTGCAAGTTCACTGTATGAGCTGTATGTACTTACTATAATCGGTTACAGAGATAGGCGGCATAGGGTACCGTTATGCTTGGACTTACCTGAAACAAAAAGGAACGCGTGCATTAGGAACGAGCGTCTATAGTGAAAAATCTCGTGCCGTTCAACGACGAGGAAAGAACGGATCGAGACTTTTTAGTTGCGACATGAAACATATTTTAACGGGATGTTTGAACTTATTTGAACGTATTATAAGAATGAATTACCGAGCGAAACAAATAGCATAGAAAATAATAAGATTAAAAGGAATAATTGGTTGATCGTATCGAGCATTTTTAATAAGCAAAACTAAAATTTTATATAGCGCAGATATTTAGTAGATCAATAATGAATTATTTTAGTGGCACGAAATTAAAAATGCTCATACATATTACAATCGCTTGTTTGCTAATAAAATTCTTGATGCTTCTGAATAAATAAAGAGTGGCTGGAAACAAATCCGATAAAAAAAGGAAGAATTAATTCAACAAGTACAACAGCAAATTCTTTTACAACTTGTTGGCTTCAGTTATTCCAACCTACTGTTGATATGAAATATTCAAAATACAATGGATCCCTAAAAGATATATTTGTACGATACTCTTAATATAAAAATGGTTTTCGGATTAAATACCAACGAACGTGTCGTGTACAGACTCGAAACAATTAAACGACTACATAATAACTCGGCGCAGCAAATCCAAGGACGATTAAAAAAAATTGTAAAACTGGTATTGATATTAAATAAACGAAGTAAAATATCTAGAGCAAAAAAATCAAGCTGCCCCCTCGCTATATCTATAAACGAAGTTGCAGCGCGAATTCACCAGCAACGAGATCCGCCACACAATTAACAAGCCTCATTAAGAATAGTAATCAAGTTGATACGCGTGACGTAGTTCCACGAACACGTACCGATGATAACCAACGAGAGTTTATCGCCATTCTAAATGAAGACACGCGCACGAGTCTCGTAACAATATCGTATCTGTGCTCGAGGCAGCTGATAACGGTGTGCCACCTGCCTACCCCCTGTGATTACCGTCGATCGAAAGGAAAACAGAGTTGCACCTGAGAGAACGAATGGCTAGAAGTAACCTGCTTTATGTTGCTCCCGACGAAATTGTTTCTCGAACAAACGGGTATGTTTAACGTGGCCGGTAGATAAACAGTTATTTTTAGGAGAATAATCGTAATCGTTTTATCGCATACTCGAGAGTTCCAAGCATTCGAAATTTGTACTTTACATCGTCGATGATAAATTGAGGGGAACAGATATTAAAAATGTTAGGTTTATAAGTTTCTGGCTTACTACTTGAGCATGTGGATTGTTTAATATTGCGTGGCTGTTGGTAAAGTTCCAGGAGTAACAGGTAAACTTGCGTTTAACGTTACAGAAACAAACAATTATTACGAAAAGAAGAAAACTGATTTCATATCTGTGCGTTGAAAGTGATTGCTGGGCGTTACACAGGTGACACGCGTTTCGATTTTTGTCATATCTGAAGCACACACATGTAAGCACATGAATTAAGTAATACAGAATTAAATTCTAGAATATTCTTAGCTAATTAATATAGCATTGAAAATATTTACTGACTACATATATGTCTCAAAAACTAAACCCGTTTCGATTCACAAAAATGAAATGTACATATGTATTACCAAATGAAATACCTTCACGTACTATCACATGTAATCCCATTGCATTTAGATGAAGAACCACTATAAAATGTGAGCATTTTGCAATTATTCCCTAGCAAAATATACCCTGAACCGTCGGCCATCAACGTCGCCTACGTTCATCAAAATCGGACAACAGGCCCTTATAATAATAAACCAAGAGTAATAGTCGCAGAACGACACTCCTCCATTAAACTTCAATCCAGTGACGGCCATAAACTCCATCATACGCCACGTTCCACAATGTTCTCTCCTCTCCTCGACGTTACTATCAAGTTATTAATGGCGGACGCGTAATGCATCTTACGGCAGAGATTCGGAGCGTATAGTCACTCAATGTCGCCCGTTGCGCATCGAGAACCATGAAACGCGACCAGGAGGCTAAACCAATATATTCCATCGTGTACTGTATAGTCGGGGGCAAAATTATATGGACAAATAGTGAAAATGATACAATCATTCAGCTTCATCAAAAATATATTATACATTTTACTCTTTCAAACCTCGTATCAATTATTCATACAATTCGCGTATTCCTTTTTTCTCCAAACAAAATTCCTCGTTACACCAATATCCGGGTATTATTTTTCGGTAACGCTCCTGTTAATGTATATTCTATAGTTACACGATACGTTGTTACGTTAATTCAGCCAATGATATCGCCAGGGGAAACCAACACAGAGCTACAGTCTGCAGTATTAAAGACGAAGGTAAAAAACGAAAATAAAATTCACATAATCATTCCTTTAATCATTCCGTATATTCATACTGTCCATACTGTTCCCCTCCGTTCTAAAGCAACAAAAATAACAGAAACGAAATTACTCTTATCGCGTAGTACAATAACAATTTTCATTGCCAGGCCACGACAGTTTTGTCCCCGACTGTATATCCCGACCAACCGAACGATACGCCCCGCTTCCCGCTTCGCAAGAGCTCGATGCTCGCGAAACTATAGACGCACCGGATGTGTTTGATCGTCGTACAGGTGGCACAGCGACGTGGTCAATTAATACGCGACGCAACGTGACTATGAACTATTGACACGGCCGGCCGGAACTATTATTGCCACGTCTGGCCCAGGTTTATATCGTGGAAGCGCGGACAATTGATTTCCAGCTGGTGTTACTAGAGTAGTCGGGGATCTAATGCAGCCCGTATAATTATTGCGTAATTAGCAAATTTGAGCACCACGGGCTGGATCGATAATCGTAAATTATTGGGATTGGTCAGCCGATGCTGATGCATTGCTCACGGCGGTGCATGCTCTACGACGGCCGCGATATTGTTGCACGAACCGGTGTGCGCATCTCTGTGCACAGATGCACGCATCACCATGGGCGACAGCTTTGTCTGAATGCTGTGGATTTGGGAAATTCTGTTTTTGATCCTTTTTCGTTTGAGGCGGAATCGATTTCGCGGGGGTGGAACTGTCAACGATCCGTTGGTTTGGACTGAAACCACTTTTTTGCTGTCCTCCCTTATCGTTACGCGCACGTTAACGGTTTAAGTGTGTAAGTAGTTTTAACCCTTTCGGGTTGGAATCGCCGAATTCACGGAAAACGAACGTGGAATAAAAGGCAGAATGAGAAATGTGGCTTGTTTGAAACTTTCGGTTCAATATCCTTACATTGCAATTCGATTTCCCATGAGACTGTTTTAGCATCGTTTATTCTTTTCCTCGGATACAGCAGATTGAACGGGGCGTTAAAAATGAAGAGAGGGTATTCTCGTTTCGGTTTTGGGACAGATTAATCCAAATTTTCTGTACGAAGACTAAGAAGATTGATTTCAATATTTTAACGCTTGGAATTGCTCGACACGTTCACGTGGCCGTTTCTCTATCGAACACTTGTTTCAAGCATAATTCTAAAAATGAGCGAAATTTGAGTAATTTTAAAATATGACATTAATTTGATGACTGCGTTAATAAATGCCCAGTACGTAAATAAATTACGCGCGAACCTGGTTATTATACGATTCATCTTCCAAGATTACCAAGAGGAGACCACTACGCACTTCGCGAACAATTATCCTCCATTACCCCTAACACAACTCTTCTGCCGGTTATAAGGATAAAACCGCGATAATTACCAACCATCCCTAAATTACTATCAATTCCAAAATAAGAAGTTTCCTGCTCCCTCCTATTAAGATCGTTTCTAAAAATAACTACGTTCAATTAACCACCACCTTGTCCTCTCCTACAACAAATATATAGCCGACAGTTAACCCTAGCAGGCTCGCGAAAAAACTACAACCGAACCCCTGCAACGAAATTTATCAACCCCCTCGCGTACTTCAATTATTATCGAAGCTCGCGGTACGAAGTAACAAATTGAGCAGGCGTCACCCTTCACGCGTATGAAACAACTAAACACCCTCCCCAAAAAGAACAGGCAAACAAACAAAAAGAAGGGCAAATAAAAAAAATGCATACGAGGGAAGTAGGCAACAAGCGGCAGTCGCGAAATTATTGTGAATCGAGTCAGTGACACACGGTGCAACACGCTCGATATCCACGCGCGGCGGGGCTGGGTGGATTGGCGATGTTCCCCTGCAGCGGGGCGAATTTTTATCGTTGAAACAAGTGAATTCGGGTTTTGCCAATTCGCTGACCACGGATGGCTACGCGGAGCACGGAGCAATGATTCCCCGTCCAGTTAATATCCACGATCGAAAGGTATGCCCGACCATCGACGCTCCGAATACACACATACACGTGTATTATACACCTTCGTACAAAAGTTTCGTGTGGCCTAGAATTCTAAGAGAAACCACCGGTCTTCGAGCACATCCAATTATTCGCGTGCAGTAACTATCAGTCCTATTCAATAAATGTACGCGTTTACATATGTCGCCCATCGCGTTTTCGTGCAGAAGCAATTGTTGTAATATTAATATTAGTTCCATTGAATAAGTATATTGTACGATCCCAAAGGGTGAGGAAAAATTGTTGCACGGAATAATGCAATCAAAAACGGAACAACCCTTTTAACTGTTGACGCTATCTGGAAATTCAGATAATAAAACTTAGAAGCCATTTAATTCACCTGTTATTATTTGACTTGGATTACCTCACTATTACCTCCAAATATTCCTGCCCAACTCGTGTCACAAAAATCATCACCCCACCCATCCATTAAAATAGCCGCTTTTTCCATTTCCTTTATTTTCCCGCTTCTTCCAGCCATTAATGTCCGAAACGAACAAATCGGGGAACCGGTTTGTGCCACAAACTTTTGATCCACAGTGTACACATGCACACCGAGATTGGTAAACGCGAACAACGGGGACGGAGTAGCTCCGCGGATAATAATTATTTTCGTCATTTCCTGGCATTCCACGCGGCGAGCCCATCAATCCGAAAATCGTATAAACCAACTGTCACATTCACGCCCAAATTCAAAACAGGAGCAGGAATGGCCAGAGGGTCGAGGAGGGGAGGCTCTCTCGGTGGCGCGCATCCCCATGCCTCGTGAAATACCATTTAATCCCCCGTGAAATCCGGTTTAATTTCACCCGACACAATACACCCGCAACTTCGCCCATCGAGAAACACTCCTTCGTACCCTACGACCGATCGAATGTTCTCTCGAGTCTCGAATGGTACACTGGCTATCTTCGAAGGGGTGAACGAGTGATTCGTTGAACGTCTTGCAGGGGGGCAACATGGAAATATAGGCAATTCTTTGGGGAGGGGGTGATTGTTTCCTTTTGATGATTGGTTTGGAAATTCTAATTTCGGCAACGGGGTTGGGAGACGAGTAGTTTGAAGATGTTCAGGGGTTATTGGCAATGCAATAGATGATATTATGGATATGGGGGTTGAAAAGTAACTTTTCCCGTTGTTAGAGCGAACATCGTATTGATGTTTCGTGGTGGATATTATGTAGTTTATGTAATAGTACACGGTTGCAGGATAATTACTGTTCTGAATGGTATTTGCAAAATATTGTATAATACAAGCGTGCTCGATTATTATTTATACATTTTCTTGCTAAGTGGAATGCTCTGTGCAGTCAAGAACAAAGATTTAGTCGATAACGCCATTTTACAAAGCTATCGAGTTTGATAGTTATTTATTAATTGGTAACTTGAAACGTAGATCTGTTTCGATGCTGTCTTAGGATTAATTAAAAGTTCCCCAAGATTTGTAAATTTTTACATCTGTGCGTACAGAAAAATTTGTACGATTTGTTTCCTGTAGTATTCAGTGAAATAACACCAATTACTTTATTGATTGTAATTTTACGAAAATTGTTCTTCCCTGGTAAACTTTCCGACAATGCAGTAAATTATTGCAGCAGTCTACACTATGCAACATATTGTAAACATTGCGATACACGCTGTGCATAAATTTTACTGAAACAACAAATAAATAAACGATTCAATTTAATAAAAACGGATATGTAGATACTTTTTCAGGTGTAAATATTCTTGTGAATTACTGCACGCTTTACGCGGATGGACATTATGTTTGCCTATAACAGTAAATTATAATCGGATGTATAAACGGTTGCATAAACATTGTTTGTATACTTGTGAAGTTAAGCCCAGCGTGGACAACTTGCCAGGAGATTAATGCTCACCGGCGATACGATGCGATTTGCATGCAATTGAAATGCACGCTCGTGCGATTTCTATTTCCTGTGGATTTTCCTTATGCAAAGCCTGCTTCTTTTTCTTGACACTCTTTTAAACTTATCCAAGAAAACCTCCTATTCGTTTTATCGCCCTCCCTCTTTCTAATGGGAAATCGTTTCAACTTTAATATTCGCACACTTTGTAAGTGTAAGGAAAAAATTGAAAGGAAAAAAAAAGAATGAATCGCTTCGAAACTTGTTTGTTATGAAAACTTTCATAACAACTTTAAAAAGTATTGTAACGATGCACAACAAGGAAAACAAATTAAAATACGATGAGAATTATGTATATTAAAATTGTCGCCAGAAGTTTGCGTGTGAAATTAATTTTCAAGTAGAATAAGTTTGATTGAAAAACAGTTTATTTTGAAGCAATTATCCTGCATTCCTCCTAAAAGATGTCGAGGGGAGGGACTTTTGTTAAAAATCGTGATAGCTTGAGCAAGCAGCTCTCTCTCTTCCATTCTTCTACTTATCGATAGACCGACAATTTATCCATACAGGTCTACTTTTCGAGCCCCCTGTGTTTGCTTATGCTAACGTCCAACAAGCAGTGATATTAACCTGCGAGGTGGAGCCCGTGAATTGAACTCTAGTGCAGACCAAGCCCGTTGGATCTGTCTCTGGGTTTGATATTGGAAATTCACCATGAGAACGTTCGCTGGACATGGCATCTCTACGTGATCACTGAACAGAGATGGACTAGCTACGGTAAGTTTTATTTTTATTTATACCTGTCGGTTCTCGACGTGGCGTCAATTAAATGTGACGGGGATAAAAAGAAAAATTACTTTCCAACGTTCTTGATTATTCTCTTGTTAGTTTCCCATTCAATGATAATAGTACTAATCATAAAGTATATGAAGCAGCTGAATGAAGAAAGATATTTATACCAGGCCGTGGGTATTAAATATTGCAATTGTACTTGACTATTAAAATTTAACTCTTTGGGGCTAGGTGGGTTAAAAACTGCCCCACCTTTTTCTGAGCATTTTATGCATGGTAGGATATATTTCAACCCACCTCGAAAAGTTGATGTTACTCAAAGTCATGCAGGTTAATATTTTATTTAAAGTTTTTCGTTCAGTTGGCAATGCTATGCACCAACGGTAAATGCGTAAATAAGTGAAACAAAAAATTTATACATATCAAAACGCATCAGTAAGTTGTGTGTGCTGCTGTGATTAAGGTTGGCGCATTGTGTGAAGCAGTGAATTATTGTAATTTTTAAGCCTGTAAATTTATTATTTGCTGCTTACATAAAGTTCTTTGCCCTTTAGATCCAATGTGGCAAACATGAAGAGGGGTAAATTGCTGTCTGTGCAACTATGGTTTTTATTTTCTTTAAAATCGAGTGCCTCAAAGAATTAAGCATCTGTTTGATTAGTAATTCTTGAATCGACCCGAGTTATACACATTTTGTTTACTTTAAGGCTTCAAGGCATCTTTTTCTTAAGGTGTATAAAAAATATATGGCCACCACGGTCGAAATACTGCAGATATTTATGCATGTTCCTCCGTGATTCTGCTCGATTTAAATGTTAAAAGATTCCAAACACCTTGACCGTCGACGCGTTTTAAACAGACAAGCACCTTTTTATACGTACGACTCCTTCCTGCAAGTTATTTATACGTAGAAGCTGCTCGCACTCGGATTAAAAGATACAAGTCACGGAACGTATCGGCAACGGGATTCTGGGGTTGTAATTATATGCAGTGACCCACTGTGATCAGGGTAAAAAAAAATACTGGCATAAGGGGAACTACGTAAATGAAATATTCAAATCCAACAGAGAATTGTCGAAAAGTGAAAATCATAAAGTAATTGTCATAAATGTGTCGACAACTAATTTGCCGAAGATAAATTTCAACAATATATCACAATGTGTAGCTGTTCTTTAAAGGAAGTCGTAAAATAGAAACATTGTCCGGGTGATAATAACGAGACTGAAAAATAAGTGTCGAGTTATCTTAATAGCCGCGTTCATGCAATATTCAGAAACGCCAGCAAGTAAACACTCGTACTTAGAAAGCGATAATGTTTTGCTTTCAGATACTCGGACGCGGGAGTCTTCAGTGAAATTTACTACCCCTGTTTGACAACGTTCGACTGTCCACTCGACGCCGCTTGTGGACGCCAGTTAATGTTACACGTGTAAACTCTGGAAGCTCGTGCCTTTGAAGAGCGACAGGCCACAGAGAGGAGCACGATTATTATGTGTATACAATTCTGCGTTCAAATATTCCCGCATCACATACATCCAATGTTGCTGTTTCAAATTGAAAGAAAAGAAGATATCACTGGACGAACATGCGTTAAACAAGTACATGCGATGATATCGATGGTTTTAATAATGCTGTTGGCAAAGGAGCTCCAAAACGTAAACTATGTTCAACAGAAGAAAGCATTAATCATTTTCCCAAGTTAGTGCGTGATCTAAGATGGCAAAAAAAGGTGGCGACGACAGTGCACCGCCGCGCATTGGCATAGGCGCGACAGTATTGCGCACAGCGACGCCGATTAGTGCACGTATCGCCTAACGAAGATAGTCAGATGAAGTAAGCGAACAAGCGCGGAGAGTTAGAGGAGGAGAGTTAGACGGAACCACGGCAGTGGTGAAGGAATAACGAAGAGAGAGGTGAGAGGAGTGCAACGTAGATTTGCGACGTTGCCGGCATGCGCACACTGGTGGCGACAGGTCAATCCAGTGTTATCGTAATTGTAATGGCAATTGTATTCGTACTCGCGTTCGTACTGGCGGAGCAAACACGAGACGCACACGAGATCACCGGCGACGAACTTGTAACCGAAGTGGGGGGATATAGCGCGTAACAGAACCAGAAAGAGATAGGGAAGGAACGCGAAGACGGTGTTGGAAATGGTGGGGTGAGGTGGTGGATCGCGAAGATTGAGAGAAAGGCAATGGAGGGCACAGGGTGCTGGTGTGCGGTACGTTACACCTGCACGAATGCAGTTGCCACTATATTGGATCGTGTGGGCGCGGTGGTGTCATCTCTCGGCGATCTCTCGAGTGACCTCCATCTCTCTCTTTCTCGCTCTCCAGACCACTTCCGTTCTTCTTCGGTGGCATGTCTAACCTAAACCAACCTAACCTCGCCACGCTTGCCCCTTCCCCTTTCTTTTCCCGTCAGCGTGCATATACTCACTGGCTACGGTGCCACGAACTTCCCCTCTGTGCCACGTTTGCCCCACCAACGTTTCACCTAGTGTCCACTTCGCTCACAGCGAGAACTATGGATGGGATAGGCATGGGGGAAACATAGCGCGGTACACGGAGGAGGTAGAGGGCGAGGACAGAGATACTGCTCCACAACGCTGCCTTGCTTTCCTGCCTCTTCGTTCACGGTCACACCCGCAGTGGCGCTCAATTAGCGGCGCACGGGTCAACGATTCACGCGTGTGCAATTACCAGTCGGAATGCATACACACGCGACATGACCTTAATGATGCGTGAATTTTTCTGTGCGATCATCATCTTTATCATGATATCACGGTGAATGGACTCGAGAACTACGAGATAATTACGGGCATTAAGACAAATAATTGTTCAATTCATTTCGCAACGGTTACTTGCTTGGTAAGCGTGTAATAATTATATAAATAGCTTTCTAGCAGCTCGTATTTGAAATTCCCTACGCAACTGCATTTTGCAACTGAATCCTAGGCAATCAAAAACGAATATTGTAAACCGAATTGTAATTACAATATTAGAACAACTGCACTTCACATAAATCAACAGCTAATTACGTAAAGTTCGAGAATAAATATAATCATTTCCAAAAAGCACCAAATATCGCTTGAAACAAATTACAATTCAACTGTAGTTACATATAACCGTATTCATTCTATACATAATTCCAAAACTTTTTCGTAAACCTAACAATATCAACCTTAAACATGGAGCCGCGTATTGAGAGCCACTGAGGGTACAGTATCAGACCGACTCCACCTAGCATAGGGTGAACGGGTCGGAGGCCGTTGGTTCCTCATAGAGTTGCTCTCTTCTTATTATTATTACACGAACGCGCGCGCACCAGCGCACACGGCCGGCACTCGCACGCACGCATCCGGCACACGCATGCGCGAGCACTGTGCACTTCTCGGTGGGGATACCACACGACAGTTGGTGGGGACGATAACACAACGGAGGGGAAATGGCCCATCGCGACACGTGGTGGGGTGGAAAACAGGTTGAATCGCGGGCGAGGCATCATGCTGACCGAACCTGCCTAGAAGAAGTGGTCAGGGGGAGAGACCGTAGCCGCATGGTAGGGGAAAATCACAACGCCGAGTTTTCGGAGTAAGGGAAGCGTCTCGTGGAGGGGAGGACGCGACAAGCACACGAGGGGGGACCAGGAGGTTGCCGTACTTACTCGCCTTACCACGGATTACCATTATCATTATTCCTATTTGTCGGGCGCCACTGACAGCTACGTGTCCGTGCGACCGTTATGATCGGGATATTATGTATATACTGGTTGTCATCGCTATTTTTTTTCGCCTATCTGCATAATTCCGTGTATGGAAACTCTTCTTTGTCCTCCTTGGAACGCGATATACGATTCGTTATTTTCTTCCGAGACTTTTCCGTTATTTGTTAGGGTAAAGGTGTATCTACTATGTTTAATACGTTCATAGAAACAGTATATTGTTTTTTTTTTATCTTATCTAGAAATTAATAGAAAATGGGAAAGGCTATTTTTGAATTTAATCAGCTTGTTGGTTTTGGCAGATTTATTTATAGGACGAATTTTGCATCGCTTTTGCAAATATTTTTATACGCTGTTGTGTTATAATTATCGAAGCATTGTCGTAATCGGTGTTTACAAAAAACTTTGTCCGCGCGGGGACATGCATGTGATCGAGGGATGTACCTCCTTTTGTATTATACACTGTAACTTTCCTTTGACTCGTGTTGTTCATCTCCTGAATATTATCGTGCTATTATTTTCTGTATGTAAAAATGCAGTAGCATGATGTCCGTCCGATCTCGCGTATCGTTCCAGACTTATTAGTCATTACCGTAATAATTAATCGGACAGCTTATAATGAACTGTAATAAATTCGAAAAGCACAAACTTCTGTAAATTGTACTATCTGTTTCTGTATTAATTAAAAAATTTAAGTGAGTTCCTCTTATCTATCAAAGTTAAGAGTACATTATTAATTATTACAGACAAAAATGTCGAAATCATTCAGCCATTATCATTCGACCCGGAGAAATATATAATAAAATTGGCTCCAACTTTTTTAGAATAAAAGATGAAAAGAATTTTTGGTTAATTAACGATTTCTCGTTGCCTAATATTGTTCTATCAATCGATAGGTGATTAACTCTTTAGGGCTAGGTGGGTCAAAAACTGTCCCACCTTTTGCTTAGCTTTTTATGCATTGTGGGATATATTTTAATCCTCCTCGAAAAGTTGAAGTTACTTATAGTCATGCAGTTTAAAATTTTATTTAAAGTTTTTCATTCAGTTGGCAATGCTATGCACCAATGGTAAATCCGTAAATAAGTGAAAACAAATTTATACACAATCAAAACACATCAGTAAGTTGTGTATGCTGCTGTGATTAATATTGGCGCATTGTGTGATGCAGTGAAGTTTTGTCGTTCACAACGGTATGTGTTGTTTCTTTTCTTAAAATTTATTATGGGTGAATAAATTGTTTTATAATAAAAAAAAGCATGTTATTTGATGTTTTATAATAATTTTGAAGCTGTGGAGTAGTGGGATTATATATGTCTAACCCTGTAAAGAAGGACTTGTTGAAATGTTATTATTTTTTTTGTACACGATAATGGTACTTAAATCGAAATAAAACTATCCATGGACTGATATGAGCCACACTGTTGCTAAAAACATTAATTGGCCTTTGAAGATCTTTAAAAATGACCATATAACCATGATTCTCATAGCAAGGCACTCCTTGTCCCTTAAACGAACCCTTCTTTCCGGCAGACAGAATGATCTTCGTGAATAAACTGCCCAATGCAGGGGATCTAGCAATAGCCATGCAAAAGGGAAACATGAAAAGTAGCAAATTGAAAGGTAATAGATGCGAAACATCAGGGATAGTTAAATAGCAAGCACTGATGAAACCATGCTTGGTTTGATTGCATCTTCAAAGCCGATGTGGCTATCAATTCGACGCGGGATAAAATCAAATACTATTAGTTATTCCTCCGACACGTTACATCACGACGATATACGTATCTCCTAGGCCATAAGATGGATTGTAAAGGTGTCGTTAGGCAAATTGTAAATTGTGGATGCAGTCCTAATTGAAAGTGTATTTCTGACTTGAAATAAGTCGAACGTGTTTCACCGAGAGATGGATAAAGAAAACGTACAATATCAAAGAGGAGTATTAGCTCGCGATTCAAATCTAAAGGTGAAATGTCAAGCTAATATTTTCCACAGTATCAATTACTGTTAGCCAACCGCAGGAAGAATTATTATACCTCGCATACATGTATGCAGTGTTGTACATGTGCAACCAATTTAATCCCCAAAAAGATTAAAAACCAAGTAGAGAAGTTCCTAAACGCCTCATCAGGACCCAAGGCACCGCCACGACATACTATCCCCGGTACAAACCCCTCGAATTATCAGCCTTACCAAAAGCGCCTAACCGCGACAGAAAATATTACGAGCATATTATATGCAATACCCTTCGAATCGTTTCGTGTAAGCTCGTAAACACTGTTATTTACGTCGCGAGGCGACACCGTAGCACGAGCGTACACAGTTTCGAAAGGTATCGCGTCCCGGTCACCAGAGAGGAACCTAATCTCATGAATCAACCGGCTCGTTCGAGGGTAATTCAAGGAATACACGCATAATACCCGCGCGCGCAAAAATCGCGGCCATTAAGCGCGCTGTCGCGTCGCGCAACCCCAACGCGCTAGGGATTTTATTGCGGCGGCCTACGCGCGTGCGCGGCAACTTGGCGACTTTAAATAAGGACGGTAACTCAGCCGTCCGCCTCGTAAGTCAGAGCGCCGCGTCTCGGCGTGCCATGCCGAACAAAGTGGATTTACGCAGTTGGGCTGTATTTATCGACTGGTCCTCAATGGCCACGGCTCGTACCATTAGTATTAGCTGGTGGTCGATTATGCTCTTCCTCCTTCCCTCTTTTCCTCTCGTTTAGGGTGGAACGAGATAGGGATACCTGCACGGTTCCGCGGCACGAATCTGCAGCGATAAGAAGGTTGGGTGCCATATTCGTTAAATCATACCCCTGCACGGTCATATAGAACGAGGCGAATACAAGCGCGCAATTATCGTCCATTCTGAACGATACCCATCGTTGGATATCTTTTTGTGTCTGCCTCTTTTGCACTTTGGATTCTCTGTGCCTGTCGTTTCTGGGTCCTTTTTTTTCTTGGTTCCTTGGTGTACCCGCGGTGCTTATCTTGCACGCACCTCTGAAACCGGGCTTGCACGACTTTCGAGGCGTTCGGTCTTCGGGCTGCGATTCCCTCGGATAATTAGAACGATAATATGGATAGGCAATAATTTCTTCCATATTATGTTGGTCCAGGGTACGTCGTGGAGGAGAAAGTCAGATGTATTCGAGACACATTTGTTAATTATATTCAATAATTGATAGACTTTAATTAAGTATATGAAGAACGGTCATCGTATAATAAATAATATGACCAATTTTATTAATTAGTGTAGCAATTTATTTTAAACCTTGTTAGTACACTAAGGAGACAAATGCTACTGCCTTGATCCTATCACAAATATTATCAGTATTTTTATCTTTTGTAAAGCAGCGAAGGAACACAACTTCTTTGTAGTTATTAAAATAAACATTAATGTAAAATATATTCTCTCGTCAGTGACTTATCGTTCATAATATTTATTTATCCCTCGAGTTCCCTTGTGATTAATATTACATTTCATTCCCTATACTTTATCGAATATTTCAATTGCTAATACAATTTGTGCTTTGCTGCGAAATTTGTCGGACGAACTCGATAGATTAATGTTAATAACATTTCCAAACTAAGCACGTGGCAAGCGTGATGTTCGTCACCTCGTTTGCAGATTTTTCGCAGCCTTTACCCACCCATTAATAAAATACTGAAATGTGCATACATGATACGCTGACTATGAATAGCCAATACTCGTGGCATCTACCACAGTTGATCGATCATGAGTAACTTACTAACTACGGTCCAGCTGATCGGGACTTAACGAAAAGACTGGGATTGTTGCATTATGGAGCACACTTTCATGTCAGAGCGATTCGATACTCTGTTGCGTCAGCGAGTATTGCTGAGCAACACAAACTCGTTGCTCAATTGCTCGGCCAGCAAAGCGCAACCACTTTTTATCTAAAGGCGTCCATAAACAGCTCGAGCTATTGTTGTATTACTCCTTGGATCAACATATACCTCCGACGACAGGTCAGACACGTGTGTCGAAATCCAGACCATTTTCACTGCTTGTCCCGTCGATGAAAGATTTGAAGACATTTTCATTACATATCGCTCACCGATCTATCAAAATCCGATTTCAGGCTCTAATAAAAGTCAGATGTCCATATCGAAAAAAGGGTTTTCAAATTAAATGAGAATAAATTAAAACACTTTTAATCGCAAGTTGCACAGGTCAGATTGTCAAGCCAGAAGAAAATTAGCAAATTATTTTGCAGCACTTAACGAATAGAACCAAAGTTTCCAAATAATCCACTGCATTACGATAATTACAATAAGAAATATTTCTTCCGGTAAACCAAAGACACCTGATGAAATAATGCATCAGCTGAACAAAAGCAGTCCGTTCCTTTTTCACTACCTTACACAACAATCCGCAAGGTTCAGAGAAAGAACCCCGGAATTTCAGTCCCCGACTCTCGCCGTGCGTACTCCCCCAGTCAGGCCAAAACAATAAGCCAAACGATTAAGACGCGAGTGGCGAAGGAATTTCGGGACGAGACGAAGTTTGCGTAACAGACGATAAACAGGGTAATGAGATTGACGTAAGGCAGGCCAGGCCGCGAGAGCGGAAGGATTAATAAAGTTAATTGGAGCAGATCGGAGAGAAGTCCCAGCGACAAATGGCACTCGTGCTGCTCTCGTAACGCTTAGATTATCCCTTGTATACGAACCGCGACCTGTCATGTCGAAGTGCATCCGGTGCTCGCCTTAATGGACACGTCGAGCATGCTACGCATGTGTATAACGCGACGTAATAACGCGACATGATTTTCCATTTACCTTGGTGCAACCTAAATCTACCTGCTTACCATAAAGAGGTCCTAACGAAATTCGAGAAAATTTGTTGAGAGTCTTGAAAGATTGCTCGTGTGAACTATTCGTGTAATATTTTTATCATTAATACACGGATACGAAACTCATCAAAATAACTCAAAATAGATGCAATATCTTTTAAAGAACCGTCATACACAAGGACAGGTGTATAAATAGGGAAATACTAAATATAGAATTCAGATTCCTCTACATCTACATACAGACAATAAAAATGATTATGGAATGATGTAATAAACGTAATAGTTGAACGAAAGGGACTTTCATTTAAAATGCACGGACTACAATTTCTATTGAACGCCGCTTAAAAAGATAATAATAATCATAATGCGATTATGCAGTCGAGGAATGCGGGATGGGAGACCGTTCGTAGGTTTTTGTAGCCGAAAAACCTGAGAAATGTAGCGGAACGAAGAATTGGTGACAGGTAACCGGTTGCAAGAAAAGTTCCAATATAAGAAGGAATACTGTCGCTTTTTGATTACGGGACACTGAAGAATTGCGGGGAATTTATGGAAGTTGTTGGACGAGTTGGGGCAAACTAGCTTTCTCCGTACTGGAGGGACGTACCGGTGTTTCGTCACCTTGGGATTAATTAAACCTGAGAAATTGATAACTAAGAATAGTTGATATATGCGTAAACTAATTTCATGCCAGTATGAGATAACTCTGGGTGGTTTATAAAGCATCTGCGTACCTGCTTGTAAACTTGCTTCTCGTCTATACTTTGCTAACTGCAATTACAATATTGAATTATCTATAGTTGCAACTATTTTCAATCTACAATCCATTCTTCTCTTATTCCGCTTTACTTTCAAGGAATTCGACAAACGAAATATATTCGCCATCTTATCAAAAACACGGATCAGAGAATAAAAAAATTAGCCAAACCGCCGAGTGAAAATTGAATGCCTTGCTAAGTATCCTTAACTATTCATACCAAAGTAACACAATTGTTCGCCTCTTAATGGAAGGCTGAAATGAAGCAAACCAAGAAATGCATATTGACTTTAATAGAATCATCAAATATGAAATTTCAGTAAAATTCCGAAACGAAATTATCAGACCATACGAAATAATATATCATAATTTAATTAATCAAATTTATATTCATTAATAATATTTGATCGAATAATATTGAATTATACACTTTGTATTTTTACCCTACAAAAGAAAGTAGTATCGATTCCTCGAACGCGTGTCAAACGATCACCGCGTGCACCTACGTCCACCTAGCTTCTGTACTCGTAGCATTCCACTCGGCCGGTACTTTCGATGCACACGTGGAATTAAGCACCATTACGCCGGGTCACAGGGACGTCCAGCGTGTCTCTACGATTACCTGGAACGCGGTAAAAGCTCGCTGCGTTACCAACAGGTAAGGCTGCGAATGGCTGGCTACCGTGCCTCGTCAACGACGACACACGGATAATTGCCACTTAACCGTGGATTGTGTACAGGACTCAATAAAAAGAACAATTTAACATTTCTTGCTGCGGTTGCTGATGAGTCATTTAAACGATTACACCTTCGTACGATTTTACGTGTCTATTGCGAAATGGTCGTCAATTTTTTTCGCGGGTAAGGGTGGAACAGTTTTGTCCCTGGAGAATGACAAGATGTTTGTTTGAAATCTGTAATAATTCCCAGGAAATGATTGTCATTTCCCGATTTATTATTAATTTTATTTCAACCCTTTGGCACACCTGTGTAACTTCGAAGTCGCACACTCGAGCTTTGTATTATCTAATCTTTCTCTAGTAATTCGTCAAAGTGTTTTGCTATTGCGCTATTCGATTGCCAACAATGTGTGTACAATGTGTTTACCTGAACAATCGTTATAGTAAAAAATATAGAAGGCTAAAATAAGAAACAGACACCTTTATAATTTAGCAATTTGCATTTCACCTGTCCTCATCTCTTACCTAACTTCTACTTCAACTATTTATCAATTCATCCAATACAGACCCAAGACCTGAATTCCCCGTGGAACACCGCGTACACATCTAGACCGATCACCACTCCCACAGTTCGTGCGCGCGGGATCGTGTACCTTTTACCTGTCATCCGCGAGTAATAATCTTGTACAGGTATACTGCACCGCCGATTGGTTATAAACGCAGGGAGGAAGATTCCGTGGAAGAAGAGGTCACATAAGAAGAAGCGGAAAAAGGAAAACGAAAAAGAAGTAGAAGAAGAAGCAGAAGAAGAAGATGAAGCAGAAGAGGAGGAGGATGAAGAAGAAGCGGCAGAAAGAAAGAAGCAAGAAGATCGAGGTTGAATATGGCAACGAAGAAGAGGAAGCAGAAGAAAGAGAGGAAGAAAGGATCAACAACCTGCGGGCACTCCTCTGCATCGAAGGTGGAATCCTCCTCTGGCGAAACCAATGAACTATGCTGACAACGGCAGATCTATCCGCGCCTCGCCGCTGCTGTTACACGGCATAGAGCTGCGGCGCACGTATCTCCACCGCGGAGCTTCCATACCTAACGGTCGCAAGAAACTTCGACCATTATTGCGGTGATAGCCTGGTACCTGTTAACGCGTAGCCACGCAGATATTCACCGGACGCCGAGGATCGCCAAGGTCAATGCCACCGAGAGACACACCGGGGATCGAGGCAGCTCGAATCCTAGCTATCGGCCACACCCGATTTTCTACGAGACGCCGCAACGCCGGAAGAAATCGGTTCGAGATTCATTTACCACGTCGATTCGATGTGTATTCGACTTTTATTTATTTTTTTATTAATTGGGCAGTTGGGGTTGTCGCCATTTGCGAATTTTGCCAAATTTCTTTCGGCACTTTTAGTAGACTGCATAATGGATCGTGTTTTCTTGAGATTGAAAGGAAGAGGCGCTGAGACGCTGAAAGCAATTGGTTGGAGATTTGTTTACCACGTACTTTTGAAGTATATTTGATTGGTTTTGTTTTTTTAATGGAAGGGATGATATTATTGGGCCTCTTGAGAGTTTTCAAGGCATTTTTATTGGATATCATTCGATGCTGTATCGTGCGCGTGTGGTAACAGTATCTGATTCTGTGAGTCCGGTTTCAGATTGCAATTAAGATATGTTTTCCATCTTGGAAAAGTCTTTTTGAGCCAAATAAGTTTCGCCAGTCTTAATTAAAACTTTGCTGGATCACGTTTCCAAAAGAGAAAGAAACGAGTAAACTATTGCAATACTTAACAATAGAGCGCAAGTTTCTAAACAATCTACTGCATTACGACAAATGCAATAAAAAATCATTCTTGCGACTAACCAAGATAAATGAAATAAATGAAATGTTGCGTCACTTGAACAAAAGTATCCTTCGTTCACTACGTTGCATAATAATTCGCACAATTTAAGAAAAGGCGCTGCAACGCCAGGGTTGGTACATTAGTACCATTATTGCACTTGGCGCATATTGTGTATGATATTAGTCGAACAATAATTGCATTACTCGTCGATTTAATATTAGAATCATAGCTCTGTGTTCAACGTGAAAGTCGATCCTGCGGAGCAAACGAACCTTCAAAGAAATGGGGCAACGAGTTCCAACCGTTGGATTGCGTTATCCACAATGCGGTATTAATTAACGGCACGATCTTTCGTCGCTTTGTTTGTTCAGGTTTTTCAACGCGCAACGTTACTTGGAAAGGTAGATTAAAGCAAATAATGACAGCGATGGAACTGTATTTGATATATTGCGTGCAAGATTTTTTTTAAATGTTCCTCGTACAGTGAATAAACCATATACAATTTACAAAAGGTACACACCTTATATACGATATTTTTATTCCAGGATTATTCTACCGTTTTCCATTTTCAATTTAACAGGAACATTGAAAAGCTAGAAGCTGTATAAAATTGTAGTACACAATTTTGTACGAGTCTATAAAAGCATAGGAGAAACACTTTGTACAGTATTATGCTTCTGTAAGATTCATTGGTTATTTGAAATTTTAAATTGAACGTTGAAAATGAGAACCCCTGCGAGGGGTGCATAACTTCGCCACGGTATTACACGCTATGTCCGCACGGGTCTGTTATACGAAGACTTGTCTCCACGGAACAAGCACAGCTGTTTCGTATCTTTCCCTCTCGGTCTCTCTACCGACTTTCATCCCTTACCATCAATCTGTTCCCTTCTATTTCATCTCGCCTAACCATCGACCCTTCCTGCATGTGCACGCGGTTCCTACTACGACCCTCTTTTTCTGTTCCGTTTCAAATAGGAAAACCGTAATACACACCATTCGAAATTCGTTCACGTGTTGAATGCAAGACGCTAAATTTTCAAACGAATTAATGTTCCTTGATTTTTTCCACATTCTTTACACGGGAATACAAACACGATAGTTGATAAATAATCGTTAGATAGCAAAGACTTTTTTTTGTTTAAAATTAAAATAAATTACGCATATGCGTAAAGTATACAAATTTTCAAATTGCAATAATTTTAAAAATTTAAATTGATAAAAGTGCTTTACTTGGATATCTTTGGGATCAATTATTTATTTTGATCATCAATTTAATGAATTAATTGGTAAAATTAAGGGTTTATACATTATTATGAATGTCTTCCCCGGTATTCATAACTTTCGAACGTTCCTACAGTTTCTTCGTAAAACCGGATGCACGCGGTATATAGTTTCGCATCGACTCGCCAAGCTTTGTAAATGCATCGTAACACGAAGCCTCGTATCGATTCGATTAAAATTTCTTCACCCCTTTATAATATACCTGTTGCTCGCCATAGAATCAAATCGTTTATTCTACGATACAAAGCTGCCTGACAGAAATAACTATGTAGAAAAATTTCATTTACATTACGTCATGTGCAAAGTATTAAATGGAAAATCGGCCGAATAATTTTATAAATAATCATAAATAATTCCATGTATTTACCCCTTGCAACCCTCAATCGAAAGTACCAGCCCCGCTCTGAGAAAAGAGCCCTTATCCAAACAAAAACTTCCATGACCGATTCCAAAGTTGTATACATATTTACTATACGTCTTCCAACTCTAGAAAATTTCCCACGAACTTTCCCTTCTACAGATTACAAGTCTCATGGCTGGTGACCATTTTTCAACAGATTAACGGTCTACCTTCCAAGGAACAAGACACTTGAGTCCCCGGAAACCATAAATCGTATACTAGAAGAACTGATTTAAAAAATGAATTATTAAAAAAAGTAATATAATAATAATAATAGTAACAGGCAAACTGTTTTATAAACTGTTCGTAGAATTTCAAGCGATTATAAATATTATATAAAATGATTTTGAGCAACAAAGTGATTAATAAAATATTAAACAATTTCTATCAGGCGGAAACATTCGTTTTGCAAATTCCAAATCACCTCCTCGAAAGTGTTATATTTTCAAGCAGGCTTCCCACGAGGAGGAAAGAAGAATCCCTGTAATGCTAGTTTTGCGTTGCGCGCAAGTCTCACTGCAGGATGCGATCTACCTGCGAACGTGTAATTCACTTAATAGCGTTCTCTCTTTCTGTCGCTCCTCCCTCTCTGCTTCACCGTGCAGCGCTCCGTGCAAGAGCTAATTACCTGTTACACACTCCGCAGAGTAGAAAATGTCAGTTTCTAATTCCCGCGCGCACGCAGAAGCGGAAGACCGCGGGGAAACCGCTTGAAAAAGCTGACCAGACACGAGCGCCACCGCCGCGACGCGTCTCGTCCCGACGTCGAGAGCGATTAATCGCTTGAAAAACATTTTAAATTTCATAATTCATATGTTGCTCCGCGCGACACTTACGTTTTACTTTTTATTAGTATTATTGTTGTAAAGGAGCGTACAAATACTTGTATTACGGTAGAATAATTATATGCAGAATGAAGAAATCAATATTTTTTGTAGATGCATGTAAATGTAAGATAATTATTGGAATAAGTGGAATAGTGCCCAAATTTATTCTCATGCTAGAAAAGATTTTAAACGGTGTACTATAGGAAATGAAGATAAAAAATGAGGTAAAAGAAATAGAATAAGTATGTCGAGTAGGTGGATTCGAAGATACACGAATCTGTAAAGGGGTTGAAATAAATGATATTAATGAGAAATAAAGTTTCGTCTTATAATATAAATAGAACAAACTGCAATTTACTATTATGTTATAGTAAACTAATTGTAGGATAATAGGGTGCTTGAAGAAACTTTACATTGCTACGATTTCTTTTTACCTAATTTATAAAGATAGTCTTGAAGAAACGGAAGAATGATCAAGATCTTCTTTATACTTAACCCTGTTTCATCCCTGACCACTTGACACAAAATAATTCTTCATTTCGCTTATTCAGTTCGAATATACAATATCTAAATACCTGCTTATAGAACATCGAGAAATAAAACGCAAAACTTGACAAATGAGCAAAGTTTTGTAAAGTCGTGAGAATCCTTTACGGATATTCAGCTTGCAGAACCGTGATTCACATTTTAGGTCAAGCCGTTTGTGGAAGGGCAACAAACTAGTTCCAAAGGAGAAATAACTTTATAAATTGAAAGATCACATCATTTACAATGCGCTCCATTAAATAATTTCCACGACCAGCGTCCTAAAATTCTCAGTGTTCCAACAATATTTCTATATCGTTCAAATTTGCCTCTACCATAAACAATAATAATAATAGTATCAATTTTCTATAAAGGGGCATAAAATCTTCCGAATCGCTTTAGATTCAAACCAGTGCAGGCTATAAAATGTTTAAACAACCGAAATTATTTTAATGTTTCAATAAACAACAGTAGAAATACTGCTCAAACAATTGACACTGTGGCATGCGATAAAAGAAATCGATCGTCAAAATCGTTAATCTGAACATCTGAATATTCATCGAAACTTCTTGCAAGTAGGTCGCCGCGTGTTGAGCACCGCTGCGCGCAGGAAACGTTTGTAGCGTGATTAGTACGGAGAGGCGTGTATATACTACCTCGATCGCGTACGTTTGCTGTCAGCTGTCGGTGAAGAGGGTCCAAAGCATCGTCGATCGACCAGCGACCTTGCCGACCAATTGTCTTCGCTGGAATCGACTAATTAATGTCGTAAGACCTCTTTCACGCGGCGATATTTGTATGCGATACGCGTCCACTACCAAAATACAGAAAGATACTCGTGCGATACGCGAGCACACTAACCATTCTCGCCTAACGTATTCAAACGAAAAATACCACCTTCCACTGAAGCATCCAGGCGACAGAACATAAGTATCGCGATACTGGAATTACTGTATGCCACGAGAATGTACTGTATACACGTATGTTAATGTATCCATGATACACGTATCCCGATACTGTATACTGTACATGCTACACATTTTCTGATACTGGCAATGAGTTCCTCAGTAAGTTTCTTTTCCAAGGAATTGTGTATCGAATAAGTATCTCTTTTTTAGTCCTGAACCCGTATCGCTGTACACGTATCACATACACGTATCACCGTGTAAAAGAGGTCGAGCCCTGGTCGCAGTATGTCACGGCAATAATGCCGATATGCAATCCGTGACGAAAACGTTTCGCGAAAGGGAAACCCGCGTATCACTCTCTTCGCTCGCTTCGTTTTCGACTCGTTCGTCTTTCTCTTCTCCCGCGGTTCACTCCACTCGACACCGCTCACACAAATGCAATTACGGGCCGGGATTCGCTTAATCGAGTCCACGTAATTTAATCAATGTAATCTAAAGTAATTTCGCTTAATTGCCCCGGTATGTAATTGTTCTTTCAATTTGATTGCGGATAACGATTGGAGGACCGGGCGAGAGTGAAACGCACTCGGCTTTCAAAGCGATTCAAAGTGGATTCTCGTTTGGTTTATACGGTTTTACCATTGCCTGTATTATACTTGTCCGCGGATTATCTTTTGCGTTTAGATTATCGTATGGAATCGAATTTTGAGGTAGATACCGTCTTATATTTTGTCTTCTGGATTTTTATCGCGTGATAATAATGGTGGGATTCTCGTGGTATTAATATATGATTTTTCACGTATTTTTAAGTACTTTTCATTAATGTTATCATTAATGAATGTAACTGAACATGGAATTATAATCATTTCAATTTCTCGTCGAACGAAGTCTTGGCACAAATGCATAGTACGTATTATTAAAAATACTTGCTCCGTGAGAAAGTCGTTTAATTCACCACGGGAAACTGGAAAAATATCAACTGCGACTATTATTATTAACAGTACTATTATGGCCCATGAAAAGCATATTAATAATAATATAAACGTATAATAACAGTGCATTTTGCATAGTTGCATGTTTCAACGGGAATATTAATTATTATAATAACTATGGATCGTATACATATAAACATTGCCCGCGTAAACGTGCGTCGTTTGAGAAGCATAGAATTTTCAACGTAAAATCTGCAGATATATAAATGTTTCACAGAGTTCGAACGGCTCGGAGATTTATGTCTAATCGCATCTATGACGTTTGATATAAGGAGACAAGTAGAAATGCATGGAAAATGTTGGACGACCGATGTCGTCGATAGATACGCGACACAACGTTTCTTGGCAATCGATATAGCCCACGAAACCGGTAACGTAAGTTACATTAGCGGTACGTCAAGTGGTAAAAACGTGCATAGTTGCGAGGTTGTCTAGCGGAGTTTCGTTTAAGAAAGAGGAATTACGATTTTGTCGCACTTCTTGCCGATTAAATCTTGTCAGGATAATTTATAGAAAAAAAACAATATCAATGTTCATTTTAAACAGAGGAAAGATTGTTGAACGATGTATTAATTATTTTCATCTGCAACTTTTGATTACTTTATGGATGGCTTCGTAATTTGTGTCTGCTTTAAGAACTGTTAAAAAATAATTTACTACAAGAATAAATAAATATATAAATAAAAAGTATAAAGTACGGCTGTTTTGTTTGTTTATCTTCCTTAGATTCTATATTGTAAAATTAAGATAGTCATAAGCGGGGAAGAGTTTCAACAAAAGAAATACGAATTTTTAAACGATTGTAAAGTCGTGTTTACGTTCGTTTAAAATGCTTTCGATTCGATGTTGGATTGTCGAGTGATTCAAAAACACGATTGAAATAGCTGCGGGCAAACTTTTCCTTTCAGTGAGTTATTCATATCACGTTGGTATAAAGTGTTCACGTCTTGCAGTCAAATTAGGGTCAAAATCAGCGTCAATGTAAAACACATGCATGGGATGCAAATGTGCATCAGTGAATAACAGTTTAGAATTATTATTTACTACGAGCATATTGGTTCTGAAGAAACAATTTATTAATTGTTTTATGTAACAATTATTATTGTTCCCAGCGGTTTGAAACTAAGAATTTAATAATCTCAAATTAGCTTACTAACAAGTGCGGTGTAAAAATGTGTTAAAACAAAATGGAAGAGTAACAATACAGTATTTAATTAAGAAATCTTACAAGTATATTGAATTCCTGGCTATTTGTTGTTTTTTACTTTGAATTGCCTGCGCTATATGTACTAAATAAAACCACAAGGACCAAAAAATGGATTAATAAAGTTCCATTACTAAAATCGAACAAATTATTACTAAAGCTTACATTATGTATTTTAAATCGATCAAAAAATTAACAAAAAAGTTTAAAATTCATACGCTTGGACGAGCACTGAACCAACAGAGCGTACATTTCAAATACGAATAAAGGGAAAGTCTCTGACGTGTGCTGATTTAAAAAATTGCAGTGAACAATGAAAGTGTTTTGCAAATAATAAGAACGCAACGGGTCAATCGTTAAGCATAATTCTGTCGCAATTCCAACGTAATTAATATTTTTCTACCGCATAATTTCAGCTAAACGTTATAATATGGTGGAGTTAAAAAAAACACTCGCGAGTAATCATTTTCGAAACTAGTCGCGGAATTATGGTTGACTATGACCGATTATTACGAACCATTCATTTAAGTCTAATCACTCACTGCTACGTATCTTATCACTGTAAATAATTATTACACGCAATCGCAAAAATATTAATCTCTGGCATTAATACCCATATTAGAGTAAAAACTTAGAGTAAAAACTACCATGGGTACAATTACATCTTTGTAAATGTGCATATTAATAATTTTTTACTGTTGATTATGAAAATTGAAATAAAAAAGGAATAATGCATCTGGGCACCTTTGACTTTTCAACGCTTGAAGCTATTGCTTTGCAAGCAATTCTACGTAATCAATCTCTTGCAAAAAGACATGCTTCATTCTAAATAATTCAGTAAAAATAAATCCATACAATTCTTCCATGAAACTTTCCAATATTTAAAACAGTATTAATCTTAGATAATGAATTACTTCCCAGATAACCACCAAGGTGAACTTAAATAAACGAAACACGACAGATTCATCAATACACGCAACAGCCCTAAAACGAAGAAAAAAAGTGTATGATTCAGCGCAGGATAAGATCCAACCATAGCAAACGACAGTATGCCTCGCAAGTAACTATTGTTGCTACCTTCATCTATTATGAATCATTAGAAGTATGCAGTCACTCGATGCAGAAATTGAAATAGTCAACTATGACGCGTGCAACGATACGAAAAATCGTAAGGACGACAATTCATGAAAAAGAGGAGAACTAAAGAGAAAAAAAGAAGAGAGAGAAACAAAAAAAGAGAAAGACAATAGAAGATCATCCAGTACCACCAACCAACATGTCAAGTCGTTGCTATTCGTGTCTGCTGCAAAAAACGGGGAAACGGGGGAGAAGGTCGAGGAGGTATCGACAGACGAACACCTAATTTCAGTCTGCTCCAAGGATAGCCGTGTCTTCATTGACTGTCCGTCACCTTGAATCAGCCGTCTCGACGAGAGACCGACTTCTGCCGCTGGCTTGTTTGCTGGTATGAAAAGACTGTAGAAGAGAGGTGAAAAAAAAGGAGCGAAGGAGGATCTGGGGAGAGCAAAACGAAAGGAAAAGAGCATCGAATGTGTTCGTCTGATCCGTTCACGCGACATCGTGATAACGTAACGGAATAAGGAATGTTTCAATGGTCAGTTGAAGCGATAATCGGGAAACATCGTGAAGTTTTTACGTAAACGATTGCAATGATGCAAGACGGTGACAATGTAAGAAGTGAGGTATGAGATAAGCGGTGGTTTTAATACGTCTCGCGTAACATTTGTGGAGCATAGTTGGTTTGATAAGAACTAGTGTTCGAGATCACAAAGAGTTCGAACAAATTGAAATTAGGGGAGAAATATTTGTTCGTAGAATTGCGATCAGTATAAAGTGAAAATCTATGCCATACGTACTTGGATTCTTATGCAAATGCGGAAGGATATAATACTGCTTTGAGAAGATTGGATGCCTGAGAACGTTTAAGAGGGAGCATCACGAGAAAGGGTTAAAAATTGAATTCGAGATTGGGACGAGAAAGCAGGGCGTTCAAGCTGATGTCCGTGATAACACCTGGGGACAAGTGACCCAGGTCGTTCACGATCTCCCGGTGAAACTGACGCTTCCTGTCTCCTCCTCGTGGACAACCAACACTTTCACCGTACACGGAGAAAATAGTTCGCTAATGGTTACAACGAACGCGGAAGTAGAACTTAAACAGTGGTACGATATCGAGACGATGATATAGGAATGATTTCTAATTATTTATTCCATTTTCGAATAAAATCATGAGTGCATCGAAATATTATAATTTCATATAATCTGATTTTATATAAATCTTATTTTCTACATATTTACATGTATTTATTGCAATAATGGAGAATAATAAAGTAATGCAAATATTGATATTTTTCATTTAACGTGACAGTCCATTATATTGACTCATAAATGTTGAAACTTTATGAACCACGCGCTAACTATGGCCAACGATATATAAATAATATCCATAAATAAAGATATACCTCTACGTTCTTTTTCAAATAAAAACAGAACAGCCGCATGATTTCCAAGTTTCGTACAATCGAAAGTACAATCACGAGGAGAAATTCGCACAAACAGTTATCACTGACAGTGCGATTAAATCCATAGGTGCTGCATATTAACACGAGGATTCTCGTTACGCAATTCGTAGGCTACACGGTTGTACACTTTCTACCCGATCAGCAGCTCTCCATCTCTTTCGATTCTTCGTCTGCAATTCTTTCAGACACAAGGTTAAAAGTCTGCTACGTCGATCGCGTCTCGTTCCGTGGACGACGATGGTCTCATCGACGACCACGAACGACGACAATAGCAATTGCAGCACCTGTGATTCAATAAATACCGAACCAATGCTGTTATCTGCCTTCGCGAAGAGGACGAAGGTCTGGCGTGGGACTAATTCACGTCTTGTGAGCTTGTTTCTACATCGATCTTTCGGTGAACACACGGTTATTTTCATCGTTTATTCGGTTAAGGGCACATGCGTATACATATAAGTACATATAAGTATTTTTGTGGGGGAAAGGCAGAAGGCAGGGTGAAGAGCCAACCCTCTTATAGCGGGGCTGTAAAATAGAAATTTCAGAGAAGCACTTTATATTTCTCGAATGATTGTAGCGTTCAGGGTAACGTTTCTGAGAATCGAACGGCTGAATTTGTCACTTTATTTCTTAGTATACTGATGTAGGAGTATAACGGTGCGGGAATTAATCAGAAAAATGTAATAACTTAAATAAGTGTATAATATTCTCCTATATCAGTATTAATTTATCTGTGAGTTCTCAATCGCAGGATTTAACGATTAATATTATTAACATAGTTTCCGACAGACTAGACGGTTCAAATGGGAAAAGTGGACAGCGAAACATTCAGCTTTAAGTAATACGAATAATACCTACCGAAAGTATTGGTTTCGTGATATTCCAGAACTTATAAGGCAGCTGAGTAATTTCATTCGATAATTGTGTACGAATGAAAGAAATAGAATCATCTACTACAGCAGTTCCACATTTCCTTTCAGCTAGCCCATTAGCCAATTATACTTGCCCCACCCCCCAAAAAAAATTGCAGTCCCTCCAAAAATTCGATCTCAAGAAAACATTCTAAATCGACCATCCTGAGTCAACAGCACACTATATGTATACATATACCTCGATCGACGTTTCATCAGCACTCGGTTATAGGATTACCCTGTCGATAAGTCCCGAGGATAAATTAAAAAACTTTCAGGAAGTTCGAAAACCTAGGAGCTCCATATTCCGTAGTGCTCGGGACCTCTCCAGAAGCGATTGGAAAAAGGTTTCATTGTCGAGTGGCAGGAAGTGTAGGTGCAGGTAGTTTATAGGTTTAGATGCATGCAGCACGACCAGAGGCAGAGTAAGAAAGAGAGGAGAGAGAGAGACAGAGAAGGAGAGAAAAGGCCCAGCGACGTGCCGGTGTTCGAGTCTACACTGTCGTCCTGCAATAACCGTTCGCTCTTTGTCCGCTCAGCTGCCTGCTGCCCCGCCAGTGGTTCTCAATTATGATTTGCAGATCGTTTCCTTCACTAACGCATTATAACACACAGAGGCCTTTCCAATGCAACCTACATCGACCTTACCGACAAAGAAGCCGACCAGTCATTGCGGGGAAGACTATGTACATGTATATACGTGTACACTTATATTGGGACATATGAATTTTGTAATCGCGGTAAATGTGAAGGATTTGGTGACACGTGATTATGATGGACAGGTGAACAATTTTCGTATAACACACGAGCTGACGACGGTGGATTCTTTTCGGGGCACATACTTGAGAAACAGCTTTGCTTAAACTTTATTTTGGCTTTGAATTAGCATATTTTAATTTAATGTAATTTAAATAAAAAACTTGTAATAGCCTGAGGCCAAGTTCAGGACAAATAGATCGCGGACGAGATCTAGGGGTTAATGCGTTTAATAAATACTATTTATGTAATCAGAATAATTGGGACAATTATGGTTCTCTATTTTTTAACTCGACTGTTCCGTTAGAGGAAGTCTGTTTCACATTTTTCGTGGGATTAAACATTAAGATAAAACGTAACTACAAAAAGCATTTGGGCAATTTTGGATTTTCATTCTTAATCGAGTCATTTCTTCATTAGATGGTATTTGTTTTACACGTACATCACGGGCCAGAAAATTAATTGAGGCAATTCATTTGATCCACTTTGATCGTTCAAAGAGGATGATTCATTTTTAATAACCCAGCGTATCAATGAGGAATAAAATCTTCGATAAAATAACTGTTCTTTAGATCCAACGAAATTAGTGGAACTAGATAATGAGTTTAATTCGTTTAACTCGTTTAATTCTCGAAATCACGGGTCGAGCATATTCGTGGACAAAAAAAACGGGAACAGGAAAGAAAAGATGGGGTCATAACGACATGAAATAACGAAGAGATGGAGACATAGGCTACGGAAGGTAGGAAGAGGCAAAGAGACACTTCTCGTAGGTGTGAGGTGGTCAGTATCGAGCGACCTGCCTCGATGCACCATCCCCTGACTCTTTTCCCAACCTCTCAACCCACCAACACTTCGTCATCCACCTTATAATCCCACCGTGCACCTTATAATTACTCTTAACTGTCAGTGGCCATTATTAGGGGAATTGCGAAACTTAATTAACCGTGTGACCGATTGTACACAAATACAATTAATTCGAGGAGACTCGATATAGAAAGTGCGAGGGAGAATGATTATATCGGGACAAATAACGTGCAGTGGTATACATTTTAACCCTTTTGTTGCAAAGGGTGTATATGAAGGGTGGCTCAATAAGAACTTATACCTAAAATAACTGGGTTATTGTAATAATTCGTCTTTATATATTTCTGGCTAATTTGGAGACTCAAGGTCAATTCAAGCTCGCCTATTATCATTTTATCGCCTACAATATAGTAGCAATGGAAATATGCATTACTATTTAAAAGATTCATAGTTACTTACAATCATAATTTGTATTTAAAACATTTTTCACAAAGTCAATAATAACCGAGTTATTTGGAAATCTGTATAAATGATCTCTAGAATAATTTATCATTATTGCGATTATTTATATAAATTATATTAAGCAGGTAATTGGCAATAATACTACCAAACTCCTCAGAATGATGGATTACAGATTTCCCGTTTTAAAATTATTAATACCATATGGGTATTGCTTTAGGAATTCATGATAACATTTCATAATCCCTGTTTAACTTGTAATCGATTCAACGTATGCCCAAATAGGTGTATTACCTATACCAAATTTCGTCGAATAGTTCTAGTGTTAAACAAAGTATGTATTTCAATACTTATATATTTATAGTATTATATATTATGTATAGCTCTTTGATGGCTATACAATTTGTACTGTTTCTGGCGTCTAAACATATTTTCATTATTGATAGTACCGGAACGAAAAGGTTAATCCGTTCAGTAATTATAATTAGTACAAAGTCAACGTCATTGAGGAGGATTGGAGATACGAGAATCGATTCAAGGAATTCGGAGCAGCGCGCTTTGCTCTAATTACATACGTAGGCCTGCGAGGCTGATCTTCGTGTTCAATTTCAGATATTGAGTGCAATGGATGTTCAAAATATTTATCGTGAAACGTCTGACGTGATCGTCGACCATGTCGGAAATTCTTTTCTGTTCTGTTTCATTGATTCCTTATTAACATGCGGTCTTACAGCATCATCTCATTTGTGATGATAGTGCAATTATATTGCCTGGCTTGTTTCATTTACTTGCCGTCTTTGTATTATACTTTATATTATACTATACAGTATACGAATGTGTTCTACTTATCCCACTGTAGCAATGATATCTTGCCATTAATTACGAGGCAGAAAATGTAATGAGCTTCAAATTTTTGTTTATACCGCAAATAAGATATTTTTTTAGCCTAGTTGCATTTTGAAAGAGAAGGTCCGCCTACCTTGTACATGTCATACATGTCTGAAATGTATTTTCCATCAGCTACAATGATACAATAATAAAAATATGCCATTGATATTTAAAAATCATCGACGATCTCGAAACCTCGCAAGAAATGACTTTGACAGTAAAAGCTCGTAAATCACAATAATCACCGATCTGAATAAAAAAAACTTTGTTCCCAGGCATTTTTTGGTATCCTCAAAAATAACGACGATATTCCGATTTATATATTATACATCACAGAAGAAACACCTCGTACAGCGTAGCGAAAAATGTTTTACCCGGTGCAATACTTATCAGAAGAGGCCAAAACGTGTCCGAAAATATTGTACAAAACAGTCCCATTGCCTAAGCACAGCGATTGACGAACGCCTCCAGTAAGTGTATAGCAGGGCGTTAATTGTTCGCGAATGACGCGTTCGCACTGAAAATAGCGTTCGCCAAAATGTCCGTCCCATGTACACCAAGTCGCTGTAGGACATCTGTCCGTATTCCATTCTCATAAACAAGCCTGGACACGTACCAGCTAATTATGCCCGAGCGTTGATAATTATTCTGGGCTAAGACGAGCGGAGACATTGCACCGCCTTCGGTCAATAAATAATCCGGTTGTTGCTAATTAGCGTATAAATCAACGGTAGGAAGCGGAATTCTCGGCCGACAGAAATTCAAGCTCGCGATTACCATGATATAATTTGCACGATAATTCGTACTTGCACACAGGCCCGCGTGTATTAACCTGTGGATACGTGGCGGTGTATAATAGGATCTTCATATATTACTCGATTCAATTCAATTTCTCCCCCTCCTGCCACACCCCTGACTTGACTCGACACGACACGTCGTTTATTTTTGCTTTTCATCCTTGTTTACCCCGTTAATAATAGCAATTAACGAGCCGTCCTGGGTCCTCTGTCGTTTCGAGGTGCAACAGTAATTACAAATTTATTGTCAGCTGTTCCTTATACGCTGCGACAAATAGTAAATAGATTTTCGATTATTAATTCTAGTTTGAAATATTCTTTCCTTCAATATATTCGAACTCCGGCTGTCTTATCCGTGGCAATTGTTCATTTGCTTTGTAATTCTTGACGATGATTCGTTTTAACGCAGCAACCTTACTTAGACGAGGTAAGTATCGAGATACGTGAACGAACCCGAGTGTTACACGTGGAAGTCCGTTTGCAATGGGTGGTCCTATTACGAGACAAGCGTTCATTGATTATTTACTGGCTGTTTATTGGTCGAAGAACAATAGGTTATTACGTTAACACGCTTGCTCGCGTCGTAGGAGGTTCATTGTCTATGAACAGTCTGCTGAATACACTCGATACGGGCAAACCATCGATCAGGACCGATTCGGGTCGTCATTTTCTGGAAAGACTTATATTCTGATTCTATAAGCGTTGTCATTCGTGGTTCGCGATACTATTGTGAAAATTAACGTGGACATTAAGTTCTTCACCCTTCGATACGTTTCGAATCGCCTGAACAGGTATTATTCGATTATGGAATTGCTTGGAAATCAGGTGAAACATTTGGATCGTCGCCAATAACCCACTACATAGTGAATTATTGATCGTGTAGCTGCGTATATTATTAAATATACCGCAGTTGCCTGGTTACTTGGCTTATTGGAAGAACCAAAACTCTTATTAGAGAACGTAAACCAGGTGCGGAAAAAACATTACGAATGAAAAAGCAGGACTGTGCGAGCATCAAACAAGCGGCGCAAACGTCCAGCAAGCGAAATTTGAAAGCATTGTTAACACGTGTCGCAGCTGACCCAGAAAATGTACCAGTGAAACTTTATACGCACGAAAATATTCTCCGCGGTGTAATATCGAATTAATATTGTAACGGGGAGGAAATGAAACCATGAAGAATTCAACGCGAACGGCGCTCTCCTGTTTTTATGGATTAGATTTAAGAGTCTGGGGGACGCTTTAAATGAATTCTGAATGTTTCACGATCCGTATTATCCGGATGGAGAAATTTAAATGAAAATGTTTCAATATGTTTGTTTGTTTTAATGATGATTATTTAGTGGATGTGCCTAATTCTTTATTAATTTCAACTCGTTAAACAAATTTCTAAGTTAACGTAAATTCATTCCAATACGTAGATTACCAAACAATTAATCTGCATGTGAAATTCAATTAATTTATACATTTTCTATAAATTCGTCCATAATGAATTACTAATTATTACATTTCAATAATTTCTCAATTATTACCTTGCATAGGCAATTTTCTGTCTAGCTTGTGAAGAGAGCGTTAGTGCGAATATTCAACATTTTCATCTTAGAATCGTTAAAATGCTACTAGAAAGTCAATAAGTTATTTAGCAAATTATAACCGATAACGAATCACCTTAGAAATCAATGGAGATTGAATAAAGAATAACTTATAAATGTATTATAAACATTTACGAATATTATTGCTCGCTATTTGACACCTGCATCTAATAATTAAGTTTGTGAACATGGTTTAAAAAGATGAATAAAGAATAAATTGTAATATAAATATTTTTGCATAGAACCGCCGGTTATTAATCTGCTATTCAACAATGAAGTTTATTGACAAGATTAAGAACCCGTCATCCACAAATAATTGAGTAGCCTGTTTCTCTCCGCAGACTTGTTGGCGCAATTATCCTGGGCTCTTTCAACCCCATCGTGTCTATCGCCTCTTCTAGCAAGCCAACCCTCTGGCCGGTTCTAGAGTTACATCACAGTGCCTAACTATAGGCATACTGCTACCATTGAATCAATAAATACCTACCTGGCCATGCTGAGGACACTTGGCAGCTGTACTCGGTCCTTCGATGCTCAAAGGTGCACCGTACAACGAGATTTTCGAAAGTCCTACCTATAAACCGAGCCACCTGCCCAACAGCGCACACTTCTCAAATGCATACCTATTTTTTTGCTAATATAATTTTTGATACGATAATTATAACGCTGCTATACATCGATAATTCCGATAGAAAATTAAACATTTAATTAATATTTAATTATATATATTTTATATTATATTATATTTTATTATAATATTATATCTTTTCTTTTTTATCATTATCAGAATCAGTATAATATATTACTCATTAACAAAAAATTTTACTCGATATCTTTATTCCCATTTATTTACCAGATATTAAATAATTGTGTTTATCATATTTTAATTACAGCACAGAGAGCAATAAGATTTCCATAAGTCTACCTAACGTACACCTTCCCATCTTCGATATTGTTACTGAAATTTAATAAACCAACTTCGGAAATCATTAATTCCGTCAACTCGGTCGCACACCGATGTTTCGGTCGAGCGAAAAATTTGAGCATCGCTGTCGGTCCTCCACTTCCACTGCACCGAAGCTTCGCAGCCACTCTCTTCGAGTCATCCCCTCGTTTACTACCTTTTCCATAGACAGGATGCTATGGGGTCGAAGCGACGCTCTACCACGTGGACCATGCGTATCGCGGCGCAACCCTTCCCGAGCGTAGAGCATTGCCACAGACACCATATGGTTACGAGTGTAACTTTCCACGGTGGCTTAACCCCGATTCATCGGTGTAGCTCCACCCGGTGAACTTAATTTCACAGCCACACGTCGATACTATGATACGTGAACCAGTGACGGAGTGTATATACCATTCGAATTACGGCTACGTAACATTTGCATACATATCTTTGTCCTACCATTTTGTTTCGCAGAGAAAGCACGCCGGAGGATAATTAAAAACCCAACAACGAATCGTCCAAACGTGCGGAGTCTTTTGCCAGGCAGGAAACGCAATTGCGCACGCCAGTTCAAGTTCCGCAATCTGTACCTTATTTTTCACGCCTTTCTCACAGCGACACTATACAATGACGAACGGAGAGAGAAAGAAACGCATACATAGTTCATTACGCAACTGCTTACTGGATCATGTAAATAGCACGTACAATAAAGAAACATTGTGAAATCTTTCATTACGCTTTTCAACGAAACTCCATTACGAATGCAGCAACCCGTATCAATTATATTTCGTCTTGTTCAAATGTTAATTGTTTTACTTCCAGTACGGATAAGTATCAAGTATTTTCAACCAAATTCCGTACATAACAATAATTCTACCAAGCCAACACTTCTTACGATACGCCCTATACAATGTTCCCTATCGATGACTGTACATTTCAGTTACACTTCGAGAGTCAAATTCTCCGTCGTCGTTACCTACAATCTACCGATGCACCTTGCCATAAAGCTCTACTGTCACGCCAAACCAAACTGTGCATACAATTGCATAAAAGCACACAACCCATTCATCTTCCGTAATCACTTTCATTCAAAACGCTTCCAATTACAAGTACCAAACTGTATACATCGAAATGGAAAATTAAAAACGTCAATTACAACCTGAAAGGGAGACTGGATCGCGTCGAAGGCGTCCTTCTCTCTCAGGCAGTAAATGGAAGAAGGGAAACGTTTCCCTGAACGTGACTCTCCGCGTCATTATCATCGAAACGGAAGAAGGTTGAGCACCGCTGGTGAGCGCTCAGCTGGAGCTCTGTTGGCCCGGCTCGTGGTACGGTAGGCGAGGTGGAGAGAGGCGAAGAGGTGGCAACAGCGCGGCGCTCGACGGACGGGTGGCACTGGTTCGTGCATAGGCGCAAGCGTACGCCTTCCGACAGAAAAAGACAGGAAGAACAAGACGCTTGTTCGGGGGGTAACTGTGAAGAAAGACGGACGAAACGCACGCCACAAGCCGCCGAGAGGCGACGCGACGCGGGGCGTGCGTATACAAGGTGGGGATGTTCGATTCAAGAATCGATTCTTCGAAAAAATCGAAAGGAATCAACCTTTTTCTTTTATGTCCTGTTACACATAAAAAAAGAAGTAAAAAAACATGTCTTCTAAATTTTAGAGCACAAAATAAGGGAATCAATGGCACGTAGATAATCGTATCGGATAGTCAGGTCTTACTAAATGAAAAGGAGTCGGTTCTTTCCAGACAGAATTTTTCGCAAAGATAAAATGGCCATAATGAGAAAGCGATGAACGAAATTGTATAGTAACTATATAATTAATAATTATTGTATACTATTGCAGAAACCACCTTCCTCATTCTGTCGACTTTATTGCTTGTATATTAAAGATTATATATTTTTTATTACTGCACGCTCAATTCTGTGAGTGCCTGTACATATGTACATATGTACAATAACCTTTGTTAATTTTACGCGGACGCAGCGTCTCTGTACCAATTGGTAAACCATCCAACGACACCTACGACACCTAGGACTCGCACCTGGCGAGATAGTGATGCTTCTGCGGTCCACCCCGCTCTTTTACGGCACTCGCCGCTGTCCATTTCACGCCTCTCTCGAGTAAATTCGAAAGCTTTCGCGGAGAATGTCGATGATTAATCGGTATAGGGAGGTTTGTGAAGTACTAGAGATGATTGGTTTTTTGAACGAGGGGTAGTGTACGCCTTAGCATAGAGTACACATATACTGTACTAAGTAGAATTAATTGAAACTGTACATAAATTGGATAGAATTTTCGTTTTCTCTATTTAATATTTATTGCGAATTATATTAACGTTGTTAGAGAATTCTATTTACGATGTATGATATTTTATTAGAAAACACTGATATCTCAGTGTTTCGAATATTATTAAATACAGGAAGAGAAGGTACGGAAGAACTGGTTCTCATTTTATTATTGACACATTAACGGTTAATATGTCAATTATTTATAAAACAATTTTGAAAATGGTTTCGAACATTATCATTGCCTCCACGTGATTATTAATATACTCTGCCAAGATATTAGCAATAAATATTCAACATTTGAGGTCTGCTTAAAATTCGAATAGGGAAGTGTTTTCCTATTATCCTATTATTTTCTGGGAAGTTGTCGTTTGTTAATATTAAATAGAATATGTAAGTTAATATTAGTACACGGGGGAAAATCATTTGTCAGACAACGATACACAAGTGAACGTTTTGGAGTCTGTGGTATAACCAAATTGTGTCGAACGGAGAAAGTTTCTCGAGCGTGTCATACTGAAACTAGTGGGAGTCTAAAGACATCGCGAGCGTATCTGTGTACAAACGGCACGTGTTGGGCAATATTCGTTTCGACGTTCGCCCATTGTAAACGCGAAGCTAATCGCGACTAAAGATTTCGCTAAAAATATCTTTAATCACACGCACGATCATTGTCTGAAACCAGTAAAATTCATACACAACCCAGATATTCTCTAAACAATATAGATGCAATATTCAGAAACGAATCCGTTTTAGAATAATTAAAATTATTTCGCAATGAGCGAAGAGTCTTCCAAGAGGAGTAGAATTCGTCACACCTCGATTCTTCACTATTTTGTTTTTAAATTTGCACACGTGTGCAATGTCACAAAATATAACTATTATTAATTAAAATCATGATTAACATTTCTGTGCTCTTATTCTGCATACCTCGTATTAACAGTAGATGTACAGACATTGTTTGCATACTTATTATTTTGATTATTATTAGAAATAAAATAAAATCAATTCAATTATACGAGACATGTATGTACACAGGTATACATATCTATATGCATCGTATATCGAGCACGGTATTACAACGAATTACGTACTTCGTCACACTACACCCCACTGTATACTCTTCCTCTTGATACCCACGCTCAAACGGACAATCCATCGATCGTTCCGTACGGGGGTGGTGGTCTCATTGAAAAAAGGGCGCGAAGAAGACCGTTGATCCAATCCGAACGACACCATCGTTCGACCCTCTCGTTTTCATTCAATTAATCATGTAACGTTTCACGAGGTTACTCGAGCATCGTTGCGCATACATACATGGTACGCAACAGAGATCGATCATTTATCCGCGTGCGCACCGATTAGCCCAGAACGGAAGTGAACGCGCACGCTTGGATCGTCCGATTGTGAATTATTCGAAGGAGGCGGCGGGCACGGACGTCCCTGTGTATGCCAATAAGCGAAATGGAGGATCTCTCATTTATTATTCAGCCAGTAGGTTTGTAGCCCGCGGTGTATTCGTCTATCTCTCGACACGCATGCGAAATTATTAACATCGTTGATAAATGTTCGACGCGTAGTACGTGAGCGGTGTTGCGAACGGGCGACAACAATTTCCATGTATGTAGACCGTAATGCCCTGGTGATCGAGCGGTCGGCGTCTAAATAGGAATAAATAGACCATTGTCGTAACGAACAGTATTCTCGTGTGTTACGTCAAACGCGATGGAATATTGTTACGTTCGCGATATAGGAAGAGAACTGGACGAACCGTTGTATCATAGATCGAACGGAGATAGATATGCGGCACACGTTTAACAGTTCGCCAATTGAAATTTCGACGGCTTTATCTTTTATGGGTTTTTTTTGTCCTTTTTTTGTGGTGGAAAATCGTTAACCCTACGGACGGTTTCGCTCGAGTCTCAGATTTTTTGGCGACAAATTCGCGATACCGCGCGGGGTTATCAGAGAGGTTCGAAGTTTCGTGATTATACGCTCTGGAGTTATTGGCTTGCAAGGAAACATTATACTAAATGTTATGTTAACTGTTATTATGGCAAGGGGATATTTCATTCCTTTGCGTTACACGAATTTATATTGCACGATAGTGTATCTTTTTATTGTATAATAGTTTGGCAAGTCTATGATATTGGTATGATACTGTTAATTATTACCTGCCATTATTTATCACAATTTTTCTCTGAATATGTATAGCTATATTTTCCCAAGATTTTAAATAATTAATGGAAAATATAATATCGCATGCAACTCAGTTACTTGCTACAAATAACAACGAATAGCTGCGCGACGTTTTTTTTTTTTCATTTGGTACAAAATATCGTTCCTCCATATGCGTCTATACATATCATACTCGGTGCGACACAAAATTAACAACATACGAGAATTAAACATTTCCTAATATTGAAATCCAGAAAAGGCCGGCGAAATATTGTACTCAAATCGTTTGGGCTACGCGAGATAAATTTTCCTGGGGATTTCTGTGCAAAGTACAAAGTGTCGCGTTACGTTTCGCAATGCATTAGGGCCGCAATGGGCACGCAACGACAAACGGCAAGGCCTGCAGTTTATAAATGATGGACAGGGGAAGAATGTATTCGGCATTCAGTACCACAATTGCATTATTATTCCGGCAGTAAAGCCCACAATGGCGATACTCTTCCTTCCTTTCTTCGATTCTGCCACGGGTTCACCGTTGCCACGGACAATAAAAGAACTCACGCGGCGCGACTCGACTTCTTCGGGGTCGAATGCATTTTTCGCGTTCGTTTATTCAACTTTTCACCGTAGAACGACGACATCGATGAACATATTGAACATAACGTACGAAACTGCTATCGTCAGGCTCGAGTAGCTGTTTGGTCGGTACAGCCTATCATTTGTATCGTTTTCGATGTACGTACAAGACTCTTGTGATCGATACTATGAACAGGCGAGAAAGGTCCATAATGTGATGATAATTAAGAATTGGTCACACCGAAGTCGCGTACATAAATAAATTAAATAGATAATTGCATCCTTAGTAAAACAGACTGTGTATGTACTATGCAGAAAATTCGAACAGCTGGGACGAATAAATAAGGAAAAGAAATCAAATCCCTTGAGAACTCTGACCTATACTACAAAGTATAATTGAAATCCAAAAATCGTACCAATTTCATCGCTCATGCTCGAGAAGTCCATGCGAATGAGAACGAAATAAATAACAACGAGATTCTCGTAAATTTCCATATGAAACAGACATCTTTTTTCTCATATACAGTGTGTAACATCAGACATGGACGCACGAATGGATATCGGTATGTAGACATTGCGGAATAACATTATTTCTTTTTAATTCTTCTTAATTTAGGTCATCTTCTCGGATGAGAAGAAATTCAACCTGGATGGACCAGACTGCCTTGCACGTTATTGGTACGATTTGCGAAGTGAACCACGTTATTTCCGTAAACGAAATTTAGCACAATCAATGACGAAGAGAATGAATTTATTGATGAAAAGTCGTGGAAAAGCAACAAATTATGGAAAACAATTATCGTTTTAAGTTATTATGTATTAGTTCATTAAAGTTTCGGTTCTCTGCAAGTGGACCTATTATTTTGGTGCGGTCAAGAATTGACAAAAATCAGACGAATGATTACTGTACAAAAACGAGGCACTGCATTAATATGAAATTTATTAATTTATTTATGACATACTCCACAGTGTCTAGGCTAGGTTGAATAAGTTTCAACCGAATCGGTTGACTAGGTCCAGACATATGGCAAAAAATCCAAGTGGACCTATCATTATGCTACACACTGTATTTCTTGGGAATAATACTGTTGGGTCAAAAGGAAAGTTCTCACTTTTTCAGCAATTTCCCTTCCTCGTAAAAATGATCTAACCAAAACAATCCAGAAACACGAATTGTATGTCCCAACGAGCACCAGTTTCGTAACAATTTCATCCCCACCGGCGAGATTCGCCACGGTGCTCCTTATCGACTGCATTTCCGGTGAAACATCCAACGACCGGTAATCTATTAACCGAGCCGCATTCGAGGCTATCGCTGTACGATCTCGATGGCGACACGAGGGTACAGTCCGGGGGACCAGTGGAATCCTCCGTTGGTTCGTATATTTCAAACAATAAGCGAGCTCGGAGTAAGTTTTCCGGGGATACCGTATTCACAAGCCGCACGGGCCATCTAAGTGAAACGTGACCTGTGACTAAAATGTCTCTCATTACGTGCAGCTCCAAAAGAGTCATACGTGTCCATGAGCGGGACAAGTCAGCCAGGAGCACGATGCGATCTGCACGGATTCGAGTTGACGGATGCCGCTCGTTCGTGGAAACCGGAGAGAAAGAAAGGGGGAGATTTGTCGGCCGTAATCGCCTCAGCACTTTCACGGTTGGACAATCTTTTCCGAGTCCATGTGTGTGCCCGTGATTAAAAGAAGAAAACGAAAAGTGGGCAGCTTGATCTCGCTCGTACAGTGTCAGCGGGCAGGATTGTCGCTCATCTTAACGCGACCAGTCCCTCACGATTATCACGACGGCGCGGCGTGCAATTATTGTTAACGAAGAATTTTCAACCCCTGCGCGGAATTTGTCGGTTGCTAAGTGGAATTAATTGCGACTGGATGCTGTATATACCAGATCCGTTGAACTCTGGAGCAAGTAAATAATGTGATGTTATTACGATTTATCTTCAGCGCGACACCGTTGCAAAATTGTGAGCAGGAATGCGCATTTTTTGGTAAAAACAAGATTTCACGTGTTTATTGAGCTTCTATCGAATTATGATCAAAATAAAGGGAATGAGTGTGCACAGAGTAGAAAAGTCAATAAAATTTCCACCCAATAACATCCAAGCACATTCCAAGCAAGCTCATTCCAAGTGCTCATTCAGCCTAGCAATTACTTCACAAAAAATGGCCAATGACGGAAATCGATCGATTTACGCTAATCAGTTGCAATTGGTACGGCGTCAAAGCAGACAGCAGGCTCAAAGTTAGGCGAGCCGCTTAGATTCTCGTTCGACTTTCGATAGCATTTAGCGCATGCCTCGGGGTACTTGAGGAAAAGGAATCGTGGCGAACGTCCGTAGCGTGCGTCATACGTCGGGAATGTAACACCCTGAGTCTTGTCCGCATGCAACTGCAAATGGGACAACGTTTGGAGAATTTGCAAGTGGCTGGTCGCACTCGAAGCGTAATCGTTCAACGGGATTACGAGAGCTTTTCGTAACACTTTGAACGTTTATTTCCTGGACAGAAAGAAGCTGTCGCGATGGGCAACGTTTTGTTTTTACTGTCAGCGAAAGCTAATAAACTTGACGGCCTGTGAGGGAATCCTTTGAACGTTTGGTGATACGTTTTCGAAGCGGAGAAAGGGTGAAGAGGTTCGAAAGCTGTCTGCACGATCACTTTGGAACTTCTAAGTGATCCTTGTGCTCCTTTTCTGGGAACCCTTTGCTTTTGGTGCGTTATCGGTAGACGGCGAGTGTATACTTTGGAACGGAAGTTGGGCAATATAAATGATTGTTTAACAGTAGATTCCTCAGCCAGCGAAAATAATTATTGGAATGTTTATAAGAACACTTGGAACCAGTCATCTTGATTAGCTGGTAAATGTACAGTGGGTCAAAAAAGTATTCGTACAGTGCATTAGTTTCACATCAGTGAAAGTATTATTGATGTACTTCATTCCATGTACATATATTGTTTCACGAATTATTGTCTTGACACCAAAATAATGAAGTTGCAGAGTGAAACTAATGGACTGTATGAATACTTTCTTGGCCCACTGTATGCAGTGTTAATGTATTTCGTTTCATTTCGTGGGGGTGAACATTTTATTACGCGACCAGAGATGTTATTCTGTTTCCTATTTTAATGCTGAAGTTAAGAAGACGTTCAGGAAAATTCACTACTAACGTATTTTGCAATTAATAATCAGCTGTATGTAAATTTTGGTCTCGCTGCAATGTTTCATCGCTGCTCGTATCGCTCATACGAAAACAGTTCACATGAAACATTACAGTTTCTAATTAAATCCCTAGGAACATCATTATCTATTATCTACGTAATCGATGTTCCGATCGCCCAATATAGGGAAATCTCCAGAAGATTTGATCCAATATCCGCTAACCCGCTATCCACAATTCATCAACGACTGGTATGATAGCAATAATCTATTAACAGTACCAATATATCCCGCTCAAATGTCATTTATGCAAACGGCTTCGTGTGTTCCGTCCAACATCCTTCGAACTCCAAAATCCTTCTATCGGAAACATAAATCTGATCTACCGAATCGTCACATTTCACCGTGCACCGTTAATCGTTCTAGCAAGAAGAAAGTTTTGTTTTACGCACCTAGTCGATATGAATTTTCTGAAATTTCAGGGCATGAGTTTACAGATTATTCACATATTTAGGGAATAATTAATGGCGATCTATTTAGCCCTTGGAAAATCGGGTATGTACATGGAAATCCTTTTCTATATTTTCAATAATTTTGATAATTTCTTATATTCTTACGACACTTTCTACGTCCATTCGCGTTTCGTGGACAGAAATGTTCACAAAGCTTCAAACTTATTAAGCATTTTAGTTTACTACACAAGGGTCAATGCGCCGTTAACTATATCTGTATACTCCTACGCGTAAGGAAAAGTGGAGCAAGAAAATCTTAATTCCAATTCAAATAATCAGCTACGGACATTAATTTACCATGAACGCATTGTATGCGGGTCCCGTGAAACTATATTTTCAACATACCGCCCGTTGTTCGCAGGCACAGGTAGAAGCAAATACGTAAAGTTGTAAATAAACATTTGACAGAGACGTTTCGTAATAAACGACTAAATGAAAAACACAATAGATTAACAATTCGAGCGATTTCTCACAACATCTATCAGAATCAGTGAGACCGCCAAAAATATTTCCTACACCCCCATACAACGTGTCGATATCGCAGTGTTGTTATACCCAAAAAATAATCAGAATTTCCCACTTGGTCCCAATTCGAAGGCCGCATTTGTCCCAAAAAGATTCTGAGAACGAACAAACTCTGCGACCAATCCCGCTCTCGTCTTATCGACTGCGCCTAAAAAAATCTCCCATTACACCTACTCCATCTCGTCCTTCGTTCCCTGTCAGAAGACCCGTGTGCATACGCAGCCGCGTTTATTATACGCTGTCGAAGCGGCGACCCGGCCGGCAACGACGCGAAGGTCGCCACTTGGAAACGCACGAATTTGGCCGGCATCTCACCCACATACGATTTTTGTGGGGGCGCTCACGCATCGGGCCAGACACGCTCCAAGAACGAACGACCGAACGAAGGACCGTTTTATTGGGATCTCGAAGGAACGGCTGCGACTGCCACGGGTAGACGAACGATTCCAGGAACGGTGGCTGCATTTCGAGGCTTTTGTTGCCGCGTTCGGGCCGCGAACGAGCGATAGGTCGAAAGGCAAACGCGGGGGAAGGGCAGAGGAGAAAGAGACGAAGAGTGTCCTGGCTACTTTTCAGGATCACACAAACGTCCTTCGACAACCGAGGGCTTGAGGACGAGCAGACTTTCTCTGGCGGACGTACGCGTGTTCGCTGTGCGATGGACGTAATATGTATTATTGCATACGTGTACAGGGTATTGCCTCTGACGCGACGCAACGATTTTTCACCCACTTGCAAACCATCTGACAGAGCATGTTTGGGACAAATGTTGCAGGGTACGGAGTGGGCAAGAGATATCGGTAAAAAGAATTTCGTCGAAATTCTTCACGAGGAAATCGTGGTCGTCTTGGATTTTACAAATAGGAACACATATTGTGCAGGACATCGAGACGAATTTAAAACATTTGTTACATGATATTTTTGCTAATATATGACTCGATTTACAGAAGTGGAAATGTGAAATATATAGCGTTTCGTTGTATTTGACTTTAAGACGGTGTAAACATTACTTGACACCATAGGGACTACTGAATGCTTTATAGAGATACTTAAAGTCCGTTGTATATCAATCAGCAATTACTAATATTGAAGAACTGCAACTTTTGTTCCAACCCTTTTTTTTGTCACATGACTGCAAGTGGATGAGAAATCGTGCTTCGCGTTAGAGATAACACCTTGTATATATGCACCGCCTAACATATTGGAAATTGGCTATTTCATTTGTGACACGTCGTTTTGGAAAATTAAACGGCAGAAAAATTGCAATTAAAACACAGACACGTATTCGAATATAGTTAATACTGTCAGCAGCAGTATTCTGGTAACTGTGAGGTGTATTACAGTGTTTTTTTTTTTGTCGAATGGTTTCTTTGTATATTCAGTACGAGTAATTATCGAGTATTGCAACATTTATCTTGTACCAAATTTCTTATCTTGGAATTGTACCAAGTCTATATGTACGTCTTACGATACGACCTGTACGATTTTGATTGTGAGTGATTGTATATAAATTAAACGTACACTGCGCAACATTCTCAGCTGTGTTATAATAATAAGTTACATAATTTTGTATTTCAGTTACATCAATTTTCATGAAGTACTAAAACAATTATTAAATTTGATTTGGTGTAACTTGTATAAAATGGTTGGAAGTAAAAATATATTTAGTATTTTTTCATGATGACCATATTTCTATTGTTATACGTTTATACTGAAGGAAAACGGTAAAGTCATGTACCCTAAGTTCGCGAAAAGTTTCTGGCGTCAGGAATATACAGTTGCAGTTAAAATAGATAAGATGCAGAACAATCAATACTGTATACTAGATATAGTACTCCAATAATAGTAAAAGAAACGCAGAATTTGCCCTACATATAGCCTGTAGTTCGAGGAACACATGCACAGTATAAAACAAAGTAGTACATACTACATTCGTATACTCCATAGTCTTATTTTAATATGTAACACAAACCTAGCACAAACCTATCCATCTCACTATCATCGATTTGCTTTAAACTCCAAGAACACATAACCCCCTGTGTCTTACAATTTTTTACATCGCAACGCCTGCCAGAATTCATTTTATTTACTCACTCAATTGTTCAATAACAATCATCAATAACAATTGAAGTGTAGTATAAAATATCACAAGTCATACCCACATCTTTTATACATATTTGCTTTATTATTCTGCGCTTCGAGTTATGCTCGATTATTTCTCTGGCCCGCTATCAGAAAAGCTCTGCAAACGTCAATGCTTCCCTCAGAAACAAAACGGAAACGAAAGAATACAAACGAGAGCCGAATGTACCACCTCGCAATCAAGCACCGCGTCGCGCACAGGTACACGCAGACCTCGTTGCACCATGCAAACCAAGAGTAAAATTCGTACCGTGAAAATCATTTGGCCAGATAAGACGCGTCGTAACGGGCGCCGTTATTCCTGCACTCGCGACCGTGCACACAGCAACAGACAAAAGGATCGGAGCACTTCTAACAAGACGAAGACGCACGGTTTTACCCGCTCAATTATTATCACAAGTATTATATACTCGTGCCACGACCAATCTGGACATTGTGTCTTCGATATTATCGTCGTCATGTTAAATGCTGGTCGTTTCCCGTTTATGACGTATCGTGTCGATAAACTTTATTATAAATGCACCCGTGAACGGCTCGTAAACCTAATCGAGGCAGAAAGCACACGGGACGATTTAAAGCAGCGCCAACCCGTCCGGTAGAATATTACCCGTGTGCTCTGTCGAGGAAGAAGGTGAAGAGCACTCGCCACGCTCGCCTTGGGTGGCCGGGACATAGCGAATTCCAACCCTTTGGAATTCCAAGAAGGACCGTTACATATATTGCCACGTGAATGCACGCTTGATGCTTTCTTGCTACTTTGCTTGGAAACGCTATGGACAATCTTCATTGTCGTTTCGAGTAGTCGGTAATGTATTAGAAATGTATTAGCAATGCATTGATAAACGCAACGTAAGCAAGGCAGAGCTGTGGAGTTTGGAGAACTGTTCCGATGTTGTGTTACTTGGATGTAAATTGTAATTAGGAATTAGAACGTGAATTAAGTAATGCATGGTATATTAATCTTTCCCTTTCTAGCTCTATTAAATTGTTGCTATTTTAATTGATTTGATTATTATCATCATTATTATTATTATTAAGGGGCGATACCCTTTTGTACATTAAACAAAAACAATAAATACAATACATTACATTTTCTTCATTTTTCTCAGTGTTTATAAGATGATCTGTTATTGTTTATCCAGGTGGTAGTTATGCGCAGGTATATACACTGTTGGCCAAAAGTTAGGATTAATCGTACAAATATCGAATCTCTTGTTGATCCTAAATTAATTCTTCAAGTTAAGTCTCGGATATGCCCCTCGATTTTCAACTTAAAATTATTAATCCTATCGTATATTATGTAATATCGAAACCTGACTGAGATTACAGAATGGGCTCTTGCATCCATGTATTCTTTTTCGACAAAATATATTTCCTAGCACTCGGGAGTGTTTGTGAAGTCTAATTTATTATCGTAGATATTGATATTAATTTATTGAAGCATGACAGGTTTCTTCTGCTCTATTGGGATTTTCGAAGATTTAATATTTTTATTTCCGGCAACGAGTTCGATTTTTACTGTGTTGTTTTGGAGTCTATTGGAGGACCAGGTATCTGCCTCGTTTCTAGAGTCAAGAAAACAAACCTTCCCCCTTAATTATTTTATATATTGGTCACTCAGAAGAAACCTACGTAGCAAACGGTCGTAATTTGTACCTGCCCCGTCTGCGTCAACTAGAGGGTTTATAGAGACTAGCGGTCATCCCCTTCTAACTAAATCAGAGGTAGGTACACAGTGGTGATACCCAATGGTAGAAAATATTCGATAAACAACCGACTACCCACGCTTCAATCACCTTACTGTCCATTCGCGACATTCTCCATTCCCACTTTTACAAACAGATAAAATACCTACAACCCTGCACTATTCTCAAACTTGATTTTCTAAAATAAAACTCGTTTCGCATTCAACTTAAGGAATCAACACCTTTCTCTACTGTCCTGTCCTCGTCACGCACAATTACACATCACACCCCATCCGTTCCTCTTTAGAACCACAAGACATCTCCCCGCAATCGCCCTTTTAAAACAACACCCCAAGCGAAAAATGAGAACCTGAGCCAAGTCGCATTCTGTTATTAAATTTCGACGAATATGGTAGGTACGACGACAAATCCTGCGCAATCCTGTGTGACGTGCACGACTCTTCTCTCTTCACGGGGCACAGGAAATCCTGCATCGATTTTCATACCGTAAAATTAGCGTCGGCCCCCCAAACGCCGCGATAGGCGCATTAACGAGCATGTACCCGGTGTGTCCTGAAACGATCCTCGACCATACCGTTATGACAGCGTTACAACGCGTGTACAGGTCGAAATGGCTCTGTGCAGGCATCACGGTGGCCGATGCAGCCTTGAGATTCTGCGAATCGAACACAAGGCAATCTGCATTTCACGAAGATAACACCTTTGAACGGCTGCAGATATTGTTGCGATTTAACGGCCGTGCTACGGGGATCTCGATCGTTTCCAGCTACAACTCCGCTTCTCTATGCCCGCCTTTTAGCGAAATCGAGAGTGCGTACCCATGGTACGATTTTCTTTTGTTTCCTTTACTTTTTGATCCTCGTGATCTGCGCTAGGAAGTGCTCCGTATATTACTGATTTTTTCCAGTCAGAGTTAACCCTTTGAACGCATCCATGTGACGTTATTAAAATTGTTTGGAGTCTGGAATTGTTTGGAATTGTTTGGAGTATTATTGTGCAGAATATTGGGTAATAATAGAGGGATAATTAGTATTAATTGTCAGAACTGAAAGCTATTACGTTTCTGGCATTGAGTTTAGTTAGTTTAATTTAGGGGTAAGGGTTTAGGGTGTAAGAGAAACTTAGGGTGTAAGGTTGGTTAATAGTCGGTTGTAGATATTGATTATTAAACGTTGGTCACGAGGGTAATGGTAGCGTTTATGATACTCGAATCGAAAGATAAGAGGATAATCCTAGTCCTCGAGATATCACGATTGTGTTTGTGAAAGTTGGATATGTTATTCCAAATAAAACAGAGATTCCACAAGAAACTCTCAGGATAACATCAATATCGGTGATAGAGGGTTTAAAAAGAGCCAATTATGGATATTTATTACTTTGCACTATAGATTTGGCCCTCTTTAATTTCATGCAGAAAAAAACAGTAATATGTACATACTGCCCAAAAACTAAAATTAATGATAATTAGTAGCAACTGTTCAAGATATAAAATTAAAGGTAATATTGTCGATAAACTACAATAAAGTAAAACATGAAGATAGTAACCAATATTCTCGAATGCCTTAAAAAACTGCGAACTAATCAAGCAACGTAATCGAACGTGCCTTAATTCATTCACAAATTAACATCATCGATCTTTCACAAAAATAAATTGTTCAATCCACTTACTCCAATTACACCAGTACCAAGCATCGCGTAAAACCGGCGGGCCCGAATGCACGATAAAAATGACGAAAGAAACCCAAAACGTTCCAGAAAAAAAAGAAATCCACACAGAAAAACAACCAATTCCGAATATAAATTGCTCCGCGGCTCGATATCATCATAATGCCAAAAAACGAAATTACCCATTCCAAGGTCTCGAAGTTCCCCATTCGCAAGTAAAGGTCATATACCTCCTACTGTGGTATGATAAAAGAGGAGAGCATGCAAATGTACGTATTATATTATACATTTAATGTATTATATTTAAATTTTCTACATTTATACACGCGTGTGTAAGTTTGCAAAAAAAAGAAAATTATAAAGTAGAGGCGAGTAAGGAGCCAACAAATTCCGCATTTCTTAGCAAACTGTCCGTTCGAGGTAATCGTTTTGATTTAACGATAAAAACTATTCTGCCCTCATTAGTCAAAATGCCTTATCTTTTTTTTCAATGAAGTTACAAAGCCCTACATGCTTCGCAGAAGTCTAGAAGCGGTCGAAATTATTTATCCGGTCTGTTTTACTAATTTACAATGTCCCACATACGTATCACCTACTAAGTTCAATTCCCAAATGCAGATAGGATATTTTATTGTAGTAAAGCAATACTCGTTATAATCCTATAATATGCACTTATGAAGCAAAAAAGAATAAAAAGCAATCTGCCATTCCTTTCATGGAATTCTCAATTCCGTCGTCATAAAATCCAGATTTAAATCAATATCGACGGAAATCTATACGCATGAGAGCCCCTGGTGCTATCCTTGCCAATCGGTGAACCTGGTGCGTGACACGTGGTGCAAATCATCCACATAGACGCGTCAACCTCCGCCTCCTTTCTGTGGTTCAGAGTATCCTTCTGTACCTCTTCTCTCGGTGTCCTGTCAACTTGTCGTCCAAGGTGAGCAGACCTATTTGGCGGAGGTGCTTCAGTCACGACCAGACCGGACGACGATCAGGCTCGTAGGTGGAACAGAACCGAGACTGGCCTCCTTCTCCCTTCTCTGCCTGTTGCTTCTACTGTTTCCTCTTCATTGTTACACGTCACGCCGACGCACGAAGTGCACGAGACTCGTTCTCAAGTCATTCTCTCTTTTTCACCTCCACTTTGCATCGGAGAACCGAGTCGATCGCCGCTCATTGGCAGAATTGAAAACGACGAATTGAATGAAGGTCCCTCGGTCAATTTACGATTGTTTCAGAATCGCGTTTCGACTCTCGCTGGTCAGGTAAACAGAGATCACCGTGGTACCTGATGGTACAATTGCGAGGAGAATAGGGTAGTAGAGGGGTGTTTAAGTATTGCACTTAGTCTTTGTGTAGGCAAGCAAAATGTTTAATAAGTTTGAAATATTTTGCGTAAATTTTGTTTTCACCAAAATCTGAAATCACGCGATTCGATGTATCAGTGGATAAAGGATGAACATTCAGAGAGTTCTTCTGATATTATGTCGAGAATATTATAGTGACTCAGAGGTCCGTTCACATGCTCTCAAGTTTTAAAAATAATCGTCCTACCCTTAATCTTCGTCGACTTAAAACGTGAGTATTCTTCTCGAGATACATATGTATTTTTCTTTGCTTAATAGAAAGCTTTTGTGACTGATTGTACGGCCAGCAAGGTTATATATAAATATGTGAGTCATTGTGAAAAAATGAGTAAAGGAAACATAGAATGGGGTATCTGGTTGTCCACACAAGGGTTAAAGTGAGCAAAGAATGATAAACCGAGGGAAATTTCAAGGAACTTTGGAAATTTAGATTAAAACAGAGAAAAATTTTGGGACGACGTCCTTTGGAAATATTGATAGACGATAAGTGGCGACCGAGCTTCGAAGTGTATTTATTTATTTTATAATTCTTTGCTTTGTATTTATCATTCAGATAGACTTTGTATTTTAGTATTTGTTCCTTCAAAGGCTGCTTTATCTTTAAACACTGGACCGGTGTCGTTCATAATTAATTAAAAAGCAATATTAGAATTATATTTTAGTACATTTACATTAAAGTTATGTATACAACACCTGTGAATCCATTTAATAAAATTCTCATTCATAATTCTTGCACGTCTGTATTTCTTCCTCGCTCTCCATTAGCTTCAAAGTATGCGCCGTGTTTCGTAGATTCGTTTAGCACACAGATTAGCCGTAGTCAGAGTTGAATTTAATAGCGACACATTTCGATTAGAGGTGTACCTACAGGTCTCATTTGACTCATGCTAACGATGAAGCAACAGGCGACATTGAAACACATACTCGGGAGTGCCTTCTAAGAATTTGTAGAGCAACGAGTTTGATACTTGTAATAACTTTATGCTTAAGCTTGCGTAATTGGAGCTGGTCAGAGTTTGATTTATAAGCTGTTCTGCAATGTTTGGATCGAGTTAAAGAATCCGTCTCAATGAGAGACAATAAAATGTAATCTACTCTTTGATACTTTCGGTGCTATCGACCAGATTGCACTGTGTCGTTTAAAGAATATCCTTGAAGGTGTCACGAGTTCTAGAAATTCTTCTGAAAAATTGTGAAACCACTTATTCATTCTCCTGCTGCAACACAATCCATTAACGCTTTCGTCGAGACACACATGAGATGTAATAATTTATTTAACCAAACCTTGGCTAATTAAATAACAAGCGTCGATCATTTCAAGAACAAGTGCAAATCGAAACGCCGGATTGCTAGAGTATCGCAGAAATGGATATATTCCACGACCGACTCGATATTTCTCGCAATTCTCTTCTTTCTTTCTCACCTATACATACCATAGAATTTAAACGGCCTTCAAGCCACAACCGTATAATCTTCCAAGATCACGATAATATCTGATGTAAATGATAAATTCCCACGAACGCCGCAGACCGCGCAACGAATTAAGAGAAACCGAACCAACTCTCCAGGCCTCCGAATTTATTTAACCAGCAATCGTCGCGGTATCTCTGAAATAGCGACGAGCCACGTAACGTGCTCGAGGTGGAAGTCGAACACAAGATATCCTTGAAACTATCTCGAGTGCGAAAGGTCGAGCCCCGACGAGCTTTGAGGGTCCACTGTTCGTTGGTCTGGAGGATTGGTGAAAGAAAAAAAGAAAAGAAACGATACGTTCGAACCAGATCGCAGAGAGTAGCGACGGGCATGATCCTTCTCAATTAGCATCGTTTCGGCATCGCAAAGTACGTATGACTGTGTTGAAAGTACATATGAATATGTACAGTGACCAGTACGTACACCTGTCGATAACAATTAAGAAACAAAGCAATTGAAAATAGCCCACTCCTTTTAGTAAAAACAGAATACTACCACTACATCGTTTTTATCACTTTCTAATCTATGGAGTCATATCCTTTCTCATAGCTCGAATAATATTAATCTATCAAATATGTAATTAATTTATAAATGTTTCCAGCTATTCTGACTAGAATACACCTGACCAAGTTAAATTTGTGTTAATATTTCGTTACAATAGTATCGACATACTAATTGTTACCACGATACCAATACTATTTAGCAATCATTTCTACAAGTATCGATATCAAGTTCATCATCTTTCAATACCTTTCGAATCTTCCAAACAGGTATTTAATTATCGAATTGCTTGAATATTATAAGAAAGATTTGAATCATTCCCATCGCTAGCAGAGAGACGACGATGCACGAAGGATCGACTATTCGCGATTTCATTTCGACCAAACAAAGGGAAGGCAGCGATACGAACGACCGATAGGATGCTCCGAAATTGTCAGTGGGCGTTTAGCTAATAGATTGTAATAAGACTTGTCGAGCCATTGTAATGACAACAACCATAACGAATGCTGAGTTCTTGATTGCTTATGGGGAAAGAGAGTCATGTGCCAGTCAAGAATCACTAGCTTCTGTCTCGCCAAGAGTTGATTATATTATCGTTAATCTTTTTCACGTAGATCAATTGAGGGTGACGTGCGTGTTGCATATTTCGCGACGGGAGATGAGGTAGGCTTGTGGTTCGTTGAAGAGTAACACTCTTTTGCTTCGAAATTTTTGAAAGATATTAATTAATAATTATCCCATAAGATTTTGCTTAATTTTATATTGAAACGTGCATCGCTGTTTCAAAGAAACAAAGGAATCGTAAGTATGCACATATGTTGTAGCTATTCAGCTCTAAAATTTCTTCAATCGTTCGCATAAGTATTTTTTCAAGTGTATAAAACGGAAATCCACTTGTGCAAGTAGTTCTGGGATGTTTTAATATCCAGTCTCAATTTTGTTGAATTTTATTTGGCGGCCAGATATCGAGTGCCGTCATTATTTTATTAATTTCTTCCAGAGGTTATTTTTAGCCCTACGCATGCACAGTATTTAATAAGTTTACTTTATTTCCAATAATTGTCTGCAATCACGGTGTTTCAATTTGCAATTGTTCTGCCAAGTATAATAAACTATGCAAGAACGTGTTGCTTTGCTGACCCGAAAATCCTAAATATACCAGTTAGTCTCAATCATGGAATAAAATTCCGTCTGAAGATGGAGCCATTTATTTCTAATAAATCAAGCTCCACGATAATCGAAATACGTTCTACAAGGTCATACTTTTTAAGTGTCCCATATTAAACTATCAAAAGCCAACCAAAACACTATCCATTCGAAGCATATGAAAGCCTCTGCTGTATTAAAATCGTGTATACTTCAATCAATATAAACTTAACAAGCTTATCAAGCGACGTCATGTATTGCCCACAGAATTCCATGCAAAGTATACCAATTACTAAACAATAATATCAATATTTTCTATATCACCCAAATTAACATTCAATAGCTAAATAAACTTATTTCCTCCTAACAATAATTAATTATTAAACCAACAATCGTACACTGAAGCAATTTTGTTACGTCTCCAAAAAATGGAAACAAAATCACGCACTATTTCATTCCAATTCCAATATACTTATTATCAGCCCTTTACTATAACACCAGCGCACGTACTACAATATCGGCAATAAATACTCCCCTGATCGATGACACGGTAATAAAACAAAGGAACAAACATCGTTTACAAATAAGGAAAAAAAAGGGGAAAAAGTAGATGCAACAAGTCCTGGGCCCCACAAAAACTCCCTCGAATAATCTCGTGCGTAAAGTGCGCGTGGATCGAGTACCACTGCGACTGATCCCGTCAGACACGGGGCGTTCAGCATTCACCAAGTGAGTCACTTGGCGAGGTAGCGTCGGATAAGAATGAACGCGAACAAATAACCTCGGATCTTTCTCGCGTTACCGGTTCCGCGAGGCCGTCGTTCTTGGCCACGATCGCGAATGAGAACCGCTGACGATCCAGCCAAACTTATTCCGCGAGATGCACGCTCCGACACGTGTCATCCCTGCCTCTAGACGAGCTGAAATAAGGATGAACGTGGACAAATAACGACAAAGTGATTCCAACGGCGTAAACACGAACGGGAATTATATTGGAGAAGAGGAACGGTGTATTATGGGCCGGATGATGTATTCAATTTCCTTGTTTCGCTTGTCTACTTCGGTTTTCAGAATGTTTCATTATTGGTTGGGTTTTAGTGACCTGCTGTGTCGCGAGTAATGGACATTAGTTTAGTAATGATTTTAGTTTGCGAGACAGTGCACGGCGGGTTTCTCCAGGGGAGTAATTAATCTTTCATAGAATTTGAGTTGATCTTTTTTTTATTTACTGAGCATTGGAAGCGTGCTAAGTATGTACTCCGTTCCCTTAAAAAATTTGTGATTAATAACTTTATTTTGCGTTCAATTTCGTGCAAAATTTATTGTATTTTAAATTATAAGAAATTGTGTTAGTTTTCAATATCATTTCAATTTCATATAGTAAGAAGTTCTTCGACATTCTTTTTTGAATAACAATATTGCAAACTTTTATATTTTCGCTGTATCCGAGAGTTTAGTTTAAAAAAAGAATGTTATGGCACTCAGGTACAGCTGCCTGGTATTAGTAAAGGTGTAAAGTGAAATTTAGTGAACCGAGCTTAAAGATATGCGCACAGACTCTACAGAGTTTGAAGGCCGTCTCTGTCTCTCTCTCTCGAGATCGAAATTCACAAAACCAATTTCATAATTCTGACTTTCTACAATCACCGCAAGGAATTCTACTGTATTCAAACAATGAATATCAATGGATAACGACGAAGTATTTATTCAATTAAGAAGTACAAACATTAGTCAACGCACTAAACACCAATTATTGTACAGTGTATCTATTCAAGTCAAAGAATCCCAGCTGAACACCAATAAAACCTTTCAACAATTAGAACAAAGTCTAGCATAACTATTTAAAAAAATTTCCAAACTCTTCTAAATAGAGGAAGAACATACTTATTGAATGAAAAAGTTGAAACATTATTCAACAACACTGAAAAAATAATTCTAATTGATCCCCAATAAAACTTTCGAATTATTGGAGCACATTCTAGTATAAATAGTTGAAAAGATTTTCAAACCCTTCTAAATATGAATAAACAGGAACAAAGTACTTATAGAATTAAAAACTTGATAAAGTACTCAGCACACTAATTACACAGTATCCACGACGAATAATTTTACACGATCTCCAACAAAACTTTTCAATTATTATAAATCAAAACCCTTCTTCTACCACTCAGAGACCACAAACCTTCCTTAACTAAATTTACTTCAATCTCCCAATATCTTCAGCCAAGTTCCAAGTTAACACAACCTCGGCGTATCATCAGCTCCGCGTAACGTCTCACTTCCAAACAGTTAACTTATCTGAACGTAACATTCATCTTAATGCAGCTTTCACAGAGACGAGCCAGATGCATTACACCAATTAGACTCATAATTCGTCGCATTCGCCCGCTCGTGTGTACATGCGTGCAATACTGCATTTAAACGTGTTTGGTCGTCCAAATTCGTCGGGCAAATCGGAAACACGTGGTGTCGTCGAGGAGAGAAGGGAAGGCTGAAAAGTACGACGATGGTCCGCGAAGAATCTGGTTCAACCGCAGTCAACTTCCCAACGGAAATCGCGATTCCCACAGCTTTCCCCGCGTTGTGGTTTGCGAGTACGAAGTATGGGCTGCTCATGCTCCTCATTGTTCACAGAGAGAACAGTCGAGTCGCCATTATTATGAATGAGCGAAATAACTGCGTCGCTATGTAATCTGGCAATGCGTACAGCGCACGCACACGTGTGCGCGAAAGCATGTAAATATGTGAGCAGTTTTCGCAGGTCAAAGCGACTGGCTCCACTTTGTTAAGTTTTTTCTTCTTTAATTTGAATACCAAAGCACTTGATTCGCGTTCAACTTCTTACATTTGAAATGTAGATTTAATTGGTAATTACGATCGACACCGATAAATGACGAAACGTTGGATGGCAGTTGATTGATAAATAATTTATTTTATAAGCCAGTGTAATTAACTCCGTGTGCTAAATTAAATTAGGAAATTGTGACCGCAGCGTGAATACTACACCCTGTAACAGTACGGTATGCAATGTATGTTTTGAGCAGAATATTTTGTAAGAAATTTTAAATTAATTCTCTCTAGCTCCTTTCTTTTTTTCTTGTTGTGGAGTTAATCACTTTGGCAAATTAACGAACGTCATATACGAATAAATGTCGCTATTTCTGCGTCGATTTCCACGGGATTTCCGCTCGATCGAGAATTTATGCGGGCTTGAATTATATTCAGATTACGGGGGTAATTAAAGTTGGGTCATTTTTGTACATTTTTTTATGGGATGAAGCAGTCACGATTCGACGGACTTTCGAATCAAAATGATTAAATTTAGTATTAAAACTTAGCATTTATAATATAAAAATAGCAAAGGGAACACTACAACGGATAAAACTCCATTTATAAACTTAAGGGTTAATGATCAAAATGATTTCTTGATTCAACAAAAATGTTAGTTCGTAAGTAAAGAAAAATGAACATTAAATTCAGCAGTAATTTCAATACAAACGGAACGTAAATACAACTTCGGGAAAGCAGTCCGTTTCTACCAGGAAATAACTTGAAACTTCATTCAAGTTATATTTGCTAAAATTTGCCAAACAAAAATGAAACAATCATGCGAATCCTTCGCAAGCTATTAATAGATAGAATGATTCTCCAATGGAAGATAAGGTAAATAGAAGATTCAGTCAAAGTAGCAGATGAATATTAATAAAGACAGAACTCTCGTGGAGTAGCATACATCAGGCTGTGCAGCATGTAATATAATTCAGTCGATAAAAGGATGATTAATTTCAACTGAAAATCGTCAATGACTCTTGATAACACCAGTAAAGGTACAAGTTGTAATCTACGCAATGGCGAATTATCAACATCCTATAAAGATTGCGTATTTAAATGTGCAGTATTTATTTTCGATACGCAACAAAATGAAAAAAAGCGGAATATCGTGCACAAGCACAAAAACAAACGGAAGAAAATGGTACATGCATGCAGTGTTGAAAATTCCATACACGAATATTAAGACATATTATCACCTACTATTATCAGTAATACCATCATTATCTTTGTTTCTCTCGGATACAAACACTTATTCTTTCAGAATATTTCAAGTCAAATTGAAACACTATTATTCCTAATGCCCTTATAATGTTTGTATTTATCATCAATTATAATAAGAATGAAAACAATGTAAAATAAAATTTGCGGTCACGCCGAAAAGCACTGTTATGACAATACTTTTGCCTATTCATTTATTTACGTTTACATTATTAACGACATGAAATATTTCACGCAGATTAAAAAAAAATCACAGATCGTTCAGTCGACTCGTTTATTTATACGATAATAAATAGTAGTTTGCTTTCACGTTTTACGCGGGGACAGGCTTCGTTTAATTAAGGAAAACTCGCACATGCGAAAGGTGTATCAAACTTTCACGAGCCGTCACGCGCCTTTTTCTCGTCACTTTGTGTTTCACCTACTCCCTACCCTTTCATTTAGAGCCTATCACCTATCTAATCGACTAATTACACACGAGGCTAATAAAAAGTTTCGTGTGACGACAATTTTAACCGTCACCTTTCCACCGATACGATCCGTTCGGATGGAGACGTGTGTCACGTAATAAGTTCATGCACGCGCGATAGGCGACCGATCTACTCCAGGAACATGTCGCATTTGCATACGTGCATTTTCCTTTCTTCTCAATCGCGAGATTTTCTTGTTTTAGACGACTCTTTCGTTCAAACGACAGACCTTGACACATGGTTGTATCGTGATTAAAATTGCAAAGCGATTAGGAGAAATTATAGATAGACAGAATATTGAAGGGAATGTAGAGATAAAGATGGCTTTCTTGTTGTGATTAAATAATACTATATATTTAATTAATAATATGTAATTATATTGTGCTCAGGTATAGGAACATGAAAGAAGTCTATTTATTTTTATCGTTTACCACCTGCGTGAATGATTTGTCGACGTGTTATTTTTATCATTTGTTTCTTTATTGAAACGTCAGTGGGGATTATAGAGTATTGTAGATTTGTAAACTAATTCTCAGTGTTTGCTATCGGTAATGTTAGTCTAATTGAATGCGATTAGATTGTGAAGTAGTGATTAACGTTCGAGAGGTTCCTTTCGAGAAATTCTCAAGTCCGGATTGAACTGGTTTTTTCAAGAACTCGATAAACTGTTTAAGTGTTTGGAAAATTTCAAGACCGTGCTAAACGAATCTTTTTTGCTGGTCGTTTTTATCTGTCCTTAAACGCTAAATCCTTTTAGTACGTGAAACTCGAACGGAGTTTGCTTTATCAAGCAGACCCGAGTATTCCCTGATTTGATTACTCGTATGATTAATTCGACGATTTTGAGGATATTGGATGAAAAATAATTTCACCTATAATTATAGATAATACTGATTAATTATGAAATATTTAATTTGCTTGCGATGAATAATATAGCTGGTGAAGGAAAGTAGTATTTATGGGTGCAATATTTAACAATGATTCAATACATTGACTTTGGAAATCTTAATATTATTTAGGTGAACAGGACCAGTGCACAGCAATTGTGCAATTAAACAAAATCATTTGGCACACATCTGCTGGTACCATGGTATTTAATCAACTCACGCGACGCTACCACTAGAGTTGCTGTACGATCAGATATCAAATAGTGATAGTAGATGATAATGTGTGTTCAAACATTTGGTAATACCTCGGCAAACATCGAGTAACTGAAAATAAAACACGAGTTCAACCTTTCGATCCAAACACGTAGTACATATTTGAATATTTAATATTCGGAAAAGAAACGGTATTCCAACTGCACAAACAATTAACCAAAAACAATAATTACCATTAAACTGCACTTCTGTTTACGAAAATAGGGCACACTGCATTTCACAATTACAAAACAGTAGCAAAACATTCTTTCATCAATTATAATTGAGATCGACAAAAAAAGTTCCACGTACGCGTATTAAATAATAAAATATTAATCTGTCGCGCATAAATATACAAGGGTTAGCAAAGAGTGCGAGAATAATTTTATAGTTTCGGAGCGCGGTGCGCAAAGATTGCTCCAATTCCCAGGTAGGCGGTGGCAGCATAATTTCTCCCTGGTAAAGGAAGAAAGTAGGTGGAGAAATAAAAAAAAAAATGGAAAAAAGGGGGAAAAACGAGGAAGAATATTCACACCCCGTTGCAGTAAAGGTTTCCAGCGAGCTGCACGAAGGTCGGAATAAACGCATCGCGTATAAGTTCGTGACAATGACGTTACCGTGGCGGCGTAGTACGCCCCTGCATTGACGTAAATCCAAGGTTAATATGGGACGTCTCGAATCGAACGCCTACAGGTAACCGACGCGACATAGGTAACAGATCCTACGACTTAACGATGTGTCCGCGCGAAAGCAGCGCAAGTATCCACCTGTTTCACCTTATGAACGACTCGTGAACGATAGAACGACCGACACCGCGACTGAAATAAAAGGGAGTGTGGTCGGTGACCATTTTCAAACGTGGAATGGTATTCACGAGATAATTTGTAACCTGGTTACGTATCTCGATATTTATAACAGGGTGTTTTGTTCACGCTGCACGTCTTTATATCTGTATCGCATTTACTGCTGGCGAGCCAAGAACGTGTGGAAGGCAAGTTCAGTTTAAAATGTGATGATTGAGATTTGCAATTACGTAGACTTTCTGAGAGCATTGATAGTTTTTTTTATTAGTTTATTTTTTACTTCGTTTGGACGAGTAGAGTGCTTTAGTTGTGGCTCTGTGTTAGAGGGATTGAGAAAAGATGGTTTTAATAAATCAGCAGGTTTTAACCTTCAAGTAGCCTTTACTAATCAGGGAGGGACTATGTTAATATATATAATTTTTATGCGGTCGATAGTAATGGATATAGTACTGTTGTTAATAATAATGGAAATTCGAATGGAATTAGGGATCCGAGAAAATTTCCTTTACGTTAAAATAACTGTTCGAGGAAAACAGCAGTGAATTACATAGTAAGAATTGATGTTTATTAAACTTGTTGCGCAAAAAAATCTTTTACCCAGTTTTTTAGGGAGAAAATAAAAATTGCATTTCGTGAAGATTGCTTTGAAAATGGAATATTTAATTCTTAATCTATTTAAAAGAAAGCGTTTAAAAGGAGTCAACTTTTATCGAGATACAATATCAATAATTATTTAGCGTAGAGCGTTCAATCTGTGAGATGCATTTTTTTTGTGATTTACAAAATAATTGCATCCTGTTTGAAAATATAGAATTTTAATTCTGTATAAGGCGTAGGCGTTCTATCGTGCTCCACAAAACGTAGCTTGCAAGATCTATTTTTTTATCAGATATTTTCGAAGTTGACCTACATTACTGAGATAATTAAACGCTAAAAATAATATTAAAAAAAATTATGGCCCTTATCTTTTAAAACGTGCAACACATGGATAACGCAAGCGAATCACGCTCGGCAAATGTAAACTTTTACTCTCTTTCGAATATTATAGAATTAAATCCACTGCAAAGGATACATTTCATACGAAACAATTAAACAAGAAGTCTAATACTCACGAAGATTTAGTAACATGCCTCGATACAGTAAAACTGTTCCAATATTTTTAAACCCTCCAAAATCTTTGCATAAAGCTTTCTGCATTGTACATACGTGTTACTTCAGAATAAACGAAAGATAATTGTTTCCCAATAGCTCGCAAATAAAACACATTTTCGTATACTATTATAAACCATTAGGATTCCTATGTGACTGTATGTGTGCTACACGCAGTTACTAAATTATACGTTTTATAGGATGACTCAGATATTCGAAACTTCATATAGAGAATAACAGCATCAATTTGCAGTAAATTAAATGTTTTAGAACACGAGTAAAATTCAGAAGTAACTACCATTAATGCATAAAGCCGTGCATTATAATATACCAGAGAATGCAGTTAATAAAACTATAACAGCAATTCCTTTTCCATGAGACGTTGATTAAAAAAACGAAGAAAAAGAATACGTGAAACCTTGAGCGTTTATCGAGTACGTAGAAATTTCTTAAGCTCGCTCTACAAGGCCCTGTTCCCGATTTCTACTCGCTCATACACTTTCATAGATTTTAGAAGAAAAGTAAAAATTGATTAAAAATATAATAATTCTTATAAAACTATAGTTAAATATAATATCGTTCCTTTGGAAACAAGATACCTACAAAGAAACTTAATTTAAGAAAGGAACCACTCCTATCATAGTATAAAATTTGGTTTTCATTAAAACAGTAACGAACCCACTATAATAAAACATAATAATATGCCTTTCCATGAAAACCATAATTACTTTAACATCTGTATAATATCATCTTCCTTTGGCTACTATTTTTCCCCGAATCATAATTCCCACAAAAACTATGAAACCCCAAAACTTTAACTTGCAAAATATACTTCGATTATTATTATTATTGTTGTTGTTTAATAAGACAATTAACGGGCAATGCCCTTTTTTTGCAAACTTATAATGGTAGGACATACATGGTGACACGCTACTAATTTCTAACTTTTATACTCCGGACATTCTAAGGACTTGTTGAAGATTCCTTTTGAGGGTGGCCAGTGATACATTAAAGAGGTCAACTTCATACATAAAGGTATTGTATAGGCTTGAGGTGCGATTTACTGGGTCGGCTACAATGTATTTCGATTTGTCCGTTGGAATGCAAAAAGTTGCTCTGCTTCGTAGTTGTCTAGATGGTGCATAGGAAGTTACATATTACACTAATTTTGTAGAGTCAATATTGTTATTTATTAATTTAAACAAAGACTTTAATTATTTAATCTATCCGGGTCCGATTGAAAGTCTGTAGTATCCGCGGGATGGGAAATGGTGCGAAAAAATTTAGAGATCATTAGCAAACAGTAAGAATTTGCTACGTTGGAGTACTGTATGTAAGTCATTGATGAAAATGATAAATAGTAGTGGGCCAAGGTGAGATCCCTGTGGCACACCAGATAGAACTCCAATAGGTGAAGATCTTTGCTTCCGGATCTTAATTATTTGCTGACGATCTATTAGGTAACTTTTCAACTACTGCAGAATCTGGCCTCTCAAGTCTACAGAGTACAGTTTTTTTAACTAAAATGGAGTGATACTTGCCGACTTCCCGCGAAATATTTCGAATATGTTTTATCAACTCGCAGTAACAATTCCGCGACGAGTTCGTAAATGTATCTCGTTAGATAGGTGTAAAGAGCAAGGTATTTCATTACGCCCGCGCTTCGATTCCAAACCTGTGTAGTAGAGTCTTGACCCGGCAAGTTACCGAGTGCCGCTTACTCGCTATATACATACATACTACACAGTTTAGATGTTCTCAATCGGGTGATCCCCGACTATTGCATTTCAAGACGGCGCGGCACGCCGCGACTCAACGCGCGTGCGCAGCAACGATACAACCGTCCCGCTCATAACAAGAGACAGTTTCATTTTCGATCAGAAAAACTAAATCGTAATGCACTATCGTTGTTGAAATTGAAGCGTCACGATGTTCTAAACGACTGTGCGCACTATCGACAACATTTTCCTCTAACAGAAAACGCATTTCATATTTCCCCATTCATAAACAGATGATCGCCCATATATACAAATAAGAAGAAACGATAAGAAGTTTGGAAGAAGTAAGGTTGACGACCGGCGTTGATGCGCGCAAGCGCGCACAAGCACCTACGCTAGTTGCAAGCATCACCGCGACACGGAACGCCAATGAAAGACGAAAGCCACAACAAGTAGAGTAAAATGACTCACCACGTGAACGCTGGAGAGACCGACCGACTCGCTTTGCTTCTTGTCTGTTTTCTTCGCCTGTCGTTTCGCCTTGCTCTCGAGGAAACGTTGCTTCAGCACCAATGTGTCTTGAATATTCTGCTCGCATAAACCGTTAAAACTTTGATCGAATCTCGGTATACAATCGGTCTGTCTACGCCGATAACTTTCGATTCTCCGTCTCAGACGATCGACGACCGCCTGTCTCTTGGGGGTGAGTACCTCACCCATACCAGGTGCTTGACCCATTTGTTGCTGCAACTGCAGCTGTTGGCCGGTTACGTTCAATTGGCCGGACACGTTCAAATCGTGAATCCCGGCCGATTGGCCTAGGACGTTGTTTACGTTGTTAGCGTTATTATTGGGAGCCTGGCCCACGCAGACCGATAACGGGCCAGGCGCTGTGCCGGGGGGGCCTTGCGGGGGCTGACGGGGCAGGAGCCCCCCGGCCTCCATACAGCCCCCGAAATCCACCGCAGGGTAAGCCAGCTCAGTGAGAACCCCTGCTACCGAAGCGCCTGACGCACGCTACTGCTACTGCTGCGACCTCGTCTCCCGCCGCTGCCCTCGAACCGAGCATCCTCTGCCACCCTGCCAATGCGACGATCCTCAACTTCCGGTCAAGACGCATTTGGAATATGTCGCCGTTCGCGCCTCGACACTGTTGCACCGCGCGCTACCTTCTTCTTGTCCGATTATACAAGGTGCTCACTTTTCGAACGATACACAACACTCCGCGTCGATTGTACGATCCGATAGTTTCACTAAATCCTCACTCGTTAGCAATAGCAGTAGTGGTGGTGGTGGTATATGAGACGCGCATACACACGACTATGACACATGCAATGTGGATAAGATGATGAATGAGACTCGACGAATATGAATCTTCGTAGATATTGTCGTTCAGATTCCGCGACACTTCGATGATCGGTCACGAGGACCGACGCGATTCAGACACTGTAAACAAAGTTCGTCACCCTTTGTTACACTAGGCACGCACCAATGTCACGTTTAGCCACTGTGTTTAGTCTGTCCGGTTGTTGACATCGCGGCATACCGCCGATACTATTCTCCGCGTTTTATTCCCGATGCCACGTGACTTGCACGGTATACCGTGAAGTCCGTGTCGTTCCAACGCAACGAGTCACCGTAGTTCAGCCTCCACGCGAAAGCACTTTACTCGATTATGCCGCGGTATTTTTCCCGTCGTTAATGAGAACACGACGCTCCGTCAGAGTTCTAGACGTACGCGTTCCATCGCCCAGTTGACAATGTAACGATAATCGCCGGCCGAACGATAGCATTTGTCTTCCGGGTAAAAGAAATTTTCGAACTGTCACTCTCGACGAGACGCGCGCGAAGATTCGACGGTAGGACGGAACGTTCACCGCGCGCGACTAAGTTCAGGGCCTGGAAACTCCGTGTATACAAGAGGCGCCCAATTTGCTGCGACATCTGACGGCGATTTCTGTAAGCATACGGATTTGGCGCTAATATATGAAATTCTTATTGCATTGTATTACAAGAAAGGTAATTAACAAGTCATTTTTATTCATTCAATTTTCTTCTCCATTTTCAGAATTTTGTTATACCTTATTGTAAAATGAATGTACAATGTAGCTATCATATAAAATCTGATTCAAATGAAAATTAATACATCTATGGAAGATTTAACAAACCTGGTATTAATTTATTATTAATTTTCAAAATGCACATAAAAGGCAGATAAAATATTAATTCAAAATATTTGCTCTTTTCACGTACATATGTCTCGAATAATTATTACATCAATAAGATGACGATCATAAGCACTCCGAATAGGGAAGCAAAAAAATGAAAAATACCTGTTACATAATCAACTCAGAAAAACACGCTATCTCCGAGCTTCCTTCAAAAACAAAAAACAACTTATCGTCGCGATAATTAAATACAAATCCCCGGAATGAACATCTGGACAGTCACTATTGTCCTTCGTTTATACCGAAATGTGTCTCCAATGCCCTCTTTAGTCGCTAAAGTCTAACTACAACTTCCCAATAAGAACCTCTTTCTAAATCTCTCTTCTCTATCCATCCATTTATCTTCTTTCTCGGTCCCCCTTAACCCGTCGCGCGTCAGCACGCCTGCCGGCAAATGGGATGATAGTGGGAGTACGCGACAATCCTTTCGCAGCTTAATATCGGCTTTACCTCCCAGATCGGACACACGCTTTAGGAACGCAACGGAAGACTTTCTTGTGCTCAGAGGAAGGTGTACGAATGTCCTGCCGATCGTGAAGGAAGGTAGACAAAGTACACACGGAAAATAGCAGCGCATGCCGCGTGCGCTGAATCCCTCGATTGTCCCAGTGCGTCGTCGAGTGCGCGTTGGACGTCACAACAGGTAGTTGAGGGCAGCGTGCTCCGGCCTGTCTGTAGAAAGAAGCGAAAGGATCGAGGGAACGGGAGAGAGGTCGATCGGTTGACGCTAGTACGTTGGAGAAAGAAAGCACGACTATAGAAGGGGAAAGAGAGGGGGAAGTGTAGAAGGAAGACGGTCGAGCCAGAATATGTTAGAAGGGGAGAAAGATGGGATAGAAACAGGGAGGGGTTTCACTGTTTGGCCGGATACCTTCGCACCGTGCCTTTGTACAACTGCCCGTGCTTCAGCTTCGAATCTAACATGCACGTTCCCTATTCCCTTTGCTCCAGCGTTCACTCTCTTTTGTAGATCCTGTTTTCTACTATCCTGCAGTTACGTATGCGTTTCGGCCCCCCTCCATTGGACCGTCGTAATGTCTAGCAAAGGGACGCGCTTCCGAAAATTGCCGTTGCCTTTTCGAAAATTGATGAGCGACTTAATGATTAGATAAATTATTTGCTGTGACGGCGATAAGATTAAGCAATTCTTGAGGATTATTTTATATTTGCATACTATATATGCAATAAATATTTCCATAAATGTAATGTATTACATTTTGTAATAGAATTACGGACATATGTAGTGAAGCAGAATATTCTTGTAATAATATTTTAGATTAATTAACATTGTTGTAAAGCTTGTAAAATAATTACTGCTGCGTGAAGTATTGAAATTATGCATATAATGTTAACAGTGTTACTCTGAATGAATTTATACGTGAACACTGAAGAACAGTTGTTTCCAAGTGTATTAATAGAACTATATGTGCAGGCTAAAGTTGGCGTGCAATTGGTAAATTATAATTGCAGACTCTGATACGGATGCATTCTAGCAGAAACATTACAAACTATGCAAAGCGTCAACTGCTGATTGCTAACCAGTATTAAGTGTTGCCATCTAGGTCCTTGTTAAGACACTAAAACCGTTTCTACCCGATAGGTACATTGTCGATATTATTGTGTGCAAATTTTCAGTGTATGCTTTACAAAATAACCATACATATCCTATCAATTCAAACACTGAAGGATCTGAAGGCGCTTTGTACGTTTTATTTATAATATTTTATAATATAATATGGAGTTATATCATGTGTTTTGTAATGCTTCATAACCTAGAAATTGCAGACTGACGATCCACACCCCTACATGCCTACTCTACAGGGCTGTAGGAGAATTACCCCCTCCATACCTATCTATCTTCGCCCCTGTATCATTTCTTCTTTGTCCTACCGAAACAAACGTACGTTTTCTTCGTCGGGCGTCACACGAGTCTCGCCAGTAGCGTTAACTGGTGGGGGAACCGGTGTTTATGCCATAACTACCATAACCTGCAATCAATGCAAGTGTTGATTGTTGTGACACGTGAATCAAGATTTCATGTACACTGTCACATTTTTTGCACACATTGTGTAATATAATTAGCATTGATCTCTTATTATTACCCGATGTATGTCAGATTAAATGTCATGTTACGAATATATCAAAATTCTTCGTATAGAGCAATTAATAAATATTTCTAACAGATGTATCTTAATTCAATTGTATTATTTTCTAGTTGATAAATAAATTTAAGTAATGGATCAGAGTGCTGTAAAGGACCCGCGGCTCCCGTTTATACGGGGAACAAAGCCATCACTTAAAAATTCGCAATTACTAATTTCATCTGGAATCCCTTCCCTGGATCATACATTAGGTAAGATAAATGCTTTCCAGCTCATTTTTCAAATACCACTTTTCAATATTTTTTACATTGCTTATTTTATGTTTTAGGTGGTGGATTACCTGTCGGCTCACTATTTCTTATTGGTACGTGCGATTAATTTTGTACCAAAGTAATGGCCATATAAAAAATGATTTTAATTTTTCAGAGGAAGACCGATATGGCACATATGCTAAAGTCATGTTGAAATATTTTCTGGCGGAAGGTGTGACTACGTCGCAGTCATTATTTATTGGATCCAAAGATATTCAACCATCGCAATTGGTATCAGAGCTGCCCGCTGTTATAGTAGACCCACCAAAGAACGAGAAATCTACCATTGCAGGCGAACAGTTTACTATCGCTTGGCGATACCAGAATATGAAAGTAATCGACAGCTCTCCAACCGGAGGACAAACTTTTGGTCACTATTACGACCTCACAAAGTCAATGGACAAAGAGGATATTAAAAATGCGTGTATCACACAGTGGGAGGATCATGGTTTCCCTAAAAGTGACAATCTCTTTAACAATACGATGTATACGAGTCTGTTGAGACGTGTTCAAGAAGTTCTCATGGAGGACAAATTCTCGATTACAGAACAATGCACAAAGAGGAATGTACTAAGAATTGCAATTCATTCCTTAGGTTCTAGATCATGGTGTAGCGATTCGAAAGCCGATTCTCATCAGGATCTGGCAAAATTTTTGTACCTCTTGCGTGCGCAACTTAGGTATTCTTTCGCAGTTGGAGTAGTAACAGTACCTGTCGATTGCCTGGATAATTCTGTAAGTGGCAGATGTTTAAAGTAATCTATTTGGTAGGAGTATAAAATTAATTTATCGTGGCCGATTTTTAGCATGGTATAATAGAGCGGATCGAACACATATCGGATGTCGCTATTAGATTAGAATCATTCGCAGGATCGCAGAAAGAAACGAATCCATTGTTTAAAGACTACCATGGCTTGTTGCACCTTCGTAAGATGCTTGCCTTAAATACAATAGCGCCCCATAATCCAGAATCTCGCGATCTTGTATTCAAATTACGTCGAAAGAAATTCATCATCGAGGTAAATTCGTTTTGTAAGCGTAGTAAACTTTAACGTAAGAACAGTTATACAGTTTCATGTTTTGCTACAGGTTTTACATTTACCACCCGAATTGGAAGACACTGCCCAACGAGAGCAAGATGAAGCAGCGCCTCGATTCGGATGTTCCAGTAAATCAAAAAACTTATTAGATTTTTGATAAATATAATATATATTGAACGCGTTGTTATTTTTTGTACATATACATTTACGAGAGTTATGTACAACCGATTAGATTTGTATAAATGTGGCAATCGTATTTTGAAAACAAAATACAGAAAGCTTGCAATTTTTGGAATAGTTTTATTGTTTTATAACACCCTGCGAACATAGGTGAACGTCAGTCCGCTCACTTTGAACCAGAAGTGCGTACTACGCCGCGTGAATTAATGCAGGACAAGAGGAGATAGGCTTCATGAACACATACAATAATATGTGTAACTCGCCTATCCGTACCGTTGTGTGATATTATATTTTACCATAGATACTAGAAATATTAATCGAGATTATTTCATGCTCAGTGCAGTTTTACAGCACTTCCTTTCATCTGACTATGAAAATTCACGCTTATAATGCTTATTAAAAAGAGTCTCAGAAATATTAAAAAGAGTCCCAGAAATATTCAAAATGTGACACCTTCAATTGTGTCAAATATTATTAACATATGATTTGACATTTTAAAATTAATAATAATGTTCAAAAATTGTCTACAAAGTCTTCATCTAACGTACGACACTAAATAATATTGTCAATAACTTCACCGATCAATGTAAATTTAAAATCCATATCCAATAAACTCCTATTATTCTGTTTAGCAAGCTTATTCATTGATTAATTCCATTTTTCTAATTCCCGTTACAATTTAATATAAGTTAACACAAAATTCATTTCCTTTTCCACGCATCGGACACGTGAATAAAAACTTCGTTAAACGCGTGTGGAAACGAGCAAGCCAACTGTTACTCATGCGTGGCAATTACGCACAAGCCGGTAGCACCCCCCAAGTGAAATTCGACGAACACCCGTCGCATGTGTAACAAAACCCATAAGTACATGCATATGGACAATTTCATCCACTCCCGTGTGTATTCTTCCTTCTTTTTTTTGTTTGCTTCGTGCCTTTCTATTTCCTTCCGGTTCCATCCGGTCGGTCGCGCATGAGGGCACGCAACGCAAGCGCACGTAGTCCAACATTCGTACGGCACTGGGGTGTCTATCATGCGGCGGCTTTTTAGTCTTCCAGTTAACGCGGACAGGCACGCTTCGGAATTAAAATTCTGTTCACCGTGGAGAAATACTGGAACATGAAATTCCTTCGATTCGTTCACGTTTTTCTCAGCGAAGAATATTAATTAATGGAGTGCCATCGCGAAAGATCAACGTGACGAATTAGTCATCGGTTCCGTTTTGCCGCGTATCGATCAACGTGGAGTAAAGATTCGAATTCGATGTGCTAAAATGGAAAGGAAGAACGTCGGTGTATCGCGGATATACGTCTGTTGCTCCAATGTCATTTTCCTGGTGAGTTGTTAGAATATAGATTATTGTAGCATTTTTTGAATCATAAGTTAATTCAATATATTAAATAAATGTATAATATATACATAACATACTACATCATTAAAGTCACTAACAATTTGATTCGAAAAGTAATATGTTTAATGGAAATTTGGAGTATACTATGATTTTATTATTAGCATTTTGTGTATATTTTCAGATATCTGGTTTCGCGTTGATGTCATTAGGAGGTTTGTTATTAGCTGACGATAAACGTATTCTATTGTCACGATTACTGGGACCAGGTGATATAAATCCCTATCAGCCGCTATTTTATTACCTGGCTTTTGCATTCGTTGGACTCGGATCTCTGATCACGCTCACCAGTCTGCTAGGATGCTGGGCAACTTGTCTGTACAATCGATGCGTTACAATTTCAGTAAGAGTCAATGCAATTTTTCTTCTATTTGAATTAGTACGTACATACACCAAATTTTATTTTTAATTAATGGAAGGAAATTGATTAATTGAAATTATGAACGTAAATAGTACACATAGGTAATGGCACACAATAGTACGGACGGACTTGAATCTTTTATAAAGTTCAAACAATATAATTCCACAGCTTTCCCATTAAATATTTTTTCAGAATCCTTATTTCTAATGGGGCTAAAACTTCCAAACAATGCCAAACGTAGTAAAATCTAAATTTGACGCTCAATCATTTGATCTAATTTCGTCAAATTTCCATCCCCAATTCTCCAGAGTACATGCAACTTAAAAATATATCACACTTATCAAAACTTCTAAAACCAACCAAATACCAAGCAATCTGTTTCTACAATAGTACTTCTCCAACACCCCATATAACATATGTATGTACCAATCCGACTTCCATCCACTCAGAAAGCTTTGAAATTCGCCAAGAAGTATTTCGAATCATATTTCTAATGGCACCTGTTATCTTTACTTATTTATAAATATTTCGCGTCCACGTTCCGCCACGTTTCGTCTCGAACTTTTCTGCAACAGCAGCATATTTTAATCGTTCAAGAGTCAAGGTCTGCGCCATCCACGCGCTTCTTCGTCGAGTTCGCTCGACGGACCAAACCGAGACCAGATTTCCCGCTTTGCAGGACTACGGTCACGCGTCGCTGGCCGGAAACGGATCTGCATAAATTCAGGCACGCGTGCTCATGGAAGGAGGGCGAGTTCTCGTATCATTTAAAAGCAGCAATTATTTCAGGGCATTGCTTGTTAGAAAAGAGAACGGCACGTGTAACGCGTTCCACGTTTGGTGAACGTTCAACGATATGAATTTCAGATAAGCGATGACATGAATATTGTTGGTAGCCAATTTGCTGCAAGTATACGTTGATGTGCATATAGATTTTTTTTATTAGTAACAGTCTGTTTGCAAGGTGCAGGTAGAAAAGTGTGACCGTCTAGAGTCAACGAACGAAGCTTCTTTCTCGTGTTTCACTTGTGAACGTTCCTAGAGACATATATGCGCGCACTTTCATCGGTATTCGTAGTTGTGGGCAATTAAATATTTCTATATGGAATTTTTCTTCTTTTACTGTTTCAGTCATGATTTCTACTTGTTGCGAATGTCTTATGGCGAGGTTGAGAAAGCGTTTTATATTCGGTTTTTGTGAGCAACAGTTATTGTTTACTATTAATTGCTATAAGGTATTGATTTTAAATACCTACGTGTGCTGTATTGAGTTACGTTGTCTACATTTTTATTGAAACTAGATACTGTATAACTCGAGAACCGTGAGTCCTATTTGAAAATTAAGATGATACGTAATATCAGTCAACAATGTAATAATAATAATTCCGCATAGGTCGACAATTTAAAGCATTTCCTTCTTCGTAAATTTGCAATTGGTCCTTTGTCATAATTTATCTATTCAATATATTGCACAGTCTTTATAAAAAAAAAGAACATTTCTGTTCCTTGCATTGTTATGAATCTTTCAGAATCGAAATCGCAAAAAGCACTGCCTGCTCTTCAAATCGACAGAGTACAAAAGGGAAGCCACTATTCCTACGATTGCAAGAAGATATTTGATAAATGATATTTGTATATTACATATGACATTTGATAAATGAGTTACAGAATTACGAAAATCGTACCTGAACCCTTGTCTATACAACCCTTCTATAAGCGGAAACGAATTTCTATATTTCCTTCAACCCCTCCGGACACCCCTCCGGTTCACAATTTTCGCAAAATATTACGAATAGTTTAGCTTCAAACTCGTACATTTTTCGTCGCCTATACAACCATCAAGGGGTTAATTCCTTCAACCCTCTTTCTGTCTGCAGTATATCATCACCATAATTCTTTTGCTATTTGGCGAATGCACTGTCTGCGTTCTCGTGGTATTCTGGCCGAACGTACTGGGCATCGACGTCAGGCCAGCACGATTGATACGAGCATTGCAACGCAGCTACGCCGTTCCCGGTCGAGAGCAATTCACGGCAGCCCTTGATCTCGCTCAAACAACGGTACGTTTGTGTTCTCGAAGCGAAACGACCGGTTTCGCAGTGAATCAACATCGAGCAGGCTCGATTCACGATCGACGAGCCATCCAGAACGCAGGTGCGCCAGTTTCGATTTCACGAAACTGGCGATCGCTCGAATCGACTGTTTGATAAGTGGTATAATTACGTGCACGCCCCTTTTTTCCCTCTTTTTTCTTATTTCTGTAAAATCGCATCGACCTTTTCAGTTCGCTTGCTGCGGCATAAACGGAAGCAGCAATTACGGTACCTCCTGGTGGCGTCTGCAGGAAGTCGGTCGAAGAGAATTAGTGGTGCCTCTCAGTTGCTGCACCCTGAACAACGTCAACCAGACCGACGCCTTCCTGAACCCTGAGCCTGCCAATCTTACTCTCTGCCAGGCTTTGAACCCCGCCGAGCATCAATATGCCCGCCATACAACGGTACGTGTTTTAATAAGGATGCTGTTAAACGTGCGAACACAGTTGGGTGCAAAGATTTGTGACGAGCGACAGATTTATTGACACGATAATACGCAAATCTAATTGTCTGGCAGATTTATTGTTTGCACGAAGGGCGGAACGCGTAACTTTCAGGTGGTTCTATATACGATTGGGATTAACAATGTTAAGTGAATGAGTAGGGTAAAAGGTTGTTTAGCAAATTTGATTGAAACGGCGCTCTTGGTGTCAGTTTATTTATGCTGCTTTTGGATTAGCATGACTTTTTTTATCTGGAAGTATTTTTAATCTTAAGATAATTAGACGGTGATTTTGTGCTGTCAATGTTTATTTAAACTCGAAACTTTTTAATTAAAAAGGTGACTTAATTTAAAACCGAAATAATTGTCAGGTTTTGTTCTGTATAATTTTTGTAGTTGGATGTATTAGGTACCGGAAAAAGTTCGTGCCGATTTTCAGAGCAAAATGTAACTACTTAAATCTGTTTTAATACTGTTAGTATTTCACACGAAAGATCAGACAGCAAGTGTCATTTTTCGTTGCACTTATGGACTCGAGCGAAATGTTTGGTTCATTTGATCGATCTGCGATATGCAAAGATTAAAGAGTGATTTTAAGTTACGAAGGTAGGTAACTGACTTTGTTGTTTCAAATTTGGAACACTTTGATCATCTTCGTACCACTGGTCCACATTAATTTGAACCGTAATTCGACTAATAAACTAACTGCGCAGTAGGTACTGAAAAGAGTTATGAAACAAACAACAACGCTTTCAGTTGAATTAATAAATCAAAACTACTCGTCGAACTTTATCACCAATTGAATAAATAATAATTTTGTGCTCGCAAACCTACCATTTCTTCTAAGAACGTCTTCTCGTGCACAATAAACGAGGAAACAGTAAAACGAATACAATTACTGTGCCGCTCTTGTGATGCATCCACTCTTTTACAAATATCCTCGATAAGTTTTTCGCCTCGATGAACGTGAAATCGAGGCGAAATGGGAACAACCATTGATGACATTGTGCCGCACATGCACACGCTTAATAACGACCCGCATGCAAATATCGCAACCTGAGGGAAATGCAGTCGGATGCGGGTTGCGTAAAAGCGACGCGACGTTTCCGTATCATTCAATCTGTATCGTATCTGAGAACGCATGCGTCGTCAAAATCGATGCAAAAAAGAAAACGAATATACGCACACGTGGTGGTCACAAAGCCGTCGCATTGTTCCAGAAAGTTTTCTTATCTTCTCCGCGCGACACGTATTAAATTTCGCGCGAACGCGCAAAGAATTGAACGCAGATTGAAATGTCATCGCGTGTCGGCGGTGTCCGTGAATATGACGACATTATCTACGTGGCAAGGCCGTCACGTGCGTTATAAAAGACCATGCGGATTAATTTTGAAATGGGCAAGCTCTGACGGGCAAGTTAAAACGTAACGCGGTTTACTTTATTAAATCTCCTTTACATCGGTCCTCCTTACATCGGGTCCTTTGCATCGGTGTAGAGGAGAGAAAGTTAAATTCGTTTTAATTTAATTCACTTTGAAGGAAGGGTATGTTTTCTTGTGGCAAATACGTGTACTGAGGAGAATTGTTTATTAAAAGACAGGTCAAGATTATTTCAGGGATAATTGAACGTTCCGTTAGCATTTAGAAACAGAAAAGTAATATCACAGTACAGACATCAATGCCTCCTGTATCAAATGAGTGATGCCAGAATCATATTCTTGTTTCTCACATTTAAGTATGTGTTCGGTAAGAAAGTTAGGGAACATAGAATTTATGAAATAGAATTTAATTGCACAAGAATGCACAGTAAAATATTCGAATAAAATACTGCCATTGAAGTTACCTTTACTCCTACATATTTTTAATCCGTATAAATATTATATTATATCAACAGTTATTCCATCAACATTATTATCCCTCCCCCTACATTTCCCCGTTTTTCCATTTCACACCTGCCCCAAATTGTTACCAACAAACGAACTTTCCTTTTTTCAGGGCTGCCTGGAAATGCTCGAAAAATGGACTCAAGACCAAGCCCTAATATTGCTCACAGTCGCGCTGGCGGTGATCTTCGTTGAAGTCACCGCGCTTCTAAGCATGTACCTCGCCTGTTCACGAACCAACAAGAGTGCCAAGTCCCAAGCATCGACGTTCACTTCCACGCAAACGCTAAGTCCCTTCAGCGAAAGCGAACACGACTTCGGTACGAGAACACCGTTCACCATTTCCCGGCCACGGTACTATTCTTAAATCGCATCGAAAAACACGCTCTCGAATTGTTCTCAGGTTTGGGCATCGAAAATCGAATGCACGCGTCCGGAACAACGTTCGGCGCCAAATCATGAAGGTGGCTAGAGGGCAGCGAGGGTAAATCGTCAATCGACATCAAAAACACGGAGACCGCGTCGAACTTGCCTAGATTTAACGACGTAAGGAGGTTCAGCAAGAGTGTCATCGAGGAATGGAAGAACTCCTCGAAGCTTGACGAGAACGTGCTGCGCAGCGATCAATTGTACGAGGAACGCGCGATTGACGTCGGGCCGGACGCTTGTCGGCAAAGTTATCCCAAAGGAAAAACGGATCGCGATAAGGTGCAGAACGATGAGAAGAGCGTGGCAAAGTCAAAGTCGCGCAACATCGGCGGCACTGTCCGGAGCATTCCGATAAAAACTTACCAGGCCTCCATAGCGCACAATATTGGCACCCTGAGGCGATCCGAGGCACCTCAGCAGCAATTCGAATCCTCCATGTCGGAACCAGAGAAGTGTCTTTGCCCGACGAAATGCGAGGCAGCTTCCTCGCCTCGAAGTAAAACTGCCACGCAGTTTCGACGATCGGGTCGAGCCTCGACGCAGGCGAGAACTCTGGATCCGTCGAGGAGGTCCTGCCACTCTTGCGACTTCGCGCATGAAATTCAAAACGGCCGGCGTAAAGTCGGCTCGAAGTTGAAAACGCTGGACAGAAGGATAGCGAGGAGCGAGCATAATATACTGCTGCGGGAGGACGATCAAGATTTCAGCGACTTCGACGGCTACTTCCACAAGTCTCCCACCCAGAAGTTCGGCTCGCGTCGTCGAGAATCGAGGATCATGAAAGCCAAGGAGCAATCCAAACAGAGGACATCGGGAACGGTCGGTTCGAAACTTTCGAACGACGAGGAGGCACGAGTTCTGAGAAGATGGGGCACGGTGGATCTCGAGCGTGGAAACGTTGGCCAGAAAATATCAGCTTACGAGGAAAATGCGAAACGTGGCGTTCGAAACGCGGATTCCATCGACCAGTATCAAATATTCCCCGAGGTGAAGAAGCACAGAGCTATCGGCGTACCATTGGTCGGTATGCATAACGCGTGTGGTTTGCCCGTGGTCGCTTCTTGGCACGATCACGAGCTATTGGAAACTTTACGAGTCAGAGGCAGAGTTTTGGGAACGCTCAGGCCGATTTTCAAAGGCCCCCGTGCCTCTTTGCATGTTCGTCGTCGTAGCAATCCTAAAAGAAAAACGTTGCCAAGTCAAGGCACGTCTAGGAGAAGGCAGCCTTCTGATTTCGGGGAAGCCGATAAGAAGATCGAGTATCCGTCGGTTAAATCGTTGGTTTCTTCAGAGGCGGGCGACTGCGAGATCAGGAAGAAGGTTAGAAGACATCGTCCTTCGTTCAAGGCGAAGAAAACAGGAACGTTCTCCTCGAGGGGTTCTGCGAAACGAAATGGCAAATCGATTGGCAGGAAAAACAAGGAGAATTGTATAGCCGATAGTCTACGTAGGAAGTCGCTGGAAAACGGAAGCTCGAAGAGACAAACTTTGTATGCGAGGGATAACGGGGACGACGCTGTGCAAGTTTTGAAGGGGCTGTGCTTGAACCCTTTGGCACGAACCAAATCTGAAACTGATATGATATGGTGATGCGATTGAAAACGATTTTTCTGATTGGGCCATCGAAGATGTATGAATAAAATATCGAGTTCATTTGTTCAATATGTATTCTGATATTTAAATGTTCACGCGGTTATGGGAGGTTCGTTTTGAAAGAGTATCGAACCAGTGAGGCTGATATTTGGATTTACGATAAACTCCATTGCATGCAATATACTTTTTTCAGCGTTGTGCAAGATTGTTTTTGTTTAATGTTAGTGGAAATGTCGATCTTCACTCTCACGTATGTGAGAGTTGTGTTTTTGTACTACGCTTACAAAAGTATATTGGGTATAATACACTCGGTTTAAAACGAAGGTACTGCATTCTTTTATTCCACGAATTTATGCTGTTTTAATGACAATTTGTCAGAGTTTGTGGTATTTGAAACATGATCCGATAACAGATAATCGTATGCAATTGTTTAGTTACTATTATTGAGGATTTTTATTATTATTACTATTATTAAAGTGATGGCAAGTCAATTAAAAATGAGTTGTAATGTTATATGTGTTTGTATATTCATTATAAGACTTGTAAATATGCTTTGACGATTGCGTTGTATTGTTGGAAATATGAATAAAATGAAAACCCTTGCTACCCTCGATAGAAACATTTGGGGCATGTTGAAGATCTTTAAACGAATGCGCTCTTGAGTATTTAAAATTTGTAATATTGTATTAATTAATATTTAAAGGACATATATTTTTTATATTTTTTCCCCCTTTATTCAAGTCCGTGTTTATGTTTTAAAACTTTAGTTGTCTAGAAAAAATTCTGGTGTATGGAATATTCATTTCAATCATATAATATAATGCGTAGGAGAGTAATTCAATTTTCCTTGAAGGAGAATTAAATGCAAATCAATTAAGCGATAAAAAGAATGAGAGCCCCAAAAGAGCGCCAAGATTCAGAATTTTCATTTACGTAGAAGTGGGCAGTCACAGTGGATGATTTGGCCACAGAACCAATGGGAATCAAAAAATGGACTCGATTACGCAGTGCTCGGCTTGGTACCGTTCTGTAATATGTCTTTAGAGAAAGGTACTAATGGCCAGGTCCCACCACGTGGTGGTTAACGTAGGAGTATCATCTCCATTGACTCATCCATATGTATAAATGAGAAAATTATAATATACCGGTAAGAAGTACCTTAATTTTATCTTACGAATGCTTCGTCAGTATATCAATTTATTATCAATAAATATTTATATGTGTATATGCAAACACGCATAAAAAGAAATCAAGCGACTCACCGATAGTTGGATATGCATGTTAATTTCGGTTGCATCCATTTCTATCCTCGAATTCGTGAAAAACGGTCGCTGATCAATCATGGCGCATCGCCGGCTCCAACTGAGCCGGCTGAATCGACTGATAAATCATGGAGCATGATCACTAAACACAACAAGAAATATATGTTAGAGTTTCAGTGCGAAAAGAAGAATAAAAATATTATTATTTAATACGAGAGAATGCAATGACAAGTACCAGAAAGTATGTCACACACGATTAAGGAAGGAGTGTTACCGAATGTAACAGACGCCACTTGCCTTCAAACAACCACTAGAACCGCTTAAAAACTTAAACTAACTACAGTTAACATTCTAAAGTGGAATATAGTACGACACTAAACTGCTAAAAGCGTATGCACACATTAAATAGTAACTAGGTACAGTACACTGTGAAAGTATACTAAATAGAAATACAATGGAGGCGCTAGTAAAACAATATAAATTCGAACAGATATCGCGCAATATTAAATACGAGAATACAATTTATTATAAAAAAAAAGAGCAGGAACAGACAATTATTGTACAAGTGTATGTTTAGCATAAAATAGTTTATCAGAGTAACAAAATATTAACGCTTGTTACAGAAATTTGGATACGGCGATATTACAATTTGTCAAGAAACATAAGTACAATCAGGTAACCGGCAGGTAACAATTACGAAGGTGTGCAGCCGATCTGCTTAGCATCGCCTTCGATAACAGTTTTCACCATTAATTCGAAGACGATACTAATTGTCCAGGTCTCACCACGTGGAGGTTGCTGCACCCGGAGACCCACCCTAACCACGGCGTCCCATCCTCCCTCCTTTTCGAGCAAAAATGTAAGAATACATTATAAATATATCCCCTTTACGCCATTTGCCGTTCTGCAAATTTGGCGAAAAAGGGATGTGTCTCTACCGCGACGCGGAACTAATACAGATGTTATACATTAATTCCAGCTCGCACGCAAAATCTCGCAGGTACACTCTCGCACGCAAAATCTCGTACGCAACCGCTTAAAGATATTGGAAAAAGAAAAACTATGCAATGTGTGCACACCTACACAAGCAGCGAAAGATAAAAAGCATAGTTGCAATCATACTACATATAAAAAGTAGGGAGATATAAAAAGCGTAGTTGCAAGTGGACCGCAAATCCCCAGAACATATCTATGTATATTTATCTATCTACATCTACATCTTCATTGATGAGTTGCGTAGATCGATGATACAACCTAAATTGGAAGCTGAAAGAATCTACAAATGTAAGCACACAAAATTAAATCAACCCCGCTGCCGGGCAGCGAATATAGATATAAACAACACGCAAAATATCGCACGCACCGCTTAAAAATATTATAAAAACAAAAACTACAAATGTGTGTAAACCTACAAAAGTAGCGATAGATAAAAAGCATAGTTGCAAGCAGACTACATATATAAAGCAGCAATACATAAAAAGCATAGTTGTAAGCAGGGCACATATAAATAGAAGCGATATATGAAAAGCATAGTTGTAAGCACAGTACATATAAAAAGCAGCGATATATAAAAAGCATAGCTGCCAGCAGGCGACATATCCCCATAACATATACATATACGTATATTTATCTATGTACATCTACATCTTCATTGATGAGTTGCGTAGATCGATGATACAACGTAAATTGGAAGCTGAAAGAATGTACAAATGTAAGCACACAAAATTGAATCAACCCCGCTGCCGGGCAGCGAATATAGGACATAAATAACAGACATAGACATAACAGAATATCAATCAATCAATAATCAATAATCCCTAACAGAATGTAGACATAAAAACGGACCTGAAACAGAAACGGCGATAATTATTAGCAATTTATTAGCAATGTAATTATTGGCATTAGTAATTATTAGAAAAATAGAATTGTATATGCGGTTGGCAGCATTTGTGGCATAGCAAGGGTAAAGAATTATCGAACGGCAAACTAAATTGAACAACAACAGCTTTCAACGTATTCCGAAAGAAAAAAAAAGAAAAAAATATCGCGGGCGCCTTTGTCATATTTTCAAAGCAAATAGAACCAGCGCAAAGAATCGTTTTCGCAATGAGAGTAATTAAGTTTTCCTAAATCACACCACATACATACACCTAAATTGGAATCACACAAGCACACGACTGAAGGAGTGATCACCCAACAACACCTAATAGGGGGACTCAACACACACCTTAATCGAAAAACGCACAAGCATACACCTATAATAGGGACACACAAGCATACCTAATGGGTGATCACAGAACCATAGAAAGAAAAACTTAATTACGACTATATCTATATGTATAATTTGCATCTCAGAAATGTAATATTAATTCAAATTGACCCGGGATATACTTTTGTTTGCCTGCCACATAATACTGCCTCCGATAACTATGAAGTACTACGTTTAACGATACCGTATGGATACCGATAAGTACAACGCAACCAATATTATTTTCCATTTAATATGAATATTGAACGAATAAAAAGCTTAAAGAAATAGCCGCATAGCATACTATATGTATAGTATTATTCTTATTTCCTATATAGGTACGTGGAACGGGTGCTTGGTATGTCGATTTGATTTTAAAAACAAAACTGACGGCTCTTTTCATTCTTAAGTCACCTACAGCCGTATAGTACGAATTCTAGCTTTCAATGCAAAAAAATAAAACAAAAATATTCGTACTTGTCTACTTGCGATATGAATTACAATCTAAAAACTGGCGCCTTTTCGTTTTGATTTTACATTTTCCCGCCCCGTGTCTACATTTTTGTAGACCCTAAACCTACCGGCATTGGTACATATATTTATTTATTTATTATTATTATTATTATTCGTATATAAGTACTCCCATTATCATTAAAATATAAGTATTCCTATAGATATAAAATGCGGCTTCATTATTTGTATGATATTTATCCTAAGTATTCCGAAAATAAAAATAAAAAATATCGCGTGCGCCTGTTCCATTTTTCATTTTTAATAATATATTGCATTGATTATAATAATGGGAGATGCTAAAGCTGTGTCCCTATACTGCACTCTCCGTTCCACGTCATAAAATGTTTACTAATCATATGTATATTCATTCAGTTGATAATTTTTATCGCCCGGTTACTAACCACTTCTACTCTAAGCGTACCAATGCATCAATATGGCGCAATCATTTCGTTTCCCATAAAAAAAAGAAAAAAAAGTGGCGCATCTGAGAAATCTGTTCCATATTAAATGGATTTATAACTTTAGTTGCGTGCACTATATATATATGTATTAAAGAAAGACATTTGGAAAGTATGTGCGTACTCACACGTTCTTGTTTCTTCTTCCTTCCCGTCCAGTTCCTGATTGGTTCCTATTTGCCCGTTGAGCGCGAAGGTGGGCGCTATTTGACGATCCGCTTGAATCCCTGCAGCGCAGCTAACTAAAATACTGAGCTGTGACTCTAATTGGCCTGTGGAATTGCAAAACGCCTGCAAACGAAGATGTAACCTGCATATAAGTTTTCTATGGTCGCTACCGCTTTTCGCCTACTTGAGGCGATCGTCAGAAATATGAAGGTACAAACGAGGGTATCAGGGGGATTGAATTTGTGGTAATACGAAAGTTCACCACGAATTCGATATGGGTGTCTCTACTATGCTCAATTTAAAACTTATAATCTACTATTTACTCTGAAATGGAGTAGCAAAAACAATGAGCGTTAGAACCTAGTAAACGCGACCCGGAACGGCAAAGCTGGGGCTCGCGCCAGGAAAAGTCAGAGCTTGTGCAAGAGACTCGGATCACCAATCGAGCAACAAGCCACAACGTCTGTACCAGCGATTGGTTGCCAACATAAACTCAGACCGAGGGACGGGCGCACTGGCGTCTTATAATCGACCCGGAAACGACACCGAACCGGGGGAATCAGCAAGTGACGGATACGCAAGTCAGTACGAAGCCTTGAATTATGACCCCTCTAGTCCTAGAGACGGGTCACCTGTCCAAGACAACATGGAGCCTACGGACGAGTAACCAGCAGGAGCTGCCGGCTACCAATCGACCACGACCGCAGACCTACGGCCCGTCCGTGGCCGGTATCCCGGCCCAAATACCGCCCCGAAATCCACAGCGCCCGTGTACCTGGACCCCGAAGCCGAGGAACCAATACATACCCGCAAGAACGAATCACGTCAACTTTTGTCGAGTGGAGTTCGACGACCCATGTAAGGCTAGCACCCACACGAGCGAGTATATCTCATCCAAACACAACCCTCAAAGGGCGAGCGCCAACCGAAATACGCGACCGACTAAAATGAAAATAAAGAAAAATTGCGGCACGGACTCTATAAGAACAAAAACAGTGATTTTCCTCGTTTCAAATAAAGAGAGGCAATAGCGTATAGAAAACTCGGAGAATGGGTGCCCTTAAAATTAAGTTTCCAGCAACGGCGACACACTTTCCCTAATAGGAACTATTTGATGAAATTCTAGCACAAGACACTTATACGTATGTATTACGGATTCGTATCTGTTCCCAAATTCATGTTCGTGCTTCTAGTATGCTCGATATATTAAGAACATTGACTAAAAACTCCCAAGTGGAGATACTAAAACAATGAGCAATTTATTTACGCGAACGCAACGCGACGCGAAACGAACCAGCTAGGGCTCGCTCCGAGAACGACTCAAAGCTTCCGCAAGAGACTCCCGAACTCCAATTGAGCATAGGTCATAACGTCTGCCAAGCAACTCATAAGTTAACTCGGAGGACGATTTACATGCGCATGTGCCAACCAGAGTACGGCTACCCGTGCAGAGCTAGCAACCACACAAGCGAGTACATCCCAAGCAAACCCAAGCGTTCAAAGAGGGAGCGATAGCCGGGGCACGCGGCCGTCTATAATAAAAATGGTGAACGGTTACGGTGCGGATTAAGAAGGGAGGAGTGAAATGATTCCTCTGCATCTAAACAAGAGTGTCGTCGTGTGGAAAGCGCATACAAATTTCGAACCGCAACAAACATACACAATCGCGCGCATCGCTCGACCACCATATCCCACGTTGCCCAGCGATGAATTAATAATTATCTTCGGCGCGGCGATCCTCTTCGCGATACGTAAAAATGGTACCTGTCGCCCAATCGACATTACCAAATGCCCCTGGCGGACAGTTAGTAACGATTAGACTGGACCTCAGATACCTGCAGTTCTTGGCTTACTACAGTGCTCTAAGCTGGTCTAGAGCACCGTATTAATTTCCAGTCCCACCACGTGGAGGTGACTGCAACGGGACCGTTGTCAAGTCCTATTGCGCGTATATATATGTAGTATGTTCACGATGTAGGAGATGCGGAAACGGATTGATTATTGGTACGCTTTAATATCTACGAATGTAAATAACAGGATATTCAACATAACAGTGACTGCATTATTCTTTGTACTTCCATTTGGCAGAAGTGTGTAAACTGACATGTGTGTGGCTTCAATGCAAAGAGTAATATAAAATACGCACTTCGCCTGTACAATCAATAGTAGTTTGAACGTCCACGTATAAAGAAACGCACTTCTTCATTCTTTCGGAAAAAGTGCGTCTCTTCCAATTTGTGCGAGCGAGAAAGTGAACGCCCAAGCTAACTGTGACCGCACAAGTAAATTAATTCTGCGACACGTTCATGTGCTTTTGATGCGAAGAATAACATAAAATGCACATTTTTCCTCTACAATCAATTGAAATTTGAACGTCCACATATAAAGAAACGCAGTTCTTCATTTCTTTTACAAAAGAAATTACATAATTTCGTCCCTCCGAAATTACATAAGCGAGGAAGTGGACGGCCGAATTAGGATTGACCACTCAAAACAGTATACACGGGCTAATTGAAAAGTGCAACTAAACTTAAAAAGAACGCGACATCGTCACTCAAGGAACTCATTCCTATCTCTAATGTCTCTCCTTTCAACTGTATCGATTCTCAAAAATATATTTTTTAAATGAAGAAAATTGCCAAAATATAAGAATAATATAAGAGATTCAATCCGAATCACCCTCCATTTGTTAAATAGAATAATATATCAATTTTCATGTTTAAAAGTAAGCTTCTTCAATCATAATAACGAGTTTTGTTTCCATTTTTCAAATTTAGGATATAAAAGACCGTTAACGTACGCGTCTTATCCTCCATTGCGTCGTCTCGATAAATGAAAGCGAAGAGCAATTGGCTGACACTTATGCATGTTTTCAATACTGCGATCTAGCTTCTAATCAGATGATGTATGTTAGGTACGTCAATGCAAGAGCAGTAACAAATTTTTTAATAATTTTAAAATGAATCAAGACTTATAATAAAGCGGTGAACAGTACCTTAATTTTTTATTACGAATGCTTCGTCAATAAATCAATTTTTTATCAATAAATATTTGTAGATCATGGCGAATCTATGGACGCTTTCCTGTCGCCAGCTCCAATCGACTCGACTCATAAATGTTGCAGTATGCACACTAAACACAACAAGAAATATATGTCAGAGTTTCAGTACAAAGAGGCCAATAGAAATATAATTATTTAATACGGGAGAATGCAATGATTAGTATCAGGAAGTTTGCCACACACGATTAGGGAATGAGTGCTACCGAATCTAACAGGCGCAACTTGCCTTCAAACAACCATAACAGCTGCTTAAAAACTTAAACTAACTACACTAAACTGCTAAAAGCGTATACACACATTAAATAGTAACTAGGCACAGTACAATGTGAAAGTATCTAAATAGAAATACAATGGAGGCGCTAGTAAAACAATATAAATTCGAACAGATATCGCGGAATATTAAATACGAGAATACAATTTATTATAAAAAAAAGAGCAGGAACAGACAATTATTGTACAAGTGTATGTTTAGCATAAAATAGTTTATCAGAGTAACAAAATATTAACGCTTGTTACAGAAATTTGGATACGGCGATATTACAATTTGTCAAGAAACATAAGTACAATCAGGTAACCGGCAGGTAACAATTACGAAGGTGTGCAGCCGATCTGCTTAGCATCGCCTTCGATAACAGTTTTCACCATTAATTCGAAGACGATACTAATTGTCCAGGTCTCACCACGTGGAGGTTGCTGCACCCGGAGACCCACCCTAACCACGGCGTCCCATCCTCCCTCCTTTTCGAGCAAAAATGTAAGAATACATTATAAATATATCCCCTTTACGCCATTTGCCGTTCTGCAAATTTGGCGAAAAAGGGATGTGTCTCTACCGCGACGCGGAACTAATACAGATGTTATACATTAATTCCAGCTCGCACGCAAAATCTCGCAGGTAAACTCTCGCACGCAAAATCTCGCACGCAACCGCTTAAAGATATTGGAAAAAGAAAAACTACGCAATGTGTGCACACCTACAAAAGCAGCGAAAGATAAAAAGCAGCAATAGATAAAAAGCATAGTTGCAATCATACTACATATAAAAAGTAGGGAGATATAAAAAGCGTAGTTGCAAGCAGACTGCAAATCCCCAGAACATATCTATGTATATTTATCTATCTACATCTACATCTTCATTGATGAGTTGCGTAGATCGATGATACAACCTAAATTGGAAGCTGAAAGAATCTACAAATGTAAGCACAGAAAATTGAATCAACCCCGCTGCCGGGCAGCGAATATAGACATAAAGAACACGCAAATTATCGCACGCCAAATTTCGCACGCACCGCTTACAAATATTATAAAAACAAAAACTACAAATGTGTGTAAACCTACAGAAGTAGCGATAGATAAAAAGCATAGTTGCAAGCAGACTACATATATAAAGCAGCGATACATAAAAAGCATAGTTGTAAGCACAAAACATATAAAAAGCAGCGATATATAAAAAGCATAGTTGCCAGCAGGCGACATATCCCCATAACATATACATATACGTATATTTATCTATGTACATCTACATCTTCATTGATGAGTTGCGTAGATCGATGATACAACGTAAATTGGAAGCTGAAAGAATGTACAAATGTAAGCACACAAAATTGAATCAACCCCGCTGCCGGGCAGCGAATATAGACATAAATAACAGACATAGACATAACAGAATATCAATCAATCAATAATCCCTAACAGAATGTAGACATAAAAACGGACCTGAAACAGAAACGGCGATAATTATTAGCAATTTATTAGCAATGTAATTATTGGCATTAGTAGACATTAGAAAAATAGAATTGTACATGGCGGTTGGCAGCATTTGTGGCATAGCAAGGGTAAAAGAATGATCGAACGGCAAACTAAATTGAACAGCAGCAGTTTTCAACGCATTCCGAAAGAAAAAAAAAAGAAAAAAATGTCACGGGCGCCTTTGTCATATTTCCAAAGCAAATAGAACCAGCGCAAAGAACCGTTTTCGTAATGACATTAATTAAGTTTTCCTAAATCACACCACATACATACACCTAAATTGGAATCACACAAGCACACGAGTGAAGGAGTGATCACCCAACAACACCTAATAGGGGGACTCACAACACATACCTTAATCGAAAAACGCACAAGCATACACCTATAATAGGGACACACAAGCATACCTAATGGGTGATCACAGAACCATAGAAAGAAAAACTTAATTACGACTATATCTATATGTATAATTTGCATCTCAGAAATGTAATATTAATTCAAATTGACCCGGGATATACTTTTGTTTGCCTGCCACATAATACTGCCTCCGATAACTATGAAGTACTACATTTAACGATACCGTATAGATACCCATAAGTACAACGCAACCAACATTATTTTCCATTTAATATGAAAATTGAACGAATAAAAAGCTTAAAGAAATAGCCGCATAGCATACTATATGTATAGTATTATTCTTATTTCCAATATAGGTACGTGGAACGGGTGCTTGGTATGTCGATTTGATTTTAAAAACAAAACTGATGGCTCTGTTCATTCTTGAGTCACCTACAGCCGTATAGTACGAATTCTAGCTTTCAATGCAAAAAAATAAAAAAAAAATATTCGTACTTGTCTACTTGCGATATGAATTACAATCTAAAAACTGGCGCCTTTTCGTTTTGATTTTACATTTTCCCGCCCCGTGTCTACATTTTTGTAGACCCTAAACCTACCGGCATTGGTACATATATTTATTTATTTATTATTATTATTCGTATATAAGTACTCCCATTATCATTCAAATATAAGTATTCTTATAGATATAAAATGCGGCTTCATTATTTTCATGATATTTATCCTAAGCATTTCGAAAATAAAAATAAAAAATATCGCGTGCGCCTGTTCCATTTTTCATTTTTAATAATATATTGCATTGATTATAATAATGGGAGATCCTAAAGCTGTGTCCTTATGCTGCACTCTCCGTTCCACGTCATAAAATGTTTACTAATCATATGTATATTCATTCAGTTGATAATTTTTGTCGCCCGGTTACTAACCACTCTACTCTAAGCGTACCAATGCATTAATATGGCGCAATCATTTCGTTTCCCATAAAAAAAAGAAAAAAAAGTGGCGCATCTGAGAAATTTGTTGTACCATATTAAATGGGTTTATAAGTTTGGTTGGGTGCATTATATATATGTATTAAAAAAAGATATTTGGGGAGTACGTTGCGTACTCACGCGTTCTCCTTTCTTCTTTCTTTTTTCATTCATTGCAGTTCCCGATACCTTCATATTTTCCCGTCGCACGTAATGTCCAAGGTCCAGTACATTTGAATCTCTGCAGTACACCTGAAAATATTCATTACGATACAAATAAAGAAATAAATTATGATTATTAATACAAATAAACGCTTATTTGTAATAAACGACAAAAGTGTTTATCCACGAAAACATAAATAAAATAGAAAAATAAATAGGATACAAATCTATTTTTACATTTCGAATGAAAACATCGATTATTCGATGTATTCGTTCGAAGAAGTACGAGCACCCCATCCCCCGACTATATTTCCGCGAAAAAGCATATCCTGTTTCGGCGCAATGTTTACGTCGCGCGACCGAAGTTCGTCCTAGACACAGAAGTTCGCCCGATCGGAACTGCACGTGTTCAATTCTTGGAAACGCCGAAAGATCGTTCGAGTTGATACGATTTGTTCGTGTGATCACACGAATATAATTTAAACTTGGTATAAAACATTATAGGGAAAAATATTTTTACTGGCGGTGCGCGGTTGAAATTTCAATTCCCGGCAGCCTTTATATTGTATGTTTATTATAAAGACGCGACGTAGAGAACGCAACACCCAGTTTCCGTAATGCAATTAATTAAGTTTTCGTAAATTAGTCCACGCATTCATACATACACCTAAAGTAGTGATCACCCAATACACACCTAAAAGGAGACACACAAACACACACCTAACGAGGGACACACAAGCAGATACCTAAAGGGTGATCACACAAGCATACAACGAAAAGCTTAATTAATTCTATACGGCCTCTCAGGTGTTTTTGTATTCGACGTATACCCCGCGAGCACATTTTCCAATCTTTGAAACGCGAAAAAATATAATTTAAACTCGATGTACATTTTCCACTCGCGGTGCCCGACTGAACCTTTGAGAATGTTTGTCACGACATAGAAAAGTATTGTCGTTTCGAAATATTCGCACGCGGTCTAGATCGACGTGTAACAACATAAAAATCTCGTCTTACCGTTCGCTGCGCAGAGATTCAGCAATACACTGCAGAATCCTTCGTTGCAGTACAATTAGGAGGAGGCGAAGATCGGATAGTATTGGCCGGTTATAACTTTATCGAGAAGCCGGCGGCCAGGCTAGCTTTCCTTTATTTACTGTAACAGAAATATTCACAATCGTTACTTGACGCGTTCAATGCTATTATAATTATTCTATAGTTAATGCCAATTGTGGCAGAAATGAAAAACTCACCATACGTGTCCGGCTTCCGTTGTGTCATGAACTATATCTTTATTGCACTACACCTTGCGCTAAAATTCAGTACACTGTGCTTTAATTTGATTCACTATTCGATCTATCTTTGCGGGCCTCCAGGAAAGAAATGTTGGTCGACCGAAGGTGCGTGGTATTTATACCCTCGGTTTAGCGGTTACTTTTTTATGCTTCGCGATTGGCTGCTGGATGAATGGGGGGGCGAGATGGAGCTTCTTGACAAATCTAACAGAAAGTATTGCGACGTCGACCAATCAGAACTCTCTCCAAGCAATGAATTTCTTACCTCGATACTTGAAAAAGTTGAAATAAATTGAAAAATAATGTTTCCACTCTATCTCACTATGCAACACGTTTGGTCCACATATCCCGCATAATCCCTGAAATACTTTTGAACCATCAATTGATCGTAAAACGAGTGAAAAGTAACGTTTTAATACGATTCTTAACAGCTATTGTCCTGGAACCACTCTAAAGCTCGTTTCTGATTGGTCCTGCCGTCGAATCTCGTACGATCGACGACAAACTGCGTATTAATCTGTCGTGCATTTCGATAGTTTTGAAAATGATTTTAATATATCTCGCAAGACAAGATATTTTTCGTTCAACGGTGTATGCCATTTGAATCGCATATATCTGTTTCATATTTCAACGAGCCAGCTCGGCCGTACAATTAGTCTTTATATATGAATTTTACGTTAACGTCCAGGCGTTCGTGGTTAATTTTTCTCGTAAATAGTATAGTGCATTATATCGCGAAAACCGTTGAAATTCGGCGATTCTGATTGGAGCGCTGCGTGTTTTGTTTCCCGAATAAATACCGCCGGCGAACTATTGCCTTCTCATTTGCTTGATATCTGTCAGTGCGACAGGTGCTTCATTTCTTTAAACAAATTCAGTTATCTCGCGTTCTACTGGGCCGATTTAAGTCAACGACGTCTCAAATTGAAGCTCTCGATACAAGGAACAATGTTTTCCTCCCTTCGAACGATCCTCATGTGCAGTTATTGTGGAAATCTCAAACAAATTTTTAGCCCGTTTGTAAAATAAATTGGAGCTCTTGCTTCAAGGAATAATTTGATACACCATTAGATCGGCCCTCGTGTATAGCTTCGGTGCAATTCTCAAAGGAATTGTTAAATTGTTTATAAAAAATAAACAGCGCAAGCAGCATTTGTAACTCGTTTATAACCGTCTAGCGGCACCCTGTACGTTCATCTTAAGCACCCGATACTTAATCTAGCTTCTCCAGAAGTCGAGAAAAATTGCAGTAAAAGGGATTGCATTTTTGTCGATTTTTCAATAGTTAATAACGTTTAATCAAATAATGCCATATTGTTGCAACTGTTGGAGGAGATAGAAATGGTTCGTAACTTTAATCTAAGACCAGCAGGGTTAAAAAATACGTGCTAGAAAAGCGTAATGGATTATATTAACTATGTAATCCATGAGTTCGGTTTTGGCGATGCGGAAAATTGCGAAAACGGCGCCAACGCGAGATGGCGCCACAGGTCTGATTATCGACATATCGTTACCGATCAAACTTTAAAAAATTCTTTAAAAGTTATAAAAGAAACGAATAACCTACACGATAAAAAATACCCCGTTGCTGTCACTATATGCAGTTTCCCGTAATAACAATTTGAATTGTTTAATTGTTTACAACAAATGAACTGCATGTGGAACAATGTTCACACCTTTTGTGGATGGTACCCTATACCAATTTTGTAAAAAGACATGCGAATAAATAAAATAAATAAACAAGATACGTATAAGATGTAATGTTGAGATACTTGGAGTTTTTTAAGTAAGAAATTATTGATAACCTACCTGTCACAATTTCGGAGTAGTAACCCCTCTTCTTAATCGGCTGTTCGTCCATAGTGTTATTTTCAGTTGATTTTATTCTACATTTAAAAATAAAATTATATTCCTACAATAAATAGATACATTTATATTTTATATGCTAAAACATTAGAATCCTGTCTGCTCTATTGGCGTCGAAAATAATGAAACATTGGTAATCTAACATTCTTAATATTAACATTGAATAGGAAGTTGCCTGCAGTCTTACATACAATGTGTTCAGTTAAACGACAACAGTTAAATATCCTGTAAAATATAAAAGACACAAACAAATTACTGAAACAAAAGTTGTAGTATACGAGGGGGGCATATTCTACTTGTACAGGGTCTACCATTTATCTTGCAACCCGTGCGCGCGCGAACTTGTGTAAATGACAACGTCGCAAGGAGTCGATACGCGCGTCATCTATGAACTGCTGGTCAAGGTATAAAGTCATCTTGTAGGTAAGGTTTGGCAAGATTGAAGAGACTGGCCTGAGATACGGTTTGGTTATTCTAGTAAATTCAGTTTCAATGACAGTCATTTCCCTTTATAAATAAATTATTTATCAGCCATTTTCGAGTTTTGATTGATATTTCATAAAGTACAAAGTCGAGCCATTTTTAAAGAGTTTGCAAATAAAATATACTATTAGCTACTGCAATTTTACGTGTACTAATCATCTTTTTAGATCAGGATTTTCAGATTTAACCCCTTCCGTGTTCATTGTCAGGAACTCACTCACGTGCCCAGGTGCTACTTAGGTGAGTGAAAGGCAATGGGCACGATGATCATATGGTTATTAAATTTATAACAATGTATCGCGGCTGACATTTGCTAGCCTACCATGCACGACGTATTTTCCGACGTATTTTCGTTTGCCAAATGCATCTATCCATCGATATATTATTTCAAATGTATACAACAAATATAAGTATCCCAAAATTTAAATAGAGTATTATAAACTGAACCAAGTGGAACGATTGTCGTCACAAGTTTTTCATTGCGTCAATTTTATTCTTTGTGTTAAAAAAATTCATCTCTCACCTCAATTGTAAGTACATACAGTAGTTCTACATCATTCATTGTCATTTATCAGAAAACAACGTAAAGTGTAACGTTCAAAATTATTTCATTTATTGATACTACAATTGAAATAAGCAATCTTGTTATAATGAGTTTTTTTAATATTTTTAATTAACATTAATTGTTTGATATTCTTTGCCGCCTTCAATTGCGGCAAAGAACAAAAGAATTATATAAACTGTGGGTAACGTTGCGAGTGACACGGAAATGGTAATGGGTCCCGGGGACCCAGAAATCGTGGCCGAAAAAATACTTTGCATGGCTCCTATATCTCGTCAGTGGTATGGGGTGTCAAATGAAAGGTATATGAACTTTATCTAGTTTCACGTAATTATTATTTATATTGTTTAATTGTTTGAAACAAATCAATAGCGCTTGGAATATTGATAACACCTACTGAAATTGTAGCTTAGAATCCTAATTTTAATTTATGTGCTTTGATCATTGATCGCCTTCACCACGTCAGAATAATGGTATTTGTTTACAATTTCTTTAAACAATTCAACTCCGCGCTTACTCTGCAGGTAAAGGACTTTTCTCCAACCGGAATCTTCGTACCTTCTGCCGGCATCCCTAAAAAACGATCGTAGTGTAACGTTTCGCCGTCAGAGTGCGCTACTATATCCAAACCCCTAATTTAGGGGTGAAAACGAAAAATAGCTAATAATAAAATAAAAATCCATAATATTCTTTAACATTTGATAATGGCGAGATTTCATTAGTTTTTAGCATTAATTAATTGTCGCATTTTTAATTCAGCGTATAATCAAGCGTAATCTATGTCTAACAAATTTTTCCACAGCGTTACTTTTGAGATTCGCAAATTTGTATCGTATTTGTCTAGTTGTCGGGAGTAGTTGAAACATTTTTATATCTAGACAAGGCCTTTCAATTTCTGTACTGAGTTTTCCATATTTTGCCGAATGAGGGTTCCTGCCCTTCGTTCGTTTTGCTGGCAGCATCATAATTTCGGCCACTATTCCAGAATTTCTCCTTTCCTTCCTCCTTTTTACGCAAGGATTATGGAAATCAAAGAAATGCTTACGAAAATTGCTGTTTCGTTAAATATGATTCATTGGATGGTCTTATTCCCTTCTCTTATTGCAGTAATGGAAGATTAGTATTTGCAATTACATTGTATTGAAATTGTTTGTAAATTGGAGAAAGCCTTGCTTCATTATAGTAATGATATATTTGGAATTTACTATTGTTGCATATTATTGCACTTTTTATTACTAGTAATCACTTTGTCAAAGTACCCGAAATTTTATTAATTTAAGAGGATCTAGGACACTACTGTGCCGAGCGCTAAATCTTAAATATTAAATTGTATAAAATAATTGAACTGCTCGCGAATTGCAAATAAATGCAGTAATATAATTACTCGAATAATATCAATTTATTTCGACATTCTTAATATATTATCTACGATTAACTAATTTCATATTTTATACAATTATATTTTTCATATTCAAGTGTGCTCAATTTCTATTTTTCATTATATTTTTTCAATAATTATTATTACATTTGCAATTCAGTTTGCACCGTGTACTTAACAATACGTCCACAATTTAATGCGCCTTTCCAAATAATTATTCCTATAAAATCGAACTGCAAAACAATATTCCATACAACTTATACCACACAAATATATTCATTCCAAACCAAACCGAACCAAACGGGAACACTCTCTACTTTTGCAAGCCACAACGAAGACAAAATTCTAACGTCGATCTCACACGATCATCGCCTTCTCCACCCGTCACACAAAACTGGACCACAGGACCATCCTTCACGTACATTCAAAAGTTCCACCAAAAGGAAACGCATAATGTCATGCAAAGCCTCAAAAGTCCGTGACTTTCCGCACGATTTTCACAGATCACGAGGTATCCGATGAATGGTAGTAGATAATTCGTCTCGATAACGATCGAAAGGATTTTGTCGAACGTAAAATTTCGTTCGTTACGAGGTGTCCTCTTGCTTCCTTTTTTTCTCCCTTTTGCCAAGATCGAACGGGATGCCAGGAGTTCCTCGAAGCGAGCGGACCGTTTAGTCGCGGCCACTTCGCAATGATATATCAGCCGGTGTTCATGAAGAGGTGACCGAAACGGCATTGTTAGGCCTCTGTATAGTCATCACGAGCAGAGCTGGCTTTGCGTTAGCTACGCGTTTAGACAATTCGTTCCGTGCGGAACGACAGAAATCGCCGACTTCGTAAAACGCAACCCTTTTCGGTTAGCCCGAGATGAAGATAACTCGTTGGATGAATACGTCACCGTGACCGGGAAGATTGAAATATTCGGGACTCGTGTTCATTTGTACCGATAGGGTCCAGTGGCACTGGATAGATTTGTTCGGTTAAATGTAGGACATTTTTATTCACAGTTTGTGGAGATCGATTGAGGATTAGTGAAGGCAGGAGTGCACTTTTATTGTGTCACAGAGCGAGGGAGAGACGATTTGTGTGACTCAAATTTGCAAATAGGAGAAGCTCTGGGTGCGTGGTATGTGGATTTTGATTTACTGCAGATTTACCGAGTAGTGACAATGAGTGGATACTGTGATTGTGTACTCGGGGATATATTACATATTATAATATGTAATATGATAAAATTGTAGAATAAAAGCAGAAATATTGCACGGTGTGAAAATTGCCTCCGGGATTTTTAGAATTATCTAATACTAGATTTGTATTATAAATATTGAGCGTACACGAAAGTACTGGCTATCAAATTTAAGTCAATGTTACGATTTTAATATGCAATCGTTTCAACCCTGTTTTCGCCATACTTAACTCAAATTGACGAGGATAGTATATCTGTAATTTCCTAGTTCCTTACCAGTTTCAATTAAATAATCCAACAAATCAATAGAAATGCCATAATATATTACAGAAGTACGAATAGTACAGAAAACGATCCTCAGATTTCACCAACAGTGCGCCAGATTGGCAAACGGAGAGAGCCCCTCAGCTTGCACTTTCGCCAAAGAATTCGTCGAAGGTTCAGCTGAACCGTGGGCAGTTCGTGATCATCGCCTGAACCGATCCACCGGTAGCATCGTCGCCGATCTATTATGACAAAAGGTGTCAGAAGTGCCTCCCCGCTGAACGGACCAACAACGACTATAAATGACAACGTGGATAAATAGCAAGAAATGCAAACGACGCTCCACACCGTATTGAATGAAGTTCCATTACGACGATTTTGGGGACACCCTTCGACGCGGACAAGATCGAGAGAAAGGGTGAGTAACGAACGGGAGGGAGCCGAGCGACATTGTGCCGGTGAAAGTTGGCTGAAGTGACACTCGAGATAAATGTTCCGCCACTGTTACGGACGAACTGTCTTCTCCTTTTTCTTCTTTCCGCCCCTCCTAACCCCATTGGCGTCGTGCCCGGCCACCAGAATATTCTTTGCGTGGTCGCAGAATACGTTTACACGCAAATTTTCCACGCGTCCACGGATGAACGTGGCGATTCACGTCTTATTCGTTGAGACGTTTCGATTTTTCCGAGGGACGATTGTACGTGGGGGGTCGAGGGTAGAATTTTTACGTGGAAAACCGTTGACGGGGGATGATTTTGTTCGCTGTGAATGGGATTGATTTGTTGCGTCGCTATGTAGTAGATAATTGAATGTTCGATATTTATATCGGTGAAGATTTAAATGGTACAAGAAAAGTCGGATTTACCTGCAGCTTGATAGATTTAATATTACTGGAGAGTTTTTATTTGACGTTGTCTTAGGAAATATGGAGAAATTTCTGGAAGTTCTGTTCTTGCACATTTTTCCCACAGCTTAGGGTATGTTGGGCGATATAAATTAAGATAAATATTATTGCGCGATTTTTTAGTGGCAATTCAATGTAACAAAATCGCAAATTATTAGTTCTACAATTAACGACTAACAAGTGTAAGTGTGAATTCGAACCGAGACGGAAATATTAATATCCTCGCTTTTATTATCCATATTTCTTTTGCCATACACTTTACACTTTGCCATATATTTGCGCAATACCATAAATCCATATCCCTGTGAAATGAATTGAGGCAGATACGTGTAATGTGTGATCAAAAAGTATTACCGTAATCTTAATTATAACCACCCCTTTATTAACACTCGGTGATGCTATCGTAACTGTGGCTTATATTTAGTTACAATATTTATTGCTAGGGACGCAGTAATGCTGCTACATAATTACGTAGACATCTTTACAAAGCAGGAGAAAAAAACAATAAAAAAACATCCCCTCGGGTGTCTTTATCCTAGAACCGGAAGTCTCTCCAGACATCCATATTCCGATATTTAAATTTGAAATATCTAACAAGAGATTTATGGAAGAATTACATAAATCTCCATCTTGGCGAAAATAAACTATACCCGATCCATTTTGCCAATACAGCAAGGTACACATATGCAACAAAAATTCTGCCCACTGCATAAATGTCCAGGCGTTGCGACAAGTATTCGCAGCTGTACACCTTGCAACAATTGCCCTAATGAAAAATTCGCGGTGCAGTCGATGTTTCGGCGGATCTTGAAAGGCCTGCTCCTTAACTCACCGAAAAATCGGGGATCATTAGGCGAACTCGGGTCGGTCCAGGCCGAAAAAGGGGCGACGGTTTCTCGCAACTGTCCGGTTGACCCAAATCTTTCGGAAAACCGAAAAACTGACGGACCGGACGGAATTCCACGCAGATGGCGTTGTTGCGCCACGGTACATACATAAATTTCCCTTTTCTTGCCCTTGGCCCTTTTGTTGGCCGAGGCGGTTCTCCTTTTTTTCTTCTTTTTTTTCTTTCCCTCCCTCCCTCACGAGGCAGCACGCTCGAATGCTTTAGACAAAGGGCACGGACTGCGCTTCACGAAGAGGGATGGAAAAGGTAGAAGGAAAAGAGAAGAAGAAGGAACTGGCTGCATGCACCGGGGAAAATGGACACGGGACAGCCCTTCTCCACGGAGAATGAAAATGCGGTAGCTGTCGTGTCCGTTTACGTTTAACTGCTCGCTTAAATCTTTCGCCGTTCGAGGCGAGCTCCTTCGCAAACGGTAGATTTCCCCTTTGTAAATTGGAGAAAAATTGCCCGTCTTCATCCGGGGTGGCCGTGGGCTCGTGGCGGATGATTTTTTTGTTTGCGAGCGTAGCGAGACGCCGATGCATTTGCCTGGAAAACGACTGGTAGAGTTGGTTGGAATTTAAATGGACGGGAGCGAGGGACTGAAGATTATCGTCGAGGCGTGTTTGGAAGAATGTTGGGTATGCAAGTGTTTTTGTTGTCACTGATTTTCTGCGCGAATTGTTTTTAGACATTACGCTATGTTTCTGTTATATTGAAGCTGTTCAAACCTAAAAAAAAGCTATGCAAAATGTTTTATTACTGTGGTTTTGAAAAGGAAATTTTTGTGAGGCCACTGACGTGATGTTTTTCTTATTTTAATTTTATTTTATAATAAGTGGAACGTTTGTTTCCTTCATCGCTGCCCTTTGCAATAATACGTTATGCCAATTTTGTGCTATGAATTGCTATTTGCAAGTATTTTATTCATTTTTTTAAAGTGACTTCTTTTTTATATTTTTGTTATTATTCATATTTTCTGAAGTGACTCTTTTATGTTTTTGTGATTATTGATTTTTTCTAAAGTGACTTCTTTTTATATTTTCCTTAATATTCATTTTGCTCGTGGATACATTTTTGAAGAAGTTTAAAGGGACGTTACAGGGTAAGGTCGTTTTTTGGAAGTCCAAGAACTTCTCAGCAGCGTATAATGCCATTCCCAGACTTTTATTATACCACCCTTTCCTTGGGCCGGTCCTGTGTTGAATTTCTTAGTGCTTCACGGTAACCGCTGTCCATGATGAGTTTATGGGGGTGCATTTTTTAACACCAAACCACGACTTTTATGATATTTTGACAGGATTTATTGACAATGGCAATAAAAATAAAAAAAGAGAATTAGACACACCAGAAGTCTTGGGTTCATCCTGCTTTTCAAGAAAATCATAGACCTTTTTCTTTCTCCATTGTCACCTTGGCTTCTGTGCATTAATTACGAATTCAACCAAATTTTTACACTGTTAAATGTAAATTTAAGAAGAGACATGCTTCGTTGTTTCCATTCGTACTTTCTTCCAGTGAACATGCTGTACGTAGCATTTTTCATCCCCCAATGAATTTCCATGAATGACTTTACAGTCGCATATTTAATATGAAACAATCTTCCACTTTTAATTCCAATTAATTCCATCCGTGCACTAATCATTCCAATAACACCGACGCACTGTTGCGAGCGACAATCAGATAACACAATATAAAACAAATAAATAACCAACACAATTACCTAGAGTACGAAAGCACCTTGAAAGAAAAAACAGTTCTTCTCGATTCTCCATAAAAAATATCATTAACTTAAACCTTATTACAAATAACACAGAAAAGGAACCCTTCCTTTGGAAACTCGTTGAAGCGACCTGCGGTTGTACACGAGAAACGTCAACCATCTCGCGATCCCCGGGAAAGTCGTGGAAAACCTCGAAGACTGCACATCGTGGCGTGCAAATCGAATTGGTATAAGACGAGCCGACAAATATCCGGCTCGACGTTCCATTGAGGCGACGCCGTTCGACTGCTGGAATCGGTATAATTTCATTGGACGCCGCGAGCTTCGAGCGTCTCCGCCGCGTATTTACACGAAAGGATAGTCGCGAGGAGTCGCAAGGATTTGAAAGGTGATTTTCCGGGCAAACGGAGAGAGGCCAGCCACGGCGACTGAGGCTGTCACACGCCTGGTCGAATCTTGTCCCGTTCCTTTTTCGCGTATAATGCCGATGTTTGGACACACGGACGAAAAGGCTTGGACTTCTCCCTCGTTCAGAGGACAAATAAACAGTCGTTCATCTCGTTCGACCACGAATGCGATCAGTGGACCGGCTGAGCTTTCCCTTTGCCGATCGCGAGCGCGGAGCTCGTGAGATCGTTGCCTCTGCCGTTAATCCAATTGGGCGGCTCGTTTTCCACGGTTCAACTGGAAATGTGTTTGGGGAACCGTGCTGGTATTTGGATAGCGGGAAGGGGTTGGCGGGGAGGATTCGATTTTAATGGGTGGGGACAGGATTTTTGGAGGTAGGATTTTTTGTTCGTTATCTTTTAATTGATCGATTTTTAAATGCAGACGGAGAGGGGCTGGAGTGCAGTGATAAATTGAGGGCACCGGTGCACTGCAGTTTGAAGGAAATTCGTTTGTGTTTATTGGAAATTCATTTGGTTCGGCTTTATTTCTGTGTTTACTAACATTTTCGATGGTAGCGTCCATTCATGCTACTAATAGTAGCTTCATTGTGAAAGAAAAGGCTAAATAAGTTTAGATATAAGAAGCAATGATTAGCAACAAGTTTTTCTCAGACAATGGAAAAAGTTGGACTCAAAACTGTAGAGGCCTTGTCTATTCCAAAGTTGGATCAGATGATTATAAATATAGGTGCACTTTCAATTGTAGGCTTTCAATTCCTTGATATATTCACATCAGTATGGTGAAAGCATGTATGAAAGGATGATGTATCAATTTTGTTGAAAATATTACTCTCTTAATATTACTGAGAATGCTAAGAATTTTTAGATCGGTTCTGGCCGAAATAAATGGTCTCGTACAGAAAAGAATTTATATTATTATTATTCATTTGCAATATATATATGGAGGGCTCAGAAGCCAATCAGTGTAAATCCAACTTTCCCTGAACATGAGTTACGTAGTTCAAAAAATTCTTTATTGTTAAAACTTTCAGTTGACAAATCAATTAAGTCGCTATTTTCATACCTAACCAACAGATCTCGGTACTAACATTGTCATTTTTTTCCAAGTGCGACACAAGTCATTTGTGAAAACCTTATTTATCTCGGTTTGAATGCCCATGGAGTCACACTGCTTGGCTTCTGAACCGTCCATATGTATGATGATAAAATTCGAGATCACCGATAACTACTACAAATATGCAGGATCACTTTATAGTAGATCCATTTTGCATAAAATAGTTACAAAATATCAAGATGTATAATACTTTGTAATTTTTTGCAAAATTCCAAAAGTTTGCTTGCGAAACGTGGAAAGGGAACAAAGTTATTATCATTTTCCGTCAAAAATCGACTGAAAAATTCTGTCAAGTCTTCGACTGATCACAGGCGCATTGCTTTTGTCTACCGAAGACAAGAAGATAGTTGGTTGGCCGCATCAGTATCTATCGTTCACGGCCAGCGAGGCATTCTGAAGCGTTTTACGGCACACGCCAGCAATCTTCGACACGCTTCCGTAGCACGCGCGCCATATGCCCATCGATGACTGCGTGGCCATGATAATTTGCGAAACCACTCTCGGTAACGACTTTCTGGCCATCCCCTGTCTAATCCTGACGAGGCGACCAGGTAACTCGTTTCAACCCGGTTAACAGCTTCGAAACTGAAGTTTCTTGGAAGACGCACGTAGAAATAAATTCTGGATTTGTTTCATTTAGCCGTATTAGCTTTATCAACCATAGAATTCCTTGTACTACTCGATCAGTATTTTAACGTTTGATATTTTAGAACTATTTTGAAGTCCTTGTATGGAATTTTAAATATACCACGGTTCAGAAATTCGCCCAATTCGAAGTATTCATTTATAGAAAAAGGAATATGAAATAGAGACACGCAGCATTTTCTCCCCCAACAATGTTATCCTATTCCACAACAACGATGCCACAAAAAACAAACTACAAAAACAACAAAAAAATAAAAGAAAAGAAGTAAAACACAAAAGCTACGAATAAAGAAGAAACCAGTAAATTTCCAGAGTGGTCCAGTTGTGTTCACCAAAGAAAACGGTGAAAAAAGAAAATGAAAAAAAAAATAGGCATATGTAAAAAAGCGTGTGCGGAAGCTGTCAAGCGTAATCAGCGTCAACGGCCAGCCAACGCTATTCGAGATCCTTTTTTTCCACCGATAAAAACTGCTGGTTTTCCAGGGAAACGATGGAAAGAAAAAAAGAGGGCGAAGGGTCACACGGTGTACCGGTTCGATTCGAATCGGTCGTGGCCGCGTTTCCACTTTTCCTTCCTTGTTGCGGTTCGCACGCGGTAACGTTACGCTTGTATCGTGTTACTTTTCGAAACGTAGGTAGAGGGTTACATAAGGCTACAAAGTACTGGTGCTCTGATTCAATGTCGACAGTGCAAAGGGCCGATTTATCGAAGAAGTAGCAGAAGAAACAGTTTTCCGTCTCGTCTCGGTGGAAGGGTGCTTAGGAAGGTGGACGATGGGTATCGCGACTTAGGCGAAGGGACCCCAGGTGGTTACGAAATTTTTGGAAAAAAAAACCACGGTACCTGACGATTCGACGACCCTTCTCGTCTTACTTTGGAATTTTCCAAAATCGAGACGATCAATCGTCGGTGAACGGTTTTTAGTATTCGCAGAAACTCGAGCACCTGTGACGTAACAATGATGATTGCTCCTTTTACCAGCTGGACAAAACTCCTTCCGCCTACAATGCACGCGGGCCTCTTATCGCGATTACGTATCTATAGGTGCTCCGCTTTCGTTCCACTTTTCGTTCGTCGCTTACGTAAAAATCCGACGCAGGCGTGGGATGATTTGGGATTTGCATTGTGACGTATTCGGCAGTGGGAAAATTGAAGTTTCCTTGGTGCAATTGAATCTCATGAGTCTTGTAATTAATTTTGTATTTCGCTGTGTCCCTTCTTTATAATTGATTCATTTTGTTTATACGTTCGATTTAGATTTCCTTCTGAACAGAATTATAAGGAGGTTGAATCGTAAACTTTTTACACTTGTCCCCAATATTCTCTGGATAAAAGAAATGATTATTACCAAAATCTAAATAGATGTTTGTTTGACAACAATGCAGGCAGAGCATAAACCACGAATTTGGAATGAATTGTACATAAGCGAGACGAAAATCGAATTACACAATCGAAGTAGTATTTCCTTCGCAATGTCCCCCCGACCACGAATTCGTCCACATTTTCCAAATACAACTTCCGCGCCAAATAATAATCCACTAATCGCATAACAATCACGAAAATTTGCCACTCTTCATTAATTTATAAATACGTATTATCCAACGTGCATCTCTTTGCCTCGAGCGCAAACCAAACCGTTCCGCAGCAGTATGCTCTATCGCCGATTGCCCAACCACGGCCACGATTCTTCTCCAGAACATCGGCAGGCCGATCGGGAAAGCATTACGAAAACCAGCGCGCCAGATCAAGTCGGCATTACGGCAGGCCAAAAGGGGGCCCTTCTTCTCGGGTGTCTCGTCCAGGTCGATTTTGCATCCGGTTACGAGAAACTGGACAATGACGGCCTTACGATCTGTTTGCTACAAACAGCTCCATTTCCCCGAGATTAAAGGATTAGGTGTAAGGAGTATACGCCTCGGTTGCTGTCAATAATGGAAGAACAATGAGCCGGCAGGACCGGGTAGTAAGACGGCAGCAAGCCGTGCTTTCAACGATTGCCGCGAGTGTTTCCCTAAACAGAGGAAAGCAGTTCTCGCAACGAGTAGTGAAAACGGCCGTTGAAAGGAGAAAGAGAAGAGTGGAAGAGAGGCAGAGAGTTTGGTGTACACCTCGGTGTATACGCCCACGCCTTCGAATCCCTCTGTGAAAACTTGATGTATAGACAGAGTGTCCGGGAGCGGCGTGTCAAACACGCTCCAGTAGCCGAAGGAGAAGGGATTGTGTCGCGATCCTTAATACTTCTTACTGTCAGTGTAATGCCCGGCTAATGGCAGGAGGGCAAGGTAGCGACAGAAGGTGGCCGGCATTCTGGTTCGCGTAATTTCGCCCTCCGACCACGCCGTGGACCCCTTTGTAGTGGCGATACTGGAGTGTAAAATAGGATTCTGCGGTGAGTCCCGATTGTTCCTTGAGTCTCGCGCGGGCCTGAGTTTCCTTGGGCGCGGGCCTTTGTTGGGCACGCTAACTGCTGCGTAAGCAGCTTGTTATGAGACTTGCACGATGATTGGACTTGCGTAATGATATTACATAATGGGGCCGTGTAGATTATTTGCTTTTCGACGGATTTATGGTTGATCTGTTTCGAGGGATAAGTGGGTAATGGAGAAACATGTTGTTTTAATAGTTTATTCTTATTTTTCCATGTTCAATGTTTTAAGAAATTTGTTCGTCATGGGAGATTGAGGAGTAGGTTCAAGGTGGTTTTATTTAATATATCACTTCGGCCGACTGTCTGTAAGAAGATGTAATCTTGCAGTTTCGAGGAATACTGAAATTTGACTAGTATCTCAATGGCCACAACATAATCTTTGCACGACCCTATTAAGACCTTAGAATAATTATACGATCTACTTAGTTCGCAATAATGTGAACGTATTTGGCTTTAAAGTTGATTTAAAACACAGGATCGTTCAAGGGCAAAAGCGTGTACAATTCGCAGGACAATTGGAATAAATCGTTAATCGATTTAAAACGTTGCCCTGGCCACGGCGAAACACGAGATCATTTCCCACGGAAGAGTGTCGATTTCCTCGTTCTCGACGATACCGCGTTGTGGGAAAACGAAAATCGGGGCGCACCGTGGACGGATAACACTAAATTGTGAAACGTTTCCTGGCTGCGAAGGATTTTCTTCCTTGAAACGTGAAAAAATAGTAAGAGCGACAGTTGTGGCTTCGTATCGTATGCGTTCTATTTCGGTGAGGCAGGTGGTTACGTAGGAGGTACTGCTCATGTGTTGAGTGTGCGTTGTGGACCGCAAGTGCCGTGAACGCCAACCCTTCGGTCGTCAATCATGCCACCCTGGCGATAGACTTCCTGGATGGATCTGAAGCAGGACATGGTCCAGAGACTATTCGGTGCAGATAATATCATGACGTGTCTTGCCTTCTTGAAGTTAAGGAGACTGCTGTGCAAAGGTTTCAATTAGAGGATAAATGAACGACTGTGTCTTTCTAGACATTTGTGGTACATTTATTAATAATGGTAATGCAACATACGATGCGGAAAGTTGTGAAATACGATGAAATACGTAATAAGTCTTTTGGAGTGTGCGAGGAATGCTTCGTTATGTAGCTAATATTGTATTAGTGAGTGAATGATAATTTGCAGTGTGTAACGTGGGGTAGTTTTATATTGTCGTTATTGTATCTTTATTTGGTCTAGAAGTGTACAAGGGACAGAGTGCAAATGTGTGTAATATTCTATGAACAATTTCGTGTAGAGAACTGGGTTACACAAGATATTACTTGTATGTATCTATAAATGAGGTACATATTCTCTATATTTCACATCAACACATTTTGAAATGTAACATTTATTAAATTAATAGTAAGTCCCGAAAACCTTTAGGACAACTTTTTATTTTTCTGGCAATAAGGGGCATGGTATGTGTATCATACAAGTTAAGTAAATGTATGTACGTATATGTATCAATACATTAATAAAAATATCAATAAATATAATTAAATGAATGAATGCACGTTAATTAAATCTCATCCCACCGATACTTATATCTACATTAACTAAATACATAAATGCCTATTGATAGATAACAATATTACTCGATTACTCAAGACGTTGTTCATACAACCGTATAATTCCTCAAACCTCCCTCCTGGTTTGCTTATTATTTCTACTCATTGCCACTAATTGCGACCCACAACAGGGGCCACCCTTTTTAAAGTTTCTCACGTTACCATGCACCATGCGCCACATGCGCCCCCAGTGCCAAATTACAAGCAAGAAAGCTGCGAAGAGGTCCTCGAGGAAAACAGAAGGATCCGCGTAATCTGATTCCGGAGTGTCCCTTGCTCCATGTGCTTCCCTCGGCGGCGACGGACCACGATGCAAGCGGATGTCCGGTAACGAAGGGATCAAGTGGTCAATGTCGAAGTGCGTCCCGCCAAGGGCCAAAATCAACATTATCCAGAAGTCACGCGCGCCTGTGTCGGAAAAATATACTACTTTCCCACAAGTTAACCATGTGAACTTTAGGCTGTACAAGATGATTCTTTGGCGGCGCACAGATAGATGTTCAAAGGGGACGAAGAAGTGAAAGTGAATGGTTCGAGAATGAAATTAGTGAAAGATATATACAAACAAATGCAAAGTTGTTTTGTGGCGGGGGTGTGCGACTTTGAAAGGAAGCACTTTTTTTAACAGATTATTAAATGGTATTGAAAAACAATATTAGGAAATTTTATAAACGGCGTGACTATTGCTGGGTTGATGAAATTAATAAACGGATTAATTTAATACAGAAAGAAATATGTCAGGGATCGATCATTTTTGGCATTGCTTTACTCCACTATTTTTGAAAGTAAAGTAATTAATTGAATTTTCCTAAAGAATGGATTCAATTTTTCTGCTTTTCAATTTTCTCATTTGTGATAATTGCAAGAAGGAAGGACGAACTAATCATATTCCAGCTCATACAAGAAAAATTCTGTTTATATTTCTATATTTCTAATGATTTTTCGTCGTGCAATGAAAGATATATTAAAGTCACGTTATCATAGTGTCGACTCGAAGAGAAACTATGCGAAGCATAAATCACCTTAGTTCCACACGCGGTTTCATGGATTAACGAACGTAATTTATTGCCCACGTAACGCACCGCATAATCAATAGAGGGGTCTCTTACATCCGTTAATATCGCATCCCGATAGTCCGCCGCGATGGGATATTGCGTGAGAATCGGTGCAAGAATCAATTTATCCTTCGCACGTGATCATTCTGGTGCATTTGCGTGACAGTTGGTCATTGGTCATCGACGTTTCGCCTTTGTATACCTACTGCACACAGTAAAATATATTATTTGTCTGAAAAAAAATTCCTTGAATTACTAAGGCACTGGGAAAAAGTATTATATTATTTACAATCAACAAAATGTTTCCTTTAAAATAATTATACCTTATAACTTCAAGATCACGTTTCCCTCTTTTTTAAGAACATAAAACTATATTTGCAAACATAAATTTATTATAAAAAAATTAAATATGCAGGTGTCAGAATATTTTATCATTCAAATATTATTAAAATGATTTTATTCGATCAAAACAATAGTTTTGATTTGTTGTCAACTATTGTTTATTGAATAGTTGTCAAACTATTGTTTGAATGATAAAACTTTCATGCACAAAAATCTAATCATCATAAAATGAGCATACATCGCAAATAAAATAAAAGTACATCTTTTACGATATGTTAAAAAGCCTAAAAGAAATTCGAACATAAGTCTTCGAACCTTTAAAACCCATCACCACCTGTATTTACGTTTTCCATGAAACATTTTCGCCAGCAGATCGTAGCAAATATATCAATATCAAGCTAATTCGAGGCGTACGTTAAATGATGTTTCATCCTGTTCGACGTACCCTCTTTACTCCACACTCTATACTCTATATGCGGTCCTCTAGAAATGTTCACGTATTACCGCAGCCTGGCTCGTGCTACGTAAAATTGGAGGGATTGAGAAAAAACTGGTTAAAAATACGCGGACTGCTCGCGTGCTACAAGGGTGAGGGACAGGGATGCACGATTCCTGTGGTTTTTTTGCCGGCTTGGTGTCACGCGGATTGCCAGAGGGAAACAATTGTTGTTGCTACACAGCCGTTCTTGTTATTTTCATCGCGATACACTCGGTCTGTCGTCACGTTTGTCTCCGAGGGGAGGGTACTTTTTTTTTACACCACAGATTGTGGGGCAAGTGAAAATAAAGACGAGGGTGCGAACGTTTCGGGAAGTCGGAAACGATCATCGTTACTAATTACACCGTGACACTGGAACGACGTGGAAAAAAACGTCTCCTCGAAGAAGAATTTTTTCTTAGGTCACACGTTGGGGCTAATATCTATCGCGATGCTACAAATTAAGCTCTTGCCCGGAGTTTCCTTTTCTTTTCGGTAACAGTAGTCGACATTTCTGTAATTGCCGATAAATTGTGGATCTTGTACCTATTTGTATGTTTCTGTTATTTTTGGTTGCCAGGTATAGGGTTATTTTGGTGGTTGAAATGAGGGTCGTAGGCCGTATGTGTCGTGGGAATGACATTGTTTGTGCTGTGTTTGATCTTAAATATATTACTGAATGAACGAAAGTGATCTGAGTCAAGAATTTAAAAAATTGTGAGTTCGTCACTTATTTTGTGCTCCATTGATTCACATTACAATTGTGGATAGCAATTTGTACATCGCGGAATGAATCAAGAATTATTTTACAGCTAATTATTAGAAATTGAAAATCCTGTCATCGAAGAGGACAAAGAAAAGCGCAGCATTGATTTAAATGTAAATGCACGTGTTGATTTCTAGCTTCTTTCTCAATCAAATTCGTTACTTTTCGTGTCTATAAGTCCCTTTATAAAATACATCATTAATTTTTTACAATGATCCTAAGTTCAAGTCATTTAAAGCAGAAATAGATGCATTCACGTATGTACAAACCACACGTAACATGTTGCAATCGTAGAAAACATTTGCATTTGAGGACGAAGTATTATTTGCTCAAATATTTCTTTACATAGTGAGCCAAACGAAAAGCTCCGAATAATATCGAAGCAGAAAATACATGACTTACAATTAAATCCCCCCAAAAAAAGAAAACTACATACCACCCAATACACAAACTAAATTACATAACGCAGCTATCATTCCACGAAACTAGAAACAGAAGCAGACAATCGTCGTTGCCCTCACAAATGACAGAAGGAGCACTGCTCGGCCATTAAAATGGCGCTGTTCAGCCATTGCCACACTAACGATCCCACACACGCATTACCCTTCACGTAACACTCTCCCGCCGTAGTTTCACGCGGAGGACACATCTCCTCGTATACGTATACACACATACGTACCCAGTTCCCCGCAACAGAACGGTCAGCCTGGGGTAAAAGGTTTCTCCTCCTGCAGCTGTTAAACCCTTGACCTCTGGAGTTGCACACTGGTGACTCGTGCATAGAGGGTAGCGGGTCCAATGAAAAATTCGGAAGGTGACCAGGGCGCGTTGGCAATAGAAGAACCAACGTTGCCCACTGACCGACAGGGCCGTTGGATGACCGATTATGCAGCACGGGGATGAATCGAATCGAGGATCGAGCAGATGCACCATTCCCATTATACGTGCAACGCGTAACATTGAATCAGGTACCGTTCATTTCCCCTTTTAGGCTAAAATTTATGGGAGGATGTTGATTCAACGTCTGCATTGTTCAACGTGATGAAAAACCGATATTTCTCTTGGTATTTTAATCAGTTTTTTTATCAGTAAAAAAGTGACATCGTTAAAGTAGTAAGAAAAATATCGGTTTTTCGTCGCGTGATGTTTGATCAGTAGAAAAGTGACATTTTTAAATGTTATCCTAATTCGACTGTGCGTAAAGTAGAATCTCGATCATCCGGCTCGATCGGGGAACACAGGTAGGCCGAATAGAATTCAGAACCGTGGAGAAATTACTGAGAACAAATCTTTCGTAGATATCGAAAGCTTGGATTAAAAACTGTAACGATTTCTGTATAATTAATTTCAACGTCGAGAGATACGATTGCTAATACAGACGACTATTTATTTGCAAGTCCGAGATATCGAAAGCTTAGGCGCAGACATAATCACGATTCGATCAATCGAGATTCTCGAGCAAATTAATACTGCAAGGACCAGCAGTGATTCATTTAATTTCTTCATTTCATTTAACATTGCCTAACAGGTGAGGACAATTTCCCATTTACGTCGTAGAAATATTGTTAGAAAAGTGTAATTTTTTAATGCGGAATAATTCGATGTTCGGGGGGTTGTAGTTACGAAATGACTGATGCTTAAATGTTTCACGTGTATGGGTTCCGTTTAGCTGAAACGACGGGCAAATTGGAAGCCCGTGTCCTACATATGCGAAGGATCGCGTGTACCTTTGATACCGATAACGATCAAATAAGTAATTTAGGGAACACTTTTAAGGATTGCATTAGATGTTGCAGGGATTCGAGTGTTGGACGTGGTCTAGTCAAATTAGGAAAGTTGATGAAACTTGTGGGGTTTAGAGAGAACTCCAAAGTCTGGTGATTCCTTGGTTTTTGACATTGATGGTGGAATCTCACGGGCTCTGAATTAAAACGGAATTTTTGGGGGTCTAATTTGCTTTATTTTCTTACTAGTGGAAAGTGTTACGACGAGGAATGGTAAAAATATAGATATATAGTATTTCGTAAATGTCACTTTTGACGAGGATGGAAACTTTGGAAAAACTTCGGTCAATTTTCATGGAAAAAGCTCTGATAGAATTTTTGTGTGCATCAACAAAGTTGTATTAATATTTAAATGTAAAAGGGGCTTTGAAGATAGTTAAATAAAGATTTCACCCTACTTAAGTATCTCTAAATATCTACAGAAAAATTCACAATGGGAGCAAAACTTCGATTTATGCACTTCGAAAGTATGCAATTTATTTTCTGAAAACATAAACCTAATACCACGCAATACACGAGGTGAACTAAATTAATCTTCCGAATAAAAATTACTGAACGTAAATAAATTTCGATTCTCTCCCCTTGTTTTCTCTTTCACCATCCAAAAAAAGGAAATTTCGAGAACCAGATGTTATTAACCGTGCGATATCAATCTATCCATTTCTGATGTATACTCGAGTTAAAATAACGCCACGCCATTCGAGGGAACAATTAATGTTGTTCGCCAAGATAGCGCGGTATAAATTAAAAATAAATTACAGTCTCTTTATCTTCCCTCTTTTTTCTGTTTGGAAGGAAAGGCCGCTGTAAAACGAAACGCTCTTCTCCCCTGCCGAATACAATTATATATTGTCGCTTACAGAAACGTTTTTCTTTCAAGAGGGTACGCGGGACGAGCTTGATAGAAGTTTAATGAAAAAATAACAAAGATAATTACAGGCAACGACTGGCTGAGGTAAACAGTCACACCCACGCAGCTGACGATCCGTTACACTGGTTTGGTTACCTTGTCCAACTACTACATGCCGACTGCTCGTTATTACTATTAAACGTACACCTGCATTACAGTCGACGAGATCATTACGCTGTAGCTTCCTTTAACGTTGGCCCATTTTCTTCTCGACGCGGATGGCAGGGCGAAAGAACGACGACGACGACGTGGTAATTACCTTCAGATCGACGATTAAACGTTCGTTCACCGCTTCGGGGTGGTACCTTATTTTGGAAAGTACGTTCTTCCTTCCCGTTTCTTTCACTCAACTTTACAACGTGACTGTTGTTGACGGGAAGCCAGGGTTTTAAAGAGCTTGGCGTGAGCTTTCATCGGTAATGTATTTCCAGTTTTTAATTCCAGAAACATTTTTTAATTACTAGTTACTTCTCTATTATTGTTACAATTTGGCGTATTGAGGAATTTTGCTCATTTAGACACAGGATATATATTTCCTTCCTGGTTAATAGAATACACTTAAGTATAGCATATAAATATCTGTTTTCAATCGATATTTGGTATCGGCGAATTCCACGATGCTCATGTATTTGAAAATAATACTAAAGCAGGAAAAATAATAAAAGCAGCAAGATGGCAGATGGCACGCGTGAAAAGTTCCATCGAGCGGGACACTCTCATCCCCCGCGTGAGCAGGGGGGTTGAACCGGTTTTAAAGCTAATGCACTGTTGATATATACGAGTAGTTGCACTCTGCCTGGCAAAGTTCATCGGGGAAAAGTGTCGAAAGTTCGTCTTTGAAGCTTCCTCGAAGGCTCGTCCCGGAGTCGTCTGTGAAGGCAGGGGGTGCGCGTAAAGGGCGTAATGAAAATGGCGTCCGACTCGTTTCTCTTTTGTTGGAATGAATGTCGCCGGACGGAAGGATCGCCCTTCAGCGGGGACAATTATTTGTTCCTGTTTCGCAGTAGACAGGATCGATTAAACTGGGGGTGGCAGGAGTGGGGGGGGGGGTGAAATTAAGATGGGGTGAGAGAAATGGCAATGACAGATTTTGTTGATACAATTGAAGACGTTTCGAGCGGAATGTATTGTGCCTTGCGCCGATTGTCGTTTTTCAAATGTTTTTCAGAATATATTTTGTTTAGCTCTTTGCTAATTGATCTGTGGATGAAAATGTTTTAAATGTTTTAATCAAATCGATTGGATAATATGCCAGCAGTTAGTAAAACTTGTAAGTTTGATAATTACTCACTAATCACGCTTCGATCTTAAGCAAAATAGTACCAATAAATGTAATACATCTATCGTTAAGGAATAACATTTTTAATTAAAATACAGCTAGTTCTATTTACTGAATAATGTAATAAATATTCATTGCACTTTATATCGCATATAATTCATAAAATTAGACACCCCAATCGCCAGAGTTATATAAATTTCAATATTCACATCTACTCAAATATTTTCATTACCCACTCTCGAAGTGCAAAGTAAGTTTGCAAATTTTCCACCAAGACTACGGTTCCACCCTGTATATTTAAGACGGCCACGTTTGAGATACGTTGGAACGCAAGAACGTCTGGTTATATAGCAATAATACCGCAAGTTTTCATATTCGGCAGCGAATAAACGGGTAAGTAAACCGTGGAAGAGGATTCGACTTGGTATCCAGGGCAACCGGACCCTATCTCATCCTCCGAAGTCCTAAGAGCGTTTCTAGATGTCTTCTTAAGTTGCCGGAACAAACTTCGACTCGGTAGAACAACGTGTAATGCCCAGAGGGAGGCGGTGGTACAGGCGAAAAAAAAAACAGGAAAAGAGAAATTTACTTACAAGAATGGATTACTGTTTCTCGCTTGGGGCTGCCCCTCGACGGATAGTAAATATATGTGATTCTATTATTCCGTTGCTTAAGTATGGGCTAATCAATTAAGATAATACGAATTTTACTGCACGGCCAATACATTTGCCAAAATATAATACATCGCTCAATATTGGCTTTGCCGTTATGTTCGTTCGGTTTTACGCGAACCTGGAGACGCTATTTTTGTTGAAGGCACTTTATACCGATTTACTAATCATGTGAATGAAGGTTTTAAATCATTTGTTTTCTTTTTTGGTTAATTAGAAAAGCTTCCACAAGTTTTTCCATCGAAGCCAGTGGGTGGTGCCGAGCGTAGCTCGTCGTTTATTTAAAAGTTTGAAGCACAAATATAAAACGTTGAGCAATTTTTTAGCAGCACGAGATTCGTTGTAGATTGAAATCGTAAAATAATCTATGTTATACATAATTGTCCTTGTTAATTTTGCGCTGATTACCGTCATTGGCAAAACTGCTGAAACAATTTTCAAATGCTTTTAAAGAAATAGTGAAAAGTGTGACGAGTGATGTAATATTTAACAACAAAATATCCACGGAAATTCAGTGAAAACTAACAATAAGTGTTACTCGAACTTACTGTATTATCGAATATTAATAACTCGATCAAAGCTTCTGTTTCAAAGTTCATTTCGTCGACTCGTCAACCTAGAAGAGGAACATAGATTGATATCCACAATTTCACCAGAACTTGCAACAAAAAAAAAGAACGTATCAAAAGAGTTGCCCCTTCTTTTCTTAAAGAACACCCCCGTGTTACTGTAATATATAATATACATAGAAAGTTAAAGTTATGTATCCTGTGATCCTCGACGGATCCGTTCGACGTCTTTTCTTCCTCCCTTTCTGTTTTCCCTTCGTTCTTCTCAGGAATGATCGCGGAAACGTTCGAATCGCGTAATGTTCCCGCAATTTTCCAGTAGCCTCAGAATGGTGCGCCGTAGGACCCTGCCGGGGATCACAATGCGTGATCGTTATGCGTATTCAAAATGGTCTTACCTGGCCAGGGTGTAGCCAGATCCTATTGTTGACCCTCCACTTTCTAGGAAAACGCAGCCGATTGTGCAAACCGAGCTCACGTGCAACTGCGAACCAAAACGATGGAGCCACCCCTTGTGCTTCTTTCAGCTTCCGGACCATGAGAAAAGTTTAAAGTCTATGAGAATGTGTCGAATCCACTGTGCCTGTGCGTAATTTGTAAGTAACGTTACTCAGGTATCGTGCACCGAGAATCTGAAAATAATGGAGGCAGAAACAACCCTCGAAATTTTAGTGATAGATTTTATAGAAGACACTCGGATAGAATATTAATAGACATCGTTGTTATAATAAAGTCACTCGTGAAGAAGAAAGTCCTGATCACTGTTTCAGAATTAGAAACACATCAATACGAATTTTGCTATAGTCAGAAACTATATCTGCTCATATACAGAACTGAAAAAGTATCTGTGTGCACTTTGAACGATCAAGGCGATGTTTCGGTATTATGATGTACTAATTTATTTGATAGCTGAAGGAAGTTTCGCACTAATTTTAGAAGTATAATATGATACTAGAATTATGCTATATAATATTACTATAGTACAAAATATAGTGTAACTACAATAACATATAATGCTGCATACAATTATGGTAGCACGTCGTACAGGAAACTTTAGGAGCACATTATATTTCGAGTAAGGAAAACTAGGACACAGCTAACGTAGGATAAAAATGGACGAAGGAAAATGTCTGGTCCACGTCACGCGGGCAGTTTTTCTTTTTCTTCGTAGATCCACATAGTCGCGCGTAGAGCTTTGGTACCACGTTCTTCGTGGTTTCAAGAAAAGCCACTATGCGAAGGATGTGCTATAGAATGTCGGCATCAGAAACACACATGACAAAACCGATGACTGATGATGCCGGCCACCCCTCTTTCTGACGCGAACTTTTGTTTATTCGCATCTCCATCACCATCGATCAATGGCCGTGGGCTTTTCGTAAAGACGGAAGGAACGATAGGAAAAATGTTTTCACGAAGTCGGATATACTTTTTCCTTATCTGCAACCATTTTCTACCTTGTTTTTGCTCTCACCGTTCGAGGACTACCCTTGTTTCGGCCGGGAAGTCGGTTCGCTTCTTCGTGACTTGCAAAGTAACTGTTCACCCGCAGAACCATGGAAATATATGTGCACTTTGTACGATCAAGTCGGTGGCTTTCAATTCCTTGATATATTAATTTTTGTATGGTGAAAGGAAATGATGTATCAATTTTTATGGAAATTGGAACAATGGAATCACTTTTAATATTACTCGGAATGCTAAGAATCTTTAGACCCGTTCTGGCCGAAATAAATGGTCTCGTACAGGAAAGGATTTATATTATTACTATTTATTATTTATATATTTGTAATTTTTGCCTTCCGGGTACAAAATGACTTTTATTATTATTTATTATTTTAGAGATATTCTTGTTGTAAAGAAATCTTATTCCTACATATATACCCACGTTACCCTATAATATTATTTCATTTAACAGAAAACTTATTGAAGTTTGCAATATCATTGCAGCAACAGTCGCCAAATGCCCTCGACGATTTATCCATTACGACTTTCCAAAGAATGCCACGGAATAAAATAAACATTGATCGCACCACAAGTACAGCAGATAAATTGAACATTAATATCTAATTGTTTTGTTTATCATCTAATTTCACAAAATAACAATACATTACTCCAGACGAACAGAAATACAACGAAACACAGGACTCCTCGTCGACGACAGACGAGAAGTTATGAAAATATTCTATGAAACAGAATGGCGGGCGGGTTCCATCCCCCGTTCGCGATAATGGTGAACCGGAAAGACGCTGTTAGAACGAAGGGTGTCTAAGCCCGCGTTGGCTTGGTCGCTGCAAAGAACGATTTATTGATTAGTACGGCCAGCCAATAGCGCATTGGTCAGTTGCACGAAAGCTCCGAGGATACAACCCCAGCGCAAAGAACGACGGGGTCGCGTCAAAGAGAGGGTTGCGGCCCCCATAACATCGTGCGAGAGGGTCCACGGAGATGTAGCTTATCTCATTCTCGGAAATTATGGTGGAACGATGAAGGGTGCCGGGGCAGTGTGTGTGCCTTTGGCGGCCATTGCTCTTGCCCTTTAAGCTTCAACGAAAATCTAATATTCCTTTTGATCATGTCCGTGGTAACGTAGAAGAGAGCCTGGAAATTAGTTCTCACACGGTCCTATGGTGAAGCAATCGCATTTTTTTTCTCGTCTGCCACTAATGCCGCATCTTCTATCTGTTCCTGAGTTGATCAGAATTTTTGATGGGTCGCGATCTTATGATTATTGATCAGGTGGCTTAATTTGTTTATCCGGAGAACGCAATGTGGGCATGGCTTTGTTGGACTTGGTTGGTCTGCAAGGTTGCCACGTTGGGAATATTAATTTTGCATTCACGTATTGGGTTGAACTATGTTATTAATTAATCGTATTTGCTGTGTTGTGAAAGTGCATTTTGTCGTAGAGAAAATATATTTTTACTTGCAATTAGGAATAGCGTTAAATGCTGTGTCAATGTGTATGCAAATTTTGAACGAATAAAGTACTGGAACACTGTACAAAAGTATTAAAAATATTCTGTAAACGCTGGTTTTATAAGCTTTCTAAAAATGTATAAAATCAAGTTGTCCTTTTACTTACTGTAGACCTTTCAATTTTCTATCAGTTGTAAATTGTAAGTTATAATGCCTCGAGTACCGACAACATTTTAATATAAAGTTTGTCTGACGTTGAGGTCCAACCAATTAAGGGGGGAGGGTCAAGTAAACTGAAATAAATTGACGTTTCTTTTCGAAGCTGGTATGAAAAGACTATAGTATTTCTTTATTGAACAATATATGTATGTTATTGTGTAGCATTTAGACAATCTATTTCTTTTTTTAGATTATAAAAATATTCATAATTGACTGTATAACAGCTGCTTGAAGTTGGCCCTTCGAAAATGCGCCGTGCAACGCACAGGTCGTTGTAATTATCCGAAATCAAAAAACCAAAACTTTTTCGTTAAAATATAATAATACGCTTTGCATGAACCTAAATTTGAAAAAAAAATTCAAAAATTACAAATTGTGCGCCACTTTGAAGAGAAATCCATGTTTTTTTCTACAAACAAATGGTCATAAACATTGTTTATGTTTCAATTTTTTGTAAAACTGTAGGTTCATGCAAAGGAGGATATATGAAGGAATGTTTGTGCAAAATTTCATAACAATCGGTTGAGAAATGGCTCAGCTACATTGCACGGCGCGTTAAATTTTGCATTTCGAGAAAAACGCGTTTAAAGTTTTCGGAAGGAAAAATAGTCGTTCATGAAACTTGCAGCTTATTTGAAGTTAATCAGCGATGCCAGGACCGTATATTAGGCCTTCCTCTTCCTCAAATTCGCTCAACAAAGCCGCCTGCTCTTCTTTTCTTGATGTTCTTGCCTCTTTTGTGCTCTCGACGCTGCGGTGTCTATCATAAGTATCGCCAAAATGCCCACATTGGAGCCCGATTTCCAGTTGTAAATCATTCATTATTTGTAAAATGAAGGTGTATCCTTCATTAAACATGTCGGCAGCCAAATATGCAGCAATTTCAGTTCACTTTCACTCATTTTTCGACTCATTTTCGTTCTTACAAACCGCAAGAAAATAACATGAAACAACTGCTTGGTATGTAATGTAGCGATGTACTGAACGTACCCAACCACTCTCCTATTTGCTTGGAGACGTTACGTGGTCGAAAAATTATGCCAAGGGATCGAAGGGCACCATTCATGCGCGCGGTCGTATAGCTGCGCTCCGGACCGTTCGGAGCGCGTCACTTTAACGACGTTGCAGGTACACTTAGACTTCGAATTTCTATTTGAAATTTTCGGAGGACATTCTCCAGATAGTAAAATAATATTCTAAGCAAGAAAAAAAAAAGGTGAAAAAATTTCAGTTTACTTGACCCTCCCCCCTTAATAAAATATATAACCGAATTAATCAGTTCTTTATTACAGTCTTCACACAGATTCCACTGCTTCACAAATTCTTCAAGACATTCAAGACATTCGTCTCCCTGCCATGATAATTAACCCTGTCAATTTCATCACCCGTTAAACATTGCTTCAACGCCACGGAGATTAAACTGCACGCCTGACACTTGCCAAATAAAAAGAAAAAAGGAAAACAACCTGAACACCTCCATCAATTATTGGCCAATGAAAAAAGTGCGAGCCTTTTCAGTCGACCCTTAAAGCGTGCGAATCGGGATCCTCTCTCACCCCTGGCCACCTTTCCGAATTCTCCTCCCTTTCCGGACTTTCGAATTCGTCGACCACGGTCGTCTAGCTGAAGCGTCGCGGTGTGATTAGGCCCGTGGCGCATCAAGTATTTATTCTTTCATTAGAGTGGCTGGAAGGAAGATGAGACGACACGATCCAGGAGGAAACTTGATCAGCTCGAAACTTCGCTCGTTTAGTGGGTGAAGCACCAATTAAAGCGGACCCATTCCCCTTCCGCCCCAGTTTGATATATTTCAGGCGATCGTGGCCGACCACCTCCGCTTTTTCAATTAATCCCAGCTGTTTTGTGCCCGCAACGATACCGCTGGCGAAAGTTTCGAGGGGTCTGCCTGTAACGAGATGCTCTTTCCTCTTTTATGTCCTCGGAGGATACACGGCGTTGCTCAATTTTGAACAGGTTTTACGCGCGGTTTTACGGCAGAGATGTTTCGTTAATTAATATCACGGGAACGATACCGTGGGACGATCAGTTTCTGTTTGTTTGTTAGATGTTGTAGAATGGCAAGGAACGGGGAAGTTAAATGTGCTTGTCTTGGACGTCATGATCTGTTCCCCCTGGAGGTCACTTTTGAACTAATTTCTTTTGCGAAACATTTGGGATCGGGTTGTTCCTAATTTCGAAAGAATTCGTAGGAATAGATCACCTTTTTACGCTACGATTTAATTAATTACGAATTTATATAGGATATTTAATTTGTACGGTCTTTAAATAAAAGGAATGCCAAAGATTGTCTGATGCTGCACGAAAATTATTTTTCTGCGAGGAAAGTAAGTTATTGTAATCGTTCAATAAATCATCCCCTCAACGCGATCGTTTTTTACCAAGATTACATCCACGTGCAATGTTGACGGCTATTATTGACACAACCCTGCATTCCTGAAGAAGGTTCAGAGGTTGGGGGGGGGCCGTGAAAAAAATTAATCCGAAACAGCACGTGTCCACCGTGAATGGCGGTAAGATGTTCATCGAAGCGTGGTCAAAAAAAGCATCTGTTCCAGTGGTCGGCAAAAAAATCAGGAAATCTCGGCTAAGTCGATTTAAATTATTTGAACTTCACGTCCACGTCTTTTCGCGGTAGATGCGAGGTATTAACGCGTGCCGATAGAGTGTCCTGGCCTTCGTGAAACATCTGCACATTTTCGAGTATTTTTTTCATCGAAGGATGCATGGTACACTTGGTAAAGCAGAAAAATTATTCTGCCTAAAGAATGGTGGAATTATTTTTAGAAATTTAGTTGCACGAAATGTATTTATACCTGGCTGCCATGTTTAAAATTACATTCACGTTACTCGTAGATTTTTATAATATTAACTTTGTATGCAATTCATAACATATAGACAACATATTTCCCATTAATTAAATAGGGTTCAAATTAGAATTGACTACCCCTACGTTCCTTTCATATTGTCAGAATGACTACACAGAGAAGATAATCAATTCTGCTGTAACATCACTTGAAGTAATTAATTGTGAAGTTGAAATGGTAGACGAGGTAAGTGTGGAAAGAAAATTACTTTTCCAGTGCAAATAATACCAAGCTCACTACTATTACTATTAATAAAATATAGGAAATTTTCTCCCCTAGCATTTACCTATTTCATTTACCATTTCACCTCCTCAATTATCTAATAATATCTACCTACGTATAAATACATGACATAAAGATCGCTTTAAACCATCCGCGTACCATTAAATACTTTTTCAAGAGACAGCGCGTGATTATTTATATGGAAAAACGATATACTCAAATCCTTCGTAATTCGACCCCTCCCGTTCTCATCGTTCATCGCAATTTCCTCCGGTGAAAATGAGAATACATATTCCCGCGAAGATTCTTGATACGCCGTACATAATAACGCGCCAGCCTCCACTTATTAGTATGCCAAGGAGCCGCATATACATATAAATCAAACTAATTGCACGAAGAAACGGTAACGGTGTACGGTGACAGTTATTAGAAAGAATGAAGTTCTCGAGCAGATGGGTCATCCCGGCCATGAAGAATCGCGCGGACATAAACTGATTTATATTTCGTTCGCGTGGGTGGGCCTTGTGCGTTTTCGGTGGCGGGTTAGGAGCAAGAAAACTCTTTAATAGTTTCACGCGAGCCGACGGTATCGGTGTCTGGTAGAACTGAAACCGCCGACCTGTCAAACGAAAGAAGAGGCAAATGGTTTCGACAATCATTAATTTCAACGAATGCACCGTCTGGTACCGCCAACTGTTACTTTTCGGAAGCTATGAGAAACATTTGAAATTTTACAATCGAAGTCAGCTTCGCGGGAAGCAAATATTTTGCTGGAATTGTTTTAACAATTCCTCACTGCCGGTGCACTGCGAAGTTTATTAATTGTTACAGCAATTTTCGCGTAGTACTTTTGCAATGTTTTCGTACAGGCTGTGAAAATGTAGCGTGCCATAGGAAAGATGAAAATTAGGTAAAGGTGAAAATTGATTCAATAGTGAACAGTTTTGTTAATTATAAATGAACTGACATTACTTAGATTACTTAGATAGATTATCAACGAAAAAATATATTTCTCTTTATTTTTGTTCCACGTCTAATCATTTTCAATACCATACGATATCTCTTGCAGACGATACTCTTACAATATCCGGCCCACAGTAAAGGGTTAAAACTTTACATCCGAATTCGCGAGCCAAAAAATGGAGTTTCTTTTTTCCAGCAAAATTCAATTGAAGGGATTCACCTTATCGCGAGGGTCGTAATAGCAGTAAAATTTGGACGGAGCCGAGGATCACAGGTACATGTATACATGCGTATTACGTACATACATACATACGTGAAACAGGCAGTCTTTCGTGATAAACTACCACCCCAGGAACAAAGCTACGCACTCGTAAACATCTTCTCACCCCCTTAACGTTAGATCCATCCGACGTCTTGTCTGGTCGTTTTTATCGCGCTACGAACACCGGCAGCAGCAACAGGCAGTAGGTACTCGTATCTCTGTTTTATTCTTTCCTCCCTCTTCCGGTACTTTTCCACCTTCAGATCGTTTGCTCTTTCTAGATCAGTGGCGTGTGCAAAGTTGTAAGGTTACGCAATTCGTCACAGCGTAGAAGTACATAAGTAAAATGAGGCGATCAGTAGAATGTAGTGCGCAAACGAGAAAATATTAACAGACGACGAAGTAGACGTGTCGTTCAGTTGACGTTTTTCCACTTTGAAACTTGACGATTATTTAATAAATTGTTCCCTTTTATATTTAAGGTAGCTAATACGTCAGGAGATTTATATTGCGCGAATTATAAATTATTGATTTATTTACTATTTATTTATTTATTTATTTGTTTGTCAATCAACGGGTTTAAGAACCCTTTAGTATACAGGCGTTGAAATACAATACATACAGAAGAGTAGTATAGTGTACAGCACAAAGTAAGGGTAAAAAACAAAAGGGAAAAAAGGAGAAATAAAATTATAATTAAACATACTAAAATCATTACAATCTCTACATCATACCTCCAGATACATAGATCATTAAATAATTCCACAAAATATACGAAAACCAACCACCAATATGTCCCACATACATTATAAACCCAACCAAAACTACGAACCGTACGAACAATTGAGTAGCACCACACACAACGTGCCTACATCAAGACAAAATCCACGAAACCCACCCCGAAATGTGTTACACTTTAAACACAACGGAACTGGCAAATGAAGAATTCACCCCACCGTGTGTGCGTGACAAAGGATGCAGAAACGTCAATAAAAACTTCATTAATTTACTTCGAGAGGGTCCTGATGAGAATCGAGGGAGAAGGAATCGAACGCATCGATGATTTGACTGGGCCAAAGCCATTGAAAGTTTTGGGGTGTATTGAGTAAACGGGTGAGCAGAGGCCGCGGCATATGTGCGATCCCCTTTTTCCATCTATGCTCGTCGAAACCTCGGTCCTACTTTCGTCCGGGCGCGTATTATGCAGAAAACTTCATTGTTGGTCGCTCAATGGCGCGGAGAAGGTGGGACCCTGATCCCCCGGACGTTTTCGTTTTACATAACTCTGTCGGGATTGCTGGTGGGACGGGATACACGGTCGCACGAAATTTCGCACCGTATCGAAACGGTGTCCATCTCGAAAATAGAATATCCGTTGAACAGAATGGACAAATAATGTTGGCATCGAAATCGAGGTTTTTAAACACAGACCGGATTAGATTGAAGAGAGGGTGAACGAAGATTGTGAAGATGGTTTAATTGTTTAAGGTTATTTTTTATTATATACAGTGTTGTAAAGAGGAACGAAATTAGATGAAACGCTCTCTTCGAGGGAGAATTAACGAATGCTCGTATATTAATTGTGAATCTGTAGTGTTAGTTGTTGTTTGGTGTGAATGGAACTGATGTAGTATCTCCCTTTTTTGTTGCACGATATTTTTTAATAATGCAAGAAGAAGAGTTTCGATTTAAGGGAAACGTAAATCTATTTTATGGAGGATTTAAGTATCAAGTTATGTTAGTAGGATTTTTTTTTCTATACAGAAATTGAGTTTTGGGGTCACTTGCAACACTAATAGTATCTAATAAACTTCGTCTCGACATATTCTACCTTGAAAGTGTCCTCGAACTTCCTTAAAAAATTAACTTAAAAATGATTCGCCAGTCATAAGCTATCTATCCAGCTTGAAATACTTGACGGTCCCCAATTTTCCGCCGGCAATGTACCTGGAGACACTCGTTACAAAGATCATGCGACGCGTTATTTCGTGCAAATGTCTCATATGTTTTCAGCTGTGGCCAATACTTCTTTCACGTTGCTTCGCCGCGAAACGTATTCACGTGGTCCCATTGAAGGAAAAAAGAGGGCTGAGGGTGTTAGGGGTGTATATAAGCAGAATTTCTGTGCGTCCTCGAGAGATTCTCTTGGTCCGAATGATGGAGAGGTTCGAATTTTTGGGAAGACGGACGAAGACCTGTTTGTATTCCTTCACTTCGGTCTGTTGTTCTTCCGTTTCCGTGCTCCTTCCGTTTACCCCCTCCTACTTCGTCGGCTAATGTGAGAAGCTTGTAATGTGTTGACGAATCGGAACGATAATAAAAATATGACGTGGGCGTATGATGGAACGTAATGACGATAGTTACGAGGAGGGACCAGGAGGATAATTGATATCTGTGGAAAATGGTGGACGTAGCAAGGGCCATCATTTTCAAAGTAAATCGATATTGATATTTGCAATTACATTATTCACCTTCGAATGTTGTGTATTGGGGAATGAGGAAGTTGGTCCTTTAAATAATAGATAACCGTTTCACGATTCGAAGAAATATACTTTATGCAGATGTTCCTATAATATGGATCTATTTAAATATCTAACACGTTCCGTGCCACGTGGGTCGTATGCGCCCCACGCTGTCTAGACCAACATTTTTTTTAATCACATATATGCGGTGTAATATTCATTAAATTGCAAAAATCATTATCAAGAAAAAGAAAAAGGTACGATACTTTTCATCAAAATAAATATTCAATAGCCAATAAAATAATTATTCAACGATGTAAAATTTTCCAATACGAATAACACGAAACCAAACAAGGTCCATTTAATACACGCTCAAAATAATATATTCTCCCAGAATCCTGCTTACTTAAATCCACCAGCATATCAGGCACAAAACCTTATGAAAAATCTCAGTCCCCATTGTTAACGATGATTGATCAATTAACATATAACAATACCACATACCGGACAATGGTAACACCGTTCTAATTGAACATCCCTCGAACACGTCCGCGTTTCAAACGATTCCCGGTGTCATTGTCAACGAAACGAGAACTTTATGAGTCCATTGAGCACAACGAGGAATCTCCCTGGCCATTAACACCGATTCCTTTCAGGACCACGGCAATCCTTTTCACCCGTTCCGATCGATCTTGGTTACCATGCTCTCGTAATAAAGAAGCCGACCTCCGGCTGGACGCCTTTTAATCGCATTATTATTTCACGATTCGACCGTGTATATACGATACTCGTAACTATCGCCAAGTTCTTGGGCGTACCTGACACCTTTACTCTTTTCCTCGAACGCGTTGCTTGCCATACACGTGTCCCCACAATTGTACAGATTGATCGGTGGGACAGTAGCAGAAACGAAGGAGAACCAGATCTCGAGGAAAGGACGAGTCGTGTCCGACCGGAAGAGTGGAACAATCGGGTCGGCGGTTGGCCTTTGTCGCAAGGAAACAGAATCCAGAGGCGTTAACAGTATTCGACCCGGGGAGGGACATCGTCGTGGACATCGACTAAATGCACCGCCACGCCCTTGCAGCCTTTCGACTTCTTTTTTTTCTTCTTCTTTGCTGCAAGCGTGGCCTGCGGAACGCCGAGAGGGGTTTCTCGGTCAGTGTACTGGTCTTTGGAAAGAATGCTCGGTTCATGGAGTGCTCTAGATCTCACGCGAGACGGTTCGTTCGGGAGAAATAGTTGGACTTTGTTTTTGTCAACTGCGGGGGACGTTAAAGGGAGCCTGGGGCTTTAAGGTTTCATATGGTTACGTATGTACGGTAGAAAGGAGTGAGGAATAATTAATCCTCTGCATCAAGCTTGCGGAGATTTCAAGGGGTCTGCTATGAGAAGGAAAAATGGTAACTCTGAATTCGCAGTGGAACTAGAAATAAAATCAAACGGCAGTACGTTCTTAATTGAAATGAAACGTAGGGTAAATGTTTTTTACTTAGCATTTCCTTTATGTAAACGTTGCGTGAAAATATAAATGTAACTGATGGCGAATTGTATGTAGATATCTACACGTTTCAATGAAAGTTTCGAAAGCTTTATGGTGGTGGTGATTTTAATACTGCTCTTCTTTTCTCCTTTTTGTTTTGTTGTTTATTATATTTGTACGTCTGGTTGCGATGACAAGTGGATTCTGCCATAATCCACTTATAATTTGATTCTCTATGCGTTGATACGTATATAGATATTTCGTGTTCTAATCCTCGTGTGAGCGTTGCTAATCCGTTTTCGTTATACAGGTCCCGCATATCAAGTGTTCTTTCATTTCACGGGGCTGCTGACAAAGATATTCACATTCGGTCCTGGGGGGTTGAAAATGTGGGTATCGAAAGTACTATGAAATCAGAAAAGGGACAAACTGTGGGGAGGAGAGGGAATTTGTGTTGGTATTGTTGTAGAGTTTGAATCCTGATAGATACATCTGTGATAATAAGTTTCATGATATTGATAATTTAGCGAAGAAATAAACGAAGAATTTGCTTCAAAATGTTCTCAAGGTTTCGAAGTTCTGGAAATTTCTTTCCCGCGCCCACTAATATGTATGTATAATCAAATTAGTCGAAAATAAAATTTTAACTATAAGTCTGAGCCCCTGCAATTAATATTATTTTTGAGCACTGAATTTTCAACGAGCTTGTGTTGTTTCCGTGAAGTAGATTTCAAACTTTGAACCAAACATTTTTTAAATTCTGTAACAAAATTTTGAATGAGAAAGCATTTAAAGGAAAGAATTAGTAATAATTAGAACTAATAAGACGGTTGTGTCAGGCAGCTTGACTGTACAATTTGTCCTTCTGAATAATAAAATATTTCTACTGGGAGATTTACCTCGATTATTATTAAATTCTACATTTGTTACAAAAAGGTATAATGTATCGTACACATTGGGTGCGATATCAATTTTAATGGATGGAGCTTGATCTGCTCCAACAATACAGCAGGTCTATATTCAATGAATTAGCGACAACATATATTAATATCAACTTCAAAATAATCCCGATATTTCCATTGCCTTAATATAATAATATAATACATCGTCCAGCGAGCTCGTATTTTCCCGTTCACCCGATTACACCAAACAACATCCACAACCACATTCTTATTTCAACAACCCTTGCCATTACTTAAGAACCCTGCCTCATACCGCATAACTTTCCCACAGCTTACACCTCGACACTTTCACAACCACCCCGCGCATGATCCAACACTTTCCATCAAAAAAAATAAAAAGAAATGAAGAGAAAAGAAAAAAGAAATCACTCTCATTTCCCACGCTTTGCATAAGCACGCATCCACACCTATCGAGTACAAAGATTTTAAAGAGGCGACTGAAATGGACGATCCGTTCCAGATACTTTCACATGCCCCATGCATGCACCCCTTTTCCATCTTCGGTTCGACACATTGTGGGAGTGTTACCATGGTTTACATAATTTTTCCCAGACTTCCCAGCCACGGAATATTCAAAAATCGCAACGTTCGACTAACCTGCCAGTCTCGATCGGGGCAGGTGAGGGTAAAGGGACCCTCCGTTCACGTTCTTCAAAGGTCGAGCCGCTGGAGATCGTACGGCTTTGTATGGAAATAAGAATGCTCCCTGCGCACCCACGCATACACACGTAGCCGCTTGCGTGTCCGTCACACTAGGCGAAGCGCGATATAAATTCGTACGCGAACTTCAAAAGGGATTGAACAGGGTAAAAGGGGGAGAGAGACGGAGAGGAAGAGGGGTGGACGAGGATGGAAGCAGGTACGATTCGAATCGTACGGTAGGAAAATATTTTTTCGGGCGGAAGGAACCGCGGGAAAGAGAAAGCTACACCCGGAGGGCTTCGCGTTTTGTCCGGGAAATCGAACTGTTGCAATCGGCACAGAGAATGACGTGGTTACTTCGTCTGAATGCGTGTATATTTATAACGATACGAAGTGTGCTAGTTGAAAGTAAGGAGACAGGGTGTGCGGGAGAAATTAAAACGGAGATGGCCATTTGGGATGCTGGTGGCAAGCGTGAAGATTATTTAGAATTTAGTTTTGGAATATTTAACGCTTTGATTTTGAAGGAGATTTTCGTTCAGAGGGATTAGATGTAACGTGTTCTTTTCAATTTTAATTTGGGTCTCGATTGCATTTGACAATAACAATTGCAGTAGGAAATAAAAATATGTATGAAGGTAGAAATGAAGAGGAGTGAAACGGAAAAGAAAAATGAAAAATGTGCGTCAATTAACAACGTTTGTTTATACCCGTGACAATTGTACGTAGAAATAATACCTACCAGATTTAATGATTTATAAAAATTGTGTAGCACCATTTTTACTTCCAAAGAAAGTCAGAAGAATGTACATCAAAATTAAATTACAAAATTCAGTAATAGTACTGCATTCTTTCAGCCGCCTTAATTTTTGAGCGAATCTTTTTCACTCCGTTTATTCAGCAACAAATGAAAAATTTGATTAACTTCCTTTCCACCAAAGAAATGAATTCTAAATGTTATTTGGCATATGACGAACAATTCTGATCGTCGGTGTACATTTGTAAGTAAGGTCCTTCTCCATGGCGTTTCGGGCCATTACAGTGGCAGCCATGTTCTGTGTAATAAAAAATAAAAGAGAAGGCTCCAGACGAGGGGAGATACTTGCACCGTTCGTCCAATCTCATTAACCCTTCACTACGCGGAATTCAGAAAGGGGTCGGAATTCTAACCCTTCCTTGTAACCATAGCAACCGGCAACCCTTCCTGCCACGTTGTCTACCCCGTTCCCCAGTGTCCAATGGCAACAGCTTCACCTGCTACACTTGATCCCGTCGTAAGGTGTATCATGCCCCGCCATTTGAACCCTTGCCCTGTAACGTTGAGTCACACTTGTAACCCGGTTTATGGGACAAGTGTAAAAGAAAAAAATTACAACTAGGGTAAAGTTTAATCTCGTCTACCTTGTAATAGTATCATACTTAATTTTCAAGCTTTGGATTATAGGAATGAAATGCAGAATTTTCTACTTTTCAATAAAATGAAATAAATCGTAAAGTACATACTTGTATTTTCGTAAAGTTTCATTTCCTTTTTTCTTACCTAAAATGTGTTTACTTTTATTTCCCCTTTGTTCAACTTGCCCACTGTTTATTCATGGCTTTAAGTACCTAATAGTTGGCCCTGTAAACCGGATGAAATAGAAAAAAGAAATCGAACGATTAAAGTCGCAGGTTCCGCACGGAGACACGTCGACAGGGCAGCGGAACATCACCCTTATCCAATTACGAATATCCGTGGCGAAAGGTGGCGAATATTTGTGCGTCACAGGTTAAGAAGAAGCCGTAAGCCGAAACGGCGGGGTGGTTAATCTGACCAAAGAGAAATTTAATCCCGTTTCAAGCGAGAGGTTCGCTTAATCGAGCTAATCAATTCTCGGAATTTATATAGGACAACCCGTGGGGAGGGTGCGAAGGAAGAAATTAAAAGTCACAGGCTATCGCGACGTTTCATTTCTCCAAAGCGTGGCCGCGAATGGAAGCCCGACGAAAGTTAATAAGAAACGGACCCTGAACTCGAAACACCGACCGAAACACATTCTCCATTTGGAAACTTTAATAAAAGGCGACGTTACTTTGCCCGAAACCCTCGTTTCTTTTCTACCCCTTCGCGTTCCTTCGCTCACCCCGTCCCTTATCCTCTTTGCCTATGCTGGAAGATGACGACCCTAAGGCGATAAACCAGCCAGCCTGTATATTCCGTACAGTGGTTTCTTTACTAGTAGGAACTCGATGACAGCGACATTATTCGTCGGTGAAGTATGATAGCGTTTGTTTGGGGTAGGTATCACGCTTTTTTCAAGGTGAAACATATAATTGATAGCAAGCTGATTAATTTCAATGTGTATTAGAAGGGATTTTTGAACCTTTTTAATACGGGAAATACTTTTTTCATTTTGAAATGACTTAAATGTTAGCAATATTTATAATTATAATTCTTAGTAACCGGCTTATTATTATTACTATATGCAGGTAAATTGTAAGGGACACTCTAGTTTTGGTGTAAATGTTTCGTGACTCATGGTTTTATTAAAATATGAGAGGAACAGTATCGTTTGGTTTCTTTAAAATCATACATGCTAGGCATGTGTATGTTTCCCTTAATTTTCCTTTTCTCACGCCCCACACTTACTTATTAACCAAAGAATGAAACAAAACACACGACCCTGCTGCAAGAATAAATATTAACACCGCACATTGTATATTAAAAAAAAAATATACAAAAGATACCTAGGTATTTAAATCTTGTAAACACCACACTATAACATCCGACACTATTTTTACCCACAACAAACCGTTTCCATCGCTACAAATTCCAAGGCACACATTTCTGTCCACCCTTCCACCAATTTCAGCCCAAATCTCCAGTCCAAAATCTCTAAAATCATTTCATTGTCACGTTCAACAGAGGACGCATTAAACGCACAACAATGGCGGTGCGGCGCGTCGATCGATCGGCGGGATTTAAATAAATAATAACGATCTGATAGAGACGACGACACAGATGACCTGTCACAACGATATTCGACCGCGGCGAACCCTCGAAAGGATTCAAAATCACTGGACGATTCAACGTTTTGGAAATATTTAAGTGGATCTCCGATGTTTGGAAAGATAGCAGGACCGCCCCTCAGGCGTTCCACAGATCTCGAGAACGATGCACGTCCGCAGGGCGAAAAGGGTTCTCGGTTAATCTGCGCCGAGAAAGGGTGCAGGGTCGAATGCCATTTATGGATAACCCGTGTAAACCGCGTTTAAAAAGGAGAAGGCGCGTCGATAATTGTCGTTTCCTGAACAACGGTCACGGGCGTGTTTTTACGCTTGAGAAACAGCTTCTGAGAACCTGCCACGGGGGACAGAGGCATCGTTCCTTCAAAACTCGATGGCCCTCGTGGCTTAGACTTGATCGTTTTTATGTGAAATTTGAAATAATAATATTGTGCGCCATGGTATTATAGTGCATGCTTCGTTTCGATGTTTTGTGTACGATTGAGCCTTTTGTGGTATTAATGCTGTTTGTTTAGGAGTGAATCTAAAACGTGATACATTTTTTTTTAGTGTTCTGTATAGGTTGTTCATTTTTTCCCGCAATTTTCGGTTTTCATTTGAAAGTATGAAATGTATGGAAGGCTTATGATTATTGGGCGGTGGAATTTGGTATGCAAAATCATTCTTTCATTAGTAGGAAAGTTGTGATAAATATTATGCGTAAATGCGTTTGAGTCTTTTTATAGATTTTTAGTATATATTATTTTAGCTGCGCCTTGAAAAATATTATCTTGATTCACTGCGAGCACAGTAAGGTATAAAGACGTATTTTTATATCGTAATTACTTGTCCAGGTATTGAAACTATGTTCGGAAATAGCGTGAAATTATTATGCCAATTTGGGCTCGACATTGAAATAAAAGAAAGCGTGAAAATTAATGGAAATTCTTTGATAAAGTATGAAACTTATATAGAACTGTGCCAACTTAGTGGATTAATTACTGTGCTCTAATAAGCTTTTGTTATTAGCATAAGTAAAACACTCAGAGGGAGTCATTCTCGATTTGTCACGAGTTCTAATCGAATCCCCCAGCGATGAGTTAACGAGGCTGCAAAGGGAAATTAGGCAAATGCGCTCTTTGCTGATGCTAATTGTTGTTTGCTCTGGCAACACAATCGTTATTCAAGAGTCCAATCGCGAATTCCATGGTAGAACGGAATTCCAAACCCACTCAATCGTTGCCACAATCAAATTCCCCATAACTAAATTCGTCTGATTAAAAAAGAAAAATTAACCTCAGCATGGTACCTTAAAATATTTGCATCATGCATCAGCCCTTAAATATTTCCATACATACGACGTATTCTGATACAGACGTTGGTGAAATGTACTAAATGAAGGGTTTCAATTGGTAAGAATATAAAAATACACAGATACGTAATTTTTCATTACTGTATATATATTTCACATATTCTAGCACGTAAACTAATAGCAAAAATTAATCCAGCACTCAAATATAATACTATAATACAAATATTTCTATCTCTGTATTCCAGCCTCAATGTTAAATATAACAAAGTGCATAACATCTTCCGCCGTCATAGATTCTCAATTAAAACCCCTTCAACTCCTACTCTCCCAATAAAGTCGACACTTAACCCAACCGGGAAATAACTACCAAAGGGGAAAAAAAAGCGAAGCTCATTGGCATTCGACGTGTTGGTCCGCATAAAAGATAGCCTCTCCCCAAGAAAACGTAACGTTGGATTTCCCGCGATATACGATGAACGAAGGGGGTGACGACGTCGACGTCTACGACGACGACGAAGAAGAGGAACAAGAAGAAGAAGAAGGAGAAGAGGAAGAAGAAGGAAGCCGCAGAGGGTGGCAAGAGAGAAAAAGGGAGGAAGTACCGACCACCCTTGCAAAGACAGGCCGTTCTCTGGGCGCTAGAGGGATGATGAATATAAAGGCAGGGCAAGCAGTTAGGGTGGATTCAACCCTCTCGGCTCGTGGGGCTCCACGGGCCAAGAAGGAGCTCTCAGATCAATACTTTTTATGCGAGAACCACGGTCGAGGAGGTTGAATCGGGGCGAGAGGGTGGTGGTTCGTTCGGATGAGTACGGGGTAGGCACGCCAAGGTGGAGCAGTCTCAGTCTCAGTCTCAGCCTCTCACCCTTCCATTCCAACCTCCACCCCTTTTGCAAGCTTTCTCCTCTACTACCATCGTCTCCATTCCACCCCCTACCCATCCTCCTCGTAGACCACCCTTTTCTCTCTCCACGTGCCAGCGTAATCAGGAATATCATTAAACTCTCGGCTTCTTCGCTTGCAAGAGTCTCCTACTCGGCCTCGACTTCCTTCTCTTTTTCTCACCAGGGATGAAGACCCGCTCGAACTATCTCTCCCCCTCACTCTCTCACTCCCTCCCTCTCTCTGTACGTCTCTCTTTCTCAGACAAGACCCTCGTTACTCCGCCGCGTGCATAAAAATAAAAGGGCGAGGAAAAAGTCGGGAACGAAATCTTAACGATTCGTCGAAGGCTCTCTCCTTTCCGCGTCTCTCTTACCCCCCGGAAGAAGATGTCTGTTGCCGACAAGTTCGTTTGAAAAGGAAGACGCGGCCGCCGCCGCCGCCGTTGGAAAATGTTTCTCGCGGGGTAGAAAGACGCTGGATTTCATCCCCCTTGAGGAACAACGACGAGCAACGACTACGGGCCCGGGTTGAAATTTCGGAATCGTTGTCGGATGTACTATATACGTATATATTATACGAATCGTTCGAGGACTCTGGCCGTTCCTTGTTTCTTTAACGAGCTACGCGAACCGACGCGAAACGACGTACCGTTCTCTTTTTTTTTTTCCTTTCTTTCCGCCTTTTCTTCCCTTTTCTTCCCGTTCCCACCCCTTCGTCCTTGCCCCGTTGTTTCGCCACACTTGTTACTCTGCTGGACGCGCGATTGTCGGACAGTTTACGCGTAGATAGCTCTAAAACATGGGGCGGCGAAACGAGAGGGCGACCGTGACCAATCTTGCGACCGAAACTGGAGCAATATTGTAAATTCCCCGGGCGTGATTTACAAGAGTGAATTTACAATGGTGAAGTCTTTGGAACGGGGACCGTGCAATTTCGTGCGGGGCACCTTTCGTTCTCTGTGTACAGAGGATAGAGCAGGGAAGCTAACGGTGCACCCTGACGCTGTCGCTGTCGTAAATCTACAGGTTGCCCAAAACTGGAGCAAAATTTTCAATGGGTTTATGGCGCGCAGGCGAGCGGGAGTTGCGATAAATTGTACGCCACTATACCTACGACCCTGACCATTACGAGGCCGCACAATTTGCAAACTGGTCTGCGAACTACGAGCCGGGGTACATCTGTTCGAAAGTGTTCAAGCTGTTTTGGTTATATATATAGTTAGGTAGAGAGGCTTGCGCAATAATACGGGGATGGATTGTTTTGGAGATAATGATGGTTTGGAACGGTGGAATTTATACTTTGATATAGTACTGGTCATAAGCATTTGGATGAATGACATTTTGTTTACTGGCTTTTCCTGTGGAACCTCGATCAATCGTGCTGCTGAATTTGCTAATAACACTAATCGTCGTTGTACCCTGTGAATTGAAATTGGTGGGAAAATGGGAGCTGTAATTTCGAGCCAAGCTTGTCACATTAATGTAACATTGATTTCATTATCAGTGTTATTATTAACCGGAGAATTTTGGCCAAATATATAAATAAATACGAGATAAATCTTAAACAGCTGAAATTAATTTTCATTGATCTTTCATTGACTCCCATAATCTCCATTATTCTAATAATTTCATTAAAGTTAATCCTCTGATACCGTCATCGCTATTATCGCCATTACTATTATTATTACAAAACATCCGAATCAAAACGTCCCAACAATCATCCAACAATTCCAACTAAAAAAAATAAGAACCCTTCGTGCGATAACTTAACCGTTCAAACTGAACTGTCGAGGTGCATGCAAGAAACAGCAATTCCAGGAACGAAGAAGAAGAAAAAAGAACGAGCCCCATTCAAACAGCACACGAATTCCAAATTCGTATCGCCAGTCCACTACGAAGCTCTGGATCGCCTCTCATTCATATTCTTCGATTGCGTACAACAGTTACGACTCGAGTGGAAACAGGTATACATATAGGTATGCGCTTTGGCTACAGAAAGGCACACCCCCGTTCATCCCCCTCTCGTTCATCTCGATGCTTTCAAGCTGTATAAGGTGTGCGCTGTATATATGTATACTTATGTGCCCGTGTGTGGGTGAGGTGTGTATACGTATACTCGCGTCAGGAAATACCTACGGAGTTCTGCAATATGTTATTGTTCAGCTTGAGTGAGTATCTTAGAGACCTTGCCTACCCCTCACCCATTGTCCTGGCCCTTACAGATATTGACAACCCGCAGGAGAAATTGGCGGGATATCTCGAATCTCGAATCTTTCCGGGACACGCATCTGCTCTCGAGGCTCCTGGATCCCTTCCCGAATCGGCTGGGATTAAATTCGTTTCTCGTTCGAGGATGCGCCGGCGAGATTTCATGCACGATCGAGAGCTATGACTTTGCCACTTCATAAAAGGGCTCCTCACGATTCGATAAGTTTATATACATTACGAAGGTGTTTGGAAATTGCCACGGGGACGCACGGAAGTGTTCTTGGCCGAGCTTGAGTGCAAATGGGCGGATGAAACGAATTAATTCTATGGGGTAGCGTGGTGTTTCGTTGGAGAAAAAATGGGCATTATACTTATGTACTATTTAGAGATAAATGTAAAATATGTATGTAGGAAAATTGTTATGTACCATTCCACTATTAAGTATCTACTGTTTTGAAGAATAACTCTTGTTTTGTTACGCGAAGAAGAATATTCTACTAGAATGGTGCCTAGAGGGGCAAGCTTGGTTTAAAAATTCGAATTTATATCTAGGTGAAAATTACTCGTTGCGCAAAAGGTGTTTCATATTTTACCGCCGACGTAAAATTGTCTCGACATAGTATAATACAATAGAAACTCCTTGCAAACCATACAATTTCGAATACGCGCGTCGAGCAGTGTATTTATTTACCGATTTATTTTTATTTTAAGGAAACCGTAAATAAAAAGACTTGTGAAGATGCGAATAAAGAGAGGCGCGATAAAAATATATACGCCCGATCGTGCTGGGTAAATTAGTCACGATCGAATGCCAAATATCTACCAGGAAAGCTCTGTTAGACGATGAATAAGACGAGGAGTCGTATAACGGGGTGGCTTCCGCGAAACGGGCCTTCTAGGTTCTTGCATTATACCCGCTTGAGCTGTTCTCCATCCTAACAAATGGTTTTCGAAAGATGCGGCGGCCCCGTGGAAAAAAGAGAGATTTCAAAGACGAGCGAAATTGAAAAAATGAGGGTTGAACAGGTAGAGGTTACGTAAGTGCTGGTCAAGAGAAAGGAAACGATAACATGAGGTTGCACGCTCTAAAAATAGTTGGCGAAGAATTCTCGGCGGAAATAGCTACGTCTACACACCGTAACATCGTAAGTGAGCAAGTCAAGGAGAAAGTTTTCGTACAATTGCAACCAATTTTTCATTAACGTATTGCACGTTATATTTAGCATGACTTTCTTTTACAAATAATATGCACGTGTGCATGGCATTTGGGAGTTTTTGAGAAAAGATTTCTAGGTATATTTTTCTCGGTAGAAATATGATGAAAATGTACAATAAAGTGAATGAAGAAAATCGAAGAATCAAGTAGAAAGTTCAGCAAGGTGCACTTAACGACCTAGCGTGTGTGCAAAAAGAATATACAGGGTGCAATGTAACTGGTGGTACAATCGGATAGTGCCTGATTCTACGTAAAAAAATAAGTCGAAAATATAGAATACATTTTTTTTATTAGAGACCTCGGTTTCGAAGAAATCGACTTTAAAAATCTACTCGGTACGCGTAAACTCGACCAAGTCTAAACTCAACGGACTTCAATGTAGACTGAAAGAAACTAAGAGCTCCATTGGACGAGTGTAATAGCAAAGCAAGAGGAATAAAAAATATGATACGATGATGTTTTCAAGGCAACAGACGGTCTACATTGAAATCGAGTGTACGTGTACCGAGCAAATCTTTAAAACCAATTTTCTCGAAAACGATGTCTCAAATGAAAAAATGTTTTCCACATTTTCGACTTATTTTTTCACGTAGAATCAGCCACTATCCGGTTGTACGAGCATTTACACGAGGCCCTGCACCATCAAGACAAGAATGAGAAACAAAATAATATTAACGCGTACTCGTGTGAAGCCTTAAAACTTGATAATAATAAACAACGTTATTAAATAACGTCAGACCCCTCAAATTGACTAAAATACCGAAAGAAACATAGAAAATACCTTGCTTACAATTTTCTATCCAGCGATAGTTCAACTATTTTGCATTATATTTTTCTACCCTGCGATATTTAAACCCTGCTTGCGTTATTATTTTGTATTCTGCGACAGATTACCTATGCAAATTTATACAAAAGGGCATCAGCCCGTTTAATAATAATAATAATTCGACGTCCAAAGCCTGCGCATCCAAACCATCCAGTGAAACGTCCAGCAAATAACTTCACGGCTATTAGTACAAAATGAATAAACCCTATATTACATCGTTCACGAGAAGAAGCCCGTTCCTTTTGTTCCTCGTGCCGCGGCATCCAAAAATTTCCCTCCATCCTGTCTCTGACTCCTTCCATGCGAAAATCGGGGGGAACAGGGAATAGCGAAGCGTGCGCCCCGGTCGGTTAATCCGTAGATTGGCTTCTGCCAGAACGTTTTCTACCTGCCAGGCGCAGCGGCGGTCGTCTGACTGACTGACTGACTGCCGTGGCCGGGTCGAAGTCATCAGAGACGGAGGAAAATCAGTTATTATCCGTAGTGGAGTGCAAGTGTATCCCGACTTTGCGGCCGAATGATATAATTGCCGGGTTATACGACCCTTTCGAGTTTCGCCTGACTCGATGCTTCCTCCTCGAGTATTTTAGTAATCTTTCCTTTCTTCGGGTTTTCCCGATCCCATCGCACGGTGCACGACCTTTATTAATGTGTTTTGCTTAAGTTCTGCCCGCTCTTTCGTATCTTCGAGCCGGCTGCCCCGTATCCGAGAACGGTTATTATTTGGATGTAGGTGGGATAGTTTTAGGGGATGCCTCCTTTCGCTTTCCTCCGCTTTCTTCGTCTCTCGTTCTTTCTTCTATCGATTCCATTTTCAACCTGTGCCGCACTTGGCCATTGTGCCGAGCAATTTGGGAAACTGCCGGGCCCTCTGGAGTGGCTGAGAATCAATTGGGGATTTCTTCCACTGCGGCGTCAGTAACGCAAATGTTGCCCCTGGGCAGAAATGGAATAACGAAAAACAGTCATGGAACGAGTATACAATATTTACATCGAAACATATACCCGCCTAAACAGAAAACTACCCCGAAAGAAAGAAGGAAACACTTGCCACTGTATTACATACTCGTCCTTCCAATTGAAATCTCAAGTATATACTTTATTCGCCCCGAATACATACATCGTACAATCGTTACCATCATCGAGCGGTACTCTCGATCGAAGCCGAACATTTATTACCCCGTAGAACGTCACGTCACTGTTCCCGACCACCGTAAACCGGAAGAGAAGCCTGGCCGCAAGTCCCCTGAAAGAAAATCAGTGGAGCAGCAAGGATCACGCGAGGACCGCCACGAGCCACAATGTGTCTTCTCCACGCGATCAAGCATCTTGATGCTTCAGACACGCGCGGTTATTTATTCGATTCCGTCACGTATGTATACACATATGTGTTCGATCGAGACGCACCCGCACGATCTCGAGGGCAGCTGCACCACCCCATTGTTGCGTCTCCCGAGATCCTCGATCCTTTCTTCAATTCTCCAGACGGATCGACGGGACGCGGATCTATGCAGCTTTTGGTGACGAATCGAAGTTTGGGTCGATACTCGAGGGACGCGTCGCGACTCGCTGACTTGCAGTTCGCTTCGAATCGAGGACAATCGTGCGATATTGATTCTGAACGATAGCAAGGGTTGGATGTTGAAAGATACACGATACGCGCTCGCGAATGATGTATTGAATTATTTATTTGTTTGTTTATTTGTATTATTAAAACTGTTTCACCGCTGCGATAGAATATGGAATCCTTGTGTGTACGAATATTTTACTGTCAATATATTTTCATAGCTTTGTAAGTCTGAATGAATAAAAGTTGCATAAGCGAGTGACAAATATCAGATTCACTGTATGTAAATTGTTTGTGTATAATATTGTGTGATTTGTTGAAATAATCGGTACGTGTATTCGAAGATGTTCGTTAAAAAATTTGAAGGAAAATTTCGTAATATGTAGATCTATGCAAAATGCAGAATATTTACTGCCAGAATACACACAACTATCAAACATAATTAATTATATTGCGTGATAATATTTTGTTGTTCCGTCTAGAGTAATAATAACGTCTTGGATGCCATTGATATAGACTACTACCTTTTTACATAACAACTGCACTATACACTGCCAAGCAATTACGATATTGTAAAGCTTCGACGAATCATAAAAAGGAAATGTTTGTTACTATTTGTACAATTTTCTCCAACGAGCAGAAATGTCTCATATGTCTTTTGCATACCAGCCATTCGAATATTCTATGTATACAAATTCTCTTACCCCCCGCAAGTATGCAATCCCTGATTAATATACTTAATTAACCCGAAGATCTACTAGGTTCACTTAAATCTATTGGAAATGGGTTTATTAAAAAACTCTTTCACATTTGTGATTTTATAATATACTTTACTAACCACGCAATGGGAGTGACTTCCTTTTACCATTGCAATGGTCTGAAGGTACTAACGGCATCCAAATTAACGGACAGACCCGATGTCCTAAAATCTAAAGCATCGACGACTAATCTCGGGTGTGTGCGGGGCCCTATAGCCTCTTATATAAACAATAAATAAACCCTAATATCCAGAGATGAGAAGGAACAGTATAAGGTATCCCCTTGCACACGATTGTAAAACATTAATTTTTGTATCGATTTTCAATAAGAAAATCTAACAAAATCTTGCCACGCGTCGCACAACCCGTCACCAGTGAAAAATAAAAAAAAAACGCATTTTCATAGCCTGCCAACCATCCAAAATCATATTCTCCATCACGAGGAACAGCACGCGCCATATGTTGACCGTGAAATTTCCGCCAAAGCTTCCGTGAGGAACGCGGATGACTTCGCGCTTTCCAGTGGACTCGCGAAACCGCTTCATAACGACACGGTGCCGGGGTCGTCGTTGGGCATCCATCAGTTACGCGGATGGATCGAGGAAACAAGAGCACGTCGCGTGGGTGAACCGTTTATAATCGCGTGGCCGAGGGAAACGCATCGTGGCCGTTCGTCGGCCTTTCCTTTTTCTCGTTTTAACGATGCGTTTTATGCCGGTGTTAAAAACGTTTTTTCGCAAGAGCGTGCTCGACGGTTGCGTGAAAAGGGAAGACACCAGGAGGAAGCAGAAAGGGGAACGTAATGATCTTGGAAATGATTTACAGCCCTGGCGGGACGGCCTCTCTTTTTCACCGGAGATGAAATTTCGACCAGTCATGTGGTAACAGTTTCGGTTATTGTCTATATTCTCTGGGCCGCTATTGATGAATCGTGCGGCGATGGAAGAAAGGAGGCTATTATTGTAGCTATCATTGACACAAATTATTGTGCTGCCGCGGGAAGACGACTGCGAAAAACTGACGGGGTGGTCCAATCGGTCCGTGGGTTCATTCGGGTTGGAATTTCGATTCACTGGTTGAGCTCGAAGAGTTTGTTGAACAGTGGTTGACATTTCTTACAGAGGGGAATATGTACAGACGCCTCGGGAAGTAACATAACAATTGGCATCTATGTGCAAATGAAGACGATGTATGTTTAATAACAACGATACGTGTACATTTTTGTAACTTACGTACATATTTATGGACTTGTACTATAAAGAACACATTAAAACATATGAACATACATTGAAATTATTATTATACATTTAAACTATTGACAAGAATGTTAACTTACCTTCCGAGTGGACTGCAGTTGCAACTGCGAATATGTTTGAGGTTGTTGTAGTATAGGGAAGAACATTTCCTCCCTTTAAATTAGAATCATCGTTAGTAAAAATTTTAGGTAACCGAAAAGACTACAAGTGGGTTACAAATTATTCTGACATTGATTAATTAGATTATTTATTTATACGATTTCTTGATATACAGATGCTGATTTCTAAGAAATCAGTGCAAGATGAAATTAATGATTAAAGATGCCATAATTAGTTAAGATGTAAATATCTGGAAACAAAATGTGAAATACGAACATAATAAAGTTATTAATAAACCCTTAATAAATGCAGACATCAAACATATATTGAAACATCCAGATCACCCATAAAACACCTTTCAGCACAATAAAAATGTCCACGTCTATTCGATGCTCCTCTGCCAGCATATTCCTTCGAACTATAAAAAGAAAAAAAGAATCATCCCCTCTGAAGTGTCCATTTTAAACAATAATAGCGCGAAACAGGCACACTTTCCGGAATCGTCCAACAGTGCATTAACTTCCACGAAAAAGCAACGTACCGGCAGGCAGGTGAGTTATCCGTGGATCGGGGTGAGTTTGGATCCTCCTCGGGAACCGTATAAAGGGATGTGCCGGGTGTTGCGCAAAGCTTCTCGCTGGAAGGTACAAAAGTTCCAATATATCAAGTGCAGTCTTTCGTCCCGTCGAAGAGCGACAAGGAGACGTTTCGGCTGGCGAAGAGGACGCGAAGAAGCTTGGAGGGGGTGGCGACGCAACAATGACAACCCCTCCCGTTGCACATCAATATCCTTGCGTCGGATGCCACATATTTTCGCCGATACAAATGACGCCACCTCGAGGACCAATACCTGCCTCGCAGCCCTTCGATCATCCGTGACCCTTGGCTCGCCCTGCCGCCCGAGGACTTTTTTTTCACCCGACGACGCGACGCCCGAAATAATACCCTTCCTTTAACCGGGAGGCAGTATTTTTCGTTGCACAATGTCGGCACACGATTAAGGGGTCGCGTCGTGGACGAGGAGCGAAAGAAAGGAGGGAAATCTCCTTCTCTGCGTTAAGGGCGGGGGTGTCGATGGTATTTCGAAGGATTTCTGCGAAATATCTTTGCGGGAGGGGATTTAATCCTTGGACGTCGAGGTCAGGTCTCGGGTACTTTGTGAAATCTTGCAGGTCCTTGTCTTATGCGAAATGATTAGGTGTAATTGTTTATTTCCCTGGCAAAATGCAGCGACACAAAATAAACGAAAACCCACTAAACTTCCGAAGACCAGCAAATAGTAAATAATAAACAATATATTGAAAACAATCCTCCGTTCATATTTCAAGCACTCGCAACGAATGACCTGCAATAAAAATCACCTGCTCTAAATATTCCCGTCGCATTCATCGTAACACAATCGCCGCCGAATATCTTTCAATTCACGGCCATCCGAATAGGGGAATAAAGTGAAACCTATTCCTGGAAGAATCCACGCACGAGTGTACGTGCACAATCCTGTCCCGCGGCGGTGGATAAATTTCAGTCGAGGTCGAGGAAGAACACATTCCGGGGTCGGCTATAAAAGTGTTACGAGTGCGGCTGTCAGCGGCGTTATAATTGAAGATTAATCGTCCGGCGTGGGTGTCAAGGCTGATCGGTAAAGTAGAAAAAATGCAGCGAGAGGAAAAAAAGGGCACGCTGGCAGGTCAGGTCAGGGATCTCGAGGCACGGCCCGCTTTTCCCTTTTGTCCCCGGAACAATTACTCACAGATTAGAGCAAGAATTTGCGAGGTGAAGGCGAGAAGGGGGACAATCTCGCTCACTTGATCTTTACATTTACGATAGGAGAGCCACCTCCATTCAGGCACACCGTGAAATATCATCGTCTTAAGCGGGAAAAATCGTAAAGCGAGCTTCCTTTCCGTCTAGAAGAATCGGAATCGAAAGATCTTCGGGTGTCACGTAGCTCACATAATTATGTGCGTGAAAGGGAACTTTTTTTCCAGATCCAGTGGACGTAGAATAGAGTGCATGTACGTCTTATTCTATGGGTATTATTTTTTTGTCGAAGCGTTTTTTATTCGAATAGAAATTACGGTCCCTCGTGGTCTGCTGGTTCTCTGCCAGGTGATTGTTCTATTAATTAACTATAAGTGTAAGCAACTTTGTGTAACCCTTTAATATTTTCCACGCAATATATAGTATATCTTAGTTTAGTTTCCACCTACTACAAAAACGTAATATTATGGAATATCGCCCATTTGAATAGTGAAAATTCTGTCGAATCTTTTTTTTATTGGAATAGAAATTTCGGTCCCTCGTGGGCTGCTGGATTCTCTGCCAGGTGATTGTTCTATTAATTAACTATAAGTGTAAGTAACTTTGTGTAACCCTTCAATATTTTCCACGCAATACATAGTATACCTTAGTTCAGTTTCCACCTACTACAAAAACTTAATATTATCGAATACTATCCATTTGAATACTGAAAATTCGCGCCACGACACGCACAGCTGGAGAATCTCTCCGTACGAGAACATCCGTGAACCTGTGATTTCGTGAACGAGTTCACAGTTGGACACAAGCGCTGCCTTTTACGAGCGTGGGAGATTACAGGACTGGCGCAGGGCGAAAAGGCGTAACTTTCCGTTGGAACCGGATGTTCGTATGGGCGAAACACGAGACAGGTCTAATTTCTTCGACGACAGTGCCCGGGAAAGACAAAAAAGCTAGGGAAAGGAAGAAAAGCTCAAAGATGCGTGGAGAAAAGTCGGACCCTTTGACCATCGAGGACTGGTGGCAGAAGAAAGGCGGACAGGAAATTATAAGTCAAGGCTTAAGTTCCACGGAGTCGTTTTGCAACGACACAGAACATACTTGAAGTTCCCTGTGAACTCACAGGAATAAAAATCTCAACCTTTTACTATATTTTCCCACGAGGGAAGTATTCTACTTCGTGATGTCCGAATCGAAGATAATTTAAATGAAATCAGTTTAATCTTTGCTGTTCAGGACATAAATTGCGCTACTCATTTCTCAAAAATAAATAAAAATAAGGGAAATTTATTTTTAATATAAAAAGTGAAGCCAATGCAGTCAATTCAGCGCGTTGTCCATAAAATTCTTAAAAACGTCCGAAGGTGGAGTTAACGGATTTGGCGAATGTGCTGCTCAATGAACAGGTGTTGCAAACTTCACAGGTGATTTAACGTCGAAGAATAATCCAATAATAAGAACAATTCATTTACATCGTTTTAACGATCGTACCAAATTAGTAAATACTTTCTACTTTATTGCTAAATTTTATTTAGCAAAATTTGTTCAAGCGGTGCAGTTGTATATATTTATAAAAAGTGATAATTCTAAATGAAAAATAATATCGAGATCGGATCAAAGAATTATTTATACGAAAATTTGGTAAGACATTTTTGTAATAAAATTACTTTTCACAGTGGTCGATGGTCGAGTCACGTACAAGAAACAATGTTACTGAATAAAAGTACCAGCGCCCCGTCCATTTTTTATTGTATACGCGTTGTTTCATCGCGGGGATGAGAGGAATGCACGAAAACACGTCTTCTCAATGGCATAAGTAAGCCTTTATTCTCGACCGCCATCCATTATGATCTCAGGTGACACCATTAGACAGCTTTGCGTCTTTTCCTCGACCCACTCTCCCCATGAGAAATTGTATCTCGCATACGCCTAACTTTCGCCAAATAAATTTGTCTTCGCTGCCCTCTGCTATCGCAAAAATTCTCCGCAAAAAGATAGAGAAAGCTGATAATTAATAACCTTCCCGACTGACGACATTCCATACAATAACAAACTAGAAAAATCTTACTATACTTTAAAAAGAGTATATATATATATATATATATATATAATTTTTTAAAAATCCCTCGAATAATGAAATGAAAAATCGCCACAAGCGTTCAAAAATAAACTCGAAATAAACGTCCGAAAAATTGCAAGGTAATATGCCTTCCTAGCAAGACGAATTTCGCTAACAACGGAGAACAGGATATAAACCAAAACTATCAATTTGATTATTTCCGTCTTCCATGTGCAACCAGGTCAAGCAATGGTCGAATCGATAGTGTCTCCCTTATCCCACGGAGCGTACCCAATAATACGCACTGATAGCGCGTAACATCTGGGTGACACCTATTCGGGAGCTGAAAATTATCATTATCATCGGCCGTTCGACAGCTTAAACTAAACGGTCCGGCCGAGAGAGCGACGACGCGACAGTTGCGTAAATGTGTGGCCGGCCTGTCAGTCGGCGAGTGGTCTGATGGCAGATGTTGCAATGCTGGTTATGTGCACGCCAGAACGTGGTGCACTGAGTTTCCAGTGTTGTATTTCACGGTGCATGCGTTCGGTGGATTCGTTTAGCCCGGAGACACTTGGAGATTCTCTCCCTTTTCTTTTCGTCTTATCTCTTTCGTTCCTGCTTCCTCTCTACTTTTTTGCCTTTCTTGCCTTACTTCTCCCTTTCTTCATTTTTGTTTTTCCCCGCACTCTGTCTATCCACCTTTCCTCTGATCTCTATCTCTTCCCCTTTTTCCCCTTTACCCTTTTCTTTTTCTCTATATCCCTTTTTCTTTACTCCCTATCTCCCTTTCTGTCTCTCGGTGCGATACCGGAAAGAACACATTTCCCTATCATTCTCTGGCTGTAATCTATAGTGGCGAGTTTCTGTGCGTGGCTTTTTCCCTGTTTTCGTCAACTGCTGTCTCTCTGGAGAAGTATGTAATCTCATCTCGTGAACGTAACGATAATGCCTTCAAATACCTAAGATCGGAGAGTGGACTTTTTTGTGAAACGGGGATGGAAATTTTTTGAACACGCGAACACAGAGTAACCTGTTGATCCGTTGCCTCGAGTCGCTTTAGTTGTGCAGACTTTCGGGTTGAAATTCGATACAGATGAATTTTTATTGGACACTGAAGATTGTATTATACATTAAGTCGATGGAAGCAAATTAAATGTTCGAACTCAGTTAGAAACATTTGTTAAGGTAATTGGAGAAATCCCTGCGGTACTAACTTATAAATATTAAAATATTTAATAGTTAAAATATTCCTCACTTACAGAACGGAGAAAGTGCCTCCAAATACATATTGTGTACATATTGTAACCACTCGGTATCCAAAGACCAAAAAAAATTACAACTTCCCTTGCGTACAACGGATAGGAAACAAGAAAGCCAAGATTTTTTGCTTCTTCCCGAATCACACAGAGTTCCACGAAAGCACAACCAAGGACTCGCTGTCCAGATTCACGCAATTTCCACCGACACATGCACGACCAACGACAAAAGGATGCAGACAGTGTACGGATCCTTCTCTCGTGCTGAGTTCAAAATGATGGTTTCCTTTCGGAAAACTGGAGCTGCGAGAGGATTTGTTACAACAGAAGAACGTCCCGCATAACAATGGACCGTCCAAATGGTTCTCGTTATTGGTTGCGGTGCGTCTGGGCCACGTCAGCGGTCCCTGGACGTTTAAGGATCGCCCAGGACTGTATTTCGGGTTAAGCATAAGGGTTACGAGGCTGGGTCCGCAGTGACTTTTTGCCACCGGCCAATAAATCAGACTCGTGTTAGCTTAGAATCTTGTAGGCACGGTCGTGATCCTACCGGGCAACGTTTTGTCTGTCCCTTTTGAAAACGAACGCCCAGCGATGGAATTCCGTCGCACCGATCGAAATCTGCTCCCGTTGTGAGAAATCTGGTCACCCGATGACGTCTTCGTCTGTTTGCGATCTTGGAGCACGGAACACGTGTTCGAGATGGAAAGCGTTGACCGTGGAAAGATGTTTCGTTGCCCCGTAGGAAACGAGTATGTACCTGAGCGTGCTGAAACGTGGGAAATGTCGATTTGCTAATTGACGTTGCTTGGGTGCTTTTCGATAATTATCGATACACTTGGACGCCAAAGGTGTGCAGAAAATAACCCAGGAACACGAGTTAAATTTTTAATAGAATTCAAGTTGTTATATGTTGCCTGAATTTTTTGGATTTTGGGTTGTCTGAAAAATGACAGAAATTAATCTAAATCGTGTACCTCGATTACCGAGCCCCTCTGCATAGTTTTATGAATATTGAGGAACGTGACCAAATGTGAAGACAGATTTTTTTACCACGTTTTCGTAATCAACGTTCGTTTAAAAGGAAACGATGCATCAATATCTCCTAAATATGGTGCAACTGGTCAGGTCGAATGCACGGCACAAGGATACAGGAAGCTGATCCTTCACCGACTCGTGCTTACTGTCCCAACACGTGATTTGAATGTGCCGATTCCCTAAGGAGCACGTATTAGTAACGGAACTTTCACGGAAACTAACAAAGCATATATTATACTGGATCGACGTAAATTTCGTTTCCACCGACATATATCGCACTATTAATAACATGAAAGCAACGTACTCGCAAGGATCGTTAAGGTTTCTTCTTTCACTGTATTTTTAATGTGGGCAGTCTGATAGGGCAAAAAGAAATGATAAAGATTACAAACGGATAACAAGGAATTATTTTGATAAGGTCTTGCTTTGCCGTTTATTGGATATCGGGAAAAGTTATGGTTGCAATACAGATAGCAAAAACATTTACTTCGGTTCGAATTCTAAAAGTATTAATTACGAATAATTAAATCCATCCTCCCTAATTGCAACCCTTCATTGTTATTTGCTCCCTATTTAAAGATCGAACAGAACTCTAGCAAAATATGTAAAGATACATACTTTATTCTATACTGACATTCATCTCTTTATGGGAAATTTAATTGCTTAAATCGTTTATGCACCAATCCATTATCCATTTGTTATGCGAACAAATTTTGCGATAATCTCAATTTTTTCGGCACGTCCTTTTTACCGTTTAGGCACTCTGTTCTAACTGCTGTAAATAATCATTAATATTCTCTCTGTCTTGCGTGCTATTTCTGTTATTTTTCCGTCTTCTCAATTTGTCCCGTTTCATTTTATTCGTTATTCTTCTTTGTATGTCGTCTTTACTTTGTACTGTATATGGTACTATGTACTCTGTATGTATTTCAACCCCTGTATACTAAAGTGGTTCTCAATCCCGTTGATTAACGAACGTACTAAAATTAAATTAAAATCACCGCAGAAAAATAATATCCCTTTACATACCATTCAACAGAATCCCTAAACTCAATCGCCAACTATGATAATATCTACCACAATTAATGAATACTTTCCTTCTCACGCTCCTAACCAAATCGCACTTTCCCCGTCTCGTGACACATTTCTTCCAGCATCAGTGCGATACGAACAGCCTGCAAAGCGAGGTGCTTAATCAAGCAATCCTTATGCACCCGCCGTAATTTCTCCAGGGTGAAAGAGGGGAAGAAACAATGCGAGCAAGCCACCGAGGAAACTTGATCTCGCGTCAGGTAACGACACGTGACGAAAATAGTAATGCCGCCACGAGCACGTTCAGATTGGACCACATATGGCGAGGAGTAACAAGCGAGAACCGACCGTAGGGATTTCCACGATACTGTGTGTATATACACTCTCTATCCAACGGCAGTGTCCACTCGACGTAGGCGGATTACCAGCGGCAAAGCTTGCGGGAGGAGGTTGCTGAGGGGTAAATCCTGATCGCGTTTCACGAGCTACCACCTTCGAATGTTGCGTCAACTTCCATTAGCGCTACCTACGATATCCCGTCAAAGAAAACTTTCTGCGTAGCCTGCCATCCAGCTATCGTTTCCGTTCCCCGCCAAAACACTACACTACACCTCTTTCCATCCGGATCGTCGACTTACCCTCTACGACCCTCCCTCGATCCAAAAGGGTTTTTTCGCCGCTGTTCTATTCCACGAACGACACGATTGCTGCGACGTAAAGGACTCTACCGATACGGATTAATTCTTTGACGCGGTACAGGGTGTGCTGGAAATTGCGGCAAATACGATTAAAAGGGCTGCGATTTCGTTGGCGCGGAAGCGTTTTTTAACTCTTTGCGTACTTTTGCTGGCTTGAAGTTGGGTATTCGATAGTTTTAATTTGTAAGTTTTGTTTCATTTCGTTTGTTTGTTGGGGTACTGTCTTATTGAAGGGCGAGTTTTTTTTTGATATAGTGAGTTGTTGAAAACTTTTTGAGTGTGAACATGGATTGAGGTATGAAGGATTGATGTTATAAATATTAAACAGTGTTAATGTTGCAATATAGTAGTAAATAACAAAACAATTTTTGTTCTTTTGCCTTCTATCTCTTTGGTTTCAACGTTGCTGTCATCTATTATTCTAATTATAATTCATTCCTATTCCATATTGATAAATATTGAATTTGTCTTTGCAGTATCTTGCTCAAAAAATAAATCATGACGAAAATAGCTTGGATACGTATGAATTTTCATCGAAATGATATTTCACAGCAAAATGTTAACTTCTTTTCGCCAACACGAATCACGCCCGTTTTAGTTATACTGTGATTTCAGACACACCCCGTATAAATGTATCCCAAAATACGTTCCAGCGAGCGAACCACAAGAAAGGCATCGATGAAAACGTCGCTGAAAGAATTCCTTTGCCCGTGAAAGGGTTTTTTTCGGGCTGAACACTATAATACAGAGCTAGGATTACCAGCGTCGAAGGATTTTTGGTTCTACGCAATCGGGCGTTACTAGAACGCTATACATAGAGGCACCTCTTGGGACAAACAGAGGATTGGGAAGTTAGGTATTAAAAACTTGCTCCTGTGTTCACGGCTTCTTATGCACCACACTTTTAACACTGTACGATATAAATAAGACAAGAAACAACAAAAACTATATCAATCCCTCTATCAATCTCACTGCCAACAATGAACAAAAACTTTACATATGTACATACAATATGTCTATGCATACAATGAGCACTGGAATAAACCACATTTGTTCCATCAACTTCTTATAAAGTTTACCGAAAAATTTCGGACGAGCTGAGGAGCGTGCACGAATGAATATTTCATAGCGACAAAGAAACACCGGGATTATAAGAGACATCGGGGCCAGTTGCACCCTCGCATCGGGAAGAGAAAAGCTCTCTGTGCAGCAGGAATCAGCTGCAACCCATAAATATCTTAGCCCTTTCAGGTCGCTCCGCGCTGACCATAGACCAGCCTGAATTATTGCGTCCCACCAGTTAAACTCTTTACAGGCACCGGACCGTTAGCTCACGGATGCTGCGTCGTTACCGCTCCTTAGATTGCCCGGAAAGTCAAGGCTGGCCGTAAGTTATTGCGCCCAGTGTCGTCGTTACCGCAAAGTAACGTCCGTGTAAAACACATTCTTACGCTACCAATCGGAAATGGAACGGCTGTGCCCTTTGTGGCGGCTTGGCCATCATGCACCCTTTGGAAACGTAATGAAAGGATTGTTGCGCGTGCAGGGGTGGTTACGACGCTCCTTGCGTTGTCTCTGAGAAGAGATTGGCCGATTTTCTGGACAACAGGTGATGCCGAGGACGATTTGGATGGATCTTGAGGAAATGTTTTTGGTGGATATGTTGCGGGCTGAATTGTTGGCAATTTCGAATTTGTATGAGATAAAAAAGTTATGCTCACTTACATTGGTGTGTGTGTAACCTTTTTAAGCCAATGACAGGTTTTAAAGATTGCTCTAGTTGATTAAACATATTAAATAAAACTTGGTATTAGAATAGTCATTCGAAACGTATTTATGTACTTCATATTGTTCGTGCTATACGAGAAGAAATCCTTGTGGTGCACGGTTTTATTAATTCGGAGCACTTGAATTTGTCGAAAATGGATATGATACCTTTATATTATTAGTTGAAATGCAAAGATTGTTTGAAAATAGCGCGTCAAATAATGTCTATTATTATAAAATTCCCAGTAGGTGTATAGAGATATCAATAGATACCACCTCAATATTTCAGACAGACATGAACGAATTTCGGCTGCAGCTCTATGTATACACACACAGGAATTAAACTGTAATTTGTTGAATTTTCAAATGGGTTTGATACAAAATAAGAGATTGTTGAACAATTTAAAAATATCTTCTGCTGTTTTATCGACAAACATTCTGCTCCAGGCATATCTAAACAGAGCTTTACATGCATACTTTCTAATATTTACTCGAATATCCGCTCCGAGCTCCGCATTTTTCTTACTCTGACCACACAGGATTTTCATAAGCATTTCAATAAAACAGTGCCCAAAGGGGGAACGACTGTACCGTGGATCCATCAAAACGAAGCGGAGTACATTCTTCGTACACCAGAAATTCTGCAACGAATACGTCCGATATTTGAAAAGAATAAAAACATGAAAAAGAGTAGGTCTCTAACTTCGAAAATACTATTTTATTTAATTAAATCACACGAAGTGTTTCCTTTCAGGGGGACACATTTGAATAACAAAGAATTCTATACTTCCGTTTTCAGTTTCATCTATGGAACCATTTTCGAGCGCAATACGATCTCGTCGAACAGGTACGATCTCGATCAAAAAGTGAATACGCAAAGTGAAGTGGAAAGGCAAAACCTGATGCTCGTGGCGCAATGCATACACCTATACACCTGTGGTACCTACCGTTTGCAGTTCGAGTTGATGTTTAACATTTAAAAAGAAAGTTTTCGTTCAAAATTAAGACTACGCCTTCTCCGCGAATTAAACAGATAAAACATTTCGAATCTGCGAGATAACTGCGAGATAACTTATCTGACATGGCGCACAGGCGATTTTAACCCTTCCTGCGACGTAAATCAATCGTAACACACCAATGTATATATTTTTGAAAATAATTTTCTCAAGATGTGCAAAAACCTGTGCTCAAATATTCCCAACTATTTTATACTACTTACGCCATTTAACTACAAAATATATAAGAATACTTTACAATTGCATGGGTAACGATGTTCTGTAAGACAGAAGAAAGAAAAGAGGTCGCTAATACATAATAATCGATCGCCATATGGCAGCAATTTCTTTTGCCTCATTTTTCCCGAGGAACTAAAGCGTGTTTCTGTACGTTCGTTAATGGAGCGCCGTACTCTTCATATAATTTGCGTCGAAACGGAGTTCTCGAAACGGACACAACAATCAACGACATAAGGCGTACTACAGATTATATCACAAACCCTGAACGCTGCTATCTTCAATGCACGGGTGAATCATGCGACTGAAAGGGGTTGTAACTCGTACGTCCGACAGGACAACTGAAAAATTGTTACAAGCCAAAATTGGACAATTTCGAAAATGACCACCTTCCTACCTATTCCGTCTTTCCTCGTAGCAATATAATTTCTCGATTACATGCTATCACGTTATTATTCCCCCTTTTATTCTTCTATCGTACTCGTATGCGTCTGTGCGAACACGTGTTAATCGTATCGTACAATTTCCCGCCGCACACATTCGTTTCCCGAAAACTTCGTATTTAATTCATCGCCACGTCACCTGAAAGAATAATCACACTCGCCGAAACAATACCTGCGGAAGCCTCCCCAACGAAAATCATCGTTTGCCCATAACAAAAGACCGGATGGTTCCCTCAAAGGAACTGACTCAATCATATCTTCGATCACGAACAAAACAAAGTCTCCTTCAATCGTGCTTGATCACGGATTATCTCCTCCGTAGTCGATAGAGACTTCATACGAGGAGAAAAAAACGAGGAAGGAAAAAACGTACCCGCCAAAGCATCTTACTCAACGAGTTAATCCAACGGTAGTATACAATGGACACATCGAAACCATGCAATTATCCGTCTTCCGTTCCGGTGGCTTCGAGATACCTGTATACAGGGTGTAAAGTTCTTCGGTATATTTGGAATTTTGTTCGTGGCTGAAAATTTTGTACGGTGGGTAATTTACAATTTTATTTATTTATTTATTTATTATTATAGTTTATTTATTATTTAATAACAATTAACGGGCAATACCCTTTTTTACAAACTTAAAATAATCATTTTGTTCATCTGTGTTTGAGCAATATACATGCGTTTACTGCATAAAACGGGTACAGGTACAGTTTGTTTTTATTGAAACGTATGATATAGTAGCGAAAAAAAATTTCTAATTTTGTTAAATCGAACGGTAAACAGATGAAATGACTATTTTTAAGATAGCAGTGTTTCATGCATAAATAATCAGAGTCGTTCCAGCTATTCAACGTTTGCTTAATCATTCATTGGAAATTCCATAAAATTAGATTTAACAGTAAAATAATACTGACATTTATACGATTTATACAAATCGTCAAACTTTGCAATAACACTAAAATAGTACTGACATTTATACAAATCGTCGAACTTATCGTTTCGTGTCTAGGTGCACGAAATTTTCTAATAATACCACGTTATTTATTTGCTTATTATTGCAATGAAAAAAACAGTCTAATAAAATGATTCTAATAAAAGAAAGCCTGGAATCACTATGTGCATCCAGATATTCGTCGATCTGAACCAGGATCCCTCCCCTGTCACATACTTTTCCAGCAGCAAAAATAACGAAGATATTAAAATGTACAGGATGAACGAGAACACGTATCCTGTATAACATTTTCCGTGAACAAAAGTCCACCCTCCAAACTATTCTACTGATGTTTGTCGATTCCGTCACGGAACACCCTTTACGTACAAGTGTACACACGTATACTAACGTATATATGTACACGTAAATACATTGAAACCTTATCCTTAAGGCTGGATCGTACGAGCGAACGATTTCGAAAGCAACTTATCCTCCATTTGTGCTGTCGTCGCGGGCAAAGGATTGGCGAGAGTGTGAAGAGGCAACGGAGCATGTCACAACTCGTTACAAACGATGAGATTGGAATCTTTAAAGGTGCACCGATCGCTTCCCTCTCGTCGACGAACTCGTGTTTAACCGTGTAATTTGCCATGGGAGAGGTATCAAGCCCCGATAACGATCGCTACCTTACAAGAAATTTAATACGACATCAGGAGGAACAGATATAGAAGGCTTGCTCGATTAAATGTCTTCCACGGTGTGCGCATTGAGTTGTCGATTGGCGTGGATACTTTTTGCTTGCCTTCCGATTACACGCGCGTTATTTGGACTTTATCGACGGGGAAAGGGGGAGGGATTGAATGGTGATTTTTGGATTATTCGTGGAAAGGTGGAAAGGGAACAAATGCTTGGGGTGTATACAGAGGGTTACTCATTAATTCGTAAATGTTGTATTGTTTTTCGTTTGATAGATAAATTGAATTGTTGAATTGTAATTGTAATTGTTCTTCGATTGAGACATCAGGCGGTAATATACTTTTCATTTTTAACATTTGCAGTTTGGTAGAGGGTAGTTACATGTTTATATATAGAGATTTCAAAATATTCCCTTTTTAAAGAATATATAAACTGAACTTTTTATTGATTTCAGAATAAAAGGTGAGAAGGGACACTTGTTTTCGATGTATATATAGAATTTCATTTTAATTATTTCCCAATTTTTCTATTAATTTCTGTGTTCCCTGTCTAACTGCATAGAACCTCATTAGGAAAATAATTATTTACTATATTTTGAAACGATAATGCAGCTGTAAGATAGAAATCCTATTATCACAATTCCTCTCTGCCATCATATCTATATTTTAAAAAAACCGTGTAATTACAGTTATGTATCTCGATTTTTATAGAAATTCACCCCCATTAGAAGTATAATAATGTTATCCTCGAGCATTGCGCCGGCTCGCTTTCAATTTATATTATAACCCGGAATAAATGAATTTCGTTTTTCCGTAAATTAGCTAAAGCCACGACACGTGGGCAAGGGTAATTTAAGCTTTCATTAATTGAGCCAGGAGAAGGGCAGGGAGATAATGAAATGATTTCATCGATCATCGTTCTCTGTTCCTCGAACGCTCTCACATAGTCAGTCTCCCTTTTTCTCTCTTTCCCGAAACAGCTGCATCGACCTATCTATTGTTTCAGTTTCGCAGATGCGCAACGCCACTAAAATACCGGCACGTGTCACTCGGATAACCCGACTAATTAGACAATAGATGTGCATCAGCACCGTCTGTTGCACCGATAAATTTCGAAAGCCGAACGTTGATTTACGTAACCGCTTCGTTAACGTCAATGTATTATATCCGATGTGGCTATTCGGTGGCGGTACGAAAAATTGTGGCGATGGAAAGGAAACAGTTGAAGGGTCGGGACAATTTATTATTTTTACTGGGTAGCTTATTCGACGAGATATTTTATTAAATAAATGAGAAATTTTGGTGGCGCATTGAATATGTAATAACTTGTTATGGTAATGTAAAAAGGATGAGAGATTAGTTATTGCGTGCTGTTAGCAGGCAGAAATTTTTCTTACAGTTTGTAGTGTTTGAGTGTTTTGAGAAGTTCCATAGTTTCATTTGATTTAATTAATTATCAGTAACGATGTGCTGGTAAACTTTTGAAAAATTAACAGTTCACTTTTTGGGGAAATCAACATTTTTTAAATTAAACTTCTTAAACCTCATAATGGTTATAAGTGAGACACTCTAACGCTGCATAACATATTTGCATTAAAAAAGATATTACTCCACGGTTTGGGATAGGTGCAACAATTCAATGTATCCATTTTTTCCAACAATAAATTAAACACCAACTATTTAACAAATCATATTGCTACGAAAATTCTGCAGTCTACGTAAACTCATTAAGTATGGAACAAATATTTCTATCGAACACTATACGTCGCTAATTCGACAATTTCGATTCGACGAAATTTCCACCAAAGAGAAAAAAAGAAAGATGCGGCGTAACTTTCTTCGAGATAGGGCGAAAGGAAGTCCGAGGAACATTTTTCCATTATCACAGATATACGTAGCCGAACTCGGGCCATGATAAAGCAGCACAAACAATAACCTGAGAGAATTATCTCATCGTTAAGTATTTGTGTGTTCTTCGGGTATCCTCTTGGAACAAGCTTCGAGTTATTGGTTTCTCGCCGTATCTTCCGACCTGCGATGTCGCCGATGGTGCAACAAGGAGAGGGCCAGGTGAGGGTGAGCACAGCTGCCCTTACAGCCCTCTGAACCATTGTAATTATCTTCCTTCTTTCCCATTTTTCCCTCTTCTATTTTCACCTCTTCCCCAGATCTTTCAATTCCACCTTTTTTAACCCAGCCGTTATTATCGACGATTGCTACATAGTACATAAATTCAGTCGGCGAGGAATAGTAAAAGTGTAATAAATGTTAATAAATATAACATTGTGTAGATTAACAGTGCTACAGAATAATATTTAGAAATATAAATTTATTGGTAGTTCTATATACATATGGTAAAAATGATTATTTCTCGGGTTGAAATTTTATGGAAAAATTAATGCAACAAAAGAATAAAGAGAAATAATAATATCAGTGACGTGCAAATTATATAAAAATGTATAGTGCAAGAAAATTATAGCAATGAAAAATATATAATTCTAGAAAAGAATAATAATACAAATATACAGTGCAAGAAAAAAAGTTTGAGAACTGGAATAACATAAGAAACTTGCAGTTCCTTTAAACAGAATTCCAAGCTCTAGCTACGAGGTATTTAAAAATTATATGCGAAGCTTAAGAACCCTGTATTTTAATTGCTCCTTTAGAGACCCTCGAATTCAATGATGCATTCACATTGATTCATTTGCAGCGTGTAAGTATAATACTTGTTACTCGATAGTTAAAGCGAGCTAATGCCTATTATCTTCTTAAATAACAGGCTGAGGCGCATCGACGGTCGATTGAATGTTTTAGAATCCAAGAAGCGGCACCTGCCTCTTCTTCGGGCTCACCTTTCGATACCCCGCGCCAACAAGATTGGAACAAGGATAGAGGCGATAATTAAAATGTATTCTCGCGAACACGTGTCCCATCACTGCTCGTTTAAATCAGCCTCGAGCTGATCGTGATCGAAGAATAATAACGTCGATCAGAAAGTGGAAAAAAGAAATAGACTACGCGGCTGTGCCAATTTTCTTCTTGTTTCGTGTAAATAAATTGCGCCACTATTTTTTTCTTTGCAGGAATGAAGTGAACGTTCTGATAGCAAACAGAACTTTCCTTTTTTCCAAGATAAGAAGTAACGAATTAATTGTTTTTATTTCAATTGCCTGTAAAATAAATGTGAAATAAACTAGATAGTGCGGTGGTAATGTTTACTAACAATTTAAGAGTAGTCGAATAGTCGAGAAAAATATTAATATCAATCCAAAGGTTTCTATTATTTAAATACACTTCCAATGTGAATTCTACAACTTGCAATCAGATTAAAGGCCATCGACTATTCAAGTAAATTAGATCAAGATGCATAAATGGTACGAATCGAAATATATTAGTTATTGCTAATCCACAACTTGCCGATTGCGAACAAATTAAAAATCAAATGCAGTTCCATTGAAAACTACATAATATATATGTAATACTGAAGAAAATAAAAAGCATAAATACAGTAGCTAATTTAAACATATCTATAATTTGGCCACTTCAAACATTAATTACCTTTCGATATCTCGGCGTCTCAAACCCTATTAAAAACACAAATAAACAAACAAATAACTTCGCGTATATAGACGATCGCAACAAAATGTCGCCCAGTACGAATTCTTGCAAGCGTAAATATGTATATATACATGTACATACATGTATGTACATCGCTTCCACGACGCCGCTATCAGCTCAGCCTACGATTTCCGTGGCTCGTAAACATAACGCAATTAGGCAAAGTGGCCATTTAAATCACCACTGTAGCCACGACTAAAGTTCCCCGTTATCTGTCTACTTTACGAGCGGTGTGAGTAACAGCGCGTTACTCGCGCGCGAGTACCGGCGTGTTTCCACCCGTACACGGTTGTACACTCGATAAACCTTATCCACGTTCGCTCGACTATCGCCAACGTCTCCCCAGGCATTCGACCAAAAAGAAAGAGGAAAAAGGAAAATCGTTCGAACCATTTTCAAGCGTAAGCTGCTCGTAAACTAGAAGGGTAATCGTAGAAACGAAACATTCCTCGGGAATGTTTGTTACTTCGAAAGGAGTGCGCGAACTCTTTGAGCGTGGATGGTTTAGGTCTTGGGTCTTCAGGTGACGACCTGGGTGACCAGTTCTCGTTGAGTAACGCTTGAGAAATTTTCGGGGGTCACAAGTGGAATGGTACTGGGTTATACTCTGGGGTAAAAGGTTTTCATCGTTCATGAAAATGGGAAAAGTGGCAGAGTTTCGATATTAGACGTTAGCACGAGGAAGGGGGTGGGAGTGAAGAAACATTTTTTAAATGTTATCCTTAGTCTAATTTAAATGTCATTTTTGTGCTTTTGGTATGTCCAACTGTAATCGAAGATTTCTTCTTCATTTTTCTCGAGTTTGCTCACTTGAAATCAAAGAAAATTGAGGAACATAAGAAAAGTTGAACGAAATCAAAGTCCACGAATAATTTTGCAAAAACGACGTAGCTCGACATACTTTCTCAACTTCGTTAACAAACAAATTCAATATAAACCGAGGATAGAACAAACTTCCAAACGCATTCCATCAAATTAAACGACCACCGAACGGGAAGGGTAATTAATCATCGATGCACACGAAATCGTTGGGACATAAAATATATTCAAGCATTACAGAACACAATAACTCACCGTAATGAAAAAACAAATATTATAATGCAGCACGGAACGAGCGTATACAAGAATTATCAATCAACCTGACATGGCTGATGATACAGTTAATAACCGTGCGACTGTTCGCGTTACCCCGTTGTCTGTCATTAAACATATTACTATGGTAATCAAGTATACCTTTCCATTTCGTTGCCGTGTACATTTTAATTAAGTGGATGCTCCCATTAATCGTCTGCATGCCCCGCTGTTTGCCCCCGACGATCGGGAATACCAGAAAAGGATTGAATTAATGATGACGCCGTGTCCAGTGCTATCCATCATACGCACCCTTTCTTAAATTACATTAATTCACCTGCATTCGAAATATACACACCGCATCAACAGTCTCTCCACCGTGGTGTACGGCGTCAGGTGCAACGTTCGTTCGATTTTATTATTCATTTCTGTGCTCCGCGTTCACTGTGTACTCCCGTATTGATTCGTCGATGTTGTCGTGGGAATTAAAAGTGCAATTGTTTCATATCAATAGTAATGAAGGATGAGCAATGGTATCATGCCTCGCGGAACACATGTCGTTAGAAATGTACGAGTTTGCCGTTTGCGGAAATGAACGTCAATTCACCCTTCGTGTACACCACGCGATACGACGTAGGGGATTCGATGCGTATTACGATATTTAATATGATATCTAATATATAGAATCACCTGATACAGGTGATTCTAACGAGAGATCATTTTGTTCATATTCCGCAAATGGTGGGCGAATAATAGACAAGTGCGGATTTTAAAAGTAGTAGATGTTCTGCTTGATAGTGTGTCACTTTCATTAAACGTTTACTGTAATTATAATTCTTTGCTTCCTACAGTTTGAGAGTAAGAGTTCATTTACGATTTATACAAGGGTGATTCGATTTAGATTAATTCTTTACTCATTTATCCCAGGTTAATAGACAGGCGCAATAATTTCACTTCATTTCATGGATTTAGTAGATACGGTAAAATTACTTTGAGTCTGCAAATAGGTTCCTGCATACTTCGCTATTCATATGAGGACCGCATAAAACAGTCAATTCAAATTCGCAAAATAATTTTTTCCTATGCATTGCAAAACAATGCATAGGAAAATCGAGATAAAAATTACATCCACTGTTTTCAACAATAATCCTCGATAAAAATAATCTCCCCCTAAATATCACTATCATCCGGAGACTCGAAGCCACTGATTGTCGATAAAACATTTCAACCAATTAAAAAGGAACAAAGCTCTATAGGTCTATACGTCTATCTTGGACATTACATATTAATATCAACAGAAAATCGTCGCGATTTCACTCATTTCGACCGCGGCCCCGTGTTTACCTTTTTCCCTCGTATAGCGTTACAGGAGGAAGCCACGAGGCTTGTACAAACGTATCCGGCACAAGAGCTGGCATCCGCAATTTTCGTGAACGAAAGGGAAAGACGGGGCAGAGGGGGAACGGAGAAGAGAGGAGAAGAAAAGAATATATTGGTACTCAAGGAGCGAAAGGAAATATCCATGGTTCGGTCACATCAGGTTGCATAATGTGAGCGGCGGGCCCAGCGTGGCTGTTTGCTTAGGGCGAAATGTGGTTTGTTCCTTCCGTGACAGGCTACACGCTAAGCCATCCTCCTGTTCGTAAAATCTTACGGTCCTCCTATCCTATCCGGGTTGTAAAAATCCTTCGGCGATCATCTCGCGCGTAGGACGGCCGCGCGGATAATGAGATCGTATAAAGAGGAGGCTAAAGGTCGCTCGTTTATTGGCGTTTTCTCGCTTGGACACTGTGCGTGCGTATGGCACGCAGTTATGGCTATCATAGTCCTCAATTAATATTAATTAAAATATTAAGGAAGCGTCGGTGATATGAATACGCAAATGAGCATCAGAAAGTATCGATACGTAGGATGATGTTTAATTAAAGGTATCTTTAACCTTCAGTCTGTGCATTGGGATCAAATGGACCCCTGTCATTGTAATATGCAACGAAATCATTTCAGACGATGCTTGTGATTAAATGTTTTATATGTATAATATAATTTAAATTATCTTGTAGCTATTGAATAAAGTAAGCATTTCTTATGAATTATTAAAAATAAAACAAAAATAATTATTTCTTTTAAGAAAACTTTGCAAAATATATGAAAATATATATGGGGTCAGCTTGACACCGTGCACAGACCATGGAAAATTTTCTATGCACAGAGTGAAGGTTAAACGTTTCAAGTGAAGTTGGAAAAGAATTGCACTGTTTGATAATTGTAGAGGTATGTGATACAGTGATTGGCCATTTAAAAAAGAGGGTTACATATGCGATAATAAATTCCCTTTTAGTAAAATTGAAAATATAATCAGTGTAAATTGCAGTGAGAGACATTGGATAGTCCAGAAATGAATTAAAATTTATTAAGGATGATCAAGGATTCGCAAAATACACAGAATATGTTAGTAGCGCAATGAAAACTGCAATTCCACCTTGTATTCAAACAGAGCTCTACGATTCAACGAAACTAGTCTATAAAACATATAATAATAAGATGAACGTGACACGACACAGTATATATCATTTATAAATACAATATAATATATCTCAAGTATACTAAATACATTTACTTAAAAGACACAGCATACTTGTTGTACGTTTTATAAATAGAATTAAACATAAAACATCAGATTAATAATTTGTTAATACAATCCTTAATGCAGTACGCACAACAAACATCTGTAAATTATCCGATATATCATCGAGATGTCTTTTTTCATTTGCCCACCAATATTTCGTACCATCCAATCGAATCACAGGTCAGCTCTGTCCATCGTAATCTCTGGGGAGTGTTCCAGCCATATCCTTTCCCTGAGAAAATACGTAGTTAGACACGTCCGGGGGTGTGAGTGACCGGATGGACGTGAGAGGGTGGACGCAGGTCCAGTAGCACATGACTATGACACGCCGTGTGAAAGTTTGCAGTGTTCCGTGCCTCCTCGTCCGACGCTCTATTTTTAAAAACAAAGCAACACGTTTCCACCGATTTTTCGTTTATAATTCAAACATCGCACCAGTGGATCGTTTACCATCTTTGCATTTAAGTGGTCGATGGTAAACAGTATCGAATGACACAGTAGCAACGTCCACACGGAAGAAGGGACTTCGTTGCCGAAACCGGTTTACGCAAGGAAAATATATAAACAGTGTTGCGAAAACGTTCATATTAGTCGGAAAACGACATGACTATCTCGATACAATTATTTGGAATGCAATTATTTGTTATTAACGTAAAGTATGATGTTAATTTATTATTTGTTATTAATTTTGTATACAAAATGTAGATTATTTATCGTGAATTTATATTCTTTGTTGTTCGAGTGAGTATAATTATTATTATGAGAAAATTTGTTACCTGGAACAATTATTTAAATAGTATCAATATATCGACCAATAAGAAGATGATATTAATATTAATAACGACATTATAAAATCCCAATTTCGACGTCACGAAAGATATTTCGTATCGTCTTCTCTTTCCCATTAATTCTCTATTTTCCATCAACTCCCCCCTGCTGACTTTCGTGAATCGTTAGAAAGAAAAGCCGTTTCATTTTCGGCTGATTTAAGTTGCAGAATGTTTCAAATTCACGGATATAATCGTGGTCATAATGGTCCAGAAAGGGGAACACGGTTCCCACAGTCCGGTTGACACAACCACCGTGTCATCTTGCTGTTACCTGGCTGCGCAGGTGATCCACTATACGTACACGGTTGCGAAAAAATCGGTCGATATGTTACGAAATTCTCGAACGAACGCCCACGCAAGACTCCCACGGTCAAGATTCTCTATTGAAATAGGCGGGTGAAAATTGTGGAAAAATGCAAGATCGACGTGGATACCGAAAGGAGTGATCTGGTATCGATCCCACGGTATTCATGTATACATACATGCATATAAGTTCATCCTTTTCACGAAAAATTGCATCCTTGAATGGAAGTTTCATGGTTTCCCAAGCTGGACCAGGTAACACGATCGGGAACGATTATTTGAATACATAGTCGTTTACATAAGAGGCACGGCATACATATATCTGTCGCGTAGGGATGCAAGAATCTTCTACCTGAAAAGGGTTACGACGATCTTCTGTTGCCTTTGATCAGTGGGAACGATGGTTGATCGTGATGGATCGACGTGGGATCCTGGTTCACGTGTAGTGACAGCAATTTTCTTATTTAGACGTCGACGACCTGACTTTGAGGAAAATTTGAAATTCGAGCCAGGCATGTATACATATGTGTTGCAGGTACGAGAAGAATATTTTGTATGTATGTATATTAGATATATAGCAGTGTTTCTCAACTCGTGGGTCGCTTTAAATATTTAGTGGGACACGATTAATTGACGATACACGATAACAAATTTAGTAAATTGTTATATTGAATGCTAGTTTTCACCTGTGGAAGGTGTTGTCAAATATGCATAATTCGTTTGTGCAATATGCAGCTACTCGAGACTGGCAGATTTTTACAAATTTGTTGGTGCCATTGCTATCAACCAATATTGGTGGACAAATAAAATCGTATGAATTATATATCTCCAGGGGGTTAAACAAAGTTTTCTTTGCAGGATGCCTGGTGCTGATCGATAAATAATACACAATAATAAAATAGAAATCCTGGTATCAGGTTTACTGTCAGAGTTAAAAGGTATACAAATGTAAGTCGAATTTCTCTCCAATTTAATCATCCCCAATAATTTTCAATCAACTAATAAATAAAATAGCATTCCCACCCAACTACTACCAATTTGTTAACAAAAGTACCAGCCTTAAAATACTTATTCATTTGTATATAGGCCCTAAGTATCATACTTATTAATTAAAAAGGAAACTTTATTATATTATATTAGTATTCTAAACAAAAGTCATATTATATTAATATTCCGAATAATACTATATTGTATTAGCATTCTAAATATAATTATATTATATTAATTTCCACAATAACAGAAAAGTGTATCGCACGAAAAATTCTCTAGGCTGCACGAAATATTCATGAAAAGCTTAAAATCAATTTAATTCGAACACGCACGGTTCGCGATGAACGGTGGTCCATAACCGGATGTGAGTGTCGGACGCACGCAACAGTTTCCCTGAAAGTAACATGCTCGGGGCGCATCACTCATGATGGCCACATCGATGTTTTGCAACCCGTAGCGTGGGAACATCCAAGCACCACGTTTCACCCCCATTTTTACCTGTTCGAGGGACTTGCCGAAGATGAAATACTATCTAGACACCGGGGGATGAAATTAGGCAGCTTAGCATTCAGAATGGACAGGGGCCTTTCAGGCGATTTCCAATAATTTTCAAAACGTAATTCCTTTCTGCTCGATGGCCATCGTTCTTCTGCTTCGTATCCGTAAAGGGTATTCGGAACGGCTCGTATTATTACCGTGCTCGTCGATATACAACGAGCCCACGTAATACGATTTTCATCGATCGGGAAACGAATCCTGAAGGATATCAACGGAGATCTGCGATTAATCCTTAAAGTCAGCGACAGCCATTCAGTAAAGAAGAGATCTTGTGAATGGCGTTGTATACTGCGTTTAGGCCACTTCGCGGAATTTTTCTTTGAGTTTAGAGTACTCTGTGAATGATCAGCGATTCAATCGGGTGAGGTTCGGCCGAGCTCACTGTATCTTTCTGAATGTTTACTCTGAATAGTTTCTTAAATAGTTTGATTTTGTAAATACCATTGAAAATGTCTGGAGTCTACTCAGATATTTAATATATTTAAAATTGCAGATATGTAAAATTTGATGTGCAACGTGATTTAAATGTGCCTATATGCGTAAGAGATTAGAAATGAATAAACTTTGTTATTAAACTTTCTTCAACCCTTTCAATTGTACTAAAAAAAAGAAAAAGGAAAATGTTGAAAATATTGCGTAGTACTAATCCCATAGTCATGTGCTGTATACCGGCGCGAATTACCTAAATGCCCCCATAAACGGACCCGACCAAAATACCATAAAAGAGTCTAAATAATTAGAACACTTTGTACATTGGACCATAAAAAAAGATTTGGGGAATTTATGAAAACACAATAGTCGACGGATTGCTGTTTCAGTAATCGGTTCATATTTAATCTTCGAAAAGTAGGCCAACTATTGACACGCAGCACCAAATGTCCCAATTACTTTACAAGCTCTACAACTTTAGTTTTTTTTATATGACACAATACTATTACAAGTAACTAACTGGCGATAAAATTAATTACGTACAACAAAATCTTTTTCCTTTGTTGCTCCGTTCACCGTTAACCAACGTGGCAATCATTTCAACCTATTCACCCTACCACTCACGAACCTAAATATATTTTCGGAAAACCAGAGCATCTCTGTGCATACATTTACCATAAAATCACCAAGTCGAAGGAGAACTCTGTTGAAATTTCAATCGACACGATACAATGTACGCACAAACGCGTACAAACATTGATACGTGATCAAAAAATATAATTAACGTACAATATAATATTAAAAAATATGAAGCGCGATAACAAACAAAAATACGTCATCCGTAACAAGTGGTAGTTTTCTATTTGGCGCAATAATACGCAAGAATACGTAATTCGAAACGAAAGTGTTGGGAAATGTCTGCTAATATACAATATATGTATATGTATACCGACAGGGTGAAATCCGCGTTTATATATAAACGAAAATTCGTAGCGACTTCCCACGCAGGCACAGGTAAAATTCACTCGGACCGCAGGATTGTATTACACAATTAACAAATATAGTATTACCCAACTCACGTTCTGGGCCTGCTTGACCATTCCCCAGTGACGAAATGAATCGAACAACGGTTTGGACATCTCTGACCGAGCTTTTCCGGCCTTTCCTTTGCTTTTCAACAGGGTAAACGGGGAACGATTACGTAAATACAGGGAAACTGGTCGACCATTCCACAAAGAGGAGCCCAATATCGAGTTTCCGGTCCAAAGAATCGTTTCGAGTATAATACGCGATTTTTTATCCATCTACAAAATGAAAGGGAGTATTACGTTCAATGGTAGGTGCTCGATAGAATTTCGAATTTGAATGTCTCACACATGGGTGAAGGTGGAAATGAGGATCGATTTCACAGGCATCGAATACGTGTAGAACATCTGAAATATTTAGTTTAGGAATAGTGGATAAACTGTTGGAGAGATTGCGATCTTAAGAATGTATTACAAGGTGAAGGGTTGAATGGATGGAATTCGTGAACGTAAATTACTACTGTGTATATACGGTTTACCGAGATGATTATCAGTGTAAGAGTATTATACTGGCCCAATTTGACGAGATTTTCCAATGTTTACTTATATACTTTCCAGACTGACCCATTTTGCCTAATCCAGGGATTTGGATGTGGCCGGAGTGTTTCGAAAATTCTACTTTCCACCTTATTATTTTCTATGGTTATTATATTGTTTGTAAAACTATGCCTCCGCGGTCTATTTAAAATTGCGAAGTTTTTGTAATCCTTACGTTATAAGACTACAGTTCTGAGCAAAATTAAAAAATCGTAAATGAAACAACTCGTTGAATAATAATATAGCTCGTTCAATAAATTAAACATCACCTCTCAAACCTTCATCAAAAACAATTTTATCCATTTTCAATTATGTACCACCAAATCTTCACCATCGCAATCATAAAATTCACTTCTTTAAAAATTAACCAAAGAGCAAAGAATTCCCAGGACTTCAAACTCCAAAAAACGGAGATCCAGAAACTTTCGGAGATCGCATTCAACGCAATCCTCCTCCCATTGTTACAACCAGCACCAACCAAATTTCGATGCACGCGAAACAAACATCCAGCCTCGTTTCCTCAATTGAAACCCCCTATAAAAATAAACAAAAACAAAAAAACCTTCACAATTAACCTCATAATATCGGCCCATTTATTTCCCCGCTTCACAATCCTTTATTTCGAAATCCGTTTCGTTAAGACTCCCGCCGCTTTATCCAGTCCCGCGCGTTTTTCTTTAACTGCACCCCTTTCCAATTTCGCCCGCCAAGAGTTCGTTCGAATCGCCCAGTCCGAAGTGTACGCACGTCCCAGGTACGGCGGTAACACGGTGCCCCGCGGCGTCACCGTACGAAAAGGGTTGCTGCAGTGATCATACCGCATAATGAGCGTAGGCGCTGTTGTGACCTATAGAAAAAATAGTTAAGCCAGGCCGCGTTGGCACGGTAACGTTTTGCCCTGTGGCACTAGGTCAAGTACGGACGATCAGTGGCCGTAAAAACTGTCGTGCAATTAGGCGACCGTACCCGTCTTACGACAGGCAAACGTTCACAGAGGGAAGGGGTGGAGGGGATTTTATTAGCCGGAATTCTAAAACGAAAGTGATGGTCCCTCGAGCAAGGCCCATACGCGCTATGTTTGTGTGTTCCAATTTATGCTTCAATGGTGTAATTAGTTTATTTATTTATTGCCATCCCTTGAAAACTGTATTTGTGACCTCGAAACTTGTTCCGTGGTCGTACTATGTATATATATATATATACGATGGCACGGTCCGTGGTGACTTCGATTACAGTGCCCTCTGTTACTCGTAATATTTTCGCCCGGACAATCACCGTAGGTATAGTTACAGCTTACCTGCTCATGACTGCCCCCGTCTATGTTTTATGTGCAACTTTCGAATTGGATTTTCTGTGCGGCACGCGCGGTAAACTGGGGGGAAAGGTGAACGTTTTTCCTTTTTTTCTTTGTTTGCGGGAACGTGTAAATCCCCCGGTAGAAAAATACAGGCATGTTAAAACGTGTAGCGGAGGCGTGGAAATTTTTTCGATTTGCGAGAGTTTTGTAACAGGTAGTTGTCAGGTTGGATAGAACGGGAGGAGTACGAGTTTTGTAAAGGGCAAGGTGGATTTTAATAATATTTATTGTCGGTAATTAGACGGTGAATATTTGTGCAAATATGCATTCGAGTATGCAGGTACAATTATTTTATTTATCTATTGCTATTTAAGTTGCAATATTATATTGCAACAGTATTTTCTATGCTTTTATTTATAAATTGATATCTTTCGCTGATTGGAAGTTGTAATATATGAAAGAAAAAGTGTACTTGTACAATATTTCTTTTACGAAAGTTTATTATCCAAATATTTGGGCTAATTATGACAAGCGTGATGATAGATTGTCTCGCAAACAATACCGCAATATTGAAACAATCCATACAGTCCTGCTTTTATATATATATATATATATATATATATATATATATATATATATATAAATTTTACACATATAAAGCTTTTATATATGTATATAAAATAGTATTCTTCAGTGCATCAAGTTTTTCCACCCACTTTCACAATATCAACGAAAAACATAGAACCCCCTTGGATTCCCTAAAAAATCCACCACCATGCTATCGACAAACTCGAAAAATAAAACTAGTAACCGAGTAACCAGCATTCGTCAATACGAAAAATACAGTCACTGCACAAGGAATTCGCACAAAAAGAAAAAAAAAGAATCGAACGAACGACAGTATAAATGGATATAAACGACGGATTTTCCAGGTGTACCCATGAAATTTGCGTACAGAATGCACAAGGAATGATGTCATAACATTTTGGAACCCCGCAGGAGTTACAAAATACGGGGAGAATTCTAACAGCGACAATCATTTAGCGATCTCCCTTTCGGATAGGCAAAACCGACAGATTCCTCTGTACGAAGCCGAAACCGTCCTTAATCCTTTGACGTTTCTCCAGTCATGTTCCGATTTTGTTCGCCGTCCCACGGGACCTGACGCACACCCATGGGACAGGCTTAAAGAGTTACACAGCTACGCTCTCGTCGACAAACGAAAGAGCATTCACGAACTCCGATTTTTACCCGGGGAGACGTGAACCTCCCTGAAATCGAAGAATCTGCGGATTCACGATGGAAGCTGTGTGACGCGAAGTTTTATTCATGCACGGGTCGAAAGTTCTGGGAACGGAATATTTCTCGGGAAATATTAATTCTATTGGGACACGATTCGAGGATGCTGTTGTGACAATATTTCTAATTGGCGCGACGAAGCAAAACGTGAACGAAAATTTCTACTAAGTTTCATTTTAGTTTCTGTCGATACAGAAACGTTTCTCGAAAAGCTTTTTATCCTGAGCAATACGAACATGCAAGTTCGTTTTTCAAAGTTGCAATGTTTTGTAATCGGGGGAATTATTAATGAATAAACCCGGATATCCAAATTTAAGTTATTTCCACCTGTACATTGCAGGTGCATAATCTTCATGCTTAAACCGGTCGAAGAGAATACGCAGGATTCTTTAACAATTTAAATTCGAACGATGTCCAATGTCCATCTTCCATTACCAATAACAAATATAACACAACAACAATACAAATTATCCAATTGCGAGTACCCAACGTCAAATAAGTCCATCAACTACAACACGACCGTTACCTGCAGACAACGATCACGAAGGTCGCAGCAACAACAAGAAATATTACAATCAGTTGCACGAACAAATCGCATAAACTACAAAAAAGCTCGAAAGAACTCAACGTCGAAAGTGTTTGAACTTCGGTGCAGAAGAAATTGCTGCAACGAAAGCGAGACTGGTTCACTCGTTGGCAGGAACAGACACGAGAGGTTTGGAGCAGCGTTTTATGAGGGATGACTTTTACGAACTGACTCGCACGTACCCCAGCCAATTTCGGTTTTATTCGTTTACGGTTTCTTTTCAATTCCTGGAATAACCCTTGCGTTTCCAAGAAAGTGGTGCCCATTACCCGGGAATAAAGATTCGAGGCCGCATTGTTAAGTGCAGCCCGTCAGTGGGTCACCGGAAGAGGCGAGTGGAAATTCGCGTTCCCGGGGCATTTCCAACACGAGGAGCGGCAGCGTGGTGTTCCGTATAACAAAGAAACATGAAATGGGATTAAAGGAGGGAAGGGAGAAAGGTGCTGGCTGTTTCCTGGAATTGGATTTTCGAATTATTTTACACAAGGTTAATTAGCCCGTCGGGATGGAACCGGAGCTGAAAGAAAACAGCTTGTAAAAATATGGAACGCATCGTTTTCCAATAGAAATACGAACGCGCAAGAGGAGAACGACGAACGGTTCGCCTTTTTACGCCTTTTCCACGATCGGCCGTGTCCCGTTTTGCGATTGGCGGGGAGAACGAAGCTCCGGGAAACAGTACTAGTGTCACTTTGTCTATAAATTTTTGTTCTTCCCCCGCTTCTTTACGATCCACCGCCGCCTCTAATAAAAAAAAGCTACCTACCTTTCGCCACTATTCATTCTAATAGCATTAAACCGGATTGGGGTAAAAACCGCTCCATTTTTAATTTCCAGGAAGTTGACTTCGTTGGGTCCTCTGAGGATCGCGTCGTAAAAATCCTGTGCCGGAGGATTGCTGCGGTTTTACGATTTCCATTGTCGCAGACGGGAAAGGCTGGCCTGCAAGCCAGGGTGCATACTATCGGTCGCGGGAAACGCGACGCTATTTCGTAGAAACGGACCGCTTCGATTATTTTCCATTCAATTTTGTTTTAGTTAGTTCGCTCGTTGCTTTGTTTCTTGCTTTTTGTCTCCGTATTGTTTAACGCAAGCTGATGGCGCTATAGAATATGGAAGTTTACAGGTTATTAATTCTGGAATTGGAATTTTGTTCTACATGTAACTTGCGTATCATGAAATTACGATTTGAAGGAGATACAGTGCTCTGCTGAATAATTATTATATTATGAAACATGACTGCGGGAAAATTAGAAATAACTGAGAGAAAGCTCGGGTAATTTAATAGAAGAGTGAACAAAGTTCGACGTGTTCAATATTAATATAAAAACTGGAAGATGAAAATTTCCAGACACCTGCCAAATACTGAATACTCAAAAGAAAACGAAAACTCCAGTCATATTCTGCAGGAATATATTGTACATACACATGTACTATACCAAGCAGTACCACTGTTGATCGCGTTCTGAATTTTAATTAACAAATTATTCAACCCTCCATACACTCGTGTAACTTTGAAGTCAAATATACTCAACATCCGTAATTTACCAAATTTGTCGACACAAGGTAATCCACATCCTCCGCAACTCAATGTTGCACATGAAATGCTGAAGAAATTGTTCTTTAAAGACAATCTTTCACAGCCTTGTTAAGCCCAGCGTACTCTTCGTCAACAATTATGACCGAAACATCCCGAGTAATCGACCCGGACCTGAATGTCTCATATGTATATAAGACGGCAACAAATCTACGAATTATCGCCAACAACAAAATCAACGCAATAGTGTGTACACGCTCACGTCATTAAGGGGTGTTTTCCACGATGGGCGTGCATCGAATCTCGACGGAGAGCAGTGACGCGTGTCGATGATTCTCTTTTCGACGAGAAAGACAGAAAAATCGAGAAAGCAGGAACGAAAGAGAGAGAGGGGTGGTAGTCGAAGTGACGAACGGACAAACACGCAAATATTGTGCAGCGTTGTCGCAATATTATCGTTTCGAAAAGACGCACGCACCAGCCACGCCGCGCGCTTTGTACTCGTGGGTCGGCTTGCAAACAGATAACGCGCGACCCGAGTGGTTTACCGGCTAGTCTTGTTTGGCTTACGGCTTACCAAGATATCCAGCACCTCGAGGAACACGCGTTGCTTGTATAGGATCATCGGGGAAACTCGCGAGAAGCTCTGCTCCCCTGGATGAACTCGTTTCACGAACGAGTTTCGGGAATCCGTATTGGAGATCTTGCGTGGAAACGATGTACGCGTACGCACATATGGACCGTTTATTTTGAAAGTGGTGTAAGTCCATTTTTTGTTTTTTTTTACTAGTTATAGATGGAGAGTTTGCACTAAGTTTATCACGAATTATGTGATATCTCATTTTTCAAAAAAAAAGTGGATATTTCATTTTTTTTAAAAAAGTGGTTACACCAAATTTTAAGATAACCGGTCCATGGGACTGATTTTGGGACTCGATTTTCTCTTCAAACAGTGGGAAAGGATTTTTTCTTGCGGCACTGCCTAGTTTTTCACGGTGTCGTTTTTTTACTATTTTATTTTTGATTGTCGCCTTTGGTTAGTGTAGTGATTTTATCCTTTGGCTGTTAGTTTTGAAAAATAGACTGCGCTATGCTGCTGGCAGGTTAGGCTATATACCTAGTGTCTTCGTGAAGATGTAGTAAATGGTGTATATCGTTGTTCTCGATGCGTGAAAGTGTTCGGCAGAAATGGCGATACCATTTATTAGTTGCTTTTTCCTATAAAGTCTATTTAATTATTAGGGTTAAGCGACGTATACTGTTTCGGGTAATTATATTTGGATTTTTATGCTTCACAAAGTATAAATTTCTATTCACATTGGGGGGGTCAAGGGTGACCCGCATTTCTGCGTTTATTATATGTGATTGTTAGATATTGTTAAGGTCATATTGAAGACAGCCCTCTATTTAGAAGACAATTCGAAATGGGTGAATTACATCAATGTACAATTTATTAAGCAGACAGTCGAAATTCCCCATGACGTGTACGTACACGTCACTAGATACGACCGTATCAATATAACAATCATGGTTGTGTGCTTGCTTTTTGATAATTAATCTTCGAATTCTTAATTAAACTGGTTTAAAGCTGAAACCGTACGCGTTTTCGAATCTTTCGGTTCATTTAACTATTTCAAGTGGCTGACTAGGGGGTCAAATCTTCCCCAAATATAGTGAGTTATTAAGTCGTATAAATGTCTTGAAGCTCGACAAGTGCTATCGATTGGAACACGTACCTACCATCACAAATTTCGAGCGGTACTCTGCAGAACAAGAAATACCCCAACAGCGATGTTCTTAAAAGACGTTATGGTCCTTTAAAATTATCCCGCATTTTTATAGTTTTATACGGTCCCTGTATGGCACAGTTTTAACATCTTTCCAGTATTGTACTGTAAAATAATAAAGCGGCGAGACCAATGCTGCTTGTTTAACAGGAAGAAGAGCACAATGAAATTACAATTAGACGGTGACAATCAATAAATAACAATATCAATACTTTGTACTTCCTCCATTAGATTTTATTACGGATTTGCACCTTTTAGCCACGGAAGATATTAATTGTTTCACTGCGTGCATGCAAGTTTCTTCGAACCATGGATACTCCATTTTAAGAATTTCCCAATGGATTGAAATTCGCACCGTTGTCTGACTATTTTAATACTAAGTAGAGAAAAAGGCGGCCATCGAAGGTGCCAAAATGTTCCGGTAAGAAAGCCAGAAGTTGTGAATGTACCAAATGTCAAATGTGAAACTGACAAAGGTGAAACTGCCAAATGTGGAACTGCCAAAGGTAAAAGTGGCCCATGCAAATTTGACTGGAACGCTCTCGTTTCTAATTCCTTCCCTGGTCCGTGTGTCGGCGTAAAAAATCGGTATCGTTCCATCTGGAAAACAGAAACGGAAATTCTTGCGCCGCCAGCATGAGCGACAGCTTTCCACAAAGTCGACCTTCATGCTCCAGAAAACGTTAAACCATGCGACAATTTGCAGGACACGTACCGGTCACCGTTGATTCATTACGGACCTTTTTCTGTTTTCTCTAAGAGCCGTGAAAATCTGGAGCACTATGTACCGTTCTTTGCCCATGGCATCCCCCTAACCGCTGTTCTCGTCCACGGGAAGTGTTCGCGTGATTTGTGGCTCTTTCTCGGCTTCGAAACAGATAGGGACACGGAATGCCACCCTCAAACTTGGCGCTTGTTTGCATATTTCGGCCGGAAATGAAGGTGGAACTGCTCGAAGATCGTCGTATCGATATCGTTACAAAGCCAAAGTTTTCAAAACTTTGTGCGCTGAGATGTTTGCAAATGCGTTTGCCGGTAGAACGCTGAATGCAAGTTAAAGAGATCGTGAAAAATTCGTGGCAGTTCCAGTATGTTTAGTAAAACACACGGAGAAAACTTGGAATGCAAATTTAATAATGGTGACTGCAAAAGGTAGCTTCGAGAAGAGTCGAGATTTAACTTAAAGTTGTACAAGAAAGATTAACAGTATTCTAAGTCTTTTCTATGTAATAATTCCCAAAAATATATAATGTTTGACAAACAGGAGAATAACTTCTCTCAAACCTGCGCAACTTGGCGACAACAAAAAGCACAATAATAAAATACAATGCCAAACAAATAGACTTACAATTATTTTCAAAAAGGAACCCGTCAAGAAAGAAATAATTTCGTCCAACAGTAAATTCCAATAACTGGATCATTCGACAGCAATAAAAAAGAGCACACATATTAACAAACCTTTAAACGCAAACCAATAAGAAAAAGGAACGAGATCTTTATCTCACAAAAATTCCATGGATCATAAAGAAAGGAAAACCTTATTCAACGATTTCCGTCTAACTGGATCAACCAAAAGAAAATTTCACCAACCTGTGAAAGTGCACACCGTAGTGTTCCAGCCTTTCCCCTCAAGTTTTTATTTTTACAGGGCAGGAAAAATGGGAAACGCAATAGAACCACAATGAAGATATTTTATGCGTGCACGAATTCCAGGAACAACCGTCGCAAAAAGAATGAGCGCATGCAGAGCGAGTGAAAGCGTGGATCCGAGCGACAGTTAGGTCAAGCCTAGACTCATTGTTCCAAATATCGCTAAAATACGAAAAGCATAAAGTCATAAACCGCATTTTAACGTTTTTGCTAGTCCTTCGGGCGGGCCCAGCCAGTCGGCCGGAGAGGTCCTAAAAGAGGAGCATGCAAATCCAGCGAGTCGCCAAAGGGACGGAGCCATTGGGAAATATATAATTCAGACCGTAAATGGCCCTTTTACAGACTGGTAAAACGGTTAACTTTTAACGTCACGGCCTAGGTATGAACCTTGGAAGCGTAGTTTCCATGGGCAAGGAAAGAAGCGACGAAAGTACGACAGATCGTATTATCCTTTGATAAAACGCCTTCGAGGCGGAGGACGTTGAGAGAACGAAAAAAAGATGCAGAAAAGGGACTGACAGAAAAGAAAATGAAAAAGAAGAACGATACGAAACTCATTATTAAGAAAACGAGTCATAATGGAAGGCCGCGTGAAAGATTGATGGTCAAAGGACCGGTTGAAGTTGGTGTAACTTTGCGCTGTATAATTTAATTGCAGCGTAGAACTGACAGTGAGTACTTTGTTGAAATGAAATGGTATTAAAAGTGCGATTGATTAACGCGGATGGGATTGGCGACACGTTGGACGAATTATACGGACAGCATCTTTTGAAAATGAAATTTCGATGGAGAGCAGAATTGATATAGCAGAAGAAACGTGGGCAATTGCACAATTGGGGTCGAAACACGGAAGTGTAGGCGATTCTAATAAACTTTTATTAATTATCACAAAACTTTTACGTCCTCTGATTTCTAAGTCCAGAAGCAGTCTGAGGCTTGCTGTTAAGAACAGCGTTACCAAGAAACTAATAAATAAACTAACTAGTTAACATTAACAAAAAGGTATAGCTAATCGATACTCAAAACGATTGCACAAACGTTACACTACAATACTACATTACAATACTACAGAAGGAGTGTTAAAATGGCTGGGATTTGTCTAGTATTATTCAATTTGAATAAACAAGGAAATGTAAAAACAAAATTTAATTACTGTAAACGATTACGAAGACAGAAAAGTGTATTGTATGAAACATTTAATAGCTTCTTTCAATTCTACTATATTATGTTCAAAAATGTACATTCTCTTTCTACATTATTTACACTAATAAATATCCCTGCGTATCGAAGAATATACAAATCAATGAATTAATTGAAAAAACCAATTACCATATACTCGCAAATTTGAATCCAAAATTTACTGAAACTTCACCTGCAGGAATTGCAAAGCGAACGTTCGACTCAACGTGCAATAATCTAATCGCAAGTGCAGGATTCTATAATGCCAACTTGACTCTCTAAAAACCACACAGGATTACAGCTCGCCCTGAGTATCCACTTCCGTGCAAAGCCCGTCCCGCACCCTTTTATAAAACACCTATAAAACAGCAGTAACGCGGATATACGTAGCAAAAAAGGACGTTACACTAGCAATCGGAAATATCAAACCGTCCAACGAATCTTGTTACCGCATCGAGAAATAATGACCGTCGTATCAAAGAAACTGGAGGATCCCATTTCGTGGCGAGTCCACCCTATCCGGTGTATCGAAAATGTTTTATGTAGCGGCGTCGTTGATGAGAAACAAGGCGACTTCGACAGTCAAAGGGCGAAAGAGAGGAGATACGTGTCTCTCGCATTTCCTCCGCAGCGTTATGCCGCGGTTTATGATCACGATGGCTCGCGAAACGGTGGCACTGCGGTATGATCTTCGTTACGACCTCGTAAAGAAACCTTTTAACGTGTCCATCCAATACTTTCGTTCGGACCCTGGCCTCCATCCCGGGCTTTCGTGAACGCGAACTGCGTGTTTATCTGGTCGGAAGTTGCTGCAGAGGATAGAGACAGAGACGCGGTACATTGCGAATTAATGGAAATGATCGAGGCAATCGATGGCTGAACTAAAGATTTATTTTTTTATTGTTTGCTTCTTTGTTTGCACGAGATATTATTTTTGTAAGTACATTGTTATATTTGTATCAGTCGAATGAATTATCTGCGCTGGGTAAATTTTCATTTTATTTAGTTGGGTGCTCGAGGAGATTTATTTACATTATTCTTCGTCAGATTTATTGAGTCACGAATGGAGTGGATCATTTTTTACTTCAGTGTTCCCTTAACTTTCCACTAGATTGGGTATCGGGCGATATTTTACGTCGGTCTATAGATTCTACCTTGTAGAGGATTAAGGAGAGAATACACGTTGTATCCTTGGAGAAAGAAAGAAATTTTGTTTCTCTGGCACAGCCACTTGTTGATTTGAAGGCCGACTTATTGAAAGTAACAGGGGAAGTTGGGCAACTCGAAAATTCAGAAAAATTGGAGACATTGTTGCAAATGTAGTTCATCTTATGCTATTTTTGTTTCCGGATGACAAATGGTCCTAGGGGTGGAAACATCCCTCCAAAGAAATCTCGACTTTTCATATTACCGTGAGTAATTAAGAAATTCGCAAATTAATGAAAAAGTAAGTAACGTCGACGATCGCTAATAATTATACTAACAATAATTCCCTTACAAATGAAAGTTGCAAATGAAATATAATTTTAATACGATACAAAAGAGCGCAATGACAATCGAAGAATAACTTCGAGTTAACTCTACTTTAATTTCAACGCAAACACCCGAATGATAAAACGCATTGACTCAATAACACCAACAGAATCCTTCGTAAACATAAATATTTCCCATTTTCCTTCCTCCACAAAAGCCTTTTCTCCGCTCTCCGTGCCGTTTCTCGTACAGAGAATTCCAAGCATCCCCCAACGGTGGTCCGTCATTCGCTCCTGTTCCCATTTGTCGCTCACAGAACTCGTGAAATTCGTCGGTGAGAACGACGATACATACCTACATAGCGCATAATTCTTTCGTAATACCGCGATAAGCCGAGAGGGGTGAGCCTTTCTCTCCTGCGAGACTTGTCAAAATAATGTTTGTCTAGCTCGTAGGTCCCTGCACCGAGGCGTAAGCTTTGCGGCCACTTCGAACGGGACGCTCCACCCACGTCAGTTATGAGAGTTATGGCTGTTATGATTGTCATGTTTTGTCAGCTCCTTTGTCGCCAACAAAAGGGCTGGCTGCCAGAGGATCATGAGCTTTTCGAGCGGAACGTTTGCCGCGTTTGCCGCAAGTCTCGGCGGACGAGAGCCGTGAAAGTCGGCTGCACAAAAGTGTTGCCAGAAGTTTTGTTGGCATAAAATTCGATACGTCATTCGCGGGAGATTCTCCCTCCCTCTGTTCCTCTGTTCCTGTTTCGCCGTGGACGCTGTTGCACACGCGAAATCCTGTTCCCATTGGGTCACCGTGACTTACGGATATCCCTGTGGACGAGTGTCAATCACGTCGCTGGTTCTTCTTGAGGATCCGTTTATGATTTAGAGTTGGAGAAAGATCGGCCGTATATAAGCGTGTCCTAGATATCCGGTGTTCGTCCTGCATCCGGTATAGGTGGACTGGGGATATGGAGAATGGTTGTTAGTATTGTGAATATGACTGTAGCTGTATGGCAGCTGTGTGTTTGTTTCATATTGAACGATTTGCAATAATTTGCAAAAGTATTTGAAGAGTTATTTTGCGGCTGGTCAATTTGAATGTTGAAGACTGATATCATTTTAAAAAGTTATCACTTCAGAAATTAGTAGCATTTGTTATATAGAATTACAATTTCTTGAAAATAAAAACTACAAATATTATGAAAAGTATATAGCTGGTATTTCATATTTTTCTATCCGTACGTCGATTATAATATCACTTACGATTAATCGATTCCACAGCTAGACACAAAAATGTACATGCACCTGCAACATTCTAAATGCAATGAGAGTATCAGAATTATTTCCAGCCGCACCTAATTTTAATTAAGAAACATGTAACAGCCACAATGTAACCTGAAACATTTTACTTCAACATCTACATTATGCCAACACTTACTGCACGTGACTATGACAAAATTGCACATACAATTGTACAACCTGTCAAGTCGACTGAATCCTTCCAAATTCTAAATATCAATTAGACGTACAACTAAATGAAGAAAAAAAAACCGTATTGTTACCTTAATTAGTATATAACGTCGTGGCTATCTACGCGAGAGTAACATAGTCGCAATCGTCGAAGACAAACGATCCGTTGACAAATAATTTCCGACGGGGGCAAATTTCCAAGTACGTATACCCGACCGAAGCTTCGAAACGTTTAATCTCACGCTCGGTTCCCCGCGATCAACGTGAATCACGTGGAAATAAAGACGGCGGTCCTGCAACCCCCATGAAACAACGGCGATTGATTGCGCTGGGGTGTGGCCGTTACAATTGCAGCATGAACGTAGAGGGTTCTGGGTATACCTAAAGATCATTCGGGAAGATCTACGATCCACGGTCTATTTTCCGGAACTATTAGTCCACCCAGTTAATTCGCCTGATGTAGAGCTATTCGCGAGGAAATAGAACGCGCTGGATCGTGATACAATGTGTCAGGCTGGATGAGAATGTACTGTGGACACTGGGTCAATTAAACCGTTCTGCCTGATGATACTGTGACGAATAGTGCGATCTCGGATGTATATTTGAATGAATCGTGAGAATCAGGAAGGAGACGATCCTGAATTTGTTGCTGGAATTGGTGGTCGTTTTTACGACACGAACCGTATGTTTATATTTCGTTTAACCAGGCTATTTTTATTTAGCGTATTATATCATGAGTGGTTTGGAATAATTGTTAAGTGTTAATTTTAAAAGGTGAACGTGGTTAGAGTTTAACATTAGAAGTATCGATAGATTTTGGTATTGTTAAGAACACGAAAGTGGTTGAATGGACATTTAATAGAGATATACAATTGTCGTTGTGTCTTATGGTAAGTCATCACAAATTGCTACAGCGATACCTATGTGTTAATAAATTTGAAGCAAATAATCTGAAAGAAGTCAATTTGACACGGTTGATATAGATGTTATAATACGAAAGTAATGTTATACAATATAATGTAAACAATTAAGTAAATACCAAGATTAAGCTTTAACATTTGGAAAGTTAATTGAGTATACAGTTCGTTTAAACCTAACAACTTTACCATACAATTTCTACAAGATATAATGTATTTCACCTTGCATTCCATCGAACAATTTAAAGCACCTTGAGTACCAAAAAATACCCTCGTCTTAAAAATGATTAAAAAATCTGCATCCCTAATGTACATCGAACTTCCAAGTACGCTGAAGCAAAAACAACCGCAAAGAAAAAGACTACCGCACTACAATTCAATATTGCACAGTGACACCTTGGTTTCATCCCCTCCGCCGTTCGCCAGACAGGTGCCACGATATCGCGGTCGAACGTGCGGCCGCAGAGAGGCCGACATCCGTTACGAAATCGCCCAGAATCGAACTTTCCTTCCTTTTTTCATTTCGCTCCTTTTTTCTCCCGCGGAACGAAGGCCTCCTTTCCTCCCCAGCGCTTCACGCCCTCGACGTATTGAAAAATGCCCGAAATCATTATTTTTCCCACCCCTCGTGACGTTCGTGCCCCTCGAGGACCCCTGCCACCTCGAAGAATCGAGCGCAGTGAATGGTCAGCCGAAAGGCGGGCCACGATCCGGCAATTATCGACGGCCAGGCACGAGTGCGTGACTATGATAAATCTATGATAGAGCTGCCGGGGGATTTATGGCGCGGCTGGCGCGAATTCGATTCCGCCTTGCGCTAGATGGAAGGGTGCGATCGACGAGGGGGTGGTTGTCGCGGGACCAACGGCCAATCCACTTCTGGCCAGTGTAATAAAAATATCGGGGAATAGCGTACGACATGGCCGGCTCTTTGCGAGCAACGTGTGCGAGCCATTTTTCTCTCCGATGTGGCCGCGTTCGGGACCAAGCAGAGAAATCGAATGCTCGATGTGGAATGCATTGGTTCGTGGCGCGGATGAATTGTTGCGATTACGTGGCCCACTTTGTTGCGAGCTGATTGGGATTTGGGGCAGGGTTGTGCGATTGTACTTCGTTGATAGTTCATACGAAAGGTAGCTCGGGAGCAGGGCTTTCAGATCTTCGTGGTCGAATATTTGTAGAAGTTGTGGTAATAATGTGTTTGCTGTGTGTCTAAATTTGTATGTAGGAAAGATTATTATTTATTAGTATTAGAGGGTGGGAAATGGGGCCAGGCAGGAAGTCGAAGAATTCTTTGCTGCTGGTGTGAGATAGATAGACTGACGCGACAAGTGGATAAATGTATTGAGAGATAAGTGAATTGTGAGATTCATTGAATAAATAATTGATTTATTCAATGAATAATTCTTAAAATTATATATATAGCCGTTTGCTTCTTTATTGTACTTGTCGAATGATCCTTGCATTACTATGAACAGTATCGAGAAGAAGGTTCGATTGGAAATTCTGTTGCAAAATAGATATCGTTTTAATACTTCTGGAAATAATATTAAATTTACGGACAATCTTTCTCTACGATTTTATATAACATTTGAAACAACTAAAAATGTTGCCACATTTTAAATGCATGTATAATTAAAAGCTTTGAAGGACAATGCATTACATAAATTTACCTGGATCCCTATATCCAAATTAATATCATCAGGTGATACAAATCTGTTGCTCAACAGAATCACCACGAAAAATTCCAATGCTGCCATTCTAAATCATCCTGTCAATTTCGAAGAAACAATTACAAAGAACTCTATAATTATAATGGAACTGTATTTACCAATACAATATTCCACAAAAATTGCCCCCACAAATCCCTCGGCTACCCTTCAACAACCGATAACACGTTTAATTAATCAACAAAGCATCTACCCGCCGATCTCCCCACAAAAGAACCATCCCCATTCTTTAAACGCACTTCATTCGCGCCACCCTGTCGAGTATCTCCATTGAGAAATTTATCTTCGAAAAGCACCATCGACGCGTCGAACAGGGGTGAGACCATGGTCTGCAGAAAAAAAAACAGCCAGTCCAGGTTTCGATCCAGTCGCGGAGACCGGTGGGCATATATTACGCCGATGTTCCTTTTTTTTGTCCCGCAGAACACAGTTCACCCTCGTGTACCGAGGTGTGGCCACGAAGACCCCGATGATCGTCGTCATCATTCTGTCTCCTGGACCCGCCATCAACGCGTGCCAAGCACGAGTTCTCCCGCTTTTTCTTTTTTTTTGTCTCTCGTTCGACCTCTACGCATTCTTCCATCCACAGGGAACCCAGAACAACGAGCCCGCCCCTTATTTTATCTAAATTTCCTTCCCTCCGCCCCATGTGGCTCGTTGGAGACAACGGACCCTGTTCTGAAAAGGCACGAGAAGTACGTACGCGATAAGAAAGTATCTGTACACGCTCAACTAAAATGATTCTTCGAAATCTTCACCCTTCGCGCGCAGATTTATTTCTACGCTCGAAGAAGACTTTAAATAGTTCGTTGGGAGTGCGAAACGTGTGGCAACGAATTTGCAATAGGTGGTTGGATAGGATAAAGATGTTGGTTGTACGATGATGGTACAAGTGTGGAATATATTGGAAAATTATTGGCGAAAAGAATGAGATAAGATTTATAATACAATATGTGTGCCGGTGATTATAACAGTGACTCAAATGAAAAATAAAGAATTGTAAAGTAGAGGAAAAAATGGGACGATTGGTCCCATTGAAAAAATAAAAGTTACCATTCGTAATACTCTAGTGAAGATAAGAGATATGATTAATTAAGAGTTATGCAGACTAAAATATAGTCGAACTTTGATTTAATATTTCGTAAAGCTTCAGGGAAGCCCAGAAATTTAATAGCGACAATTACATCACAGGGCGCCCTATAAACATCAATTACGTACCTACCTACGTGTCTTAAAAGTTTCACAAATGATCAAAGGGTTAAACGCACCATCGAACGTATAATATATACTGCACACGTGAGATATAAATTGGTATCAAACACATTTGACAAAAATACATCTTTCACGTTCACCGAAACAAACGAATTTGTTAGACAAGCCAGTAGTAAGCCTAGTGGGGAGTTACGTGGACGATACATGTATCGTGGATCGCGAATCGATTTAGTCGATACCATCGATTATGTCGTCCGGGAAGCCTCGAGTATTCCCCATTAGCCGAATCCGATGTAATCATATAATTACCCAGGTTGAAGGATCCTGGTGAATGGAAATTATTCGTCTGGAGTTCGCCAATTACTAGTGGAAGAGGATGTCTGATGGACAAGTGGCAGCCATGGAAGCACTCGAAAGGGCTAGGGTTACCTTAATGGATGATCCTTTAAGACCTGATCGTTTGCTTCCAGTGCAGACTCTTATCTTGCACCGGAGTCTTAGTCCCGACCTTGCATATAGCTATCTGGTCCACGGAGGGTGCATATACCGTTGATAATGAAACAATTACCTCTGAGAAGCTTTTTATAAAAATATTATTAAGTACAAAATTGTTTCTGTATTAGAAAAATGCATTGGTGTTTAGATCTACATATATGTATACATATTTGCAGAAAACATTTTAGTTAACCTTTACATAAATTCATATTACGACTTATTTAAACAAATTGAAAGTGTATAGAATATAGTGCGTGTAGTAATAATAATTATTATTATTCTTAGTTACATCCTTTTTCTTAAAGCCAGCTGCTCATCATCGATAGAGATATAGATTAACTAAATTTTCTATATTGTATCAAACACTGAGCCACAGGAATCGAAGGCTTACTATACCAATACTTCGTTAAATCTCCCACAAAAGATTTCCAAGATAATTCAATAAATGAGAATGCAATCGGCTTTAATTCGAATGAACTCAATTTTCCGTGTACCTGCGTCAAATTAAATCGCTCGTTTTCTATCTAAAATTCCTGGTCCCTTTCATATCACATAAACGAAAGACTGCCTTCAAATATCTGTCCAAGAATGTCGAATAAAAGAAAAGTCGTCCCGTGGCATTCGACGAATTAATCCAACAACAAGGGATCTCTATTTTTCGCCACGCATCTCAATCCATACTAAAGCGTTTCAGGGGTAAAAGCGCGTCGTTCTCTCGTTACCGTGCGTGTGTGCACGCTTTTATGAACGAGTAACTTAATCCCATTTTCCAACGGAGACAATAAACCATCGCCAGTCAGGTATACGCGCGCGCCTCTACACGTTCCAGAGATTGTGTATACGTATACCGACGTGCAGGCGAACTGAGAGGGATATTAGCTAAGGGCAGATGCTTGAACGGTGTTAAAAAAGCGGTGAAAGCGCGTGCCGGCATCAAACGACTAAAAATACTCAAACGCCCACGTGAACAGCCGGCACGCCCGCTATAAAGTCCTCTCCTCGCGAGCGCCTTAAAAACCCGAAGCACCCTAAAAGTCCCTTAATCTCCGGCTAACCGTGTTTCACGTGACAAGTAAGAGTCACTAATTTCGATAATTAGTAGCCGTGTCCTTTTGCGACTACATGGCCGGTATAGTTGAAAGGGAAATTTGGAACGCAGGGTACGACGGGACAAATTTTATGTAGCTTGTTGCAAATGGGTGAATTAAATTGGTGGTTCTACCCTTTTCTAGTGGTATGAGGTAGTGATATTTTTTTGGTCTGTTTGGAATCTTGTTTGGAGGAAGGGTTGTTCACAGTAATTCTAATATTAATATTTATATATAATATCTATAATAATATTAATATTATAATAATATTCATGCCTAATATTACTATTTTGCACATATTTTTCATATTAAGATTTTATAATTGAAATATCAAACCTAATTGCGCATTCTTATGATGGCATTGCCATAAAAATTGCTTAGATGCTGCAAGTTTTCGTAATTACTTAATCCTGGAATTAAATAATAATAATAATATTTATGTACAATGCTGCAAGTTTTCGTAATTACCAAGTCCTGCAAATAAATAATAATATTTATGTACACGTACACTGCTGGCCAAAAGTTTGGTATTTAAGTCATACAAAAATCTAACAACTTCTCAGCGATTCATTGATTTCAACTGAATAGCTATTACAGAGATTGATGAATTAATTAATTCTGTTTGACATTGACTTCATTCATTCATTCAATGCCTGCCCATATCACGAAACTTCACAAACCTTGCTCAATACTGTTTCAATCAGTCCACGGCATACAGACCAATTACCCACCTTCATAAACAATCCACGCCTAAAAGTAGATACACCTCTCCTTTCGAACGAAGACGAACTTTAAAAAAACCCCCCAAAAAACCCAACCCACCCTAATCACACCATCGCACCGAAATAATCATCAAAGCGAAAGTATCGTTTCCCCGATACGAGCAACCCTAAAAACAGGCTCGTACATATACAAGAAACACCCGCTCGATCCTCTGTAAAGAACGAGCCGTCTCGTCTCCATGCTAATCCCGACACCATGGAAAATAAGTAGCACCTTTGCTTTCGTGTAGGAGTGGGGTCAACCCCTCGAGCCTCCACCTAAACCACTGATCGCAACCCGTAAAAAAAAGAAACAAAAAAAATCGGTATCCCCGATCGCGACAGAGGACCGCAAGAAGAAGACACTGGGGTGACTCGAGGAGACGAGCGCGTGCCGATGACACATTGTCTCCACGTGCTACGTATTATCCCGTACACGTCGGTTTACATATTTTTAAACCACGTTTTTTTCCCCCCACCCTCTCCCCCGTTTATTTTTTTCTCTCCTCTCGAATCCAGCGCTCGTGCTCCATCCGTGCCGGCTTCCTCGTTGCGGTTTCTCCCCCTTTGCTCTCCACACTTTTTCTTCGCCGCGACGATTCACATGCACACGGTATACGTGCGATGCACCCAGTGTGCACGCGTGCACGCTACACCACGAAAATCGGGTATTCCTGGGCGGAAAAAAGGGCGAAAAAAGCGCGGATTCGTTACACGCGCGAGGGTCGTCTTTCCACGTATGCGTGCGAACGGTGCAGCACGCGGCTGTAGCACGCACACGGGGCAGAAAGAGGGGTGAAATCGAGAGCCGCAGAGGGAAGGAGAGAGGAATTACGGTGGACGAGAGATCGAAAGTTCGGTAAGGGATAAAAACGCGCCGCGCATCTGCGTGTATATATAGGTGGCTGGTGGAAACGATGTGGGGACGGCTGGGTTGTTTCTGAAAAAGTGGAAATTTAACGGGAACGGAGTACAGGAAGTCCTGGACGGGAGAGATCGGGACTGGATCTTTTATTTTATGTTGGGCGCGTGCGGGAACAATGAGGGTATATCTCGAATCCTTTCATCGATTCCGTGGTGGAGTATAAAAACCACGACGGTGATATATTCTTTCACGCTGACAATCCAGTTTGCCGCGTGGAGATGGTAGCTTCGTTTTTTTTTTGTTGTTTTTTTTTCGTGGATTCCATCGGAGGCACTGGGCCAGCGAGAGAATTTCGGCACAGTTTTGTGAACCGCTTTTTCGAACGTGGAAGTATAGAAATTTATTCTTTTTCTGCGTGTAAAGATTGAAAGGGTGTTTCGGATTGATGAAAATCTAATGGGATTATTTAATAATTGATTGAGCCATTGTTATTGTTATTATTAATTTTGGTTATTAATATATTAAAGGCGAAAGGGAGTAATTAGACTAATTGTGTCTCCTGTGTTTTGCTATAAACAGTAAGCTGGTTTGAAGTAATCTAGCTTTATCTCAAGTTTGATTAACTAGAAGGACAATTTTCAAGTGCCAAACTGATTGAAAGGTTGGCATTAATAACTGCCCATCCATCATTACGATTTAATAGAAACAAATTTAATTGCCCAATTAATCCTCAAATAGCACTCAACAGCGAAAGTATAATAGGCGATATGATTTCTCTCGTCAACTCTGTAAAGTTTCGAGGCTCGACGGAAATCTTAATTGGCCCAAACAACCTAAGAAGAATACAGAAGTTCATTTTTGTGTGCATCTGATGAAACAATTCTTGCGCAAGAAAAATATTTTCTTCCGTTCAAAAAAAAAGAGGAAGGGAGAAAAATATAATTATTTAAATCGCGGTGCGCTGATTTTTCTCAGGGTATGAAAGAGCATCTATATATCTGTTCACGAAGTGGAAATCCTCATCCGCTTTTTAAAACGACAGAGTTAAAGTCGAAAGCACTAACCTAAAACGGTGTTAATCGAGGGCAATATTGCTGTAACGAGTGCGACGTTACTCGGATAGCCAATCAAGCATCCGTGAGCATGCGTCGATCGACTTTATGTGCCATAAAATGAGAATTGCCACCCCTCTATGGGGGATGGAAACCCTCCTGTGCATAAGACCCGTGTGTAAGTGTGCGTCCACGTAAATGACCCCTGTGTTAGTCTCGATACGTGAGATCGAACGCTCAGCCGTGGGACAATCGCCATCTGATCATCGATGCCAGACATTCGCAACTTCTAATTTACAATTAATAATTATTGCACTAATTGTAGGACTATGACCAACGAGTACATCAATTTACGTCATCATTACGAATATTTCCGTATAAATCTCTCATAGAAATTCATTGGCTTTTGTCCACGAAGCAACTTTCAGCAATATCAAAAGTACTGACAAATATTTTACCTCAACGGAAATAGCGTGTAAAATATTAAGAATAATACCGGCGGTGTTAGCAAACCTAGATGGAATATGTACCTCGCTGGAAAATGAAGAGGAAAACACTGTTCACTGTTCGCTGACCTGTACACTGCTCATCAAAGTGCCCAAGCTATATCGTGCATGTTTACCTGGATGTAAATGAAAATTATCTTGATTAAACGGATTGGTCTCGCGTCAACGTCTTCCCATGAGAAGATTATTTCTAACACACCTGTCCTGTACACCCAACGTGACAAATAAATTATAAGCCGAGCAAACTGACGCAGCTAAGCACTTACTTCAATGGGAGGGAATAAATATTCTAGCAATCTGACAGCCGGCAGCAATTTGTAAGTAGATTTTTCACGTGCATACACGTGTCTACAGTAGTGTAAGTATACGCGTGTATATATTTAGTTAGTTGTTATCGGTCACAGTTACACTTGCTCATTTCCACAGAGCACGAGATATAGCAACGCCTTTCACACCTCCAGAAACGTTAAGGAAACGTGTTAGATATCGAGATATCGCCTCGCGAGCGGACAGGTAGAGAGGAAAAGGTGCTCGATGGAATCTTCAGGTGTAGCGGTTGGAATCGGATGACGAGGAATTAATTCTCGTAGGCACGTGTGTGGAGGAGCCATGGGTGTACTATAATGAACGAAAAATCTAGAAGCAGCTTTTGCTCCCATAACCGAAACACGTATCACTTTCCAGGTGGATCGGATTACTGAACGTCGACTAATCTTCCTTTCTGATGCTAATTAGTGGTCGCAAGGTGTGATCGTTGCGTCGTTTAATCGATTATTATCGGTTTAATCTCTATCTTGGAATTTTAATCGTGCGCGAAGAACAGTCTGTAGACTCGTAGATGTACATATGTATATGTGCGACACGGGAGCAGCTGTGTTTCATATAATTAGTCCCGTTTAAAGGATCGAAATGTTTAACGAAAGGCGATATCAAATTTCGGCCAATGAAGGCGCAGATTGATGCACGAATGGCCGTGTTGTGACAGCCATACGAATTAACGCCCTTTATTCGAATAAAGGGGTGAATGGACGTGGCTGAGCACGAAACCCAGCAATGGATAGGGTTGTGCAAGGGTTGAATCACAGCTATGGCCGGTGTTGCCTTACAAAATGGTGGCATCGAGCTGCTTGGCCAATTTGCACACGATAAACCAGAGGAACAATTTTCAATGAAATGCTTAACATAGAGTGTGCTGTACTGAAAGGTGCGAATAGTTCGAATTCGTGTGTATTCAATGCAATCAATTCAATTAATTGTGCTCGTTTTATTTTTATTAGTAACAAATTTCATTCGTTGCCATCGTTAGAAAAATCTGATGTATTTAGATTAAGAAATATTATCTTCCTTCTATTTCAAGGAATGTCTGTGTGTGTATTCGTCTATTTCAAACAATTGGCTAAGTGTGCCGAGGTAATAAATAATAATACCAACACTTGCAGCTGAAATCCGAGGTAAATTAGCACGCGTGGAATTCAGTAACAGATGAGTAAATGAAAATAACAATTGCATTCTATAGATATTCAAAAATCTGATGTACTTTGTCTTGTAGAAGCCATTTAAATTAATCCACAATTGTCGTCATACTAAAGTAACAAATTTAGGTAAATCAGACACGTTTCAGTGTGTACTTAAAATATTCGTTAGCGCATCTTTATTTCATACTTAAACAAAAATGGATTAACGCGGTCCCCTAATAAATGCAGGTTGACTATTGCTGAACGGAAAATAACTGTGATTCTGCTTGATATTCTGCTACAGCTCCTCCATTTCCTGTATTTTTCCTTTCTTCCTTTTTCTATCCAATGACCATCATCGCTGTGAATTGTACAACCAAGTCAATCTACTTCTCGACATGAATATTCCTGTAGGAATAGTGTCCTGTTTCCTGTCAACGGGAATACTACCTAGATCCGTTGGTGGGCCCCGGCATAAATTTCGAGACGTCAGAAATATCGAAGCCCGGCCACCGTAAGTCACCGGAAACGTCATCTTCACACAGGAAAGGTGCGAACCTGGCTGCCTAATGAGAGACCCCCGTGCTGCTTAACATGCCCACGGCAACGACGAATCTTTCGCGGCAACGTTCTGTTTCAGTTTCGACGTTTCCGTTATAACGGTGACCCACGAAGTCACGCAAACATGATGATTTGCATCTCAAGTTGATGGATTTTTCATTTCCATTTTTCTGGCGGCAAACGACTTCTTGGATTATTCACGATGCTGAGGTAAAACTACGAAAATTACTCGAGGATTGTTACTCAGAATCTTAATCACTCTAGAACAAATCCATCGAACAGAAGTTATTACAAGTACGCCTGATGAAAATTTCGAATAATTTAACCCATATTTTAATAACATTCATATTTTATTACTCTTATTCTTCCGTAGTAGCTACGCAAAACGCTAAACAAATACGCCTTCAAACAATCGTCGCACCGAAACTATTTCAATTTTGTCTACCCGGACACCGTGCAATCAAGTACAGCCTAACAATATATGCGTCAACGCAACCCATCAAATCTCTCCCACATCCGCGTCATCCTATCGCCGCCATCTAAACAATTGACCCACCGGATAATCCGCAGTGCGTACCGCGAGTCATTCACTTGGCGGCTTGCAACGTTGCAAGATAGCATCGTCGAATCAGGCCAGAGGTGTCAAGATATCCAGGCTCCCACATAAATCAACAACGGCATTTGCCTGTACACGTACACGCACAGATTCGATTCGCCGTCGGTCGTGCATATCGGTCAGGACCGGCGATAAGTTTATCTGGAGGGTGACAGAGATGGTGGTGTCGGTGTCTAGCAGGCCTACCCGAAATCAGAGACGACAATGGCGCTGGACAGACGGCCATTGAGCCTGGACAATAAGCGACGTTAGCATCGAGGCAAACCAACCCCCGTTCACAGAGGCTGCCAGTCTCTGTTTCGTTCTATCTCGCTCCAGAGCAGCCCCATTGCCCCCTCCCCCACTCCCTTTTAAGCCTGTCTCATCTCGTACAGAGAAGGGAGGGGTTCATGTGCAGATTGCACAACCGTCCAACGCCAGCTGGCCAACCCCTTGACCCCGACAGGGTGGACGTTCGAGTCGATCGTAAAGGACCTATACGTAACCTGGTCCGATCTGACCGAAAGAGGGTTGAAGAAGAAAAGGTGTCCAGCCGACCGTTACCTTTTCCTGCTGACCGTACGTGCTGCCACTTAAATCGCGTTGAAACGCAAGAGAAACGCACCGCAGACACCGGGGGAAGGGTGGAAGAAAAAGATTCTCAGAGCGGAGAAACTGGCGGAGGGTAGAGGGAGAGACAGAGAGAGCTTCGGCATCTGGAGAATTAACGTCGGAGATTCTTTTTTTACGTTTGTTGATTGTGAATGCGGAATGACCGGTGGGACTATTGGACGACTCGGAATTTGCGCTGCTATTGTCCGATCCAAGGGTGGAGTCGACAACCCCCCGTGACAAGCGTTTCACATTTTTTAATGCGGAGGTTTCGTAGTCCTTTGCATCATGGTCGGGATTAAATTAAGTGGATAAACTGTTCGCTCGCCTTGCTTGTTAATTTTGGGAGGTTTCGTCACTTTTACGGGACAGGCAATTTTTCGTTGCAGAGCAAGCTTACATCGTGGAGATTTTTGTCATCGAAACATTTCTGCAAGGGAAATTGTTTCGCTTACAAATGAAGAAGTTAGAACAGTATTCCCTTTTCCAAAGATTACCAGTTCGTAAAAAAAATTCCATATAAAACAAGTAAATAATATGTATTTATTTCTACAAATCACGCCTTGCATTTTAACCCTCATTCTGTAATAATCAATTTCCTGTTAACACTAGGCCTACCGATAGGTTTTGGTACTACATATTTAGACAGTATACGTTAGACAGACTATGAACACGAAAGTGGTTGAATGGATATTAAATAAAGATATATAATTGTCAGTTTGTCTTATTGAAAGACCTCATAAATTGCTGCACCAATTGCCTACACGTTAATAACTTTAAAGCAAGAAATCTAAAACCAGTCATTTTTATTGACTTGATAGTTCCAGTGTTAATAATCAACCTGCGTATACATTGAAAGCGATCGGTAGAGAACCCGTCCACAAGTCAACCAACATTTAGCTGCAAAGGGTTAAAAGCGATACACAGAAACATTGTGAAATGATCTGCAAGGTGTCAGGTTCTTGATCGCATAGGCGGAAGCTGAACAGCGGATAAAGGGGACAATCGCAATGGTGGCCAGTTGGCAGAATGAGCCAGAACAGCTGTACACCCTCCTATATTCTAAAGTTCTAGCATTAGATATCTCTCCACTTTTGTATTCCACGGCGCTCTCCCGCCCACGCTACGGTCCGAAGGAACACTTCTGCTTATCTGCGCCTGGCGGAAACAACTTTTCCGCCACAAGGCACAACCGTTCCGTTCTTTTCTCCTCCTTCCTTCCGTTTACATTGGAAGGAAACGCTTTTATCGTTTTCGGCGACTCCTTTCGTCTCAATGCTCGATTTTTCTTCAACGATACGATTCCATAGGAACGCGTGCAGCTATTTATGCATACAGTTGGAAGCGTAAACAGCGATATGTTGATTGCAGTGTTTGCGAAACGGGACGCGAACGTTCGATAATAATTAATTGGTTCATCTCGTTAAAATATTAGAAGGGCGACGTGAATAATGGTTTATTAATTAGAATTATGTTCGTAATATGACTGGCAATGTATTTTTCGTAACTGTTCTATTGATTCTTTTTATTAAATTTGTTCATGTACTAGATATAAATCTGTTTATATAATTCGAAACGAAAGAGTATTATTAACGTAATTTTTATTTAATAATAACGCATTGGGGGTGTCTTAACACCAGAACTACTAAGAAAGTAAAAACGACTGGTCTCAGATTTCTCGCTTTAAAATTATTAACATACAGGAGTCGTTGTAGCAATTTATGATGACTTTTAATAAAAGAGAATGACAATTATATGTCTCCATTCAATGTTCATTCAACGACTTTCGCGTTCACAATCTGTCTAACGTATGATATCTAAATAGTGCGAAAATCTATTGGTAGTACTAGTGTTAATAAAGGTATAAAAGAATTCAGTATTAAATAGTAAATGTGTTGTGGTATTCTCTCAGACGAATCTTATTAATATTCAACACAATAGTACTGTATAGATTAAAGACCACACATTTATATACCTGCGCTTCGCCTCCCATAAAATGAAAAAATGACTCCACGAAGAACATGTTGCACAATACACACCGTTTCGATTCCATCGTTCACGAATTCTACTTCGAACGAACAGCCACCACTGCTCCCATCCTGACCAGTAAGAAAGAAACAGAAAGGCAAAAATGGCCAACTAAACGACAGCATAAACTCCGTGATAACTAATCATTTTACTAGCCTCGGTTCCGCTTTTTCACCAAAAAAAAAACAGAAAACAAAACAACCCACCGCGAAAAAAACGATGTTCCAGTAGCAGGTACTTTACGATGTACAATTTCGACGCGTTCCATCCACGTCGGTCCGCTGCCTCTCTTTTTCGACTTGACTTTTTTATGGGGGCCTCGTGGCGGACCCCTTTCGGGACTACCTGTACGCGTGCGTGGCACGTTTCTCCGGCCGTGGCTTCTTTCTTTTTTTAACAGCCCGCTCTCGCTACCTGGATCACCTTTCGCCGGAGATGAATTAATATATCGTGTAATGGATTAAAGGGCCAAGACCTACCCCACGTGGAACACCCAGGCCAACCCTCTCTTCCCGTCGTCACTGCGGATGCGTTTATACCTGCTGCCTCTCTTCACAGTGGGACGCGGATACTTATGGTAGACAGCCACCGTGCCGCACGAGAACCAGCGAATTTACGCTCTCAGGCCTATCCCATGGATCATTCATTTCGTGGTTTAGGGGGAGGAAACCGATAGGGTTGTACCCTGTCGACCCTTTCGTTTTATTTTTTTGTCTTCCTTTCTTTCGCCCCGCTGCTCACGCCCAGAAAAAATGTAATTGGAAAGCGATATATCCTTCCACTCGATAAAAATCGATGCTTTATGAAGTGGTACGGGGGCAACAGAAGGAAAAAAAAGGAACGATGCCGTAAAATAGTGTTGCCTGGACGAACGAGTGCTGGCAGGTTGGGCACAGAAACCATAAAAAGAAAAGTCGAGGTATTTACGAGCCGCCACTGCGTCACGCGGTAACGACGAAATAAAGAAGCGGACCTCGTAATTGGTTATTAACGCGTTTAGAGCGTCGGATGTGGATCGATGAAGCTGTTCAGGTTGATTAAAGTGATTCATCGTTGGCACGCGGTTTGATTTTAGAGTACTTTATGTTTCTATTGAATGCAGTAGGTACCTGATATAATCATTTTTTCATTTTTTTAAGTGGAGACTGAATCGAGGACGAAGGGGAATAATCCTTTATAATCCAGTAAAGATAGTTACGATTTGAACTTATTTAAAAGACAGGTAAACAGTTATATGTATTTCTTATTTTCATTTCTCCACCAATTAAATTTGTTATTGATTTATGCTTAAATGGTAATTATTTGGTAAAATTAATATTTTCCATAGCCAAGATTATTGTGTATGGTTCTTTTAAGACATTGCTCCATGGCAAGGAGCATAATTTCGCCGGGATTCATACAAGAATCAATCCATACTTCCGATTAGTCTGGTTGACCGTTCAAGCTGTCCTGTTATTAAATAAAAGTACAAAATTACAGCTCGATCCCAAGAAATTGCAGTTACCTCACCACCTATAATTACATCTCGTTTCAAAGCAGCAGCCTCCTTCGTTGTAGACGGGAAAACGTTCTCTGGTGCTGGCCAGGTAAAAGGATTACTACGCCAAGGTGGCGCCAAAAAAAAAGGTGAAAGAATTTGATCTCTTGAAATTATTTTATTGGAAGTAGAATGTAAAGTTTCTAGGGCATCTCTAGAAAAATTTTGTATTAAAATTCCTTATTTTAATAACAGGGTTGCAGTATCTAATTTATGTTTAAACGATTATGCACAGTTTTATCTACGTATTATCTACGTTCTTGAAATTCGAAATGCGTTTTTTTTTGGATACAGTGTCTGCAGTAAATTGGAACAGAAATATCGTACGAAGCTACTGCATTCTGATTGGAATAAATATTTCTATCCCCTTATGCATTAAAAAAGGGGTGCATTTTCAGAGAAAAACAATTGAAACGTCAAACGACCACTATTCTGAGAAAGATTAATATTTCTGATATTGAGATCAACGAATACCAGATTATTCCTTACTTTAAATAACAATCGGTTTTTCCTGCGTTCAGTAAAGTATTAAAACATTTATTCCTGCCTTCTGCCATTTTTAAACATAATATTACAAATTCAAATCACCTGCAAACAGTATTTCATTGCTCGTTAACTACCTTCCACGATTAGTTGTACATACTCCGAAAATGCATTCAACAGAATGAATACGCACAGCCAAGCGATAAGCACCGACTTCTGGTTAAAAAATAACTTAACTAATATCATACAAACCACAAAAACGCTAACACGTTTAATATTCCAGTTAAGTGTAATAAATATTTCCACTATCTACCCCGGCTGTATTTATCTAACCCCTTGAGTTCACCTGCCGCAAGGGGGCCCTAATCCTTTCCACGTAGCTCGTAACCCTCTCTCTCCCGATGCATGCGTGTGCACTGTGCGCTGCACCTGTTACAGGCGCACGGTTACTCACATTGGCGTGGATCGTGGGGTCAGGAACGTTTAGAGAGAGGGTTCGAAAGGGTGAGGAGACCTAAAAATATTCGGGACCTTCGCAACCCTTCTGCCTCTCTTTCTCTCCGGTTTGGCATCTATCGTTCGAGCCGCAGGTATACGACGCGCACACTGGCACCTTGTGACGAGAGAGCGTACAATAGAATTCCGAGGGCAACCCTTTTCTCTGGTTCCAGCATTATGTCACTAAACGTTCTCGCACCGCGAAAGGGGAAAAAAGCAAACACGTAAGAACAGGTTGGGATCGTTCTGTAACCCCTTTCATAATACTTTGCCCAGATAGTTCTTTTTTTATACGACCCTTCTTTTTCTCTCTTTTTTTCATTCTTTCTATTTTTTGCTGTCTATTTCCACGATAGGCAAACCTGTCGACCGAATGTCTTCGTACTCCATCGTTTACGGCCCGCAAAAAGGGGCACATGTTACCCGTGGGAAGGTCTGATTCGGGGTACGGTGTGGTTTGATTGATATGTAATTGAAGGAAGTTCGTGGGATTACGTGGTTTTGCATTAAGCAGTTGGGATGTGTTGCGAAACTTCCACTTTAAAATGTAATAGTAGGTTGGTGGAGGTAAATGAATGATTGAAATGTTTTTACATAACGAGGTAGAACAAACGTTGTAGGTAGAAGAGTAAGCATAGAATGACACGATGTTGTTAATATTAATCTCACACTTTTCCACGTTATAACAAATACAGTCGCTGTCATTATTCCCCTCACAAATACCTACCAATTAATTCTAAAGCTCCCTGTAAATTAAATTTAAACCGCTCCTATAATAATTATGTTTCGACCAAATCCCTTTTAAAAACAATTCCTTGATACACAAACTGTGCTATATACATATACATATATACATATACTCGTGGTACAACAATCAGAATTTCAACATGGTGGGAGGTCGCCTTGGGAAAATAGGGTTGGCCAGGCAAGAACGGTGGTCGTGCTTTCAGAAAACTCGACCGGCTAAGAGCCAATAATTATCGGTGCACGCGATGATCGTGGCCGTTCTGCTCTCGAACGGAAGTAGAACGTTTAACCAGGGTCCCCACGAAAGGGGATGACGGGTGCGGGGTCCGTTGTGGACGTGCGTTTTAAACCGGTATACACGTGGACTCGTGAATTAGTCGGTACCGATAATGAGAGGTCGCTACCCTGGTTCTACCTCTATCGGTTCTCGATGGATATTACCGTGAGATGTCAGAGATGGACAGAGAAAGTTAAAGGGAAAAAGGTGAGACGAAGAGTGGCGGGCAATGTACGAAAAAAGGGGAAGAACAGGCAAGATAAAAGGAACCGTAAGTCCTGCCGAAGGAGAAATCGGGAAAGCCGGCTTCCAGTGAATAAGATTCCTGGAAAACCGTTCTTTGAAAAACTTTTGACATCACCGGTGGTCTCGAATCGAAGGTGCACTGTATCCGGCATTCCGCGTGACCGCGTTTATTCGCCGCGTGAAATGTGAGGAAATTCTTATTTCAAATAAATTAAAGACCGTTGCCTTTGTCGAGTGGTCGAACGTAGAATTTGTGTGGGGGCATTTATTGTAGATTTAGTGGTAGGTAGTGTTGGGTTAGTGTCAATTTTCACGTAGGAAATAGAATGTAATGTAATGAATCTAACGAGTTTTCTTGCTGATTTTAATGATTATGTAATTATATAATTGCTTGCTAGTTAGTTGTTGATGTTGATATCGGTATGGTTAAATAATACTAAATATCGCAGATTACCTTACTTATTTTAATAATTATTTAACGACATTTATTGATATTCATTATTTTAAAACAGCACGCTCGCAGAGGTAAACGAATTAATAAGAAACGGTATGAAAACGTAAATATTATTACTATTCATTTACAAACATGCCTATGTATAAGATAATGTTGCACGTTGCCTATATCGATTCTGCATAGAGTACACTATCACTTAACTCTCTAAAACTTCTATAGAACATGTTGAATTATTCACGTCGAATGGTTTTCAGCATCTCCTTTAATTTACCACTTCTCCCATCGATCGATGGCATTTGACGACAATCCCCACAAATACTTTACTGCCTCACGTTGGCATTTCTCTGTAATTAGCAAAGGTCACTTACAGTCTGCCCTCTTTGACTCGCATCACGAATGCTGCGATAAAAAAAGAGAAAAAAGAAGGAAAATCGAAGGGAACGTAAGGTACACAGAATGGCCGAGGAATAACGATGCCGGAGAATCGTAATACGACGAGGACCACCGCAGGCAGAAATGGGGTTGGGGGGCGGCACACTAAAACTCGGAAATGGAAAGAAAAAAAACCGCACAAGTGTCGAAAAGCTCCTTCGAGGCCGCGTAATCTCGTTCGAGAAGCTTTCTAACTTCAAAGTCTTACACCTAAGCCACGGCTGGCCGGCAAGAAACGACCACGCGAAAATAAAACTATCCTAGAAGAACCACCCCCGCAGGGTCTTCCCTTTCAGCCTTGGACTGAAATTGAATTACAACGACGTTTCTTTGCTTTATCGCTGAATAATTTCCACCGTGTCCGTCTGAAATATCGTTCATCATGTCTGACAATATGGATGATCTCACGAACCGAGTTTCCGGGAGGACTGGTCTTTCAATCGTTCGCGAGGTATCAAGTATAACTTTGTTAAATATATGACACAGAGTGGCGGAAGAAATATTGATGACTGGAAAACAATTGCCAAACATATGCACTTATAGTATGTTCTGATGGATTCATTATGTGTAATAATATTGTGACACAGTGCACAGTGACTTTTAAAACACTTTGCACAGCTAGTTTCACGTGGCTTTAATAGTGACTTAAGAATATTGTGGAAGAACTATTGCAAATAATTCAGTGCGAATTTAACGATCAATTCATTAAATATTTGATTAAACATCTTTCATTTAGTATTTTTCTCTAATCATTACATAATTATCACTGTATCTATATATAATTAACACGATATCACTGATTAATATATTACAGTATTTAACATAGAGTTCCTGATTGTAGAAAAATTTAGTGTACCATGGGATAAAAACAGGTCACAACCGCGGTATCAAAATGATAATCCCTAAATAATTGATTACATGCGACGTAATACTCCATTCCAAAAAATAACGCAACAGCACCTACTTCTTATTCACTCGAACCCAAAGAAGCAATTCAACGCAATTACATTTCCCCGCGCACTTCACGCACTTTTCCCCCATTTACGGAATTTCAATTAATTAAGCAAAGGGTCACCGTTGCGCATATAGGTACCCATACAAATCACCTTCAGCTACCATAAATCTAAGGAACACCTAAGCCCACGAAATAACAGGTGCCTACTATGAATTCACAAGCTTCCACTTTCCCGCGAGAAATGAAGGCAACGTTTACAACGAGCTCGAAGCTAATTAATCTTCTAAGCGCCGCGCTCTAGGAGCGCGGAAACCGTTCGACCAGTTTCGCCTTTATGCCGAACCGCCGACGAAAAATCAATTAATCTTCAGGTTTCTCGGAATCACGAAGGAAACACCGGCGTAAAATTAGCTAACACTCTATCTGGCCATCGTTACGAGCCCCCGGAACATGATGCTGCAACTATCCTTCGTGCGTCTCCCGAAATGGCTTGGTAGGAGGAACGGGTGTTCCCAACGGGCTGTCAAACTTCACGCGCATCAAACTGTTGTTTGAAACAACGAAACGCATACTCATAGGCCCCGTAACTTTTGCACCAAGTAACAAATTGGTTTGCCCGAAAGGCGTGCCGCCACTTCCTCGGTATATTTCGCTTCACGCTTTGTTTGGACAGACGAACCGTTTTATTTCGATTCTTATTGTTGTGTCTGGCGTTCATTGTTCGATCGATGCCACGGATATATCTGTTGCGCAGAAATAATGGAAATGACTGGTTTTCCTTCCTTTGTAATTAACCCTTGAAGGATATCGCGGGTGAAGTGTTATTATTGTACAATGTTACTTTAAAATTCGCCACCGTCATTGCGTACATAATTTCGTCCAGTAATTTCGTTCGACTTTGCTCGTGCTAATTTTTGGAATTCGATATTATCTGATAATCTTGGGAACAAACGAAATTTGTATCACTTCGTTTCAAATTCTTTCGATTTAACTGTCTCCTCTTAATATCCGTGAAGCTCGGTCGATCTTAAACACTTGTCGTCATCAAACCACATGGACAATCCCCAATTTAATAAATCCCGGGAAACAATCCAAACAACCCAATCCATTCTCCGCGATTTCTTAACATCCCAATATAAATCCATCCAGCCGCCCTTGCCGCACCATAATTCACCATTTCCTCCAAAATCTCGGTCCCCGTCGAACGTGTATCCCACTCTCGTCACTTCATCCGTCGCCGTTAAACCAATCGACCCGTTGTTCGCAACGCCGAGGACTATAAACATCCAGCAAATGGATCCCCACCCCTCCGCGGCCTCTGTCGATTCGCACAAGTCAAAGATCAAAGAAGAAGATCGTCACGCGTCTGGGGTAAAAGTTTTTAGCGCATTCAGGTCGCCAACGGGGATTAATTCTGTCAGGTTTGGCGTGGAATAGTAGGGTGGGCGTTGTGACACCATCAGGAAGAGGTCGAAACGCCGTTGAAACGCCATTATTCCCCCGGTGCTTTATCTGCTTCACGGAGAAACAAAAGTTCTTACGCGCCACGCTACCAAGGGCTATCGATCTTTTCGCCCTTTCGCCCTGTGGTCCCTCGCGTCGAATAATGCAACGCAGAGATATACCTTGATCCGAAGATATCCACCGGTCACGATCCACGCGAGCGCTGAAACTTTTGTATCACAGGGGTTAGAAAACTTTTCCGACCTCCCCTTTCCCCCGTTCTCCTCTTCACTCTCTGTCCTGCCACTTGCTGTCGCCCTCCATCTTGTTCTCGTTCTTGTTCTTGTTCCCTGCTCCTGGATCTTGTTCCGTCTGCTCTTCGGTGCCTATCTCTTTTTCACTTGCTGTCGTTCTCTATTTTATTTTTGTTGTCGTTCTTTTGTGTCTCGTTTTTGGTCTCTCCTCTGTTAACTCTGTATCTCGACGGTTGATCCCGTTCTGTGGGTTATTTTTGTTCTTGTTCTTGCCTCCTGCTTATTGTTTCTTGTTCCATCTCCTGTTCTATGTCTCCGCTTGTTCTCGGGCTTCATTTATTGTCTTTCTGGTTCTTGCTCTTTCCCCTCTTCGCCCTGTATCTTTTTGTTTGTTCTCGTTCTCGTTCACCACCTACTTCCACCTATCTTTTCAGTTTATCTTTGCTCTTGTTCTGTGTCTTCTCCGCTACCTAACTCTTCTTCACTTGCTTTCATTCTCTATTTTATTTTTGTTTTCGTTTCCTTCATCTCGTTTTTGGTGTCTCCCCTGTTCACTCTGTATCTGAACATTGATCCCCTTCTCTGGCTTACGTTTCTTCTCGTTCTCCATCTTATTTCCTTCCTGTTCTCGTTCTCTCTCCGCTTGCTCTCGTTCTTGGTCCTTTTTTCTATCTTGTTTTTAGTTCTCGTTCCCATTCATACTCTCTCTAAGTTTCTCGCTCGCCCTCTCGGTCTAGCTCGTTCTTTGGCTGTTGCTTTCTTTAGGACAATTTTTTTGGCGGGAAGTTTTGAGAAAGTTGGAGCAACCGTTGGTAAGTCCATCGTCGGTTACGGTACCGAGCATCAAATATTCTATGAATTCAGAGGAGGCTTTGCTCGCACAACGAACTCTGGCCAGGACAAGGAGGAAATTTCTTTGTTCAATTTTTAATGATAACTTCGCGGAGTTACCTTGCTCGACGCCCGTTCTTTTATTCCGAGCGATTGTTCCGACGGTTTTAGGATTATTCTTGTGCTCCGTTGCTGGCTGGTGGGTTCGAGGAAACGGGTGATTAAAAGTTCTATCGAACAGCCTGTGACGCGTGCCAGTCGATAGTGTTATTTTTAGCACGCGGCTAGTTTTTGAAACTCGAATTGCTTATTTTGCTTTGCATTTACGCTAAAAGATTTCGCATATTAAATGTAAACACGTTGCGCTATTTTGTGCAAGTTTCATTTTACGAGGAATGTAAATAGATAGAAATTAATTGAATAAGCAAGTAGGTTATAATCCGGATAGTTTTAAATTTAATCAAATTATTTAATAACAATTTACAAAAGCATTCTACAAAACCGGGGGAAGAATAGATTTTATTTCGATCTTCAAACCCGTCTTTTTCCTGCGAAGATAAAAATAAATTATCTTATAACTGTTCTATGAGGAATTTCACAGATTGCTAGGCCATTGAACCGTCATTTTCAAGCAAACAATATTATCTACCTTACACTCCTCTTCCCCGATACAAGCTTGAATAATTGTAACCCACAATTTCTTATTTCTGACACCAACCATCATCCAACAGTGCCACACAAAAATCATCGCACATGCATGAACCTGTGAAGTTCACCAGAAGACAATTACATCGTGGAAGAACAATGCATCGCCAGCACGAAGCTTTCGAAACGATAGAGAAAGACAACCGTGGCGTCAGTCACAGCCATAATTCCGGAAAATGAAGCGTGCCTTGCCTGTCTCGTCCCTGGGACATCCCACAACGCTTCCACGGGGTTACGTCCCCCCTTCTACGATCACCCCATCGTCCATGCGGCTAACCCCCTCGTCAGACGGGGTGTGCACGATGCAACTGACCAATAACTTACCCCTCTGGCTGTGTGTACGCGATCGATAGTCACAGTATCCAATACGACCATCTTCGTTCGCTTTTCCATTCTCCCTTTCACGTTGCGTCTTGCACGATATCCACGCCGCAAATGATACGTTTGCAAGCAAACTTCTCTTCTATTTCTTTTTTTCACTCGAATCGCAGGTCAGATTGATGGTCACGATATCGAACAGCTTTTCTAATATTCACGCGACGGTCGCCTTCCATGGACGTCGATTTTTCAGCCCGATAAAAGTGAAATATTCCACTGCGTTCAAGGTCCTCCGGGTTTTGCTTCATCTTTGAAAGCTTATTTCCCATGGTCTATTCTTACGGGCCTTCTCTGTTTCGTTCAGTTTGCCATTGTCACTTTGCCCCAAGGTTTCTGTGGTACGTGGGCATAGGTGTTGATAATTTTGCCCGTGATCATTTTTAGAGCGTTGTGTGATTTTATTAAGTATATATGTTCTGGTTCAGTGAACGTTCCTCTTAATGCAATGGGGAATTTTTGTAGTAACAAAATTAACCTGCGCCTAAATTTTATGAGAATGGCTTTTTCGAAATTTAGTAGGCCCGCGTATGCAATTTTGATTATAATTTATAATATAATTAGTCCCACTGGCTTTTCAGTTCATTCTTTAAAGAATTCAATAGGTGTTTAGATATTATTCATCCCTTTTTATTCCTACTTTATGCATTTGAATTGCTGCCTCATATTAGCCTCAAAATTGTTACTTTTCACAATTTTAAATACTTATTATTAAACAGCAGGAGAATAGTAATAATATTTCCAACTCAATTTGAATATTTTCGCTGCGCTGAATATCGTCTTAGTTTCTAGCTCAACCATCTTTGAAAGCAGATTTCTATAGTAATATTCAACGGATGGCAAGTTTCTCTGTTTCGTTCGGCCGTGATGAAAATTTCCTTTCTGCCGATGTTTCCGTGCGGCTCGAGAAAGTTTTTCAATTAACCGAAGGAAATGATTGAAAGTTAAGAAGAAGAGGAAAAGTAGACACGCGGTTTTAAAAAGATATTCATTTTGCATCGTTGCACTTTCGACCGGCCCTCCGCCAAGATAACCAGGGAACTTTCCTATTAAAACCAGCGCCGTTGCTTCGTGGCTCCGTCGAGCCTTGCTGACGATGGCAAATAAGAAATTCAGATGTAATTAATATTGGCCCGTAAAAGCTGCGCCAAGTGACGGCGGAATACTATGAACCGGGGGAAAAGAAACAGAGCCAAGGAGTTCAACAAAAATTAAATATTAACCCCTCGATGGACCGATTTTTTTTCCCAATTATCCACCGAATTTAGGTGATCAAGGCAAATGCTTATTTGCTTGAAAAGATTTAAAATAAAAAAGAAATAGAACAGTCACAGTACGTGTATTTCGCAGAAGTTATTAAAATATTCAAGCAACACCACCGACGATAAAGCTGCAAAGAAAATTCTGTTCCGCGAAAATGAACAAAATGAAACGTCCGGTATAAAAATAATTAACGACACGGCTTCTAAAACTACAGGCTCTAAATCAGAAAAGAAACAGGGAACAGCGAAAAGAGAAGGGAACGATATTTCCTGCTATCGCGCCGTAGAATAAAATCTCTTTTCAGTGACATAATCGCGGCGTTTCACCCCGTATTCATAAATTGTCAAGAATTCCCCAGCATCATCTTCCGACATCCCCCGACCACCCCTCCCCATCCGAATCGTCCGGCAGGGTGGATAGGCCGTTAATCAGCGGCAAGCAGGCACTGATTCAGGAATTTTTAATGGCTGATCCCCTCGCGGCATACCTTCCGAAGGAAAACGGCGTCGATTAATTTAGCAGCGGTGACGTTTTGCAAAAAGCGGCAAGCCCCGTCCGGAGACAATGGTCGAAGAACTCGAAAGTTACAAAAGGGAGGATCCGGACAAAGGGTGCGAGAACTCTGGAACAAAGAGCAGATAACGGACCCGGGTAAAAACACCAGGAGCGCCGGCTGGGAGGGTAAAGAAAGACCCCTTGCCCATCCACAGCATCCACGGTCAAAGCGTTCGCCTTTGGTGAGAAAAATTGGCCGGTCTAAAGAGAGGCTACATTTTCCTTGGCCAATGGTATTTTGGTAGATGCAACGTGTATACGTATATATGTATGTATGTATATAGTTAACGAATGCTCCATGCTATTCTGGTCGCAGTATTTTTGCATTTTCTTTTCTTGGAATTATGGAATTATGCAATTATGGTATTTTGGAGGGAATATTATCGTATGGTTTTTCTTTATATTTTTAGTTGTGAGGGCTTCACCAATTAGAAGATCGCAGGTTGCGAGGTAAAATGTGTATAAGGTGCTTGTCTTGGTGTTTTAGTTGTGCAATAAGTGGATGCTAGTGAACGAAATCGTTACGAGATTGTGCTGGAAAAATGGATATCACAATGGAAATAAATAAAATACGGTTATTTTTGGAATGGTGTTTTCCAGACTACATTTAAAAACTATTCAATTATAACATCCGGCTACCATAAACATTATTTCCAACACACGACGAAACCATCCAATTCCTTCAACTTTGTCGCCCCACTAAAAACCTCGACTAAATGAAGCAAACTATGTACGTACTGTCCAATCATCGAATCTCCAGCAAACAGCGCACAAATGAATTCCACTAAATTATTCAGAAACACGGATTCCAAGCTAATTTTACGCAGCAAACCGTTTGCCCCCTTCGATTCGCCCTTAATATATACCAATTCGAGTTTCCCGCCAAGTCGAAAGAGTCCCGAGAAATTAATTACAAAAGGGACAGATTAAGCGTGTGTCAACAGAAAAGAAATCCAGCAAAGCGACGAGAGAACGGGGAAAATTTCACCGCGAGACTAAGGAGGACTCGTCGGATGGCACGGCGTTAGGGGGTGAGCATCCCTTCCCGGCTCTCCTCTTCTTGGACGCTACTGAGAAGGCCCATGCCGTAATGAAAACATGAATACTTGAAGCCCACCCACCGCCCACAATTATATCTTCGCCCTCGGGCTGGGCTCGATCCACGATCTCGGGTGGAAGACGGTGGGACAGGGGACAGGGGGAGGGAGAGAATCAAGGGGGTGGACAGGGGTGCCATTTCTGTCCCCTAAATAATTAATTCCGGCAGTGCCGCCGGCTTAAACGCGTTGGGGAGGAAAACTTCGATGCCAGGAACGTGTCTAGAGATCCTCCACCTTCGTACCCCCTGCCGTTTCACCCTTGCACTCCGTTGTTGAAATCGATGGTCGCTGAACGTCATCGAGCGATATTTCATCGCGAGCCCGTTGCTGCAGAATTCTGTGCTGCGTTACGTTTCTCGAATACGTGAGAAACTTTTGGCCAAATCTATGGGAAGAATAATTTTGATTGGGGAGGAGCTACCTGTTGTTAACACCTATGTTAGCAACCAAGATGGTTAAAAAGTTCGAAGCTTGGTTACTCAAAATATTTTAAATAAAGTTGTTTTCACAAAACGTGTGTTGACGTAAAATTGTCTCGATTCTAAGAATCGAGATCTGAAGCGATTTTGCGATATTTTATCAAGAACATACAAAAATTATTAAAGGAAATATAGAAATGGGTACCCGATTGCTAACCTAAGGGTTAACGTTACAAGGGCTTTTGTATGGTTCCGTTTAGAAAAATTGGAGAAATATATGTATGTATATTGCTGCGTATGTATTCGATCTATTTTTTGCTATTTTCCAAACAAGTGATTTTTTTACAAAATTATGCAGAGTGTTTCAAATGAATTGAACTGTACATACGCTGTATGAAATTCTAAAAGTAATTTTATGTTTATTAATGTATAAGCTCGGTACATAGAGCACTTGGTAACCAAGGCGAGTAATTTTCATTCGACAATTACTGTGCTGAATGTAATTGAAAGAAATAAGAGGATATTTAGACAGCGTATATATAAACAAAACAATCACGTCAGCCGTTATTCAAATTGTTTATTCGTTATCCACGGCTTATCTGTTCAAATGTATTGTGCGCAAATATAATATGATTTTGACAGCAAACGTTCAAAACGAAGTCCAGTAATTTCAATTCGCATGTATTGCACGCTCTCAAGCAGACTCTTGAATAATAAAATCTCACGACCACAATATTCCACGACGAATCACTATCGACTCGGTATCGAAGGTAACCCTACGAATAAGCTAGGCAGAAGGCTGTAAAATATTCTCTACATACAGCAGTTCGTTGCCATACGCTTGAAACACTCGGCTTAAATAAAAACTAAACGAAATTGCTGAAAACAGAAATTACCTCTTTCCCTGTCGCCAAATAAACGAAGAAACAACGAAAGTGTTTGAAATCAATTTCCTAAGTAGAATGCGACCTAAATACGAAAAGACCGACGTGAAAAACTCAATAGGGAAGGAAATTAGGAAATGGTTACTGGAACAAAAAATCACTAATCTCGATTCCACCTACACATCTACGCAACCAGAACAATTCGACGCAGACAGTTTCGCCAGAGGTGCCTACCTCTTGGAAGATAAGATGGAGAATTAATGGGCGCGGCATTAGAGCGTAATTTTATGGGGATTATTTTAAAGGCTTCCTTGGATCCAGTGGCTCAGCCACGATTATCTAGACATCATTAATCATGTGCCCCGGTTTAAACTTCGCAGCACCGTACACCGAAAACTTTTAAAGCACCATTTACTCGATCTCTGTAAGTTCGCTTTCTTATGGGGCTCTCTCGTCGTTCTCGCGGCGAGGAGAGACGACAGGCAACATCTCTCTGATGAAATCCGAAGATTAGCATAATCGAAGGGGTGCAATGTATTTATCTGTGTTCAATTATGGAAAAGATACCGTCACACGTAATGCATAACAATATAATTATTTGTTAAGTTAAATTCAGTTAGATTCTTGATTGTTTTAGTAAAAAATGTTTCAACGCACTGTTCATTTCTGTACTTACGTTATAGATAACTAAATAAATAGAAATGATAATAATTATTGCGCGAGAACAATGGAAACGGTTCGTATAATTAACTGCAAATGACTACAATAAATAACTTTGATGTCACAAAATTGCATGATCACTTCCAACAAGGATAGACACCCTATTCATCTGATAGAAAAAATTAATTTCTTCCCCTCACAGTTGTTGCTAGATTTCCATTTGAATGCTATTCTGCAGTCGAATTATTTAATATTCATACAAATATATTTTCATTCATCGATTGTAATACACATCATTTATCCTGTCTACATATTTCCGCGTTACATAAGAATACGTAGGAAGTTACAAGCGCATAGCCATTTAATGGGTGACCATTAAAAGGGTTAATAGCACCCCAGAATAAAATGAAAGTCGCTGCCCGACGAATAGAAGGGGTGAAACGTGCACGCCCCTTTCCCTACTTTTAACCAATCCAACGGTGAAAGCTCGTCTGGCATGCATAATTACACCGCAAGAAAAAAAAGAAAAAGCGTACTCGCCAGATGCTGCAAAGGGTTGGAGAGCGTCGGTGAAGTTGGGATCGACGCAGTCAGGAAGGGTTAAATAGATCGAGGCGCTTTGATTGGTCGGCCATAGTAGGGTGGACAAGAGGGTACCAGGAAAGGGTTCGCTTGAATCAATGTCGCTTATCGGCCATCTTAGAATCGATCATTCTATCTACGGTTCTCTAAGTACAGAGATTCTCCATTGGACAAGCTTTTCAACGTAAACTATGGTCCACATTTAAACCTTGCAGGGACTTTCTCTAGAGCAATAGAAATTTCATTTATATTCATACATTTTTTAGATCCATATTCGGTTTAAAATAAGTAACTGCTTGTAAGTTTATTCAACTGCGTACGTAGGTAAATGAATCATTGTACAAAATTTATTGTACTCGTTCCCTTAGTTCTTATTTATTGCTAAAAAGATTATGTTTCTCTTGCTTGACGAAATTAAGTTCTGATTTATTGCTAAAAATATTATGTTTCTCTTGCTTGACGAAATTGTTTAGATTTACAATGGTGAAATGAGTTGTGAAATAAATACTTGTGACCTGTTACTTATGAACCTATATTTAAAACAAAATATACCTTTTCGCCACTGTGCAGTATTTACTAAAGGAATGCATTGTTACCTAACTGTTTCGATTCCATGTACCTTTTATTATTTCCGTATGGTTAATCAACTATATGTTACAGATATCGTGCGCTCACAATAATCCGATAGCTTCCGTTCAAATAGCCCCAAAGAAACGAAGTTAAACACGCTTTAAGGGTCGTTATCTGTCTAGAATTCTCTGTTTCGCTTCCGCTACGAGTTCTATTTTATTCGCGTCTTAATCCATGAAGCCGTCGCCCCCACAAAAGAAGTACGGGGGGAAGAAAGGAAAAAAATAACAGCATGAAGGGGCCCAAAAATCCGGGACCATAGAATGGATACACACGCGCGTTGCATAAATAACATTAAGTTTGGTCATCGAAGCATGCCGGCATCTGGACGATCGCTGGATTTTTCGAATCTTCGGATGGGATATAAATTTGACAGTATCGGGGATGGCCTTTTGTAATGGTCCTTTTTTTCCTTCTTCTCCGTTTCCTTCCACCATCTCGCGGCACGGTCCAAACGCGTGCCGCAAATAGACTTCATTGTTACGAAAAGGTCTCGAGAGGAGTGGAACGTTTGATTCGGTGACTTGAATCTCTTGAAATCGAAAAGCTCTTTCACGGACCGATTTGACTTTCGTTTTTTCCCTTTTCCTTTACTTAACTTTGCACGCGGATACACATAGGTATGTGTTATACATAGTTGTCACTGTATTTCGATTTTCGTGCTCGATAAGGGTAATTTTTTGTAACAGTATTACCGTAAGCGTTATAGCGTAATAATATGAGAACTGAGATTTCAATATTGAAATATTAATTCAGGTATTTGAAGGTAATTGTTTTGTATTGTTTTGTGTTGGTCAGATAAAGGCAGCTCTAATAAAATAATTAATTACGAAGAATTCTGTTTATCCGTGTAATTTATATCTTCTCTCTGTCAGAAAAATTCTGTCATTCCTCCACTTAACTGAGATTCGCAATTATCAAATTTATATCACGTAATCACTATTTTCACCATGTTACAGCACTCTAATCCCAAAATTGGAACGTGGAAATAAATCCGTAGAATATGTAATACGTGATCATCTGCAAATTCGTCACCCAGTGACACGCTGAACGGCACAATGGTCACAGACCGACGTAAAAATCTTTCATTTTAATCTCGTTCGAATGAAATTTTCCCTCCCAATTCGTGAACATCGACGCTTCGAGAGGAATCGAAAGGAGGCCAGCTGTCAATTTACGAAATACAGACGTCACGATCGAGCGTCGCGCAACAAAGGGCCCTGAATCGCGACACGGCATTACGTAAAATTATGCCGAGCCGTGAACAGGATGCGGAAGCACGAAGTTCCTGCTAAATCGTAGATTCGAGGCGTGTGGGTGATTGTAAATTTGACACAATGCCACCCTTGTGGCCGACACCTGCTTAGGTGTGAATCGAGAAACAAACATCAACGAATCTAAGGAGGGGGTCGTGTTGGTATAACACGATGCACGCGCTTGATGCTTGAATTGGTGTAAGCGAGAATGCAACGTGCTTGGATTGATATTTGCGTTAAAGCGATTTATTAATTTAGTTATTAAAGTAAAACTGAATTTATGTGTATTCTTTGCATTTGTTTTGACTGAAAAGTGTCTTGCCTTTGCATTTAGTTAAGTATTTTTGTTTTTCTTGTAAGATTATATACGTTTACTTCATTTTATTTGGACATTTGTTTCTTCTTTTAATTTCTTTCTTCATTTGGTAACGTTTAGGCGGAGCATTGCAAGAATTGAATAGAAAACCTAACACTGTAATGCAGGGATGATTTAATATATAATTTTATTTCTGATATTCCAGTTGCTAAAAAAGGAAATTGGAAAGACTAAAATTATATCGCAGAACATTTTAGGAAGTTGTTTAACAATTTGTCTAGCAATTGCTATATAATATAAATGGCCAATGTGTAAATTTTTCATTTTCTTTCGAACGTTAAATTATTAACCCTTCTTCAAAAATACTTTTCTGTCCCTCTATGTATACCTGCATAATTCCATATGCATTACTTTGAGCATATTCAAAATGAAAGTACAATAATTACTTCAACAATGATAAAACTCTTTCAAGTCCAAGACCTCGTCCACCGAACCAGACACATCCTCGACTCATTTCTACGTAAAACTATCGAAACCTCAAATTTATCAGCCTTCCCAAGCACAGCCTACTCCACTTCATTTAACGCAGATCAGAACACAGTCAATATCGCTGGCAAACAATTCGTAACATCTCCACGCACAGCCACCGTGCTATCTCTGCGTGCTATCGCAGCAAAGCAGTTTAAATAACTTCCAAGGATGAAAGACATTATCACTTCGAGAAAGTCCTTTTCAAGTGTCCGCTCCTCTTTTTCGGCGTCCAGGAAAATTCGAAATTCTACCGATTCGACGAGATCCATCCTGCCACTCGACTTCTTCCGTCTCATGGTCGAGAAGTTTTCGGAAAGGGTCCGGCACGTTTGAAGTTCATCTTGTCGCCAGACCAGTCTTGTCCCGTTCTGTGCTATCCATGAGGAAACATGCATGCAAAGTGTTACGAGGAATAGGGAACAGAGAATATTGGAAATCCATAGAGATACTTTTTTTTAACTATTAAGTTGAGTAACCAGTATGAACGTTACGTGAAAAAAAAATCTAACGCATCGAATTGGATTGAAAAATTAGAAATATTAAAAACAGTATCAACAAACTCACTACTAACTGAAAAGAAAAGTACTTTAAACACAACCTAATCGAAACGATCCCATTCCCAACCTAACACCTTCGCCGTCCAAAATTAACCATCTAAATCACTGAAATCTTCCAAACTCCGATCGCCGAATATCATCCACAAAATTCCACAGAAACAAAGCCATCAATACTTTACCATACAGCAAACGTAGACCAACCCTTTCAGATGAAGTCACCAATGTTGCCAACCTAAAGAAAGAGGATGAAGAGACGCAATAACCAGTGGCGTGCACAGAACGGGCGGCTTTCTGCTTCCAAGAACACGAACGCAATAAAATGATCCATCGGCACGAGGTTCCTACGGCCGCAGGATCCTCTAGGAGGGCAAGAAACGGGCGGCAGCCTGTTGCTGGTCGCGTGGATGGTTGTCGCGTGTGTGTATGTGTATGTGTGGATATATGACAGAGACGGCGGAGGATGAGTCGGCGGTGGATGGGAGGGTCGACAACGTGTAGCTCCTTCAGACGATCCAACGTTTGAGGAACGCCATCCCTCTGTCTGTACAATTGTTCATCTTGTTCGAAACGGAACGCGTTTTACGTTTTATGCGGTAGAGTTGGTGGAATCGAATTTCGGTACTTGCTTTATGGCTGAAGAGGAGGTGGAAATGGACCGACGGCCACGTTGGTAAATTGTTGGTTTGTTATCTTGCCACTTCAGGGTGGCCACGGTTGGATTGGTGACTTCTGAGAAGGTGGCGGAGAGTTGTACGTTTTGTGTGCACAGCTCGAGACAATTAGAGGATCACACATTGCCGCCACTGTCCTCGTCAACGCGATAGATAAGTTGTGGTAGTTTCCGAATCGCGTTTATAAAATGGATTTATGTTTGCCAAAGCATGCACGACACATACTGAGTTTCTTAAAAGGAAATGTCAGAAATTATATTTATATCTGTAATTGTTTTGCGCGGTGTAGGATATTTCAATTCGAAATACATACTCTGTAATTTATTTTATTTTCGTTTTCCTTGTTAGTTTCTGTTTGCATTAACGATAAGCGAAATGGTGTGACAAATTTGTTTTATTCTAGCATGTTATCAGTATTAGCAAAGCGATGCAAATAGCGTACTAATGTTCCAAGCCAGCAATTAAAATTATCCATTAATTAATTTGGAACAGTTAATTGAAATTAAATGTTCAATATTTAAAAATTGTTATCAAAATAATCAAATTTTAAATAATCCTTATTTCAAGCATCACTTTCATCCTACCATGCTTATATTCTACAATGTTTTATGATTTATGACAGCCTTTATAAAAACGGCAATATTAACACTAGAACTACCAAGCAAGTCAAACTAACTGGTTTCAGATTCTATGCTATCAAATTATTAATATATAGGTATCGTTGTAGCAATTTATGATGACTTTTAATAAGACAGAATGACAATTGTGCATTCAACGGCTTTCGTGTTCTTGATCTGTCTAACGTAAGCTATCTAAATGGTACCAAAATCTATCGAAAGGATGATTATTACTAATTCCATAAACATGAATGCCCACTGCTATTCACATTTTCTATTTTATATATTCTAGCGGGCATTTTCAAACGCTCAGGGAAGAAATGAGCAAATAGATTAACTACCACCACTTTCTTTCCTCTTTCACGCACTTGCGTCTACTTTTCCCCCCCGTTTCGGCTCCTTTCTTTCCTCTCTCGCAGCCACTTCATCTTCTCACCCGCTGCTTCCTCTTAACTCCACCTATGTGTCTCGCAATTCTCCGGCGGTACTATTATATATACCTTTATTACCAGTTTCGTCTAAAAATATCGCCCCCTTTCAAAGAGCCGGCCATTCTGTTTACCAAACAAATCGTTTGAAAATCGCGGCATTTAAAACTGACTTCGACTGCGAACCCTCTTGAAATCGTTCTATTATTACTGTATCATTGTACTCTCGACTAACCACCAAAGTACGTGTATATATACATACAACAATAAAATATGTATATACAAGGGACAAGTCCAGCTCGGCGAGAATCACGTTGGACAACGACGCAGCCGCGAGGTACAAAAGTATAATGCGAAGGTGTAGAAGTTGTGGAACGCCAAGGACTGGAATCCTCTGGGGCCAACATTTGTCAGTGTCCATTAGTGGGTTGGCAGGGGGACATTTAACGCGACACGACGTTAAAGAGTTGTGTATTTGCGATGTTAAATGAACCTTGCACCGTGGGCGACGATTGTGCAGCTGCGAGAGTGGCTGCAATCCTCTTTCTCGTTCTCCTCCGTTGGACGCCGTTAGAAGAGGCGCCTCTTGAGGTGTGCCCATGCGAAAAAATGTGTAAGGATGGAAGGTACCAAGTGGAAGAAAGCAGGAGGCTACGAGTTGACCGTGCGTATATGTATATATATATTATATTATATACGCTTTTTTCTATATGTATATAACATAAATAAACGTTTCTCCTGTTCTTGGTTCACCTTGCGCGTTATCGCGAAAGAAATGAATGTACGCTCGAATGAAATAAATCGATGTAATTGCAATAAGAGTTGTAAGTAGAATTCTATTAATAAGTTCACGTATGTAGTGTGTACGGTGAATTATGTTGGCAGTCGTTTCTTTGGCAGAACTTTTTATTCTAGAAAGATACATTTTAACTATGAATATATTTTGTAAATATTGCATCGCATTTAGCATGTCAGAGCTTGAATGTTTGTTAGTACATTTTTTGGCGGAAGGAAATATATTTGATTGAATTTTATGGAGTTTTCTTAGGAATTATTACGTATTATCATTATTATTGTTATACCTGTTATTATTGCAACGTCGCAAAGCAAAGACATGCAACGAAAACTAATCAAAATAGTTAATATAAAATTGTACTTCATGAATGAATCTGTCATTCTGATACATCAATGTTTCATTAATTATCGGAATTAACAAGACATTAATATCTCCGATATCATAAATCAGAAAATATGAACGAAATTCGAATGTTCTATCTCGCCTAATTGCAAACTATTCATCGATCTCAAAAGACAAAAATAAACATGAAAATAAACAGATGTTCAATAAGATTATTCCAAACTGTTATCGAAACATTACAAACCATTCAATAAACCCTCGATCGTCGCGTCCAATAATATCGTTCCAACGAACCCAACGACACCTTCCATCCTCCCTTAACACCTGTACGTGTCTCCGCAATCAGCAACAATCAAGCTGCGCTCGAGATTAGATCCCAAGACGTTTCCTGCGATCGACGACAGTACATTAACAACTTACCTGTCTCCATTTCCGTCTCTCGTTTGCCGCACGCCCACAGCCCCATAAATTAAAGCCACGTAGCTGTTCCAATGCCGCGGCCCTGCGTTGGATTTATGCGTGATTAACATAAAAGACAGGTGCGCGTTTTCGTGCACAGAGGCACGGTCCCATCGTTCGAGACCAGTTCATCTCTCCCGCCGGAATTAATAACACGTTCCAAGGGATTTCGATTTAGCAACGTCGTAGCGTCTCGACAAGGTGCAATCGTTCCGACGTGGATTTTAACGACTTAATCGAAGGCACGGGATCGCGATGATCGATGCTTTCACCCGCAGCGAGACGGTGGTGTCACTTGTGTGGTCCACCCTTGCAGTTCATTCCTTTTCTTTCTTCTTCTTTTTCTCTTTTCACCGTGTTCCTATACCGTTCGCAGGGTGTTTATTCTTTATCCCTCCCTTTTCGCATGGTTACTTTGAGAGGCACTCGCATTGTCGCAGATCCATCGGAAGAATGCGAACCCGCGGACGAAACTGGCACGGTCGATTTAATTTCTCGCTGATTTGGATTTTCGAAAGGCCTACGTGACCGGCCAGTGGACCGAGCCTTCGACTTTGTAACGAATTCGTGCAGCAAACAGACCCTTCGTGTTCGAAGATTGTACATATAGGTATATGTATGTGTGTGTATATATATAATATAGATTTTTGGAACCGGGGACGGTGAAATGGTGAAGATTGTTGAGTGAATATAATGTTTAAATAATCCGCAAGGGCGTGGAAAATATATTACGTTCATTTGCCGAAGCTTGAGAACATAAAATGTAGACGAAACTTGCAGTAATAATTTGCCTAATTTAAAATATATTTGTACTTATATTTTTTAGTTAACATTATCGTATTTCTTTTGCTTTTTATAGGCTTTTATATTTTGCTCGGTGCTGGTATCATTTTAATGTGTAGTAAACATTTAAGTAATTTTAGCATAGACAATTGTAGCGGAACAGTTTGATGAAAATTTGTGTATTTGCTAATGTTCCTAAATTGTAATATTTCCAGCACCAATAATATTTGGCTTCTTAAATTACCCAATCTTCTTAAAGTATAAGCACGTATTTCTATTGTCGTAATAAATCATTTCAATGGCAGCAACATAATAATCATAATACAGTTGTAATCGACTAATTAATAATAACTTATTTCACAATCCAATTTCGACAATTCAGAGAAAGAATTATCGAGCACTGCATAAAAGTTCGCATAAAAACCAATATAAAAAATATGACCCAACACTTCAGACCGTTTCAATTTTATCCTGCGACGTATTTTTCTATTTCTAAGGGACTCACAAATACATCCTGCCCCAGTTACATAAAACACATCCAGTAGAATAGTTCCACATATACGTACTCACATTCCTCCGAATTTTTTCCTCGTAAAATTAACCAGTCGAACGAGCATCAATAAGCGTCGTATAATATATATATCGTTCGTCTCCTTTCCCTATAATTTCGACAGTTCGAAAGTGACGACCCGAAAATGGCAGCTTTCAAAACGAGAAAACCAGAGACGTGCAAAAATTGACTTTAAAGGGGGCTCTATTATTAAGTACTCCGTGGACAATGCTGCATATATAGAGTAACACAATGAGTCAAGTTGTCACTGTCACGACGTTCCATGGATCGTTAGAGATTCAGCAAGTATCACAATGGGGGGGGGGGGGGGAGAAATATTTGAATATGGTGGAGGTTGTATAGACGCGATATTTGTAACTGGCGAAACGAGTTCAATTCCAGTGACCTCTTCGCCTTCGGGCGACATTTATCCAGGAAACGAAATCAATGTCCGTTATTTCAACGCATCACGGATTAAGATAGGAGGAAATAACGTCAACTGATACATGAAATTTTAATGGAGAAAAAAAGCACGGTGCAGGATTTGTCGTAGTTTTGTCAGTTTTAGAAGGTGTTCGTTATTTGGGAAAAGTCAAGAGATGCTTGTAAATGGTGAACTTTCAAAATAAAGGTAGTTAACTAAGAAAATCTTTAGCTAATTCTGTCTTAAATTCAATTACTAAATTCAGTAGACCCTCCGTTTTAAAAATTGTAATTTCGTTTGAACGTATACTGTGTGCACAAATATACATTGTCGAATTCATTTTAAAGTACGTAAACTTATTGCATTTATTATAAATAAAGAAATCATTTTGAAATGCACATTCTGTTTTTACTTTGTACTGTATATGATACTATTACTCTCTGCGTGACACAATCCCTGTATACTAAAAGGGTTCTCTAGCCCGTTGATTAACGAAAATATATTATTATTATTATAATTCGGATGGCTTTTGAAACTGTTGTTTATTATTCGGCCGCAGTTTATTATGTCGGTACCATCGAGATAATGCATTTTTTTACACCAATGGCGTAGATACTTCGTTACTATAGTTCACGAAACGGCGAAAAATGGATCCAATCAGTCAATCGTCCAATTGTAACTACCTTCTTCACCAAAACAAATACATAACAAATGCATGAAAAATAATTTAACTCGATTCACGTTACTCCATACTCCACCAATTCATTTCCAAACGAATCATCGACGGCGAGATCCGCCTGTTTCCGATCCTCCGCTTACGTCAACTAGGACGCCATCGCAGCTGTAGCTGAACTCGAACGAATTAGTCGTTGGCGTGGCACGAATAAAGCAATCTCCCTCTCTCCGTCCCTCTCTTTCTCTCAATTCCCCTTTCCCAGTGTTCTTTTACCTTACCCTTCGGAAATATTGGTCAAACCTGCCCCATCAGGAGGGTGATCGGGCAACGGGGGTGGAAACAGGACGATGAAGGGTGCAGATCCGTAAGGGTAACCCCTGCACACGAGCCCACACCCCGCCTCGAATTACTCACCAGCCTTCTTCCCTTTACCATCCAGTTTTACCCGAAAATCCAAAAACGAGGGGATTTGCTCGTGTGTGCGGAAGGAACGTTGCGTGGGGTCGTCTACCTCTCCGCCTTTCTCGTCACCCTGCACTCTGGATCCCCTCCCAGGGACGGGAATTTCTGCCATGTTTTGGGCACTACTCTCCTCTGCAACACAGTTTCGATACGGGCGAATGTTATAGACGATGCTTCTCCGTCGCGATCGAGAATATGCGTATGATATAGATTTATATTGGTCCGTGAAGAAAATCGGGGGTTTTGGTGTTTTTTGTTGTGGTTATTTTCGAAGAGGGTTACTTGAGTTGAGATAGTGGACAATCGAGGAATGCTTTGAAAAATCTTGTATTGTATGATAAATTGGATTGGTTGAATTGAATAATGGTGAAGAAAATTAATGCGGGATCGCAGATTAATAGATTATTTTAATAATGTGCAATTTATAATTAGCGCTGTGGATTATTCGGAATATTGTTAGAATACTAATAAAAGAAACTATCGTTTAAGAACTCTAGCACGCGAAATGAATAGAAACAGGCGCCATTGTCATATTTTTTGTATTATATTATATATTAATTATATTATTACAGATACAGATAATATATTATTTATATTGTAATTTTACATAAATTATGTACCAACGTTTATAACGTTAAAGAACGTTTCAACGCCCCTTTAAATTAATCCATCTCGAACTGATTATTCGTCAAGATATATATAAATTTCTTAAACAATTCTCATTTATCCGAAAATATCTCCACCGACCACTTATTTACGCGTAACAACGATTAAAATTAGAAAATCTCCAACGTACCCAAGGACACGACAACCCTCGAGAACGGATGTCACTGGTCCACGTCCGGTCACTTTTCTGCTTCCTTAAATCTCTACACGGGGGTAGCCGAATCACACGTCAAACGCAGAGACAGACGTTTTTGTTACGAAGAGAAGAAAAAAAAATATATATATATATCGTGCGAGCCTCGAGTCGCCACCACCATCACCACCACCACCACCATCGATGGGGTGTAAGAGTACGCGGTACCGAGATGAAAGGGGGTGAAGGACGGCAGAAAATGTAGGGTGGTTTTAGGTCCTCCATTCAATTTATCGACGGATTGACAGCTCTGTTAGGCCCTTGTTACGCAGGAGCACGTTACCCGAAAAAAAAGAAAAGAGAGAACCAGAGCAAGGAAGAGAAAACTCGTGAGAGGGGTGGACGATTCTAATCGTATACTTCTTTTCGTCTTGCATACGTTTCCGGGTGAAAACAGTCCGTTTCGGTGGATGCTTCCTCGACAAGGGTACGTCTCGCGAGTGTTCAGAAAAATCGTAACTCCGACATAGAGAGAGAGAGAAAAAAAAGGTAATAAAAGAAGCAGAAAAAGAAATGCTGCATAGTCGCGACCATCCGGCGTCGCTGTACAGAAATTTGCCCGTGCGACTCCAAAAAAATAATTGTCGATCGTATCGTTCGACCGTTGACCCGTGGAGAAGATATCGAAATGAATCGTTCCCTCGTGGGACTCGTTCGCTTCATTGAACACTTCCACAAACTGTATACCAATGATAAGCCAGGCTACTTGGACGTTTCTAAACCAAACTTCGGAACACGATGAAATAGAAACACGTAGTAACGTACCTACTACCACTGATCACGGACGTCGCGACGTTTGATTAGGACAGTCGAGTTCATACAAGACAGTTGCAGTTGATCCGACAGTGACGCATCGCGTCGAGACGCCAACGAGCTCGGCTACTTGCGGTCAAATTATTTGCTCGACACTCTTTGGAACGGATCGTTTACTCGACGCCCCTCTCTGAATCGCTGGCCCAACGAATTCCTGTTTTTTTTCTTTTACTTCTCCTTTCTCGCGGATCCGATTCTTCCTCACAAATACTGAACGGTTGACCAACGGTCTTGGAAAGTCCAACGGAGATCGATGGATCTTTCAACTGGCCAGGTGCGCTCTGGTCAACTGTTACATTCCCGGATACCTTTACGACCACTCGTGTACCTTCACCCCGTGACCCGGCTTTCACGCAGAACGAAGGCTCACCGATTAATCGAAAGTCGCGAGTGGACGCGGAAGAAAAACCTGGGGATCTTATTGGGGTATGGGAAAAAAAATGTTGGGGTGCGTCTATCCGCTTAGGGAACGACGCCGTGCAAACTGGCACGGGAACGATTCCTTTGTGCATCCTTAAAGGCAGCATCGATACGCTGAAGATGCGTGGACATATAAGTACGTTTGCGATGGAAACTGCGTTCGATTTTTTTTCTTTTTATTTTCTTTTTTGTTCGACACTTTTGTGCCGCCGCTTCTTTGGTAGCGAATAACGAATGCGTAATATTTTAACGAACCGGGAACTGTGATTTCTATGTACGTAGTTTTTCATTTTCTTTTTCAAGATTCTATTATCATGGTTGCTACAATGCAACTGTTGTAAGTAGTGAAAGTAAATTTTGTTTGCTCGTACATTTGAATGGAATTTATCGCTGTTTTAATATCGTACCGGGTTCTCGCGTCAGTTTCGTGTACAAATATAGGCTGCATGATTTCAGAGTTTCTGTCAGATAGGACAGCTTTGCATAAGAATTTAAGTGGCAAACGTTCTGTAATGTCAGAGGAATGCAACTGTTTCTCACTAAAATCACAATAGACGGGAGCGATCTGTTAAGACACATTTGTTTAACCATTTTTTCTTACTCTGCCCTTTCTTATCAAAATGGAGTTCCTACTTGTGCATTTGTACACTTTGCCTTTGGACTCCAAGTTACATTACGTTCTCAACTCATGCTTCCCCTTCTGTTTTTTAAATTCACAAGTTGATAATTTCGTGACATATTTCACAGAAGCTTTTGATACATTGGCCTCGTAATTTATCCAATGAAAATACTAATTGAAAACAAAATTTAAGTCAATACCTACGCAATAATCCTCCCTGTCACGTTCAAAAGATTTAAAAGCAATTCCTTTTTTGTCCCCTAATTGAAGACACTTTGTGGGACTTCGGCTTCCTCAAAAAACGCTACCTCATTATTTAATCCTACTTAAAAAAAAAATGTGTACAGGATCGTTAAAAAGTGCTGCAATAAATCAATCAACGTGGGATGTTGGCTGATAGAAAAATAATCTGAGAAAAAGTTAACACTACGGAAACAAAGGGAAAAATGGATTGAGGGATTATACTCGTGGATTAAGGTATTCAGGTATTCACCGACCAATTTAATTTACAACCGTGTTGCTATCATTCGAATTGCAATAAAAGCACGGAATTGTGTTCAACAACCTGGCGGCTTAAAAAAAAAATGTAATAAAAAATCTAGCTACAATGCGTAAGTCAACTTTCCGAATTTGCGAGCAATAAAGAAAGGTAATTGTAGGTCGAAAGATAACCAGATGCCTGTGTTAATGGACACAAAAGCGACGCTCATTCGGTTCAATAAAAACTGTGCTGTCAATCAGAGGAACGTCGTTTTAGGTAAAACAGTGTTCGAAATTCTTCGCGCAGGTACGACACCGTGTTCCATAAACCTTTATAACTCGGGCAACTTTACCACCTACGACCTACTATACTTTTTGGGACACGTTTTTACAGCCTATCCAGTTATGAGAAAACGTGAAAATCCATAAATCCAATATTCGCCGCTTCCTTAAAATATAATAATATCCTAGCGCTACGACCAACATACCGGGCGCCAAACAATGCGGGTTAAAGTTGAAACGTCACCAACAATTAAACAATCGCGTACGTACTTGTTCAAATGAAATTTCAATCACAAAAGCAACAATATTCCTTGTGTACGTATAAAACATTTATTCAACAATATTTTTACCAACGAATTAAATAATCGAAAATTTCTATTACGATTTCTCTTACAACCCCCAATTTTGTATTACTCGAATCATCCCTTGACTCCGGTCCGAATTGAATTTCAACACTTCCACGTGCTGACCACCGAACGAAAACTGCCAGAAAGGATTCGACACGGAAAAAACGACGATAAAGAGATGGCCAGCGAAAAAAAAAATAGAAAAAACGAACACGATCACGTTTCTCCTAGACCAGCTGGCCTGTCCAGCCACGTTTCTATTCGCACGCCACATGTTCGCCGGTGGGCGAGCACAAAATTAATACGGGATCGGTGTTATTAGGCCGGGTCATTAGACGTTATCGAGCCCGGATGATTAGGCGAGTCGGTAATAAGGATGCGTTCAATTTTATTTGATCGATAACGAAACGATAGCCGACCGACGTTTCCGTGTTTAAAGCACGCGTCCTTATCACCGTGTCTAAGGTCCGGGCAAACACACCTTGGCGCCTGTTCTACAGAAATGAGAAACAGAATTGCCTCGTCGCCGGGCTATCGTGCGACTTGGAACTTTAGCCTGTCCCTCTAATCGAGAATTTTTTTGTCCTCCCCTTATCAACGGTCTGTCATTAACGCGTGCATCAATATTTAGTCGGCCGAATCGCGCGTCTCGACTGGATTTCGTCGAGCTGCTCCTCGTGCTCGACGAAGAGGAGAAACTTTCGTCGAGCTTCCGGAAGATCGGAAAAAAATGATCAACAGCCACTGAGGCTCGAGGGAAAAAACGGCGATCCATTCTTCGTCGCGTGCGAAAAAAATATGGGTGCGTTTCGATCGTTGCGAAATGTCGTTGCGAACAGAAGCGAAATAAAAAAGAACTCTTTGGTCGTAGTATCCGTGGTGAACGAATTTCTCTTGCGAGCAGATGAACGCGTAGATTGAAGATTTCGATCGTGCTCGAATCGAAGCTGCCGCGCTCTAAGAAGACGGAATAAAAAGTTTCAATTATGCTGGATGGCATATTTAAATCCATAGAAAAGCTCGGTCGTGAGATTCTTATCGGCTGTAACGGTCACCGATCGAAAGAAAAAAGGAGGGAAAAAAAGAATGTCGTCCACTCGAGAGACGCAACTGAATTTCCAGTGCTGGCTCGTATACATACATCCTCGTGGCCGTGACCAACGGTTGCTAGTCAACCACAGATCGAGATATCGATTTAATCTGTGGCGCTGCGTCCTATGTAAAGCGGTTTCGGCTGACAATGGACAGATTTCAAGGTAGATTGGTTTGCATAAATTGGACCGGCGCGAGCATGCGGATTTCCGTTAGAATTTCCGTTTTTCGTGAAAGAACACTCGCAAAAAAAAGAAGGAAGAGAAACGGACGAACCGGTGTCCGCGGGTAACCGCTGCTTCGTTCTGACGATCTTCCAAAAATGTTATATTATACAAATCGTTCCATAGAATTGGCTATAACAATATATATATATATGTATATTTATCGAAATTTTAACGATGTTTAGGTATGCCTGAATGGTCGTGTAATAAGCGACTTTGGAAACTATTCTACGGGTCTGCGTACCTCGAGAAATATTTTGACACTACGGTACCAGTGATTTCCAAACAGTTTGCGTCTGTTTGCAAACTCTTGTCTTGAATTATGAAAGCAAACGCGGCGAGATTTTTGTGACTTTCCTGCGGGACAGAAAATAGTGTAAGGAGCAAAGGCGTATTTTTGTACCGCGTCGAAGAAGGACTGTACGTTGCTTTTGCACAGCTCGGTGGATTATCGAGATTATAGAGGACCAGTTTGTTTACCCTTTCGGCGACGAACGAGGCTGATATTTTTGGAGAACATCGAGCAGAGCGTTAAGGGGAGTTCAGTCGAACGTGTCACCTTGTCTACGTAATATAGTACCGGAAAGGAAGGAGTAACTGCAAGTAGAATTAGAATTAATTGGTGACTTAAGGGACATATATTATTGAGTTACTGGATTTTTGTATTAAACCAACATTATCTGTGTGACATTTGCAGAATTGATTCATTGCAATACGAATTATGTTAAAATAACAATAAAGTGCGAAACGCAGGCAGAAGAAAATTGCAGAATATTATTCTTGCTCTCATTAGTGATAAATATAAACGTCATACAGGTACGGCGGAGGAAAATAATTTTCAAAATAAGAAATTAAAGAAATTAAACGATATCTCCTATCATACAACTTGAAATAAATCTGTTGGTCATCGCGAATAGAGAGATACCTTTTAAAATAATAACAGCCAACAAATTTTCGTCTCGCCAAGAAGCAAAACGAAAAACTGCGTCTAACTTTACAATGCAAACATCCACCAGGCTAGCAACTGAAATATATACAAAAAACCAAAACCGCTACCCAACGCAAGAAAAAAGATTGAAAAAAAGATCACCGTGCAATTAAATTCGTGACCCCAGCGGAAAAGTCAAAGTCAGCCACGAACATCAAGGAACAATGACCGCCCGTTTGTCTCGAAAAGAATTCCTCGCAGGTCGCACAAGTTCCCGAATCGGTTAAACGAAAAGGTATCCATTAGTCCCTGGGAACATCTTTCTTCGTGGAATAGTGTACAAGGGTAATGCAATACAATTGACCAGCGCTGGGCGAAATCATTGCGAGTCAAAGTTTTCTAGTCCGACCGCGGCAGACAAGGATGGAAGTGCGTGTCTTTTCTACCGTGGCCAGTGTTTTGTTGGCAACGCCGAGGCCCCCGGTATTTTCGTACCTGATGATTTGCAGCAGTAAAATTATAAAAGTGCGGACAGCCCCCAATAAGTCTACGTTTGTCCTGGATACGTCGGAACGTTGGCAGACTCGAACAGGGATAAAAGGTACGGGACACTTTTAGGGTCCCCCCATTGTGCAAAACTGGAGCAGTCCTCGAAAATTTTAATTGCCGGTACTACTCTCGTTGCATGTTCCTCCGTGCTCTCGCCTTTACCACCACCATCCTCGTTGCCAGAACTTCGCCTTGGAAGACACTCGGTAGACATATTGCAGCCTTTAATGGGATCGTCGAGAGAAAGAGAGAGAGAGAGAGTGAAATGTTCCAGCGGTTCGTAGCCATACCCTAACAACGTGACACTTAGCATTACGATTCGTGTATATATGCAAACGGTTCGAGCAACCCTTAGGTCCGTTTTACTGCCAAACGAAATATTGGCCAGTCGTTAGACTATTTCGGAGCAGAATTTTTAAGGTCAACCGTAGTTCTGGATTTTTCCTCTTTGCCCATCCTTTTTGTGCGATCCTGACCGTCGTAATTTCCCCGGGCAATTTCTTTCCCGGTTTTAGCCGAGGAAAGAATTTGAAGGCGAAACGCGTTGCTTGGATATGCGACGAATAGTCGCGAATAGAAATCGACGGCGTTCTCGTGTTAAATGTCGCGCGGTGATGAATGAGCTTCAATTGTTCACCTTACACCGATCGCACGGTGCCAGCACGCGTAGCAGGTATGCGAAAGGGTTAGAGACCTCATCTGGCGGACAATAGCCGAGCACCAGGTAGAGGCTCACGCTTTCACATCGGACGCCCAAGGGTTAAGTATCGTAATAATTGCCAATAATCTGGCCATTGTAAACAGTTTTTCCTCGCGCCCGTCAAACCAATTTCTAAGCCTAAGCGCCGAAAAAAAGGAGAAAGAGAAAAGAACAGCCGGTTTTTTGTGTTTGCTCTTCTTATCTCTGCCATTGCGAGGATTGCATAATACGATAGCGCAAGAACGTTCCCAACTTATTTGCCAACCCTTTTCAAACTCAGAGGTAGGATTAAGATTACTCTTTCCTCCCTTTTTTTTCTGTCCTTCTGAAACAAGGGACAGTATCTCGTTGGTCGATGCTGCATGAAATCGCCGGCAGATCTTGCACTTACGTAAAACGAACAATACCGCCGGCGCTCGAACTAGTATCGATTGATTCCCTTTTTATAGCGATCCCGTATTTTCCTCGCGATTTATATAAAAGCCGACCCTATACCTGTCGCTTTTTCACAATATTTTGTCAGGCTTGTGTGCGGAAGTACTTTTCGGATCGTACTCAATCTCTCTGGCCATCCCGCCCCATCGTCGTTCCGCCGATGAAATGTTTAAGATGTTCGTTCTATTAAAGGCTCGTTTTTACGCGATTACATTCGTCACAGGAATTAGTTAATTCGGTTACTGTCCATAGGGGATGCTTGTTATATGCGAGAGTGAGTTTAATTGGAGCGATACGGAAAATGGAAGAACAGAACGGTATACCTATGAGAGGCGATCGAGTTAACTGATCAAAATACAATGCTATATTACTATTACTATTACTATTACTACTTATTTAGCAATACTAAATACGACATATTTAGTATTGCTAAATAAGTAGTAATAGTAATAGTAATATTGCTAAATAATAATAGTAATAGTAATAGTAGAATTGTTAAGTAATAGTAGTAATAGTAATAGTAATAGTAATAGTAGTATTGCTATACTATCTACAGCTAAAAAGGTGGCAATATTATTGTAGATCTATTGAATTCTCAATTCTCAAAAAACCCTACGAGGACCGAATCACGTTGCCGTTATTTTCTCGTCGCAATTTTTATTCCACACGCCGTATTTTAAATTGATAAATAATAAATCCGGGGAAAGGATTAAAGTCAATCGAATATTCATTAATTCCATATCCGAAATGAAATATTCAAGACAATCCACTCCGCCCAAAATAATAACAATTTCATCCCCAGCAATTACAAACACCAACACTTATATCCCATACATACAGTTTCGCCCAGCACCGATCTCGTTACATAAATTCAAACGCATCATCCAAACACTTCATTGACATACAAAAAACAGACGAAAGAAATGAACACCCCAGGAAAGAGAAGTGCCTCGCCGGTCCCGACCGCTGCGCTAATTCACCGACCACGCTTCGAGATTCCGCCATTCGATCATCCCTCGCCCCTCAACCCTCGGTGGTATCTCAGATCTTCCCGTCTCTATCCAGAGAACGACAACAAGCTGACAGGGTGGAGAGCGTGCTCTCGCGACCGTGCGCGACACACGCTCGCACGTATACACGCACACCTGAAAGGTAGCGCCTGCGACAGGGGTGTTCGTTCGGTTTTTTAACGTGCACGAGCGTGTGTGACGGGTCCCGTAAGTTCTCGGCTGCGGGCACGCGCTGCGCACGCCCGACACGGGCAGGTGAGAGAAGGAGAGCACGGGTGCACGCACGAGCGTGTGTCTCGTACTTTTCACCCCCGAGAGTAAAAAAACAAAAAAAAAAGAGAACGCAACCCTGGGGGTTACGATGCTGGATTCGGGGAAGGAGAGGAGGGTCGATTTCGATAGAATTCGTTTTTTCCTGAAAAACAGTGGGAGCCCCGTGTGCTCTCTGGCCCATTGTGCGTGTTGCGTTATCGCCGCACGGAAGTCGCGAGCCACGAAAATTCCTGTCGCTCTGCCGCGATACCGCGATGTTTGCCGCGGTGCAGCCTGCGTAAATTGTATTGTTCGTCGCTCGTTCTTCTTTTTTCTGTTTTTTTTGTTCTTTTTATTCCGCCGACTGCAAGAGACGCCGAAAGAGACCATGGAAAACACGCGACAGAACTGCATATCGCTGGGTTTTTTTCAACGGTGCAGCGAAAACTTTTTTTGTTCGTGCAATACCTGGACGAGATTTTCCTTTCGATTCGATCTTTCGGCGGCACTTCTTGCCAGTGCATGTCCCTGATCTTTTTTATCTTGCTTGCTATTGAAGTACTTTCGTTGGGATAATGCACGGCTGCTGTTCAATTTTGATGGGGATCATTGAAATGTTTTATGCTACTTCGACCACGCTGAATTATCAGTGTCGGATCGTACAACAATTGTCTAATACTGTTTACATCGTCAAGGACAGCGTACTTTAAATTAAACGCTAAATACTTCAGCGTCGAGGCAAATAATTCTAACCGCGTATATCGTGCAACGTCATAGCGGCACGTTGCAGAGAAGACAGAACGCTTCCTAGTCACCCTAAATTCGTGAATCATTGAACGCGACGTTAAAGGTAAATGAAATCCATCCAATACTGCATCCGCCAATTTGACTTGCTACATCAAACGCACTACAAATAAATATACATACCATGTAATACAAATACGTATATAATAACAAGATAGACGCCCACTAAGACGGATAACAAAGAGACCTATCAAATATCGTCGAAGCAACTTTCCTTTCCACCCGAAAACAACGAGAGTGTGACTGTCGCCTGGAAACGAATCGTCTTTCATGAAAATCATCCTCTCCACTCGTCCGCTATTTCATATCATTCTTGCGTCTCGCGATCTGAAAGGGTGAACGACGGTGCACGAGTTCGGTTTATACACAGTTGCAGAATATCGTCGGGCTCCTCTTCAACCCCTCCACAAACGCGACTCATCCACTCGCTATCTTCTGTCTCGCAGGTTTCACCGATTACCCGCCTTCTGCGGCCGTCCTCGTCCATCGTGACACGCCAGAGAAGTGTGTAGTGTTCCCCACACTCGCAAGCTCCCCCCACTCTTGAAGATCACGCTTGCAGGTTCACCCTGTCTCATCGTCTCGCTCCATCTCCCTCACACTCCTTCCAACGCGCTCCATCCTCGTCCGTCGTCTCTGCACGCTCCAAACGTACCCACTCTCTCTCCCTCTCCTCCCTTAAGGTCCACCGCTGAGCCTGTCCTTCTCCGACACACAAGACGACCCGCTTCATCCCCCTTCGGGGCACGTTTCTGCGACTCGCGCATCTAGGGTTGCGATTCGAGAGGGTAAAGTAGCCGAGCGAGGGTGGGGATACAGGGGTGCGTGGTGGGGATACGGGTTTGGTAAGGAGGGGGGATGTTTGACTACAGCGAGCGCGACTCGATTGTCAGTTAGTATTGGGTTAGGTCAGCCCAGAGTAACGTCGTGTTTGTCGTCGGTCCTCGTACACGGACGGCGACGTTTGTTGTTTATAGTAGAGTAGTAACACGTTTTCGCATACCTTGTTTCTTCATCTCGGTTCTTGTTTCCTTTTTGTTTCGTTTCTGTTCGCCCGCTTGGTTCCACGAGATACACACGTACACGATCGAAAGTTCCTCTGTCAGGACGTGTCGGTGCAGGGACGAGGAATCGAGGAAAGTTGCGCGCACGCCTCTGTGGTTCGTCCAGCGCGGAAATAGTCCGGGTGATCAACACCCTCGTGGTGCTTCGCTGTATCGACGAGGAAGACGATCCCCAACGGAAGGAGATAAACAACCGTACGGTCGAAATCTTTCGCACCCAGCGATCATCGATCTCCGTTTGTGCAGTGCCACCAGTTCCGCTGGGTTATACGTAACGCGCGAATCTGCAATAAATATCGTCCTGTTCGACGCTGTCGTCGGAAGTGTTTCGAATTGTGCACCAATTGTGGATGGAGTGTCATAGTGAAATCTCGCAGCACGGATCGTAGAATGGCACTGTCTTATCTTCAAGAGGCTCAAATTAACGCAGGTACGTTTCGCCGACGGGTCCTGGAACCACACTTGAATCGAACACCGGAATCGTCGTCGCGACACCGACGGAGCGGACCGTCGATGTCAGCTTCGCCCGCTGCTCGACTATCGATACAATAAATTGCATGAACAACTCTGATAGATTTCGTCGAGTCGCCTGCGTCACGTCCGGTTGGGAACAAAAGGGACTCGACGTTTCTCGCCTCGCGTGTTTATTCAGCCAACGCGATCTCCCGCCTTCTTTTCTTTCCAGTTTCGCACGCGGCCGCGTCCGGTGATATTTTAATTCGCGTGATCTGTCGCGGCCCTCGTGGCCGACGAGAGACGAATAGCGGGAAGTTCTCGCGTTCAACGGGCACGCCAGCGTGGCTGGCACGGCGCCAAAGTCTAAAAGCGATCGCGGTGACACGCTCGTGTTGTGACACATTGTAAACATCGATAAGCCGGGAAGACGTGAAATTGTTCTGGTAAAGGGGAGAGTGTAGGGAGAAAGGGGGAGGGCACGAATTTTTCGGGAATATGAAGCTGAACGATTTTCGCGGTTGCAACGGTCGTCGTCGGCCACAAATAGACGGGCCTCCACGATTGCTCGAAAATACACGGGGAAGCGTGAACTGAGCCGCGATCGATGACGTAGTAAGTAGTACATAGATCGTTTTGACAAGCGTACAGTCGAATTACGGAATCAACAGTTGCAGACGAAAAAAAAGAGGATAGAACACGGTGTTTGAAGAGGTCGCTACTCAATCTTGTTTCTTAGTTCGTTAACGTTCGTACTATTCATTGACGCGCTTTCGTAACCGTAATATTTCATTGGTAAGCAGTTTCGTTGCACATATGTACACTTGCTCGGGACGTATAGCACGACTATTAAACAGAGTCGCATGGACCTCGATCAGAAATGAAAGAGGAACACATTTTTCCACAGATATCTAAATAAGTCTGTGCACTTAAGTATAACGGTATAGAATGTCCATGAAAAAAAATGAGACGGAAAAATTTACAGCCGGTTCCTCGCATATTTCGAACCGTCGTGAAATCGGTGTATTTTTTTTTATTGGGCATCGAGTATAACAGCGGGAAGTCGAGCACAGCAGAAATTTTTATTCGGACCTGAGGGAAAGGGATTCGGAACGGAATATTGGGGTTGCGACCAATTAGGGAAGGGATGCGAGCGGGGGCGGTACTCCTGGCCGTGTTGCCGGGAAACGGCGATTGTAGGCTGCAAGAATCTTGGCCCACGTGAAGGGAGTTTTAGGGTAGAGAAGAAAGAGAGCAGATCTTACGCGCCCTTATTGATTCAACGGGTCTCATTACGGCCCCTCTTCTAAACGGTCCATTAATTAGCAAGTGGCGGCCGAGCATGGCGGCTTGATTCATTGTTTTCTTAAATTAAACTTCTCCTGCCGTCTCGCATGTAAATTGCCCGCAGCCTCCTTTGGGCGGGTCGAGCAATCGGAATTGCACGAAACGCGAGGCCTTTAAAGAAGCTCGACGATCCCGCTCGGATACAAGTTAAAACGACGATTATTATTCTCGCATGGTTCGTTAATTTAGTAAACGAGGCTCCCATTAATTCAATTAGCCTGCTGAATATCGCCGATCACGCGGATAAGCAATCATCGGAACGTGTAACCCAAATACGGAGGGTTGCTCTTTTTCGGGGCTGCTTCCACGCATCCTTTAAAATTGTTCCCCCGGTCAAATCACTTTTCAGCAAAATATAGAAAAAAAGATTACATCTTCCCCCGTTACCGAGTTACGTTGCATCGATTGCTTTTCGTTCATTATCACGATATGTATTCCGCGCGATATTGAAATGTTTCACGAGCAACATAGACCCGAAGCATTTTCGCAAACGCTATGAAAAGTGTACAACGGGCTCTATAAAATGCACCGTCGCGTCGCTTGCACTTTCGCAGAGTCGTTGGCCTCAAGTCGAAGAGAGGCGGTACACACCGCGGTGACGTGGGTGGGAAGCCGAGGCTTATGAATGAACCTCGCCGTACGGGAGTGTGAGTGAATGGAGGAGGATCGAGCTTCTCGCTCACGTGTGAGCTACGTGTGTGGGACGACGTACAGGGAGGGACAATGTGGAGGGCAGGTTGAAAGGAGACAGAGTGAGCACGCGGGAGGAAAGATTCGTCGTACGATTCCGGGCACGTACCGTCGTTCATCGTTTTTTCCCTCTCCCTTTCGCGTGGTAGACACGCGCCGCGACGCTGTTCAACTAATTTGTGTATACGAGAATTAAATTTTAAATCAGGGAAAACGAGGCAATAAGAAAGTGGAGGCGGAAGAATCGACCTACCCCTTTTCACCTACAACTTGTCCCTACTATTGTCCGAGAAAAATCATTTAGAATATCTGTACATGTTGTTCATAGTAAATTGAGTATATATTTAATCGCATGATTTCTCTTCGATGTTGCAGGACTCATAGCCGGTCAGCATCTCGACATGAAGCAGGAATCCGAGAAACAGTCGCTTTCTCCACCCCTGAACAACAACACCTCGCAAGTGATGTTCCCGGGGATGGGCAGCGCGGCGGCTGGTCTGTCGATGCTCACCCCGCAACAATTGCTGGCGGCTAGCAGAACCGCGGCCTTGATGGCCGCAGGAATCCCCATGTCCTTGCACGCGACACTGGCCGCAAGTCCGTCCCTCTATGGACACCATCAAACCTTGTTCGGCGGTTGGGCGCCACCCACTGCATCGTCGCCGCCGTCACCCCTTCATCATTCCCCCGGGCCGGTGTCACCTGCGCTGAGCACTAAGTCCACGTCGAGACGCGGCACAGTGAACAACAATAACAATAACGTGGTGAGCAGCAGCGCGGACAGGATCACGAAGAAGGGCCAGACGACCAAGAGGAAAACGCAGAAATCGAAGGCAGATACTGTGCAACAGTCTGTCGACGGTCCTGCTCCTCTTAGCCCGCCTAGCTCGATCAGCCCCGAGGCGGGAAAAGATGGAAGGGACAAGGTGTTCACCTGTGGAGTCTGCTCCAGATCCTTTGGATACAAACACGTGTTGCAGAATCACGAACGCACGCACACTGGGGAGAAACCGTTCGAGTGCCCGGAATGTCATAAAAGGTGAGACAAGAGAGAGATTGCATTAGAATCAAAGAGTTTAAGAGATTAGAAACGAGAGTCTTTTGTTCGCCTTAACGTAATTGTCTCGATAACGAGGATTTGGAACTTTCTATGGCACTAGATCGTTAAAGAAAGATCGATTGCTCGAAGCAAATGATATTAACTCGTTCGCTACCAGGGTCTAATGGGAAAAACGTCCGCCGCAGGCCATGATTCTTTTCCGGGATTATATTTCACCGTTTTAGAACTTAACCTTTACGTTAGCAACGGAAATGGAGTAGAAGTTCGAAACTTAGTTATTCAAATTATTTTGCATAAATTCTTCACAAAACGTGAGTTCACGTGAAATTGTTCAAAGAATCGGTCTTGCAATATTTTATCAAGAACATACAAAAATTATTCAAGGTAATATAGAAATGGGCAGCCGGTTGCCAACATAAGTGTTAATAATTCAGTTCAAAACAAAACGCGTTTCAACATGTCTTCATAAATTGACCAAAAACGTCGACGGGCTCTGATAACAAGCCGATGTGTCACACATATATGACGGCTGGCAGCGAACGAGTTAATCGATTAGCCACGAAACTATTTTCCATACTTTTCACAACAGTGCATCGTCGAACGCCTATTTACACAACCCAGAACGCAGCTACTCTCAACAATACTTAATAAAGCCAGCCCGTTTAATAGATTGACCAACTCCTATCGATTGAAACTAAAGAAACGCTTCCTTTATCGTTACAGATTCACTCGAGACCACCACCTAAAGACCCACATGCGGTTGCACACCGGCGAGAAGCCTTACCACTGCAGCCACTGCGACCGCCAGTTCGTGCAGGTAGCGAACCTGCGTCGCCACTTGCGCGTGCACACGGGCGAGCGTCCGTACGCGTGCGAGCTGTGCGCCGCGAAGTTCAGCGATTCGAATCAGCTGAAGGCTCACCTGCTGATCCACAAGGGCGAGAAACCGTTCGAGTGCGAGCACTGTCAGATGCGGTTCAGGAGGAGGCATCACCTGATGCATCACAAGTGCGGCACCGGTTTGACCGTGTCTGGTATACCGCGATCCCACGTCGCCTCGCCGTCCTTGGCCAGCGACGACCTGGACGAGGACATCGACATCGATATCGACGTGGAGATGGATGAAACGGAAGCGACCACGCTGGGCATCAGAAAGACGAACACGCCGGTCAGACCGATGCCCCGTCAGTTCCCGAGTCCCGGCCTCAGTCCGCCAGTGACCCTGCCGCTGAATCTCTCCGGCATCGCCATGGATCTGCCGGAGCAAACGGAACCGGAAGACCTCTCCATGTCCACGGGCATGCACAGGCCGCACTCTCAGTCGAACAGCAGCGGCGGCTCACCCATCAGCCGTAGCCCGAGCAGCGACATGATCCACGAGGAGGACGACGAGGACCTGGAGATGTCGGAGGCGTCCAGCCCGAACAGCGTGTTCCTTCAGAATCATCGCAACAAATACGCGCACCACTTCGCCGCGGCTAATATCGGACACGCGTCCTAGTGGAGTCTCTAGGGGTACGTAGACACAGCTACGTAGAAAAGCCACCCTGTACTTTCACTCGGTTCGATGCGTCTGCCCATGGAGAGGAACAAAACGGAGAAAAGACGGGACGGTTCTCCGATAGGGGTTGGAAAATAGAGGGATGATAGCGGGGAGCGAGAGCGCCCGGCGATGGAGAGAAATGGAATGTTTCTTTCGTTTCAATCTTGGGCAGCTCTGGGCGAATCGTACCTCGCAGCTCACGATCGAATTTCGGATCCTCGACTCATATGTACACAGTCATTCTCACTCACACACAGACACAGGCGCGAGCGCACGCTCACACACATACAGACACGAAAACAATTGAATCCTCCACGCACCGGTTCACAGTCACTATTGTTAAGATGCTTTTTATAGATATATATATTATATTATATAGATGATTATTAATTATTATTGTACCTAGAAGACGAGGAGAAGGGAAATCGAGGCGTGTACGGCGGGTCTATTAAAGCATCCTGTGTGAAACGTGTAATTTAAACCGTGAACAAGACAAAGAAAACAAACGAATTCAGGGACGCGAGATTCTTCTTTTTTTTTGTGTCAAAGAGAGAGAATAGAATTGATATTATATGTATACGTATATGTATACAAGTATATATATATATGTGTATATATAAATATTATATATATATATATATATAAATATGGGGGCGGAGGAAGCGCACCCAGAATTTTCATTTCGGGGTGTTGGCTTTCTCGTGTACATAGTTCCATGACGGAGAGAAAGGAAGATCTGTATTTAATTAGTCGTTGTAGTTCCGCGTGTTTCGTTCGATAAAACCGTGACGATCAATTTAGATAGCTATTAATTATTAATATTATTATTATTATTATTATTATATAGATAGGTATCGGGAAAAGAAGGAAAATGCGAGCAGATAGCTTGCCCATGGTGCATGTGCGTTTGATGTATGTACGCACGTGTGTATCGACACGCGTGTAATAAGTTACTAGCGTGTGCGCGAATGAATCGAGCGGGCATCGAGAGAAATAAAAACTAGAAGCCGAACGGAATGAATGTACTGGTATACAAGTTCCTCAGACAGTAAAAGTAGCGGGGCGGAGCGGCGTCGTTTCGTCAACCCTCTGTCGCCCTCTCGCAACTCCGCCGATTTGTCGGGCTGTCGTCGACGCCATGTTTTTCTATTAATTTTTGTCACTTGCTTTTCCATTGCGTTGTTTAGTCGTTTACGATTATCTATCTCTCACTGTCGCCTCTCTTTTCCTGCTTACGTTTTCTTCTCTCTCGCTTTTGTATTTATTTTATGTAAACTGTCCCCACCTGTGGTTGCGTGCCACGTTGTTATCTATGCTACTCCGCTTTTTTTTTCTCTTTCCTCCCTTTCGTTGTAACGCCACTGTGCGAGCAAGTTTGTTCAAATACATACCTGTACATACAAATTGAAACGAAGCAGTCGTTGTCGCTACATTGTGCTACGTTTGAACTGCGTAGCCTTTTTACATACTCATACACCACCTCCTCTGCGTATCCTTGCACGTCCTACATTAGAATTTGCTGCGAATTAAACAGAAGCACGCCGCCTACCCTGACAGCTTTCTAACAATCGATCCAATCGCGCCGATGCATGCCAAGGCAATAACAACGAGACCACGACGGTAAGCTAATTGTAAACGAAAACCGTTTCCTGATTCATCAACGTCCCAGTATTCCTCGACGGTCGTTCATCGAAGAATACCGAGGCAAATTTTCGCACCGCGCCCACTCTTAAGAATGGCAAACCAAACGAACCATCGTCGGTCACCTATTCATTCGCCCATCGCAAAAAAAGAAAACAACAAAAATGACACACACCCAACACCGTAAGCCGATCTTCTCGCGCGATCTCGATTCGCATCAATCCGTACAATAATCACGAGCCCCCAAATAATGCGCCTCCGGCCAGATTCCTAACGAATCCACCCTGAAACGAAGCCGATCCTCTCCCGGTTCATTCTCACGCACAATCGTTGGCCGTCTTCTTCTTCGTCTCCGATTTCCGTCCTCTTTTTATTTTCACCTCGGACGAGAGCAGCCGGTTCCCAGGTTCCGTCTTTTGTGCTTTTGCGGTGCCTGCCCGTTGTTTCGCGCGAACCAGTTTTCGCAACGATACAGAACGCCGCGTGGCGAAAATTCGCAGCCGGTGGTCGTCGTCCACGTCGCCGCAGTTCGTTTCATCCCTCCGTAGTGACTTTCTTACCCGGGGCCCGAGCTCCTCTGTCTCTCAGTAGCGTCTCCCGCCTTCAATGGGAACGCTGATTTATGTCCGCCGGCCGGGCATGCAAATTTCATCGACGCAGCTTCGAGGCCACGTCATTGTTCCATGGGTCGGTCCCGGGACGATTTTCTGGAGCATGAAGTGGCCCTGGACGCGTCATTCACCTCCCTCTTCCGGGGTCCAACTGGTCCCCGTTCGCTATTCGGCAGGGAGAAACGTGCCGATTCTACGAGAAATCTAACCCGACGCGCCGCTAGGTATCTCGTCGGCACAAAAGGCGAAACGAGGGGGAGGTTTTTACTCGTCTGCGTTTCGTGCAAATATCGGCCGGGCCCCCACGAATTGCCCTCGTTTCGCTTCTATTCGATTCGTACGGCCGTTTCGCAAGAATAGGGAACGGGAACGGGCGCCGTTGTTGCCGGGAACAATTTCTTCTTGGCCGGGAAAGGCTGTTCACTGTGTTTCTTTCGATTCCTGTGTCCTCGGAGGAATGTTTGTGCGATTCTGCTGGCCCGTGGGATGGAAACGGCGACTGCTGTCTGTTAGTATTTTTTGTTTCTCAGGCGGGGAATTAAGTGTAACGTCGGTAGACGACGGTGGAGGTGCTTGGGATTAGGACCTGACTTTGAAACGGTTTTTAAGGAGATTGTATGGAAAGGATGGTGACGATTGTTTGGTGAATCTCTTCTTTCGTGAATTTCGAAGTGGGCCTGATTGTTCAGACGGTGAGATTGAGTCTCGTGAAGAGCTCTTGGGTTTGTTAGTTATGTTGGCGTTATCGTTATTGATAATAGTTGAATTATTGACAGAACGGTTTCATGATTATTGGAGAATTTCCCAATCGTTTTCGCTTTACAGCTGATACCAAAAGTATTGTTGCATAAGTTTCTCCTAAATACGACTAAAATAGGACAGATTCTTGGATGCACAAAGTGCTATCACAGATTCATACACTTTGTTATTAATTCCTATTATCAGGCACAATTGTCGTGGTCTACAAAAATTCGATTCTTCTCGAATAATTTACAAATCTTAATCGTTTAATAAACTGCAAGTTGCTTATCCTCTGAACACAGTCACTGATTCTTTTTTCGAACAAAGGTATTACAATTCATTTTCAAAGACAAAGTAGTGGCAAAAGTGATATGGCCAATATTATTAGAGACTTTTATTGCATTACGTATGACAATCTTCCACGTGGCAAATTTTAAAGGCACCTTTAGCTGAGAGTGCCCTTCGGCCAACGACCATCCCTGCGTCCCAGAAAAGTGAAAATTCGCTGGAAAACACATAAGGGAAACCGGCTCCGTCCCCGCTGCGTTACACTTTCGCCACATTCCTTTCGAAGGTCCCAGCTCATCCGCAGTTTTCACTCGTTATTCACCTCCAAGCTTTCGACAACCGTTTTCCAGCCCACTTGTTTTTTTCCTCCCTCTTTGAAGCGTCTCCCCTCTGTGCACGTGTTACGAGACATTTCTCCAGCTCGTTCCAACGAAACGTTGCGATCTTTCGTCACGGCCGCTCTCTTTAACAGAAACGCCGTTTCCCTTCCTCCCTTTCTTAGCAATTTTTGTATTGTTTGTTTTACTGAGATGTTTAACGAGTTCGTGTGGTTCTCATTGATAGGAAAATCTCACTTTCGTCAGAAGTATATTTCGTACTGATCGATCTGCTGGTTGGGAAGATCAGACAAATTTGTAGTCCCGAAACGTTATTTTGCGTCTGGTTTATTTGAAAAATTATATTTTGCAAAGTACGAATTACACTATGCTTGCCAGAGACGATAGAAATATTTTCAACAGCCTGCACAAGTTTGAATTTCCTGGAACGATTAAATTTAATTAATATCTTTGCTATTTGCTTTAAAAAATCCTGGGCTTGCGATATGAATGCTTCGCCAAATTATTGAACAATCACTTTGAAATGTGCACGTGTTCATTCTTCGTTTCTTTATCACTATTATTCACTTTCTTTTCAATACACAGTTCATATCTCTTTCTCTGTCTCTCCCTCTGTTTATGTTTATCCTTCGTTCGCTAATTACTTCTTTTCTTCATAAACGTTGATTAATCTCGATATTAGACAAGTAGTTGGAGCATGGCGACAGAGATCAGTGGGCCTCGACCTCGTACCCCGGCAAAAAGCAAAACCCACCCCGAATCCCAGGTGTATTGTATATATAGAACACCCCCACCCTCGATATAAGATGGTATAGAGAATGAACTATATGGAAAAGAAATATAAGATAACAGCTAGCTTATTCACGAGCGTACCGTTTGTTTTATTCGAGCGAATTTACTTGCTATGAATTACGTTCGCCAATACATTTAATATAATAATGATAATGATAATAATAATAATAATGATCGGCGTGTAAAGGACCAATACTGTTGTCATTAAAAGCCAACACGAGCTTTCTCGCGACTTTTGTCGCAGTCACTGAAACAAATTATCATAGTTCCAATGGTGAATATACATACGTAAAAAGTGATTGTACTTATAATACGCTGGTTCATAACGATACTGGTTAGAATTTTACAAACCGTTTGTATCGGAGTTCGTTTCGCTGAATGGTTTCGTGCTGTGTTTGAATGGTACCGCGAATATTCGTCGACACGTTTCGTTGTGGAAAGTGATTACTTTAATTGGCTGAAGATCGATATTCGTTGTATGTACTGTTTTACAGATAAGTGATTGTAAATAGGTATGAAAATCTTCTCCACGTGTAATTAAATATTCTAAAATAATGATCTCCGGCGAATTTTAAGTTCCACTGGAGCTTGCGGTTCGTTTGAACGCACCGTATCTATGTGCTAGTGAATGACTCGGGCCAGTCTCATTAATTTATATAATCAACTATTTTAACCAAATATAACGATCTGGAGAGCGATCGAAATCGAGAACTTGAAAAAACTAAATTTATAAATAATAAACTTCGAACAATATACTTCACTGGCATTCAGAAACATTTTAATTAGGCCACCACCATGATCACACAGAGAAACGAGGAAATTATGCTTCACACACCATTCGATTTATTAATGAAAAACATTTATGTATACGACTATGTTACACAGCGGTGCAATAATCTCATGTTCCTGACTATTATTGATTACTTCTATAGTTATACACTGTCGGCTGTGTATACTCTGTCGTGTTTACAACAACAGCAACCAAAAAAGTAGTCTTTCGATAGCCAAAGGTATGCACGGTACGCTCGTCGATTCTATTGTATTCACTCACTGTCAGTGTCGATCTTCTCCTTTTTTTTTTGCTCAGATGATCGGATTTAAATGGAATTTTAGTGAGAAAGCGATGCATGCTATCACAGTTTTGTATACGCGCCTCGTCGCCCGGGAAAATCCACGCCAACAAACGGGGGAACATTAAGAATAAAATGAAACGAAAATAACCTGCAATGATTTGACGATAATTTTACGAAACGATACCCGTTCGTCGACGATGGACTTTGTACGACGACGATTATTCTGTAACCACAGTACCTTGAAACAGATCGATTCCTAGTTAATGGTTGTTAGTTCCGGATGATACTGGTGAAATGAAAATTACGTTCCTGCCGGCCCGTGATAATACGGGCCAATTGTTTTCTATATTTCTTTGTATACAGACCAGGATCACCGATTACATAGTAGGCCGAGATGACGTAGGATAGAACACGAGCAGAATGAAACGCGAAGCCTCGTGGCCGAGTACCTATTGTATTTGTCATAGAATTATCGCTTGCCCGAACGTAAAATATCGTAATAGTAATAATCATTATCGTTGTTGTCCGTTTAATCTTAATGTGCAAAAGGTATGGAACAAAAAGGAACATACGTATACATATTTAAGTACTACTACATGTCTGTGTCAAATTAATAACGTTGTATCAAAAATGCGATGTGTACCGTAAGCGAAAAGAAGAACGAAGAAAGGACAGGAGAAACCGCGAGAAAAGGATCACTGTGGCACAGAAGTGCGAGTCGAATACGTCGCGAGTACGATGATGAATAAATGAATGATTCGAATTCCTCGACGTTAACGAATCGTGCACGAGTGCAACAGGAATGGAAGATTTGATCGCCACTTGTGACACCGTTCGATTCTGACGATAAAGGGAAACGGGATCGAATAGAGCGTATTCGAGTTCGTACCTTGCCACGTATCCTCACAGTTCGAATGCGTGCTCCGTTAATACGATTACGTGTACCTATGGTGTATACTTCTCTGTATCTATGTAACTAGAACTATACGTGTATATCATAGTTATAATTTTGTACAGTCAACGCAGACGGCGATCGTATGCACGAAGAGCTGGTCGATTGTTCACGTAAATATTCGAACGCTGTGCGTGTAATCTCTATGCGCGTGGGTGTCCTTTGTCGAGAAAATTAGCCACCTTGTTTAATTGATTTCTGAAGGTGTAATAACGATGGTCGTCGTGCCGCATACGCGTTCGAATATGAACGGGGAACGAGACACCATACACACGGTACAAATTCAAATTTTTATGCCTATAAGCTACTACTACTACTACAACTACTACTACTATTACCTACTAATACTACTACTACTAAACGTTGATTAACACTGTTCTTGCGGTATTATTACGAATGGACGATACTCTTCGCTACTCTAATTAAAGCTGTGAAGGCCACTTGAGAATCGATCGTCGTTCACGACTACTCCGCGGGGGAGAAAAAAGAAAGGAAAAGGAGGGAAGGGGGTGTACGCGAAATGTGCACATAAAATAAATCACACGGATAGAAATCGTTCATTTCAATCACACACGTCGTATCGTCGATAAACAATAATTGTGATGTTCTCTAGATACGCGTGAGCGAATCAAGTGGTACTCGATGTATACTATGAAACTGACGCTACCTCACCAGACACCTAATATATCTCAACCACAAGACTGATTTTAAATAGTATTCCTAAATAGATAAGGAGGATGAAAGAAACTAAAGATGGTAATGAAAAAGAGAAGAAGTAAATAAAAATGAAAGAGAACAAATGAAATGGGGTATTATAAAAAAAATATATATATATTACGCGTACAAATACGAATATAGACCGTTTCTTTTTTTTTTAAGTAATTTAATTAATCATAGTACTCTACTTGTAGTTATTACTGTCATTATTATGATTATTATTATTATCATTATTATTATTATTGCCATCATCATGGTCATCACTACGCTGCCAATGTCGAATTCCTAATATGAATAAGAAACACGAAGAAAAATGGAGAAAGAGATCCTTTTGTATTATAATGGTGTTTAATTGTAATTTCTCGAATCACTCCGATTACACCCCACACCATAAAACTCACCAACAGTCTCTGCCGCATTTCTCACAATCATACGCATACCACACGAATCATTATAGTAAATGTTCCCATCGAATTGACTGGTCTGTCAAAATATTTTTATTATTAAAATCTCACTGTTTAATCGTTCTCGTGCATTTTTTACTCTCACACCGTCCATCCTTTGATTCGACGACGAATCAATCCTGTGTACCCTCGATGTTGTACGTTTGTATGCGATCGAATCGTTGTGGATATTTGAAAAGCGTTGAATTGAATAATTTTCAACTTAAATAGAATGATTTATCTAAATAGTTTATTACAATATATTGATTTGTGATATTACGAATGTAAATAAAATACTTTAAATCGTTATTATTATTTGTACTTTTACTTTGTTAATATCTAGATGAATTAATTTTATTTCACGAATATATTTATTTGAACTGTTGACATCCAATCGAAGCAAGGATCTGATCCTTGCCCCCTCGATTTTTAACATTACCATGAGCGCACCAGAGTTTATGATATTGTTCCATTTCCGTGTTAAACAGCTGCGTATTTCGAGCAATTGATTTTTATATAGCGGCAACAATTATTTCTATCATTGTACCTGTGTGTAATATATTTTTTATTCGAATCAGGCTCGCGTTTTTCAATTTTTATATGCACCTTATCTTTCGTTCCTCGATTAAACCGATATTACTGTTCGTCGAAAGAGAAATCCAAAGATCCAAGATCGCTTATTCAATTCACTTCAACTGACCGCGTCGTTCTACGCCAGTTTTACATCCAGCAAACATTTACCCACCCCTTGTACCGTTCGAACGCTTTTGCCACCGACAGTACACGTGTATCATAGATGCAAACTCTATCATCACGTCATACGTTGGACGATAGCCCAGCCACGCTAATGGATTCCACGGATAGCATCGATCCATCGATATTTTCCCCGGGTGCGTCAATAAAATCCAAAGTCTATTATCCCCTGAAGGACCGCGGGTCGAGGGCCGAATAAACTGTCGCGGCCCACAAAGCGTCAATATTTTCACAACTCATCCGAGGTTGCATCCTTGCATCAAACGACGCCCAATATTGCTGGAAAACGACAAAAAGAAAAAAACGAGAGAGGGGAAGAAAAACAGGAAAAATAAAGGAGGAGGAAGGGAGACGGAGAGTGTGCCACCCGACCAGAGTGGAAGGACCATGGTGGAAAGGTGGATGAAAAGGGATGGATGACTGAAAAACTACCCCACACACACCCCTTCCCCTCTTCCACTTCTCTTAGCAGCTCGCCGTGTCTTTCCCTCCTCTTTTTTTCCCCCTTTTTTTTCAGTGGAACGTTGCACGAGTTGCATTCAGCTGCGCCATTCAATCCGACGAGTTTCCAAAATCTAGGATTCCACGGACGGCTATGGTCGTTCGTTGTGTCGGCGCGTGTGTGTACGTGTATGCGAGGAGTAGAGTGGCTGCTGCCGCTGTTAAATTGTCGAATAGAGGGGAGGTGGTGCCCGTGGCACAGTGACACATTATGCTGTAATGTGGGGGCACGTGGCAGATGCAGAGGATCGAGTCTGACTGGATGGATCGGTAAAATCCGTGAGCAAGGAATTTCTTTTCGAATCTGTCTGTCTGGTTGTCTGAGACGGGCTCCTTCCTTCAATGGACGAGCCCGCGTATATGTATGTGTGTATGTATGTATGTATTTTCATAATTTGCCTCAGTGGTCGATATCGTATGATATTGTACGCAGGGATACGTTGAATGGTATTTTAATAAATTAATAATGAATGTTAATTGGCAGATTGAGGATGTACGTAGGAATGTTTGAAGAAAATGCAGTCTGGAATAAAAATTGTTTGCCTTGATATTTATTAAATAAGATTGCTTGAAATCATTGTCCCGTTGTTAAAGGTACAGATACTGTCCCTCCGAATTCGATTAAAGGACACTTTCAAATACTTTGGAAAGTGCGACTAACGTCATATATCGTTGCAAGCACAGATTAAGGGTACCCGGTTATTGACAGCAGATTGCAGGCAAAAATTTGTTATATCTTTGTGTGCAATTGATGCGACAGAGTGAAGGTAAAGGTATTAGTAAGCTTTCGTTTACGCGACACGGAGTCTACTGGAAATATTGATTTCGTCGCGTGAATAATAACCCTTCTATTTTATACCAGTCTATGTTACTTCCGGTTTTACATTGGTGCTACCTATTTTACTACTTATACATTTTAAACTCAGTCCGACCTGTTTTTCGTTCAATTTAAATGTTTTGTATAAAAAACGGTCGCATTATAAGGATTAATTATTTGGTCACTCATACCATTTTCAATATTATAGAAAAATATTATTACCCAGCTCTGTATTGAACATTCAGTGACCATTATTTAACAAAGTAACAAACTCTATCGTCTTGGTAAAATTGACAATCGAATGTTAACTTGAACCACGCACAAAATATGAATATTTTTCTTTATTAAGCAAAATATGAATATAATTGTTCATTGATTATAACAATATCTTAATTTCTTCCTCTCCCTCTGAAATAAATACAGCTACTTTTTTTTTTACTTTGCACACAACAATATAGTACTCGAAGGATGTCAAAGTTCATGGTGTAGTGTAACTTTTTTACATCGTATACCCCTAAACTTCGTACAATTTCCTGTTTAGCTTTAGATCGATCGATTATTTACCTTCGAAAGCGGGAGGGTATAGTTCCCCGTTGACGCTACGAAGCTTTTATGAAAAGTAGCCAGGACGCATGAAGAAATACCAAGGTGAAACGCCTGTGCATTTCTTTCAAAACGCATCAAGGAGGACTGTTTTCGAGGTCAGACTCCGGAAAACTCGAAGGTCTATGGACCGCTACGTTGCTACCTGAAGTGCCGGTACGAAATAGGTAAACATACGCAAGCAGAACCATAACAGCTACGTACGACAATAGGAAATTTATTATCAAGTCAAACAAAAGGATCGACCACCTCGTTGACTTCCGTGGAAAATTAAGCAGAACGAAGAACGTGGTCGATCTATAAATTCACTCGCACCATTGAATCTGCGAGACCGGGAGAACTGTAAAATTACTCTGAAATAACATTTCCGGAACGAAGATAAAATATTCATATTCGACCAGAAGAAGAGCATTGATCAATAATTATTCTAACACTTCTATGCAAGTGTAATATATGTAAATCGTGGCATCGATAATTATATAAATGATACGTCGGTACGTCACCGATATGAGTTAATATTGTTGACCGTGAAACATAATATTAACAAAAGCTGCAGGTATAAAAAATGCACCAGACTACGCGTACACCTGGATACCAATTAAATGACGTCAACACTCAAAACGACCTCGCGGCAATTACCGAAATGTTGTCTTTCTCGTAACACGACAAACAAGGGTGATCCCGTAGTTTTCCATCGTTAATGTCGCAACATCCTTAATGGTGTTCCTCCTACGGCGACGTTTGAATATCCCGAAACGATCATCCTATGAACGTTAATGGAAACAGTTTAACGTGGAAATATTCGGAGAGGTTCGATGCAACTAGTTCGCCATAAATTTTCCATAGGCATGTATACGTGCGTACGTATACGTACATCGACGCCAGGCAACAGGGAAACGTGAAATAATGACGTCGTGTGCACGCCACGCGTCCCTCTAAAAGCAACCAGGACCAGAGGGCAGAAGGAGCCGTTTACCCCTCTTCCGTTCTCTACCTCACCTTGCCTCCTTGTTTTTTGTCTTTCTGCTTAAAAAAAAGAAAAAGAAGAAAAAAAAAGAAAAAACTCTCCTGTATAGCAGCATGGAGCGCGTGCTGCCACGAAGAAAGAGGGATGAAAGGGATCCTGGACTGGCACCCTTGGCCCTTAGGTGGCCCACCGTTGACAATGCACCAAGCCGATGCAGCGCCCTAAGAAATGCGATACCATTTACCGGAGAAACCCAAAATTACGTGAAATCCAGGCACGCATGGATGTATATTTTCCTCTCACAGGCTCGCCGATTCTGGCATGGAAAAACGTCGCTCGATTATTTTCCACGGGGAATCGGGGTAGAGGGGTACGGTGAGCTTTAATGGCTCGATGTTTGGTATTATTGGTATTTCTGAACGGTCTTGGAGGTGTGCACGGGGCTGATTGTAATTTACGTCGACGATTGTGAAAGTGGTTCGGGTCGAAGATAAAAGAGAAATGAACTTATGGTTCACCTTGTCCTTCTTCAATTTGTACGAGGGGGGGTAATTGGGGGATTATTTTCTTTTTTCGCGAAATAAACGGAAATGAAAGTGTTAAATTATTAACGACGGATGAATAAATTAACCTTTTAAGTTGTGGTGATGTTTTTTTTTTAAATGTGTATTAACAGGTTGCGTCAAATTATTCTACAATGTCTGAAATATATAAATATGTTTTCCGCGAGAATTGCAATTTAAATAACGAATGGTAATTGCTTTTCTCGCAATGACTAGTATGCTGACGTGTACCATTCTTTCGAAAGTATTTTCAGAGACATTTATTATTCAAAGGCGATCGAATGTGTATAAACGGTGGTGTATACTGGAAACAGGAAATCCATCTGAAATTGACATATTGGTTTAAGGCATATTGTTTTAAATAAGTGACGCGACACGCTTTAACTCCAATTAATAAGCAAGGCGACACGTCCATAATATGTCAAACAACTATCGGTGATGTTAACTCGCAGGATTGTAAATTTCACGGATTTAAAACGATATAAATATATTATCCTTCCGTTTCAACGTGGACAACGGGCAGTAAAATTAAAATTGGCGTTGATACACTAGATTCAATGACTATTAATAACAAATATTTTAATTTAATTGAATAATTTATTTGAATATATTAAAAATATATATTAATATATGATATGTATTTATTTATACATGTTTCTAATGCAATTCTATATATTTAATTTATTTCAGCCGAAGAAACTTCTACAATTTCCTACTTCATCAAGCAATAAATTAACCCCGTCGATTTTCATTTCTTTGCATTTGATACACTGACAAATAATACTTTTGCTGACAATTTTTTTGTACGTTTAATTTTAATACGCTGCATAACATCCTCTTCGTCTTCCTACATTCCGTTTCAACGTGGACAAAGTGCAGCAAAAATTGAAATTAACATTGATACACTAGATTTAATTACTATTAATAACCATTAGTGCTAAAAGGTTCCTCTTCGTGCCTGCTCATTTTATAAATTATTGTTTTCGCCGTGCAACAATGCCAATGCTCCTCAATGCAATGTATTACCCAAGCAAATGCTATTCAATGAATCTTTCAGTGTCCAGAAGAAAAAAATAATACTCGCAAACTGCGGAATACTCATTCGCCTGGCCTGTCCAATTATCGATACAAATTGCAACCCACGATTTCGAAACGCCTAAAAAAAAAATCGTTCCAGTCACACTGACAGAAGGTGGCAAGTCGATATCGATGAACAATACCAATCGCTATTTCCTCCAAAAATAAATAATTATTTTCGGTCGACATCTACCCCAGCATCACTGTAAGTACGTCTACTCGTATGTCATGTCGTCATCCCGACAATCAGGCTCGAACAAGTCGAAGAGACACTTTCGTGCGCGTGCCTAAAAATACGTTATATGTATGTACATAATCCTGACGGTTCCTGGAACCGTCGAAATGAACGTAAAATTGGAATATATATTAGTCGCAACGGAGAGTTACCCTCTCCACCGTCTGTTTCTGTTCGCCGCTTAAAATTCCGTAAACAGCCTAAATTTAAATGACTTCCCGCTTTACGGAAGTCGCTGCTCTTATTCCAGACATATGGCAACGGGGCCAACAATGAAAAAAAGAAAAATGAAAAAACGATCGTCGAACCAATTTTCAACGTCCTCGCACGGAGCACCGTTCTCCTTCGGCCGCGACTTCCATGTCCAAGGCATTAAACCTCGATTTCCATGCAAACGACCCCGAAAAAGTATTTAGGAAAAAAGAGGAGGCAGAAAAAAAGGAGGGAAAAGGAGCGTCGAATAAAATTGCCGGAGTTTGAAGGTTGTTTATTGGACCAAATGGTCACTACATAGTTAGCCCTTCTCCCTCTCCAATAAAAAGAAACTAAAGGAAGAAAAAAGGAGAGAGAGAGAGTCCTCCTAAATGGTTTCATTCGCTGGATGACCAGGTACTTCCGGAAGTGCGTTTCGAGTGGACGTCAGAGAAGCGGATCCGAATTCGAGCGACCGCTACGGCGAGCCGGCAATATACATTTTCGAAACTCGTTTTCCAGCTATAGCGGGAGACGAAAAAAAGGGGAAAAAGGACAATGAGCGGTCCTCCGGTGAGGCCCGCTCTCGTAGTCCTAATTATACAGCAAACGCCAAATGAATGGGCCTCGTTCCCCGAAGCACACCGCTCTGCCTCTCGGCAGTCGAATGCTCCTCGACTCTCGTGGCACATCTAAACGATAAGCAGAAGACCATATGGCGAATCCTTTTGCCACCAGTCGCCCGCGACCTTCGAGAAGATCTGCCGTCAGGAACGAACACCGATACGTTCGAAGTTTCCGATGGTTGGTACGAGGGAGCAGATTTTCTTTCGTGCCACTGCGTTGTTTGAAAGTTATTGCTGTTATTATTAATTTAGCAGGTTTGTTTTTTGTAAGGAATATCTATACATGGAGGGGTCAGAAGCCAATCAGTGTATGTAAGTCTATTTGCAGTCAAACCAAGATAAATAAGGTTTTTGCAAAATGACAATGCTGGTACCATTATCTATTTTTTTTACGTATGAAAACGGTGGCTTGATTTATCAGCTGAAAGTTTTAACGATAAAGAGGTTTTTGAAGTACTAAACTCATGTTCAGGGGAAGTTGGCTTACAGTGATTGGCTTCTGAGAACTCCATATTATATTTTTGCAAATGTTTTATAAATACCCGTAATAAATTGTGCAAGCTGTTTGGGGAAAGAATTTTGAGACGCTTCCGATGGTAGAAGCGATAGAAGTGAAATTACCAAATAACACTTATGTTAGCAATTATTATAGAATGGCCAACAAGTCCGAAGCTTAGTTATTTAAAATATTTTGCATACATTTGTTTTCACAAAACGTAAGGTGACGTAAAATTGTTCAACGAATCGAGATGTGGAGCGGTTGTGCGATATTTTATCAAGAACACACAAAAATTATTAAAGGAAATATAGAAATGGGTACCCATAAGCGATAATATGTCGACCAAGAAATCGTTCTATGTATACCACTGAAATCCGACTTCCACAATTATCAATCTTAAATTGCCAATCATTTTATATTAAACCTCTAATCTAATAATATTAAACCTTTTAATCCATTCGGAAATTTGGGTTAATTTGATCCGAAACGAAGACAAGAATTACTTCGTTTTTATTTTCAGTGCACCATTGAAGTTGGTACATTGAAGTATTTCATGTGACACGGAATAAGGTATTTTCTTAATACGTTTTACAAAGGTAGAACTTAATATTTTCTACAATATTTAAACAATTAAATAAATATTATTACGTCTACCGGAAAGTTCTGTCCGATAATATCATCTCAAGCTTCAACATATATGGCTGCCTGGTTTTACCATTGTATTTCGACATATGTCCTTTTCTAAATTACATTCGTACCGATGGAAATGCTATTGTTCAGTAAATATCAATAAACGCATTGAAAATGCAATTATTCTCTTTGAATTAAAAAATGGACAGAACTTTCCGACAGACCTATTACTATTAACACGGACTCGTTTTTCTAATTTCGTCGCAGTGGTCGGAGCGAAAATTACACACAAAAATTTCGAAAGGGAATACCCAATATCGATGAATTACAGAGAAGGCGCCGGCAGGTTCAGTGACTCGAATGTGGCCGACGTCCTCAGAAAATTATATTTGAAACGTTGCTGTCGCTCCACGAGCTTAAAGAGAACCGCGGTATCCACTTACGTGGAAAACTCGTCCGATAAAATCGGGGAAACGTTTGGTTACCGCTGTCCACCGCAACTTTTCACCTGCTTACCTATCGTTGCCACTATATGCGTGTGTGTGTGTGAACGCGCGCGTATTTATCGCCTGTCATCTTAGCTTGCTAATGCCCGCTGAGAATCCACCTTCCCAAGTGACAGGTGCCACTTTCTCGGCAGAAATGTCCAGGCCGGTACTCGAAAATAGTATCACCAATAAGGATTAACTCGATTTGCGTGTGGAAGTGCACAACGAAAACGCTACACGTTAGAAACTCGGGTGCGCGAATTATATATTGGTTAGCCAATGGAAATCGTTGGATATAATTGGCGGTCGAGTATCAATTTATATGATTCTATTATGCTTGTATAACGAAGTAGATCCATTATTTATTTCTTTGCAGTAAATACGTAGTTTTTTATTTTGTTGCTATTTTCGTCTGGTCAACGTCATGTTTTGGGCGATGGAGTAATTTATGTGACGATGATACTATCCCACCTGTCGACAGATTATATTTTAGTAATCCATTTTCGGGTCTTCTAACCGAGTGCACGGAATTTTTATATTGAATTCCGAGGATAGCCCGATTTTTATTTTATTCGTGGAAGAACAATAACACGATGGAAGCATATTCGACACATCCGTTTGGTCTTTTAATTGAAACTTGTTCTAAATTGACCGGATGCAATCGAAACACATTTCTGTACAGTAAACCTCAATAGAGTGGTGAATATTTATTGCGTCACTGAAATATTTACAATGTTATTAATTCGCGTTTATGCAATATTTGTAGCAGGAAGGTATTATTGCACGGCTAGAGAACCTCTGATTCAGTGCATCCGCTTTTTGCCAGAAATAACTCGATGGCAATCAGAATTATCTATATTGTACTGAAAATTCTGCGTTCTACGTAAATTTGTATAACCGATGCAATAAATCTTTCCAGTACCGCCGTTTGAGTAATCGAACTGCACAGGTAATAAATCAATCTACACAAATGGGAAAATATTTAAATGTAATTGAATAATTTATTTGAATATATTGAAAAATATATATTAATATATTATATGTATATATTTACACATATCTCCTATGCAATTCTATATATTTAACTTATTGCAGCCGAAGAGAATCATATCACAGGTATACAAAATTTGTTCCTATTTCCACAACAGCAAGCAATAAATTAACCCCGTTGATTTCCATATCCTCATATACTTTTGCCGACAATTTTTTGTTAATGTTCAAATTTGCCACCCACTGTAATTGCACCAAAAAATTCTGCTCCATAAAATCATCCTCGTCTTCCCACCTCACGCCTTCGTTGTCCTTTCGTTCAATCGAAGTGTAATATAATTGTTCCCCGATCGAATTCTCCACTCGTGTCAGAGATCGAGGAGTCGAGAAGGCAGGGAATCGCAGGAGACATCGTAAAATCGTGTATTTTAAAGACATCTCCGACGCGTTACAACGCAGTTTGGCCACGCAATCACGTATCTGCGGGAAACGCCGGGAGCTTCCACAAAGTTCTGCGTAAAAGTAAGCTCGGCCCTCGTAAAAAGGAGGATTCGAACATGAAACGATCCAAGGGGTTCGCCGCTTAGGTGACACCGTCGTACCAAGGGTTGTCAAACCCCTCGAGATCCACCCCCGTGAAAATAACCCCTGCAGCCTGCAACGCCGTACACTCGCCTGTTCCTCTGTCGACTTCGTGTAAGGAGCCCCCATAAGAATTGGACCGAATGGAGGCTACGCGTTTTCTTTATCGCGTTACACTAACCGAATTCCACGCGATGGAGAGAAACGTTGACCTGTGTCCACTATAGCGTTTCCATATGGAATATAATTCCGGGATAATGTTTTCGATTTGGTTGTCACATTTTCTGCGCAGATTTTGAACGCACGAAGGGAGTGAAGAAAATATTAAAATGCAGGGTCATATTTACAATATCATAATTTAATAACAATACACAATATTATAAAACAGTGTAACGTGAGTTAAAATGGGGATGAAAATATGTCGTAGAAAATCGTGAATGAAAATTCTCGCGGGCCTTTGTATAATAAGATTCATTATTTTCAAAGCAAAATGCGTATATATTGAACTATTTGAAATAAACTACGTGTATTCCATGAATATTCGAATAAACTGTTAAATACTTCTCAATCATTATCCTTGTACATTTGGCGCAGTAGCTGTAACGAATTAAAATGTCCATTAATATTTGCCAGAAAAAAATATATAATTTTCCACGGCCGAAATACGCAGTCGTCGAATTTCGAACGCAATAGACTCTTCGGGGCAATCAATACCGACATCGAAACAAGTAAGTACATAATACCCAAAAAATGGTTCTCCCCCTAATACCATGAAAATTAATCAAATCTACCGTAGCGCCAGCGAAAAAAATATTCCCCAACTCCGATCTTCAATTTCGCTGCGAATAAATTCCCTCAACCCTTTCCAATTCAAAAAAAAAAAACGCCCCTTAACGAGAACATTTTCTCTCCTCCGTGCCCCGCCGTCAATCGATATCCAGGCGCACCTTGCAACCTCCTTTTTGTTCCAAACGGCCAGACCAGACCTGGTTACCCTTTTCCTTTGTCTCACAATTAACCGTACACTCGAAACTTCTCTCGAGTACAGCTTTTGTAGGTAAAAAAATGCAAACAGACGCGTCGCGCGGCGGTACCATCGAGCTCGACGCGTTACTTAAAAGGTTATCCTCTCCTCTTCCGTGAATTAGATTTTCTGGACTACGCGCGGACCAGAAGAGGAGGACGACGACGAAGAACAACTCGGGGCCCCGCTTTCATCGCATAAGGAGCCGATATCGTGAGCATTAAACAGATTCCACGGTAGAGAAGAAAGAGAAAGCGAGACAGTGGTAAAAGGGTGTTATTAGGCTGGAGGGAACTGGTCAAAGGGAATGCAAAAGAACGAGAGAGGAGAAGAGTTCGCCCAGAGCGTATTCCGGAACAAAGAGTGGCTGAGTCTCTGAAATATGCATCGACTTACCAGTCTGAAGGATATTCCACGGAACCAACCCTCCCGCGAGGATATATATGTATATGTATGTGTATGTATATGGAGGAAAGGCACGATCGGCGAAGCTTCATATTTTCTGATTTAGAGTGAATTTAACTCTATCGAATCGCGACGCTGCATTCGAACAGGAAGAAGACTATCAACCGGATACGAGGTGAGATTTCACGTGTCTATCAATTACCATAAATGATCCCCCGTAGTGTGCTTGGGTCGCGAAATGGATAATTCATCGTTTTCTGGCTGCTTTATCGAGTGGATTTTGTGTCTACTTGAGTTTGGAAATTCGATATGCCTTCGTCGAATTATTGCTGCCAGGTTGCAGATGCATTATAATTTTCGAATTGTTGTACGTTTAGGCTTGTTCTCTTTTTTAATGTTTCTGGAACTTTAATTCGCAAGATAAGAGGCTTTGTTGATTGTATAAAGGATAATGATATAAAGGTGTTCATAGCAGGTGTTCAAACTATCACTTTGTTTAGTTTGATACAAAGTCTGTCTCAATTTCATTTTAATTTTATTGAACCTTTAAAATCGCTGATTTCTACAAAAAGTATTGCCATCAGCATATCCTCCAATAATAAATAGTTGTAATTTCATTCAGCCAACAGACTAGGCAGGCGAAAACATGAAGGGATAAAATTACGAAGCAAAGTAAATCTCGTCGTATTATTTAATAGTATGCCATTCTCAACAGAGACACCATCAAATCCCAGACATGAACGTGATAAAATGTACCTAAAAAATATCGACTGCCTCCTAGCAAAGGATCCTCGTGGTAGATTAAAAAGTACTGCAACTAAAACCTTTTATTTCTCCCTAGAAAAATTTCTATAGTAAGAAACATTTTTTAAACATAGAATAGTCAGCATTTTATTTTATAATTACATACAACAGTATTATACTGCGATCAAAGAGTTGATGCTCCTACCCCATCATACAAATCGCAATCGTTCTATTCGTCAGAAATTTCTCGTATGAAAAAAGCTATTAACATTTTGCACCCCACCATTCATTTATCAATTATTACCTAATTTTCTTCTCTTTCCATGCATTCACTACTGCCAGACCCAACCAAGCCATCCAAAACGTTCAAAGCTGAAATTACTCCCAAAACCAACGACTGAAATCACCCCCCCAAGAAAAGCCGCCCCAATTTCCAAATCCACCATTTCAAGTATACCCAAGAAATTCTGCCAAATTCCACCCATCGGACCACCGTGGATCATTATCATGACACGTCCTTGAAACGAGAAAAAAAGAAAGAAGAAGGCACAGGTCATCTCGCATGGACTCTCACGAGCACGCACACCATGCCAGGCGTGTACATTCGCGATTTCTTCGCAGTTAGCCTCCCCTTTTGTGTCCCCGATGTGCAACGCGGCGAAAGGCTACATAGGACGTCTCAGAATCAGGGAGGGATAATTCGGAGCAACGGACGTTCCACGGACGAGCGGACCAACGCACTGACGGACGGACGTAGAAACGAACGGACGGGGTAGAGAGTTGCTATAGAAACACTAATTCCGTCTCTGTCGTGCCAGAGCCGCGCGGCGATCCCTGCAGCCGAGGGAAGAAAAAATAGCGAGGGTGAAAAACCTGGGGGTGACTCAAATAAAAAAACGGATCAATATTAACTCTTTTTTCAGGGGCGGATGGCCCACCGGGTGGGGATGCTTCGCCCTCTCTCTCTCGCTCTGCACCGTTCGTTTTTTTTCCCTAACCTTTTCGCGCTACGTCTCTCCTTCTTCACCTCTCTGCGCCTCTCCCTCGCGCCTGCCACATTTTCGACCCCTTTTTTTTCTTCTACCCTTCCAATGGTCCTTCCGCGTCCCTCCGTGTCCCGCCAACGACACGCTCCGCTTCCTTATTCCTCCGCAGCCTTCTAGGACGAATACGAAATTAGCGCGAGAGTAGAACGTGAACATCCTTTCACATTTTTTCTTTTTTCATTCTCTGCTCTCGTTGGTTTCGTTCGGTTTCGGCATCGCCGTTCTGGCTACTCGATGGTTATCTGAACGATTGGTTTCAGGGTGGCAGTTTTTAAGCCGAAGTTCGGTAGAGATAGGGGTTTCTTTGGTTTGATACGACGCTGCTCATAGGTCATCTTCGATGTTTACGTGGATGATTTATAAGGGTTGCTTTTAATGCTTGTGGTTACGGAATGGTGTCAAGCTCGTGTTTTCTTTAATTGGTCTTCTTTTTTTGGTCAGTAATAAGGTAATGCTAGAAGAAGAACGTGTATTCGTGGGATTATGTCATCTACAGGGTAGAAAAAATCATGCAAGCTGTCCCATGTTATTGCTGACTGTAAATGAATATTAATTTATACTATAAAGTATAATAGTTTACTATTTATACCATAAAATTAATTTATACTATTTATATTTATACTATAAAATTAATTTATACTGTTTATTTTTATACTATACTATAAATTTATACTATAAAGTCCTTATAGTATAGTAAACAGTCCTCACTTTGACATCCACGGTACAGTATTTCCCACATAAAATATTTTCCCCCCTCACGCTACTGTGCTTTCCAAGTTTCATTATAATTATTAACTTATTAATACAAAATTATACATTGCAACGATGCACCATAATATTCTACTATCGTACTATTCTACCATAGCCAAAGAGCTCCCTGCCGGAAAGTCTATTACTGTTTCGCATCCCACCGGCTGAAAGGTTGCATAATTTTCTTCTCCGCGTGGAAACGGAATTCAGATGATGTTCGGTATAAAAGTATGTTTGCAAGAATTTGATAAACGTTTCAACTGAAACGTGTTATCCTCTACAGAGAGAATACGAACGAAAAGTATTGGTATTTTTGATGGATTTTAAAATCGACATCGAAAGCGAAATGCAGAATACCATCGGACAGAGAGATATATGTTTATGGATGTGCGACCCACCACACGTATTTAAGCGGTAAAGGATCGATATTTAATAGTGTGCCGTGGTCGAAAATACTCGATAAAGATTGATGTATTGCCTGGCGTCCCGATGTTCCGCGGCCGAGGGACCGTGACTACAAAGGACCTACTATCAATACACGAAACGGTGGAATACAATTTGTTCCTCGGTTCGGATCGAAAATAACTGCACGCGCAACCAGTGCACTCACCTGAATACTTCGTTATATTTCGTTATATCCTGCAGATTGTATAATAATTGAATTATCGTATCTTCAATTATCAGACATCGTATATAATAGATCGTGACAGTCGATTTTATTTTTATTGTCGTGAAATTGTATCGTTCTTTATATTCGAAGAGGCTTCATACATGCATATGTACGTATTCCAGCAATTTGCCCGTATTATTAATAACGTTGAGGACGTTTAGAATTATGGCTTTATGTGTGAGACAATTCGTAAATTTCCAATGTCTGTCGTGGATATGTTCATGAAATGAATTATTCAAATTTTTAATTGACTTCTACTGGCTGCCATAATGAATAAGTGGTATCGGGTCCGATAAATTAGCAGGCACGTGAAAAATCGCTGGCATATTCTTCATGGTGAATCCGGAGACCTTATGGATTGCCGAAAAATATATACATTTAATTAAAACGATTCCACTGTAAAGGCTCTATACTTCCAGGCTTTTATAAACATTTATAGAGAATTTAGAAAAATTTCATAACACTCGTTCGTTTCCAAAACCGAACCTTGTAAAAACTATATAAAAACCCCTGAAAACACGTGAAACAGGTTCGAAACATCTGCCACGCGAGTTCGTTTTCCCGAAAGTCTCTCCTCACCCGTAACGCGGCATCGAACCGTTGAAAAAAAAAAGGGAAACAAAGGGAAAAATAGATGGAAAAACGAAAAAACGAGAAAAAAAAATCATACGATACCACAGGCGCTGGCCGAGTTTCTCGAAGTCAGTGAATGCGTCCTTGACTTCCGGCCTACCCTTTGCAACCCTTCTTTGCATTCAGTGGCCTCGAAAAGCGTACCCTTTCACCCTGCGCGCGCCCTCGCCTTTTATGACCGAAAGAGCCCCAAACAAACAGGCATTTCCATGGTTACGCGCAATTACCAGGGTTGACCAACGACTAACTACCCGGCCTTTGAGTTTCCACCTTGAAGAACGAGCAGCACCGCTAAGCAAATCGGTCAGGGGTCTCGAAATCGAACCCTGACGGCCAAGAGGGAAAGAGAAAACGAGAACAGTCGAGCCAATATGCAGTAAATTCGCGCGACCACGCGTGGCCTAGTTTTCATCTACGTGTTCCTTTGCTCCGCGCCCTTTCGGGCGTCCCTTTCATGGATTACGTTCATGGGGAATTGCGACGAAAGTGGCGGAGACTCGTCGACGTAATCGAACGGGTTGTTTGTTGTTCCCTCGTATCCGACTGACGAATTCATCGGCGAGAAAAAGAGGAACGCTTTCGCGAGAGCGATGTTCGGAAAGCAAGGAGCAGGTAGAGTTTGGAAGACGATGTCACGCGTGATACCAGCTCATTGGGGCGAATTGTTGGTGTGCTTTGTAATTGTTGAGTTTAATGCAACATTAATTTGGGAATTTTTAGGGCTGTCTGTTTGCGGAGGGTGTTTTCGTTTGGATTATCTAGTCGGAGATAGATGTGATCGTTTGGATTATTCGCGGTGGAAAAATGTTTCTGGTTGTGATTTTTTGTGATAATTTTATAGTTCTTTGTATTTATTTTACCGGAGAAGGGTACAGGTGTAACGAATGTTGTTATTAATATTATTGTAATTTTGTATGGGTGTTTTGGGCTGTTATTCGATGTGCAAGTAAGTGAACACTGATTCCTCTTTTTGTTAGTATGTTAGTGTATTATCGAAAATAGAGATGGATCTTTTAATATTGTTTTAACATATCGACAGGTGTTTTTGGTAATTAATTCTTTAGTACATTAGGAATTCGTTCATAACGAACAGTGGAAATAGTAGTATATCACACATTTTATGAATTAAAAATAATAGATTGATTTATTTTCTGTTGGATGACTCGAAACTGTAAATGTTTATTATAAATTGAATAGTTTTCGTTTTATTTCTAGTAAAATTATTCTCTCGTTGCAACAATCCGTAGAGTTTCACGTCACTCATAGTGGATATAAATATTTATACAAATACAAATGGTTTGCATAACAATCGCTATGGATTATAGAATCGTATTTCCATGAAAAGAGAATTAAATTTACATTTTCCGAAGGTATATTCGTTCCCTCTGCGGGTTCACGGCGACAGTAAGTCCCGCAGAAAAAAAATCAATGGCATCAATTCCATCGACATGCACAAATGTGTTCAAGTCCAAGGTCAACAACCGTTTTGAAATCAATCTCTCAGTTGTACGGTCTACAGAGAACTCCTGCTTACGACGTTTCCCTTTTACTTCAATATTTCATACGATTTCGTGCATTAAAAAACAGTACAATGTCCAAAAACGATGGAATATTTCATGAAAAAAGAATTCTGCATTACAATGTTTTCCACATATTGCGAATTAAAATATCAACGTTTTAGAAAACCTTGACATCCAATTCGATGTTTAAAAATTTCAAGCTTTTTTTAAATAATTAATAGTGCGGGCCGTACGTTTTTTATTTGAATCGAAATGCTTCGAAGAAAATATTTTAGGGGTATTATTTATAGGGCTCGTTATTTATAACAAACATAATGTTCTTTGGAAAAATAAAAAAACTGTTGTCGTGTCGCGACGAAAACCATCTTCTCTCTGCCAAAAACATCGTTCTGCAATTTTACTGATTCGAACTATCAATATGCTACCTTTACGATAAATATATGTCTTCAACCAAAACTGTTATTACTTTCAATCGAAAAGATCCCTTATAAAAAAATTTCATGCAAATTGATCACGTTTATACTTTGACACTCTGCTCACAGGTTTCCAAACCTTTTCAAAAAAATGTTTTTCACTATCGTTACATTCGTTTGTACAATTATAAATATCATAGGAGACACCGTGTGTAAACCAAATATTTTTTAACCAATATTAAATTAACCATTCAACGCTTCTTGCACCCTTCCATTTTGCACGTCCACCCTTTCTGTGGCAGACATTTTATATAAATAAAATCCACGAATATCGTGCAACATTTTAATCCCCACTTTACTGTGGAGAACAAGTTGCCCCCATCTTTTTTTAAACAAACTTTTTCACGTAACGTTTGCTGAACGATCGGTGATCGAGCACACACCCTTCCCACGTCTTCTTTGCACCGCGGCGTATCTCGAAGCCTCGCCACGAATTTCTCACAATGGAAGGCTTGTATGGAGGATATTTTATCGCTTATGGGTGGGTACCATGGTGTACCACGGTTGATTTGCATAATAGTAGCCGGTGCCGAAGCATGCGACTTACCTACACGTATATACACACGTGCAACTATTACGAAACCGCGACTCATCATAATTTATACATGCACACGGTGTTCCGTAACCGTGCACACATCGTATGTACCAATTCGACCAATTCTTTCGTTTCTTCTTTTATTTTTTCCACGGATGAACTGCTGTTTAAGCCGTTTATTTGCCAAAGCAATAAACTCGACGAAATTGGTAAATTTATGTAGGTGAAAATTGTATGTAAAATATATATATTCAAGAGTACATTGTAGAATGTATTATTATATATGTATCTTTCGCTATTGAAGTCAATTATTTATTAAAAAACTGACGTACAAAGTTGAGTCACTTAGTGGCGCTGAATTATGAACGAAATTTATTTCGAACACGAAATGTTCAGCACCGAGGAAATGCTTCGATAGTAAAATTGAAAAAATAAATTTTTAACAATGGATGCAGTCGCGTTGACCCGCGGACGACTGATTTCGCGGTGGAACTCGGTCGATCGAACTCTAACGAACGGTGTCGATCATTAGTCCCATATAATTAATCGTATGCAAACGACTTAAACGAATCAGCGTCGTGATTTATTCGCGAGGAGCAGATGTAAGTTAATTTGACGGCGTTGCTCACGCCCAATGACTCCGAGATTAATTCAGTGTACATGATCGAGCGAATACTAGCTGGCCTCGTTTAAATATCCACCCTTAACGACGTCATAAATTAGATATACTCTACGTGCAGCTGGTGAATGCTAATACGTACATACGTATAAGGAAATTCGTTTTGATAGATCTTGGACAGAAAGGATTGCCATTATTCCAGGTTGCACACGATTGTATTGAAAAACTGGAACGGTGCAAAAGTGCTTTAAGTCGCCTTTAAGTAACAAGAATTTTTCCAATTTTTTGATTCATTGTTTGTACAACGTCAAATTTGATTATTGCACACAAATTCCGGTCGTCTCGAAGTAGAAACGATTTGCGAAGTAGAAACGATTTGCTCTTCAATTTCAAGCTTAGTTTTTTTGCAAACAATATATCTACATACTTTCCTCCCAGTTATTATTATTAACAGCACCCAGTGTATACAATATTTTAGAACAATAATTCGCGACTCAAGAATAATACATGTCTCTACACACTCGAGCCTTAAAACCTACACCCTTGAATACCACAATTTTAAACACTCCTGCATCCCATTTCCCTCCTACCACTCGCCACCCCAAAAACTCCGATCACAATTCTTCCACGAATGATTCCACATCGACCTGCCACGGGCCAGCCACCGCGATCCAACCCCCAGGAACCAAACAAGGGAAACAATACAGAAAAAAAATCCAAGCACCTCCAACGTGGACGAGGTACATATACAATACATACATACATATATACACAAGACAGCAGAGGTATCGTAGCACGAGTGTCTCGCGACTGTAATTGCTGCTCCCAAATTAAATAAAAAAAAGGGGAGAAGAAGGGGGAGAAGGAAGCAAAGGGGGAAGGCAAAGAGAAAAAGGAGGTAAGACGAGGTCGAGGAGAAAAGAAGAAGCCGCTGGAACGAGCTTGCGACTCATCCCCCTCCCCTGGTCTCTTCTTCCTTCTTCGGACGATGAAGGGTCGAAGTCGTCGCTGGTTCTCCGACTACCCGGCATATCATTACCCTCACTCCACCCCCCCTTCGCCCTGATCCTCCTCTCGCCCCTCGAACCACCCTCCACTCGTGTCTATCCATCTCCGTCTCCCCAAGCTCCTTCCCTCTCCTCTCTTCTTCACCCTTCCATCTTTCTCAGCCGGTAGCAACCCTCTTCGTACTTCGATTCGCACGGCCTCCGGCCTCCCTCTTTCGCTCGTCGGCCCACACCGGGGGCAATATGGCCGACCCTGCACACTGGATACATTACGGCTGCGTTGCTTAATTACGCAAGATACTTCTCCGAGGGGGAGAACGCGCGTGCTACCACGACGCTTCCTTTCGTCGCCCCTTGCCGCCCCTCGCCGAGGGTAGGACCGTCCAACCACCTCAGTTTTTGGGGGCGAAGGGGACTCGACGACTCGGAGAGACAGAGAGGGAAGGAGAGTCGGGGTCAAAATATTTCCTTCCACGCTCTTTATTTCAGCCGGGAGAAACGGACGAGACTCTGAGCTCGCGTTTCTTTTCAGCGCGGATGAAAGGGACGACGGGAACGGATTCCGCGGACAGGAAAGGCGAAACGAAATTAGTTTGTTAACGCTGGGTACGCGAGGCTCGCGGGAGTAAATAACATTCTTGGGGAACGTCTAGCCAATTACAGAGGGAGGTTTAAGTTGGTGTTTAAGTTTGGAAGATCGGGATGATTCTGCGCGTTATCTGTCGGGAGTTTCGTTTGATACGGATCGGAGTTCGAGGGGTTGTTTTTTTTTAGGGATGATGTACGCGTTGTATGCACGTGGGCGGTCGTGTGAAACTTTTGTTTGGGTTCGATGCTGGTTTTCTTGGGCACTGGTTCTTGCTTTAGATTCATATATTGTTAGGTAGTGTAGCATATGTGTAATGATAAATGAAGAAAGGATTGAAAGGAAGCGGCAACGTTTTTGCCAAACGACTCTTCGAAGAAGAAAAACTTTTGGACAAACTGAACAAGGAAAATAAATACAGAATCGTTTGGAATATTCCGTTGCTAAAATCTAATAATCGTTTCAAGCGGCGAGAAAGAGCGAGACATATGTAATAAATAAAAAAGTATAGAATCGTCAGGTGAGCCGCTTATTAATCAAATCGGTTAAATCCACAGAACAGAAAGTGTTTCAATAGTATACATTGATCATTAAAATTTCCTTTTAAATAAAAAATCGAATAAACATTATAGGATGTATTATTATTATTGCAGAAAAACATGATTAAATTGTCTATTACTTTGTGGCCACACAAATTGTTATTTCGTGATATGAGACCCAATAATAAGGAAATTTACTTTAAATATAAAAAGTTAGAAAACATTCAAAAAGCCGAGTTTATTGGCCTGCAATGAACAGTCGATATATTAAACTAACTACAATCGAGCCAAAGACTAAAGGATAAACATCGCTCATAAACATCACCTTTTCATCGAAAAAGCAAAAACTTATCGTACTTCCAACAAAATTTTTCTTACAATCACCTTTCCAAAAAACCTTTATCATCGCAAACCCCCCTTCCCATTCCCAAAAGTCCCAAAAATTAGCAAGATATCCAGGCCAATCGATCGATCGGAGGATATCCACGCGCTATAAACAATTTAAGCTTCGCCCCCCTCTTCCCAGGGTTTCAACCCCCGTCGAGGTACCAGTGGCTCCGTGAGACGCGTGGGATCGTTGGAAAAAAGAAAAGAATTAAAAATTAAAATTACAATTTCCCTTCAGCGGTGTCTGCTTATTGGAGGAAGCCCGGCGAAGAGGGCAGACAAACGGGACTGGAACACCGGGGACGAACGAGAAAGCAACGAAGAAGGACGAAACGGGGAGAAAGGGTGGGATGAGATGATGGCGACAGAACAGGGTAAAGAGAGTGCTCGGCATAGGGCATAAAAAATAATGCTCGCGTAAAAAGGCGACGCCCGCTTTCGACCAAAAAAAAAAAAGAAGAAAAAGCAAAGGGTATACGACGGGAGGGAAAATATTCCACGGTTTAGTAACGGCCATGAATAATAAAACGACGGGGTAACACGAGTCGGGCGAGGTCAGATGAGAGTCCATTAGCGGATCGCGGTGAAGGTGTTCGTGGGTACAAGAGGTGTTCGATTGTAAGAGACCTCGATCGCGACTCTCCAACGATACTCGACCGACTATTAACCTCCGTGGTTTTCCCAGGTGTCCGGGTGAAACGTTTTCCGATGAGGGGCTCCTGTTCCTCGTCTTTGGGGACGACGGTTTTGGTGCAATGAAACTGGTCTGGTAAATGTTGTTGTTATGAACAGACAGAAATATTGTATAATATATTTGATGTTTTCGCCAGGTCAATAACAGTGAAGTGTAACACCTCGTTTTTGTTCTTCGCGTGTAGATGCAAAATTGAACTATGCTTTCATATACAATTTGCCAAAGTGTTTTGTTTACCTAGTCCCTCTAAATCCCAGAGAAATCGAAAGTAAAGCAAAGCCATGCAGCCAAGTAACATGAAAACGTTTTTATATAATAATTTAATTATAGCTTAATTTCAATATACAACATGCAATGTACAACAATAATCTTGATTTTTTCGGGACTTCCTTTTTAGCATTTAAGCACTCTGTCCTAACTGCTGAAAATAATCATTAATTTTCGTCCGTTATTTTTCTGTCATCTCACTCTGTCCTATTTTATTTCATTTCATTCATCATTCTTTTCTGTATTTCTTTCTTACTTTGTACTGCATATGACACCACTGCTCTGTGCCTATTCCAACCCCTACATACCAAAGGGTTCTTCACCCCCTGATTAACGAACATATTAAACAACAAAATAAATAAAGATTAAATAAGAACATCGCCATCTACTGCCTAAACCCTCCCCAAAAACCCTAAATTCTAAATAACATAAAAATTCGACGCCTACATACCTGCACTTTGCATAACAAAAGCATTATAATTTCTCTCGTCCTATCGACCGCCACTTTCCACGATAGTTTATCGTGGAAACTCCCAAGAGGAGAACTTTGTATCGGGTTCGACGAACCCTTCTCCGCGGTAGCAGCAAGGTACATACAACAAGGAACGGCACGGGGCGAAAGGATTCATCCCTTCGAGCCGCGGACCCACGGATCCGTGGTACGGAGGGGTTTGAAAAAAAATGGGTTGGGTGATCGTGGGTGAGTCACTACTATCGGCTAGGGCGATAGCGCCTGGGGTGGTATAGACTTTTTATCTATAGGGATTTGCAGCGAGCCCAGGTCCGGTTGCACCCTTATACCTAACCCCGCAAGCCGTCCAATCGACCCGCGCCACAGAGAGAAACAGAACGAAATTATTCATGAGATGCGCGTAACTGCTGCATCTCTCGATCGGTCGTCAATATCGAGAAGGGTTGCCGGAAGAAGACAAAAAAGAGAGAAATTTGTTCCAGGGACAGGAACACGTTGCGTCGTTGCGAAGTCTGATATACGCGGCTCGCGTTCGAAACGTCGAACTCGAGGAACGCGGGGTTTCATTTGTTACAGCCGGAGGGTGAATTGAGCGATTGGCACGGTTCTTGCTTGAATTGAAATAGGATAGTTGTTGCGCGTTTAAATGTTGCCTTTACTAGCTCTTGCGTTTTGTTAGCTGAAACAGTTATTAAATTAAATGATCGAAGATCGCAGATTTCTTTAGAAACATCAGTGTTTCCGGGAAATTTCAATGCCACCGATGTAAGGGCACTTCAGAGCGACATTATTGAATTCAGCAAGGCTATTGTCTTGATAAAAATGCATTTAACACTTGGAACTACCAAGCAAGACAAAACAACTCGTTTCAGATTTCTTGCTTTGGAATTATTGATATATAGGTATCGTTGTAGCAATTTATGATGAGTTTTAATAAGACAGAATTACAATTCTATATCTCTAGTGTTAACACCAAGCCAGTCAAAGTGACTGGTTCTATATTCCTTGCTTCCAAATTATTAACGCATAGGTACTGTTGCAGCAATTTACGATGACTTTGAATAAGACAGAATGGCAATTATATATCCTCATTTCTAGTGTTAATGTCCATTCAACGTCTTTCGTGTTCACAATCTGTCGAACGTGTGCTATCTGAATAGTACAAAAATCTATTGCTAGTTCTAGTGTTAAAATGATTCGGATACGTCTAACAAAGTATCTGAGAAGTTACCTCCACGTGTATTAAGCTTGTTCTAACGTACCCGTAACCCATTTCATCAAAACGCAATACATTCTGCAATTTATGCGCAACGAAATTTTCGCTACATCTACGATCCCCATGTATCCCCACCCTTAACCACAGTTGCCAAAAAGAAAGCCATACGCAGCCTCGGCCGATAAGTAAAAGGCTGAAATTAAATCTCACAGACGATATACCCGCACCAGGAACACTGCCGTCCTCGGGAAGCCAATGAAATTAACAAAAAAAGGAAAATCCAGGCAAGGCTCACGAAAAGGGGCGGAGGGGTGAAATAAAGAGGATCAAAGTGGGAGGCCAGGCATGATTGCCACTTTCCGCTGACCCAGCCGATTCTTCCACGACCGTAGCCGGGCCAATTGTCGGCACGAATATAATTTAGATGAGTTACGTCGTCAACGATGCCCGTTTAACATCCTACAATCAGAGGTATCGCGACGGAGGGTGACTGTGGGCCGCGAGAAACGAAAGCAACCCCCTTTAACGTTTCACTCGCCATTCACTCCAAGACTTCTTCCGTTCTCGCCCAGCCGAATAGAGAAATTACGAAGAGAAACGTTGCACCCTTGCGTTTATTTCGTCCAGCACCACCACCACCCCCCCACAATCCTCTCCCCTTTACATTTCTGTCCCCCCGCCTAGTCTGCGAGCCCAGCCGAAACGTCGCCCGAGTTTTAGACGCTCCGCGCAAGAAGTAATTTCGCTTAAAAACGTAATTAGCGTGCCCGGAGATGGGGTTGAGGGAGAGAGGCGGAAAAAAAAAAATCGTTAGGGGGTAGCGAAGTTTTTTTTCATAGCGCTGGGGTGCGGCGGACCAGGCGCTCCGCGAGAAGGCCACCCTCCGATCCGGTGCGGGAACCCGAGGGGTCCCATCCCTCGCCCCTCACCCCTTTTTTCCGCGCGGCGTATCTCTTCTTCCTTTTTTTTTCCTGATCAAATCTTTGGGGTGGACTTCTCGAGTGCTCCGAGGCGGCTCGACCGTGGGGTATCGAGCCGTACATCTTCTCGCTGCCCCGAAGAAGTTGAAAGGATAAGAAAGGGAAAAGGGTGAACGGAACGAGGGGGAGAGCGGGGAGGAGGGACGGAGGGAGGCTGGTCAGATTGATAGGCGGTGAGGGCGGGATGGATCGGAGGGGAACGGGAAACGAATTTTCCACGGAGACCTATCTTGGCGTTATTTATATTTGACTTTCGTGCCACGCTGGAACCGAGGATCGAACGCACACGACGTATTGCAATTATGAAGGAATCGGCCGAGGCGGTTTGTTAACAGACTGTGTTATATATTGGTTGAGAAGTATGTGATTGTAGAACGGGCGTTGCAAGGGTTTGTAAGAATTGTTTGGCTTTTTTTCGGACTGTTGTCAGAGGGGGGTGTAAAATGAGATGATGAGTAATATTGGAAAAGTTCCTGGTTTTCTGATAAATAAAATGTCGCTGAGAATTCTTTAGATTAGAGAGTGTGATACTTGTTCGGTATTGTTGTATGATATTAGATTCTTTGGAAAATGTGTTAGGAAAATACCTTGTGTCGTTGCGCATGTGAAATCGAATGGAATGTTTTTAGATTAAAATGCACGAGTTTTGATAATATTAGGTCTACCGGAGAGTTCTGTTCGATAATGCCATCTCAAGTTTCACCATTATATGGCTGCCTCTTTTTGCCATTGTGTTTCTGAATAGGTGCTCTTCTAAACTGCATTAGTAACAATGGAAATTATACTGATCAGTAAATATTAATATTTACTACTATTTACTACCATTGGTAGAAGGAAGACTTTCTCTTGCGATTCTGATCGTGAGAATTTGATTCTTCTAAACAGTAAATAATAAATCCTTACTAATGTAATTTAGAAAAGGACGTACATATGTAGAAATATAATGGTAAAAAGAGACAGACAAATGTGTTGGAACTTGAGATGACATGATCGGATAGAACTTTTAGGTAGACCTAATAATATCTATTTAATCATTTAAATATTGTAGACAATATTAAGTTCTACCTTTGTAAAATGTATTAAGAAATTACGTTATTCCGTGACACATGAAATAAATGGATTTTCTTCCTCGCGAATACAATAGCTTCAATGGTGCACTGAAAATAAAAACGAAATACTATTCTTGTCCCCATTTCGGATCGAATTAAACCAAATTTCCGAATGACGATTAAAACACTTTCCATTATGATTCGATCGTACTGAAATGAAATGAAATATATCAATTACGCTCTGCATACACGTATGCACTACCCGACAAAAGTATAACCACCAGGTATATTTCAAACTGTACAAAACTTCTCTAACTGATTAACAATTAAAGTGAAAAATTTCGTAATATTTCCAAAGTAGATCGCGTCCAAACAAATGTAATTACCATCTGTCCCATCGACATTAACTTCGACTCAATGAATCGTCAAAGACCCATCAAAATCACCAAAAAACCAAAAAGACGAAAGAGTGCTCCCAAAATTTGCATTCCATCGGTGTACACAAATGTGTACAAAATATTACACGCATCGACTCAAGCAGAATGTGAATAGCAAGCAACTCTTTCTCGCTGAAACGTTGCATCCTACTTTGCCTGAAGGACTACGAAGCGACGAAAAATCGGCGAACGATATATTCCGTAGGTGTACACGTGTGTACAATATCGTGCGCCTGCAGTCTTGACTAAATTTACACGCGGCGGCAACAGACACCCTTTAACATCGTTTTTGGAACGCCCCAAGTGTTATGTATCCGTCCGCCGCCGTGACACCCTCGCTCAATCGAGTGCGGATCGATTTGACACAAAAAGCCTGATATCCTGCTAGAGCGTACACCTCTCGAAAATCACCCTGTAATCATTTTCGTGCCGTTTCATCTCCATAATACGTGTTGACGCAGCCAATCGTTTGTATCATACTCCACGCGATTTCGATAATCGCCAATTCCATTGAACTCTCGGTCCTCCTTTAAATAATACTCATCTGACACAGAATTAGAGAATGCATAGGTACTGATTCTTCGAATGCGTTCGAACAGTTCCTTCTCAACGTAGAAATTTATTTTGTTTTATCAAAGGTCGTTGATATCGATTAAAAATCGGTCTTGAGCTGAATTTAGGTGGGGGCAAGCGAATTTAAATGATGAAAAACAATTTGTAGCACAAGAAAAATGGAATGGAAAAATTATTAAATGATACGCGATTATTGGAAGAATATTATAATAATTCCGTGTAGTGGGTGCATCACTGTTTGACACGTTCAACGATGTTTTCTCTTCTTTCTCTGTGCACCGGACCAGTAAAACACGGGGAGAATAAATTTCGATAATAGCAAAGTGCCAGGAGCTCGCAGTATGAACATTGTGTCAAGTGTGCACCACCTGAGTCCAAGACTTATGTACGCTCATGGGAGAGTATTCGGGCTGTAACGCTGGATTTACGTACGCGCTTGCATTCTCCTCGAGAAAGTGCTGTCTAAGTATCCTACACCCTCGATAAATTATAAAAACGTTGGTATTAATATCAATAGAGGATCCGTAAACTTTCCTTGGACCAACGTCGAAACGAACGTGAGGATCTGGTGTCGTATATTTCGATCCACGTCGAGGAAGAACAACGTTAATGCGTTTTCATTAAGGTGGAAAAAGGTATAAAGTGAAACGTCGAACGATTTCTGTGCCTGAAAGACGGAGACTCGTGGAGAAAAAAGAGAAGAAGAAATATGCTCGATGATGCATTTACAATTTGCAGGTAATAATATAAGAACGAACAATTATTAGGGAAAATGGTATCTATTGTTAATTAAGTTCAATGAAAGCAACTATGATAATAATTCTTGTATGAATAATTGCATCGAGATGTAAAATAAATAAATTTTCAGCCAATTCGGATAAAGTTGTTCTGTATAGGTCTGAGTAATAAGCATTTTCACGTTTCTGACTATATTTAATAATTAATAATTTATTTGTTACGCAAAGAAATCAGTTCCATATCAATGGCAATTTTGAACACAAATCGTGAAAACCTCTGAAATTTTTCTATCCTTTAATTCTAATTTATAATAAATTTTGATTACCTTAATAATAATATTTGTTTCATAGCAACGGATCGAAACCCTCTGTCACAGAGCTGCGAGGTGGCAAATAAAATGATTTACATACAATTATAAAATTCGTCGTCAAATTTATTAACTGCCAGCAAACTTAATAATACCATTCACCACTCCCATACAATAAACAATTATTTCCCTTCCCCATATTCCCAAATTTATCCTTCATTCCCCGAAAATGCCAATGCACGCTACAACATTCCAAACTAAACAACCCACGCTTTAAACAATTCGCCGTCGAGTAAACAGAACCATCCCTCGTATATGTATAATAGATACACACATATACATATTCATAAATATATGCAAGTGCAGGCCTCCTCGGCGAAAGAAACGCCCGTCGATTCGACAAGCTGGTGCAAGAACTGATTACAAATTTATGAAGGAAATATATCTCGCAGTACGCGTGTCTTCGCAAGAGAGGGTTCCACGATGCCCTTTCGATTCACCTTCGACCTCACCCTATCGCTCGAAACGTACTCGTACCAAGACGAACCATCGAGCCAGGCCTGCGCTGCATCAGAGGCATCGTACAACGTTAAAAACGGAGAAAGACAGACGGCGGTTCGCCCGTGTACGAACGAGGACGGAACGGAAAGGAGCGAAAGAGACGGGGGGATGGGCTGATTGAAGCGGGCACGATGTTTAATTCAAAGAAACTGAAGACACGCCCCGCTAACTACGTAGCAAGCCGCGCCATCAACCCCGCAAGAAGACTGGACCAGAAAAGGGAAGAAGAGAAAAAAGAAACGCTGCAAGGGGAGAGAAAAAAAGAGGGGGGGGAAAAAAAGGAAGAAAGAGGAAAGACGCCGTGATCCTCTTTGCCCTCCTTAAATCTCCTTGGTAATTGCCTCCTTTCAACGGAGCATGACTTTTACGCGTGGCACTGGTAGCTAGAGAGGCACCACTATCGGCCCAGATGAAAACCACGAGACGATGCTGATTCGAAAATCAAACGGGACGTACGTATTTGAATTTCAAAGTGGTTCGCGTTGATGCACGCACGCGGCCCATACGTTATATCGGCGATCGATCGGAATTTGATGGATTCGACGAAGAAGGGAAACTGTGTTTGCGTTGGTTTTTTCCCTTTTTTTTTCGAAGATTGTTGCCCGCGAATGTATACCGCGATACCGCCATCGCTACGAGGGTCTACCATTTTGTCTCCGGTGCAGCAATTACCAAGGTTGCATTGCAGACTTTCATGTGCGCATGCCCCTCGAGGGTGAAAGGGTTAAAGTCTGCCCACCCTTTACTGGAAGGCTGGTCTTCGAGACCTGTCATTCCTTCCTCTTGCACTTCCTTTGGCGTACTTTTTTCTTGTGTCTCCTTTCATTGGGCTTCTTTTTAACCCTTTGCAGGGTACTTGCACGCTGCGATGGATATACTGCGTATTCCGGAAGTAGAGTGTTTGCGATTTGTTCAACTCGATTTATTTGTTCTTGCATGTCTATTGTTTCTCTGATGCTGTCATTATTGTGTGCTCGACTGTCTTAATACCTTTCATCGAATTTGCAGGTAATAATTAATTATTAAACGGCTGTCGTAGTCTGTACTAAGTGTATACTACGAAAGTTGAATAAAATTGATGGGGAAGAAAGTGTCGTAAATCGATAAAGTATTTTCTATAAATTAAACATTTCACATTTCATATGAAACATATGAATTATTGCTATTAAACATATCTTATTGCCAAATGAAATGTTTGAAACGTAATTACATATATGTCCCATAACACAGTCTACTCTCACAACAGGAAATTATTTAACAAATGCAAACAATGGTCCAGAAAAATAAGTGCACCAGATAGTTACTATCAATGAACAAATGTAATCACCAATTAATTTTACTTTCAATGACCACCAAGATTCCATCAACAACATTAATACAATCCAAGCAATTTAAAAAATTCCAAACAAAATCGCCACTATCGGTCCAATTAAAACCAACCCCCTTCCCAGAACAGGGAAGAAAAAAAAGTCAGAAACACATTCATAATCCTATCACGGTTAATAGGATAACGCGACTCGAAAGAACGCCACGTCGAGTTCGAGCATAAATATGCCAAAAGGGTGAACCGATTGGACGGCGAAAAAACGGGTTGCGTCGATTTGCAACCGCTCTTACTTTTCACCAAGCCCGACACTCTTTCCAAATCCTTTTTTTCTTCCCCTTTTTCCTTCTCTCTCCGATTCAAGCCGATCTTCACCCTCCGCCACCTTTCGTCCACCCGTCGGGTGAACTTCTATTTTTTTTCTTCACCCTCAGTGTCGCGGTCCATGGCAAAAACTCACCCCCGTTGCAGGCTGGCTGCGAATCGGCACGTGGGTCGTGCGGTACACAGGCGCGTGGCGTTTTGTTTCGTCGAAAACACGCGAGCAGAAAAAGAAGCACGTGAAAAACGAGCCGAGACAATGCGACGGCGCAGCTGGTTAAACGCGGAAGGGTTAGCGATTAGCATAATAGGGTGCCATTACACGGCGCGAGTCGCAATCGGATTCGAACCGCTCGCCTAACAAGCCGTATTTATACGCTGTTTTTTTCTCCGATAGAAAAACATACACGGGTGTGTTGTGCCTCGTGTGATAGGATACAGAGGATCAGGTAGCTACTGCAGCCCCGAGAAGTATACAGTGTCCGGCAGAGTCTCTGACCAGGCTTTTAATGGGAGGTTACTGGGGTGTTTCTAAACAATTTTTTCCTTTGGCAAATTGTTGGTTGAAGCTTCGTTTTTGAGTTATTAACGAAAAACACTGGCCAATCAGAGCGCTCGGGCGAGTGGCTCTCAACCGCGCTCAGTCGTGGCGTGAGCCAACGCTTTTCTTTGTGACCACAACTGAGCGCAGTTGAGAGGTACTCGCCCGAGCGCTCTGATTGGCCAGTGTTTTTCGTTAATAACTCAAAAACGAAGCTTCCACCAACATTTGCTAAAGGAAAAAATTCTTCAGAATCACCCCAGTAACCTCCCACTAGAGTGGTCAGGAGTGGTCAGGGACTTTGCCAGACCCTGTATATGTATAGAGTAATTCCAGGGTAATTGGGCCGTACCTATATTTTCAATCAGTAGCACTACTTCATAATAGGCTCTACTGTACCTTAAGGGGTTAGGTAACTCTAGAATTTGGGAAAAATCGATTTTTTGTTTTTTGGCTTAAACAATAGTTTGAAGCCTTAAAAACAATATGCAAAAGGTCCCAGTGTCGAAACAATTTTTTTTTCTGGAAATTCGGAGCCCAAAACAATGGCGTATATCTGCGTTCTATGGCGCGTTGGAGCATTCATAGCAGGGAGGGCATGGTTGAATAGGCCAAGGGCCCAGGGACTGCGAAAAAACTGAAATCTTCCGATATAGAAAATATACCGATCGATGCGACACAAGGATACCGTATTATTAACTTTATAATGGTATTTTCGGCTCTCGGTAGCATGGTGAAGTGTAAAATTTGTGGAGGAAGCATTACGTTTGCAGAAACGAGTATTAGATGGCTTGGGTTCAAACTGGCGGTTAAATGTGAGAACTGTGACCCACGATATATTTTTAATGAAGGGTATGGAGCAGTGTTGTCAATACTGCATGGAATGAAAATCACCATATGGCCAGCAGCATTTGCACTAAGTAAGGAACTTGACGCGGACCGAATCAAGACTGCTAAGAAGCGAACGCTCGACGCGTCGAAAGAAAGCCGAATCGCTCGCAGATCTCGAAGATCGGCCGGAGAGGAAGCAGAACATGAAGCCGAAGATCCTCTGTATGAAGCAGGAATGGCTGATTAACGGTATGTTAAAAAAATTCACGATAATACACAAAAATTACATCTTTAAACTTTAAACGCATATTTCTCGGAACTACGTTTTTCAAAACGGTGTGCTGGATTGCTCCAGTTCTAATTAATCAATTGCTTTGAAAATTTACAGTTATCTTTGCTATTACATTTATTAAGCACTGACGATCCGTTTTTTTAAATTTTCTAATAACTTTGCAACATATATAAATAATAAAAACTTATTTTTTGTGGAAAATTGATTTTTAAATTTCAAACTTCTGCCATATTGTTCATTTTTACAAAAATTGAAATGTCTCATCGTCAATGCTTAGGGATTTTATCATAGTTAATAAAATATATCGGTTTTTGTTGCAGGTAACAGCCATTTTACTGGTATCTTGCGCACCAGCTGGCTATCAAAAAAAGAAGGAGCTCGGAAACATGGCACTGTGCAGACTTAATTATAAATATTTTTTAAACATTGTCAACAGTCTTTTTCAAGACATGTTATACCTAAATACAGTACAAAGTTTCAGGATAATTGATCGTTAACTTTTGTTTTTATTGCCACTCAAAAATTGTATTGTTTTCCATACCGCTAGAGTTACCTAACCCCTTAAATTTTAAACTGTACGAGCGTGAACTGTTCCAATAGAACGGCGATATGTCCCTTATAAGCGTAGTAGAAACAAGAGTATTTGTTTCCGTTCTTCAGTATCTGTCCAGAATGAACGACATCCCTATTAACCGGAATCTACTGTAATAAGTTTCGAGTAAATCGAGTTTAAAGTTATTTTATCTATGTATATATTTTATTAAACGACGACGCGTGTGGCTTGTACTAATTTTACTACTTTTAGTATTTAGATGTGCGAAGTTTGATGGATGATGGTGTTATGGATGCACTAGAAATAATGCACATCATATATTTATTATTTGTTTTTATTGTTGCTTTATTGAATAGAGTGGTGTAACACAGATAACACCCTCGTCCACCCAAATATTTTACTTGCTTATATTTAGTCTCTGTGTACTTCTTTATTTTGTGAACCCCTGAATCCCTTCATTCTAATCATATATTATAATGGTGTATATGTACATAGAAAAACCGAACGTTCGATTTTACTAGTCGACTGTTGTCCATTATTCTTGTAATTTATAATAATTGAATCCTTGAATAGTTTGTAAATAGCGTTCGAATTAATTATTTAATTATCACACCATATTTACCCAGTAGTATTGTATTTTATCCTCAATCGTAGCTTTGCCCTATATTATCATATTTTACTTCATCTTTCAAATATTCTGCACATATATTATTGTTACAAGAATGTAATAATCGGGGAGATGCGAAAGCATCACGGAAACAATACATATATATTTATACGTACGTGTAATCAAGGGAATTTCTTTGTCTTATATATTTCTCTGTGCAGCCATCATCAGTTAGAAGAGAAATGTCGATAGCTTCGTTTCACAAAGGAATTCCGATGCTGGCAGGATAGTCAGGAGCCAGACATAAATAGTGTATTGTTCACAATTTGAGGATAGCCAACCCAGCGTGTCTGTTCGTGCGACATCGGGGTGTGCTCGAAGGGGTGGCAGGGGACCGCAGAGCCCACTTTTATAACTCTATCGACAATTTTCAGCAACCCTCTCGTCGGTTCTCGATTTACACCGCAGTCTCTACCGCGCACTTATCCTTTTTGTTTGATTTATCCTCTATTTTTTGCGCCCGCGGAGGAGTGATTTTCAAAACTTTCCCGCCAGCTGAGCGATTATTGCTATTGTTGCGCCCCTTCGCTTGGGTGGTCACGATGAAATACTCGAAAAGTCGATGACAAATTGTCGATAGACTGGTCTTCATCGAATCTGTCTGATTGCATCCTCGGGCGGTGTTGAAACCTGTTAATACAGTATGGTGGGAAATTTATAATTCGAGCCTGGCAGATCCAACTGAGAATGTTGTTTTTAAGAATCATGGTTGCAATTATTTATATTTATTGCACCTTTGCTAATTGCTCTTCGATATTGATAGAAATCGCACTTGTGCCGATGATTATGAAAGTGACCTAAGTCATGTATTCTTTGTTTCGAGATATTTAATATTTGACATCTATATGTATGTATAAAAAATATTTTGTCGGTATATTAACTAACTATTTAATTGAATATTTGATCTTATAATGTAATTGCATTCTTTGATTGTAAAATTTTATTTGTATCTTATGAATAATTATGCTTCTTCAACCGTCATGGACTTGGGCTACTTTTAAAATTACCGGCACACTTGTTCTGTACGCGCCAAGCAGATAATTTTGATAATCGTTAAGCTCCCAGGAAAACCCGTATTACTTATTGAAACGTCATAATAAATTTTAAATATAGCCAGATTCAATAACTCGTGCTTAGACAATATAAATAAAAATCTTCAAAAATACCACGCTTAATATTACCTCGAGAAAATTATAGTCCCATAAAATTAACAATTCAAGCAACAAGAAAACTGGCAAAAGGATCCAGGAATCATGATAGTAAACCATTGTTTCATCGCCCACAGAAATGTTCTCGCAGCAACGTTTTCATCCATCCACTTTCGCCCCCGAAACAAAAATCAGCCCCCTCTTTCTCCCAATAATTTAACCGTACCTCGCCACAAACAATCCAACAAATTCCTCCGCAAAGAATCCAGAAAGAAAAGACCGTTGCTACGACACAAACGTAACGTACTAGCCGTTCATATTACAGAGTCCAGGGTGCTATTCTAATTTTTCCACCGCGAGTGCAGCTCTCATTGTTCACCAAACGAAGTCGACCTCTTGATACACTGGCGTTTCACCTTTCCAGCATTCTATATATACCTTTTTTTCTCTTCCTCCGAGCTCTTTCTATCGCTGTTCGGTTGCCGTCTAAAGTGTTCAACGATCAACGACGCCGCGGAAACAACGGTGCAGAAGCAAAAAAAGGAGGAAAAAAAAGAATTGGCAGCGTGAAAGAAACGAAGTTAAAAAAAAAAGGAGAAAAAAAGAAGAAATGAACACGACGGTAATACGAGTAAAGAGTGGTCCTCGTTAAATTGCAACAGTTGCCGAATCCTGATTTCGGATAAAGAGAAGTCGGCGAATAAAATGAAAATCAAGGATCGAAGGTGCGACGAAGAGGGTGAGTTCGCCGCGAAAGAGGGTGGCTTTATATATATATATGCATACGAGAACATTCAGATGTCAATCAAGTATCGAGACCTTTCGACTTTGGGGTGCGGGAAACGGACTTCTTCCGAAAAAATTTACGTATTCATTCGCGCCGTCGCGCGTGGAAAAAGACGGAGAGGCAGGGAAAGTGCGGGAACTGTGATCGAGTGAGACGGAGAGATATTCGAACGAAAGTCTGTTTACTTTTTTTCCCACTTTTGACTTCATATTCGAGAGCATACTTTTTTATGCGCCAACCGTCACGCATTGTTAACGTCAACTTGCTCGTTTTTTTCCTCCTTTCCTTCCTTTTTTCCTTTTTTTTTTTTTTTCGACGTGCATCGCTACGCGTCGACGATGAAAGGAGAACCGGGCGGCGGAATTCAATACGCGGTTACACGAGTTTCGTTGATACCGTAGAGTAGAATGTCGCGTGTTCGTCGAATATATTTTAAACGACGCGACCCGGGGTTGGAAAAATCGTAGCTCGCGTATCTATCGATGGAGCAGTCTTATTGGTGTTTTAATATGAATTGGCTTAGACATTGTAATGCCAGGGGGATCTTCAATTATTTTATATTATTGTTATTTCAACATCTCCATCGGAAAACTAAGATTTCCTTATTTATGTAATAATAATCGAGATGCATCGAATTAATTCTGGGGATAAACACTCCATTACAAATTTCCTTCTATTTAGCAACGGGTGGCAATTGAATATTAACTCATTCGTCACGGACACCGTATATACATGCATAAATAACATCGTCAACCCTGTTCACATACCCTGTTTGTTAAAAATACATACATATATATAAACGTTCTCTGCAGCAGTGTATTATCAATTAATTTGTACCATTACTAAATACTTTAAAAGACGCCTGGATTAACCCTTATGTTAGCAACCAAAATGGTGAAGAAGTCCGGAGCTTAGTTATTTAAATATTCTGCATAAATTTGCTTTCGCAAAACGTAGGTTGACGTGAAATTGTTCAAGGAATTGAGATCTGGTGCGATTTTGCGATATTTTATCAAGCACCAACAAAAATTATCAAAGCAAATATAGAAATGGTTACCCGGGTACCCCGGTTGCTAACATAAGTGTTAATTAAATAGAACATCTAAATGCACGAGTCACGCAACTTATAGTCACTCAAATATCTCTATCATTCTTAATGATCCAAAAAATTTTCAGAGGAAAAAATACCTTTATTCCACCAAGCAAATATTATGGTCGGCCGCAAACTATTTTCAAGGGCACACTCTTCCAGATTTCAAGGTCATCGATACTTTTCTTAACGGGACTGCACATTTCCATCATTGTCGTGTAATAGCTGAGATCGAGGCCAAACCAATGACCTATGACACAATCACCTTCCGGTGACCTTGAGCGCGACAAATTCAAGCGTACCCTATCGAACAGGTAAATTATAATATAATTAGACGCAACGTTATTTTCTGTTTCAAGGGGGAATCAACGACACGGGACATTTTCTGGTTATTTCGTTTCATTTTCGGTGCGAGACATTATCGGTGCGGTGCATTTTCCCCAGTTGGAAAAGCGCGTCATACAAGGCCCTCGTTCTCTGGTAGCGCGTTTTCACATACCCTGAATGGCGGGATGAATATCGGCCTGGTTCGCCGCAAGTCGAGCATTATATCGCTTTTACATTTATAAAGCTGTCACGCACCGACTCGCCCGTCATTGTGAACGGGGTATTATGCTTTAATAATGGACAGCATCACGTGTCAGATTCATCCGGTCGGATGGAAACGGTGTGTGAAGTTTATTTTGTTTCAGGATACTCGAATCCAATGGCGCTGTGCCGCGCCACGTAGCGAAATATCGTTGCCAACGGCTTTCGCGCCAGGCGAGAATTATAATTCTTTATCGACGGAATGGCAACGTTATCTGCCCGCATATTATTGGCAATGCGATGACCCTTTTCTTTTTTTAATCTTTTTTACCTTCTCGATGAAAGAAAGAAGTATGTATTTCGATTGGGAATTTTGTGAGAGTGGTTCCGTAACGGAGCCGCTCGTGGAATCGATGTACTTTCTTCGTAAAACTTACCAGGTAGATTTAGTGACTAAATTTGATAGATGTATTATTTTTCTTATTATTATTATTGTGAAAGTCATACAGTATTGGGCGCAATGTTATGTGTTAATCTTCTGCTGTGGTCTTTTTTTAATTTCCCTGCATTTATACTTCAGAATGCGATAAAAAAGATAAGCAAGCATGTATATCTTTAATCAGAATCTTATTCAAGTATTTATTTATTTAATTACTTATAGATATTTGTATTAAGAATAAATTACAACGGTTATCGACTTGTCCTCATTGACTTTTATATTTCGCAGTAATCAAACATTTTAGTCGTTATTTTCTGCAACTGCAACTTAATCGTTCGCCAGACGTTTTCCATGAAGTACTGTTTAATATTTAACACTGTTAAACATTAATGTAAAATTTATTAAATTTGCATTATTCTAATTTCAAATTGATGCAGTAGTATGATTCACGCTGCATTATGTAATTGAATAAAGGTAGTAAAGTAATCTGTAAGATATTGACAAACGCTCAGCTGATACAGAATACATTTTTCTTTTTTTTTAATTAAGTACCGTATAAACGTAAACGTTAACATAAATATTATGTAACCATTGTTACGTTCGTAGCCAGTAATAAGTTAATGAACAATGCAATGATACAGGAGTAACATGAAAATAAATATTTTTTGTTTTCTTTTGTCATTCGAAACCAACTTCTCCACAAGCAACCACGTTCCTAACGTTCATCACATTAATACTATTGCAGATAGAAATATTAAGCACCGTTCTGAATAGAACCAAGATATTCGCTGTATCTCTTTTCCTGCGCTTGCTGCAATTTCTGCAATTTCTTGATTTGTCCTTTACTAATTTCTTTGCCATTTACATCGTGCGTTGGCAGACCCTACAATCGAAGAATTGTTTAACGTTACACAAGGACAAGTAGTAAATATACAATAAACAAATTGTGCTTACGTTACTATCAAATTGAGAATATTTATCATTTTCTAGCTTGAACATTTCTGAAGGAACAATTTTTCTTTGCGCTTCCTTAGCCGCTGCTGCAGCAGCAGCTTCCTCCTTTCGTTTCTCTTTCTCCATCGATTTTGCCAATGCCATTTGCCTTTTACACTCCTTCTCCCTCAATAGTTCTTCCTTGTTTACCAATTTAACTTGACAAATTTCCCCATTGCTGTCCTCTAAACGCACTCCGATATTTGGTAATGTATCGTCACGTAATACATCGCATTCCTCGAGTATGCTACCAGCCTTCAACGTAATAGCATGATTTCTCACTTTCTCGCGGAAATTACCCAAAATCTCAAGATATGGCATAACAACTTCTTCGACCTATAAGGAAATTCGAATATATTATAAAAAGATTCGCGACGTGTATAACGCAAAGATAGGAATGCATGTAAGAACGTACATTTAAGTTCGTAGCATTGTTATCCACTGGGAAACCAATAGCATCGTGTGAAGACGATATTGCGCCAAATATTGTAAACATTTTTGTAATATAAACCGCAACATCTCTAAGCAACAACGTATTTGATTGCTTCATTTGCTTCATATAGATATTACAATGGGTCACAAGATCTCTAATTGCGTCGAGCGCACTGCGTGTATCGATATTGTCTGTAATAATATGTCTTTTTAAATACCAGCTATGTATATGTAATAACGTATTTAAAAATACTTCGTTTGCAAACATTTTCGTACCACACAAAGCGTTATGCACAGAGTCCCTGGCGTTGTAGAACTTCTCGTTCAATTCCACCTCAGCATCGGTCCATTTATTGAACGTGCTAATGTTTGCCTCAGAACCCAACGATCTGATTTTACACTTCACGTTTAAGAAGAACTCCTATAATATAAATAGAGAAATTACCGAATATCAAGTGATGCGAACAAAGATTGATTATTACAATAAATATTTATACCCACGTTTAGAAACTTTTCATACTGAATAGCCATATGCATGGTATTTTCGCTATAATCTAATGTGTCTTTCCACGAATGCAATAAGAATGCAAGCCTGAGTTGTCTCGCTGAATGTGTCTTCAACGCTTCTTGTATAGTAATGAAATTTTTCAAAGATTTCGACATCTTGCATCCTGCTATGGTCAAATGACCGGAATGAAGGAAATATCTGACCCAATTAGAATTATTAAAGTACGCTTCTGATTGCGCAATTTCGTTATCGTGATGTGGAAATTTCAAATCGACACCGCCCGTATGAATGTCCAAGCTTTCTCCACAAATGATAGATGCCATAACCGAACACTCTATGTGCCAGCCTGGTCGTCCTTTACCCCATGGACTTTCCCACCATGGTTCTCCATCTTTCGAACGTTTCCATAGTGCAAAATCATTCGGCGACCTCTTTCCCGCCCCCTCGGATGCGCTTAAATCTCCTAATCGACAAAATCTTTGATCAAAATTTAGTATTGTCATGTGAAACGTTAATTCATTATTTTCTTACCTTCTCCTTCTTGTAAACTCGATGTATCGCCATAAGCTTCTGGAACTAGTTTAGCATAATAGTGCTTGTCGTGCTTATCAAAAGCAGCCACGTCGAAATATATGGAACCCTTACTCTCATACGCCATTCCATTCTCTAGAATTTTATTGATGAATTCTATAATTTCAGGTATATATTCGCTAACCCTAGTTAAAACATTTGGTTTTAATACCTAAAAAGAAACTCACAGTGAGTCCCCCTTCGTCACAAGTAAAAGTGTAATTAAATTAAAAAAAAATAGATAGTTCGCTTTACATTTAAGCAATCCATGTCTTTGTGAAACTCCACTTCCCAATGTTGCGACAATTTGGTAAATATTGTATGCTCCGTAACAGTAGCACCCTTCTGTTTGTCCAACCATTCCGCCAATGGATCTCTTGCTTCTTTCAGCAACAACTGTAATTGTATTTTACAATGTAACATTATTAATAATTAATGTGTTTTACACAACGAGAAAGTAATAAAGATTTACGAACTTCTTGAAATTCCTTTATTTTCTTCTCATCTTTAAGTTTCACTGCATCTTCAAGCTTTACGATCGCCTTTTCTACGTTAGCCAACATCTTCTGCAGCATACATTTCTTGTCTGGATCATCCGTAGTCTTTACCGTATGCTCGAAAGTGGACATTACACATTTCGCATCATCCAGAATTTCATCGAGTGTACGATTCTCTTCAACATACTTGTCGTATAAATAATTTTGTCTAGCCCGCTTTATAATTTTATCATCTACATCGGTTATATTCATCACATATAAGATATCGTAACCGAAGTAATCGGACAGGACACGCCGCAATATATCAAAAGATATGTACGATCTAAATGATAAGATAAATGAGATGAGAATATGTATTGAATAAATATTTTTCTTATATTGTGGGCATTGTTGTAATTACCTAGCATGTCCCATATGCGATGCATCGTAAACCGTAGGTCCACAACTGTACCACAATACACGGTTTCCAAATTGTGGAACGAACACTTCTTTGTCTCTGGTTAAGCTGTTGTACAATTTCAAAACCGAGGTAGATTTTCTTTGGGGTGGACTCCAAGACGGCTGAGTTCTCTTTGCCATTTTTAATCTCTAAAATACGGAAACACCAGAAAGTAATGAACTGTAATGCATTTGCATCTTTCTAAATTATTATAAAAAATAAGAACTGTGCAATTGAACTCACCTCTTCGAAACTTTTAGGAACACAATAATAAACAAATCCTTTGCCGAATTATTGTACAAAAATATTGTTCACTCAAAATGAAAAAGGAAGTGTAACAGATTGTCAAACAAGTATCACGTGTTCGTAATTCTGTTCGAGACTTTTGTTTCTTCTCGTATACATAGTTCTTAATGAATAATTAAATGTGTTCAAGATATTTCGAATCTATACTAGGATATTTCTGTCACAACAGAAGATCATAAAACAATTTATCAGTCCACTTAAATTATTGACAAATTTTGGAATAACCCATATCTTTCGGAATCACCTTTGCCTCAACTTTTCACCACTTATAGGAAATTCCCCCCTTCAAGATCCAGTACTATACTATAGTATATGTGCATATGTGTCATCTATTCCAGGGATGTCAAACTTGCTGTCCGCGGGCCATCAATTTGACATACCTGATCTATTGTATCGCGAAAGACAGTGAGAGAAAATAAACGCGCACTAAACTCATCTACTGGCATCAGGATTGCATTAAGGTAATTTAAGATGTAGGTAGGAATATTCAAGGTACAATTCGATGCGCCTTGTATGAAAAAGTGTATGCATCCCTGAACGCCGTCACTTGGCGAACGTTTCTCAGCCAATAGTAGAAGTCACTTGGGTCGAGCATGCGCAACGCAAATGGATTTTTAAATCTGTTTACACACTTCTTTCGTGAAACAGATAATAATACATACCATTTACATGATAACAGGGTTGAATGTCATTGCAAATAAAGAATGCATTTAGTGAATAATCTTTTCCACGGTAATAATGTCACCTTTTTTTTTTATAATAGAGTTTTTGTTAGGTTACAAAGGAACAAATAATTGCAGGATTTTATTCGTAAGTTTTATTTATTCTGACATTTGAAATTGCATCACCCTAACCTAAGTTAAATTGACAAGTGTTCTGGGAAATACAAACTTTGAAAAATACTGTATCGTCATTTACAGTTTATACGTGTTGCAAAGGTAGTCATAAAATGTGGAATGATGCAATACGGAAAATACAACGAGCAGACATAATTCATACAGAAATTCCGCAAATATATTTTTGTTACCATATTCTCTTTTTTATTTTCTTCAAAATCTACTTTTTTGTTATTAAAATTTTTAGTTTCAGGAATCCACCCGTACATATGTAATATCAAGCATATCTTTGGCATCCTTTATTTTGAACTTAAAGTAAGTCTGAGCTAGGTTTTGCTTGAAACAATTAAATTTAAGAATAAGCAAACAGTATCCGTATCCGTTCAACAGAATCATAGATATCATTAAATTAATTCCTACGGTTATCTCGCAAAACGGGTATGTTCAATTGCAATTATTACATGAAAAAAAAATGTTATCCTGGTCAGAATAATTCAAAATCTGTTACTTTAATGTGTTTTTTTTTATTCATACATTTCTATTAAACTGGTATTGGTAGTTATTACAATAAATATTCTTACAAACTTATATAAATAACTCTGAAAGCTTTTGGGAGGATTCACAGTGATGTTGCACATATTTATATATTTACTACTATATGATTTTTTTAAATGTAATAACATGCATAAAAGATATGTTTCTGATACTTTAGATTTGCATCATTTTCTCGTATTTAATAAATTTAAACTCTTGTAAAAATAACGTGTAAAAAACGTCGGAATGTACAGTTAAATATATATATATATATATAATTTCTGAGTAGAAAAATATTCATAAAACTTTAATCACATTTTTAAAATAGATACCCTCTTCATTCTGGAACATGGTCCATTATAATTATTTAAATTCATCGTTCTTAAAATGTGTATACATATCCTGCTTCACCATTACATAGCTTTAAGTACTTAAGTAGTTTTTCTGTTTACACAAGCTTTCTGTACATTAACTTTTCTTTTTTTTCATCTATATATCTAGATTTGAAACATCTTTCAAATCTCTTCTCGAAAAAAAAATGCTAGCTAAACTATATATCGAATAGATTAAATTGTCCAACTATTTAATGTGAACAAAGCTGTCATATGAAATTAGCGTAATCTTATCATTTTTGTGTTATCTATGCGTTTTTCTTTTTTTTTTAAGTTTTTTCCGAATACATTAAAAATAATATCAAAATGTTTTAATCACCGAGAATATTATCTGTTTTCTTTAGTTATCTCTTCCTCCCATTCTTTACCTGGCTTAATAAATTCTAAATCGCTCGCATCATCGGAACTTGACATATTGTCATCGTCAAAATATGGTTTCGTAGTTTCGTTACTTTCCGTAGGCCCTAGAAATATGAAACATAACGAAAATAATGTAATAATCTTAAGTTAGTACTTGATTACATATTTTGAAAACATTTTCTCGAAATAATCACGAGTATCTGAAAATGATTACAATTGCATTGATTTATTTACCATTTATCGGTCTTCTAAATACTTCGATCTCTTTCTCATCGTCATCGAAAAAGCTTGTACCATCTTTAAGTAAACTGAATGCGTATCCATTCCAGTTACTTTTTTGTGCATTCTTGGAAGACTTGTAATTGGCGCAAATAAAAATCGAACATGCAACGAAGGCGAAACAAATAGTACCTGCAAACAATACGTTTTATAGTTAAAGTGTAATTTTGCCAAGACTGTAGCAAATATGCTATACGTAAATTTGAAATATCTTACTTATAAGTATAATAAAAACAATTCTGGGCATTCCCAAAAATTTATCGTTGTATCTTAATTTAAATATCAAGTGTGAAACATTGTGCACATCTGGCGTGATGAACACTTTAGTTTGCTGAATATAGCCAGGCGCGCTGGCACTAATAACATGAGTACCGGGTTGAAACAGAAGCCAATATGCTCCATTCAGTCCATTTTTAACGTGATGCATTGACTTATTGTATGATAAAACAGCTTGCTCGATTGGACCGTTGCTTTCAGTCAGAATAAATCCTTTCACTCCTTCGTTAAGCTTTTCTATGATTGCCAGTAAACTAGCTTTGTTATCGTCCCATATATTTCTCGCATCGTCCGTGTTACAACAAGTAACGTAGACATCCATCATTAAGGTACTTGTATTTAGATAAAGATAATCCATTAAAGAGTATTCTGTCTTTCCACTTATGCCCATTCCAGCGTAAACAGCTTTATCGGTGTTCATATTCGAATCGTGATTGCACTGTGCATTTTTGGAACTCATGTGGATATTGTGTTTTATATATAACGAGGCTAAATCTTGCAGTACATCGTCGTCATCGGTTTTATATATATCTTGTGATAACTTTCCATGTTTCCCGGCAAAAGGAATTTCGATATGTTGCGAACCAATGTTTAAGTTTATCGCCAACACTGTGTTAATCTCTTTAAGCCAGTCAATTATCAAGCTCGCTTCTGGACTCAGTTCAGTGTTAATGGGGAATTGTAAATTATCGGCAATAAACGAAGAGCAAGATTGATTGTCGTTCGAATTTTGAGATACATCCGGGGCAATGTAAATTGTATATTTATCTAAGTAATTTGTAATTCTGGGATCTTTCTTATATTGACCTAGTAAATATGTAGCGAAGTGGAGTAAAGTCTTCGAGGTTGCTGGTGCACCATTCGATATACCGGATAGATATGCTATAGATGGTCGTCCAATGCGTTTATAATTATTTTCAGCTCCAATTTCTAAACACATTATTCTATTGCCCTTCTGTGACTTCCCAATAGTATGTAAAGCTGATAATTCAGGATATTTATTGCGTAGATCGGTTAGAACTTGATTTACAACATTTGTTTCTTTATCCTCGTTAGATTTCTGAGACTCTATTTTGTCTGTATGCCTGTTTACCAATTTCACTTGAAGCTCAGTTATGTTTTCATTATCCACTTGAACCATCATGGTTTGTTCTATGTAACCCTCGCAAGAGACTGTTAGCGTATGTTCACCGGGAAGAAGAATAATTTTAAAATAGGCCATATTCTTCGACACATGATAACTGTTACTTCCAATCTTCACAACAGCTTCTCTTAAGGGAACAGAATTAGTGTCTGTCACCGTTGCACGAATGCCAGTTGTTAAACCACGAATTAGTTGCATTAAGGGCAGTAAATTTTCACGCCATATGTTTGGAATGGTTCCTGCAAGCGGATACTTGCAACAGGCCATGTTGATGTTTATCTACAAAAGTATCATCGATAGTTATACACAATAACAAACCATATGTAATATTATTGAACGCATTCGTATAAATTTGATTGATATATTTTTCTTACCACTGGTATATTGTATGTTTTTTCAATATAATTTTGTACTTGTTTCACGTCGCTATTAACAGAATCGCACGCTCCTTTGTGCAAAGATTTTTCGTAATTGTTTCCGAGAGTTTTATATACATTCAAACTACTATCAGTATAACTGAAACAAATATATAAATTGTTATTTAAAATTGGTATATTACGCAATACGGTAAAATATATGTACAGTCGAGTCTTTTTTTACTAGTACTTTCCAATCAAATTAAATGTTTATTTTAGGTTTATTTTTATTACTCGCTTTGGTTTCATGCAATTTCAGAAAATTTTGGAATACATCCCAAATTTTTCAACGTGAATGATGTTTTTCTGTGCGACTTTTTTATATGTGCTTTTCTTTGGAACGTATCTACCGCATAAAAAGAGACCGACAGTATATATGTTCTTTTCTAATTGTGTTCGAATTTTCATTACCCAACTCCAAGTGCACCACTTCCAATTAATATTATCGCATCGTATCCTTCATCGGACAACATCGTTTTAAACGCAGTAGTAATTCTATTCAATTTCTTAGAATCTACCTTATTCTGGAGCAACAATGTTTTGCCTATTTCATTGTATACAATAGGATTACATTCTCGAGTATTCATTATGCCATCGAAACCTGGATCTATGCCAGGGACAAAATGTAATACGGAGTTATCTAATATTCTCTGTATGGGAGGGTCTCCAATTTGATTTCCCATGAGAACGTGAGTTGCCAGTCGTAACAATATTTCTCTACCAACTGGTTGAGATGCGAACAGCCCTCCAATTAAACCAATGTGAAATTTATTTTCCTCTGGTGCACCCATCTATAGCAAACAAATTTTACATCTTTTGCACAGTCCCTAAGAATGAATTTACAAATTTGTTATTTTCATCAATCGTTTCAAACGAATTACTTACGTTATGTGTAATCTTTAAGGAGTGTATGGCCATACTAACTAACGATTCTCCAGCTTGAAATTCTACAATATCCGGTTGACGGGTTTCCAATTCACTAAGTCTGGCGCTTAGTTCGGCATTCTTTAAATAAATGTACTCTAAGTTTGCCATTAAACGAAAATCATAGGCAGATGACCTGAAATATAGAAACTTAAGTTACACTTTGGCTACATTATTTATTGTAAATAATACAAATATATATACATTTCGAGTTGATAGGATAGAGAATCATATTTTTAATACGCAACACAAGAAATAAATATTTCATTAGAGAATACAAGCTCTTGGGGGGAAAAAAATTAAAAAAGCAGAAACGACTGTGCGAACATAAAGAAAAGCTTTCTACACTATCTATTCTGTTTCTATGAGAGTTAATTCGTAATCTATGTTACAGCATATTAAAATATTTACTTAATACTTTGCGGGGTTCTAAACTTCTTCACAAAATGAAACAGTTATGATTTCTTCTAAAATATAATCCATTTTAACATTCAATGACCCACAAGTATCATTATTCTGGAAATTGCAACATTCATAAGAGTTCTGTTAAAGTATTCTCTGGACGTATGATTATGCACAATTGCACATATAATTTATTGCCCAAATATACCAGTGTTCAGGATCGTCTCGCATTAACGTGAAATCCAGTGTTACTTCGCCTTCCCCAATACCAACGCCATCAGGAACTGTTACAGTTTCCGTTTGCGGCTCGTATCCTACTGCACTAGCTGTAATATTGTATTCGCCCGGGACTAATAGTCGCCAATAATCTCCGCCATCAGCTGCGTAGATATCATGTTTAATTCCTTCTACAGATATTTTCGCATGTGGTATAGGATTTCCAATTGACGAATGTACTACACCGTGTACTCCTTTACGAGACTGTAAATTAAAAAATATATTACAATTAACGAAATAACGTTTAAAATATATACATTAGATATGTACATCAATATGAATACCATTTCAATAAAACGTAAAAGGGGTTCCCTATTTTCCAACCAATAGTTTGGCAAATCGGTTGCATTTGGAAACTTCGTGCATCCGACTTCAATTGTGATCTCAAAATCATTACTATGCAAGTAATTATAATCCTGCATGCCGCCACTGACGGAATACCAGGCAGCCCCGTTCGTTATACCATTTGGAAAACCTTTCTCCAATACAGTCAATACATTTCGTCCATCCGACATTGGAGGACACGGATTTCCAAGATGCATACCAGGATGAGCATTCGAGTACGCTAATGCGAGTGCTTTAAAAACTCTATCATCTGGGCTTAGATTTTGTGCGTTCGATGCATATTCTGGCTCATTATCATAAGGATAATTTGCTACCAATGCACCTCCGTGAAGATTGGCGGAAAGTACAAACGGAACGCTTGCAATCCAGTCCATTACCGCTTTTGTTTCAGGTTCTTGTTCCCTGTTGTACTGTAATTAGGAAAATAATATCACCAATTGCATACATTTGTTTTTCAAGCTAATACATTGCATACAAAAAGAACGTATACTGAATGTATTGAAAATAAATGTGCGGTAAAGCTGAATTTCATACATCGCTCGTTTCATATTGATCGGGAAAGTTTCTGTTGAGATCAACACCTTTAGCATTTGCTCTTCCTTGTGCACCATACACATCGCCTTCCTTAGAAATTTCATAACCGTCGGGATTCATACTTGGCAGAACGTGCAGTCGCACATTTTTTAATATCTTGGTAACTCTCTCATCTTGTCCAAAGTTTTCACACATATACCTTAATAACAATAATAGCATTTCTCTGCCAACCACTTCATTCCCATGCATGTTTCCTATGTACTTCACTTCTGGTTTATTTCGGCTATGTTCTCCTGGAGTTTCAGTGATTTCCATTACGTACAATTGACGTCCTTTAACTGATTCTCCTATGCTATATAGCCTCGTAATGTTTGGATAATTTAAATTTAATTCCTTTAGATATCCTTCCATAGCCACGTAATTGTGATGCTTGAACTCCGTATTATGGAAAAACCCATACTTGTCTATTGGTCTTATATGTTCTTCAACTTTATCTGAATTCATGGTCCCTATAAATTAGTTTACTGTTAAAAAAAAGGGTCCAGAACAATATAAACTATTGATCTTGTAAGAATAACATTTGGAACAGAACATAATATACATGAATATAACTCTTCAAAGGATTTTTGAAGTAAGAGGATTTTTGAGAGTATGAGTAAGATATAGAGATAGAGCAAGAAATTAAAGAGAAATATAAAATTGCAACGACACAAGGTATAGAGAATGTGTAAAAACAAAAAAAAGGAGAAATATTAAATATTGTACTATAATGTTTATGGTTTTATACAACTAAATGGATAAAAAATTGTAGGGGGAGGCTGGAATATATTTAACAAAACTAACTCACTGTTTCAAGCAAATATAATACTTTATTTTTAATTTAGGATATTATACATTTAATTGAAATATGTTATGCTATACATCGAATTACCAATATAATCATAGAGATGTCACCGACTGTTTTACACTCTTCTAATAATATTAACAAAATCACATAACAGATATTTGTCTCATAGTAAACACTTTTCTACATAGTTTTCACGTACTTCACATATTTTTACATTTCTCAAAAGGGATTATTACATCACTTAAACTAAAATGGATTAAATAAAACTTTTGTATTTAACGTATAATTTTCCACGTACGTAAAACTCAAGCCCATATTCATAGTACGAATCGTTAAAAAATATGAATCTCTAAGAAAAAGAAAATATATTTATATATACGTATATATTGAATAAAAATGTTTTAAAAGTGTAATACAAAAAGTATCTTTTGATCGTTTCTAAAAGGATTATTGTTAATACGTTATATTACTTATTTTCGTAATATACTATACGCTATTTTGTATATCAATTATGAAATAGAGCAGTCAAATAAAAATTGAATCACAGTTCGCTATTTGTTCAATAACATAAAAGTATTTCGGTTCGAACATTTTATATGTGTATTCGTAGAAAGATATGTTTAGTGCTTAGTAAATTCACTTATGAAACATACATGTACGATTCTACTTTACATTTATAAAGTACCCCGATTGATTATTTAAAATTATTGTAAATGCATTGCCCTCTCTGTAACAACTAATAATAACTTAGAAGTTCCACATATTTATGTTCGGAATATATATATAATTTTTCACAATAAGTAACAAAAATAAAAAAAGAACATACAAACGACAAAAAAATTATAACAAATAAGTGTAAGTACAAAAGGGAAATTAGAATGCAAATGATTTAAGTGTTTCTATCTTTCGTGTATGTTTCTAATTAAACTGAATATCCCTAATAAGTCAATAATTTCAATATATATGATTGTATTAGCAACGGATAACTGAAAGATTTCTCCATACCTTGTGTGTACTTTAAAAATTGATTCTATGTAGACTGTAAGCTATCGTAAAATATGTAAGAATATTAATGTGAAATAATCTGGTGTTCAGAGATCATATCAGTGCTGTAAACAAAAAAAAAATAATAAATATGGTAAAACGAACGAATCGCAAACGCATAAAAACAATAAATTAAAAGAATTTTAACAAAAGCTGAATAATAGAACTCATTTTCACCAAAAAAAAGAAGAAATAGAAAAGACACAGAAATATTTTAATTCCCCGTACACAAATATAGTTAGTAATTCATGTCATCATAAGATGGTATTAGTCTATAAAGTGCAAGATATCGATTAAGAATAGGTAGCATACGAGGATAATCTGTATCTTGATTACCTTGATCGTCATAAGTGTCCTGTGTTAAAGTAAAATTGACAATAATTGGTTCACCTGCCTCTACTGTAACATTTATTGGTTCACTTGGTAAGTACCTAAAATTGCAAACAAATTATTAAGTAAACTTGATGTCTTTGTTATCACGCAAAGAATCTATACTAATCGATCCTACGAAGTAGATCTGATTTTCGGATGAATATACTCACCCCCATGCTTCAGCGTGCATATAATAATTTCCCGGTAGTAATAAACGCCAATACTCTCCACGATGCGTAGTTGAAACATTATGGTTTATTCCATGCACGACGATAGTTGCCGCTTCTATTGGTTGACCATCGCCTCTTACAACGCCTGAAATTAAAGCGCAAATAGATTAAGTTGCATATCAAATAATAAAGAGCTGTATTCAATAAGCATTTAATCACCTTTTACTCCAATATGGGCTTGCTCGAAATATTTTATAAGAGGTTCTTTGTTTAATCGCCAGTATTCTGGCATTTCAGATGCATTCGGATATTTACAACAACTAAGTTCGAATGTTATCTCCAAAGCATTGGAACGAACATAATTGAAATCTTGCATGCCCCCTACAACTTCGTACCTAAAACAAATAATCCGCAATGATAGTTGTTTCGAAAAATAACAGTTTGCATACGCAACGCGTTTAAGTGTTCGTATTTACCAATACGCTCCGTTAGTAACACCTCCTTGGAAAACATCTGGCGGGCATGAATTACCCGCGTGCATTTGCGGGTTATTATCGGCATACGCGTGAGCTAGATATTTAAACAATTCATCATCTGGGCTTTTACTTTCGATGCAACAAGGTCTCGAAATGCTGAAAACAAAAGCAGTGGACCATATGATTTTTATAAAACAACGAATTATACTTCTTAATTTATATTCCATGCCACTCAATGTTTACGAGGGTAAAAATATCACATCATTTTACCCAGAGTCGTATGGATAACTGGCTACAACAGCACCACCATGAAGATTTCCTGATAATATAAACGGTTCTGTTGCTATCCAAGTCATCATGGCAACAGTTTCATTTTGACGTCCATCTAATATATTACCGGTCTTTTCAAGATAATTCGCTCTTCTATCGAACTGATCCGGAAAATTTCTATTCAAATCAACATGATTAGCATTCTCACGCCCAGAGTAATCCTTTTTCGATTCACATTTTCCTTCCTAGAAATGTGAAAAAATATTGCATAACTATACATCCTCAAATAAACTCAAGTGTCAGACAACCGCCTTTGCACTGCGTATGGACCCTGTGTTTTTACATGCCATAGATCGTGGTATGATATACAAACATATGACACTATTTGCTTATATCTTGCCTGTGACTTTATAAAAGGTGTTTTATGTAAAGTAATTTATAATAATGCAAGGGTTTCCGCTCATTAGATGACCGAAAAGCAACCCTGTCGTAATGATCTATTTGACTGAAATGAATTTGTGTTCACTAGAGATCTGATCGCCCTGTATTTTTTTACTTTTGGATCGTCGTAGGACTTTGGATCATGAATCGTATCATAACTAATATCCGAATAGTCCTTTTGTTACAAGCCAGCGGTTGTCAAGGGCTTAAATTATAAGAAGGAAAAACAATAACGTGAAAATGTTACCTCCGAGTTTTCAAAACCATCTGGATTCATGGACGGCATAAGGAAGATATCCGTGTTATTCACCAACTTCGTAATTCTTTCATCTTTTCCATAATTATGCAAAAGATGCTGTGCTAGATAAACTAACAATTCTCTGCCAACAGCTTCATCCCCATGCATATTAGCAACATACTTCACCATTGGCTCGTACAGCTTTCGTTCTCTTACATTTTCCGAAATTTCAAGAACCAACAAATCTCTGCCTTCCACGGATTTTCCTATGGAAAACACTTTCGCCAAGTTCGGATACTTTTGGACCAGCGAATTAAACAACTGTTTAAGTTCCTCATAATGTGTATAATGCGGTACGATAAAATTTTCTTCAATGTTATCTTCCTCGGTATTTATCGCGTAACCATTAATGAGTCCAATGAATAAGAAAATAAAAGGCACGATATTATGAATTGCGCCTTTGTGTGCCATATTTGAACTTATAACTTGGGTAAAAATCTAACAAACTTTTCGATTTCAAGAAGACATTTCACGCAAGGCGATGCACACCACGTCACTTCAGCCTATTGATGACGTCAGCAAGTGCGAGCGTGGGCAAAGTAGGGTGGGAAATTTACTGTACAAGCGACGTAATCTATTTTTGCTTGGAAATAAATGTCAGTTGTACTAAACGGGTGAATATCAGAGCTATCTAGACGAATTAGAGATGATTTAAAAAGATTTGTAGAAATATTAACATAATAATTCGGCGGTTCCAGAGAAAAAAATCATGCGCCCCTGAATTATAAGCGAAGATATGCTTTTGTTAGCTAATAGCACAAACCACTTGTTTTTTATTATGCCACTGACTTTTCTCGCGATTCTCGTGAGCAGATGTACAATTTCAGTGCTGTCCACTGTGCTGTACCAATCGTACTTTTTTTATTATTATTTAAACAGACTGGCGCCTGCGAGTAGACAGGGGTAATCAGTAAATCCAGACTTCTGTAATGCTTTAGAATTTTTAAATATATCATGACGTTATAAGATGGGCGGGGGTGTCCGAAGACAAGAGGTAAACAGTCGGGGCTTCCCGAATCAATCATTCTTCGCATGCAGTGCGTTTATCATGATTCATAAAGGTCCTATAAATAGTTTATCGTAGCGTCAAGCGTTGCCATGACAACGTGGTCGTGATTGGACAGCACTTGCACTTACATATCTTCATTCATTAAAAAGTAATATCGTTTGCGTTATAAACAATTTTTCCTTGCAAATCAGCATTTATATCGATAAATTATCTGCTTCGCTTATTATACAGGAGATTTTTAATGAAATTGAAATTTGAAATTCTTTAACATTTGTTAGGAAGAAATCGGGACAATTGAAGTCACAGATAGTATTGTGTTGGCCAAATTTAAGATACTCAGCTGCATATATGATATGCGTATACCATTTTAAGTATAAGATATGCTATGAATAATTCTTTCCGTATCAATCATAAATTTTCCCTTATAATCTTACGATTTGAATCTCGCCGCTATTTGCCGCTATCGATAGTTGCAATTGCGTTCGCGACAGTTCGTTCGATATTACTAGATTATTAAGGCCCGTTCACGTGACAGCGTAACCACTTAATTTTACGATTATAAAATTTTTGATTGAGAGGTTACAATCCTGCGTCAATCTGATTTTTCCACTTGTTTGTAGAAACATGAAACGTTATAACGCAATGCGATATTTGTGAATAAAAATTCGTAAAGTTTTCTAAAGCAGTATTACATCGACATGTCAAACAAGGGAGAAAAGCAGTAAGTTATATTACAATACTGGCAATAATCTAAAGTAGAAAAGTACACAAATTATTGTAATCAAAAAACAAATTTTAGGTACGGTTTAATTTTACCTAAGAAGCAACAAGGTATTGCCCGAAAAGTTTGCAATGTGTTTGGTGATAATGACGACTCGGACGAAGAAGATGGTACTGATTGGGTTAAAAAAGCTCTCCAAGCAGAGGGGGAAAAGAATAAAGTTAAAAAGCAAACAAAGTTGAACATGCAGAAAGCGCTAAAAGAAGATCCAACGATATTTCAATACGATGAGGTTTACGACGACATGGAAAGAACAAAAGAGCAATCGAAAGTTACGAAAGAAGAGAAACAGAGACCTAGGTATATTGAAAATCTTTTAAAAGCCGCTGAACGAAGAAAGAAAGAGCAAGAATATAGGATAGAAAGAATGGTTCAGAAGGAGCGCGAAGCGGAGGGAGAAATGTATGCGGACAAAGAAAGTTTTGTTACTTCCGCCTACAGAGCGAAACTGGAAGAATTTAAAAAGATGGAGGAAGAAGAACATAACATGGATAGATTGGAAGCTATTGGGGATGTAAGAAAGCAACAGGATATGTCTGGATTTTATAGGCATTTATATGAACAGACCATGGAATCTCCTTCTCAAGAAACAAGCAAAGATATAAATATCACTGTAGCAAAGGACGAACAGATCAAAAGTAAAGAAATGAAGAAAAATAGACAGTACAGACAAAGAATAGTGGAAGAAGATAGTGATACAGATGAAACTGAAACTCAACAGAAGGAGGAAACTAAAGAAAAAACTACTGCAACTGAAAAATGTAAAGAGGTGGAAAGCAAGGCTGAAAATGTGGAACCCGAAACTAAAAAACAAAAGCAAGAAACTGAGGATACAAAAACAGAGGAAACGCATAATGACATTAAAACAGAAAATACCGCAGATTCAAAGAGTACTGAAGAAGTATCAGATAATTGCGATACTGATGAAAAGGCTGAAAAGGCTGAAAAGGCAAACATTAGTGCGAAAGCGAAGATAGAAGCAGAAAGAAAGGAACGGTACAAAATTTGGGAAAAACGAACGGTTGGGCCTGTGTTTGAAGCAGCGTTACAGAGATACTATGCTAGGAAAGCTGAGAGATTGTCAGTTGCGTAGTTGACTGTGACTGTGAAACAATTGTTATATTTGTATATATTACCTATAAATTAGTCTGATTATTCAATGATTCTTTTCTACACAAACGCATTCACGTTTTAAACACTTTCTGTTTAATATAATATTTGTAATATAAAAAGTTACAACATCGTAGAATACTCAAAAATTGTATAGATGCTGTATCAACGATACATGTTCTCTAGAAAAAATGTCTATCGATAACATAACTTATAGACATACAGAAACAAATTATCGTATATAGACATTATAATAGATAACGTTGTTTTCTGTATTTTAGATATTACTGGTGATTTATAGTACTTGTAAAACACCATTTGTGCTTACAACGTTTTCTATAAAACAAACAAAAATACAATATTACTTTTTTCACGAACAAAGTGAATAAATAGAAAGATCTTATTCTATCCAATTTACTGTAAATTATTTAGTAATTTAAGTATTCCTTACTATACCAGACCTTCAATTATAGTACTTTGTTTTAATATGATGAAATAAGCTGTGGCTCCATATGTCCACTATCGCCTAAGTTCCTTAGCGTTACCCTTCCATTAGGACGAATGGATACCCATGTAATACTTCCATGATTCAAACTTAAACGCAACCAGCCTTCAGGTGGGAATTGCAATGCCCTGAGACAAATAGGAGTACATTAGTTTCGTGTACCAGTATTTTCTATATGTATAATACAAACAATAATAGGGTTGCAACCAGTTTTCCTGATTTCTCGATAGTTTTCGTTTCTCGAGAAATGAGAAATAGGCAATTATAAAATTTCTTGAGAAATTCTCTCGAAGGACCACTAGTCTTAACATAAATAACTTCGATTGTAGGCATAAGCATGTATTGAAAGTGACCAAACTTATTTATGTCACAACACGGGACACCTAGAGTGTGTAAATAAAGTATAATAAGGAAGCTTACCGGCATACAAAATATCTAATAACGTTTGCATGGCAAACAAGAATAACATAAGTGTCCTTTTCTTGGGTATGTTCCGGGCGGTGGAAATATTTTCTAAATGCAGCTTCTATTCTTGGACCATCCTCGTAAAACTGGACCGCATTAACATACTTGAATATTGCTTTTAATATATAAAGCAACAATTTCGTGTTGCAAATGAATACCACATGCTTACATTAATTTCAGACTTCCATGCAATTGGTGGATCAGGTGGAATTGGCATTCCTTCGCTAAGCACAGAATCCTCCTTGACTGATACATTTTTAAGATATTTTTCTATGATTCTAGCTGTTTCTTGTGCTCTAGTTATAGTCGACTGTATAAGCATGGAGAACGGTAATCCCAATTCCTGCAACCTTTTTCCAGTTGCTTCTGCCTGTTGTCTACCTTTATAATGTTTTGATAACGGTGAACAATTGGTACATTTGCAGTGTAAATAGACATTAAAATGTAATAATATACAAGAGACACCAACCAAGCTTCGTAAGTGTTCTCTCGGAGTCGGTCTTGCCATTTATGTTATATTGGCCATGACGAATTAAAATTATGTGATGCCTCACATTTGTTTTATCCTTGAGCGACCTCTTTTTACGCGACTCTTTATCAGTTTCGTTTTCCACTTTGCTTACATTTGCCAACCATTCTGGATGTCGTCTGTGCAAAAGTAATAGAATTAATTATAATATAATATTCTAAGAAATACGAACAATGAACTGAGACAAAAATAAGAAGGGCAGAGAATGACTAACTTTGAAAACAAATATTTTAGTCGCGAATGGTCAGATTTTACGCAGACTCTGATCTTAACAATTCTTAAATTTAACGGATGATCCATCCAAAGCTGAACCCCTACAATGCTATTTTAGAAACGTTTTGAAGTAGACAAAATTTTGGACTATTACCTCTCAAAAAATTGAAAGCCATGTAATTTTTATTCAATACAATTTTTTTTATTTCAAGATGTTTCTAAGATAGCATTTTAACTTTCAAGGATGGTTTTACTCCTTAAACTTGAGCTACCACGCATATATTTTTTACATACGTAAAAAATACGTATCTAACATTTTGGACTGCTCTTCAAGCCTGCAAAGTTTTATTAAAATCGGAGCCCGACCGTTCGCGACCTTTCCTCGCTAGTCCAAGCATTTAATCATGTTTGAATAATCTATTAAGAAGATATTAAAAAAGACAACAAATTTTATACATTTGCGATAAGATTAATTTAAAACATTATTCTTGTACGTATATATCCTCTATTTCGTTAAATTGTTGTGCCAAGAATAAAGAATATAACCTATCCCAGTTATGGTCCCATTTTCCAGAAACCGAAGGCGGTGTTATCCAAGAATCCTGCTTCGGTGTCGATGCATTATTATCGCTATCGTTTGGATAGAAAAGCACCGCACCACCTAACGCACCAAATCCTGCTATCCATTTCCTAAAATTCAAGCGTACAGGCATCGTATCGAAAAAATCACGGCGATTAATCTGTCGAAATTTAAACGAATATACACGTGTGATTAGATCGTGTTGCACGATCTCGCTTCTACCCGTTCAACGTTCAACGTCAGCAACAGTCATGAAAAGGAACAATATATTATTTAATGAAATAAATGAGGAAGAATATGCTTCAAAAGTAGCTTTATTAAAACAATATGACAGAAAGAAGGAAATAATTCGAAAATTACACTTTGAAAACCCCTTGGAACGACAACGTTTTTAAGTTTTTCTTCCCTGCTGATAAGATTAGTTTATAGTTAAAATTGTTATGCTTAATATTTATATACCATATAATTAATATTTAAGTTAACGAAGTCTGTTTTAATATAATACACCTGCGTTTTTTATAATGAATTGTTATATCAATTTGAAAAACCATTTTGGTGAAAACAAATATCGAAACCAAATTATGAGTTTCAAATTAAGTTCTACATATTATTATTATTACGATTCTGTATAGTTCGTAAGAATTTTTAAGTATAAGATAATCAAAAATACTATTCTTAAAGTCAAACACTGAACGGATCGAAATATTATCATATGAAACAAGTTAAAATGAATAAGAAATGCTTTGCCGGCTAATCTTGCTACAATTTTATAGACTGAAGTATGTAATATAAATTGTATAACTTTATATTAGCTTATTACCATACCTACACACGTATGTAGTACGATATGTATAACGTGTATAAAAATGTTTTCACCCTTGACAGTGAGGGATGTGTAAGTTAAAAAGGAATTTTGATATGTAGTTCTATGGATATTGTCCATATCAAGCAACCACCAATAATCAGGTCTAATATACATATAGTCGGCCACGTCGATCATTCATTTGTGTTTACATATGATTCGTTTTACAATTTCATACGATATTAAAAAATGTTCGATATGAAATACAACGAAGACACATGGAGATTTATTTTTCCAATTTTAATCAATTTTGCGATGTCAATTTGTGTGTATTTTTTAACGGTGCGCTTAATTCCACGAATAAAGGATATGTTTATTAAAGCTAACCTATACGGTATCGATATGAATAAAAAGAGTGGTGAAAAAGTGTAAGTGTGTTCGTTCGTGAAGCTTTAGGTATATACAGGTAATGTGCACGTACATCAATTCATCTTGTGTTTTTGTTGTTTTACAGGCCCGAAGGTTTAGGTGTTGTTACAGGGTGTTTATTTCTAATAACGCTCTTTCTTTTCATACCTATACCATTCACGAATTACATATTTAATGACATAAACTTCCCTCATAATGAGGTACGCAGCTAACAGATCATGTAAAATATTCTTTATTGTTTAAACGTTAAACGAAAAGAGGTATCTGCATTAGATAAAGAAATCGTAGATTTATTATAAACATAAGAGAAACAGTGATGCATAGAATTTCAATTACAGTTCATGGAGTTTTTGGCAGCGCTACTATCGATTTGTTGTATGTTACTTTTGGGATTTGCCGATGACGTTTTGGACCTTCGTTGGCGGCATAAGTTATTGTTACCAACTATTGCTTCCTTGCCACTTCTGATGGTGTATTACATTAACTTTAACTCGACGTTAATTATTGTGCCAAAACCCTTGAGACCTTGGTTCGGTTTCTCCGTGGATCTTTGGATACTTTATTATTTATATATGGGAATGCTGGCAGTGTTTTGCACAAACGCGATAAACATATTAGCTGGAATAAATGGTTTAGAAGTTGGACAAAGTTTAGTGATATCGATGAGCATTCTTGTGTTCAATATTATCGAGTTGTCGGGAGATCTCTGGAAGGCGCATCAATTTTCCTTATACTTCATGCTGCCATACATAGCCACGTCGTTGGGCTTGTTAAAATTTAATTGGTAAGTTATATATATGCATATCTATGAATAGGATAAAAGAATACGCATCCATTATAGTATACGAAACGATATATTTAAATTAGAAAAACAATTATAACTGGCTTCTTTATAAGTTATATGTATATATATATATATATATAAATTATTTAACATTCACAATTCATTCAACATATTATTTTGGTATATAAATTCAGTACAATATTGTATAGTTTACACTGAGTATTGAGTATGAGTTAATATCACAGTCGGGTGTGACCAATGTTGTCAATAATAGTCTAATTTAGCATAAAAATTCTCTACTAGCCAGTCGTACTTCCATGTATTATTAAGTATTGTTTCAGGCGCAAAATAGAGGTCCCGAGATTTAGAGACTCTTAGGAGATTAGTTTTACCATCTAGCCACAATCCACTTCCTATTAGGTCCTCGACAAATGGTACGTCAATAGTCTTCTCTATTTGAATTTCTTTGGATTTAACTTTGTTATGTAAACTAGTTATTATATTTGCTGGTGCTTGACACAGATAACAGTACCATCCGCCATAATGATTTAAATCTCCTATAACTAGACCTAGAGTATCTCTTTCGCTTAAGTCACCTTCCAGTTGTTCCAACATGATAGAATTTGATTGATAAGCTTCGCGCATTAGTCCAATTGTACATGCGCCAACTGTTATCGTTGTTTTAAGCGGATGTTGCCAGTAGAATCCATATACGGACCATCTTAATCTAAAGCCAATAGGCTGCGGCCATCCATTGTATACCTTGAGGAACATTAATGCCCTGGGGTTTAATATTTGTTCTGGTTCAGTCGTTATATAAATATCGTCGTCCCTTAAATTCTTTACTACAGTCTTCATTTTATCCCATATGTATTTAGACACTAGTCTCGACGGTTTGTGCATCCTTGCAGCTATGTTAATATATAAAATTTTTTTCTGTTTCTGTTGCAATAAACCCTTAAGTAGATTATGATGAAAGTTATCCTCCGCGCTACTGAAATCACAGATTACAAAAAGATCTACTACATTGTACAGTTCTTCTACTATCACCTCTGCGATCGCTGAATTGTATTCGGTTAGAAAAAACGTATGAACAATACGTCTAGCTATTTTACGATGCTTCAGTTTAATATTCTGCTTCGATGCCATGATTGCTCTCCAAACAACTTCTGGTTGACCGCAATCAGAGCCGTGCCATCCATGAATACAAATGCATTTCTGGAGATCTTCGCGGTTTCGCATCTTTTGGTCATCCACTCCGTGCTTCCAACAAACTGTACGATTATATACTTCGAACAGAGCGAATGTCTTGATATCGTTTAGTACTACCTCTCCATTGATTGTCTGATAGATGGGAAACTTTTTGCGAGTAGTTTGTCGAATTCTTGGTTCCTGCGATGCGTAATAGGTTCAAAACTATTTCATTGCGTTTGAAATAATTATGAAAACGTTCCAACACTTACCGGTGTCTCATCGAACTTCACGAATGTAACAGAAGTGTGAGTGGTGGAGAGATTTAATTCCGAAGGCGGAGTCGTAGCGACATAAATTAAAACAATAAGAACTTGGAGGACCAATAATGTATATAGTAAGACCAGTTTCCCATCTAGGCGGGGCTGCATGGCACTGTCTCTTCCTTTAGTTTGTTAATTGCTCTTCTTATGTATTGTAAGAATTTTCCTTCCATCATAACATTTTCGTTGCTAGAGTGGTCCACCCAGGAGCATGTTTACAATCAGCGTACGTGTACGTCTATGAAACGAAGTTTTCTGAATTTCATCGTAACACCTGCTTGCAATTCACATTTCTTTCATAATTCTCGTATATTAAGCGAACATTTTTAATTAACATAAGTCCAATAGTTACTGATCCAAAAACTCATTTTCAAGGGATATCGAAACAATAAAAATATCTACGTATATGCTTCCAAATCTCTGTATTACACGAGGACATTTTACAGGTGTACAGTTTTCAATGACATATCGAATGCAAGGTACATAACTCATTTACGAACTCACAGTATAGTCTGACGCTAACGATGATGCGAATGCCTTTGCGTCGTGACGTTTAAACCGTAACGTCACCGCTCGCCGACGTGCCATTTAATTTCAAATGGCCTGGATCAATCGTTTGCAACTTTTTCAACGAATGACACAACGTTTCCCTAGTCAACTTTGGACGTTCCGCTAATTGTAGAATCGTTCGCAGCATAATGCCACATATTCTCACTCCTCTGTCCGCGAGAACAATTTGTTATTTAAAAGTATCCCGCCGTTCCATTAAGGTTCCCCAGATCTTCCTCGAACTCAATCCCAAAAGAGCAGCCGTCACGAATTGAAAAACCACACCCAAATAAGTCTACGCCAGTCAGTGCTACCCAAGTTCTACCTTCGAGTAGAATGGGAATCCCCCACTCCGTGAAACCTATGGTATCGTTTTCTGTTCCACGAGCGAGACAAATAGTCACTGTACTCTCTCTATCTCATTGTAATAGCGCGTGGTGGTGGTGCTGGTGCTGAAATAAAACCGGACTAGGGGCCCCACCCGTGGGACAGCACTGGTCTATCCATACAATCCCTTTTCGGCATGTTGCCGGCAAGCGCGATCGCAATTCCTCTCAAGGCGCAGGCGTCTTAAACTACCGGCAAATTAATTAGAAGAATTTGTTTGCGATAAAAATATGAATAATAAATGGAAGTAGACTGCCTCGATGAATCCGCTGAATACGAAGCTGGTTTCGTTTATTGTAAATTTACCCCGGAAATTTAACAGCTGAAGAATCTCTATTGATTCTTATTAATTGATTTTTTGTTGGATACTGTTCGTTTATTGATAATATTATCGATCTTGAAATGAACAGTTATATTTAAAGAATGATATTTCTCTTGTTCAAGGTATCCGGCACAAGTATTTGTAGGCGATACATTTTGTTATTTATCTGGAATGACATTCGCTGTTGTTGGTATTATTGGTCATTTCAGCAAAACTACTTTGCTGTTTTTCATACCTCAAATAATTAATTTCGTTTACAGTGTTCCACAATTATTTCATTTTGTACCGTGTCCTAGACACAGGTTACCAAAGTAAGTGTTACATTACGATGAACGGATATATCTTCTACTTTGCGTTAATTCTCATATTATCACGTATACGTTTATTTACAGATACAATAAAGTAACAGGAAAATTAGAAATCAGCACCACAGTATTTAATAAGAAAGATATTGGTATCATCGGTACGAGGGCATGCTCTCTATACGGGGTGAAACCATTTAAATTGAATTGATTTAAATGGTTCACCCTGTATATTAATTTATTAACGCCAGTTAGATTGATATTTCAACTCATTCTTCCCCCTCTAGGTAAGCTTATAACGTGGATATTTAGGAAATTGCGTATAGTAAAATGGCGAGAAGACAACAAAGGTGTTGTTACTTGCAATAATTTCACGCTAATTAATTTTGTACTCATTAAAACTGGCCCAATGAGGGAATCCACGCTTACATCGATTTTATTGCTAATTCAGGTAAGATTAAATAATTTCGGGAATAACAGAATTTGATTCCTTCAGTCTTTAAAATATTACTTGGCCTCGTATTATAAAATGCGTGTAATCATTATTTATGCAAAGTTTACTAACACACACAATTATTTATTAATGTTCCAGATTTTTAGCAGTTTATTAGCATTTATTATAAGATACCCTCTCGCTTCGATTTTCTATGATGTTTGAAACGGCACATATTTTGGATGGGTGTATATACATGGGTGTATAAATGTGAAGTACGATGTTACTTGATTGTTTTATAATGAAGTAATTAATATATTGTGTTACCAAAAATTTTGTATATGAGAATCAGTGCGTATAAACGCTGTTTCACGTATTATTTTATTTACAAGCAGTGCTATTGTACATTTAACGATCACTATGAAATGCGTGAATAGATGTTCCACTGTAATATTTTTATTTAATAAATATGTTCCCTTCCAGCTTGTTAATTTGAATAACGTTTAATTATGAGATCTTACTAGGAATCGGGTTACAACAAAATAATCTTTACGAGCGTTTGAAAATAATATAACAATAACAATATTTTTATATATAAATTACATGGCATGGTTAAAAAGGTTTTATAGGCTTTATATACAAAGTAATACAAAATACAATTTCGGATTCAAGATTAGTGTCGTCGGTAAACTAGTATAAATTATTATTCAATTGTGGTGGTCTCCCATGATTATTTTCGTTCAGTGTAACATTTATGCATAAAATATACTTTTCTAAATATAACAAATAATTTTCGGTACATTTAGATAATTGGGATACATTTAATGCAATAAACCCGTGACACAGGTGTATAACAATATCAATACGAGGAAGTTGTAAATATCCTTTACAACAAATTTTTGTTATAAGCAATAAAATACATGATTGAAGTTGTAGAACCTTAGATCTATTAAGAAGGAACTGAATACTTCGTAAATGCATCTTTCACAAGTCTTATTAGAAACATTGTCCGATAAAGCATTACAATAGAGTAGTTAAAAGAGTAAGAGCGAACAAATTTGGCTATATACTTCAAATTTCTTCCTCGGAAGAAGTCTTCTCAGTTTAATAAGTAACGGGCACATACGTGTACACTTGCAAAGGCAATTAATAACCGTACTATTGTGGAATTCCTATTAAAAACTTGTATCAAAATATGTTCACGGGTCATATCGTGAGATATGAAACTTCATCCTTTTAATTCTGGTAACCATGTAGTATGTTTTTTCTCGAAGTCCCGATTTTATTCTGTGTAATTTTATAAAATCTTATGAAACATTTTGTATATTCAACATTCCCTCCGCGCCTAATTTATCTTTCAACGTAAAATGCGTTTTCGCGGCATCTCTCAAAGTGAAAATATGTGTAAGCTCCATAGCTGTGCGACACAATGGTAAGGCCTTCTCAAATAGTTTTATTGCTTCTTCTATGTTTCCCCTGTGGAAAGAAAATAATTCACGTGTATATTTTATAATATCACATTACTGATTTCTTGAGAAAAATAAAAACATGCGTATATTATTTTAAAATATAAATTTATTACCTTTGAACTTCGATTGTACCTAACGTTTCATATGCATATTCGCACTTATCATCCACCTCCAACGCCTTGTTAATATACACGATACCCGCATCAATATCGCCTGTCCATTGCAGTTGTAGCAAACCTCTATGAACATACACTGTTGCGTTAAATGGATCTTTTTCAATTGCTTTAGCGAAATAAGTGTCTGCTTTTTGGTAGTCTCGCGTTTCTGACAATATCTATGTGTCATGGTACAATATGTTAATATATGTACATATATACAGATTAATATCCATTTCAAAGAGAGCAAATATAGATACCTGTGCGTATAGAGTATAACATTCAGGACAGTCCGGGAATTTTTCGAATGCCTCTTCGAAACCTCTCATAGCTTCAGTTATTACATCCTCTCTCTGTTTCAGTATACCATAACGATAATCCGCGTAACACTTTTGCACGAAGGCCACACCGAAGTCCGGATTATATTCGACAGCTTTCCTGAAATCCTCTCTAGCTTCATCTATTTTTTCCGTGAACAAATGTACCTGCAATTTATGGTTTGCTTCGTTGATTAATTATATTTTTAATCATCTTCTTTATTTGCTGAATATGTTTACGAAAAATTATAATACGATCGTTAAACCACACCTGTCCTCTATGATGATAAATATCGCCACATTCAGGATCAAGCTGAACTGCCATTTCAAAATCGCAAATAGTCTTCTCGGGACTTTCCAGTTGCATAAATAAGGTAGCTTTTTTTATTAAAGCATTTACTTTCACTTCCTTTGGAGCAGTGTCGCTATTAATAATAGTTTCAAAATCTTCAATTGCAGCATCATGCTGACCCAATAAAAGATAAAACGTAGCACGTAACAGTAATACTTTCATTTTATTCGGCAATGTGTTTGCCTCAGAACTGTTGATTTCCTCTGTACAGAGTGGTATTATGTCATTGTAGTTTTGTTGTTTCACACATTCTATAATCTTTGCAAAACCCCTGAATGGATTGCATAGAAAAAGTCGCAATAAAGTCTTGTTACAGCATTTAGATTATGAATAATTTAGAAATACTCTGCCATATACTTACGGAGATACATTACTATTGTCTGTATCTTGATTAATTGTAAAAACAGGATCGTTATGAAAGCTAGTAATATATGTTGTAACAAAATATTGACTAAGTATAACTTGCTTTCTGTTTGCCAAATATTCCATTGCTTGCTGTCTACCTAAAAGTACGTTACAATACATAGAACCATAGAGGAAAGAAGCGTAATGTTAAATGAAACCTTTCCATTTTGTATCATATATACATAACTTACCTAATTGATTTAAAACTCTATCCGCCGTTACAATTGCCGTTTGATTGGTAAACTTTTGCAAAATACACGCAGTTGTGACATCCTCTAAAGCTGGTTCTAGTTCATTACAATATTCTCTTGCCCTTGCTCGACGCAGTAACGCTTTTGCATACTGCGGATTTAATTCTAAGGCCCTTGTACAATCTGCCTTTACGGCGCTATACTTTTTCTGCAATGTATTGTTATTATAATATTTGTACAGATATTGTAAAGCATTATTATCATAAGAAAGCTATCAAGAAAAGTGAATATATTACCAGCTGTTCATACGCCGCTGCTCTATTCTGATAAAATGTAGCCAGAATTGATGTATTCTCTTTGGGACATGTCTCGATGGCGTTATTATACTGCCATATTGCCTCATCGTATTTTCCTATTTTGAACTGTTCGTTTCCTTCGTCCTTAAATCTCTGAGCTTTCTCCAATAGTGTCTATAACGTTATACATGTGGTTCAATATGAAAAAAACAAAATAAGTAAGCAGCTTATAGTTACTCTCTACTATAGAGTCACTTTTAAACAATGCAGTTAGTTCTTAGAGACTTAACAATAGGAATTTAATACGAATTATAAAGCACATAATACAGTGGTAGCTTGATTATCCAAGGTAATGTGGACCTAACTTAACTCGCATTATACAGAAGGGTCGATGGGTGTTCATAAGTCTCACAATGAAGTCATGGAAAACATTTGGGCAATGTAACAACCGCGATCGTGTTCTTAGAAAAGTTTAAACTTAACAAATAAAACACGTTAAATACAGAAAAGTATAAAACCTCAGTTTTGCGTTTAACCTATATTGAAGGCCATGAGGTATATAATTGTTGAGCTGTCGAATACCAATGGTTCAAATGCATCAGAAAATACTTAAAATGTACATCATGAACACACCACCAACGATCAAGTACACAATGAACATACAATAGAATCGAAATCTTCCTAACCTCTACATCATTTATGACTTTCGTTGGGTAATCGTCGTCGATCGAAATTTGTTTGTCCTTGGCTGAGGCCCCATTTTTTTTGGAGCCGCCCTTCGATTTAACGTGGCCAGGTTTCGGTGGTGGTTTCCCGGTGTTCTTATAATACATATAACCGAGGCCTAAAGCAACCGGCGCTGCAACAGCCAAAGCGAGTTGCCATTTTGGTAGCGGACTATCGGTCATGCCGCTCGCGCCACTTGCCCCAGTCATTTTTCACGTATATCTCTGGCTGTCTCGAAGTGTCACGGGCTGCGTTGATTTCGCGTTCCCTCCCAAGTTACGCCGATACAAAAATGAACAATGGAAACTAATGCAAAGTCGGGCGTCCGTGAACGAAGATCACGACAGACACTTGCAGACGAATCCTAGGAGAAGCGAATCGTTTAGTACACATTTTCACCGCCGTCTGAACTGGCGCTTAATCTTATCGTCGATGGTCACATGGCAAGCAGCGTGCATCTGCATTTGTAACGGAACATAACGGGCGATACGCAATATTGAACTTCGTTCGTCTGCAGTGATGCGCACCATCGACCAGAAACTGTCGACTAAATAGTCGATAGTTACGGAGTTTTATCTGTGATATATGTGTATTGTCAATTAACTTCAAAGAATAGCTTATAAGTATTAAATTATTTTTGCTTATAGTATTTTTTATATTACATACATGTTAGTTTAGAATTGGTACGAGATTTAGTTTGACAATGTATTTGTAAATAGTATAAAAGAATAGTTCATAAGATTTGAATTATAACACTCCTGTAACTTGTATCTTCATTAATTAATTTGAATAAATCTTTAATGAAAGGAATTCTACTGCCCTTTATATTTTGAAACCTTAACAATCCTTGAAAACACCTAATTCCAATTCCTTAAACAAGTACTACTGTGAAGGAACTTTAAATGCAAAGTTCACAAGCAGAGAACTTGTAAAAATAGACCTGAACATTATTAAAATCGTCGCCAATTGTTAAGGAATTGATACGTCTTGATGGGCGCACATCAAATTTAAGTTCTAGGAAATTCCTAACACGTGACGTCATTTCCAAAATCTACATCTCTTACCTCAATTGAAAGTACATAGTTTTACATCATTCATAGTCATTTACCAGAAAACAAAGTAAAGTATAACTTTTAAAATTATTTCATTTATTGATACTACAATTGAAATAAGAAAACTTGTTATAATGAGTTTTTTTAATTTTTTTAATTAACATTAATTGTTTGATATGCTTTGCCGCCTTCCATTGCGGCAAAGAACAAAAGAATTATATGATTGGTGGGTAACGTTGCGAGTGACACGGAAATAGTAGTGGGTCCCGGGGACCCAGGAATCGTGGCCGAAAAAATACATTGCATGTCTTGTCTATTCCTATATCTCGTCAGTGTAATGGGATACAAAGAATTATCATTCAAATAAAATAAAAGTGTTCTACATTAAGCGATAACTGTTTTACCATCTATCAATTATACAGCCAATGTCCGTGCCGATGTGTACTAGCAACCCAAATAACGTGTGGCCACCGACGAGATTAAAAGAATAGACCGGACATGCAATGTATTTTTGCGGCCACGATTTTGGGATCCGGGATCCCATTACCATTTCCGTGTCACTCGCAACCTTACCCACAGATTATAGAAAACGATGCGAAAATTAAATAATTTTAAAGAATTCTTTTGTTCTTTGCCGTAATGAAAGGCAACAAAGGATATGAAACATTTAATGTTAATTAAAAAAATAATTATAATAATTTTAATTAAAGAAACACATGATAACAAGTTTTCTTATTTCAATTCTACTATCAATAAATGAAATAATTTTTAAAGTTATACTGTACAATATTTTCTGATAAATGACCACAAAAAAATGAGCTAAGGGATGTATATTTTTTTAGCACCCAAACAATAAGGATGCCACAACGAAAAAGATAGTGACGATAATTGTATACTACAATTGTTAATTGTATAGTTACTAGACAGATTATTTACTTATCTTTTTCATTGGAGCAATTTTATCGTTAATGAAAGACGCAATTTCTTATCTATATTCAACTAATAACAATAACGAAGTACCTCTTTTACTAATATAAGACAATTCCTGCGATAAACGTTCTACAAACGATTAGTGTTCGCATTCGGTCCCGTCCGAAGTGCACTAATCGAGATTTGACTGCAAATATATAATTCCAAATTTATAATTGGAGTATAATTTATACTCCGATTCGGAGTAGGTCCAAGAAATGATTGCGAATCCTCGCCGAACATGAATTGGGAAGAGAACAAACATTAAGCGGGTATTACTGTACATTGTATCCTAAGTTCAATACGCAGTCAATTTGCTCGAATTATTTTCCACATAATTATCAAACGTCTGTTAAACGTTTAATAATTATACGATAAATAATTGATTGCCCGGGTCTCACCACGTGGAGGTTACTGCGCATGGAGACCCACCCTAGCCACGGCCCTTCCACCCTCCAATTACGCGAAAACTAATTTTAATATAGCTTGTGAGAAGATAAATCTCCTATTATTGTCAATTTGTAGAACGTTCATTAATTGATCGTAGTACAAATATGACAACAAGAGGAGTACTTGGAATATTCACGACCGAAAGCTAAATTGAATATCCGAAGGAAACCTGAAAGAAAATCAAAAAGAGAATGCAATTTCCTGAAACAAAACTTTCTTAAAAACATATCCTATGATCTTACAAACTAAACAACGAAATATTATCACAGCAGTGTACACTGCTGTCTTAAAAACTAAAACACAGATTAAAATTAAAGCCTCCCTTCTTAAATACTAGATTAGATTCAAATGCTCCCTACCTGTCTAAAGATCTAACTTAAAACTAGAATCACCCTACCTAATATAATATCTAAGAGTAAAATTAAAACAACAATTTCAATAATATCCTGCCTACATAGGAATCTAACAGATACATTATCACACTCATCTAGGTATAAGTATGCATATACTTAATTCCCCTTCAATTAGACCATATTAATTTCGTGGACCATGCCTTCCTAGAACAGAAAACTGGAAACTGGGCAGGGGCTGGGCACGGGCAAGGGCAAGGGCAGGGTCAGGGGCAGGGGCAGGGTGAGAGAGTGGCCACATTATACATAGAATGAGCAATCCTCTTCTTTAGCTGATTCCTTTGAATGCTTCTGAAACAAAGACAAATAGGCAGTAATTAGTAAAGTATTATAAAAATTGTAAACTCATAAATGGGATCAAATGGGAGGCAAGTAACGAGGGTGACTGCTACCGAGCAGCCCGCGAGCCCTCGGCCCAGAGTCCGGACAGTAAGAGGACTTAGAATCTACACCAGTTTCGATACCGAGCCACAGCAATCATTGTGGAACGGAAGCAAGACCGAACCACGATTCCAGATTATGTCCCATATACCTTCTGCCACCCCAAGGTGTGCTTGGCGTGGTCTAACTCGCAGGAATTTCCTACTAGGCGGGTCACCTGTCCGGAACGCAATCACAGCCCCACACACCGCTCACGATGACACTGCAGCCCGGAAATGCAAGAACCGCGACCATGATTCCAGATTTAGGGCGAAAACCAACAACCGTTAGAGACGTAGTCTAACAGCGGGCCTCGGATCCTTCCTCCAGAACCACAATCACGCCCCCACACATCTTAACTCGCTGACCCTGAGTCCCCAACCACCGATCCTCCGGGCCGAGAACGGAAAAGGGGAATGAAGCTAATAGTACTGAAATGAATTAGAAGAAAAGTAACGAGTGTGATTGATCCCGGCAAAGAGCAAAAAAGGGAATGAAGCGAAAAAGGGAATGTGGGGGAAAGTGCAATGCGCAGTCAATTCGCTCGAATTATTTTCCACATAATTATCAAACGTCTGTTAAACGTTTAATAATTATACGATAAATAATTGATTGCCCGGGTCTCACCACGTGGAGGTTACTGCGCATGGAGACCCACCCTAGCCACGGCCCTTCCACCCTCCAATTACGCGGAAACTAATTTTAATATAGCTTGTGAGAAAGATAAATCTCCTATTATTGTCAATTTGTAGAACGATCATTAATTGATCGTAGTACAAATATGACAACAAGAGGAGTACTTGGAATATTCACGACCGAAAGCTAAATTGAATATCCGAAGGAAACCTGAAAGAAAATCAAAAAGAGAATGCAATTTCCTGAAACAAAACTTTCTTAAAAACATATCCTATGATCTTATAAACTAAACAACGAAATATTATCACAGCAGTGTACACTGCTGTCTTAAAAACTAAGACACGGCCTATAAATTAATCCTCCCTTCTTGAATACTAGATTAGATTCAAATGCGTCCAGTCTGACTAAAGATCTAACATAAAACTACAATCACCCTACCTAATATAACATCTACGAGATCAATTTTAAGAACAATTTCAGTAATACCATGTGGGTATAAGTATGCATACATGTACTTAATATGGACTAATTGAAGAGGAATAACTTTCGTGGCCCATGGTGTCCTAGAACAGATTGAATCAATTGTCAGTTTCATAAACCCTACCTAATTAAAAGTCTAATAACTTCGATTCATGTAAAACCTGCCTGTATAAAGATCTAAGATTGTGTGTTCAAATAAGGCCTACCTAGATAAGGAGCTAAAAATATGGATCGATTTATAATTGGGCCTGCCTAATTAATTGTCTAACAAATGGAGTTAGTTAAAAGGACAGGGGTAGGGTCAGTGTCAGTGTCAGGGGCAGGGGCAGGGGCAGGGACAGGGGCAGGGGCAGGGTGAGAGAGTGGCCACATTATACATAGTATGAGCAATCCTCTTCTTTAGCTGATTCCTTTGAATGCTTCTGAAACAAAGACAAATAGGCAGTAATTAGTAAAGTATTATAAAAGTTGTAAACTCATAAATGGGATCAAGTGGGAGGCAAGTAACGAGGGTGACTGCTACCGAGCAGCCCGCGAGCCCTCGGCCCAGAGTCCGGACAGTAAGAGGACTTAGAATCTACACCAGTTTCGATACCGAGCCACAGCAATCATTGTGGAACGGAAGCAAGACCGAACCACGATTCCAGATTATGTCCCATATACCTTCTGCCACCCCAAGGTGTGCTTGGCGTGGTCTAACTCGCAGGAATTTCCTACTAGGCGGGTCACCTGTCCGGAACGCAATCACAGCCCCACACACCGCTCACGATGACACTGCAGCCCGGAAATGCAAGAACCGCGACCATGATTCCAGATTTAGGGCGAAAACCAACAACCGTTAGAGACGTAGTCTAACAGCGGGCCTCGGATCCTTCCTCCAGAACCACAATCACGCCCCCACACATCTTAACTCGCTGACCCTGAGTCCCCAACCACCGATCCTCCGGGCCGAGAACGGAAAAGGGGAATGAAGCTAATAGTACTGAAATAAATTAGAAGAAAAGTAACGAGCGTGATTGATCCCGGCAGAGAGTAAAGAAGTGAATAAAGCAAAGAAGAGAATGAAGCGATAAAGGGAATGTGGGGGGAAAGTGCAATGCGCAGCCAATTCGCTCGATTTATTTTCCACATAATTATCAAACGTCTGTTAAACGTTTAATAATTATACGATAAATAATTGATTGCCCGGGTCTCACCACGTGGAGGTTACTGCGCATGGAGACCCACCCTAGCCACGGCCCTTCCACCCTCCAATTACGCGAAAACTAATTCTAACATAGTTTTTGAAAAAGAAAAATCTCCTATTATTGTCAATTTGTAGAACGATCATTAATTGATCGTTATACAAGTAAGACAACAAGAGGAGTATTTGGAAAAATCGCGACCGAGAGCTAAATTGAATATTAGAGGGAAACCTGAAAGAAAATCTGCAAGGTAATTCAATTTCCTGAAAGAAAACTTTCTTGAAAATATATCCTACGATCTTAAAATGTGGACAACGAAAAATTATTACAGCAGTGCACACTGCTGTCTTAAAAACTTAGACATAGCTTAAAAATAAATCCTAAATTCTTAAATACTAGATTAGATTCAAATGCTCCCTGCCTGTCTAAAGATCTAACTTCAAACTAGAATCACCCTACCTAATATAATATCTAAGAGTTCAATTAAAACAACACTTTCAATAATATCCTACCTACATATGAATCTAACAGATACTTTATCATACTGATGTAGGTATAAGCATGCATATACTTAATTCCCCTTCAATTAGTCCATATTAATTTCGTGGTCCATGCCTTCCTAGAACAGATAACTGGCAACTGGGCAGGGGCCGTGCATGGGCAATGGCGGGGCATGGGCAGGGGATGTGGCAGTGGCAGGGGATGTGGCAGGGGCAGGGGCAAGGTGTGAGTGTGGTCTCATTGTACATATTTTCAGCAATCCTCTTCTTTAGCTGGTTCCTTTCAATGCTAAAGTATTATAAAAATCATGAACTCACAAACGGGATGGACGAGGCTGGCTCTATTCTACAAATTATTTCTTTTTATGCTTTTCTTTTCTTCTACTTCTTCCTTTTCCTTTCTTTCATTTCGTCCACACGGTAATTTACTATTATGTATGCAAATTTTTGGCAGCATTTCCAGCAACAGACATTCCAAGTAGTATAATTATTAAGAAAAAAAAATTAAAAGAAATGCTTGAAGTAACATAGGTGGCCAGAAGGGCCGCCAGCAAATTATTATTATTTAAAGAATATTTATGTAACGCAACGCTAGTATACTACTATTAAATATTAAAAACTTAAATAGCAACATAAACTTGTAAGAATCAGACGCGAGTGGTGCTTCAATATGTCAAATAGCAACTCGAATTAAACAAGTTAATCATTAATAGTATTAAAAAATCGCAAAATCGCAAAATCGCGATTGGACGCAGCACTATTGAAAGAATGACTCGATACTCTATGCACCAATTTTCTCTTTAAACGCAACACTAAACGCGAAAGATTCAGCCATGGTCTTTGGCTGCGATGATGTGCAACCCTCCAGGGTGGCTCAGGAACAGGCTTCCAATTGGAAGCAATTGGGGACTGGTATACGCAACTCTAATTAAAAACGCGATCATTAATCAACGCAACGCTAATATCAAAAATCAATATAATTGAAGATCCTCTGAAAAGTTAGCTGAAGGCTCAAGACGCGAAAGTAATTTCCGCAACACTAGGAACTTTCTCATATGTAAAATATATTATAAAATACTACAATTTAACTAACAATAATAACAGCGAAATTGCAAGAACAATCGCGACACCATTGCGCAACGCTAACTCAACCGCGATTTTCATTTGCTCGCAACTCTAATTAAAAACAGCGAGTTACTTCGCAACTCCAATAATACGCGAGACGCGTTTTCTTTTTCGCGATTCTACTTGCAAAACCGCGTGGCATTTGACGCAACTCTAATTCAATCCGTTCTCAACTTTTTCGCAACTCTAAAGCAACGCGATATTTTTGGGAGGGCTGTATCGTTGGGCCGGAATGGGCGTCGGCCAAGTACAAGTAAAAATTCTACAAATGAAAATGCAAGCACAGTGACAAAGTAGTAACAAAGAATGATTCCCCATTCTTTTTAAGAATGGGGAGCCATTAGTAGTTGCCCTCTTGAGTGACAGTTTGTCGGGCCTCTTCGGCATATAGCCTCTTCTTTTCGTTGGACCCAAGGGCCAGCTGAAACTTAAACTAGGCTCGAGGCTCTAATCGAAAACCAAAGAAAAACTTATAAATGTGAAATAAAGAGTTTAAATCGCGGAGCTAAATGGAACACGCGTGGCCGAATCACGACCAAATGAAATCGTAAAAATTGTGATTACGGAAAATCGCAAAGATTACGATTAAAATTGTAATCGTTCTTCGTTCACACGTGCAGCCTCGAGCATAATGTAACACGTTTCGTTTCGGAGCCTAAATCGCGACCACGACCGCGAAGGATTCGAAAAATCGATAGGCAAAGTCAGAGGCGAACGCATTTTCGTTCGCGACACAGCTTCACCGCCGACTTTTCGAATCAGATTTCCTGAAACAGGTTGAACACGCGAAATAGTGCCTACCCGATCAGAGACTATGTCAACCTGCCCGGCCCTACCTACTTATGTCTATCAATCACACCAGAAAGTATGCTACCTATCCTACCTGGACCTATATTTAAAAAATGGCAAACAGACACACCAACACACGACACTCCACGGTTCTCAGTCAAACACTTGGGCGCAGAAGCCTACACTAGGGAGGCGTCCCGGGACGCCCCCGACACCCAAGTGTTGTCACACAACTTGCACACTCTAATGTACGTACCATTTTTCTGAAATCGACTGACAGTGGCTGGGATCTTTGCGTTCGCGTGGGAAAAAACCACGCCGCGGTTTATATTTAATAAGATAATTCAATAGTACCAATACAAGAGCTACTTGATAGCAATTGATAAGTATATTCGATTCTCTTTGTCATTTTAAATGACAAAAATTTCGTGCTTCAGTATAGTAGGCATTATTAATGCAATTAATAGTAAAAATGATGTCTCTGCTTTAAATTAGTGGACATCTTATCTTGGACATAATAGCTACATTTTAGTACGAAACGACGCATATCCACAGCCTAACCACACACACAATGCGGATATTACGTCGTGCACGATACACCAAACGCACTGTCAGTCGCCAACAATAAATCATTTCATGGCTTAAAGAACTAAAAAATATCATCGTGCTCTACCACCGTTTCCCACCCAAGTAGCACCTGGGCACGTGAGTGGGATCCGGGCAGTGAACACGGATAGGGTTAAACCTGGAAATCCTCGTCTAAAAAGATGATAAAGACATACTGATTCTCTAACGGGCTAAATATACATAATGTATGTATATGTACCAGATAAACATATGACTTTACTTTATTGAAGAGAAAATTAAATGATTTTACTTTATTAGAAAAATTGTGCAATGACTCTACTTTATTAGAAAAATTATTCAAAGACTCTACTTTAATAGAGAAATTATTCAATTACTCTACTTTAATATACTTTGAATTAAATTGAAACATCCTCGGGCGTTCCCGTTATTAAGGCATTGCTTCTAAAATTCAAGATTGCTTTAAAAGTTGATTGCCTTGATTTCGAGATCTACCCGTTCGCGTATTGTCTTCTTGTACATTCAGGTTTAATGAATATATTGTACGGAAAAAGTGAAATTATTGATATCTCTAAACGCTAAAGATTAATACGGAAATCGAGTAATAAAATTATTCGATAGTTCCAACAAATTGACAAGGTAAGTAAATGACTTTACTTTATATATAATCAAAGTAGAAAAAGAGGAAATACTATACTTTGACTAACAATTTGTTATAACTGGGCAGTAATTGCAATTGACAAGTAAACGAAGTCGAAGGGTATTCGACTTCTCCACTACAAACTAATGCACGTATACATAATACTGGACGTTACTTTATATTCATTTAATAATTAATAACTATTTAAATATCGTTTCATAGATTTGCAATTAAATCCTCTATTATAAAAAGATATATAGTGATATATTTTATACTAAATATTATCTCTTTTAAAACTATCAAGCTATTTAAAAACGCGTTGTACAAGAAGACCTATCCTCATATAATATAAAACAGTAAAGAAGTTACTACTCATGAGTATATTTCCATATACCCATGGTCACAGTGCTTGCCAAAAAAATCTACGTAATTACAACCAGTCACTCGTGTCGGTTCGGACCTTTCGTCCTGCGACATGATTGAGTGACCAGAGGAACTTTAAAGCATGCGACTCACCGGTTGCAGACTCATCAGCGGTACGGTCAGGTACGTCTCCACCGAAGCCATGGAAGCTGCTGAAACATGTTGATGGCTGAAAGCCCGAACTCGACGAACAGGACACTGACTCTAATGGAACACTTATGCTCGACAAAGTGATTCTAAACTCGCGAGAGTATTATTTCGGAACAAACACTGACTCTAATTTCACGTCTCTTTACTTTGATTCAAGTTTAATTATTATTAAGAGCGGTTGCGCTCAAAAAATAATAAAAAGAACTTTGACGGAGCAAACACTGACTCTACCGACCGCATTGCGCGCGGCCAACAATATTGTTATGGTGGTACATCGAGCCCGTGGCAGCTTCTGAAACATTCAAAAGAGGAGACCACATTGAAATCTTTGTATTTTTAGTACTTTTCGAACATGGTAATGAATCAAAGATCATTGCAATATACGATTAAACAAATACAGAGGTACTTACTCTTCAAGTTGATGGATGAAAGCCCGAACTCGCCGAACAGCATAGGTGTTGACTCTAATACCGGAATACTTATTGCGATAAAGAAAATAAGATAAAAGACTACTATCGCGCGCGTTTTATAATTGTGATCGACGAACAAAGTGACTTTATTTTTCGCGAGGGCAATACTTCGAAGCAAACACTGACTCTACTTTCGCGTATCGTTACTACTATTTATATTTAATTATAATTATTAAGAGCGGTTGCGCTCAAAAAATAATAAAAAGAACTTTAACGGAACAAGCACTGACTCTAACAACCGCATTGCGCGCGGTCATCAAAATTTGCTGAAAGAAAATCTGTACAAGTTAGTAAATGATGGGAGGAGGTAAAAATTAAAGCAATACGCGTGTGATTTTATTTGTCTCTTTCTTATTTCTGTATGTCTGTTGAGGAATTACTGCTTTTGTTGTTTAATAAAGTACTACTGTATTATTAATTGCCTATTCAAGATATAATATTATAGATTAATATAAATGATTTATCAAAAGCGTACTGTGACTGTTCTATGTCAGAGTTTTAAAAGTGAGCATGCTCCTAGTAAGTAAGCAATATCGCGCATTTATAAATTCTCGCAGCTGCTTGCAGAAATTAAGACTCGAAGTTATTTATCATGCTTGAAGGGCATGGCAACGAGTACGTAAATACGGGGGCAATCCTGCATCGAAAATTCAATTTGACCGTACTTGTGCCAAGTAACAACAAGACAATGTCACAAAAAGTGTCAACAAGAACCGTAGCGAAGCTATAATAGAAATCGCGACCGATATGCAGCGAAACGTGAACGTATTTCAATTTGTCGTTTAGAATTAATGAAATTTACTGACTCTAGTTTCAATCGCGTATGATATATTGTAAGCTCTATTTGAATTGTTTTCATTGTTTAATGAACATGGATATACGAATAGGGAGAAGTAAGTATTGAAATCTATTTACAATAATGAAAGTGTTCAATAACTTTCAATCGAAATCCAACTGCCAGATACCAAGATATATATGTACATAAACCGTTATGCATCGCAGTAATTGTATCTGAATACTCCATTCCTGCAGCTTCCATATATTATTCTTTACCATCTAACCATCCATTGTACCTGCAACAAATAGAAAAGCAACGTGATAAACTGGTGCCACAATCAGAATCGAATGCAAAGTTGCGAAAGGACATGTGTAACTGGGTATGTAAGTGACATTGCAAAGAAAATAAACGCAACCTTAACACCGCATCGAATCCGAATAACCGTGTAATAAAATATAATAAAGATTCAATGAACCGTTTAAACTAATAAATTAATTAACCCGATATTTTAATAAACGACTAGTTATCGCGTATCAAAAAACCGATGGTACCGGATGACCGGTCAAGCGTCCAGCAAAGAGACTCGAGAAAGACTTTAATGTATATCCACAATAGTTAAACGATTGTTAAATAAACGTGTATTAATTAATAGAAGCTAATAGACAAGCGTATGCGGTGGAAAAGTAAACCACGAGATGTTATTGTATTCAAAGCTGATGTATGTCGGTAACCTTCGACACCATAGACCAACCGTACAGAACGACGCTTGAATTGATAGTGACACCGCGTGCGCCGCTCACCGTCATCCCCACCACGCGACGCGCCGGCGTGTCGGTAGCGCTCGGTCGCGCTCGGTGGTACTCGCAATTTCAGAACACTTCGAAGGTCTTCGACCGCGGTCGTGTGTACTACTGTACTAAGGTCATACGTACTGAACTTTTGCGGCTTCTGACCAATGTTTAGCTGAACCTACGCTCCTACGGTTATACTTATTGAACTTTTACGTTTTCTAACCAAATTTTAGAAGGACCTACGATCCCAGGGTTATGTCTACTGTACTTCTTCGAGTTCTGACCGACTTATAGCTGAACCTACGATCCTAGGGTTATACGTACTGGACTTCTACGTTTTCTGACCAACTTTTAGCCGGACCTACGATCCTAGGGTCGTGACTATTGGACTTTTACTGTTTCTGACCAACATTTAGCCGGACCTACGACTCTAGGGTCGTGCCTATTGAACTTCTGCGTGTTCTGACTAAGTTTTAGCTGAACCTACGATCCCAGGGTTGTACCTACTGGACTTTTACTATTTCTGACCAACTTTTAGTAGAACCTACGATCCACGTTACAGAATTCTTTAATTCTTTGCCGCGCAATAATAGCGGGCAGCACAGGCGGCACGTTTGATGTGACACGCATCTCATTTTTAATTTCATCGCCCCGATGCATCGCGATGTGACTTCCACTCAACTCGAGCCGAAGGGAAGAGTATCACGCGACCAGGGACCGTAGTTTCATTTTTCTACAGAAACGTTGACCGAGAAATAGCTTTCCTGATTCCACCAAAGCAGTCACATATATTCACACAATCACATGAGTATTGTCCCTAACACTACTTCAGTAAATACTTGTTCTTTAACTGTTCACTGTTCATGAGCAGAGGGCGCTCAAATCAGTGGCGGATTTCTGAGTCGGTATGGCCGTCACGGTGGGCCACGAAAGTCCATAAGATGTCCTGTCTATTCTTATATCTCGTCGATGATTGTACCGTTGAATATTCTTTACCATTTCAAAGTCACTATCGTAGTGAGTAGTTTCGTGCACTTCCTTATAGATGGACATTCGATATACGCCATAGGCAGCGAGATTCTTACGCGGCTGTATTTTTATATTGTACTTGAAATGTTATTTCTCAAATAAACTGACGGGAAAGGAAACTGTTGGCCATGCATTTCTTATAGGGTACTCGCACGTTTTTCTTTTCTTTATTTAGAGATAAGTAAACATTTCGTGAAAAAACACGTGATCGTTGAATTTGATAAGGCCTGAGTCACCATTTTCAGGCCTCTAGAGGCCTGACTAAGGGACAATTTGTATCGCTATATACCATTAAAAACGTGAAAATATTATTTTGCTTTTGGTCTTTCTTTTTTATTCAGAAATTTATGAAAACAATATTGTACACCGTATCAATTTGCATTGCAAAGAAAAGAAATCAAAGCTTTTCTGCCGGTTTAAAGTAAGTTCATTACGTCTTGCCATTACATTCACAGTGGTCAATGCATGCACAATTCATATCTATTCGGTCGTAATTGAATCCGTTCCAAATTTTATTTGATGTTCGCGCGCTGTATTACGCGTGCGCGAAATTTTATCTGAAAGATGGCAACGGTCTGTCAACAGGAACGAGGTTTTGTCCACATTATCTATAGATCGTCGAATTTTAAAGTGAACGTAAGCCACGAGAAATGTGATGGAAGTTACGAAACTCCACGGAGAATGCTAAGTGAACGAAAGAATTTGTTACGCGGTAGAAAATTCTAACACACATTAATTTCGCGAGTTTCGCACACCACAATACAAGTGTGACGTTTACCAAAATGGCACTACAAGAAGATGAAAACACCTGGTAAGCTGATATTCAAAATTTCGTGGTTCCTTGGAACGACATAAATTAATTTTTCCAATGAAATACGAATTCACTAACTCTCCTTCCCATCATAGAACATTTCGTCGAAATTAATTCGTAATTTAATTCGATTAAATTCTCGTGACAGTGTTTTACTATCGCTTACTCGAATGTAAGAAATTCCTAAAAAATAATGAAACTGTACGTATCACTGCCCCAAAAATTGTTAACACGTCAGTCTATATTATCAATTTCTTCTCGATGTTTTCCTACCAAAAGAAGTGAATGTTGCTGATTGCACTCCTTTGGAGTTTACGTTTATTTTTAATCTGATTATTATGTTTACAGCTGTTTGTTAATTACCTTACGAAAGTATTTGCCCCGATAATTGCTTTGTAACTCGTTAATATTAGAATGTGCAGCTTAAGAATAAGAAGCAAATATTTTCGAATAAGTTGCTTGAATGAATGAATTAATGAAATATAAATATTTTAGGGTTTTAGAGCTGGAAGCGGCTTTACTCGATACAGAGGCACCATCTGCGTCTGATATATATGCTATTTGTAAGGGACAGGCCGTTCCTATAAATTTAAGGCCAGATGTTTGGCAAGCATGTTTAGATGTAATCGACCGGGGTAACCGATTAAGCCAGTTTAGCGAAGTTTTTGATTTGCCGGAGCAAAATATTATTCGAGACGATTGTCAGCAGTTGGTTGGTAAGTTGTTAAACAAACAATTTATAAGGAGAGCTTTTATCTTTGTATTAGGGAATTAGCTCAGGTTCATTTTATATTCCATTAAAGCTTGATTTTTAATGTATTAGAATTAAAAATGTTCTTCGATGCATTCATTCCCAATTATCATTAAAGGAGGAATATAAATTTTGATTCGCAGCAAAATTGGGGAACGACGACGAGGACAAAGTCTCTGTTGTTTCCGATTTGGAATCTATTTTAACGTTTTATTGTAAGAGTAAAGAGCAACAGTATAAACGAGGAAATGGATGGATAGAATTATTGGGCCCGTTAGTAGCTTTAAAACTTCCGCGTAGCGCAACGTATAATTTATTTGAAGCAATAATAGATGTTTATGTTCCCAGGTACAGTACATTGTAGCAACTATCGTCTATAGTCTGTCCAACGTTACGAACCAGTAGACATAAATAAGTGTTGTATGGGCGGACAGGGCTGAATCACAGATTCCAGATCCCCGTGAATTAGAAAATGGTGACTCAGTTCGTGACATGTGTACTATAAAAAGAACCATAGAATAACTGTATTACTTAACACCTGCATATCGTTGAGTGGCAGGCAATATCTCCAGCTATAGCTGTCTAGAACGTGGAAGTTTTGTTTATGTCTACTGCCTTGTCTCATTGGACGGACTATATGTTAATCTTATATAGTTAATTTTCTTGGAAGTAATAACACCTTAACATTCTTTTTCAGAGGCGAAACATACAGTTCAGTATTGAGATTGTTACTGCTTTACCATGAACCAGAATTATGTTCCTTCTTGGATACAAAAAGAGTTTCACCCGATCAGTATACAAAAGGTTGGGTGACCACCCTATTCGCTGGCGTATGTTCGCTGCCAGCCGTTTGTACAATGTGGGATCTATATTTCATGCAAGCTGATCCGTTTTTCATGTTATTTCTTTCGCTGATTATGGTAATAAATGCTAGGTAAGAATTGCTAGGTTTTTCTTCTCTTTCATTTACAGATATTTCCCTTCGATCAGTAGGGAATATTTATTGAACTGTTCGCGTTGTATTCTTACAGAGAACAAATTTTAAGTATGAAGGATAACGATAAGCAAAGTATAATAGATGCGATCGCTGCCATGCCCTGCGCATTGGAAGCAGAAGACGTAACAGATTTTTGCTCCTTGGCGCAGTATTACGCGATGAAGACACCATCCTCATTTAAACATGACCTGTATCCTATTATGTTTGGCGATAGTTTCGACGAAAAAATTATATCCCACGCACTCTGCTTGCCCGTATCAGCCCAAGAATTAGTCGAGAATTCTATCGAAAGTCCGTCCGTACCTAATACTTCAGTTGAGTCTGTCAGATTTTTCTTAGTGGACTGTAGACCTGCCGAACAGTACAACGCAGGACATCTGCCTACTGCGTTTCATCTAGATTGTAATTTGGTATGCTTCCTTTTTATTTTGTTCACTCGTTTGCACTCGGAATGCCAGTACAGTTGCTTATGAAGCCTTTCTTCCTGCAAACTCGGAATTCCAATTCCATGCGTAATATGTAAATTGTTTAATTTTGTGAATAACCTGATCTACGGATCACAAAATCGAGGATTCCGTTTTACCAGCAGAAAAGCAATCATAATTTTGTATTTATCGAGTTGGTGGAAGGAAAGCTTTAAATAGTTCCCGAGCGCAAACAGTTAAGTAATACATGCTAATATTTTATCGAGATTCGTAAACGTTATTTTAGATGCTGCAAGAACCTGCTGCATTCGCCACAGCAGTGCAAGGATTGTTGCAGGCTCAACGACAAGCGTTGGCTGTTGGTTCGCAAGCAGGTGGTGAACATCTTTGTTTTTTAGGAAGCGGTAGACAGGAGGAGGATCGTTATACACATATGGTAGTTGCATCGTTCCTACAGAAACATACGCAATATGTCAGTATGGTTACAGCGGGATATCAAGGTATTTGCATTGACCATCACAAAATTAGAAGGATATTATCAGATTTCAAGGAAAATCCTTGAGTTGTTTTTTTAAATGACCGCGGTGGAGTCGCAAACATTTCTACGCGTCTCGATACATTTCTATACATTTTTTGTAATTCTAACGCGATTCCTTGCCACGTAAGGTCATTATTAAACTGCAACAGTCTTCTCTACCGGTGATCCTCTCAAGATCAGATTATCATCAATAATGCAAGCCAGTATAAAGTGAAAAATAGCATTTGATAATATAGAACTGCTTGTCTGCGGTATCCACGAATAGATAATAGAGCTTTTAAATGATTGGTTTGACATAAACGCCGAATTTTTTGTATGAATCTGACAAAAAGCAATAACTCAGCTCTTCAAGTAATCATTTTCTTGCAGCCATACACGAATACTTCGGTGACGAAGTTGTTTCTAGTCTTGTTGATCATAATTCACAGCATTGTTTAGTATGCAATGCTAATATATCAGAGGCGAACTCTACCGAAGCAAGTCCTGCCAAGGTGAAGAATAATAATTCCGATTTCTTGGGGAAAATTAAGAAAGTGAAAGGAAAGTTGTTTGATTACATCGTTAATCCATCAGCAAGTGTTCATAATAATATGGAGAATAGAAATGGCAAAGATTTAGATTACAGTAAACACCAGAAAAAGACGGCACCTGTGTTTAGCATAGACGATGATCAAGAATTGGGTAAGTTTTATGTAACAAGAAAATCTCTATTTGCTATTATATATATGTATGTACATGTTAATTTATATAATGTAGATATGACAATGACAAACAATGAAAGTGAGGAACCCGTTGAAGTTGTATCCATTCAGCAATGGATGAAGGATCCAAAATTATTACATTCCTTTAAATGCCAGGAAGTGAAAGTGAATGGAGATCTCTGTGATAGGTATACACTTCGATGGAACATTTATTATATTGATGAACTTTATGGATCGTTCAATAATATTTGAAATACCTTTTCCAGTATTCTTTTGGTTACTGATACACACCTAATAGTACTTCGGGAACTACAAGAAAGGAAAGGTGCGGCGCATGTAATCGTGAAACGTCCGTTAACGAGTGTCGTTAAGATAACATCTAGGAAAAGACATTCGGATTTAATTACGTTCAAATATGGTATAACACAATATAACGACACGGTCATTTCAGACATGGATAAATTTCTTATTCCTAACGCTAGTGAGGCTACTAAATTGATCACGCAGCAAATCTTGAAGCAATTGAAAACATCAAATTAATGTTAGAATGTTACGATATCGTGCACGTTAATGGTACACGTGTGATCAATTTTTATTCGTTTTAGAGAAATTTTTATGAAATTAATATATATATTCACGATTTAAATTTTTATATTCTTTTCGTCCGCTATCGTTTCCTTAACTATGAATGGTACTACGAATACAACGTGTAATAATTAGTCTAACTAAAGAAGATAGTCCGTAACAGATTTTAAGAACGAGTCGAACGTTTCGTACATAAATCTAACAATAGTTATATATATCTACAAACATGGCCAAACATAATTCATACTTGGATTCTAAGATTTTGGTGGTTGTACTAAGTCATTATTTTCATTAATTATATTTACGCTTAAAGTCTTTTCACGCACCATTTAAACAAACACCTTCAAAAATATATTCTACCACGAAATAGCATTTTTCGCATTTCTTTTTGTAATAATATTATAATAATAATAATGATTTAGATTTTTACTTTACATACGGCTGAACGGTAGCCTTACTATTAAAGAATGAATAGGAGAGGTAATGGACTCTGCAAATTATCGATGTGATTATCCACAAATGGAATGTAATGTGCCATGAACTAAGATTATCGTTGATTCCTTTGTATAAACATTCACAATTAATACATATATATCTTTCTTTTTCTTTTTCTTCTTTGACTGGACACTAAAAACTTCGAATCGCAAGTTAACGTGGCATTTCGTGCGTATATTACTATACATATACATACATAATATACTTGAATGTTAAAAATGAACTGATAAATTGGTCCTAACGTAATAAAAAATTCGACAAACATTACAGAAGGATTATAATATTTGCATTTTATAGTACATAGTGTTGCACTAAATGTCTTTACAAAAAATATTTACAGAAGGTACAAAATACATGAAAAAGTAAACAATTATATCACCTTTTACAGGCATACCTATTACACTGCCTGATAATATTTCGACGAATTTTTCAAGTTTACGATTTACGAACTTTCGAAAAAATATATGTGTAATTCATACGAAATCATTCATAGCGCGGCATTCTTATCTTTTTCCGGTGACATATATTCGATACGATTCATTTTGCAATTACTATCCAAAACTATTGTAGCAATATTGTATGAGTTTTAAATACTGTTGCTTTTGTGCACATTGGTTGCACTGCCTTTTTCGTAATCTTGGACAATACCGTTATTTACAACAATTATTTATTTCTGTACAAACAACGGACAAAACACTTAAAGCATGGTTGTAATTTCATTATTCTAGTATGAAGATATTATTTATGTTGTATAACGATGTCTATTCTATGTTTGAAAGTCGTGAAGGGTTAATTTAAATATTATATTTAATAAAGCTGTCAGAACCCTCGATCTTGTAGATAATATATCAGCATTGTTAATACTTGTAACAATAGTGATCTGTAATATAATATTTCATGGTACATATAATGAGATTCTATGTATAATAGAAATTTTCTATTTATGTGCTTCCATGATGAATGAAAATGGAAAAAGGGAACGTATATAGGCGGGATAGTTGTTAACTGAACGATGAACGATCATAGAATTTTAACAAAATAATCTATTGTAAAGCACCTAAATACAAATCTTCTGTTTTATGTAAATAAATTTTATGTAACGCATCACGGATCGGTTTGAACAATGTGTATTTTCAAAAGATTGTACAAAAAAATAAAGTATGCAGTTATATCTATTCGTATGTATGTTTTACGAAACCAATATACAATATATACATATACATATATTTCTCATTGCATCAGTGATTTTCAAGCCAAGATCTTTTAAACAAGACTTTAATTTTTTTCAAATTAATTACCATTATTGTATGTCAATTTTACAAATATCTGAAATAGTACAATCGGAATTAAAGAATCTTACAATTTTAAGTTATAATTTCAAACAATATTATTGTGTTAAAAATACATTCGTAATTTTGGTGAAAAAGTGTTCGCAAACGGTAGCAATAGACCGCAGTAAATTTCAAATAACGAATGCTACAATAAAATAACATGAATGATTTTTATTATTTACATAAAGCATAGGATCTTGACCTAACATTCATTTAACGCAAGTATATATGTATAGACGAGTGGATCCGAGTAAAAGCGTGTCGTGATGTGATTTATATCAGTTCATATCAGAAGTTCGGGTGGTAAAGGGTGGTAAAGGCCATAGCGAAACACACATACATCACGAATGTTTTCGGATAATAATATCGTATAACAGAGTTCACGATGGGCACCATCAATTGGGGCGAATTATTCCCAGGGAGATGGAGTCCTGTCATTTTTATTTCTTACATGGCCCTTTTTGTGAATCAAGGTATACAAGTGAGGTTAACTTCCACTATATTCCCTTGTATTTTCTACATGATTCTCCTGTTACCCTTTGTCAAAGAAAAATGAGTTCGTGTGCGTCGAACTATGACTATTACGATAATTTACAGAAAGTAATTAACATAGAATTAGTATTAATTATCGTTAACGAAATACAATCGGTTTTACCGGCTTTTTAATGCACCTTACACGGCATAATAATTAAGCAAAGTTAAGCGGTACGACCGCTGAACATTCGATAAAATTTACTGATAACAATTCAATGGTTTGCGTTATTCCGCAATTGGCACGTTACGATTCGATGTTAAACGATAAATTTATTGCGTACGAATGATTTGGAAAATTATTGTCACAGGTATTATTGTAACATGGTCACAGAGAGATGGACATTACCAATATAATATTGTTATGGTGGTGTTGATGACAGAGGTATTGAAATTATTCGCATCAATAACACTTTACTGCAGAGAGTAAGTCAAATTACATATGTAATACGATTTTATTAAAATTTCCAGGACTAACATTCTATTATTAATTTATTTTTAGCAATCGTTTAATAAACCTGTGCCAAGAAATAACAGAAAACAAAAAAGGTAAATGCGCTTGGCTTGGAACGACTTGTGTGTATTATTGCTCTAAAAGCGAAAATTCATTGGTACTCCACTAATACACGTTCATAGTCACTTGAGATGCACACCCCGTTTCATAGGAATTAGGGTCAGGAAAAATTAATTCTGGAAAAAGTCAGCTTTTAAATTCAAATGAAAATTCTAAGTTCCAAGAATGGCCATTTTTGGGCTTCAGATTTCGTACATTGCTTCCATGTACTTTGGAAGATTACTTTCTATCTTGGTTTGAGATAACGAATACTATTATTTCCAATTTTAGTATTATAATTCGCCTTGCCCTGAATAGCTCCAATATCAAAGACAGAGTAATGGAACATTGTAGTTTAACAGTATTGAAAGATAAACAAAAACAAATAACATTTGGTCACTATGTCTCCAAAGAAACCTTAATTGATAATAGTAACAAATCACAGAACTCAACTAGCGGATTGCAAAAAAATGATTAATTACATAATATTATAAAATATTCGTATATGTACAGTACCATTATAAATGAAACATTCGATTATATTATCATTTTCGATATAATGTACATTATATTCAGTCAATTTTTTAATGTCCGGAACGGATTGATTCAATTTACATCCTTTCGAATGGATGAACTTTGAACAACTCGAAGATCGAGCCGTCTCCTGGTACGGATTGTGTTCGCATCTCGACGGTCCACTGTACATGCTTCTGACACGCATTATTAAGAACATTGTTAAAATATTTATAGCCGCTAATGTCCATATAATATTTATACATATGCTTGGTGTCTTATTGTATGAATAGGAAGTGGGGCCAAATATATAGCGCTGTTAATATTGTAATAATTGGATTTGTTCAGAGTTATCATGTTGGTACGGTGGAGATACCGCACGTGATAAGATAGATAAGAAGTACATGGCAACCGATGACCTAATTGTCCTATATTTACGGAACTTATAAAATCTCGTTTTCTCAAACAATATCATATCTTTGGAACACAAGATAATAATACTAATAATATTTGAAAAATTATATGCAATAATGTCTTATACGGAAGTTTGAATTTATTCCTATTCTATTAAGTGAAACAATATATTAGGAATGAATGCAACAAGTGATCTTTTCATTTTTAGTGCTGCTACTGTATATGATACCATCGTTTTTGTATTGCCTGTATAATAACCTGGCATTTATCAACTTGGCTGCGTTCGATCCAACAACTTACTATGTTCTATTGCAATTTCGCGTTGTTATGACTGGAATTATTTTCCAGGTACATATCAGAGAAGTCTCTTGTAGCGAACACCGGGGGCGAGATAGAATATTATGTAAATCGCTGTCTTTCTTTTAGGTAGTATTTAAGAAAAAATTGTCCCTTAAACAATGGTTTTCATTAGTATTATTAACTATCGGATGCATGGTAAAACACATGGACTTGGACTTCAGTGTGAATATATTTAATGCGAAAGTTAACTTAAACATTAATATAATTTTAGTGTTTGTACAGGTAAATGGAAATCATTATTAATTACGATATATTGTAGAAAGGAGATGTTAATACTTAACAATTTTTTTCAGACTATTTGTTCCTGTCTAGCCGGAGTTTACAATGAATACTTGCTTAAAGAACAAGGAGCGAACATCAATATTTTTGCACAGAACGTATTCATGTACATCGATAGTATTTTTTGTAATCTTATAATATTTATATTGTTCTACATGTCAGAAAATAGCAGTTCTGATATGGTAAACAACGCTGATGTTAGTATATTGATGCAACCGAAAGTTATTCTAATAATGTTGAATAACACAGCGATCGGGATTATCACGAGCTTTTTCTTGAAAAACTTGAACTCAATTTTAAAGACTTTCGCCAGCGCGTTAGAACTGATATTTACAGCAGTTTTATGCTGGCTAATATTTAGTATTCCTATTCATTTGAATACCGTTATATCGATTACTATGGTGAGCTACGCGGTAGTACTGTATTCGCAAAATCCAGTACAAAATACTCGGACCAAAGAACGAACAAAGGCGGAGATTCTAGTTTAGTAGATATGAATTAAATACTAGTTCACAATTCCCTGACAAGAAAGTATTTTGCCTGATACATACCTATTGTCTATGCGCTTGTCGCGCTGCGATTTGTTGTATAGTTTTATACAAGAATGCGGAAGAATAATTAAAATAAAGCAGTATTATACAATAGGTATGAAATGCAGGCAATTTTGTTATAGAGTTTTAAACTATAATAACTTTAAAACTATAATTATTTGTTTTATTTTCAAATGTTTATCTTTTCCACGGATATTTATGGACTGTTCTAAGGGTGGAATTTTCGGTAGACAATATATCTATAGCAAGTTATTTCGTTCTTTATATGTATAACATATTGTAATTTGCAAATATAAATTTTGCGCCTTATTTTTTAAAACAAAGAGACCATGATCAAATCATGTCTGACATTTTGTACTTTTGAACAACACATAAATGGTTTCTTTTTTGAAGTCATTATATGTATTTACTCATATATGTATGTATATAATGTAAGTGCGAATGATAAATGGAATCATTTCCTAACATTTATAGATACAAATGTATACACTTTTAAAAAACTACAGCATTTATATTATTCCTTGATAAATTCAGCTCACGTTCTCCTATTTAAAAAAAAATGGAAAGCATTGTCTTCAGTAGGTTCAGGTGTAAGTCTGTCAGAAGCCGCAAAAGTCCAGTCGGTACAACTGTAGGATCGTAGGTTCAGCTAAAACTTAGGACACGCAGAAGTCCAATAGTATGACCCTAGGATAGTAGATTTACATCAAAATTTCTTAGAAATCAAAGGTCGGAGACCTTCGAAGATTTTCGGAAATTGCAAATACCACCGACCGCGAGTGACCGTTACCGACGTGACGTCGCGGAGTGGCGCCGGCGTCACTGTCCGTTCAAGCATCGTAGCGTACGGGTTGCCTATGTTGTCGAAGGTTAGCGACATACATCGCCCTACAATGCAATAACATCTTCGGTTTTACTTTAACACCGCATACGCTTGAGTATTGGCTTCTATTAATTAATTCGTGTTTATTTAACAATCGTATTACTGTCACGGGAGTGCATTAAAGTCTTTATTCCTTATTTCCAAAGCTTATTTTTCAAGAATGCCAGAGATAAGGGAACGAATTATATAGATTACAATCCCTTCTTTTCTATACATAAATTATTCTATTTCACTTAAGGTATTCTACACATATAATTTGTTAAGTAATATTTCCATCGGCTATATAAATACAATTTTAAATTGCCAGTATTCTTTGGTTCGCCGGAATTTTATTTGGCGCGAAATTTGAAAGTTCACCAAGTAAAGTTCGAACTGAACTATCGTTATACCATTTAATATTGCACCATAAAATACGTTTGATTTCGCTTCCTTTCATTCAGTACTTACATTCGCACAATTCCATTCGTAATTACAATATACGTACCTATATAAGACTATTTTTCGTGAAGTGGGGAGGAGTGGTCGATATTACCTGCAAACCACCTTGCTTTGAGAATAGAGTGGCGGCAGTCACATGTCGGCCGCCGTCACGTGAATTTCGTATCGTTGTGTTATTTCAATTGTCGCGCCACTTGTCGCGAAATGTGCGTCAAAATAAAACGAAAAGCTTCTCATAAAATAGAGTGGAACGCATTATAAGAGTTAAGAAGCTGTGAAATGTGTATTGTTGCTGTTAAAATACCACTGCCCCGCTTGTATAAGAAGTGACAAGTAAGTTCTTTTGTATGTTAAAATCTAATTTTTCTAACACGATTGCACGTAATTTAATAGGACCATTTTTCATTTATATGTATGAAATGTATACTTTGTGTCGAAAATGAGTTTTATGCATATATGTATTTCTATTCAAGTACGAGAGTCTGACTGGGAATTATATCTATTAGCAATTAATGAAAACATCTCTGTAATTACTTACGAATACAATAATAACTATAATTATGTTTCTCTTAATAGGGATGAAAGTAAACGAGACGCAAGTTAAAAATGCTTCATACATGTTACTATGTATTTATACAAATTAATTTAAATCATCTTGCGAGTGATCAAAAATTAACAAGCCTAGTCACATTACAAAGATGAAACAGGATTGTCACGTCACAAAAATTATGCCTGTAACCATGATTTTTAATGCAACACTAATTTATTATACCCACTCTTCTACACGAATAACATAGATTATACAAAAAAATGAATTATATAGCATATAAAACTGATCTCTTGTAAAAGGCGCAAAGATATTGAACTTTCCCAACTATATTCAACATTGCTTAGTGCAAACAGCCTCCGTCAACGTCTTATAGGGCGGAATCATGAAAAAAAATTAACGTCGATAATTCGATAATGTTATTCGACAAAATGAAAACGCGAAAAAACAAATAAATAAACAGGCAAAGAAGTTCATGGTTCGCACGGGGATAAATGCGCTGCAAAAGTACATATTCGATTTTATTGCCGCGTGTGGATAACCCCTTCCTTCTTTCGCGGCTCTCGCAGACGCACGCACGTTTTCTTCGGATTATGCAATCGCCTTTCGTGTGTACTACTTTTATGCGGCGTTCGTGTCGCGAGATTCAATGATAAACTTGGCGACTTCGCCTCGATTCCTTTTTTTAAAAATATTGGTTGGGATAACGTGGCTTGTTGGCATAATGTTGCGAAGCGAAAATCATACGGCTGATTTCTCGAACTACCAATTAGAAACGTCGGGTCTGCCCGGTTCACGAAAGTCGTGGAAACGTGCAAAATATAGAGGGGGCGAAATCGTTCGTGTATATCCGCCGATATGGTATCTGGAGATCTTTAAGGGTCGTTTTTCTTTTTCGCAAGCGACCGAATCAACGGTTTACTTGGACATATACTTTTTATTACGAACATTGTTCGAAACCTATAATATCATTATTTGAAATACTTAGAAAAATTGTATGTACGCTCTTTGTTTATTAAATTAATAACGAACAGATTCTGCGTCTGTGACTTGTACACAATTGAAAATTTGTTTTTATTGGAAAATTCTGTATTCATTTTAGTAAAATATCTCTATGTTGAATTTCAATGAAAAATGTATGTCCATAGTAAATTCTGTTATTAAGAAGAAACACAGGGGTTTTCTTGCACGCTAAAGGAATTAATATTAGATGGCGTTTCGTGACTAGCGTGATTGATTCTCTAACTGAAATCGGAAGTGGGATGCGTTAGTGGTTTGACCGGTTAAAGTCTTACCAATGTCAATCATTTCGTGCATTTGTACGAAGCTGCTGCCGGAAGTGAAGGAAATATTACTGATCGGCAATTGTGGAAGTCATGACCGAACGTTTGACACAATGAAACATTTATTAGATATAATTGGTACGAATATAACTGAAAATGTTAGATAACAGATATATTCATTTAATTTACTTCTTCTGAAATAAATAAATATATCCAATTTTTTCTATCTTTACTCATTGATAAATGTATGTTTCACTTTAATATTAGATGAAGTACGTGAAAAGATTTACTTTTGGGAAAATTCATTTAACATACAAATGTGCAATTAGTGTCATTATACTTTGCATTGCAAATATATTATACAATGCAATCAATACCTTCGTTTCACTACTTATATGTACTTTAACTTGTAGCAATAATTAAATAATAATTTTAAGATTAAAAAGGGGACGATGTAGTTACAATTTTATACAATATATAATGTTCAGTATAGATAATTCCATACGAAATGTCCATGCATGGCGGGTTGCTCGTGGCCAGGCGTTTCAAATAAAAATTCTATACGCTTTATTTCTTTTCTTTCTAAGGTAAGCAATAAATGATTGCCTACTTCGAGATGCAGTTTTAATGAAAAACATTACAGAATGTGTATCATTAATAGATGTTGCTACGCAAAAAGTTATAACAAAGGGTAAAGTACTCGAGTCAAGTTGTATAAATTAGATCGAGAGTATTCCATTAGAAGTGCAAGGTTAAGCTTATTTCGTCAACGACATACGTAGGTGCATACCTCGATGAGGGAGAGAGTATAGGTTTAAGTGATGCACCTGTTATAGCCACGTAATTTGCCTTCTATATATGCTCCATAGAAAATCGAGGAACTGCAAATTTACTGTTTCTTTTATTGTAATACAGAATAAGCACGATATAATGAAAAAATGTAAAAAAATGCCACTTCTAGAAAAACAAATCGAGGGATAAAAATTTGTTACTTTATTATTTATACAAAATCTTCGGTCAGGATAGAAAGAAATTTTCAGATTGCAAAATATCAGTCCACATTAAAAGTGTTCTGCGAACTTGAATAAGGAAAAAAGTAAGGAGCAGTAATTTCCTTTTCCTTTTCTATAACTTTCTGTTATCATCATCTTTCCTACTTGCTCATTATTCGTTCAAAGAAGTGCGCTAATTTATGTGTGCACTTAAATTCTTAATCAAAATGCATTTACATATTGTCTATTTTAATGTAAATTAATTTTTATTAACCCCTTCTATTCCTGGTTCGTTAAATAATCTAATATCATCGTTATTCACTATTTTCCGCTAAAAATTAACTAGCTGGCCTCTGCAATTAAAAACTCCATTCCTAATTCAATGAAAACAAAAAAAATGGCTTCACAAAGGATTAAAAACAAATTTCTATCATTCCATCGCACATAAGTAACAAGTCGTACAGGTCACTAAACAATAACCAAATCGTAGCATAAAAAATATCGCCCATACATATTTAGTTACACGAGTCAGTTGGTTCATTCTGCATATTTTATCCAGCCCTGCATACTGGACATCCTGTGTATAAAATAAAACAGGCGTATCAGGTGTTCCAGAGTTGCTCATTTACTTGTAAATATTTCACGAGTTTGTCTATCAGGTTTTCGTTCGCGTGATTCGATGAACGAACCGAAAGCAGAGGAACGATCCACGTGGAAGACGATGAAGGATCCGTGGTACCCTCGGGACGAGACGTAACGGTGGTATGTCCGAGCGTTTGGAGTTCCCTTCATCTATGACAGGGTCGACGAATTTGGGGCCTCTGCAGCCCCAAAAGGGTTCCTCGACGCTTCCGCCACGGTCCTCCCCCTTCGACCTCTATTCGACACCAGACAGTCCAGCACGTCGTGGTCATCGCCAACGACTATCTCGAAAGATGTCACTGACCTCGGTGAACGGGCAACCAATACAGCTCACGCCTCTGTGGGAGCACGTGGTTGGTGTAGTTTCACTGTTTGATTAAACCCGGTGAACTAATCCTTCTGCGATATACAGGGTGTTGAAATAAACTGGTCAAAGACTTTAAGGGCTTATGGTATAGACCAAGAGGAGCAAAATATGGGCTAATCAACGTGGGTCTTGCAGTCAATCCTTTCGACGTGGAAACGATTTTTTTGTAACGAGCATTCTTGGACCCTGCTTTTAACACCCTGTGTGGAAGGGAAGTCGAAATTCGTCACTGATTGTTTGTCATATTATTGAAGCAATTTTACTCCAATTCTGTTTGAGTGCTTTGTTAGTAGCTGTAAATCAAAGGTCTGCACAGTTTCTATGTTCCAGAACTTTTGCACCCATCTAATGTATAAAGAAAACTCTTTCATAGCTAAAGAATAGTGAAGTGGATTAGGAGTCGCCCATAAACTACGTAGCTCTGTATTTGCCACATTTTAACCCCTGGCTTATCGTTTTCAAACAATTCATCGGCATAGAAATAAATTGTACTGTTAATAATTGGTATGTTGTATAATTTTTATAATACATAACTATCGAAATTTACGAACGTTAAGACTAACCGCCCATGTGAATCGTTAAAATCGTTATCGTTATCAAGAGAATAAAAAAAGCTACGTAACATTTAGACTCACATCGGCCACGTAGTTTATGGGCGACCCCTTCGTATAAATAATATTAGAATTGATTGGAAACGAGTGATACATTTCTTTTCTAATTACAACTTGCAGCTTGATATATCTATTTTCACAGGTGCGCACACGAAAGTTCCCAGGCGAAGTGGACACGCGGTTAACATTCCTAGAGATATCGGAAAGACTGCGTGATCCAGAATGGGAAGTGCGTCAGCACGCTCTTCGTGTGCTCATAGACGTGTTGCCGACTTTGAACGCTGACATCGTGGACAAGGTCATGCAACCAGTGCTACCAGAGTTGGTCAATAATTTAGGCCACCCTGCGCCCGCCGTTCGCAAGGGTGTCTTGGACGCGTTTCGAGTTTTCCTCATTCACAGCAGTGACAGAGAAAACACGATAAAAAGTGTGAGTCAGATCAGTGGAACGAATTTTATCATCTTCTTCACACACTTTTCTATCCCTTTCTCCCCTCTTCATATTCGTCTCATTATCTTTAGTTCACCCATTGAAAAACACGCATCTATTTGATATCGAAATACTCTGATACGTAAATGAAGCAAAAATACTTTCAGCTAATTGATTAATTTATTCTTTTACATTCCATTCACCTAAACATCTTCTACCAAGAATCTCAGAGTCCCGCTTACCGCCAACACGTTTCCTATTTTGCACCACAGCTTTTCCCACTTTTATTCAGCCTTGTTAAGGTCGAAACCAAAATAGAACCCTGTTTCCCCGCGAGCCACAAAGATCCCTCATCATGCAGCGCAGGGCACAGAAACGATTCCGCTATAAGGCAAACAATATACGACCTTCGTATCTCCCCACCATCCAATCCGGTGGATCGATATACCAAGAGAATTACATCGAACATCCCCTTGCAGATTCTTCAGGACGGTCTGAACCGTTCAGCGGTCCGTGACTCGTTCCAAACCAACGTGACCACCGGCGTCATCCTCAGCGTGCCTTCCCTGCTGTTCCCATCGTCCAGCAGTCCGTCGCCCGATCCAAAGCTGATCAAAGACACAACCGTGGCCCTGGCCTCGCGGTTAGCCCAAGTTCCGCACCAGGAGGCCGTCCTTAAATCGTTGACGAAAATTCGCGACGCTGTCGGCGTGGAGGTGTTCGAGAGCTACCTGGAGGACTACGACAACAAGTTGAAGCGAAACATCGAGGTTCTGTCGAAGATCTACAACGTGAAATCGAGCAAAAAGACTGGCAGGAATAAGAACGACGACACGAGCGACCCGGAGAAATTGGGGGGCAAGCATGTCGAGGGGAAATGGGACAGCGACAGTGACACTTCCGGCATCGCTGAGGAGGAGGACGAAGTGAACAATGCTGCGATGCCTGCGGCCAGGGTCGTGCTGGAAACGGAGATTAAGTTCAACGAGGAGACGGCCATCACAATGACGATTTTGGAGGAGAAGGACAGCGAGGAGGAGCGGGAAGAGGAGGAAGAGAGCGGGATGGACGTGAAGAACGAGGCCGAGGGAAAGGACGATTCGGGGGATCGTAGGAAAACGCCAAGAAGGGTTCATTTCGGGGGTGAGATCGTTAAACTGAGAACACCAGACAGCGACGATACCGAGGCTCGGGAGGTTGCCCCTAAAACAAGGATCCCCCTTCCGGTTTCACCTGCGACCAAGATGCCAAACAGCCGGCCGAGATCTTCCTCGCAGCCGTGCAGCCCGAAAAAGGAACCGGGGAAACCTGGAGGAACGGTCAGGTCGGTTTCTAGCAGCCCCAAAAGAGAGGTTTACGTGCACAACGCGGAGTTGAGTCCCAAGAAGAGTATCCTTTCGAGAAATAGCAGTCCATCGGTGGGCGGTAGAAGCGAACAGTCGAAGAGGAAGAACAACATCGTTAAACTGGAGGACAAAGGTAATACCGCGGTGTCAATAGCGGACGCTAAACATTTGAAAACCGTCGAGACCGTTGGGAAAGAAGAGGAGCTTAAAAAAGACGACATCAAACACGGGAGTAGCCGCAACGGTGAGCGAACCAGTTTAATGTCAAACGTGAAAATCGTTGGCTCGGAAAATTCAGAAACTCTGTCGAGCAGCGAGGGCAAAATGGAGATCGTGCTATCTAGGAACGATTCGAGAATAGAATCCAGTGATTCGAAGATCGACGTCGAAAGGCGTGCAGAAGTGGTTGTTAGAGAGACGAGGAGCAGTTTGGAAAGTAGAGCGTCGAAGATTAACGGGGAAACGAGTAAAGAAGAGAGGATTCGCGAGGCGGATTCTTTTTTCGGTTCGACGGTGAGGAATATTGAATTGGGACAACAGAATCGTGTTAGACCGAATAAGGGTGGAGTCAGGGGGAACGTGGACGAGACTGTGCCGAGAGATTCTGGGAAGTTGAGAGGTGGTGCAACGAGAAACGGTAATGGTGATCGCGAGTCGTTGAGAAATGTCGACTGTGAACGAACGTCTAGGTGTGATCGCGATAAAGGTAACGCGAGTTTGATCGAGAAAAATGGAAATGCGGGCTGTGGCGGCGACGAGATACAATCTACGGTGGAGGAACAGAGCTGGGAGGAATTGGGATTGGTCGGGCAGGAAGTGTTGGAGGATTTGCATAATAAGGTAAGCACTTCGAGGAAACTTTTCTTTTGATTTTAATGGTTTTGTTGGGCGAGAGGAAAACATTTCGATGGGCATTGCACATTGGGTTGGAACGAATTGGATTTATTAATTCGGCTTACAATTTGTTGAGACCGGAGCAAGTGTTTTTCGTTGAATATAAATGTAAAAGTAGGCAACAGAATATTTGGAACTTCAATTAACAGACGGTTGAATTAACACTGTTCATTAGTTTTATAAATGGGGATAGTGATCTCTTATTAAATATGATTCAATTATTTTTCTATGATTTCGATACATTGTTTTTCTGGCTCTGCTAATCGAAAATTAATTTCTGTATGGAAAACGTCGCATAATGTTTGAAGTATTTAGGAGTATGGTTTTTTGAAAAAATTTATTTATATCGTTTTCGGTAATTGTCTCTATACGATTTCCTTAATTATTTTTACACAATTTAATCATTTTTATATTCACATTTATTACACGTTCTTTTTTCTTTATTACTGTTGTGTTACTATTAAATTTCGTTGTACAACTTTGTACGGTTGGTCGCATTGCTGATGTTTGTCACTAATTTGCACAAGAGCTCGAGCCTAATTATTAGAATCGTGTCTATCGCGAATCAAGTTCCTCTTACATCCACTTGAAAGCTCGAATACGCCAGTTTAGTGTGTTTTAATTATTTTCATCACGAACCAGTCTACTGGGTACAACCGAATTACAGTCAAATTCCACTTAACTGAGTCAGTTGTAATTCCTTATACTTGCATGCAGTTTTATCGTTCAGCAAAGTTAAGACAATCGATGCTTAACAGGAAAGGCACTCGACGCTGGTTACTCATTTACGTGCCTGCCTTCTAAGTTAATCAATTCCCGAGTTAATCGAGTGTGTTCTAAATTTTTCATCGATCTCTCTGCATACATTCAACAGCAGCAAGCTTATTCGTTCGCGATAGGGCTAATTATTTATTCATCTGAGAAATGCAATCACGTTCGCTGTTCTAAAATTGCAGAAGCTCGGAGCAGCCATTGGAAATTTACAATAGAAATTTTTCCCCTCAAACATAAAGTAAGATTTCTACGAACACTGTTGCCAAGTTATGGAAATTCATTCAATTTACTTACTCGCACCCGGTGATTCAATTTCACATGAATTATTTATTAACGTAAGTGAGATCTTGGTTAACAGTTTCAAATAAAGAAAGAGTAAACGATATACCTATCACAAATAGTACGAACTAACTTTCGTCAAAGTAATCGAGGAATAATGGAAACTTGGCATCGTCTTTATACGGAATTGCAATGACCCCACGCGAGTAACTAAAGGTTGAGATTCGAAAGCAATGGAAAACAGGAATCAAAAAATAGGAAAAATGTACGACGTAGGAAACGGAGTGTCGATACACGCGTGGGTAATTTTAATTGATGGTGTTCAAATCACGTTACACCACGCGACGAACTTTTGCCAACGAAATCGATTGACCTACTTCCCTGCAATGTGTCAGAACGATCTGTCCTAAAGTCGAAGGTTTCCCCCTTCGTTGGAATTAATGAATGGTCAGGAACGAAAGGAGTAAGAACACATTTGATAACGGGTCGGTCTTGCGGCCCGGGGATACGAATCAATGTCTGTTATGCATAAGTGAATGGTACATAATGGGAAATTACTGGTGACGCGACATTGAATTATTAATCGAATGAATTGCTCGGTGAATTGTTAATAGGAGGATAGAAATTGTCGTAATCAAAGTTACATTAAACACGATGATACCGAAGTGGCTAGAAAAATGCGTTTCTTATATGACGTCAATTATATGTCTTATATGATATCAATTACAATATGATATGTCTTATATGATCCGAATTAAACCGCTCTGTTGAGTGTTTTATTCGTATATGAGTAGTACGGGATTATGTATTTAGGGCGTTGAAGAATTATAATCAACAGGGTCCGAAATATTTTACAGGGGCAGAATTTTATATAGGATAAATGTATTTCACCATATATGTCCAATTTTGGTTAACTAATAATTGAATGGTCGTAGTATAATTTGAAACTTCGTATCTTCGTAAATATTTCATTATTAAAATTTAGGTGCGCGCACACTTTTCTGATTGACTGTATATATATATTTGGATAATATTTGTCATTAGAATTTATTATTCGTTGATTCGTAGTTTCGTTTGTGTAATGAATTGATTTTAAGCAATTCAAGTAGAAGTCGCATATTTGTAATAATCTTGGGGGGAATAATCGAAAAGCTCGAAATCTAATCTGAACTTTTCGTACAGCTTCTCCACCATATCTCTATTTAACTGGCTGAAATATATTCTTGACGCGTTCGAGTGACCACCACTATGCCGCCATTTCGGTTTAATTACCTCTTGTAACTGTAATTTATGGATCGTGTAAATCTGATCCCGCCATAGTGTTTCCACCTGTGAAACATATCAAACGTGACTATTTACCGATGCTTCATACAAGGGGGGAGATTTCTAAAATATCGATAAAACACCATTCGTTTTAAGCTTTTTTAATTCCTCTTGGAATTAATCTGAAATTATAATTGAAGTAGAAATTGAAACAGAAATCGGTAAAAATATTTCCGACATTTCAATCGATGTTCCATGTGTGTAATATCTTTAATTGTATATTTACCAGAAATTTCTAAATAATAAATAACCTTTACACAATTAACAAATGAGAAATTTTAAATTTCTAAATAATAAATAACCTTTACACAATTAACAAATGAGAAATTTTAAATTTCTAAATAATAAATAACCTTTACACAATTAACAAACGAGAAACTTCAAATTTCTAAATAATCTATTTTACACTCTAAAACATAGTCGTCCCACTATCTTAATTCACCATTTCCCACATTTAACAAACCAGAAGAATGCAAACGAATGGTAATAATCATTCCGAAATGTCTATTTTATCGAAAACAGAATTCTGTTGTCTATTTGATCGAAAACATAGAATTCTGTTCACTGTCTCAATTCATACTAATGATGTGTACCTTCGCAACGATATCGTAATTCACAGAGCAAGGTGTACAATACAGGTAGTACGGCATCCAATGGTCATCCCCGTAGTTGGCCAAATCGGCGTGAATCAGGTATTGCACGAATTCTCGGAACGTTGGCTCGATTCCAGCCGGCGGCGGTGCGTTTTTTTGTCTGATTACCTGATCCACCCTCGGGGTCGTAAAGTTCTTCCCTTAAAAAACGAGAGTGACAAGCCTCGCCATTAACCCAGTGCTCGAGGAAGTAATACATCGCGGTCGATAGATTGTCGTGACTTACCACGATACTTTTCAACAATCTTGCCGCCGTATTTACGATAAAAGTGAAGTGTCCCGTGTTCCCTTCCAGCCACAGAGTTTTCCAGCTTATCACGATACGCGCTCAACAATCTTTCGAACGGGTGCCTTACCACCAGTAGTTTCTTTGTCGCCCTCAGCGCCTGCAGGAGATTCTTCGATTGGGTATTTTCTTGTAGAATCATGGACGATGGGGTTGGATAGTGCAGGTTTTTATATCATTGCGTACAGTATATGTATATGTATACAGTAGTGTGTAGGACACATGTAGGGTGTCCAGTAGTAAGGTATTGAGGAAATTTTATTTACCTGCTCAACAGGTCTTTTGGAATGAAACAATTTTAAGTGTAAATGTACTGGAGGGTTTCGTTTTGTTGAAATGATAATATTGGGTATAGTTAATAGTATCAGTAATGTTGTGTACACTGTTTACCGACTTCAAAAATTAGCAAGAATAATATTTATTTTATGTATTTACTAAAAGTCAGATTAAATCTACTTTTTCTATTTCATGTACCTACTGTGTTTTATCTTCTTACATGAATATTTGTGTTGACAATACTTCCAAATCGGAAACAGCTCAAGTCGTTTTTATATAACAACTCGGAGAAAAGGAAGAATTATATTTTCCGCAAATTTTCGAAATTAATAACTACATATACGTCTCCCTTCAATCGTTTGATATATTTCAATGCGAATAACACGACACAGTGCACAGCTCAATTCCAAAAATAAAATTAACCTCGCGTTGCTTTTGCTTCCAACGATTCAATTATAAAATAGAAACGTATTTATGTATATGAGAAATAATATCATTACATGAGAATAATTGAATTATTCTGCCATCGTAAACGAAAGAGTTGTAGGTCTGTTTGATTACTTAATTAGAGTACAGGTGTATATATGGAGGGCTCAGGAGCCAATCAGTGTAAGTCCAACTTCCCCTGAACGTGAGTTCGTAGTTCAAAAACCTCTTTATTAAAACTTTCAGTTGAAAAATCAATTAGGTCACTATTTCCATGCGTAAGCAATAGAAAAACGAGAGAAAGTTCCCAAATTATTTGTAAAAACCTTATTTATCTCGGTTTGAATGCTAATGGACTTACACTGATTGGCTTCTGAACCCTCCATATGGGGATCTGATCAGGCGATGTTGCTTTACCTCGTTCGCTTCTGGAAACTCGACTTCCGGTATCGCTCGTCTGGCTATGGTCGATATCTGCTCCTTTCCACTGTTCAGTTCCTCCTCGGTCACGTTCATTAGGAGACATAAATTGTAGATCCACGTTGTACTGCTGGCTTTGTATATCGGACAGTATGATAGATCGCGTGATCTGCGTGGCAAATAATGCTGATAACGGTGCTAATTGAATCCATTATTTTTGGGATAATCAGAACGAACATTGTTATTCAGTGAAAGATCTTCCTGAAGTCTGATCGAAGTCTGATCGATATCAAAATGGATTTCACGGAGAAAGTCATTTTCTTTTCATTAGAATTGTTTCGTCGATTTATTGAAGATTAACTCTGACCTCATCGTTCGAATGTTGAAGTAAAAAATGTTTGATGCTGGATTCAATTGTGTTGACTAGTAGGTACAATTGGTACAGTAACAGATAAGAAGTGTGCTGAACATCTTTCTCGCAGGAATTTAAATTTAGCTTACAGTATGTGTAAGCTATTATTATTCGTAAATAGAAATATGTTTGGAATTGGTAATTGTGGTGTATATTTTAAACGATTTCATTAACGAACCTGACAATATAAAAAACACTATATTGTGGCGCAGGTGGATGTTTAAACGCAGGTGCTCTTCCAGGTTCCTGATACACACCCAGATTATATTTCGTGCAAATATTTGTTATAGTTAATAATCGTTCAGAGTTATCTTGCTCTGCTTCAATCTGAAAGGAAGAATTTAATGGCCAACGGTGTTAAGAAATTTGTCTAGTTTATTTATTTATGTACCATTAAGTGAGTCAGATCGTTTGATTTTGGTATTGCTTTATTTTCGTCACCAACGAGGACATATTTTACAGCAAAAAAGAGCAATCCACAACATATGATGCATTTGAACATTTGTGTGGAAAATCTTTTATTATTTCCATGCATGATGGCCGTAATTTTTAAGGATATAGTTGTTAATTATTAAACAGCTGACCAATGATTCAATCACTTCATAATTTTGTTGTTATCGAAATAATGACTAAACATTATTCTGAAAGTGTTTTATCATTTTTTATAATGCACTGTCATTCACGGTATAAAAATTATTTTTATATATTAACTGAGTAGTCGACGAGTTTTTATGTAGCTTTGTTTACGTGTTTTCAAACCGTAGACACAATCCTCTATATTATAAGTTTTAAATTAAATTTTAATAAACTGTATCAATTGTAATATTTAAAAAATTCATGTAATTTCACGTAAAATAAGGAAAATCATTGGAAAAAGAATATTTGAGAGAAGAACGAAGTAAATATTCGTGTTCTTCCTTCTAGTAAGACACTGACTGACCGGTTTCGTGTTGCCTTTTGACAGTGATGGATCTAGCGTTCTTTAGACCTGATGCAAAAGAATATTTACACCAAAATTTGAAATCCTGCCTTCAAATTCTATCAGTTAAGAAAACAGTATTATTACTTGTTTTATGAAATCTTTCAATAGTACGTTCCATTCACAGTGCATTGTCAATAATTCATATGATCTGTACTGTTGAATTTCTTTACTGCCTTCAACAGGATCAGTAGTCTTAAACAATAATTCTATTACAACAGCCCATAGTTATTTTTCTATAGTGCCCTTATGTTTCTATATTGTATGTTCAAATTTTTGCTTTTTAAATAAAAAATATGGGCTGCGTGTCTTTTCGTTAACAGAACATTACTTTACATTTAAATTGAAGTCTGAAACAAAAGGTAATATCTGCAAGTATTCTCATCTACAGAATTATCCGATCATAATTTATATTCAATTGTGAATTTACACGCTTTATCGAATTGCATATTCATGCTATAGCTATAAAGTGGACGACGTATGGACCTATGTTTTAAAATTTACTTGCCACGTAAATTAGATAATATTTCCATGTGGGCTTGTTTAATGAATTCCGTTGCAAGGAAACGTAAAATAGAGGGTCAAAAGAGAAAGAGGAAAAGAAAAGTTTCAAGAGATCGTGCAGTTATAGCCGTCAGTGTATAATATCAAGATTGTGTTTGCAGTGAGGAAAAAATTTATATTTCTGTAATGGACGTTTGTTTCCATTATCATCTAGATTAAACTTATCTGTAAATCTTTTTAGCGAGTAGATCCGTTCCTGGAACGAACTTGAAGGCATTTCAACACGAAAACTCAGACACTCTATTGCATACTAATTTGGTTACCCAAGTATTTCAATGGCCGGATCGAATATGAGATAAAAACCTATCTTCAAACTGTGATGCCATCGGGTAATATTTAAAATATGAAGAAATCACAATTCCTTGATTCTGTTCATTTCATTGAAACGTTGAAAAGTTAAACAAATTAATTCGGCAGAAATAAAACACTACAACAATTTAGATGATCACTGCGTATGAAAAAAGAATTCAATGTAAAATTTGTTTGTCTAAACACAAATTTATTACATATATGGAAACATTCGGAAGTCTAAAAAACTTTTTATAATCATTCTTCTGCTTATTATTGCTTTATTGAAATACACTTGACGAGAGTCAATGGTGTTCAAAAGAAAGACATATACAGTAGAACCTCGATAACTCAAACCTCTATAACTCGAAAACCTCTGTAAGACGAGAATTTTCTTAATTCTCTTCCGCTTCGCTGCAAAAACCTCTATAAGTCGAAATAAAACTTACTTTAACTCGAATTATTTGCTGCATGTCCAGATGTATCATTTTACCTCTGTAACTCGAATTTAGAATAGTCAAACCTCTACTTCTCGAAGTTTACTTCTATAAGTCGAACTTCTATCGCTGCCCTGTCTCTGCAACTCGAAATTTACATCTTTGTTTCAGCAATCATTCAATTGTTTCCTTCCTTTCAACCGCTAGGATGGTCTCAAATCATAAAATGACCACGTGCATATCCACGGAAACTAATCGTTTTTCGTCAATTTCCATAGATAAACAATGTGCTAATGCATTAACCCGGAGCAAAATGACAGACTTTTTGAATAATACGATATCGATACGTATATGTATGTATAGTGACCCAACTTTCGCCTTCTGACTACGTTTATATGTATATGTGTACAATAAAAATCTAACTTCACGCGAAAAAATTTAATTTGCCTTCATACAAAGCCTCTATAAGTCGAATTTTCGTGTGCTAAATCTCTCTCACTCGAATACTCGATAATACGAAACCTCTATAACTTAAAGTTTTTTTTCTATTCCCTTGAGATTCGAGTTATCGAGGTTCGACTGTACAATTATTCATTTCTTCAATAATTCAAATGTACACACGATGTATAGAATAATACAATTGTATATTAAAATCGACAATTAGATTTATCAGTCTTATATCTCATTTTGTAACATGATAATTCTATAACATTTCCCCTCGCAAATAAGTGTTCCATGGCATTTGCAAACCTGAACAAGTATTCCTCCTGAAAAAAGCACGGAAAGAATGCTATAGTTCTACGTGATTATCGGTAGCACGGAAAATTGTTGGACATCTCGTGACCGTGAAAGCCTCTTCCTTTCATTCAACGGAAGTTCAAGGCTGCTCTATGCCACTCCACGAATGTCGTCATAAGTGCAATAAAAGCCGCAAAAGTAAATAGTATCGCTTTGGTATCGATCACTGCGTGTGATTCTCGGTGTGAAGGAAACGAGGCGTCGCGACGCTCCTTTTTCGCATACGAATTATTGATTGAACTTGATCAACTACACCCACAGTTACGAAACTAGTTGCCCTTATCATTAAGTTCTTTTCTAATTCGCTTTCTCTTACAATTAGTTACTAGTTTGAATTACTATTTTTCTTGTTGAGCCCGGAAAAGGTGGAAGAAGATCTTATTGGAATTAGAAGTGATATTTGGGATAATTATTGGCAGGAAAAAGTGCGAGTGCTTTATGGACTTGCGTGTGTATTATTGGGCGAATTTGTTTAATCGTCGGACGGATTTACCAAAAATTGTTGCAACGAGTAAATGAATTTTATTGTTTTGCAATTATTCTAGTATTGATAGTAAGTCAATTAATTTTTGTTTTATGTATCTGCAGCAAGATTGAAATTTCAATTACTCGCTAGGTGGTTAAACGTATATGCTAAAAAAGAGAAACGATTAGTGAAAATAAGCCTGGCAATAATCAAAGTTTAAAGAAGGGAACAGAAGATCACTTAAAATAATTAGCTAAGCATTGGGCCATCATTTTTTATTGTATAAAGTGTAAGAAAGTCGAAATCAATGAAGCTACTTCATTAGTTATTGTCGAAATAATATCGTGAAACTCAAAATCTATATTTCTGCTAATAAATAAAATACATTAATACAATCAGTTTTGCATCCCGATCTCAGGTAAATCCTCAGATCTTCAACTTTCGTAGATTAACGAAAAATATATTATTATCATTATTATTTCCTTTCACTTAAACATTTTATCTCGATGATAAAGTAAAAAATGTATACTTTTCAACGGACAAGCAGTACAATTGACAAAATAAAAGGGACAATTACCATAATAATTAATTCCACGCTCACTATACAATTCTTTTAATCCACCATTCCATTGTGACGATTTCATTGTTCGTATGTTAACAAATACACATTACCTTTTACTACCGTACGCCTAATTATTACGAACAGCTGTACCTGTATCCGATACGGTATGCATACAATGCAAGCACTGTTTTTTTTACTTCAAAGCAGCATACATCAGCCACGATGCTTTAATTGCTCGTTATCGTCCTTTCCTTCCACGTCGGAATTTTTCCAGCACCCTCGCCCCCATAATGCCCCATACATATTGCACGATTAGTTGAATTAATCGCACCTCCAGCAAGATATTTCCCCCTCGACGATGTTCCTATCTTCGTGTCAGCGAAACAGCGCACTGTGAATTATGCATGCTGTTTCGTTTTCTGGACGTCCAACGCCATTGAAATACTTCTCTATGGCGGGGCGATGTATGTATGTATGAATATTCCGCGGATGAAAAACGACAGTGATTATGCGCCGCGAAGAGAAACGCGAATAACGGGCGGCAAGAAAATAATTAGGAACGTTATTGCGTGTAACACGTCGGTCCAGGGAAACGTTTCGTTTCGTTTCTGTGTTTATGGAAATTTCGTGGCAATTTCGAGGGTTGTTCGCGGCTGATTTGGATTTCCTGGCGCGTATTCGAAATTGCGGATCTATTTTCCGCATGGAAATTGGAAATCTGCCGCGATTTAAGTAATTTCTCTTATTGCAAATAGTCTGATGTCGCGTATATCTGTGGAGCATAAAGGTGAGATTAAAAAGGTATTTCTAATTGAGAGCCACAGTTTAGTACGTAAAAATTTTCTTAATTAATTTTTGTTATTTAAAAAGAATTCAGAAAGAAGCTAGGAAAGCTTACAATTAGTTACCTAATTTAATTTAAGTAAATGCATAATTTAAGCGTTAATAAAGTAATAATTATATTGCAATACAGTGTAGCAGAAACACAGAAAAGCATAAATAATAATTATACTTCTACAAATATAAATTTTGCGTATTATTATTAAATAATATTATTTCGAATTTACATACAATTTACATACATAATTTTTACATACAATTTACTTAAGAAAATAAAAAGAGAATTCGTTTCCTCTGTTGCTTATACAAGAATTAAAAATGTGTACACTCGAACGTTATTGCAGTGCAATCACGTGTAAAGTGAATCGGTGTCGATTCAGAAAGCTTTCAAGATTCCACGCGACACCGTCATTTTCCGTGGGTTCAATGGAATTATGAAGCAGTCTCGATAATATTGACCACTTCCGTGTAAATAAAACCGAATCGAAAAGTGAATGCAGATGTTACCAGTGCATTGCATTCAGACTTGCTGCAACGATCGATAATGTTCACTGGACGACTCCTGATTCTTGACCAACGCCATTACGTATAAATGATATTTCCCATGGAAATCACTTCCCCGGGAAATCATTCGATAACTGTCCACCGGCACGAAATTAATATTGCTGCGACTAACAGCGTTTCACATCGTTACGATATATTTGAACTCGTAAGACGTTTTCGATTTTCAATTTAATACCGCCATTTCTATCAAAAAGATTTCGGTTCACTTTGCAATAATTTCATCACTTTATTCATGTAAACACGTGCTGTAATACAGTCTATTATCGTAACGCATTTAAGGTGAATAAATAGTTAGGCGTGTCTACCTGGGGTCTATTTAAATTTGATTGAACAATATCCAGCTTAAAATAATTAAGTTGATGAACTGTTCATTGGTCAAAAGAAATTATTTCGGGGGTATCCTATTAGACTTGAAGCTGCAAAAATTTCTGATTGTCTACCCCTCTTTTACCCGAAATATTGAAGAACGTTTAATATCAAATTTCGTGTTTTGCTGTTCAGCTATATTTTACTTAGATTCGAAATCATGTATAAAAAAAGTATCCAATAAGTATATAAATATCTCTTTCACGCGTCCAATTGTAAAAAAACGCTGCTATTACTGTATTATTAATTACTTTGAAATCCTACAACTTTCATTCCATACATTTTTGCGTACTGTTTGAACTAACGAAGATGTTTCAGGCTGGTCAGAGTTCGTTGAACGCACTGCATATAAAAAGCAACGCATAATACGAAAGCATTTTCTTCTACGTATTTGTCAACAAATCAATCGTAATTGGATTCCTTTATTCCTTTCCAGGACGATTGGCGTGCTCGTGTTAGAGGTTTAGAAAGAGTAGCGTCGGCCCTGCGAACGTCTTCAGCGCTGATCGCGATAGAGCCAAGATTAGGATCTCTTTTGCATGCAGTGCTGGGCTGTGAAAGGAGCTGTCGTGTTGCTGCTGCTGGCATGGCTGTGGCGAAGGTAACTCGCAAATTTGCACCCCTAAATCAATCTAACTGCTAACACGACGCCCTGCACTATTTTACTGTTAACATCCAAACCGGTTGGTCCTAATGACGGACGGATCAATCGATTACGTGGACGTCTTGTCCACGGAGAAGAATTCTTTGGTGATAGTTCGGGTCGTGGATGGATATTTCGGTACCTGAGAATTATTTGGTAACCCACGAACCACCCAGGGAAAGGAGTTATTAATTACGAAATATTGAAAGGGTGTTACCTTTATTTTTTTTTTCTTTATAAATACTTTCACATCTTTATAAATTTGTAGAATTTGTAATGTCTCTTATGCTTTCAAGATCAGTATTTCAGTCCATTTCTGAATTAAGTACTCTGAAATGCGTACTCATTATTTATCAAAGCTTACCGAAAGTTGAAAAGAAATTTGCAGAAGAAGGACATTTTCGTGGCTACTAATCAATGAACTATTGCACAGCTATTTTATAATAAGAATTTGTTAAGTGTTAAACCCGTTGCATTCTTCGTTAATAATAAACATTAATACACCCTTACGAATAGAACTTTAAAAACCGATCGACATATCGAGGCATCGCAGCTAAGAATTCAGTCAAGCTATAAATACAAAGTTTTATATAAACTAAACTATAAAGCTGTTGTATATCAACAGAGTTTTTTAAACAGATGATAAACGGCCACGTCAGAGCACGAGCATTAAAATAAAATGCCAATAAATTCTACCTTTTATGAATACCTGTCACGGAATACTTGCCACGTATCGAGGTTTATGTCGTTCCAATTTCACGTGCCGAAAAAGGGTTAACAATCGTTGGTTCCTATCAGGTAGTCATAGCTGGTGTAAGCGAGGAGGCTTTAAAGAAACGACTGCCACAATTGGCATGGGGTCTGTCGAGGCAGGGTGGGCCAAGTGCGGCCCAATTGGCTAGAATTACGATGCTCAGGGTTAGACCAGCTCTTCTTCTGGAACAGCTGCTGCAGCCACAGTGCTTGAACGCAAGGAATGCAAAGGTGAGAAAATTTGTGTGCTGTTTTGTTTAGTTTTCCTCGCTGTATTATTAAATAATATTTTTCTTAGGATTCGGTACACTTATATTCAAGATTCAATATCTTTTTATTAACTCGCTTAGAACCGAATGATCTTTTCTGTAAAATGTATTCATATGTATAGATATGTATGCGAATGTTTTTTTCCATGGAAATTTTATTTTATTGAATAACAGATAAGCTATTTTATATTGAGTTAGATTGGGCTGTATATTGATTTTAATTTGTAACGATCTTTCCTTTAATATCGCGGTAATTACAGACCAGGGAAAACACCTTGCAGCTGTTAATTTTCTCGCTGGTAACGTTTCCAAGTACGGAGTTCAAAGTGGACAAAGTGGCTAATAAAGTGGCTAAAATGGTGAGGGATCGACGACGTAGAGTACGACAAGCTGCGCTCGACACTTTAGCTGTGTTAGCCCAGATCTACGAATCTGAGGTACTCTATTCTCTTTGCGCTGTAATATATGAGCCACTCATTGGCCAAATCGGTCAACTCCACAAAAATAAAAGTGTGGAAATTCATTAAATATAGAAAGTTCGAAGTCAATCAAGCGTTTTGGCAATAAAATTGAAAAATCTTCGAAAAGAGTAGTTGACCGATTTGGCTCATATGTGCGACCATAAATTCTATGTTCTACATTAATCTTTTAAAACAATATCCAAGGAAAAGTATTCTGAAGCTGTACATGTATTAGCTATACATATATTTGCCTTTCTTTACTTTTTTATTTCCTTCAATTTTTCACCGTTTCATTTTTCCACCATTTAATAACTCATGCTGTGCGAAATAGAAATGTGGCAAAATCTCTGGAGGATAAAAATACTTTTAGTTGTAATACATATATTAAAATTGGTCCTTGCAAATTGAATAATTCCTTTCCTTGAATATTAGTGATAAGAACTCTTGCAACTGTGGATGGAGTAATGTATAATTGTCCATCGTACATTCAGGAAGTGTTAGCAGCAGGAAAACGAGCATCAGAGGGCCACCACGATGGCCAGGCGATGATGTCGGCTATCAGGGCTCGTCTAGCACGAAAATCTTTACCATTGGTCTCCGCTGATGGTCTTGTGATGTACGGTTTACAAATTTCACCCACCGTGCAAATAGCTACAGGTGAATTGTACATGTTTAATGTCGCCGTCGAATTCGATAAAGAATACCTTTTGCACGAAAGAAATTTTCAAATAGCAACAAAATCAATTGCAAGGATTGTATGAAACAATAGAAATTAAGTAACAAAAAGAACCATTGATTTTCCGTGAAAATTTTGCGTCAATATTTCACAGAAATTGATAAGAAAGAAATTGATTTATGTATCATCGAAAATGTAATTAATTAGAAACAATAATAATAGACTCTCAGCTATACAATACGCAAACTAAAAATTTATTATTCACAATACAGTACAGTGTATGCGATAGCGCTATTTCATTTCCACTCTCATAAAATGTTTCGAAATGTTGTTCGTCGCTTTCACGCCTTTGTAAATTGCTCGTATCAGCGAATACATTTTCAACATAGCCATACTCACGAAACACAATTTTCTACTTGATGCCATCGTAGAATATTTGCTCGGAACGTTTTCTTTTTCATTCCACCAATAACAGTACCAAATAAAATTCGTATAAATAATAAATTACATCGACATGCGTATATCGCGTGCAAAGTTTTCGTAATAAAACATCAATGTATCAAATGATTCGTCCCAAGTGCAAAATTTAATGTAAAAATTCGATGTATTTGTACAGGTCCAGACGTCGACTGGATCGTGGCCGGAAGTGGTTCTGTTTCACCTAGCATTGGACGCTCCAAAGGCCAAGCAATCGCAACAAGATTGGAGAACGAAAAATTTGCGAGGTACGATTTTGGATTCTTCGTTTGTCAATACATTTTGCAACGTAACTAAATCTGTAACAATTCAAATTAATGTACTTAACAATTGAGGCTCACTATTAAAAGTGTATAATAATTTTAACAATTTTAATGAAAATATAAAAGGTGTCTCTAGAGATGAATTTTATTTTCGTCGAATTTTTAGACACGCCAATTCAAGTTATCGTGAAAATCCATGGAGCGAGAGGCAAAATTTCGTAGCACTTGGTGTTGGCGTGCGTTCCAGAACAGAACAACCAATCGTTTGGCAACTTGTTCCGACGCAAAATCAGGTAAAAATTTTGAAGCACATGTCAGTACAAAGAAATAAAAAAAATATATATAAAATCTTTACAACAGTGTAAGTTATATTACGATTGAATGCCAATTTTACTTTCAATCAACTTGCAGTTAGACTATGGCAAACTAATCCTGTGTAAACTACCACAATTTTCCAGAAAATTAAATAATATATGTATAATCGTGTAAAATTTCTAATTTTGCCAACAACATTCATTGAATTACCGTTTAGTCTATTGTAGACTAATTGCAAGCCGATAAAAAGCACAACAATTGTTCAATTATATTATATAATATGTATATGAATATACATATTATGTTCGATAGTAATAATGTGTACATTATGCTTGCACTTTCATCTTGCAAGTTCAGCTGGATGTTAGCAATATTAATGTACCTATCAATAATACATAAACCTAGAAATGTTTAAGCTCACGGTGACGCCGGTTCGCGTGTCCCGAAGTCGAACAGACTTGTATTATAAAATGCATTTCCATTAACCCTTGTAAGGAGTTGGTAAATGCACCTCGATTAGGTAACTTTGGCGGACAATTGCCCCGCGTCACGTATTTACAGAAAGCGTACATAGAATAAGCAATACAATTTATTTAACTAACATCTTAGAGTTATATTTAATTTCTCGTAATACAATTGTCAGATAATTATTGATTGCTTCCCCTGCGAATAGTAATGAATAAGAATAGGGTGTCTCTGTGAGGTCAATAACAGGTCAGATTGATGTGATTTTACGTATAAAGGTTAATTCGAAGCAGCGTTAACTTGCAAATCATGATTCTATTATACTTTCGAACCACGCTCGCACGATTTAACCCGTTAGCACTGAAGCTACTTTATTTTTAGTTCCTTTCTTGCTGCGAGATGCATTTATATAATGCAAAACGGTTCCCTCCCGAAATAATCCAACGAAAGCGTCATCGAAATAGGGCAATGGGTGTTAATGGCTTAATTTATGGTACATAAATAATGTCTTACCATTTTTCCCATATATTTTACAATATATTTTCCACTGGGTTAATCGGCTGGTTAAACAACCGACGAAATAGAAAGAATATGTATAATTTTGTAAAATTACTGTAACTATGTATGCTTAGGTAGCATTCATATTAACGATTAATCGTTTGCCGTTGCTCGTTGATGAATTCAAGGTAGTTATCCTTGCAATGTACTTGCGTTTTGTTTGTTTTTTTACCGGTTGATTGAGTGGACGATATGGGAAAATTCTTTCGAGGCGTTGCATGATTTTGATTTCCACGTGGAGGACTCAGTTTTGCGTCGTTGATGATTGATATGGGCAATGATCGATTGGAATTATTATGTCCGGTTTGCGGTTCATTCATTTGTTAAAAATCATTAAGGTTAGCACATTATATTGGTCACGATCACGTATTATGCACAGCATTGTGCAATTTGTTAATAATAATAATTATAAAGTGGCGTTTTCGTATTTGGGATTTTAATGAATAAGATTTGACGGCAATAATGATTTCGGAGTTCTCGTGAGTTCATTAAATGTTCATTAATTTATTAGCTCATTATTATAAGTTATTAGAAGCAATTAACCGATTTCCGATTGCAATAATAATTTAGTAATTCTTGTTAATTTCTTTTAGTATTGGTAAACTGTAGTGTAATATACACATGGTATGAATATATTGTTTTTAATATAACAAGATGCGTTTGAGCATGAGGATTATGAAACACTAAAATCATATCTATTTTTTATTTATTCTTGAAAGAAAATTCTCTGACTCTGTAACTATAATAATTGAGTAATAGTTTAGCAATTAATTGAAATTCAAGTTTGTTAATAAAAGTAGGTTTAGTAATTCTTATGATTTCATTAAGTTTAGGTATATTTTCAGGATATGCAATGTGAAGATGAGTTGGCCTTACATGCAAATAGGAACGCGAATGCAGGCATTCGCAATGGTAATTACTATTTTTCGAATAATAATTAATGGGGAATGGGAGAGTACGGATAAATCGTTCGATAATGTTTCAGGAGAAAGTTTCAATTCTGATTTAAAATCAAGGAATCAAGCGAAAAGTCAGGCATCCTCGAGGGAATCGAACAATTATCTTAATAATTTCGACAAGAGGGTAATTTTTGTAAACAAAATATACATAATTGTAGTCATAATAATATAGTTTTTACTAATTACAATAATAAAGATTTTATTAATCACAATTATTTGTAATAAATTTTGTAATAAATTTGTTGCAATCATTTATATTAATGCGATGTCCATTTCAGGATAGTAATAATAAAGCAGAATCCAGAATTCCTGTACTCTATCATCGAGACTGTGGAATTAAGGCCACTGGGCACAGCTTGCTGATGGACAAATCTGCCAACCCAGAAATAATAAATGCTAATTTAACCAGGAGATTGAGGGATACCACGATTAACTGTGGCCACGGAACTTCCCAAGAAGAAACCGTCAGGTACAATAAAACGTCGATTATACAGATGTCAGTTATCAGGTACCTGTAAATAGAAATGAATGTGAAAGGTCTTATCTGGACTTTTGGTTTAATTGAGCAAATTCTTTTGCGTATAAGAATGAATTTTCGAAAATGAAAACAAGTCGAATGTTTAATTAAACAGAAATTCCGGGACTGCGTACCAACAGAGAAGAAAAAATCAACAGGAGGACAGTACAAGTATGCAGTACGATAATTATCGTTTGATGAAGAATATAAATAATGCGAACGTTGATTACAAAGTAAGTGTTTCTATTCAGTGTATGTAGTTCAACAAAATCAATGTAATCTAACAACAATGTTGTAATTTAAATTTGCATAATAATTCACGACGTGATTAATAATTGCAGAACGGGGAAGAGAATTCCAATGAGAGATTTCCCGACGGTAATTTGAAATTTCATCAAAAGTTCCTCGAGAAGGATAGATTTTCGAGAAAATCTGATAGCAAGTCTAGGTATACTCGTTCGAGTTCTGTGGAAGGTCGTCCGCCGTCGTTATTCAAGAATTCACAGCAGCAAACTTTTGTTATAAAAAACATGTAAGCGTAGCTTATTTAATCGACATATGATGCTTGTAAATAATTAATACGTTTTTTAATATTATTTTGTAGATACAATACATCGTTACAACGGGAAGGACGATTTACAGATGAGAATTCTTTTAGACCTCTACACACATACTGTTACAGTAAGCCGGACTTTAATCAAGGAACTGAGGAGGGTAATGATAAAAGTATGTCACGAGTAAGTATTGTGAGTCGGTAATTAATTAAGTTAATATTTAATGGTAATCTGCTGATTAGAAAAACTTTGATAACCCATGATCTGATATTTACAGAAATAAAATCTTTTCTATTTTTTATATCTGTCTGCCTGTTAGAAATAGATTATCATACATATACATGTATATTATTTACGAACCATAAAACTAATTAATTGATATTTACTAATTGTGTATGACGTGATTTAATATTGTACAAAATGACTTCTTATTTTTATTACTTACTTAACTGTATACAAATATAATTATATTAATTAAAACGTTGAACATCGTATAATTGTAATTACTATTTTTTTTTTATTATAATTACAGTCGAGGTCACATAGAAGAATGAAGGACGTGGGTGCTCAAAAATTCCATAACGTTGAGGTATCATCATCTGACGCACAGACAGGCGAATATTTCCCTGCGATATGCCCCGAGACTCCTTACAGAAGAAGATTGCGTTCTCTCTCCCCGACACAATTATATCAGCGTCAGCAATTTGTTAGAATGGCTGCCAATGAAGTTCACGCGTTGTCCATGTACGACATGTAAGTAATGTATCTTCAATTTCATTTCTCTTTTTTTTAGTCAGTGGGATGCAGATATGTATATGTGTATAGAATGTACAAGCCTGTTAGAATTTTTATTATATTCTTTATTTATACATTGCAGCCACGAAATTTGGACTTGGTTTACAATTAGCCTACGTTTCGAATACTGATTTATCTCTTGCACTCTTTTCTTTTCTTTCGCTCTTTCCTGCATACCTTTTCTGTCTTACATGCTGTGCTATCTCTTATCTGTATATTGCACATCCATTCTACTTCTCTCCGTTTCTTCCCTTTTCCGTTTCAATTTTCTCGGCCATTCTTCAATCTTATCATCCCTTTTTTCGGTCGTCACGTCATTATACTGACCCCCGCGCTGTCTCTCTACACTCTCTCACCAGATGTTCTAGTGTTCCGTATTTCTCACCACACAGTCCCATATCCTACCTGTGCTACTAGTTGTTGGCGCCTTCCTCTGTCTTCTTTATTAAATATTTTGGTATTGTTGCTTTTCTGAGATATCTATACCCTTCACTGTATCGTGCTTGCTCCGTTCTTCTGTCCTACTCTTGCTGCCGAATTTTGCATTTATATTTATATTTATATTTATAATTATATTTATATTTATATTTATATTTTGCGGGTCCAACTTTATCTCCCAACTCGTCAACGTAATTTTATGGTGTCACACTGCCAGTTGCTTCTTATTTTCGTCGATTTTCCACTCACTTTAGTTTAGGTACCATAATCTCGCGTCCCCATCTCTAGGAAATTACCACTTCCGTACGCACACCTGTGACAAATTGGTCGGTGTCATAATTCATGGCACACATTATATCGTGCGAATTTTACAGTCGCATAAATTACGTTCCCAAGAAAGTTACGAGTGCAAAGCTTCTTTACACGACTGCAGGTGAAAAGTACACGGAAGGCAGAAGATATTATTTAACGTCATTTCGGCGAACGAGGCAAGTGATTTTCCACGAGCACCATTTACCTGCACAGGTGTTCAATCGATGCCTTTGGATCGATTATATAAATTTACTTGACTGATCCGGCGACACGATATTACATATAACGCAACAGCTATAACATTTATCAATGGTAATCTACAGTATGATGACACGCCCGTAAAATATATATATTACCACCCAAAATATATAAAATGTACTATCTGTATGTACGTATAGTGAACTACAGGTTTCTACTTGAGCTATAGTCTAATATTTATTTCATACGGTTTCTATCATCTTTTCTTTATTCTAAAAATGTAAAGTTTCCTTACTGTCGCGATATATACCAGAAACTTCTAATTTTAGTTCTATCGTAGACACTTTGTCTGAGATTCCCAAGGCTGTTTCGTATTGTTTGAAGTATTCTAATCGCAATGAATTATATATATACATATATTTTATCATCGAGGGTATCTTTTCGAACCCTCGATATCGAGAACATTACTGGAGTGTCCTATATATTTTATATCCCGTGACTCACGCAATATATACAGCGTGGAAGGAAACTATGGAAAAGTATATTTGAATACGGGGAAAAGATTGGACTATATATTTTAATATTTCTTTCTGTGTATATATGTTACAGTAATTCGTGATTAAACAAATGAACGAAACAACGATTAAACGTACAATACGAATACAAGGGTGAGAAAAGCGAATAAAGAATTCCAGCGAATTATTAGAAACGTAAATTAATTTAATTGATGAAATCAATCGAGACAAAATTCTCGTATCACGCTGTTATAGGAGAATAACCGCGTTACACGGGTGTCTACGGAATATATATAAAAGAAATGCGATCGAAAAGAGTGAAATAAATGAAAAGATACAAAATATAATTTAGAGAAATGATAGCACAGAATGATCGTAAATATGACAATAACAATAACACTAATAATAGAACAACAAACAGAAGAAATAAATAATAGAACTGAAAGTAACTACAATACCTACAAGCACACCGATCTTTGATAAGAAGAAGAGAAATGAAAAAATTCACGCACAGAACACGAACCATAAATAACCGATAAAAATCACTCGATTAAATAATAAAATAAAAGCAGGACCAGGTTTAATAAAGTAAAAACAATTGAATTAATCAAAGGAACACAAATACAAGATTAAATGATTAAATGCGTACAAAATTCAACGATTGAATAAAAGTACCAAAAAGAAGAAGAAAAGAAAAAGTGTAACTGAGAGACGCGCAAGGCACAAAAAATAAACGCAACATTAATAACATAAAACGAATAATACCGATACGGTGATACGAGACAAATAAACCGCAAATTCAAGAAAATAAAAGGCCACGCTTGTAATTTACGACACCCCTAGTCATTTTCACCCCGAACCCTCGTATCCACGTAAGTTTCCACCCCTCGTTCTGTCCAAGGGGGTGGTCGGCCTACGGTCAGTGTATAGCCATTCGTAATGGTATCGCGTGGTTACAGGTGAAACGGGGGAACAGGAAGGGGTTATCGAGTAGAAAGAGGTGGCAGCGGTCAGCGTCGGGACGCTCGACGTCGACGTGGGCACAGTCGTGCGTGCGTCGTCATTTGTCGCGTCGTTGCAATTACACCTTGCCCTCCCCCTGCCCTCTTACGATTTTCTGGCCCACGGTAAAACGCGAAACTAAAATACTTGTCGAGTGATCTCGACGAGTCCAGGATCAATTTTGTGAAATTAATTGCGTGCTCGAGTGTAGTGCAATTTAATCCTTGTACGGAATTCGTGCTTGCACCGCGATTAAGTTGTTTTGGGCGGAGAATATTTGAATATTATATTTAGCACCGTTTGGAAGAAACGAAGGAAAAATTGGATATATAGTTTGTTTGATAGTTACTCTTAGTTCTTGCTGTGAATATTCGAGTTATTTGTCGTTAATAGTTTAGTTATTGTTATTAAATGTTATGTGTTCACTTTTTACGATATCACTGTGAGATGGTTTATTAATATTTTAATCAACCATTTAATTCTTGTTTCGAATTTTAGAAAAATTAAGGCAGCTTTCCGTATGAGGGTTAAAGTTAATATTTTTCAATTGCCTGGAAAATATAATAGAATGGTCAAATAGTATTGGGGAGGATTCTTTTTGTGTATCTCGAGAATTATTTGAAATTGTTTTAATTATTAAATTTTTTCAATATAACGCGGGGATTTAGAAAGTCCTTTTTTAAGTATATGTATCTTAAGCGCCGTAATAAGGAATCGCTTCGTTGAAAAAGTTTCTCTTCCCGGATGAAAATATGTTAAAAAATATATGCAAAGAAAGTGGCTGTGCCGTAAAGAAATATTGCGCCTTTTCTTTGAACAGAATATTATTCTATGCAAAATTGTTATTGGAAGCTCGATTTACGTTTGTGTTAAGACGAGAAACTTTACACTGTCGAGCGATTAACTTTGTTAGAACTTCGAACTCGTGAAGTTTTAGTCGCAAGCTTTGACACTTCCAAAACTATAAAGTTTCACATCGATGTTTCTACGTATTAGATTTTCAGACAATAACGTAAAATTATTTACACTCTGCAAATTTTAATTCCAAAGCATATCTACTATTTCGATGCAAGTTTGTTTAAAATTGAAAAACCAGAGAAAACTGCGAGTGTTTATTTCAAATTTGATAAATGTATAGTTCCATGGTTCATTAAGGAATTAAGAATTGTGTTTCAACATTTCATAACAGGTTGCTAATCGATCATTCGTTAACCTTAGGAAGATCGACGAGAAATGCAACAGAAGTTCCAGAATATTGAGCTGGAAATTTGAATTGCATATTGTCTGGCCACTTGAAATTTATTGTCCCAGAGTTCCTTGAAATTATCCTCGTCGATGATTCTCCTCGTCCTGGAACGTAGATGTAAATAGACGTAAATGAAAAACCATTGCTGCAATCCATAAAATATTATTTACAATTACATCTGATTTGTCTTTTTATCAAAACTAACAACACACTTGAATCAGAATGACTCAACGATTGTGTTGCAAAGAAACCACATGGAATAATTTATTTACGACCCTACATTGGTAACAGATCGATAATAGTTTCCAAATATCGCGTGATTTATTAATGAATTGTTTTACCTATGCCTTCACGGAAATTATAATAATGTTCGGGCAATAAATAAAGTAACAGATAAAACACAATAATTTCTATATTATTTAATTCCACTTCAATATAATAATACAATATAGTGCTAATACAGTGGAATTAATATTCAAAATGATTCCTCACTGTTTATTTACACAATCATTTAATCGATTCGTTGGAAAATAAATGTATTAATAAATTGTATAAACGACCTCGCTAAGACTAAAAAAATACAATTTTGCATCGTATCCTACGGAATAAAAAATATCATCAACCCTTTATCACCTGTTGCCTACACCAGGAATTATATTCTAACAACTGCAACCGAATAAAAAGCTTACAAACTTAAAAAAAGAATAGGCAAAAGTGAAGGATGAGACAATTCGGAAACGGGAAAATAACTTTCGTCAATTCTGTGAACGGTGCTACTGTCCCGACAAGGACTTCCGGTCGGGCCCGATGAAACGGCATCGATCGAAATGATCTTCAAATATTGCACTTGGCCGGAAGAGGCCAAGGAGGCCGACAAGTCCACGGTGTTAAAAAATGGTGAATCAAACTCGATCGAGAGGGACCAGAATTTTAACGAAGAAACTGGCGCATCGCGAAGAAGAAACAACAAGATCGCTAATACTGTTCTACGTTACTGCCCCTGCGCCTTCCGGTGCAGGCAACCGGTAGACGTTGGTAGAGACGAAGAGGATACGGTCTCCACGATCATTACTACTGTTAACACCACACCTGTGATTCGTGCAATGTATGTTTTTGAGAAAAACATTTTCTAGCTACTTAAGAATAATTTGAATTAAACAATTTAAGATTTATCTTTAAATATATTTATGATAGTTATTGTAGAGTTTAAAGTGTAGATTGAAAGGGTTTAGGTGTAATGCAGGATATGTATTAGAATATTGATATAATTTTAAGTAGTAATTGTAACACCTTGTCGTATTAAGTTAAATAATGTTAGCAAATTAAATGGAAATGAAAAATGTTTTTTACCCAAATTGATTTGATAATTTTGTCTGAAGTTGTTACTAATAACAACGAATGCGTAGTTCATTATGATTTAATTTTCCGGGTAATAGGTACTTTACCAAAAGAATATTGCAAGCTTGGTACAAATAGTTTTTATGGTCATGTTTTTAAATACTATCAAATACTTTGGACGCTTTATCGAAACAAATTCTAATATCATTAATTATTTCTGGTTGCTAAATCATACTTAATAAAAATCGTCATCTTAAATCATTATTAAATACAGCTAAATATACTTTGCCAACGTTACTAAACTACTTGCGCATGGATCATTTAAATTCACTGTACATATAATATCACGAAAACCGGAAGACATTATTAAAAGTGTACACTATAATATAGAACTGAGTAAAATTGCAGAAAACGAACAAAACCTATAGAGCATGTGTCCTCGACATTCGTCAGGATTATATTTAATGCAAGAATGATAGTCATGCTATTGTGTTCAAAGGGGTGTATAGTGTGAATTGCAATTATGGAATGCAATAGGCGATATCCACTTCTTGTACACAGGGTGTTCGAACAATCGTGGTACGATAAAACAAAAGTTTAAGACAATAAATATAACATACAACAAAGACGAAATTGTAAATGAAAGTATTTGCATACAGTACATTTGTTCTTTTTAAAGAACTTTGAATATATACTAAAATCTTGCTTCATTTTGTATTTGATTAATCCAAGTTTCATAAATGATGATGAGTCAATTATTTTATATAATATTGTATTTTACAAAAATAACAAAATTATACTGTAATTCCATTTTATTTTGTTCGCAACGAATTTTAAAACGATTAGTGGAACGCATTGTGTTTTTCCTTGGAAACGAACAAGCTGATTATAATTTTCCTTACCGAATATTTGTTCCAGAGACAAAGCGGTGTACGAAGAAGAATATAACGAGAAAAATAAGCATCATTTCCTACCAGAAGACAGTTTCGGAGACCTCGTTGACGCACCATCAGAAGGTATTCAAAGATGTATTCAAACATTTATAATAATAGTTAGAACACATCTAAATTATTAGTTTCAATAAAACAAGAGCATTATCGAATTTTACTTTTCAAAGCACAAAACATAATAATTCAATAGAAAACCATAAGTCCCATTTTCCGTTCTTCATGGAGCAGTAATTTTAAAGCATAAATAAAAATATGTACGTAAAAGTATTAGCCAAATTATATATTTTCTAATTTTATTCTCCGATTTAATATCTGCTTCATCGCACCGAACTTCAGTATTATTAATCTTTCTGAATTTAGTCCATTAACGTTCAAACTATTTTCGTTCGCCCATTTATTTTTGTCTATGTTATCTATACAATGCAAAAACGCCTAAGTAAAATCTGCAAATGTTCGAATTAAAGTATCGCCGGAACAGGCCATTGGACGTTAATCCATTAATATATATCTCGAAAAGCTACGTGATTAATAGTCGACTTGGCTGAAGGGTTAATTTAAGTTCAGCATGAACACACTAAACGGGTCTGTACTTACACATGTGTGTCAGTGTTGCGAGAGAGGCCTAAGCATAGTTCTTTCTTGAACCGTCTATAGACCGTACAAATGCTTAGAAAGAGTGCATTGGAAAAATCGTTCGAACGCTCAGGTGTGGTTTTAAAGCGATACGAAAGAACCTGTGGGACCAGCTGGAAACGATCGAAAGCACACGAACTGGAACGTGAGGTTCTTAACCTCGGACGAACGTGCAAAGCTTAGACGGGAGTGCAATCAATAATTTCCTTGTTAAGCTTAAAGTAATCTCAGGCTAACTGTTTCTAAGTTGTCACTGAAACAAAGAAAGAAAGCAGAAAGAAAGGATAAAGCAAGGGCGTTTGAAATAAATCGAACGGGTTGTTATTCGATTTAATTTTTCCCTTCGACGAGAAATAGAGAACTGGTCGGTAATTTACTTCTATTATTGCCAACAAATCTTTCGTTTTCTTTTTCAACAACTGAATAGTTCCCTCAACGAGAGAAAAATGTTTAAAACTTTAAATGACAAATGAAAGATTAAATAATCGAAATGAATTAAAAACAAGAAACTAATTATTAGTTTCGTTTATTCCATTTTTATAAATAAAAATACAGCAAGAAATATGTAAACAGTATTAACATGCAAGAAGGAGAAGATAAAAAATTCGTAGTTTCATGATTTTCTCATTTCAAATAATTTTTCCTCTTTTCTCTTATTTTGAAAAGCTTCGAATAATGTCTTTCGATTTAACACGTTCGTTCAGTATAAACACATATAAGTAGAATTCAGTTTAGACTCGTAATTTAGATCGAGATTTGCTATAAGACACCGCCATTGAGTATGGAAATGTCCGGACTATTTTTCGCAAAAGTAGCGTGCATAATTTATTTCCGTTTTTCCACCGTATCACGTCACGTCATTTTTTTCCCTCCCTCAACTGCTCTTTTATTCAACTTTTTCTTCGCCTTTATTTGCACCAGTGTTGGTATTATCGATTTTGGCAGACAGGTAGAGACTCTCGTGCAACGGAAGTCAGATAAAAGAGTTGTGTTTAGAAATTTTGTAGATTTATAGTGTCCGATAGATTATAATAGCCGAGTGGAAAAAATTGGATCTGGCAAAGGCAAATTGTGCGTTTCTATTTGGTAATTAAGTTATTCGACACTGTCGACTACGAGCAATTCTTTGCTACTTTATTATTTAAATTACTTCAAATTGATTATACAACTCAAGATAACAGCACATGAAATTTTATTATCATGAGTATACTACTCAGGATTTTTAATTAGAGTAATTCGAAAAGTTAAAAGTACAGAATGAATTAGTATAATTATCATCTGGTTTCTATGTTCATTTACGAAAGAATAGCTGTTATATTTATCCACTGGAAGTCCATAAATCTTTGAACCATTAAAATCTTCTGCGAAAAAATATGTTGAGAATTATGGAATATTATTTTGCCTGTTTAATGCAAAATGCTAATATTTTCAAGACAGTATTGGTTGGTATACAAAAAAATAGAGTAAGCGTGCTGCAAAAATTATTCGTTTACTCGTCCGAAAGCAGATATTCTAAACGTGTAATACTTTGAGCTGGAAAGATGTTCCAGCTGACTTGGATCGATCTACGAGTATAACGTCACCACATGACAAATAATAATCGTGATCGTTCCCATTTATTTACTGGGAAAGATAGTAGTCGTGCAGGAGATATGAAATTATATACTCTGTTTCAAGGTTCGATCACGGAACGATATTAAAATAATTTCGAGGAACTCAACAATATTCCAGAAACACTTTGTTAACAATATCTGTGATTCCCACGAATACATCCTAAGAAAAACAGAACCACCTATCTGCAACCTCTGCAACCAACAAATAACCATCCAACACCTGTTATATGAGTGTAAAATGTACCAAAATCAGAGAGTGAAATATGGAATAAATCCAAGCACGGCCTTGACCTCCCACAACCACCAGAAAAACACCATTAGCTTCCTAAAGGAAACAAAACTATTCGAAAAAATATAAAGTAAAGACAGTAAGTCGCTAAAGACCTCGAGGTCGATGCGACGTAAAACTCTATATTAAAAAAAAAATTATCTGCGATTCATCTAATTTTCTATTAATCATTTTGTTATCTTTGAAAACGTGGTCGTTGGTTACTAACCTGCACCATCAGTATTATTGTTATTCGAATTTAAATTAATCACTTCTTCGTTAAAAAAGACAATATTTTTCCATGTACTTTTGCAATATAAACTACTATTCCATTAAAAATGTATGGTCTAAGATGAACACCGACTATTTCGCTGAATCAACAGTTTCATTTACGTTTCAGGGGATGATCATGAACTTTCGTCATCGGACGCGTTGGAAACTAATGACCAGCAGGACACTGAGCAGGATGCACCGGATTCTCAGGACGACAGTGATACAGAATCGTCCAATTCTGAAAGACAAAGCGACGATGCAGCATTCGATATTATTACTGGCCAATCGAGCCCTCCTGGTCGAGACACGGTCGACTTTATCGTAAGTATTTTCTCCAACGATTTCTTATAAATGTATTATTAATTTGAACCGTGTTAAACATAAGATTAATCAGGAATACAAAGGACGTTACTATTGTGTTTTAAAATAAATTACAGTATACATATTTATGCAATACGCACTTTGTTTCAATTTTCAAATATTGAACAATTATTTAATAGTGTAATGTGTAATTATTTTGTTCAAATAGAAGAAATACTTATAAATAAATGTTATTAATAAACATTAAATGTTTCAGAACACCATATTTAATTATCACGTTAATTATTGCACAACTTGCTGTATACAATATAGTAATAATTTATTATACAGCAATATTTATTACATCAAGTTGTGTAATAATTAACGTGATAATTAAATATGGTATTCTGAAACATTTAATATTCATTAATAACATTTATTTATAATTATTTATTCTATTTGAAGCAAATAATTGCACATTACACTATTAAACAACTGTTCGATATTTGAAAATTCAAACAAAATATATTCCACGCAATAGAAAATAATGCACCTTCATACGTCACACGAGTATATCATTAAATCATTCAAATCCTTACATGACACAACTTCTTCAAAACGTAACCGGCAACTAACAATTCCTGCACAAACCGTTCATCACAAATCCAAGAAAACCCTCACAGAAATCATTTCCCCAGATTTCACTCGGGCAAAAGGTCCAGGCCGCGACGGAAACGCCCATGGATGAATCGAACGATGGATCGAAAGAATGGAGCAGCGAGGAGGAACCGAGATCGAAGAACCAGAGTCGCGCTGTGTCCAGAACATCCGAGGACGTAGAATTCGCCGAGGAAAATCAGAACGAAAGCGAGCTAAGCACCTCCGACGAGACCGGAAGAACCGATGAGCCATCCAACGTGGAGGAGACAGCCATGGTTTCCGTTTTCACCCCGGAACCAGCTGTGACGAACGAGAGCATGCAAACTTCCGGCGACATCTCGCATCCGTATTTCGAAGAAGCAGTGGCCTCTCCGTTGAGGAGATCCGCCAGCCCCAAGAAGTCCAGTCGACCCTCGAGCCAGAACTCTGTTGACTTGGAGGCATCGATAACGTCCAGGAGGAATTCTCGAAGCAGCTCTCGAAAATTGGTCGGTGAACAGTGATAGATATTCCTTTCATTCAGCGTGGATGATTTATTCGGCAGCGGACGTTAACACTTATTTTTTATTTTTATCCCTGTATTTTTGAGTTGGTCGACATTTTTACAAATTCAGACGTCTGCACGGGTATTGAGACAATTTTTTCGTAATTGAAATCATTATGGATTCGCAGGCTGCGATTGTTCTAGAGTTTAGATCGTTTTATCTCACTCTGATGGAAAGCGTGCTTTGGGACAACATTACGAGACGTGTTAAATTTCCTTTATTTTTTACAGAGCTTCCAATTGGAAGACAAAGAGTCCGTGGACTCCAGCGAAGAGAGACCTGCTTCTTCTGCTGCACGATGCGACAACGATTACACTCAGTCAGAGGAGCCAGTTCAAACTGAGCCACAATTGAAAGCAGAGGAATCGCCAGCTATCATCATTGCATCCAGGCCACATTCTTCCTCTGGGGTCTCTGATGGTGTTGAAAATCATGTAGAAGCCAGTGTCAAGACAGAGGAAAACAATAATGCTAGAGTGAGTTGCATATTACTAGGCAGGCTGTGACTATTATTAATTATTTTTATTCCATAATTTTCTTTCATGTTTATTCCATAATTTCCTTTCATGTTTATTTCAAAATTTTCTTTCATGTTTATTCCATAATTTCCTTTCATGCTTATTCCATAATTTTTTGTCATGTTTATTCCATAATTTCCTTTCATGTTTATTCCAAAATTTTCTTTCATGTTTATTCCATAATTTTCTTTCATGTTTATTCCATAATTTCCTTTCATGTTTATTCCATAATTTTTTTTTATGTTTATTCCATAATTTTCTTTCATGTTTATTCCATAATTTCCTTTCATGTTTATTCCATAATTTTCTTTCGTGTTTATTCCAATATTTTTGTTACTTATTTTAATACTCATTTTCATCACGGCTTCTAGTCGAACAAAATTTTGACCCACGTTTTCCAGAATTGTGTGTCTCGATTTGAAAGGGGATTATTGTAGTTGCAGTTTGTAGATTCATCGTTGTAATTGTGCAAAAAACAGTGTAGCTGAATGATAGAATTCTAATAATTGTCAGGCTGTGCATAATTTTGTATTACTTCTTTGTCTTGTTTTTATTTTAACAGAGAAATATTTTTGTTAAATAAAATTCTGCTTATACCTGGTTTGTGGATCCCTGTGCTCCTGTTGCTCATTAATGTGTTTCGTTACAGTTTGTCAGTGAAGCGAATGAAAATAACGAGCCGGAAGATGAACAATGTAGAGACAGCTCCAGCGAGACAAATATGGAGCCAGGAATTTTGAAAATAGAGGTAAAATAGACTAGAGGTGCTGTAAAAAATAGAGCAGCTGAGAAAATAAAATTATTGATCTCTGTTCCAGTGTTCGATATATTTTAAACATATTTTTCAACCTCTGGAGTAATACCTCTGCTCTGTTATTATACTTAATTTTTAATTTACGTAACTTTAACTTTAACTTCATTATATCTATTTGCGTTTAACGAAGACCTCTTGCATTTGTAATACAAGTAAACGCGATTATATTTTCCACACCATGCAAACTCCTTTCCGCAATATAACATAAGCCATATTGTGTTTGTTATATTTGTTGGTATAAAAACGTGTTTAAAAGCATTTCATTATTTTTTATCTAGACTCAACCACCGGAACCAGTCGTCACGACAAAACGGAAGCCTTGTCGGGTTCCTCGAGCTGTTGGAAGGGGTCGAAGCAAAGGAAACTCAGACAAGACGAAGCCTGTTGTGCAACAGTGTTTCGCTCAACTGGAGAGTAAAGACTGGTAAATCGAAGAACATTACGTAATTCGACTACGAAAATTTTTTATTGCATCAATACTTCTATATGTATACCTATACCATTTATTATCTGTACTATCTATATCTAGATTTATATTATCTATACTATTTGACCATATTGATCACCACAGAAATGTGTGCACCACAGGGGATGCATTCATTTTTTGCATGTATGATTAACATAGATATTTATCTTGAAAAGAGTACACTCTCATCCCCCTTAATTAAAACCATAAATCGTCCAGTTTTCGCTTATTCAGTAAACAAGCGGGCCAGATATCTGTTTTAAATAAAGAAAACTATATCCTAATTAAATTTAAACTCGCACTAAAGACTGTACAAAAATTTATAAAAATCTTAATCTTCAGAATTATCCGATTCTATTTTATACTCAATTACAAATTTCGATGACTTATTGAATCACACAGTCATGGTGTTATTATCAGTCACGTGTTTCCCATAAAAAAACAGACGATTAAAGGTAACAAAGGCGTATTAACAAACTTTCTTCGCTGTATAATAAAATATTATGCATCAAGCATAATTAGCAATTAAATTCGTCAAAAACGAATATGCTTTACTTGAACTAAACATGGAGGTAATGGTCGTAATCAACTTTCTTCTTCTCTTCCAGGGAGATTAATATAAAAGGGTTGAAAACGTTGTCCCACATCGTCAAGCAGCAACCAGAATACCTGGACGCAACCGCCGCAGCGACGATAAGCCGACTTGTAGGTCGACAAATAAAAAGCCTCCGGTCGCAGGTAGCTCGAACCGCTTGCTCGACCGCTGCCGATATTTTTAGCTCGCAAATCCGTGGCATAGATCAGGTAAATTATCGCAACACCCATTTTAGAACGATGAACGATGCAGTTCAAGTATAATGCTCACTGTTCTACCTGTGTGTTCTAAAAACTTTGGTTGCCATCCACACGAGATTGATGAGAATTTAATTTATTATTATAATGCTTTGTATTAAAAATTGTCTAGATACATAATATGGAATCAGGGCGAATACTGAACGAATCGCTCTGCGACACTAATTTTTCACCGCCACCTTATGCGGATCAAACTTTCGTTGATATCTCGTTAATGATTAACTTTAGGACAAACAATGTTTAATACTTTTTTACTTAAACATTAATGCTCTTTCGAACGGCTGTACGACAGATGGGGCATTCCGTTTAAAAAAACGATGTTGTCCTTCAAATATCCTAAACTACTCCATTTACAATGAAGTCGTGTATATCATGCTATGTCCCTCTTGATACCACGTAACCTTTGTTGAAACAATTTTTCTGTACAACGCATAATTTAAAAGTTATTCGAGGTGGCCAAGTTAGGTGCCTCGCCGCGCCTCATATTGTACACATATGTGTATTCGTTAATATTTTCTATTTCTGTACCTTCGAAATTTAGAATTTTAATATGAATTAATATGAATTAATATGAATTAATATGAATTAATATGAATTAATATGAATTAATATGAATTAATATTATCTATCGTAGGATTTCGACGACATAGCTGGCCCGTTGTTGCACAGAACTGCAGACACTAATAGATTTCTTCGGGCAGACAGTAACGGAGCCTTAGATCGAATGGTGGAACACCTGCCACCTCAGAAAACGATCGGCGTGATTGTATCTCGTGGCGCAAGGTGAATTATTTTTTACATTGAAAGTTTAATCATTCTAGAAATTCTATCAATTCGATGAAAGCTCGAAAGATTCAATGAGAGTTTTACCTTCATATGTTGTTCAGCCATCAAAACGCAATTGTAAGGGCTGCGACGGCTAGGCTGTTAATTTCCGTGATCGACCGAGTTGGACCGGATCAAACGTTAATCTTGCCAAAGGACGCAAGAGACAAACTGCTTTCCACGGGTGCAAGATTGTTGATCGATGGAAATCTGGACGCTCGGTAAGGACACTCGATCAATGATTTTCTACTTATTATTATTTCCCTAAAATGATTAGATACGCGTTGAAGGTGTTTCCTGAAGAGTATTACTTTTCTAGACCAGGATTTGTACTAATTGTAAGTAAGTTTTACTTCAATTCACGGTGGAACAATATGACAAACTCCTGTGGTAAAATGGAGAAAAAGATTACGAAATTATCAATGAAAGATAACTAAGAGATAATTATATATTTAGTCAGAAAATGAATAAGGGATGTTACAGCACTTTAATGATTTATTATTTAATTATTTGGAGAATATTCGAGAACCTTCTTTATTAAGACCTTTCTTAATTTAAAAAAGCCCAAAACCCCTAAATCTCTCCACTACTCTATTATATCGATTAACGACCTGCCGCATAATACTTTTTCATTTCCCAGGAACCACGCAAAAAAGATGTTCAAACGTCTCACACGCTGCGAAGGATTTCGAAAAGCCTTGACGGATTCTGTGCCGGAGACAACTTTAAGACACATCGACAAGACTTTAAAGACCCTCTAACGAAAATAATAATCGTGCATTATTATTATTAATAGATTTCGTTCCTCCATCTGGATCTTACATATACAACGAGGCTGATTCTCGCAGAAGGAACGAAGCTATTAATTTCAAGTCCAGTGGCATGATTAATAAGACCTTCGTGCACGGAGAAGAAATATAGAATTTCACGTAGATCTGGCGGGGAAAAGGAGAAAACTGTTTTCACCTTTTTTTCGATATTTTTCTCCATGCATGGACACGCACATATATATACACACATATATATATGTATACGTTTTCTTCCCCGACGTTTAATCGCACGAGAAGAAAGGAGAAAGCATGATCGTTCTGTGCTATAGTCGACTGATTTGAATGTTTAAACGTTTTGATACTCCAATGTACAACCGGTACATTTCTTTTTTATACCATTGTATAATCAACGTACTTATCGTTAAACAGGCGAAAGACTTATTTACATAACGTGGATTTTTATTGTATCTTATTTTTATTAGTAATTGTTATTTTTTCTTAGAACGATTTTGTCTTCTTGGCCCGTTTTAAGAAGTTCGAGAGATTTGTAGAGTTTTCGGGTATCCGGGATATACGTAATGGGACTTATTTAAACGATTTCGTTAATGAAATTCGTGGCTGGCTAAATTTCAAATGCATTAAATTCACATTATGTAAATAATATGTGCTCAACTTGTAAAATGTAAGTGGTACTCCGAAGGAAAGAGAGATTCAGTAATTTTTAAATACTTCACGCATTCGTTTCATGTGATAAACGAAGGAATTCAATGCTACCAAATCAATCGTATTATTATCTTCAATTCGGAGTTGTAATCTGTGTATACTTTGTTTGTTAATTAATATTCCAGTCTGATCCGATTGCAGAATTGTTTTTTGAAATTTGCATGCTATCGACAGTGATTGCGTTGAATGATAGTTTTAATACGAACGAAGTTATTAGTGTGTAACGAATTTTAAACGTTTCGTTGCAACTTACAAAATATTTATTATAGTGTTATTTTAACGATATTTATATTGTGGCTAGTATACCGTGTGTTGTTTGACAATGATGATTTATTGAAATCGTGGTGCTCGACTTGTTAGCTGAATGAATTATAATTTATAACAATTATTATTAACGTTATGCGAAAGTAGTATTCACAAATTGAAGATTTATTGCTTGAAGATAATCTATACGAGATATATCATTATGCAAATGTTGGAAATTTATAATTGTTCAATAGTTTATAGGCGCGTATTTTAAATTAAACAATTTAAACAATTTGGCTCAACAGTCTCGGATACCTAAGCATGTTTCTTTTTTGTATGGGAACAAACATTTATCGTTTTAATGCGACTGTTAATGAAATCAAATGTGATATAACGTGCACGAGCATTTGTTAAGATTTACAATGAAACGAGCTGCGACTAATTTAAATCGAATTCGAGCTGTTTTGAACTTTCGATTTCCTTTACTTCACCAACTCATCTACAAGGAGTTGCAGGAAGAAAATTATGACTAAATTTGATTAACGAAAGGAGTGCATTGCTGATGGCAATGCTTCTATTTCAAAAACTCGAGGCATACAATGTATTAAATTCTGTTTGTTGTGAACAATTTATACTTGCATTGCAATGCAACATACTGTAGCTACCGGAACTATATTTTCTTAAATATTGTTAAAAATCTATTTACAATATTAATGGCTTCTAAAAAATTTAACATCGTGTTACCAAAGAATCCTATTTTTATTCGAACAAATAAAGATTAATTTATTTATCCGCTCGTTAAGCGAATGTATTAATTCGTGATTTGTTGCAAATGTTATTTATTATTTTAGCCGTACAAGATTTTTGTGAAATTGTATCGTTACGCTTGGTGAAAGGCGCCACGTATTTGTAAATACATTAAACAACCGTGTACAAATCAATAAAGCAGCGTGGGTGTTGCTGAGAATGGAAGACTTCGACCGAGTCCCATAATTTATTAATCAAAGTGATAATAAAGCGAAATATTCGATTCGTTTACCGTCCATTGTTGTAATGCGATAAATTATTTGTACTTATTAAATGTATACTTGTGCGTATACATATTTATTACCAACAAAAATATATATATAGAAATTATTGAGTAATAAAATGAATGTTACACTACGATACACTCTGTATGTATTATACAATACATTCGTGATTGTATATTCTTGGATTATAATTTCTGTTCGTTTCTTTTCTTTTTCGATTAATTGTAAGACAAGAGAAACATTCTGTCGAAGTGATTTTCACGTCGAACGCGAGAATACTAATTTACGACAAGGCAATCGTGAAATATTTGATCCATAATGAGCGAGTCGTTGCAACTGCACAAATCAATAGAGGAGAAGAGTATCGAAATTATTATTCACTCTATCGAAAATGTGGTAAGTTTCGATCGTATGAAACATTTTTAAAGAAAAATAACTCTGTCGTTGATTATATATGATGAAGAAAAAAGATTGCTCTTTTAACGTAACAATATTAAAAGGAAATAATACTGAAGCGTTGTTTTTGTTAACTTTAAATGGAAAAGTCTATATCGAAGATAAAAAATAATATATAAAAAGCACACGTAGCTGTGATAGATTTGGTTATTGCCGTTTATCTTCTGTGTACAAAAATAAAACCGTGTAATTAATATATTATTTTCCAAAATTCAGATCATAAAGGAGGATATAAATGTATCATTCGTAATTGAGCATAATGGAATCAATTTGGGTTCAAGTAATCCAGTGTTAATTAAATCAGACGTTTGCGAGGATTTTTCGGTTTACAGAATTGATTTCATAGTGAACTTGCCAGTGCCAGAGAAGAATAAAAACGAACTGAATACAATTGTCTCGGTTCCACTATTAAGTATAAATTATCTTTTATATTATACATATATAAAAGATATACAACAGATGTATATAATACATCTAATATAATATTATTATAACATTAAATATATTCCAATTAATTTCACTTGTATATACATATATAAGCACTTTCTTCTCAATTTATCGAATACTACACGACTACTAAGTTGCGTAACCCTTGTTTAATATACTATATTAGTACATAACAATATCTCCTTTATAAATAATCATATTTTTGCGCAGTCAAAGCTTTGATAACTTCAGAAAACGAAGGGGACGACTCCTCGTCCACCACGGCTTTAAGTGAAGTTAAGAAAAGATCGATATACAGTGCAAAATCTGTACCACCTCCACAAATGGCACTATTGGGAATGTGTAATTTTGATCTAATGCCACTAGTCCTGGGTAATCAAAACTTTTTTCTTTAAACTAAACATGTTATAGCAATTGAAGGAAAAAATATTTCAAAGACTTCAAGTGCTTCAAAACTCACACTTTTGGAATCTCGAAAAATTTCATGACAGACTGAATTATTGAAAATCTTAGTGTTCGAAAACTCGCGAATTTTTACAAATTTTAAGACTCGAAATATTACCAATTCCACCTCTATCACTGGATAATATCAAATAGCAAAATACTCGCAGGTGGAAAATCATTGGCTTAAGTAATTTTCTACGTTTCCAGGGGAGGAAAGCTTTACTGAAAAGTTAATTTTAGAAACGCCTACATTTACCTTCGACGGCTCGTCAGTTTCGTGGCAAAATCTTCCCCGTTTGACGATAACAGCGTCACAAAGTCAATCTATGCTCTTCGATACAGAAGAAGCAGTGAACTTTTTGAGCATCACCATAGAGAGTATACACAATCTTCCGCAAACTTTCACGAATAATTTTAATTACGCCGCTGGTACCATAGCATATATTGAAAATGAGGTATATTAATTTTAATGACTAAATTAATTTACGATCGTTCATAATATTGTTTCCTGTACATTGTTTTTATTTAATATCCAGCTGAATTATGTTTTTGTACAAAGCACAATCAGTCTAAGACATCTAAATTGTCTGAGAAAGCCTTGATTCTGAATTGCCCTTTCCAAATTGTGAAACAAATACCATCGAAAATCGTTCATTCTTAAATGAAAATTTAGATGTATTTACATTTCACGTCTATTAGACTCCTGAACGCATCATTTTCGAGCAAGGCGCTTGGGTAAAATATCGCGACGTCGAAAGAACAAAACGATGGAATACTTTGGGTCACATAGAAAGTCGAGCGAAATTATCGCCGTACAAACTGGACTGCGATTTTAAGGGCGTGAAAAACGAGTGCGAAAAACAATTCGACTTGGCGGTACTATAAACGTTACATTTTGACTGAAACAATTTATGTTACCCATTGACGATAGTTGTTAATATTTATTTAGAAGAAAACGTGCGAGGATATTCCACGAATAGAGTGGAATTCGATAAATCGATGTATAATATGGGAGGCAGGTATCGAGGCAATGAAAGAGCATATTAGCAAGTGTGTATATTATTATTATTATTAATTTTCATTATTTAATGGCAAGATATTGCAAAATCATTTTTTATTATGAAAACTGCCGTCATTTCGTTAGACTTTATTCCAATTCTTTGTTATATTTACCTAAAATTAATATTCGTTTAACATTGATACACACTTTAAATAATATTCCCTTAATATTGATATAAATGGTTAAATATAACAGCTATATAAACAAATTTCGATACTTAAGTTAGTTTTAATTGCAATATTCATTTAACATTAACATACCAGATACAAATATTGGCCCTTTCAATTCGAAATAAAGGACAGAGTTGCAGCAGTGAAAACCAAAGGCGGGTCATCTACGACCCAAGTGTACCAATGCTACGTGGACGTCTCAGAACTTCTGTTTCCAGGAAGTAAATCTCGATATTTTATTCTGAAAATATATCAAATCATAAAATTGCTCTACCCAAATAAATTTTATACAGGAAGAAAGTGTCGAATCTTAGGACAATTACAGAAGTACAATTCGACAGATATAACTGAGAAAGTGGGACTCAAGGAGAATATCTTCGTCCCGGACACGCAACGCAGGGAAACAAAAGAAAGGAAAAATAAATCGTCCAGGGTAAGATAATTAACGTTACATTTTAACTGATATTATTATTGAAGAATCTTGGATACGAGCATTGAATAATAGTAAAATGGTAATTGCCCCAATTTTAGGTCGGCCACTCGACCGTATCAGAAGCTGAAACAGTAGACACAAGGATCATTAGCGAAAATGAAGAACCTACGATCGTAATGATCGAGGTAGAGCTCTACGAACCTTTGGTCCCCTGCAGAATCGAGGAGGACTTTTCACATTTGTGAGTTTCATCATATTCGATATAGTTTTATTATAGTTAATCTAAAATTCGTATTCGCACATTCTAAAATTCTTCATCATGTTCATGAATTCTTCATTTTTTTTTTTAATATGTGAACACTAAAGTAACAACATTATATTACCTCAGAAATGTGTAACATAAATATTAAACAGAATTTTAAATTAGAAATTTAGTTTGCGAAACTGAACAATTATAAAATCTAATTTAAAAGGATGATCATTCTCAATAAATGAAAAATATAAGTTCTCAATAATTGTGATTATTGAAAGAAGTATATACTCTGCAGGATATCTGAAGTGTTACCTAAAATAGAAAAAAAGCCGCAGGTTGTGCTCACCGCTGACGTGGCGGAAGCGCAATACATACACACCATTCAAAAATTGGCGGAAGCTCTCACTGAAAGTTATCGAGTAGGCCAATAAATGAAACCTTACCTAATCTCTTTTTTGATGAATTACATAAGCAGACGAAATAATAGAACATATTTAATAATATTCGAATTTTATCACGGCCACTAACATATATTTTACGATTACATAATGAATATTTATTATTCCCTCAAGCTAGGATTTCTGTGAAACAAATAAGGGCAGAAGTTCCAAAGATGGACGTCAGGAGGAAAAGTATTGTTTCGATCCAGAATCGGTAATTTATATACAAAAAAAAGAGGAAAATAACATCTCCTTAAATTGATTCATAATTATTGTCATATCTATATGTTAAAGATTCTACTATCAGCGAGAAAATTATTCTAACAATAGTGAAATACCAATTTTTTGTTATCGAATTATTTCGTATAAACAATTGAAGGTAACAACAAATATATACAGGAAAATATTATTGCTGCGTTTCAGGACGAGGTAACATGTTTCACGCAGTATCTGTTCAAAACTGGAGTATACTTATCTCTACGAAACACATTGAAGATGAAAATTCCCATGTTGATAGATCAAAAATTTCAGCTGCCCGAAAACCTCGTGGATTCCAACGAATCTCACGTATGTATCTATCAGTTTTTTTCTCTGGTATAAAATAATTTATATTGAATCCTATTACTGCTCCCGAATATTGTATAGTCCATATTAATAATTTTCCTCGAGCTGAACATAATTAATTTCAACATTTATATATAACGCTTTAAAAAGTTTACACTTTTAAAAGTTTAAAAAGTTGCGCTTCCCACTAATTGTTATTTAATTCACAGAATGTGATTGCATCAGTGTACACGTACTTGGTGGAGCAAATGCACGTTGCGATAAATAAAATGGTGGAAGGTCGGTACACGCAAAACTTGCTACCGGAAGTAGACACGAAATTGTCGTGTTTTTATGCCCAGGAAGCATTCGAACTTGGAGATATCGTTGCGGCCAAGAAACATTACACCAACGTAAATATATTCACGTTCTTATAAGTATCAATAAAGGGGTTCTTTATCATTTCGGTGAGAGAGGTATATTTCAAGGGAAAATATTCACATATTCGAAATTAACAATTGTGGATTCTTATATTAATTTAATCTTATACTCCATTTTTTTTTATTAAATTAATTATTTACCATTGAATTGTATTATAATTATAGAAATCGATGAATCGAAATCTAGTGACACATTACCACAGTAATATGCATATTCTTAAAAGAAATTTAATTTTTAGTCTTGTATTATGTTATACTTCGTCCAAATATTTGTATAATAATTAAATATTCCCTGATTCATACATTACATCACTGTTATAGTAATAATATTATTTTTACAGATAATAGCATTGAACAAGGAGAACTCAGATACTTGGGTAAAATATGCGACTTTCCTTAAAAATGTTGGCGATATTGAACGCGCTAAAGAATGCTGTTTAGAAGCAATCGCGCTAGATACACGATCTTCAAAAGCGTGAGCGCAATATCATTTCTTATTACGATTTTATTCCGTCCACCGTTCATTGATAACGATAAAGAACGACCGCTATTTATTAATTCATTTGAATGCTATTTAGAAACTTTGAATGATACTGAAAAATCTTTTCTTATACCTGTATATACACTGTCAGTCAGAAGTATTCCAAAAAGAAATTTCATTTGTATTTCAGATTGCTGGTATACGCGATGGTCTTGTTCGAAAACAGAGAGTACAGGCAAGCAGAAATTTTTCTCAGAGCCGCCACCAATTTCTATCCGAGGTTCTTCGAGGGTTGGGCTGTCTTGCATCTTTTCTACATAAGAACGGACTACTATGCGGGTAAGAAGCTTCTTAATAAAAAAGGAAACGAAAGAGAATTTTCACACAAAAATATCGTAATATAATAGCTTAACAATATTTTAATATAATTAACTTGAAAGTTACAATTTCAATATTTCTAGCTCCTAGAAATTTATATAAATATATTGTACAACAGCAGTGGTTGAAAACTTTCAAATTTAAAGAACAAAGTGCTATGTGTTAAACTGGTTAATAGTAAGCAGTACATTTTATTTAATTGACGAATACAAAATTTGGTAAATAATGGCAATAAATTCTCGCAGTAGATGGTTAAGATACATATTACATTTCTAATAAATATTAATTGATTCTATGATTGTCTAACGTATTCTAAAACATTTTGCAGTCAATACTAATTAATCGATCGAAATGATCCGAGAAAATAATTGAAAAAACTTGCCACTTCAGTTACGTTCGGCCCTAAAAATTGCTATTACGAAGCTCAGCTATAGTGGCAGCTAGTACGCGAAGCATTAATATCATCTAACATTATTAAACTCGCAGGAATCGATCTTACGTATCGCATAGCAAAGAAATGTATGCACGACAAGAACAGTATTGTAATCGACGATCAAGAACCGCTTTCCTGGACCACGATCCATTGCCCACGGGACAACTTGTACATGAGAGTAGCAACGATTCTATTGAAGCTGAAATTCTGCGTGGTACAGTACCCTCTGCTAACTTAAATTAGTTTTCGCAACGCTACGATACGAGTGTTACAAATATAAATTAAAATATTCGTGCTATGTACGAATTAAAAAGAAAAGAAACAAAAACGTTAGATTCAAAATGTAAATTAATCAATTTCAGTGTGCAGAAATCGCGTTGGCACAGGAGATGGCCATCGCCAATCGGGCGATTCATGTTTTATATTACATGGCCGTGGAACATTATTTGTCCGGCAGATACGAAGACGCGTTGTCTCATTTGGACGAAGTTAAATGCAGCTATGGAATGGTTAGACATACACAAATTGTTCAATCTAAATTATTAAATACGAGAATTGAAATTATACGCAGCAAGATACAGTAGCGTACAGCCAGTTCGAAAATTCTAACGCTAGAACTACCGAGCCAGTCAAAATGACTGGTTATAGATTTCTTGCTTTAAAATTATTAACATATAGGTATTGCTGCAGCAATTTATGATGACTTTCAGTAAGGCAAAATGACAATTACATATCTTTATTTAATGTCCATTCAACCATTTCCGTGTTCATAATCTGTATTAATGTATACTGTCTAAATAATATCAAAACCTATCGGTAGTTCTAGTGTTAAACACAGCTCTGCAATTTGTAATGTGTTATATGTATATGTTCAAAATGTACCAGACATATGTTTCTATTTCTCTTCAAATCGCCTTGGTATAATTTAATAAGTGCCCCCTGTAAATAGAATTATTTAGAAACGTTGAAGTAAAGGCAAATAAAATTATTATATTTATAGTAGTAGTAAATAGGTTTATTTTTTGCCCTTCGGCCTCAAAATGGGGTTACATATTCTGTTAATCTGTTGCATAATCCGTGTGTGAGAGCTTTTTTTCTTGTGATTCTTTTCTTCTTCTTTTTTCCATGACCATTCGCATTCACTCCGCCCCTTCTTCTCCTCCCTTTAGTATCCCTCTTATCGTTGCGTTTTCTCTTCTCAGCTCCCTGCACTCTTGGAGCATGTGGCCCATCCTCTCCCTGGCCCCTTTGCATAGTCCGCAAACTATCTCTTTTTCATTCTTCCAGTACCTACTTCCCCTCTCTTCATTTCCACATATGAATCTTGCGATCATGCTTTGGTGTTATTATATTTATAGCAACTATGGTATAGTTGTGGAAATGACTATGGAATAATTTATTAACGTTCCAATTTATTTTTTCAGGACTTTTCGATCAGCAGTTTAATGGGCCATTGTCTGTTTAAAATGGGCAACGTTGAAAAGGCCGTGAAATGTTACGAATTTGCACGTATGCTGTTCGACAGACCTGACAATTTACATTTAGTGGAAGTTAGGTAATCACGAGACTAGAAAAACTTCAAGTATCACGAGCTATGAAAAATAAAATAATACACAGGTGTTCCCCGTACAACACGGTACTATTACCCCCCATACAATCCGGCTGTCTTATAACAGATTTTTCAAGGAAAGATCAAATTGTATATTACAATAAAAAGAATGTGGTATAGTTTTATCAATTTTTCAAATCCAACCACCTGAGGAGCCTAACTACAATGCTATACGGAGGACACCTGTATGTAATAACGTTTTCTGTGAGCATAGTAATATTTGCTAAAAAATTTGATCGAGTTGACGTGTACAAATGTTCGCCAACAGATTGGGATATCATTATTACAACACTGGCGATTTCGAGCGAGCCAGAAGTATTTTCCTGAATGTGTGCAATACTTCACCAACTTCATTAACCTGGTTGGGCGTCGGTATATCTTGTTACGAGGTGAATTATCGAATTTTAAAATATCAAACAGTAAAATTAAATTTGTACCGATTGTTTACTTATTATTATTATTTATTTATTTTACTGAGACTGCTGTAAATCACCGGGGTTCTTTTTATTTTAATTAAATAATCTTTCGAATTAATGTACGATAAAGTACGAAATAATGTGCAGAAAAAACACGTGTGAAGAATATAAGATTTCTTGCTAGTAAATGTACCATTCTATTTCCGATACCTTCTGTATCGTGTTTCAGTTAAGCCTGTTTCGCGAGGCAGAGCTGTCTCTACTAGAAGCAAATAGAATTGACAATTACAATCCGGACATATGGGGCTATTTGTGTCTGTTGAACATGACGCTTGAAAGATACGACGAATTTTCACAGTGCTATTCTGAAATGATCAAAGTGAGTATGATGGTTCTTAAATATTTGTTTGAATTTAACACTCCAAGGGATATCGATAGATTTATCAATTTTGTATTAAATAGTACATGTAGAAAATAACAAATTTAATTAATTTAATAAGTCATTCAAAGTAAAGTAATTTTATTTTTCACTTGTTACTACTGTAGCTATTATTATTTTTATAAATATATAAACATTAGTGGTTTATATATTTGGTAGGATGGTAGGTAGAAAATAGACGAAATTTTACTAACAATCTTTATTGCTCCTTTTTTTCCATTTTTTTTTAAATAATAGAATAATCTTAAAAATAGAAAACTGTGGCTGAGAATAACGAACCTGATGGAGGCTTTGGATTACGCACCACCAAATTTAACAGAATCCGACGATCTTACCGACGATTATAGCACAGAGGAATTTCAGGAACGATTCGACAATTAATGGCACCAGAATAAAACAAAGAAAAACCGCGCGAACTTGTAAAGAAAAGCAAATTACAAATGGCGCGTACTGTTACTCGATTAGAATAATGTTATTGTAAAATTAAACAAGAAAACGAAAAACATTAATTTCATATAGGAATGGTTTAATCGACTTAAAATACGACTTTGAATATCATATTTTTCAAAATAATTATTCCTTCCATTTGGCGAATCTACTATCAATTCAAATTTCGTACACTTTAATTCATCTGAACAATCTGTTAATAACGTTAATAACGTTAATAACGAACAAAAAAAAGCGCGAGTTAGTTTTTACACTTTCCGTTTGACCAACAAGATCATAAACAAAAAGAACATTTCGCTTTACGCGTGTCGTTCGTTGTTCTATTTCTTGTTGAACTACACTTTGCAAATCATTTCTCTACTTGAATCGTTTACAAGTTCGATACCGTTTTCAATTCTTCCGTCCGTTCATTCGAACTTATTACTTCAGCGGTGCATTTTTTCAGCCAATTGTTATCTCATTCCAGAAATGAAAAAATAGAACATAAAGCAAGAATGTAACAAAAGATCGTATAATAAAAAAAAAAGAAACGTGCAATAAATAATCTTTTAGTAAAAAGATGCAAATAAATTATATAAACTATAAAGTAACGTAACATTGCTTCTTGACTAAAATGAAATAAATATTGCGTATCATTTAATGATATTATACATATATTATTTAAAATATTATAAGAATCTGCTTTTTCTTCTTCTGTTTTTTCTCTTTCTAAATCAACAATCCACGAAATATTGGTAGATCAACCTTTCCCCCTTTATACATGCATATATATGTCAACCTCCAATATACAATTTAATCACTATAGCCAATTATAAAAATATAATTAGAGCGCGATATCTGAACAAACGTTCGTACTCTATTGTCGATTTATATAATATAAAATAGCAAGAAATACGTATTGTAGCTTTATCAATTTCTACGTATTATAAATAGCACTGTAGTGATTCACTTTTAGTGCGATAATCCTTTGCGGTCTTTTATATTCTTCGAAAGAAAAAAAGAAGAAGAAAAGAAACGAACAAGAAAGAACAGAAAGCAAGCAGAATGTTCTATAAAAAAAAAAGTAGCAGTGCTTTTCGTTTCATACATTATTACCAATGTGTACAAAAGGGGCAAGCTTTTGGTTGAAAGAAATCTGGTCATCAGTGCAAAGAATAATCGAAGTGAACCGCAAAGGATTAAGCAAATAACATTAATGATTGTGCGCAAGTAGTATCATCTGTTACAATGTTACGAAAATGCGTTACATTAAAAATATCCCTCAGATATTTTTATCCGAAAGTTTGACAAACTTCAAAGTAGTATTTCATAACTCTCGTCATCTTTCGACGAGCCGATCGATTAAAGCTTTTTTTTACTTCCACAGTCATGCAGAAGTATCTTTGAAATGTAAATGAAATATTTTAGAAACAGAAAATTAACGTTCCCATTCCTAGGAATTAAAAAAAAAATCTAGCAGTACTCAGCATTTCCATAATCTTCATTCCTAATAGTACGTTAAAATAATCATTTTTAGTTGTAGTGAGCATTAGAAATGTTACTAATATCAAAATGTACTGATGTTACGTGCGTTATTGAGTATCAGTACGGTTTTTATTGCAACGGTTTACTATTCTCTTCGTTCCCCTTCTCGTCTTTCTCAACGTTCACGTCTATAGTTTTCCCAAAACCTTTTTCCACAGACGTTTCACCTGCATCCTCCTGACTACAAGTATTTTCTGAATTTACCTCGCCGTTATCAATCGTATCCTTTATATTTTTATCAGACGATTCTTGGTTTTCATTGATCTCTTTTATTTCCTCTGCCGACTCATTATTGCATACCGATTGATTATTAATTTCTATCACAGAATTTGTTTGATCCTCCAACGAAGACACAGGATTATCCTTTAACTCCTCCTGCGTACTTCGTTGTACAATCGCTTCACCTTCGATATTATCACAGTCATCGTTTACAAATTGCTTTGTATTTTCTTCGGACGATTGTGTATCACCTTTATTCGAAGGAGCTTCCTCTTCGTTAACAACATCATTCGGCTCTTCGTTACTTTCATTTCGTACAAGTTCCTCGTCGGATTTATTATTATTTGGAACAAATTCATCGGAAGACGTGTTACTAATTTCCTGCAAATCTTTTTCTACATTGTTCGCAACAGCCTCTGGACACTCGTCCTTGTTATCAAAACTATTCTCATTCGTATCGTCTTTGGCAACAGGCTCAGGATTAACTATATCAGGAGTCGAAAGAATTTCCATGGTTTCTTTTATTATCGAAGCTTCACTTGCAACCTCAACATTCGTTTGCCCATTTTCTCCATGGGATGGCTCGATCTCGTTGGATTTGTTTAACTGTATAATTTCATTATTTTCCATTGCAACATTATGATCAACATGATGTTCAATGCTGTCTTCAAGCTGTACCTCGTCAGAATTTGAAGATTGCTGAGCTTCACATTTTTGCGGAACGTGCACAGTCGGGGTATCGTTATTTTTCGTTACTTTCACGTTCAATCTCACGGGTTTTGGTGATTTCGTAGCTGGAGGTTTTTGTTGATCCTTCTGCGGATAAGATCTGAATTCGTTTTCGTAATACTTCTGTGAATTCCCATCAGTTTCCTCCTTCTTCGTTTCTCTCTTTTGATAGTGATACTTTGTCTCGTTCTCCTTCTTCTTCTGAGAATGAGTCCTCTTTAGGTTTGGGAACTTTTGATTATTGAAGTAAGATCCCTTCGATTTGTCTTCGAATGATTGTTCACGAAGGAAAGTTTCGTCCTCAGGTGGCGGTAGATCGGCGTCCGAATGGCTGTACGTAACGCGAGTTCTCTGCCTTGGGCCAACTCTTCCTGTACCAGCTATGCTTGGAGAGTTCACTAAAATTTACATTACAATATGTTATGTAATTATTTAAAAAAGTCAGTCACAATTTCTAAGCAATATTTTTTATACAAATGAAAGGATACACATGGTACCTTTCACACTCATTACTTGACCCTTTGCTGAATTGTTCTGATTTACTGTTACTTTAAGGCTCTTCTCGGTTGCTACAACAGTTCTGTCCTCGGTAGTAGGAGAGACGGGAGTTTTCGGTGCCACTGTATTATTTCTATGTTGATCGTATGTATTATGCGACCGATTGTCATAGTTGCCGTAAAAATTCTTTGACGAACCACGATGAGGAGGACGGCCTCCACCTCGACTGTAATTGGTATGCTCAATATCTGAAAGAAATCAATTTTAATTGCATCAGTTGGAAGCACAGAAATATAAAAATAAATAAAACAATGAAACATACTATTAGAATGATATCTTCTATCGGAATCTTTGTGCTCTTTCTTCGCAAAGTCTCCTAACGTAGGCCGTGACACTTTCTTCGCACCGTCGTCTATAATATGTACCTGTAACATAAAATCATTCTATTCAGGATTGTGAATTGATGTGAATTATTTTCTCTCCCATAAAAAGCAAATCATAAATAATCAGTATCGAACTTGTTATGAAATTGTGTTCATACTTTGTCGTTATCCCATTCTCTACGCCAATTGCCTTCTGCAGTTCTTTGTCTACTAATACGATCTTCGTCGATACGATTTCTCTCAGCTCTCCAAGCATCGTACCCCGGTTGACTTTCATCTCTGTAATTTCCTTTATTTGGTTTATTATCCTACAAATAAACACAGATCCGGTTAAAGGAAGAACCCTGTGCACTTTAATAAGTAACTAAATTTACAAATATTGTATACTTTTTGGATACCCTCCCTTCCAACTGTTTTCTTCCTGAAGCTGCCCCTTGTCGCTTTCTGATGAGATTTATTTCCACTGCTATCTTTTGCGTTTTCACCACCTGGTTCTTCCCGCTCGGAATCTGCCAAAAAGTTGTATTTGGGATCCGGCGGCGGTCCCTCTCCCTATTTGTAATATTATGTTCTCGTTAAAATATTATATTTTAATACCAAAGCATATCTTATTTTAAGATCCAGGTAATCTGTTATTTAAATAATTGATGTATAATGTTGTTACACACTTGAGCGAAAGAATGAACTTTCTTTCCTTCTCCAAGATGAAATTGTGGGACATACTCGTGTTTCTCTTTGGTTGCTTTTGGTTTTGTTTTAGGAGGATTTGAAAATTCGGGCGGCTCTTTTCTCTCCGGCCAATCTGTCGAAGGCACCATTTGCACTAAAGCGTTTGACTTTGCTGCATTCTTTTTATCTTCCTCGACCTCCTAATTCGGATGAAAATAATTCATATAATCGTCAGAAAAATAAATTATTTAGCCAATTCGTAAATGCAGGAATACATTCTAATGTCGTATACATGGGATACTATAAAAATCGTAATAAATATAGCATTAGAATATTTTGCGTTTGAAAAGTTACAAAAACTTTGGGCGTAGAAATGATTAAATGGAACCCTTAATGCGAACTGCAAGCAATGCGTAGGTTTTATAGTTATACCTCGTATCTCCTTCTAATTTCTTCATTCTGCTGTCTAATTTTATTGATCTTTTCTTCAAGCGCACTAGATGCCATCTAAAGTATTATACAAAATAATTAGGACATAAACAGGGAAATTTCAATTATCCATAATGCATATGTATAGTTTATAAGATATTTGTTTATCATCGTGTCGAATAATTTTCATTTAGAAAAGAAAATTGTTTTAATGTCGAATAAAAAGGAAGCAGGGATAAAGAAAACGATGGATAGTACAAATGAAATAAATCAATCGCTATAAGTTCGATGTTTTAATCGACAAAGTAGGTAGATATTCGTGTCACGTTCTGCCGTCCTACTTCAAAAGGAACTTCACTTCCCGAATACCTACTTGATTAAATAATTATTAGATATTTCCTACGTAATTTATTACTAAAAAAAATATATGTACTACAAGATTTTTATCAAATTATTCCATCTTTTACGCCCGAGAACAATTCACAAAAAGCATTCGACATCTTTTAACGAAATAAGATTACATACTTAGCGGTAATTAATCTACCTACCGCTTATCAGGTTAAGCAAACTAAGTGAAATGTATCCGCTAATTAATCAAGTTGATTTAAACCCTTTTTAAAGCATAAAAGTAACTGTGCCGATTATGTACGGGGAAACAGATTTTTATCAAAAATAAGCCTATCCATATATAGACATGTTCGGGTGCATGTTAATTAATTTATGTATTAAATCGGGCGACTTTTTTTACAATCGAAAACTTTTAATGGATGCTTCATTACATTAAGGAGATTATAATTTATGTAAAAATAGGTTAAACGGGTGTATAATCTTTTTGGTCCGAAATGTAGGTGTCTGTACGGGTTAATTGTTTAACGTAAAATATAATAAGTAATATGAAAATACTGGTAGGGAACGTACGATTGCAAGTAGCTGCAGTGTCGAGAAGAAAGACAATTAGAACATCACAAATGAACGCTATGTTGTTTCAGTTAAAAATCGGCCACATATGTCACTATTTAAGCACTACCCTTATTTTTCCTAAGTAAGAGGGACAGATTGACACCGCACGACACTTTACGGATGCCTCTCGATGCGGATAAGAAAATTACTAGTGGCGGTGGAAGTGGCTCAGTGGTTCTCATTATGCGCTCCATGTTACTAATTTTAAAAAGTTAACAGCTATGTCGAAGAGTTATTAGTATAGATGTTTTAATTTGAATATTGCATTTGAATGATGCAAATCGTTTTTACATTAAACTTTTTTTGTAAATAAAGCTAACATTAATAAGAAAGCGATACGGTTTCTTAGCAGTATTAAAGTTACAGTACCATCTAAACGTATTTAGAATCCGTGTACACGTGTATTGAGGACAGGTATTCCTTAATAAACGGTACACGTGTCCCGTGTACGTCAGTATTTCATCACACGCTTAAAACCAAGACCTCTGTTATAAAATGTTAGTTATTCGTATGGTATTAGTCTAAATGAGCACTACTGTCGCGACCGGTCATGCGCAGAACTTGTGGACTCTTCGGCGTTCTGCAATGTACAAACAATTTGGCAGCATTCAAATTTTGATACATACATAATTGTTAGTCATATCGTAAAAACCATAAAAACTATGAAAAACCGGAATTTCAAATTGTCTTTCATCTCAATAGACCGTGCTCTTTGGAGTGTCATATTCGCTGGAAAGTATAACCTATGACGTAAATTTGTAAACATCGTCGAAAGCACGCAGAAAGTCGGCTTTGGATAAGAGAATCACTGTAAAACAATTTATAGGACGTTTTGCTTTGGAAATGAAAATAACGAAATCCACCGTTATCCTCCTAGTCTTTGTGCTAATGTTATCGATATTTGTGGCAAATGTCGCCGATTTGATTAATGTTGATAACCACATATTAGACGATACCTTGCATTACAATGAGGCAAAGAAGGAATGGTTGCAACCAAAATTTTATAATATCGGCACATCTTCCGATCGCTTAATTTGGTTTCTACAGGTTTGTATCGTTCCAATATATCCATTCATCTATTCGTACGTTGTACGTATATAATTGGATCAACCATTATTCATAATCGTTGAAACTTTCAGATATCAGATATACATATAAGCGTATTTCAAGATCCACTTAGGGTAACGGAGCTAAAGGAATTTTGTAATGTCACTGTGGATACCTTTAAACCTTCTGTTGTGCTGGCGTCAGGTAAATTTGATGTTGGCGATTTCTAAGATCGATTGTCTGTGATAATATGATTAATTCTATATATAATCTTTACGTTATCGTAGAATATTATGACGTTAACGAAAATAACAGATTAATAATTCGATAGGTGATCTTACGGACGCAAAAGCCAAAGATAAGATGGGATCGAAGCAAATATTAGAAGAATGGGAATATTACAAACAAGTTTTAGACGATACCGAAGTTACCAAAAAAACACTTTGGTTAGACGTGAGAGGCAATCATGGTAGAAATGATTAAACTAGAATTATTTACGACTCTGCAACATTTATTTACTTAATGTTACATTAAATATATTCCAGATAATTTCAATGTGCTAACGCAGGAGTCGAAGAATAATTATTATTCAAACTATTCCATTCAAGGAAAAAAACACCCAAGATCTTATATGTACACTATAAATATTGGATCCGAATTGTACACGTTCATCGCAATAGACGCTTGCTTGAAGCCTGGTCCAAGAAGGCCTTTTAATTTTGTCGGCATGCTAGACGAGCATGAGATTAAGAGTATATACTCTCTAGTGAATAAATCGCAGGAAAATAATGCAGATTATATGATATGGTTTGGCCATTATCCTACGTCCTGCATATTATCCCATAGTGATACGGGCATCAGAAGTATTATAGGTAATAATTCGTGAAACATATATGTATGCATTTATATACATACTGAAGTTCGGACAAAATTTTCGGAAATATAATATGAACTAAGGTGCACTTGAGATTTAAAAGAATATTTACCTCGAAATATATTTTCAGGCAGGAACAAGGACAGCATGGTGTATCTCTGTGGGCATTATCATACACTTGGTGGAACAGTGCCCCATATGTACACGTTACAGCAAGCTGGATTTTTGGAGCTAGAGTTAGCGGATTGGAAAGATAATAGAATGTAAAGCACATTTTCTCTTGCACTGATTCGAATTATTTGCAGAAACGATGCTAACACGTTGACTGCAGCCAAATTTTTTCCAATAAATATTGCCACAATCTATAACAGTAATATTTACGAAATAATAAAACTCTTTGGTGCTTTATGGTGTATTGGATCTCTTACAATACTACCATAAACAGTAGCAGCATTGAAAGTTTTACAATTGAAAGGCCTTATTTCATTTAAATTGTCTGATGAACACTACGGCAATCAACGTGTTACGCTTTTTAAAATAATTTCTATGTGTATATAGCTTCTTTTTTTAACATATATATCACATCGAAAGAATCTGAAGTATGTTTTTTAAGTACTAACTGTGTACTGTGCTTCGTTTCAGGTTTCGTTTGGGAGCTATAGATCACGGACAATTTTCTTTCATTGACGTGCATCACAATCAATGGCCTGTAGTGTTAATCACTAACCCAAAGCATGCTTTATATACAATGCCTAGGAAAGAAAATTTAATATCTATTGTAAAATCGACGCATATTAGGTAAAAGCTTTTGCAGTGAAATGTATGTGATTTCATGTTAAAATTGTACATTAACTTTGAATTTTATCATTGTCCATTGCTTCGCTTTTTTAGGATATTGGCATTCTCAACAGCATTAATAAAAGATGTCGAAGTTCAATTAGATGCTGGAACTTGGTACAAATGTGAACACATTAAAGGACCTCTGTACACATTGAAATGGAACACAACGTATTACGGAAAAGGAATACACACTATTCGAGTAAAGTGAAATATGTTTTCTTTTCGATTTGATCATTTTTCTATCTCCTTCGTCGCAGTCTTCATAAGCTTAAATCTACTTCAATGATACTAACACGTTTCATACCATAGAGAAAACTAAGCTTTTCGCTGAATTTTAAGTTCCTGGAGGAACGTAGAATAGAAATTTCGATAAATTTCTAACACTTTCGACTGCTTTTCCATGCGTTTTATTTCAATTGTAGAGTAGAGAATATCTTTACGTGCATACTGAAAGTTTGATTTTCGCCACGAGTGATCCACTGTGCATGGAACGTATTAATAAATCTCGTATTGCTCTACGTAACATTAGTAAGATAAAAATTAATTGTAGGTAAAAGTTTTGGATACAGACGGACGTAAGGCAATGGTAACACAACCATTTTCTCTTGATGGATCTCGTTTATCATTTCGTGTCCTACCTAGAATTATACTCATGTCTAATGTCAGCAGTATCGTAAGTAATACAATATGTTATCAAATAGTTATATTTGCACTAAAACCTGCATATTAACATGATTCTTTCTTCACCCAGTTTCAATTCTTATTCGGAACCGTCTTGGTCTTATTAGTAATCCCGTTATGTTTACTTCGTTTCCTTCATATATTATGCGAGAGTAAGTAAATTGCAGATAATGTTGCACACATTTCTTGAAGACAGGATAAATATTTAATGTCGCCGAGAAAAATCATTCATCGAATATATTTAGTAAATCGAAAAAATTACCTCTTTTTATACCGTGAATGTAATTAAGTAACAGGTACACTAGATGAACATAAAAGATAAATATAAATTTAATTCTGGTCTCTTTGAAATTGATAACAATATTTAAAGGGCTGTTAACTTTTTAACATAATACAAGCAGTTACCTTTTTAGTCAATTAAAATTCAAATATTTGTGTGTACAGGGAAACGAATACACCGGCCAAGATGCAGAATAAAGTTTTGTCAGTTATGGCTTAGAAAATTATGGATATTATCCACTGTCGATCGATTATTTTTTCCACTGGTACTATATGCATTATATTTAACAGTTGGTACGTAATCAATAACTCATACTTTATTAATAATTGTAACGTAAATTTCGAAGTAATTTTCCATATAAATTAGCATCGAACGACACCGCCAGACCTTTAGTGTCGATGTCAAAATAAAATAAATATATTTTTCAAATTAATTATTTATATATTTAAGGTCCATGGGCAGTTGGTGAAGTAATAGATAATCACACAGGTATCATTTTTGCGTGGGGAACATTTATCGGAAACTCGTTCTTACCTGGTGCCTTTACCTATGCGTATGGATTTTTCCAATTATTTTCCTTCCATTTGCCACTGATGCTAATCATAGCTAACAGAGTAGACAAACGGTAAGATATAAAAAACCAATCGTGTTTATAATTTGCTTATGTTACATATATTTGTAATCGGAAGAGAAATATTATACACGCAATAATCAAGGACTTATATAATTTCACAGGCTACAAGATACCAAACCAAACGATAAACCATTGTCCAAGATTTGTTTCTTCCTGCAATACTTACCAATAACGTTATTAATTATGATGCAAACCTGTATGGCTTATTTCTTCTGGTTGGCGTACGGAACATTAGCTACGATATTGTGTCCCTTGCGCACTTGGGGTATTTTCATAGCAATCACGTTGTGGCGTCAAGTAGATACAATGCCGCATTCGTGTCTAAGGTGTGTACGATATATTTACACTTTGTATGCTGAACGTGCTGAAGGCAAACAATAAGCACAGATAACATAAAGCAGATGATCAACTTTGCAGAAATCATGCTACAGAAACTTATATCTGAGAAGAAATAATTTAAAGTGAATCTTTTCCAAATATTAAAAACCTTGACCCGAAACAGTACTATCTTTTTTACAAGTAATTTTAGAGCGTATGGATACGATTGTAAATATATTGTTAGTAAATTCGGTATTCCGGATAATCGAAACCGCGGATAATCACGAATCGGTTAATCGAGTTCTACTGAAACTACAGTTAGAATAATAAAGATACAGTTTAAATTATTCATTACATAACATTATTGAGATTTATTATTTACTTTTCGATTACTTTTTTTTCTATGCAGACTAATTGTTCTTTCTTCTGTTCGAAGGTCGGCAGCAAGGATATGGTCTCCACTCGGTTGATTTATGTAAGGTATAACAACATATTACAAGAGTGTTGCGACTATTTATTTTCTATAACCGAAAGATTTACACGTTCTTACATATACATTAGTATATTCATAAAACTATATATGTATACATAGTACATATGTAAATTTTTTATCAACTCGTCTACTATACTATAGATTTTAATAGACTATAACAAATTTCTTTTTTTTTCCTAGAAAATGTAGAATATTTCATTTGATTTAATGAAAATTAACTTATCCCGCCAATCTGGATTAGCATAGGAATGGAATTTAAAAGCCATATTTCGTTGTTTTTCTTGTGGAAACGAAATTGAAACAACTATGATTGTTATTTATAATTGTATATTACAATTAAATGAGTTCCTTTAAAGAGTGCCACAGAATTGACCGGTTGTTGGTGTTTCGAGAAAGACTGGTAATTTTTATTACGCGATTGTGAGTGTTTATTATTTAATTTCCATAATTTACACGCAATCGTATGAGTATGGGTTCGTAATTGTTCGTTTAATCATTTAATTTCTGTAAATACACATTTCTTCTAGCATTTTACCTTGCATTAAAACAATTTATTATTTTTAATAGTAATGGCTATGCTTCCGGTATTGTATTTCAGTTTCATGAAAGAATTGTAAAATATATTTATGTAAAGCAGCTAACGCAAAATGGGGAGAATGTCTCATTATTTATTTTATGTTGTGTGATATGTCTTAACTAATAATGAAATTAAGACTTTAACTATAGAAATAAGAAGAGAAATGCAATAACGTACAATGTATAATTTATGTATGATGCAGTAAAGGAAAATATCTCTTTCGTCTTTAAAGTGAATCTTAAATATGAAGATATAATAATACTATTAATCTAAGTTGCAGTCCTGTGATAAAAGAATCTAATGGGATTAAAAATTGAGTGTTATGGGGACGACGAATGATGAAATTTCATATTTTCAATGCATTGAAAAACTGACGATTTTTTGGAAAAGTAGGCTGTATTTATAAATTGGAAGTCACTGTAATTCTCCCTTATGTATATTATTATACAACCGTACGTCGTTTCGGAAAGTAAACCACCAGTATTCTGTTAGAAAGTAGACATTACTGCTATCCTATATTTTTCTACCACCTAATTGTTACTGTTCATGAATATGATCTCAGAACTGTAAATGTGATCTCAAGTAGACCAGTGATTCCCAATCATTAACGATCAAGAATTTCTTCCATAAATATGCGAAATATTAATATAATATTGAAAAATGCAATCGAAGTGTGTTTGGTTTGTACGTTATAAAATGTTATAAATTACTGGCGAATATATGCAATTATTTTTCTATATTATAATTCCCAATGTAACAAAACCTCTTACACTTAATACTATTTTCGTTAGCATTATACTTTCCTTGTTCCCAAAGTCGATGATCATTGGGAATCATAATAATTAATTTAGTTACGAAATATACGAGTACTCGATATATTTTGTAAATTACTCATTAGAGGGACGACAAATAACATTATTTTCAAACAATTGACATAGAACATGAAACATGTTCTTAATCACTCGAATGATAAAAGTATTCTGCATATGTACAATGCGTCTATACAGTATGCATTACGATAAGGCATGTAAGTGTTAATAAATGTTATTAATAGCTTGAATAATCAATCGTCTCTAATATTATCGACTTTTCTCTATGTTCTTTAAAAAATACGTTTAATCAAAATCCTTCCTTTAATTTTGCTTAATAATATGTATACATGCTTATATACAATTTTCTAAAATTAATATTCAAAAACATAGTAAACTATTTCATAATGTGACCAAGAAAATTTTGGAGTATGACAAGTAACTGAAATATCTGATTTGTTCCAAAAAATAGAAACCTACAGTAGAAAATATTTCGAAATTAAAAATACAACTACTGCAACCTGGTCCGGGGTTCGTAATGTAAAATTAAGTGTTATACATATATGGATCTTTAACATTTAATTAAAGAAATGCAGAACGCAATCTGTCACAAACATATATAAAGAATATTAAAGAATAAAATATATATTACACGTGTGTAGTTACGCGAAATATTATCTGGCCCATGGCTTTTCTACTGCAAATTATAATTCAAATTGAATCGTAGGCACGCGCCTACGATTTACAATTCAGACGCGCATGCGCAAGCAGACGGTTGAACTAAAGCAGAGTTACGTAGTATGTGCATTGAAATATCAAGATTTTGAAGTATGTACATTTAATTGACTTTTGCCGCTAAATCTAGTAATCGATTTGCAGATTCTCCTAAAGTGCGACAAAAGAAAAACGAGCAAATGGAAGCGAAAGAGGAAAAGTTTCCAGCACAATGGGCACTTGATCTTCTCGAACCCACTCCGCTAGATTACCAACCAAGTATTTTCGATCATTACATTACATTTTTGGCCGCTGCAACAGGTGCAACTGGTTCTCTGCTTAGAAATTATATGGCCAATAGACCACTGCGAAGTCGTAAGTTAATAAAAATATATATGTTTATTATATGCGAAAACTAACCTAGAAATAATCACTATTACGAAAGATGAATGACACTGTGTGGATTGTCTAGTCTATTTGGCGTGTTATTTTTCAGTAGGGACGATCATTTCTATTATTTGTTTGTCGTAAAACTATGCCGTTATAAGATATTGTATTCACATTTCTACGACAAATGTGTTTTCCTATTATTTATACATCTCGAATTTCTGTTTTCTCTTAAATACTTATTTCAGAAAAAACTTGCAACGGAAGGTCTTCTTTCTGATATAAGAAACTGGTAACTCGAGATAGACTAAGTTTAAAATGATAATATTAACCCTTTGATTGCGGGCTGCTCAAAAATTAAACTTGCCAATAATATCGTGCTTTAGATCTTTTCTGGAAAAAAACACAGAGCAGTCAGCGTATAGTACCAGTTTAAAGGAAATATCTGAACCTATAAGCACTTTTCGCAGTTGAGGGGTTAAAGACCATTATGCAGTACGAATCATGCAATAAACGAGACCGCTAAAATATGAGAACGAAAGCGATCTGTTAATAGAAAAGTTATTGATGCTTCTCTGTCGCCATTCAAATTTTTATGTTCGAATGAAAATAGCATTTGAATGTTTTGCTTACCACTGGTGTTTCAAATCGTTGAATACAATCTACAATTCATTAAATTATACCGTTTATGTTGTTACTTTAAATTTCAATTTTTGCTTCCAACAGACTTGTGCCATCCTTAATTTGGGGAACAAATGTAAGCCATTCTCTCTATTCAATTTTTAGATTTGCATATGACTGCATTTACAACCGTGTGTGGTGGTGTTCTTGGACATATTATAACATATGTGGGTACAGTTAAACGTGCAAGGCGAGATGAGTTAATGCGACATTATATAAGGCTTCATCCGGAGCGTTTCCCTGAACCAGGTATACTACTAAACGATCATGTAACATCATTCTGTTTGAGTTAAAAATAGAGCGTAATGTAAATGTATGTTTGATATTTTAGAGAATAAGAAATATGCAGATATATTTCGAGTATGGTTTCCAATACGTTAAAAACTTGGGATACTGTAAGAAACTAATGTAATGCTTTCATATACTAGTAAATGTAAAAATAAAGGTTGTAGATTATTATGTATGATAAAATGTATAGTGGTTTATTAATTTTTACTTTTACTTATATCTTTAATACTTTTTCTTAAATCTACGGCAAAATGTTTTGAATGACTTTGATAGTTTCATAAATATTCCATGTCATGCTAATTATTCGCAAATTGAAAATTGAACTGAATAGTAAAAATAGAAAATAACGAATAGCTGTTATTTGCACTATTCAAAATAAGATTGTTAATTTTTGTGAAGATTGCTGGACACTACAAACTACCCAGTGGTTTACCTCATTATTGGTAAAAAGTGATCATTTTTCCTGACAAGGAATGGTCACGAACGGTCAGACTCCGATATTAATAAAACTGGGCAAGCTTGAAGAACAGTCAAAAATATTAGATGCGTATTTTTGGCATTTTGGGGGTTCAACTTTCGGCGGTGGTTTCACCCCTTATATTCGTATGTAATATTTTGGACTGTTCTTTAAATCTGCAAAGTTTTATTAAAATCGGTGTCTGACCGTTCACGACCTTTCCTGGTGGGTAATAAAGTGGAGTAGTAAATCCTAAAGTGTTGTTCAAGGATTCGAATTGACCGAAAGATCTGTTCATTGAAAACTGTAATGCTACAGTATTAGATAATGATGGCTGTAGAACGGAATAGCATATCCTAAAAAGAAGTAACAGTTATCTAAGTAAAATTACAAATAAAATAAATGCATATAATATTAAATAAATATACAAAACGGGATAAGTTGTATATTTCATAAAACTTTAATAAAAGTTCGTGGACTTTGATGAAAGTTAATATCTTAATTTACATCTCTGTTACAAATAGCTTGTTTAAGTACATTTTATCATTGTTAATATTCGTGATCTTGCTAAAATTTGTATCTCTTGTATTTGCCATTTTGTTTCGTAAATTCATTGCTTTCGTGGATATGTATTAATTTTTATCCCACGCTGTATTTAAATTGTGGAATTTCACATCTATTGCACGTTATTATTCGTGCAAACAACAACATAGGAGAATCGACTGAATTCCTTCTAATTATGATTCTAGCTTAGAAAAATATTTATTTCCTCTCAGGATTATAATTATCATTGTATAACCCAGTTCCCTTTGAATCTCCTAACCAGGGATATTTATTGGGGCATTCCCTGCACGTTTCCAGATACCTGAAAACACGTTTGTTATTTAAACTTTCAAGTGTCAAATTGTAAGATATTTTTTAACATGAAACTTCTACATAGTACACATGACGTTTGATATACCTTGTTGTAGTGAAGTTCGATTCTTGAGGCTTGAAATCTAATGCACACTTATTCGCGTTGTTACATGGCGGTCCAGGAATGTTTTCCTTCTTATTACACGACCATCCATCAAAATTGTTCAGAGCTTTTAGCGGCTTTGGATCGGTCATCCATGTAAGTGCTTGAGTAGCTGTTACGAAGTAAACATCTGGCCTGCGAATAACAAAGCATTAGTTTAATTATTTTGTACACTTTGTTTAAAGCACCAAAGTTACTCGATACTTACAATGTGGCTGCCCAGTCCAAGAACTTAGCAAGGCCACGTTCGAGTTCCTTTATTTGGAACCAATTAGTATGGAAGGGCATCATATACGGTGCTCTGTTTTGTTCGTAGTAGCGATTAAAATCTTCTTGCAACCACTCGAATACTTCTGCAGGGTCGTGATTATGAAGTACACACTGGTCCAAGTAAGGGCAATGCCCTCCTTCATAACTTTCAACATAATGGGCATTCAATGGTATCTCCCAAACACCTACAAACAAAATCAGACAGTTAGTCTTCTTCTCTGGTAGACTTCTATCATATATTCCATTGTAGTACTAATGAAGTTGTGTTATTACTCGGGAACGATTTAGTCGGGCATGTGCCTGCTTTGCATTCATGTGGAATTTTGTAATCAAGAGTATAAGGCCAAATTGGTACTTTCAGCGGGGAAATTCCGACACTGCTGTCATATATGTATCCAAAATCTTCCAACACCTTGTACTGAGTATTTCGACCTGGCTTTAAATATGGAGCCCTCATGCCCACGATTTCGCTTCTCGAGATATTGCTAAAGTGCTTTAGTATCTCTCGCATCCCTATCATTTCTCCAACCCACTCTTCGTATCCTTTATCTTCCAAACCTTTTTGTAATCTACAAACATTCGATACGGTGCACATTAAGTATTACAATTTAAAGTAAAGAGAAATCTGTCTAGTATAATTTGAATTATTGTTTTCAACTGAGTGGAGGATCCACCCATTTGTAGACAACTTTAGTAAAGAAAGACTACACATTACTACTCACGATATAGTTTCGGTGGCGATTTCATGACCATCGTGAGCCAAGCTTTGAACCATATTATAATTACAGTATTCATGGGAAATAAAGAAAGTGCCTTTCAACGGGCAGTTGTTGGGATTTAATCGATCGGTGGCAAATATTTTCTGGTAGTGATCGAAGTTATTATGATTTACGGCTCCATCGAATGTCATTAATATCATTTGCGGTGTCTGTAATTGAAGAGATTATATACTGTTATGGTGGGGCCACATTTTTTAGAATGATGAAAGAAAGTTCACCCACTTCATCTGGGTGAAGGCCACCAGGAATCAATGTGCCGTCCCTTGAGCAGAAGCAATAAGGTAATTGGCAATTTGCAGTATCGCATCTTTCGGCCAAATCAGTCGGTGGTTCGGTAACAGGAGCTGGAGCTGTTAATTCGAAAAACATTACATTAATAAGAAGTTGGGGATAGGAAAAAATAGTTGTTTTAAAGTTGTTTTGAAAGAGAACAGAGAAACTCACTTGTAGGGATAGGTCCGCATCTAGCTTCGTTTTTAAATGTACAGAATTTACTAATATCGTCAAAATGTAAACCCGATGGACACCTGTTTAGATACGGATAGCCATCGACACACTAGTGAAAACACACATAAATATAATTAATAATGAGAGTAATAGTTAGCAGGAAGTCTAGGTTTTTGAGAAATGATGTTAGCATTACAAAATTTTGGAAAATTGTATTTGAATTTCATTAAATACCTGGTAAAATCTTCTACATGTCGCTGGATCGGCAAAGTTGCCATTGCCTTGGCCTTCAGGGCATGTGAATTCTTCTTCTTTCTTTTCCTCTTCTTTCTTACCGTATTTCTGGCCGCAAACTATAAAATAAATCGCATACCAATTGTATTACATTAGTGGAACAATCACTATTTCACGTATCATTTGTAATATGTAATTATGTAAGTCTAAATTACTTCTCATTCAAATTAATTATATAATTATGTATTGCTAATGTTTCTGAAAACTATAGAAACCGTTAGTTGTAATTGCGTACTCTTCTATTATACTTAATATTATTACTGAACAAATATTTACAAATATTTTGTCCAATTTAAGGAATGTATTTATTTATTCTTATTCATTTCATGTAAAGTGTAAATAATTTAAAAAATTCCGAAGACCAATAATTAGCTAATGATGAAAGGATATAATGTGGATCTTCGTGAATTAAAGATCTCGCAATGATAGCGAAAGGTCAGGGTTGAAGATCCTTATAAAATCTCATTGATACATATGCGTATACATGTACATGTATGTATGCATATTTCTACTCTTTCACGTCGAACTCTCGATTATTCAGATTCTTTATTTCGATTCAGAGGTAAATATAATAGCCAGTTACAACATTCGATGATATTCCATTTCAAGGAATATTATTTGACAACATTGACGAAATCTTATTTTTCCTTTACTAAATAAGAAAAAAATGTTATATGCATAAACGTACATCTTGTAAAACTTTATTAAAAAGTTCTTTACTTTATTAGTAAAGTAATTAGTAAAGTAATAATTTACTTTATTAAAAAGAACACAATACGAACTACGAAGGGAACCGTAACGAACTTGCAGTTTCTGTGATACAATGTAGGAATAGATTAACAATAAGTTAGCATAAGTTCCACAGTTAGAGTAATAAATTCGCAGTAATAAAATTGAAAGAAATTCATCGGCCGTCGTAGTAAAGTGAACGTTTTTCGACAACGAAGAAACATTTAAAATCATCGGTTTATGCATTAAAGGTTGCAGTGTAGATTGTAGATTGCATAGATAGTCGTTAAATTCCTTGTACGTTCATTGAAATTGTGAGACACTGGATTTTACGACCCATAGAAGTCATTCCAGAATCGATTTGTGTTCGATGCATACATGTACGTGTACGTCGACAAAAGCAAAGTTAAAATGTGCAGAGTACACAGTCGGCGACAAGTGTTTATAGAAAATGCGCAAGAGAAATTCCATGAGTATCATTGACAAGACTGTCGAGAAAGTGGGTGCTATGGTAGAGAAAAGATTTCAATGTATAGGAGTACAATATATAAATGTTTGCATTCTGCATTCAAACGTAACGCATTAATATATCGGTATTGTTCTTCTGCGAGCAGCAGAGAAGAATTTACATATAACTACCGCTGTACTCGTGAAATTTTCAAACGGAGCTTTAAGTGCAATGTAAAATTACAGATAGTAGTCTTAAATGACTTTTAAAATTTAAAATTGACAAGCACAAAACGCGACTTATATCGGTTCTCGATCGTTCTGTTAACAACAGATTTTTATTCTTCACTACTGAGAGAAATCTTCCGTTTATCAATAAGATGAAATTCCTAACTTTGTATGACTAAGTAAATATAACTTTGATCGCATGAAAAAGTGCTTGTTCTGAAATAATGACTAAGAAAATGATGTGAAGTATGCAAAGTATGCGAAGCCTCCAAATCATGTTTTTAGTCGTTCTACCGGTCGATATGTCGTCATTATGCTGTCTGGACGTTCTCGAGACGATCGTGTTTCAATATAATCGTGCTGGGCATCCATAAACGCAGGAATACGTTTTATTCCAGTCGTGAACTGAAAAAGGGCGTAACCAGGCGCCATTCTGTCGTTACTTGTTCTTGACGCGTGATTTCTTTGAAATAAATTGACTGCTCAACAAAAAAAAAACGTTATTGCCTTGAAAGTACTATAAAGTTTATATCTATTCGACTGCATAGAAATTTACCAAATTGTTCAAACACTATATCATTTCCCTATTTATTTCACGAAATTTGAATTTAAGATACTTAATGTATTGTAAAGTTCGATGTCCATAAGCTTCTCAGTTTTTTTAATTAACGCAAAGAAAAATTCGACTGAAACAAGGAATTGGAGGAATGATAAAAGAAATTTGAAGTGAAAGATAAAGCACATGCGCGGCCATGATCGAGCCAACGAATCAGGAAATAGCGCATGGTCGGCGGACATTTAATTCGACGGGGGAAGATTCAGATTCGAGCACGTTGAAATCTTGTGCAGAGGGACTCCGAGGAGAAAGTAGTATCCTAAGAAGATACTTCCCTACAATCTTACAATAAACGTAAGCACAGAACGCGCATCGTATTTCTTGTAAAATACGTAGACACTTTTGACATGCTAGTAAATTACAATAATGCGACTATCGATATTAGTACAACAACTAAACTGAATTATTAACAAATATGTCAATGTATCTCTGTTGCGAGAACCGATTTATGTAACCACGCCGATAGAGTGAAATTACAAGTTCCATCAAAGAATGTCCTAGATGCCAATAGCAAAATATAATTTGGTAAATTCCTTGCAACAACTGTGATACAGATGTAAGAATTATCATCGCCAGGGGGCATTATATCTCTAAAGCGTTGAAACAATTATTCAAGACACATGCGTGTGCATGAATGTCAAAAAAAGATCGGGTCGACGGCAAAGTGGAAAGTGAAGGTACTGCTCTGGCAATGACGTTGTGGTAAATCGTTCAGGTGCAACATTTCCATCGGCCGTGGTGTACGCATACCGCCACGAGACTACGGTACACCATACACGTAAACGTATGAAGCTTATGTAAACGGCAGTGAAACCACCGACGGAGAACCTAATTTAACGACGCATCTCCCGTGTCGGCTGGTTCATTGCTTCCTGCGACTTCTTATTTTTCCTTTTATCTGTGTCATCTTTATTTGCTACACCAGCTCCCGCGATAAAGCTAGGAACTTTCAGTAGAAATGTTGTTTTTTGTGGAGAATTTCTGTCGATACAGCAGCCTGTTTGGTCGGCATTCAAGATGATTACCCCAGAGATGAATTTATTATTTATTGGATATTTTATTATTTCAATTCTTAACACGTTAAATATATATTTTGTGTACGTTATTAAGTTTGAGTTAATTGTACTTATATTCGTGGAGCTTTACATCGACAAGATATCTACAGATTCAAGATCTTATAGAAAATTTATATGTGGGTTTCAAATATGGTGGTACATAACAGTGTCTCAGGATTTTCCGGTTACCATGCGTCCACATATCTTATGAATAGACATAATTACCAATTACTAAATTACCTTTTCTTTCGAGCTTTCTCTTTTTTTCTATAAATTTTTTTGAATAAATTTCTTAATAATGCTATAAACGACATACGTTGTACGACATTTTTAAAAAAACGTTAGCGAGTTTGTGCGAAGAACTCTGGGATACCATGTATACAGTAGAACACTCAATTATACGAACGATAATGCGAACAATTTTGTAGAATGTATTGTGATTAAAAATTACGATAATCACACACTTTATTAATAATAGTAATATACTGTTCACGCAGTGGGTCAAGGAACATCCTTGAATTCAAATAACGGGAGAATTGGTCGATCAATGTCGATTTTATAGTAACGGTAAATCACGAAACACTTTTCTTCATCATTATTACACATTTACATATTGATCGTCCTATTCAATGATTATTGAAATTAAATTTTACTTAGTTTGACGCAATTTCTATTCTTTCTATTCTTTTTAATTAGTCCATGATTGTACACGGAGGAAATGCAAATTAATAGGAGAATGTCTGTAGAAGGTCATTCTTTCATTATATCTACGTTTCTAACAATCCTCTAGTACTATAACGATTACTTCGATCATTATTTTAAGCGCAAACAATTCAATAAACAGTTCGATAGAAACTGCTACAAGCATAACAAGATTTTACTGGATTTAATATCACTGTTGCTTTTATATATGGACCGTTGATTTTGAAAGTGGTGTAAGTCCATTTTTTGTTGTTGTTCTTTTTTGGTGTTTTTATGTGATATCTCATTTTTTTTAAAAATGGACTTACACTACTTTCAAAATAAACGGTCCATATATTAGTGAAACTTTCAGAGTATTCTTTAACCTTGTTTACTTCTATTCGCAAAGATATTGTGTGCACTATTTACATTATTGCCTTTAAATAAATAAATGATCAATCTCTGAACATTCCACGACTAAAATCAAATGAAGAAATATGGAAAATTACAATTTCAATGAAGCACGTTCCCTATATCAATTCAGAAACTGGTCTCACAAAACCTTTCCGTTTACATTATCTCACCCGTTTCAAAAGGAATCTCAACAATGTCCCAAAAACTCCCCCAAAAACGAAAGTTTCAATGGCCTAACACATGAAACCTCTATATTTTTAGAAAATCTTCGGGAAAAGCATTTCGAATCGCAGAATTTCTCTTATTCTAACGAAAGATCACGATAGAAGGAGGCAGGAGTTTCAGGAGAGATCGGCCAACAGGTTCGATCTCTCGATCGATCTCTCTTCCGAACGAGCAGCTGTGTTTTCCTACCTGCGGCGATGGTGATCAGGACGATGCAGAGCAGCAATCGACTACTCCTCGACGTCATCCTTCAGGCTAAGAGAATCTTCTTTCCAGTTCCCGATCTCTTCAAGTTTCACAGCACTGTTGCACCGAAAGGGAAGATTTTTTTTCTAGGCTCGTGGTGCACGAGCACACTCGTCATCAATGGAACACTGGGAGAAAGAAGGTGTCACGACACTGCTGCCCAGGGTTCGCCAGCAATGCCGTCTGCCACGGTTACGGGAGTCGGAAACCGGACGGTAGGAACCATTCTTAGCTCATTGGCTGACCACTTTCTACCACCGTCCCGGTCGCCTGAGAAATCATCGCTTTTATTCGCGTTAGAACAGACGGTGGTTCCGTGTAACGCCGACTGAAAGTTTGGATTTTTTGATGATTTTCAGGAATTCCACGGGCGATCTCCAGCCGGATTCCTAAGCTCGACGCGGAATCGATGGGATTAAGTCTGAGATTTCATGGGTAATGGGGATTTTATTTTTTATGGAAGCTCGACGGGTTCTTTGGGATTAGATTTTTTACGTTCTATGGATGATGTGGATTACCTTTGGTACTTTCTTCTTTCTTTTTCTTTGTTTGAAGAACATTTTTGGGTTGTTCGTTTGTAACGTCGAATGAGAAAATTGGAGATTTAGAGGATACTGCGCCATTGCAGGTTTTTCTCTTGGTGTTTTTAATTTGTTTCCATTCGAGATTTGAATTTTGAATAGAAACAGAAATTTGGTATTCGGTCTCTCATTTTATTTATTTATATGTATGTATATATATTTTTAGGTATACTGTGTTCCTTTCCATTTAACAGTTGATAATAATTGAACTTTAAGACCTCTTGTTAATTTTATAGAAAGTTGAGCACAACAAATTTCATCAGCACTATGTCGCCATACCGAAGATGGTTTTGTGTTTCGTTTTATTTCATCCAATCCTTAAACCCTGTTGAACTGTGTTAACGGTTTTTTTTTAAGTTTTCATAATTAAAGGCCGACATATATTTCATTTGGTCATTAACAATTTATTATTAGATAACATATAAACCGTATGACAATACAGTGTAAAAAAATATTTCTTTGTTTAATTAGTATGTACATGCACATAATAACACAATTCAACGAATTATTAATAATAAATAAAAGTAAAAAATGTATTCAGTAAATTAAGGTAGGCGAAACTGTAGAGAACAAAACATAAAAGTCTTCGATTCACAGATCGATCTTAGCCATCTTTGGACCTCTCCTTTGTTTGTCTCTTTTCATCGATTTCTTTTTCTTTGTGCCTTCTTTATTCTTTTGTGGTTCGGCTGACTGCCAATAAGGATTGAAGTATCCCGGTTCTCGTTCGATAATATTTAGTTCTTGGGACGTTAAATGAATCCTATTGACTGTCTCCGTATCCAACAGATATCTCGTCCGATTTGTGAAATTTAAAGACCAACTTATGATCGGTTTCCATTTTTCTTTCATCTTCAGCACACGATGTACAAAGTGAGGAAAGTGAAGAAGGATGTCGCCAAATAGTGCTGTATTTTCTAATGTAGTGGATACGGCTAAAAAAATATGTAGTGTTTTTTAACTTCGCAAAGAGAAAAAATGTTGACATTTTTAATACGCTTAAGTATGTGTATATTCGTAAAGAAAAATTAAAAAGAAATTTCCTGGTTCACAGAATTACCACTTTGTATAGTAACATTTCGTGGCAATAATTTGTCATCCGGATTAAAACCTCCGTTTTCGATTATTGTTTTACTGGTCTCCATCACTTCGATCATCCTTTCGCCAAGAACCGTGATCATTTTGTACAAGCGTTCATAGCTGTCTAGTCTCTGAAGCCGTTTTATGGCTTCCGTATGCTCCTTGCGCTGATAGCTGAATGATTTTTTGACTATTACGATCTTGGTTAAGGAGTTATTACAATTCAATTGGCTTATACAACAATATTACTCTATACCCCAGTCGCTATAATGTTAATGTTCATATTATATTATATATTAATAATATAATATGATATAATATTAATTAGTATCATTATATGTTAATATCATAATGTTATAATATTCACTATTGCGATAAATATAATACTGCGATAAATACGATAATATTAGTCTGCGCTCTTTGTATAGAACGAAGGCTGTAATAGTAGAAAAAGAATAAAAGGCAATGAATAGAATGTAATAAAACACGGTTCTCCCAAACGAATATAAATATTTACGCTCATATTCTTTAAAGTTACACAATTTACGATAAATAAAGGTAAATTGTAGTTTCAACGGATACATAATTCTTCGTAGACTTCGATTCCAGACGAACCATTATTTTGGGGCTTCCCGCTTATTTGTTCATTTTCTGCGGCCGGTGAGATGTTCTGCGCGTGCGCGGTACATGTCAACACTGACACGACTGCAATGCAAACGAGAACGCGTGGCATCTCGATGAACAAAGAACCAATTTTGAAATACAAAACAATGTAAGAACGAGATATACTCGTACGTAAATGTGAGGACATGAATTTCGAAATTTTCAATAAACTTTATACTCTTCCAGGAGATATTAATAATACGGTCCTAACCATCCTTTCAATCGACAAAGTAAACCACGAGTATGCAAAAGCGACACCAGCGACACTGCTGCCACCTATCAATTTTCATGCATCGAATGTGTCAATGTTAATGTCGATTTACCCCGAAAGTAATGGAAAAATCTACATTCGCCTCGTAATTATGCGACTTGTAACGATATTTACATTCTGATGCGTGTGCACAATTTGCAAACTTTTGTTTATTAACATTTGCTGCCGAATGGTTTTTAAGTCGCATGAGCTTCTTACAGTACAGTACTAGCAGCAACCATCGAGCAATAAGGGAAATATTAGATGACGATATAATTTACTACTGCGTGCTATTGGCAACGATCTAATTTCTGATATGACAGTAACATATTTCCGCTTAATATCTGCGTAACATATTTAATGACATCGTAATATCGGGCTTAATTGTCGGCAACAAACATGGCAGCGACAGATGACACAAAATTCGATGTAAGTCTGTTTGTTGTAACATTTTGCGTTAATCTCTGTTCATTTCTGCTAAATATATTCAATTCTCACCATTACATTAACGTGAAATTCGAACTTTCGAAGGAGCTATGTTAATTATTTGTTTATGCTCATGATCAACGTAATCCACTTCTAATGCAACACTTTCATTTTAAGTTTAAAGTTACCGTAGAATATGCCGATCCTCAGAATATCGAGGGCGAACTGACAGTAGGGTCCAAACAGAAATCAAATCTCGGAGAACCAGGATTTAATACGTTAGACGAACCAATCAGGGACACGATTGTAAGTTTGTACGAGTTGTATTGTTATAAGCGAATTATTTTAAGGTAAAGATAGTGTACAGGTAGGTCTCGATTAACGTGAGATCAAACTGTGGGATATTAGATTATGTGGGAGTCATAAAATGTTATCAGATTGCATTTAATGCGAACAACAATTTATTTAACACGAGGTTTGTAAGACTTTTTTTATTCAGTACAATTGTGGAAAGATTTAGTCTTTTGTGACGATGTTAAAATCATCTCTGAAGTTCTTCTGTTATATTAGTCACGCCAACGCATGTGAAACTACTATTATTAATTGTGTTGTTTTTTTGTATATATACATATATATAGCTAAGGGATGTCAGAGCGGTAGGCAAAAAGTTTTATCATGTTTTGTATCCCAAGGAGAAGAAAAGCTTGTTAAAAGAATGTAAGCATTATAAATTATATTATATATATTTTTTTTGTTAGTTTATAATTAATAAGAAATATTTATAATTCCAGGGGATCTGTGGGGACCATTAGTGCTATGCACATTTATGGCAATGTATGTTAAATATTATTTGGAATATTTCATGTATTAACATACTTTATAATTGTGGTCATTAACTCTTTGTTATTATTGCAGGATATTACAAGGTTCCTCTGACACAGCAAATAATTTTAATGATGGGGGACCAGAATTTGCAGAGGTTTTTGTAATTGTATGGATTGGATCCATGGTTGTTACGTTAAATTCTAAACTGCTGGGTGGTAATATGTAAGTATCAATTCTATCGTGTGAAATATCAAACAATCCTTCGATATTAACGCATACTGCAGTGTATTGCAAGAAATTTCTATTTCTTTTCTAATTTGAAATAATTTGAAATTTCTAAATTTCTATTCGCAAATTATTACGCATAATTATGTGTTAAAAAAATGTACACAGACCGATATAAATTATGTAAAAATTTGTAGCTATGATCTATACATTTAAAGTGGATTAAAGCTACAAGTCTTTACCTATTTTGTGTACCAATGTACTTAAAAGTATTCGATAGTTTCAATTTAAAATGTCTAGAATATTGTAAAAAAAAAACAGATTGAGCGATCGTCGATTTCGTTATGTTTGAAACCTATTTTAATGTGTTGTAGATCTTTCTTCCAAAGTATTTGCGTCTTAGGATACTGTTTGTTGCCAACTGCCATTGCCCTAACTTTGTGTAGAATCATATTGATGGCAGAACAGACTACCTTCTTATTTAGTCTAAGATTTATTATCACTATGATTGGATTTATATGGGCAACCTATGGTTAGTATTATTTTCCACGTAATATAAATCTTAACATGCCTAAGTTCACGTACCCCTCGATTCTATCGATTCGAAAATATGATTTGTATATATTTTAGCATCGATGGCATTCCTTGGCGACAGTCAACCAGTAGGAAGGAAAGCTTTAGCTGTATACCCAATATTTTTATTCTATTTTGTTATTTCATGGTTGGTTATATCGCATACTACATAAAACGAGATATAAATTAATCACAATATCGCAAGACTGTAAATTGTTCCATAATTGTGCACAAAGTAAGAAGGAAATTGAAAATCGGTCGAAGTCATTGAGTAAATTTTAATTCGAAACTCATAAAATTTAACGTTATACTCTCTGGTAGAAATATAGTGTGATCGTAAGATCGTAAAATCTTTAAATTACGATCACATTGTTTTTCTTCCACCGATTATACATTTTCTGCTAAGATATTGTAGATAAAACTTACTGTAGATTATTATATTATTTATTATCATAAACTTTAGAGTACCATAAGTTTGTATGTCACTCACAATTACCTACCTACGAAATATGCACATGTAAGCATAAGATACTGGGGTAATACCTAAAATTATTGTCAAATTGTTACATACTTATATATAACATTGATACAAGAAACTGAATTATGATGAAACACAAGAGAGATCAATAATTTTTACTTACACTCATTTGAAACAATTACCGTTCGATGTGTATAATGTACAGTTCGAAATAGCATGATAATTATTATTGACTTTTTTATTATATTCGAACATTCCCGTTTATAATCTTCATTTATTCCTCAGTCATTTAAATACATTAAGAAAAAATGGAACAGTATCAGGCCACGTGGTTTGTACTTTTTGCACATAACATACATATATTATGTACATAATAATGTTCTTTGTAACATTCAAATAAAACGTCAATAAAATAGTACATTTTACACGATGTGAGTGAATTCTGTCTCCTCATAGATTAGTTCACATATGCGAGAAATATCTTTCTAATTTGCTTAAAATATATTTACTACCGCAATGATTGGGATAGGCACTCAAAGACTTTTGTACGGCAATGTAACTCGTCTGAAGATCTCCGACCTGACGAAATTTGAAACGGTTGTAACATAACGTTAGACAAAGGTACATATTAATGAAATATGCTACGAGTTATTACCTCGTAAGCTAAGTAAGCGCTATTAAAATGTGGTTCATAAACAAAATTGGCTATGTTGGCGGCAGCATGAAAATACGTTCTCGCAGCAGTAACGTTTCCATTTCGTATTTGTATGACCCCAAGATTATTGTACGCCAAGGCATGTCTGTTGTCACTAACAATAGCCAGTTTTAAACATTCTTCCGCCATTGTTATGTCACCTATTGTCTAAGATAAAGATATCTTTAAGTACTTGTTATTAGTTAGTACTAAATTCTTTATACATTAACTAATACTTGTATAAAGATTTCAAGTATCGAAGAAATAATTTTCATTGCTACCAGTAAAACTAAATGTTAAAAAGTTCTCAATTACATACAAGAGCGATATGAGAAACGTTGTACCACACGTCTGCTATATTTTCATCCGTGGAAAGACTAATTGCCCTCTCGAAACAAGATATAACATGGTCGTACTGCTGGGAATAAAAGCAGCATAATCCGAGATTATTGAACAATTCAGCGTTATATACACCCATCTGTAGTAACCGTCTATTTAAATAAGAAACGTAATGTTACATTTTTAATTATTTCTGATCAGTCTATATATACACTTGAGTTCACCTGTAATATCGTAAAGCCAATTCCGGTTGATCATTATAAAAATGATGCATTCCAATACTAGCTATCCCTTCAGTATGAGAAGCATCTTCTTGAACAATTATCCTGTAGTACTTTAACGACATGCTGGAATTGTTCAGACCATCGAAAATACGTCCCATTTCAGTCAGAATATTCACATCGTTAGTAAAATAGTCAAGACCCTTTTTACACGTTTCTAAAGCTGCTAACGGTTGATCAAGTCTAATGTATACCCTAATTAGTCGTAAGACTACTTCGATTGTTTTGCAGTCTTTCAACGCAGATTTAAATTGCTCCTCTGCGTCTCTCACTAAACCTAAACTGTAGTAACATTTTCCAAGTTGTACTTTCCACCACCAATCCTTATACTGACAAGCCTGCGTCGCTTGAACAGCCAAGTCTAGTGCCTGCGTACAATATTGTAAGAGATTAATTTTTGTTTTCACAAACAATTAGTTGCGAACTTTGAATGGATCTTAAAACGTACTTACATATCGTACATCGTGTTCGTGGTAATATATATACTCGAACAGTGGTTTAGCAATGCTTGGTTGACCAGCATATTTAGAAATATTTAATCGTGATAGTTGTATAAATGGTCCTCCAGGCTCTGTTAACATGGATGCTGTGCCTAATCTATGTAATATATTCTTATTAAATGTTCGCTCTTAAGTGCAGCAAAATCAGAGCGAAGCGAAAGTTTCAGTTTTGTTTCTACTATTTAGTTATTGAAAACAGCGTCTACCTAACATTTCGACTGGCACTTGCTGTAATTGGTCTAGCTGTCATAGCTGTTCTGGGTGTTCTTAAAGTTTGTTCCATCGATTGAGACATGGATGCTTGCGTAGCTGGACGTACGACACCTGTGAGTGGTCTACCTTTAAAAGATACCATTTTTGTTCATATCAAAACTGTACTTGCTTTATTTCCACTTGTTTCAAGTTGTTTTTATATTTTGACAACAAACCTGATTGTGTTTTAGGTCGAACACATTGTCCCGTGTGAGAAGTACCAGGATTCTTTAAAGACGTTCCCGGTCTAGGCATAGAAGATATTGTATAATTGTCTAATAGACTTTCTGCAATTCCTTCTTCTTCACCTTCTATATCATCTACATACACTTGTAATGTTAAGGCACGCATTTTTAATACCCATACAGCCTGCAAGGGAAACCATTGTATTTTTCTAAGCGCACAGAGATTTTGTTCATATTAACAAGATTCAAATTTCTACCTGGTCAAGGGGATTCTTTCTTAACAGATTTGTACAAATTGTCGCACAATCTTCGTATTTTCCTCTACTAAACAGACTTAATGCTTTAAATAACTCCATAGTTTTATACAAAAAAAAGTAATAATAGAGATGTTGATGAAGCTTTAAGGGAAGTATAGCATTTTAACAAAGCATACTATTGTACCTGGATACATCTAACTGTACAGTAGTCATAAATGAATTTTCTGTGCATGTATAGTTATTGATTATTTTGCTTATACACCTTACTTCTATAGATTAGAGTTAAAACATACTTTTTAGAAATACAAGTCGAATTAATATTAAGATTAAATTATACATTTGGTGTTTGTAATTATATCATATTAATGTATAATTTAAAAAATTAGCATTTTATGTATTTGTATATTATGAATATATACTATTCTATTATGTATTTTTGTTATGACTTCCTCTACGTTTAATTATAATTGATGATTATTTGCCATATATATTTATTATAATATGAAACACTCACGACTAAAGCGAAAATATAATATAAGCTTATAATTGTACGAAATGAATTTTGTTTCAAAAATAACAAGGCACTATCTTGTAATTTCACTCAATTTTGTATATGTCAAAATCTGAGGAAGAAAATAAACATTATCCATATCTGTTTTCTATTTATATTTTGTACAACTTATAGCTGATATTATAGTCAATGTTATAATTTATAGATATTGTAAATATGGGCGAGTTAGATTATCAGGATTCCAGGTTGGTGTACAATCCAATTATTTCAATATTTAGCAATAAAATATTAATTGCATCATGCATCATATATACATATATATATTTTTTTAGCATTCAAGAAGCTTTTGACGATTTCTTCAAATTAAAAAGTATAGAAGAACAGTGTACGGAAACATCTTTAATACAGTTGCATGAAGCTTTTTTGGTATATAAGAAGAGATAAATTATTTTACAATGTTCTTCATCATTATTTTATTTTTCATGCTATTATGAACATGAATAAAATAACTCTAATTTAACATGCCAATACTTAGACTTCCCCAAACGAAGAAATGGATTTGGATCAATTATTCGATGCTTTCGAAAATATATTACACATTGAAATGTCAGAAGATGAATTCAAAATTCTATTTAAAAAAGTAAAAATGTAGATTTTTATTATTCTTCTGTGTAATTAGTATATTTGTCAGTTTATACAAATGCACTGTATACATCGATTTATAAATTTCAGATGAACTTAAAGAGAGATGGAAAAATAACGTGGAATGAGTTCATTTCGTATTTATTAGTGGAATTTCAAAAAAAGGATACCAGCTTACAGTGGAAGATATTAAAACTTCCAATAACTGATACTCCTCAACTTTTAAAATCACATCATCGTACTCCTATACATAAAATTATGTATTGCCCCGTAGTGCTACCTGTACAAATATATTTGCATATAATATACTTGCGAAACGACTTAAAATGGAATTTAAACTTTATGTATCATCTAAAAGCTAAAAAATACAACAATGGGGGCACAAAAGAAAAGACTACCTAATTAACAAATTTATTCGCACGCCAAGCATAAAGTTTAAATGTTCAAAACGATCGATAATCATTTTATTCGGCATACTTATTACAGAATATAGATCTTTAGTTGTAACTTTATGCATACTATTCATAGGACAGAACTTCAAGCTTCGAGGGAGGTAGCTATTTAACAGTAACTAAGGAAGGAGTTATAAATTATTGGTCACTGGATTTGGAGTACGAACGTAGCGTTCAATCTGTAAATCGTTAGTATTTCGATCCTGAATTTCCTAAGTACATGTATACGTAAATCCCTGCTTATTTTCCGTACCGTTTATTTTTATAGCATGTTTGAAAGTCCAACAAACTTTAATAACCGATATGATAGTATTGCCCGATTTACAAATTGTATGCACTAGTTCTACCGAATACGATTTGCGATTTTACGACACAGTAGCAAGAAAATTTGATCTTCGAATTATGGTTTGTCATATTCTCTAATTAAACGTTACTTATGAGTTGAAGAAACTCGCGCTTACAACAGAATTTCAATGCCCTAGATATCGGGGTTCGAAAATGCAATCGTCTGTATGAACTACTACTTCAGTAAGAATATTAAAGAAGACTCGTATATTGCGCTTGGAGACATGAGTGGGTCTGTTAGGATAATGTCTTTTAGTCCTGTGGAGAGGGGACCATTTAAACAGGAACCTCAGCGTGATACATTATTTATTCGTTACGAATCTGTCCTTAAAGTATATATATATTCATATTCATATAATAGTTTACTTCTATCTAATTCTATATAGTGAATGTATTATCGTTAATCAATTTACGAGATATTATCAAGATAGATTTATATGCTTTACTATTTAACGATCCTCATTGTAGGGTGAGCTGAAAGGGCTGAAAGTTCTAGAATTTAAGAATGTCCATTCAGATTGGGTTAAACAAGTGGCGTACTATGGAAGTCTGAGGTCTTTTATGTCCAGCAGCAGATGTGGAAATTGTTCTTTATTGTTTAGCGATCTCACAGGCGCAAGGTCTCAATACAAATTTAAAGTTAACATGGGCATATCTTGCTTCACATTCTGCGAAGGTATCTCTTCTAAAATGAACCTTTGGCTTCTGTGTAAATATATGTCTGTTTATTTAAAAACATGGATATTTAGAGAGTCAGCTATTAATAACTGGTGGACCAGATTGTATAGTACGAATATGGAACCCTTTTGTGACAAAAAGGCCGAACACTACTTTTCAGGGACATCGTGCACCCATTTGTGTGATAATTGTCCTGAATTTTGGTAGTCGCGTCTATTCTCTTTCAAAAGATAAATGCATCAAAGTGTGGGACGTATTAGCTCAATCTTGTATTCAGGTTTCAATACTAACGATAACTTATATATCATTATGGTTATTTTGATAATGAATAATTTCGTCTAGAAAAATGATTATAATACAAAGACGGTGATAGCGTTCGCAAGTAACAATATTCTATCTTTAATTAGAGCTTTATTTTACATTCTGTAGACATACAATGGCCTCCCTAGCGAATTGGGTGAATACACAACAATGACTTTAGTGTACAATACATTGAGCCGCAAGATGATCATTGCCAGCGCAATGATCGCAGTGATCATTTGCGATCCAGTGGTGGACGAACAAACATCGGATGGTTATACACACACTCAACCTGTCACCTGCGTTTTGTACAATCACCTGTACAAAGTGGTACATATATTTATATTCTTTTCCAATCTGAATATCTTCATTTCAGTAATGTAAACCGCTTCTCTAAACTAGGTAGTTTCTACCGGTTTGGATTCTTGTATAATAATTTGGGATCCGTCTCTTGGAAATCGTTTGTATTTGGTTACGCATGCACACAGTAGATTCTTGTACGGCCAGTATCAAGACATTGAAATTACAGCTGCCTGTTTCGATGAGTCAGAGCAGTTACTGGTAACTGGTGCTCGTGACGGAACATTAAAAATATGGCACTTTAATACTGGTACCTGTTTGAGGAACATGTCACTTGAAACTCAATGGTAAGTTATTCCTTTCTGTCCATCAAACATAATAACTCCTTTCGTAAGTACTAAATTGTAATGATTATATTTGAATATAATTCCATTCTTTATGCGTATACAGCGAGGTGACAAGTTTAGTGTGGCTGGAGAATCGAATTTTATGCAGCAGTTGGAATCGTCAAGTTGTGGAATATGCAATTTCTGAGGCAGATGTATTTAAAAAGAAGTGGGGGGTAAGGCATACAGAAGATATTCTATGCACCGCCATGTGGTATCCTCAAGTGCTTGCCACAGCGACTTATAACGGAGAAATAATACTCTGGAGATTAGAGACCGGTCAACCATATCGAAAATATAAAGTGAATATGCCAATGTCAAGGTAATATCCACTATAGAATAGAACATTTAATATTTAATACTTGTACTGCTTAATATTCTATAGATTTAGCGTAGGATTCCACAACAATAAGGAACATATCGAATCGAAGGAGAACGAAGAATTTAAGACTAAAGTTAGTTTTACGCCAAGGTATTATATGCATTCTAATTACGTTTATATTTTTAATCGAATGTGCAAACTAAAACTATAAATATTCACGTGTAGCCCGGGTCAGACAGTTTCTAAGCATCAAAACTCAGTATTGAATATTACGAGAATCGTTGCTGTTCGAGCTATGATATTTCTAAGTGCTCGACCAGTTGGACCGAGAGTTGGGACATTATTAGTTTCTCTCGAATCCGGTTTAATACAAGTATGGACACATCATCCTGCCGGTGGTTTTTTACAAGCATTCTCAGTTATTCACACTGTAGGTGACTGTGCATTAGCATTGGCAACTGATCCCAAAAATGAGTTTCTCGTGACAGGTAAACGGAGAACAATGTTCTCTTCCTTTTATTGCAACAGTAAATTTAATATACTGCATAGAAAGAGAAAAGCAAACAGGTACTTATTATATTTTTAATAATAAGTTTATTCGAAACAATTTAGGGCACAGTGTAGGATACATAAAAGTTTGGTATCTTGCGAACTATATGGTGCCCACACCTTCTAAGATATGTATGCCTTCGTTGCGACTGGAATTTCCATTCTTATGGAAAGACAGAATTGTTGGTAGAGCTAAAAGGGCTGTACGAGATCAGCCTTTGCCACTTTTGCTTTCGTCAGTACGTGGCCACTTAAAATCCATTACATCCGTTCAAATAATTCCAGATGCACGTATTGTTATCAGGTAAAAAATATTTTATTATTGCTTTACTTCTCTCGGTCTAAAGTTTAATTTGCCTTCTATTTTTATTATAACGCAGCAAAAATTATCATAAACATAATATCGTCTCCTCGGGTTTTTTTCTCATAAAAATGTTTTCTACGTAAAGTAAATTTTAGTTAACGACGAAGAAATAATCTTAAATTACAAATTACTTTCTTACGATCGTTACGCATAAAGTGTTTTGGAGCCTAAGACTAAGCGAAGAGAGTGAGTGCAATTTAGAGTGCAGAAGTGCTTCTAGAAATTATGATTTATCCCATTGTAATTAGATTGTATTACAATTACAATTACAATCATTGTAATTTAGATCCGCATTTCTGGTTTTATTGGTTTTAAGTGGTAGCACAGATCATACAGTACGTTTGTGGACACTTTGCGGCCGTTATATCTCAACATTCGGTACCTTCAGACATTGGTCACCAATTTTACCAACAATTCCGGCGTATCAATATTTTAAACATTACAGACATCCTCCAGATATAAGAAAATGGGCTAGCTCTACTACACTAAAAGTAATGAATAAAATCCTTTTCAATAAAAAAAAGATTACAAAACTCCCTTTCCATGCGAATATAAAAAGGTTCTCGACGGAGGTATCAGGAAAGATTACGATGTAAAAGCTGATCCATTGGAAAATATAAAACCAATAATACCTGAACAGCAGCAACATGCTTCGATAGACGGGAGGAAACTTACTATTGCTGTTTTGGACAGATCAGTTTTAATGATCTTCAGAGATTTCCCAATTTTGGACACCTCTTTGCCATATGTAAATATACGTATATTCAGTGTCGCATTTGTCAATCATCAAATCAAATCGTAAAGAGTATTTAAATATTACATAGAATTTCATGAAAATAATATTACAGATACCTATATACACACACTTAAAATTAAAGCCTTTGGAAAATATTAAAACACCAAAACCACCAACGCTTTTGTACGGAAGGAAAGAATTAACGTAAGCATTTTTACTATAATTGTCCTTTTCTTTTTATCAGGTCGATATAATCCCACGAATATCTACTTATTTATCTGTCTCATTTACTATTAATGATTCGTATGTATATAAATATATAAAGGTTCAGTGAATAAAATTACTTATATTTTTTGTTTTCAGTAAAAAAACGCAATCGTAAGTCATAAAGTCATGGTTAATACAAAAAAAAGATATAAATAAACAGTACGCATTTCATAAACAATTGGTTAAGATAAAATGTACTATCTCGTTACCTCCGCATGTTGTATAAAAACCATACGGAACATCGATAATGAAATTGAATAAAACCTGTGTTCCATTAAAAGGTCGTGTGTATTAGTATATTTGCTATAAATTAATTGTATTACAATTTTCGTCTTTCATTGGTTTTAATGGAATTATAAACGACACAATTATAAATAAGGAAGAACGGTAAAAGTATGACCAAGTTATTTCCAACACACAATTACATCGTTCGCTGATTACTTTGAAATGTCGAGAATGAAATAGTTTTACATTCGTTAATATACCAAAATGCAATACTTCTATACATATTTATATATATATCACATGCGTTGGGTGTGACAAGCACTTCTTCGTTGTAAGGCACAACATGAAATCAACAACACTGAATTCAATAAACTACACGTTTTATTCGATTTCCATCATGGAGAAACGCGGTGGCGTTTTCCAGATTGCACTGGACGTACGCTTCAATTTATTCCTATCTATACCTTGAAATAGTTCAGTCAAGTCTGGTGTACACTTCTTACTGTCGAAGAACTTGTAAATTCCTCTTTCCGGAATGTATCGTTGCATTGCAAGTTGAATTCTGCGTATTTGAGCTGAAATTTATTTTATTTCAATAGTTGATAGATAAATATTAATTATTTTCAAATCAATATTACGTTATTAACATAATTTCTTCGTCTTGCATAAATTAAGATAAAGTAACCGTTACTTTGTTTGCTTTTCTTGTGACTATCAGTATCCTTATTTTTTATCGTATTAGAGTTAGGAAGAGATCATTTCTTCGATATAGAGAAATCAATGTAATTGGTGGAAAAGCTTGCAATTTTATGTATGTCATAATAATACTAAAATTACACTTACGCTGTGCCCAGTGTGGTACTGCATGCTTTGGTCTGGATTCGTCATCCGATTCATCGTCGTCAGGTTCACTGTCCAAAATATAATTGGTTGGTCCGTGATTCTTAGATCCACATTTTGCCTAAAATGTTGAATAAGTGATGAATCATACAGCCAGGGGATTGCGTATACATTGTTTTTGCTAATGCTTTGAAATCTCACCTGCGCCAGAAGCATGTGATGTTTCGTTCTCATTGCTTCAGCAGTAGCTTGTTGCTGAGCTCTCAATTCAGCTTCCTTTCGTCTTTCAGCTTCCTGTTCTCGACGTCTTTGCTCGGCTAATAAACGTTCCGCTTCTTCTTGTTCTTGTAAACGTAGCAAACGCTGTTGTTCTTCTAATCTTCTTCTCTCTTCTTTTTCCTATTAATTATTACATTATAACCTTAATCCCAATACATAGTATTTAAACAAAGAGTACCCTAAATATTCTTTATATTATAAAGGGTACGCCCTGGCTATTTATAGAACACGTTGGGCAGCTCAAATGGAATAAAAAATATAGAAATGCTAATATGTCCAATCTGTTTTCGTGTTATAGGAATAGCATTTTGAAGTAAAAACTAAGCTAACAAGTCGTTAAAAACTAGTACCTGAGCTCGTTGTAATTGAGCCAGACGTTTCCTCTCCATTTCTTCGCGTTGCTTCTCTTGCATTTGTTGAGCTAAACGTGCCTTCTCTTCTCTTTCCTTTTCGGCTTTGTGTCGTTTCTCCATATCTTGCTTCTCTTTTGCCTCCCTGGCCAATTTATTTTTCAATTCCTTTTCTTGTCTTTTCCTGTTGCATATAAAAAAATGTTGCATGTATATACTTTTCAAGCAGTACTGTCAGTGAAAACAATAAATAACATATCCATTCGAAGCGTAATGATCATTTTACCGTCTCTTTTCTTCTGTTTGAAGTCTAAGTGCATCTTCTCGTTTCTTCCGCGCATCCTCATCGTTTAATTTCCGTTTCTTTTCTTCTGTCTTATCTATTGAGTTACGCTTACTGGCAGGCTTTGTAGTTTGAATAAAAGAATCCATAGATGTAACGATATTCATACGTACGACACTTGACGCCTTGTTATGCTGAAATCAAAATGTTAGATATGAGATATAAATAATTAAATATCAGGGTCATTTTTTTGTCAGTCGAAAAATAAATAATGTTTTTAATTTCGTGACAGTGCAAATGTATTCTTACGTTTATATTAATTTGATTGGATGGAGTGTGATGCAAACGATTAACAGACATTGGCAGTTGGGTCCTCATTTTGCCCAACGGAGTAGTCGTTTTCTGTTGCTGTTTGTAAGTTAATTTCTCCAATGTGGCTTTATTCAGTTTCTGTGCTGATTGCACCTTATTCTAAGGAACGAAATGAATAAGAAGCATAATTTATAAACAATCATACTCCATTCAACGGGATAAGTCACTAGCTGTGAATAGAACATTCGCGTGCTAAAACATGCGGGAGAGGCAGTCGGTTACAGCTATTGGCTAAAGTTACTTATGATTAAACGCTGAGGAATTATCGATATCAAGAACGGATGATTTACATAATTCATTACAATATCTGAGCTACTTCTGTCTGCAGCTGGTGACCCAATTCGTCGAACGGATTGTTATATTTTAAGTAAGTATACCACAAAGGGGATATATCCATGACGAAGTTTCTAATTACCTCCTTATATTCGTCCATATCCTTAGCATGCTTTGCCAATGATATTTTCTTAGCTTTCGCCAATGATTTTCTCGCTAATTTATGAGCTACCGTCTTGTCAGAAGCTTTCAACGTATTTTCTGAAGCCTCTGCTTGTGCGGCAGCTATAGCACGCGTTTTTGTTCTGGTTACTCTGGTAGGCACATCGATATCAACAGTAGCTTTTGGACTGTTCATACCTGCCTGTTCGAATGCCTCGACTCTTTTCTTTACAGATTCCTTAGCGTAAGGACTGAACAAGGCATTCGACTTGTATGCGTTTTTTATGTCCTGGAATCCGGTGACTTTATTCACCTCCTTCAATGTCGGTTTTACAGGAGTATTAAGAACTTCATCCTCACTTGACGTGGAGGATCTTGTTACACGTTTCTGCCGTTTTAAAGCTCCTTGTTTCTTTGTCTGTTTTATTTTCTTCACTTCTGGCGATGATTCATCATCTGTGAGTAAATCATCGAATTCTTTGTTCGCCATGGCGTCTTTTAACTGTTGCTTCCTATTCTGTAGGCTCTTCGACGAAGGTGATTTGGATTCAGGCTTCACTTCAATCGATCTCTGTTTAGCATTCTTCTCTATATTATTGCCAGAGATCTTATTGATCGTTACAGTTTCGTTTAGCTTTATTGCTGACAGAGGCTCTAAAACTACTGTTGCATTCATTAACTTGTGCATAACAAATGTAGAATTGAAGTTCATTGTGGAATTCATAATAGGCACGGGTTTTCCAATTGCATCCTCATACATCGACGGCTCCTCAACGTCGTTTCCTTTTGGCGCGATAACTGTATCATCGATAGTGTTGGACTTTTTCCTACTCAAATTGTGACTCTGCGAAAAAGTCCTCTTTCTAGTGGAAGTTCTTGTTACCATGGAAGACTTTTTTAAAGTTTCATCCATGACTTCCTGGTTTTCTGTTTCCATTTGGTTTTGCAAATTTCTGTCCACTGTTTGTTTCAATGCACTTTCTCTTAATCGTTTCGCAGTGCTTTCCCTTGTTTGTTTCGCAGCGCTTTCCCTTGTTTGTTTCGCAGCGCTTTCCCTTGTTTGTTTCGGAGCACTTTCCCTTGATCGTTTCGGACCCATTTCCCTTAAGATACTGTCTTCCATTTTACTCAGTTTTGAGGGGCCCTGTGTAGTTTCCTCGTCCGAACTACTTTTCCCAGACTTTTTCCTTTTAGCTCGGCTGTCACGGTTTTTCTAAGGATTTGAAAGACATTTATAACAATTTGTAATACTTTTAAATAATACAAATTGATACGTAACAAGTATATCAATACATACCTTGATATCATTATTTTCACTGAAATCTGAAGGCCTTCTTAACTTTGTTGTGAGTGTAAGTGATTGCTGTTGTTTAATACTATTGGCAGCTTTCATCGAAGCTTGTCTCTTCGATCGGCTCGTTCTCGTATCTTCCAGCGGTTCTGTCTTTACTTCTTGATCTTCTGTTTTATCAAGCATCATCATAGAATCCGACACTGTGTTATCAATGCTGACAACATCATTTTCTGGAATTGTTTCTATACGTTGCACTCCCCTTTTCCTTAAAACTTTTGGAGTTTTCGTAATTAAAGGGCCTAAGGTTGATTGTGGTATTTGGCCAATTAGGGCATTAAAATAATCTAATGTTTCTTCAAGATTGTCGTTAAGAGATCTTTTAACTTCCATGTAACGATTGTAGACATCTAAGAAATCTTTAACAATCATTGCTTTAATACTATCCTTCGATCGATTGCCCATGTTGGAAATCTGGAACGGATCGCATACAATATTTAGTCACATAATTTTAACAAAAACTGAACAAACGAGTTATGGTAAGTAAATAAATATAAATGTATATACGCCTTTGGATAATTCGTTTGACGAATAAAAATATTCATGAACAACAGTTTCAATTATATTGCCATTCGACTCGATGACATACCTTTTATTCGTTTTATTAGACACACGATCGAATTGATAAATTGAATCGATATCCATAAATATCCATTTCGTACAAAAAAATACGTTAAACAAATATATAAAGGTATTTTAGTGAAAGAACAATAATATTTTACTAGCATGAACTGAACGAATAGAAGGATTTTCCTGAAAATATTTGCTTACCTCTTATATTTACATAAAAACTTACGAACGCTAAATATAAAACTTCACCACGCGAATATATGAAACACACAATTGATATTACTTTGCAATGACACAATGCATAAAAGTAAAGCAAACCTTAACGACAATCTCCATTTCGTGTCATAGGCGGGATCGTACAAGTTTGTCCCATAACTACATAACGACTTTTCGGTTGAATTTAAATCTCTTCACTCAGCGCCACCTATTCTCCCGGGCGCGCCATTTTTCTTTAGCATTTAAATTGCATCTACTGCTTTCTGATTGGTCGAACGGACAATTTAATTCGGAAACTCAAGCATGCACAGTATATCCTGAATAGAGGAATTCTTATTCTTTTGCAGTTGTAATATAGTACTTTTGAATATTCAATGCGAGAAACTAAATTAATGTCGAGGACGATGCTTCCTGTCAATTGATGAAACAAAGAAATCAAAAAAACACGGAAGTTTCCCGCGTGAGACACGTCTGAACAAGTTTGAAAGTGGCAGATGGATTTGTTGCACAATGCCTTTATAATCCGGTGTCTTCCAAAACACGTGGACGTTTCCCGCGCGGAAGAGCATGCTCTTTTGATTTAGATCGCATTCGCAATTTCACTGTATCGTGGAGGTTATTCTACGTGTAGAATAGAATTGGAAATATGGAACATTTATTGCAAAATATAAAATACTTTTAAATGTCTATTGATATTGACATTTGTAAAAATTATTACATATTATTGTTACTTATTTCGTTATGAAAATGTTATTAAAGTTGCGTTGCATTTTGCATACAAAACTGAGAATAGCGGATATTACCTTTGGCGCCCATCCGCAAACGTTGGCGAGATTTCTTAATAATAATTACATATACGAAGGCCCGTCAGTAGGGATAGTGAAATATCGATAGTGGACACTATCGATAATATCCAATACATAGTTGGGCACTCGACCATCGATAGTTATCGACAGTGATGGTATGTGGTTTGCAATACATTTTGTATACACATTACACGTTCAATTTAAACTATATTATTTTGTGTTAGAAATACAATTTATTTATGGATGTAAAGAAAAAAGGTTTTATTTTAGTTTGATTATTATACATTATACATCAAATAACTATTGTATTTCTGTTTAGAAATACTAATATGTTTACATTTTCTCGTTTCAGTCTAGGTTATCCAGTCAGTTGTATGCAATTCACCCTGGGTCACTAACTTTCGATTGCAGTGGAAGATCCAAGTATGCACAATTACTTAAGTACTAATTGATTTAAAACTTTTGTTTCGGTTTTGGGTTAGGTTTTCAGTTCTTTTTTCAAGAATCTAAAACAATAGGTGTTTCGTCTTTCCATATATTGCCCCTTTATTATTATAGTATCTACTGCTATATTTCTGCCTTCCTCTTGTATTCTTTGTCCAATGAATACAAATAACAAATTTTTTGGAATAGACTTTCTTTCGAATTCCTACCTACAATGTTTAATAACTATCAACAGTTTTTGATATTAACGACCATCGATAATTATAGACTGTCCCATCGATATTGCTTTACCACTACACGTCAGTTATTGAGTAAATAGTACTGCACCTTTACCAAATACAAATTAAACATACCTCTCCGGGGTTAGAGTTCAAACTTGTCTCAGGTGAATCTAAATTCGGAAATTCACCAATAACTAGCTTGTAAGCAATTAATTTGGTATGCGACGCACCTAAAAAATCTATGAGAATGTTACATATTGTAACAAAGCTTTATTTAATATTAGTCAGATTTATCAAATTTATTTGGTTCATATATCGAGTCTACAACTGTTGCAAACTATTCCGTCAACTACTTCGGTTATGAATATTATAATTGTGTTTGTTGCGTTCACTATTTATTTGATGCAAATAGAAGGTTGATTAAACTTCCCTTAGAAATACTAATGTATACCTTGGAATGGCAATAATAAAAGTTTTTAACAAAACAAAACAATATCTTTAAAATATGAAGTTGAAGATATATATCGTAACGTTACATTTCACTGCATAAGTTTTGTTACTACAGCCTTGCCAGTAATTGATGTTAGTTCTTTTAAGTTTTTATCACATAAGAAAAAATATTTGTTAGAATCGCAAAAGACATTTTTGTAATACTTACACAACGACTATGAAATTTTAAGATTTCAATGGGAACATTTGTAATATCTACTTAACAGTATTTTACTACAGTTGTATAACACATCAGATTCCTTAAATAGCACAAATTCGCCTCAAAAATATTTGAGCATATTATAAATTACACATGCTGAATATATTTTTACCAATTGGATAGTTTGTAATGTATATAACAAAGTATTTATAATTTATAACGTGAATATTTATAAAATATAAATATCGTACAATAAACTTAATAACTTCTTAACATACATTTAACTTGTAATAATTAGAACGCCAGCGCTCTTTTAAACATCTAGAGACTAATAGGCCATCTATTGCTTTTGATTTCCAAAATTGTTATTTTTTTATAAGTACCTTCAAGATTTGGGTTCGAAATAGAATTTCTATACATATAGTTGCCCTTCTTACTTCCTAATTTTAGCTGCACTTTAAACATTAGTTTCTGCCTGATTTAACTCCAGCTCAGGGGTAGAATTCCTAACGATTTCCTTATTGTTTTGAGCATAAATTTGTAGTACTTCTTCCTCGAAACTAGGATCCAATAGGATGTCAATAGTGTTCACTCCTGTTTCAATGTACTTCTGATATATAGGTTTCGACACTTCCCATATAGCCCGATTCTCTATCAGTACGTCAACAAGTGGATTTATCACCGGAAATAACGTCGAAAGATTGCTAAGGGAAAAAATTAACAAGATAAATAATGCAGAAACCAGAAAATAACTAAACGAAGTATTTTATCTTGTCCCTTTTTTATCCACCCAATTATATTGGTAGTATTATACAGGGTGGAGCATTTAAAGAAATCACCAGAATATCTCCGTTATCAGTGCCCGCATGAAAAAACTGCCCAGTTTAAAGTTATACTACTTCAAGGGGCACATCTGATGGTGGAAAAAGTTTTGGATTTATTTCTTAATACGCTGTGAGAATATTTAAAAAAAATTGTTCAGGTGATCTGTTTTAAAAGCCCCATCCAGTACACATACAGTTTAATAATGTTTCAATTGTTTGACATATTAAGAAGTGAAATATACTTACGTAAAAAGGGGGAGAACTATGTTCGAAATAAATTCAACTTGAAGTTCTGGTATCGATGCCCGATCTCTATCCATCATTTCTGTAGGACAGCTACCCATACTTTTTTCTATGTCTCCTTGCGAAAAGAATTCATCGTAAATTTGTTTCTGATGTAAGATCCACGAAAGAAATATGTTATACAAATATTAAATCTTTTCCCCTAAGAAATTGATTTACACTTTTATTTCTACTCACTGCAGTCTTGTTAGAAACTCTCCAATGTTTAGTCTGATCGCTAAGATCGCAACAGGTCATAAGCATCTTGAAGAACAGTTTCCTCTGCTTAGGGTCACTTTTGTCATATTTGCTTCTAACCATGTTTTCTTGTTTTTCGGCAACCCTAATATGAGCTGCCAAATCAGTTGCCAGTATATTAGTCTTTAAGAGGTCTAACGCTTCACTGTATACTTCGCTATTAAAGCTTTCAAATATGTTACAATGTTCTGTATTTAAGATGCACATGGCCTGCGCCAAATGATGCCTCTGTTACAAAGAAACAAATGTTATGATTTGTTGCAACCTAGTGTGACAAAGTCTTTTAACATATGTATTCCAAAAAAGTAGTTACCTCCATTACAGATCCATCAGAACTATAAAGAGTAGCTAGAACTGTATCGCACTTTGTTTGGAATGAATTATTTGTTCCTCTGTGATCTATGTCGTGACATAAACAAGATACTAAGAAAACTAACGCTTCTAGATGCGTTATATAATTCTCGTTAATAAGATCCAAATTTCTTATTAACAAGTATGCAAAATGTGCTACAGAGAATGCATGCCTCCAATTATGATAAGGTGCATCTCTGTATCCCTTTTCAACATACAATATAAACCTGTGATATTTGTATGAATTAATTTCTTATTTTGCTAATGTTATTTGTATAGTGTAGGAACTCGGGAATAAGAAAATACTAGGCACTGAAAAATCGAATCCCTGATTTCTGAGTACCAGACCATTGCGTTTCCCTTTTCTCGTTAGAATTCCTCACTTTATTGTGCACATGGAGCGATTAACGATTTAAAGTTTGTCTTACCTAGCTAAAGTTGGTAATTTCATTTTCCAGTGCGATATAAGACCTAAGTCGTTGAACATTTTAATTGTATAACAAGGCATGTGTTTGTAAGGTACGTTTCTAGGACTGAATTGATATTTGTTATAATCTTTGAGATTGTGCTCGTCTTTGCAATTCAATAATGCTTGAACATCATCGTTTTCTACCTGCGTTTATAAAGCTTGTTTGATAAACGAGATTTGTGAAAAATTTCGGGAGTTTTTACGAACTTTCTTACCTTCATGTGATACATCATTATTTCGTTACTTAATTTATTTCTAGCTCGAGCATCCTGTATCTTCTTATGAACAATGCTGTGCATCATAGAAATGCCACAGTATATACTAAAAGCCATTGCAACTTCTTCATCGTAAACGTCGAAGTACAATCCATCCTTCTTGTTACAGAGTTGTGCAACCCCTATAAATATGAAACAATTTTATTGCTCTTATCATTTTAATCGTTCATAATCATCATATTTCAACAACTATGGGAATCAATTTTACAATCGTTTGGATTAAAAAATTTACTCTAATCTTTAATTACCCACAATGCCATTTTCATCTTTAATTGGAAAGCATAAAATATTTCTAGTTTTGAATCCTGTTATTTTGTCTACGCCACGATAGAAAAGAGGATGCTCGTATGCATTTCTAATATTGAGCAATTGACCCGTCATCGCAACATGGCCTGCTATACCTTGTCCTATGGGTAATCTCATTTCCTCCACTTTCTATAAATATTTACGTCCATAATATTATTTACGAAATGGGAATTCTGTGGAAATGCTAATGCTTATAAACTTGAACTCACGTCTTTCATGGCGTTACCATCGAATACTTTTGCAACCAGATCTTCGTGATCGGGGTCCAACAGAAACAGTGAACATCTCTCTGCATGCGTTAAATTCTTAGCCTCTGCCATTATTTCTCGTAGAAGGTCTGATAAATCACCTATTTATAAATACTTGAAATGTAATAAATATATGCATTTCTTGGATAGTAATTACTATATGCTGTATTAATTAATAACATTACCTAGGTACATAAAAAGTTTTTTAGAAACAGTGAGCAAATTCTGACATTGGCGTTTCAATTGAATTTGCTTGTGACATTTAAGCGAAGTCAGAAAGTAGCCCAAGCAAAATCTACACAGAACAAAAGGTATTGAAGTATGTTAGTATGTGTAATTCCGATAATTTGTGAAGTTTCTTTTCGTTTACTTCGATTTTGCAGTGCAAGTGAATAATTTACCTGAAACATTCTTGAACTATCGCACATTTGCATGTAGTTTCATTTTTGGTATCATTATCAACCAAGCAAACAAGTAAGGCCACATCATTCTGCTTCGGATGTTGTATGGGAATTGATAGAAGTAAATTTGTTTTCGGACATATTGTTTGAAGGTGAGACAGTATATCCTCGTCCAGCAATGTAATATCTATCGCAGTTGGCCTCTTATTTTCTACAGTTGTGTACAAAACATTATTCAGTGCCTGCAAAACGAAAGTTATAAAATGACGTGCGTGCATAATAAAATATAAGCCATACTTATGACTAACCCGTTATTAACATCAACGGGCATTCTCTAATATCATAATCAATTTTCAATTAACAACTGTACATTAGTTTATACGTGTCTTTCTCAATTCGTTTTGTATTATATTTGAATATTTAAATCTTTAAGATAATACTATTTAGTTTTAACATATATTGTTCATATAAATCTTCTGTTTTGCCGTTTAATCAATTAATCCCATTATTTTATCAGCAGAATTAGAAATCGAGCTTCTGTTTTTATTGAATAACAGGCTTGACTAGAATAGGATAAACTATGATAATCTGTATCACTGTTATCATACCACTGTTATCGATAACACTTTTTCTATAGCTTATTTGAAATGCTTCACAGTGTTATATCAGTAATACCTTTTCGTATGGCTTCTTTTATGTAGGTTTCTATGTATTCTACATAAGGATTAAACACTGCTAAGCAATCCCTATTTGTAATGTAGGACAATTCTTAAAACTTTAATCTGTTGTACCTCGAAGGAATACATACCTCTTGAACGTATCAGAATTATTCTAACTTTATAGTTTGCGATTACTAGAATGTTATTACGCTATAAGTTTATAATAATTAGGAAACATAAGTAACTGTAAACAAATGAAAAAACCAAATGTGAAAATTATCGTACAATTGATAAAAAAATAAATATTTATGGGCTAAAAAAGTTACTAACGATTCGAAAATAATATCAATATTAATATATAAAAGCTGAATACAACTTCTTTTCATTATTTCATAATTTATAAGTAAACCATTTTTACTTACAGGAAACCTTAATTCTCTATCTAAAATTTGTTCTCCTATCACATGAATTAGCATTTCCTCTGACTTCACTAAAATTGGTACAAGAAAGGATAGCTTCGTGTTTGTTGCATCTTGTATCTACAATATTAATACGTAATACATTAATTCCGAGTACACTAAAAATGTATTTATATGAATTGCAATAAATAGATATTGAAATGAATTTACAATTTAAAAAATTGCAACAACATTTTCTAGCGCGAAATAAACCCCGCATTTGTATTTCGTTTGATATATGAATTATATAGCAGACAAAAATTCATACCATTTCTTTTTAAATCGAGGTGCGTATACCGCGTTAAATTGTACGCATAAAGCCGATGACGATATTACTCACGTATTTGTTTAGCTTTTGCTGAAGTTCAGGATAGGAAAGATCGTAGAGTTCCTCGAAAAGCGACAGAATTTGATTCGCGTTTGATGCAGTCAAATTAACAGAACTCATTTTCATTTATTCCGCCTACCTTTACTTAAATAGGAAAATTAATACGATTTAATAATATCACAATACGTTGATCACATTTATTTCAGATTTCATGTTTCACGATCTATATCGTAAAGTTGTCTTTTAAAGCTTGTTGCCGTTTATATCAGTGTGTTATGAAAAAAAGTATCGGTGTTCATCGCTTTTTTCAAATTTACGTAGGACAAACGCACTGCGACAGCCGCTGCGAACCACTGCAAAGTTTCGGCCCAGACGAGATACATACATGAACAGACAAATTACCTTATGGACTTTCGTGGCTCAACGTGACTGCCATACCGACTGACAAATTTGACCATAGACGAGATATATGAACAGAAACCAATCATACAATCTATTCGTACGACCCGAGTTCCCGGGGCACTGACGAGATATAAGAATAGATAAGTCACCTTATGGACTTTCGTGATCCAACGTGACTGACATACCGACCCAGAAATCTCACGTTGATCCGAGCGTCTTCTGCACATGACAGTGATCACTTGAAGACCTATCATTTACTGAAGTAGTATTGGGGGCAGGATTCATGCGATTGTGTGAATATGTATACATATGTGAATGCTATGGGAGGATCAGGAAAGCTATTTCTCGATCAACGTTTCGGTAGAAAAATTGAACTACAGTCCTTGGTCCCACGATACTCTTCAGTTCAGCTCGAGTTGAGTCGAAGTCACATCGCAATGCACGCGCTGCTGCGTGTGTTGTAATTTAAAATAAACTTTAGCATATAAAATATGTAAATTTTAGACCAAGTTTTATCTGTAAGATATATTGTAAATTAACTTCGAAGAATAGTTTATAAGTATCAGCTTGTAAATCTGAACTACGACATTTTTGTAACTTGTATCTTCATTAATTAATTTAAATAAATCTTGAATGAAAAGAATTCCACTGCTCTTATTATTTTTACACCTTACCATTCCTGGAAAGAACCTAATTCCCATTCCTTACACAAGAAGTACCGTGGACGAACTTTAAAAGCAAAGTTCTGAAGCGAGAAACTTGTAAAAATGGCCCTATTATTAAATTTGAGAGCAGCAATTTCTAAGTCTTCTTGCAAAATTGGTTGGGAGAAGACCAGAAAATTAAGAGCTTGGAAATTCCTGGAACATGACGTCATTTCCAAGAATTTCTGCATTGGAATACCTCCTCGCACATCATATTCTCCTAATACAAACCCATGATTCTCAGCGAGATATTTTTGCCAGAAACTCAGAAAATTAAGTGCTGAAAACCGTGGGTTTGTATTAGGAGAATATGATAAGCGAGGAGGTATTCGATCTCAGTAGTTCTTGGAAATGACGTCACGTTCCAGGAATTTCCGGGCACTTAAATTTCGGGGGCCCCAACCAAGTGGGTGTAGTGTAGTGCTTCCTGTGTATTTATAAACAACTACTTGAAGTTTCATACCACTCATATTCCTGTTTTATCTACGCCCAAAGTGGTCTATAGTATCGCCATCTTTACAGAACTTCTTGAAACTACTCGGGCCTCTGCCATATCTAAACTTAAGGTAAGTAAGAGGCATGAGTAGTTTCAAAGAGTTCCGTCACCGACGAGGTATAAGAATAGACAATTCATCCAATGTATTTTTTCGGCCACGATTTTTGGGACCCGGGGTCCCATTACCATTTCCGTGTCACTCGCTACGTTACCCACAGATTATACAAAACGAAGCGAAAATTAAATAATTTTAAAGAATTCTTTCGTTCTTTGCCGTAATGAAAGGCAACAAGGGATATGAAACATTTAATGTTAATTAAAAAAATAATTATAATAATTTTAATTAAAGAAACACATGATAACAAGTTTTCTTATTTCAATTGTACTATCAATACATGATGTGTCGCATACAATATTGTACCAAGTCAATTATATTACTACCAACTCCAATAATTATACTATTCGAACAACGCGTTTGGGTTTGTAAGAATATTCGAGGTACAGGAACGGCCGAGGCGGGCCATGTGCATTTTGAAGATGCACGCTGTGTTTGTCTAGCATAGCTTTCATTTGGGGCGAACCCTGAAATGGTTAAAAAAGGGCCATGGTGAGACGTAGGCGTCCTCACGACGGACGCTTTTGCCAATGGAAGGCATTCTTGTATAGACTACGGTCGAGGGAGCACAGTTTTAATAAACAGAACACCTTTTACCATATATACACGCCTACAGAATCATTGTAATTAGTAATACCTAATCGCGATAGAAAGGGGACTACGAATACCCTCTCATGCGATTATCTTACAGGTTATACGCGGTTTTTTTCTTCCGGACAATTTTTTTTGTTTTTTGTCCCGACACATTTAATTCATATTACAGTAATTTCTCGAACAGCGAGCGCCGATCGGGACCGGCCGCACGCACTTGGAGAGAATGGGATAACTTTGGCTGTTTAGAAATTCGACACCGACATCGGCGACCGTTGAAAGGGACAGAGAGTGAAAGTAGGGTCAGATAGCTACGTATCTGTGAGACAATACTAATGCAACTATAAAACTTCTTTATTGTTAATTATTTCGTTCTGCAAATTTTATGAAAATATAGCTGAGGTTGTTGTGATTAAAATAACACCAAACGCGATATACATAATTTGGATCATATTTGCGTTTACAAATTATAGAAACGGATCCCACCGAGCCGGGCATGAAACGATTCCGTACGATCTCCCCGGCCGGGGAGATCGGGCTTTGCGCGCGGTCTAGTAAGTCGACGAATGCTACCGTACGCGCGTTCTTGGACGGGCGAGACATGCTTTTGACCACCTGGTTCTTTCCTTATCTGATACTTTAAAAACATAAAGCCATACTACAATAATCATGAGTATCTTACAATACAATGGACATACAATACAATACAGTTTAGCACTCTGTGAAAACGTTGATAATAAATCTCCGCGGTCAACCTGGGTTGTTTATGACCGAAGCTAAAGTTCAGTCTTGGATTGACTTTTCCCGAATTGTTATTTTCGTGCACTAGACCTTTGAACAATTATCTGACGGAATAGATATACATTAAAGTAGAGACTTCAATACGTAATTAATATTTTTTCGGAGTCAACTACCATGGTTATTTGCAACTGAGAAAGAAATAAAATAAGAAACTGAAGATTCTCAAATTTTTATTGTATGAACAGATTGTAACCAAAATCACTTTTATAAAAAAAATCTATCTACTTTTGTAAAATTACGTTACATTGTATTAAAATATTACGATTTAGAACAAAAATAAAATACATTACAAAACATATAATACAATGACATTTTTTCCAGAAAATTATTATTACTTTATTTTTCATACATGACGTCACGACGTGACGTGTTAAAAAAGTAGGCTATACGCGACACACGGAATTCATCGCTCCGATGTGATTTCGACTCAACTCGTGCCGAACCGTAAGAGTATCGCACGACCAAGCCGTAGTTCAATTTTCCTACCGAAACGTTGACCGAGAAATAGCTTTCCTGATTCTCCCTAAACATTTCACATATATTCACACAGTCGCGTGAGTCCTGTCCCCAACACTACTTCAGTAAATAATAGTTCTTCAAGTGACCACTGTTCATGAGCAGAGGACGCCCAAATCACTGTCGGATTTCTGCGTCGGTATGGCCGTCACGGTGGGCCACGAAAGTCCATAAGATGACTTGTCTATTCTTATATCTCGTCTGTGGTTCCGTAGAGATGACGATAACATTGCAAGCGCGAGTAGTTTCAAGGGGCTCAATGGAGATGGCGCTAAAATAGTGGGCACTGTAGATATGGTAGAGACCCGCGTAGTTTCAAACACGTCTTTACACATATTAATCAATTTATGAATTAAAATATATACATGGGTATTTCATGGGTGTGTTTGCTGCGCAATGAAATCGGGTGAGCACAGGCGGGACGCTTGACGTGACACGCATCTCATTGTCAATTTGATCGCCCCGCTGCATCGCGATGTGACTTCGACTCTACCCCAGCCGAACCGAAGAGTATCGTGCGACCAGGGACCATAGACGAATTTTCCTACCGAAACGTTGATCCCCAACACTACTTCAGTAAATAATAGTTCTTCAACTGTTCACTGTTGATGAGTAGAGGATGCTCAAATCCGTGTCTGATTTCTGAGTCGGTATGGCTGTCACGGTGGGCTACGAAAGTCCATAAGATGTACTGTCTATTCCTATATCTTTTCTGTGCTCAAACGTTGCCCGACACACACAATCACATCGCTTTCCTAGATCTATCGGTAACGTTGTGAGTGACATAGGAATGATAATGGGCCTCTAGAGCCCCCACACATAGGGGACATGGTTCTACAATGTTGGCAACACTTTTAAATAATGTTTATAGTCGACGCGAAAACTTTTTCCGTTCCATGGGAAGTGTCAAATAATTGACAGTGTTGTTCCTAAGAACAATAGACAAAAATGCACGAATACAATAAGGAAATAAGAAGTTATATTACCGATTGCATTTTTATAAAAAATTTATTGATTCGATGATGCGTATCGAAATAATGCTGCAGGGTCATGGTTATGATACGATCACTCATCGCATATAATATATTTGAAAACATTTTTTTTTAATTAATTACACACCGACTAGTGTCTTTGAAATAAATCATGCACGTATTTACTTGCATCTGAAATGCGACGCTGCTGTTGCCTGTTAACTGTAACTGTTGAGGGTGGATAATCTTGTGTGGAGTACAGTTTAAAATTTATGAAATAAGGTCGAGCAGTTTGCTCATAAAGCACACGAAAATGAGTTTGGAAGACGAATATAATGTAGCTACTAGATATCGTACTGTTCGCAAGCATTTGGATAGTTTAGGATACATACAGGCCCTTACGCTGGATGCGTTACCTTTGATAGAAAAGTTGTTAGCAGATTTGATACAAACGACAGAGAGTCTGAAGCATTTCAAAAGCATAGCTGAAGAAAATATTGAGGTATGCTCGTAGCTATGATTCATTTGTTAATTAACAAAATTTGTGTTTTCTATGATACATTTGATCTACATGTTTTTATACACCCTATGTATGAAACAAAGAATATGCTACTGACGTCACAATAATTAAATACTGAATTATGAAAGTCACTTCAATGGACTAAGAAGTATGATGTCTAACGTATTTTATTATATACTTGTACTATTTAATATCTTTGTTGTGTACGTAGGCGCACACTCAGTTGCAATCAACAATTGATCCTTACAAGTGCGATAATGTGAGGCTAGTACAAGAATGTAACGAGCTTCACTTGGATTTGATGAAGGAGAGGGATAATCATCAGAAACAAATTAAGGATTTCAAGAAGGATATCTACAAATTGGAGCATGAATGTAGTGATCTTCAATTGGCGTCGTCTAGGAATTTGCATAGAATTAAAGAATTGGAGACTGAATCCGCTAAGAAATCGAAAAGAATTTTGGAACTGCAAGGGAAATGTTTAAAGCCTACTATAAGCAATGTTGGATTAGGTAAATCATTCGTCCTTTTAATGTACCTTACATTAGTCGTATTAATGATCCTTAAAATATAAAGTGTTTACTTCCGCAAGTAAAATCCACCTTCCTACTTCATCTATCAATATCTTATTTCCATTTTGTTATACATTTTGGGACTAAAATATTTGTACAGTGAGACGAATTTTTCACTTATTCTTTATATTCTTCTAGCATCTAAAAAACGGCCTGTTTTTCCACTTCGAAGGCCAGTAATCGAAGGTGAACCATTGCCGAAAACGGGAGCTAAGTCTAATCCGTTACCAAATTTAAGCATAGTCGAACCGAAAGTTGTGGATTTGTTGAGCATGGCAGATCATAAGATGAATTGTTTGAGTCACGAGGTAACGAAATTAAAAGAGGAACTCTCTTTAGAAAACGACAATGTACAAACACTAAAATGTCAGGTACATTACTGTTAATTATATCCGCATGAGTTTGCATTGCTCTCGCATGCATTTGCCATTGAAAGGATTGTTCTAATTCAATTGGCATTGTATAAAGACCATAACTATATCAATAAACGCAACTAGTAACAAATGATAATGCATGTGTGTGGAAATTAAGTATATGAATGCTTGTGTTCAAATTTAAAACGTAAGGAGAATAGGTACTAAGGTCGATGCAAGTATGAATATATTACGAAAACATATTTTCTAGCTAACTACTAAGGAGAAAGAAATTTTGCGGTTGAAGAAGATGCTCGAAGGAGGCAGACCATATACCGCCGTTTCTAGAGATTGTGCTTGTAAAAAAGGGGAAAACAGTTACGTAAGGTCCAGTCACAATGTAGGTGTTAATGAATTGAAGGTTCTCCAACAGGAAAAGTTAGAATTAGAACAACAATTAAAGGGTAATTAAATTACTTAGACGTAAAATCGAGACAAGATTAATGTATTATTTACGCGTGTATGGTTATGTTCAATGCAGAAGCTTTAAACAAGCAACACGATGCTATGACTCAAGCAGTTAAACTTGCCGATCGTAATGAGGAACTGGAAAAAGAATTAAGAGATATAGATCACATAGCTTTAGCTGTAGAAGCAGATTGTAATTCTGCAGTTAAGGAAAATAATAAAAGGGTCTCTAAACTACAGGTAATACATATTCTAATGTTCGTATTGACTTTTAATGTTCTATAAATGTGTTCAGAATGTTAATAAACGACTAAAAATTTGTCTCTGGTATATTCGTTTTTCTGGAATTGATTTTTATGTAGGAAAAATTGGAAGGTGTGATGACGAGGATACACGTACTAGAAAGCGAATTAACTGTCGAACGTAGAGAGGTGCAAGAGTTGAGAGCAGATTTAGAAGCTTGCAGATTGGAGAAGCAAAACATTCAACGTAATTTGGAATCTGCATTAGATGAAAAGAAGCAGATGACCGACAGAATAAATGAATTAACAGTAATTGGTACTTTACTAGCAACTCCTCACTTTTTCGTAACTGATAAATACAATCGTGTACTTTTAAACTAAAATAAATAGTTTGAAAATTATTCTAGAAAAGAATTTAAACGAGGAGATAGGCAGAATGGCCAATGAAAATGACAAACAGAAGCAAGATATTATTCAGTTACAGTATAACAATAAAATATTGAAGGATCGACTGAACTCAAAGCAAGTTTCATTAAACGAGAACGGAACAAATTTACGAGCATCCAAAGAAAAAGGCCAAAAGAATGATTATAACAGAGGTGAGATTATTGAATAATTGTAGAGCGTTATTGTAAATAATTAAACATCGATGTCTATAATTTTATTTCAAATTGTCAGAGCAAAATGGGGCAGACCTTCACGAAATGTACAAAGAGAGGGACATTTTTTCGAACGGCAGTAGTATTGGATACAATAACATAATCAAGCAGTTGGAGCAAAAAGATCATGAAATAAATGATGTATGCATTTTAGAAAACATTACTTACTTCTTTTACTTGCAAGGAAATCACGTCAACATTTCATTTATAATTTATATATAACTTTAGTTGCAGCATGTAGTTGAACAATTAAGAAGGGAACGAGATTTTTACAAAAATGAATACAACAGCGTTAAAGACAACTTTAGTAAAACGATTGACAAAGATAACGTAAGGTTTCCTTATTTCCAAAACAATCTCATATTTCAGAATAAAATATTAAGCGTATTGCTTGTAAAAAAATAGGTCGATCTATGGTCACGAAATCGAGAATTAAAACGGCAGTTGAGCGAGAGGGAAAACGCATTGGACGAACTACATCGGGAAAAGAAAGAACTGTTTCGCGAGAAAACTAATCTAGAAACACGCTTGCAAAATTACAAAGGCGAACATAAAACACCTTACAGGTCGTGCAATATATGTAAACGCGGTGGTACGTGTAACTGTTCTCCTCCAGTCATGAGAGATGGTAGTCAAACAAAGGTAAAGATTGCTGGTTCTGTGTATAAATTATGACAGTTTAGAAAGAAAAACGAAATTTGAACGATTTAAATAAGGATATACATCATTTCCGCCTAATAAATTGTTTTCAGAAGTTATGTATATAATGATATGAAACTTTTCAGAATATTATTGAACGTTTGGAACATGAGCGAGATATTGCACGAGCTGATGTCGATCGCTTGATCGAGGAGCGTGATGCTTTACGCGAAAGATTAAAGGTACTTAAGTCCCATTCGTTACGTAGTTTCAAATATTTTAATCATAATTTTCAAGTAATAACAGGAAGCTCTGTTAACTGCATTACGTGTGGCAAGAGTCATAATTCAATTAGATAAAATAGATTAAATTTTTAGTAATGAACTGCAGAAGCCGACAAATAAATATAATATAAGCAGTGAATAAAATCATGCGGTTTATATCAGTGCACCGTTAATCGTTAATGACAAAATAATTTACGATTCATTTATTCTCCATTAGAAATAAGTTTACCATTTTCTTTAAACATACTGAACAAGGATTGATTATTTCTGAACGCTTGTTAATTAGATGGCAGTGGAAGCACATACATCAGAGCAACGGCGTTTAAGAGAAAATTTTACTGATGTTGAAACCCGGCTGAAACAAATAGAAAAAGAGCGGCAAGAACTTTTACTTACACAAGGTACACGAAGAGCAACCATAAATGGTCTGGAAGATCAGTTGCAAGATTTACGAGAAGAATTAAGACGAACGAAACAAGAGCTGGGCACTCAACGTACGCAGTATTTCCAACTGAGGTGTGATTTATACTTTTCTCTTTGTTATATCAATATTAATAAACGAATTGATATACGTCGGAAGATAATTAATATATAGTTCATAATTAATAACTAGAGTTTAATACAGAGATGAATTCTTATTTATATAAAAGTTTCAAATCACTTTTTAAAGTTTATTGATTAATAACTTGGAGAAAACGTCCTTATTTAATTCATCATTACCTTTTCTTAATCAGAGCTCTACATGCTATGTTTTATTACCATAGAAACGTTGAGTGATATAGTATGGTTCTTGAAATGTATACATATATGAACAATCGTGATGATTTTTCGAGGGAAGGGGTTGATTTGTTCCTGTTCAATAATGATATGCAAAAAGAAAAGAAGTTGCCTAATAATTCAAAATTGTCGTCGTGGGTAAAAGAGTAATCGAGTGTTAATTAAATACTGATATTCTTTTTGTTCTTCGCTTAACAAACAATATATGGGAATAAAATAGTACAATATTTACGCAAAAACTGTATATAATCACATATATATAATTGCACGAATGCTTATCTTTCTACGACATAGTATTTTCGGCTCAATAGATATACCCATATACGTAACCAATACATATATGTATTAGGGCCCTACAAGATCAAACTGATCAGGCGTTGGGAGATGCTCAGAACCAATTGACGCAATCGGAGTCCGAATTAAATAAGGCATTGGATCGCAATCGATCAATGGAGAGACAGTATTTGCAGCTTGAAAGTCAAGTGAAGGAATTGCAACAAGAAATTAATAATTTTAAAACGAATATGTCGCATTTGGATCACGAGAAAGATCAATTACTAGTAAGTGATATTTATTACATTAAAACGTAATGAGATCGATATTGGGCCGTATAAAAGCAAATGATATTTATTAGATGGTGTTGGACGAGAAGACGGAGAAAATTGCTACCCTAGAAAGAGAGCTAATGTTGAAAGAGCAGCAAGTAATGGGAATCGATCATCAGATTCGCGAGCTACAACATAAAAATGAGTGAGTACTTTTTGTATTTGTAGACTTGTTTACACTCTAAGAAATCTTATCAGCTTTCAGGAACATAATTACTATATCCCTGAGCTATCGCTATAATTGTAATATATGTACAAACCGTTGGCAGTGAAATTGATTTTTCAAGAACTAAAAGTCGCTCGCATTTTTAGACCTTCTATACACTTACAATCTAAACGTAATTAAATACTTAAATATGAAATATTGCCATTAAATCGATATACGGCGTACTTCTAAACCATACGAACTCCGAATGGAATGAAATCGATTACAAATTTCCTATAATTACGATTCTGAAATAAATAGGAGCTGTCACGAAACTCGTACAGTATTATAACATTTGTACAACATTATTTACACGTATGATTCAAACGAATCCATACACAGATTTCTCCAACGTTTTATCACTAGCGAAAATTTCACGCACAGTCACTGTTCTCCTCGCTTAAAGAATTGTGCTCTTCATCCTTTCGTTAAGAAACTTTGCTAAACTCACTGCCGGTGGCTGACAACCACCCGGAGAGAGTAAACTATTGCTTTCCAATTCCGAGATCTCTAAGCTTTCTGTAATTCTTTTATAGCCAGGTCTACATTCGCACCTTGATCTTGACTCTGACTCTTCGCTCTGCCATAAGCTTTGTTTCGGCATTCGTCTTGCGACCAGCCATTCGCCAGACGTACACGGACCCTGCGTGTACAACTTATAACAAGATTTATTTATCTCCACCATTCCCGGCGTGGATTCGCAACTGTTACTAGCTTCCTCGTTGCATTTCTCTGCGCCTTTGAAAGAGTTCATGCATCCACACACTCCGTTGTAACTGATACCATCGACAGACGGTCGTACGTTGTAATCGTACAAAACAACTTGTCCACTTGGGCATGGCCCTCTGGTCCCTATCTTGTAACAAGTTTTTTCTTGCGGGAAATATAGTCGCCCACGTTTGCAAGGCACTGGAGCGCAAGCTGTTGAGTTTACTAACATGTGGCCATATTCGCACGGGCCTCTTGTGTAAAGTCTGTAGCAAAAACCGTTTTCGTAGAGTGCATGGCCCGGTTTGCACATGCACTTGGCTCGAGCACCTTCGTCGTTGAACTCTGCTGTTGTAACGACGAAGTGATGTCCTTGCGGGCATGGGCCGATTCCACCTATTCAATCAACGAATAATTCGTCAATATTATAAAACAATCATATATCAAGCGGTGTGTCACTGACATACGTTGCAACATTAATAATGACAATATGGTGATCCTAAATGGAATTTTCCCTCCAAGTAGGGTAAGTTTGATTGGAAACATTTCTTTAAACGAGCTATAAGATTGGGAAATAATTGCGTCCGAAATGTCGAATGGGACATCCTGTATAGGTCCTAGTGTAAATGAATCAAGAATTTTGTCATGGAACGTTTGGTATTCCATTTGTGATCTCTTATCAAATCCATAAATATTGCAATATATCGGAATGGTCTTCATTGTGCATTGAATTTCCTTACCTAATTGATAGCACATTCCAGTTGATTCGTGGTAATGGGGTAATTTTGACTGGCAACCACACGTACCACCTGGTAGAAATAATTCTCCCGGTTCCATACAGGGCCCTTTAGTATAATGCTCATGGCAACCACCTATACTGCCTGGCCAGTGGTATCTTGCAAGTTCTCCGCTTGTAGAGCAGGAACAAACAGCTAGACCATCTTCGTCTATGGTAAGAAGTTCACCCTTTGGACACGGTCCTCTGCTAAATTTAGGGTAACATTTGCCATCCCTGGACCAGTACACTTCTCCTTTTTCTATACATGGTTCTGGGTCACGACAGACGCCCCACCTTGGTTAAAAATTAAAATAGTTTTAATTCCGCCAGTACTTCTGGGTTTTCTTCAAAGTGATCTCCAGCTTATTTACAAATATTCCATTAGTTACTGAAGATATTTTATATTTGTTTTACAGGGCACTTGTAGGTAAATTTCAAAATCAGGTTTAATATTATAGGAACGTGTTTCTAATAAATTCTAATAAAAACGTGTGTATCTACTGAAGAATCGAAGGAAATTAGCCGAATAAATAAACGTGCAATATTACTTATCTAACGAATACTAAAGGGAAGATACAAGACTTCATTCCAAACGATTCGAAACCGACTGTCGAAAGTTCTACAACTTTGTCACTTTCCTGTTAGTTTCTCTTTCAAGTTAGTCAACAATTGTTTTAAATTTTCTGCGTATGCTCGTTGTACACTACAGTTTCCTAGTACCTGGACTTTCCAGAAGTCTCTGCAACAGGTGCAAAGAACTGTCCTTTTGAACAGGACGCCCTGGTGTATATCCTATGACACAGTGCATCTCTGGGACTCTGAGCGGTTCCAGGTGGACACCTGCATTCAGCAACGGTTCCACCGCCACCCGCAGCTGGGCCAAGCTCCATAGTTTCTGGGCACGGTGCTCCAATCTGTCAAATAGATCTCCAATCAGGAATTCCGTATTCTCTACTTGAATGAAGCGAAAGGGAAAAGAAATGCAAGAGGCTGATTCTAATGTGGATTCTATTAAGAGACCTCCCAATGGCTTTGTAAAGAGAAATGCAGCACCTGCCTGGAATATTTTGTAACACTTTCCATCCGGCGGCCAATATAACAGTTGCCAGCCACGTGGTTGTGCGGCACAAGGATTGCTCGACGGATCTGCCCATGGTGGAGGCATTATTGCTGACCTCACGTGAACCGCAGACGTGAACCAGATAAGGAACAGCAGATGCCGCGAAACGCTGAAACAAATTCGATGAACGTATGTCAGTAACTGAAGTTTATCAATTTGATCTGGACGCTAGTCAAATAGCAGAGCGATTCTGAGTCACATAATTTATATGTTCATCTAATTTATAGTGTGATCTCACGGGGTATCTGAAGCAGGCTTTTGCGGGGCGGGGGTATCTAATCTGATTTTCAGTTAATTTCCTTTCTATAATTTTTACATTATATTTGACTCTCGAATAACGCGTAACATATTAACCGCGTTATTCGGGAGCCAACTGTATATGTTGCATTGGAAATGATTGCATAGTAAAACGACATTAGTAAAATAAAAATATCAGTGTTACAGAACTGCGCAGTTGTCATTAATCACTTGCTCTATTGCATGGAACATTTGATATTTTAATGCTACTCAATGTTTGAGTATCATATAAATTCAGCTTTGGATATAAGAATATTTATTAGTGACAATCAATTCTTTTTTATTTTACGCTGTGTAATAATTTACCCATTAATATTTATTACTCGTATATAAAATTCTGACGCTATTCGAACCTTTATTCGAAAGGAACTTTATGTAAAAAAGGACCCAAATTACCCAATAACTATTAAGTTTGGGGCTGATAAAGGTCAATACCTTTTTACCCAGAATTCAGCTCTAAATTCTCCGAAACGCATCAACTTATAAGAAAAGTATATGCACTACATAATGTGCCCCTGTAAGCCATGCATTTTTTGCACACAAAGTGCTTCCGAGCAACATACTCTGCAAGTTATTCGGGGTGTGCAAGTTATGTGGATCGTCCTGTATATGAGCCAACAGTCGGTTTCAAACAGGAATCCCATATTTTCCAACCGGTTTTCATACTCGATCGAGCATCGGATCCGGAAAATAGATATTGCCATAGGAAACATTATAGTATACGTGTCTGTGTATGTCAAGATCGAGGGTACGGGCAGGGAAAGAGCAAAAGCACGACAGAAATAAAATGACCATACTTTCACTGTTTCACTATGGCAATGGCATTGTCCCTGGCGGCAGGACTCGGGATGACGCCATGCATGTACAATAAGAATACCATCCCGTATATATAAATGCCTCGCAAGTGTTGCAAACTGAAAGCAAAAACACTTTCCTCTTTTTACCTTGTCGATTTTGGACGTGAACGGACCTGGCGATTTTAAACGATGTGCCTGTGCTACTCCATTCAAATTCGATTTTAATTTTTGGAAGACGTGCAGGCATGGAGAGATCGTTACAAGTTAAACTAGTTTTCTTGTAGAACAGAGAAGGCTCGCGAATGATAAATCATTGATTGTTTTGTAGTATTGAATTACATTTAAATGAATCATAAAGTATCGTGCTGATGGTAAATTATAAAGCAAGTCGTTTTGCATTCTATTCGATTATGTCGTAAATGGACTTTAATACTGTGTGATAGAAATTTAATAATTTCCTAATACAGAAATTTGACTTTGTGCTTGACTTAATAAAAATATATTGCACGCTCTTGTCTTTAATAATAATTTCTATTACATTCTTGTAGCCTATACAGAATAGAAGTTAATTCTATTTTAATGACTGTACCTGGTATATGGATGATTTGGTCATTTTCTTTGATTATATTGTTCGAGAATTGCTTAATTTATCTACGAATTCGCAGAAGCAAAATTAGCTTCCTAAATCGATTACAAGATATATAACGAGCCTTGGCACTTAATTCCTAATGTAGTTGCTAGACAAGCTTTCTTCCATGACTTTCCACTGCAACGATTTGAACCAGTTTCGCGAACCGTTCGATAGCATTTTATTAATTACGTCTCCTCGTTTATTGCTCCTGTTAATTGGTCGTAGGTGTTTCATGCGCTGCCAGAACACCTGCAGCTCGCGAAAACGCGATTTAAATCGGTATTCTATATACGTTCTACTAATTTAACTGTAAGTGTACTATGTACACCATCTAATATTTCCTTCAGAACTTTATTTCACATTAAAAATTCATTCCGCATTATACAATACCGTGCTATTTAGTAAAGCTTCGAAACTTCCTAAATACAAAAAGGGTTCTGCTGAACGTATCACTATTTCTCCTTCGTCTAAATACTCATACAAATTTTTGATACACACTAGTAGCATTGTACCAATAATTTCACAGCTGTTCTTTTCTTTTTTTATACGAAACAAATTGGATTACATTCCACGGGGTTCCGCCTTGAATGAGCTCATTAAGGAAAGTCTCACGGTGTGCCGGAGAACTGGCGCGAGTTACGGAATGTCGCGCTTCCTTTTCCTGTGTAATTATTGCTCCTCATTGTCAAACTGGTGTGACCACCTCGTGCACATCAAAAGTGAGAGTGTCAGAGGTGGATTGAAGTAAACGATGTTTACTGTTTCTCTCCATATATATAAAAATGTTCTTTTCCTTCTTCTCGATGTTACCGTACAAGTATCAATATAAATCTGCTTTTTCGAATTTCTGAATAATTTCGTTGCGAAAGATCAAATTAGATTCGTTCGTGTTAATACATTATCGGGGAGATGAATGCGTTTATGAGGTGTTAATAGTAGTGGTTAGAAAGCAGCATACCTCCTTCGTATAAAACGTGGAATGATATATTATGAAATTTTTGGATTTTGAACCACGACTGGCTGTGAAATAAGTACCTGTAATTTCGCAAGTAGGAACGAAAAATCTTTTCCTTTTTGCTTTATTTAATTATTCAATTGATCTTCCATCGATTCAATTGTATTATATTATAAAATAGTAAGTGCGTTTCATTAAATCATATTTACTATTGGCAATCGCTCATGTTATCGTTCAGACAGCTCGTATGCTTTAATTAATCGCGCGTTGCATAATTTCACAATTGTTTGACGTGAGATGGAGCACTATTGCATGGGAACTTTCGTGCTGACTGCATTTTAAAATTAATGATGGAACTGTGATGAAAATTATGTAAATCGGTATATGAAGAACATAATGATACGCGGGAAAGCAGTAATATTTGAAATTTAATAATAAATGTAACAGAAATAATAATAACTGTTTAGATATTATATTAATAGATATTTTTGATTGCTGGTAGCTTTAAGTAACCATTGAATAACGTAAAATAATGAATTCTTATCGCAGTATTTTTTTGCAATTTCAATTATTGGAATTACAATGTTTCAAATTGTAATTTATTGTATGACGTGGAAGGTTAATTGTATCACCCGTTCACTTTAAAAGTGAAATTATTCATTGAAAAATGTAATTACACCTAACTTCAATATCATTTAACTAACTACGAATCACAGTAGGTACTCGTCTCTTTTGGGCAAATAAAATTTACATTTAATAGGAAGACAATTTAAACCACGCAGTCTATCATAAATATACGTCAAATATAATAAATGTGCCCCATTAAACAGCTGACTATCAAAAAATGTGTAACTATAGCGACATAGTTAGCAATAATGACGGTAATGTTCCGTGCAAAATTATTAGTGTGGGTGTCTGGTTCAACCTTTTCATTCTACATAGTGTGATACTTTAAGGAGGCAAAGAACATGCAAGAAAATCGTAAGTGACATTTATCGCGAATAGAAGCAACTATCATGAGCTCTTTAAAAGGTTATTCTCAATGCTGTCTGGATCGCAACGATGACAGAAGACATAGGTACGATTATACTGTCATCTGTTTTACCGCAATTTTATTAATTTGTTGGTAAGATTTGCCACTCCATTACAAGATTAAATAAATACGAATAGATCAATTCTTGACCGATACCATTTGAATTTTAAAAAAAAAGTATTTCAATGGGAAGTAATACTATTTGAAGTTAGAATTAATTTTATAATTATATTCAAAACTTGCTAGTTTTTATTTTTCTCAGGCTAACTATCTAACCCATTCATTACACAATTTACCTAACTGTATCGCGATTAAGCAACTGCAAGACAAAATGACCTAGCATCACACATTTACAAAGAACGAGCACCACATAAAAACTTAATTCATTTTAAACTTTCAATTTAATATCTTATAATTGCATTGATCTTCCTAAAACACAATTTTAAGATAATTTATACTTCTCCTCTCGATACAGTTACATTATTGATACCTACATTGCATTAGTAAATAAAAAAAGGTGTTCCTGCTTTTGGGGCATGGATGATTCAATTTCTATAAACGAGATAATAATTCATCCGCTGTCAGCTATCTCCTGCAAAGAATATAATATACAGTGTGTTCCATGAACTCTGCCCTCCTTTAACATCTTCGTCATTTTAAACAAAACGCGAAAATGTTTCGAATAAAATTTATATCGTGTACAATAAAATAAACCATTCTATGTAAAGAAAAAATCGAATGTATCCTTCATATATCTTTTTTTATCTCGCGACCCCTTGTCAAAAAACTACTATTACTATATTATCCAGTGCTTTACATTCTGTAATTTTTATTTCTAACGTTTTCGAGTATTGCGTATTGCGAACAGAGTTCGTGGGACACACTGTATAATTCGCCATCTCCTCTTGGACCACTTTTAACGATGCGTTACATTCTTTCTTCTTTCATACCTGTTTCACATTTCAGCTACCTTTCAGTTTTTATGCGTGTTACATAATAATGGCGCGCGATAAGAATCAAAAAGTGTTATGTCAGTAGCAGGTCGCATTGTAGAGCAGACGTTTTATAGTCCGGCTGTTTTCACGCGCAATTCGACTTGGTTCCAAGATACGCCTCGCATGTATGTATCTTCGAAAAGAATCACCATAATTATTTGACTACGGACTTTCATTGCCAACTAGCTTTCACCATATTCTAGCGGCTGAAATGTAGCGATTAGGTGTTGTTTCTCTCGTTAGAAGATGGAATACCCGGGCGCGATACTTTAAGTACGAACGTTTAAGTCTTTAATTAAAACAAAAATATTAATCGTACATATTGTACTTCCAGAAATATTTGAATATAATTTTCTCATTGATAGATGAAATGATCGTGATGCAATTGGTACAAATTCATTCAATTGATAATTGATTGACGAGGATAAATTGGTTTATTAATAATTAATTTACCGAATGATTAATATAAACCAGAATATTATTTTCTGCTATGTAGCAGAAGCAAGAAAGCAATAAATAGTTAGAAATCTGAAAAGCTGAGGAAAAGGTGCACTCATAGAAGAAATGGGGTGAAAAAATAGTTACCATTCAGTTTCATTTTTCTGAATTTTAATAGTGCAAATTGTAAATTGCTTCTGGCATTAAAAATATTTTTTGATCGTATTGTATAAGTCTCGAGTTCTCAAGGTCAGCTATTTAAATTGAATACTACATACTCCTTTGATTGCGCCATCATATATGGGACATAAAAAAGAATAGAATGATATCCTGTTATGTGACCTTCAACTGACCTTGCCAAGGGAAATTTTTTCTTAGAATTAGTATGAGTGACTCACTGAATTCAAATACTTACCAAATAAAAAATCTTAAAATTGGAACGTATCGTAAGGGCTAAATATTTCTCGAATATATTTATTTTATTAAGTACACAATGCTTGTTTCAGCCTTGATACTAGATTCATTCACCTAAATTCGATAGAAACACAATCTCTTATTTGCTTAATTATTCGATTACCACCGTGTTCGTGAATCGTTAAAACAGAGGAACAATCATGTAACTCGATTTTTCACATATTTTAGCAACTGTGAAATTCTACGGAAGAGATTTAACACTGATGGATATTTAAGGAAGGTATTCGTATGTTCAGTCTATTATTAATATTCCTCAGATAGAGAAGTTAGCTACGTTAATTAAGAATTTTCATTTTTTCCATGCTTTCTTGCGTTTAGCAATGCCCCTTACGAATTCGTTACGTTCTCAATTTCCTCCGAAATTACGTGTTAAAAAGATGAAATCGGTTATATCCTAGGAATAATTTACTTCAAATAATTTTTAGTAAATTAATTAAAAATTTATAAACCTCAATTTTACTCAGTTTTTTTTATTATTTTTTTATTATTTTTATTATTGCTATTACATTAAAGTAACTCAATTCGTATTGTTCAACAACCCTTTGGGTACTATTGCTGTATATAGTTTGGGCCAAATAAAGTGCTACAAGTTACTTTACACTTACTCAGAGACCCAGCAGATATCTAGTTTATGTCACTTTTAATTAAGTTACAGAGACGAGTAAATAATTTTTTGAGCATTTTCTCCCCTTTTTAGTTTTAAATAGAATGATATATTAATTTTCCTTTCACAATCACACTCACAGCAACAACATAATATGCCCATTTTTATTTCTTTATGTATATATTCTATTGAAGTAAAAAGTTCGTTCGTTTCATAGTACATACATATTTCTTCATTGTACTGTTCCTTACCGAAAGGGTTAACAAGCTCTCCACCTAGTAGCACACTGTTATGTCCTACTTAAATAATAACAGCGCTACGGTTAGGTAACTAGCAGTAACCAGTGAATAATAATACAGAATCAAATTGAACGTCTATCCCTATAGAGAATCTCTCGTAAAGATCACGTTGTGGCATTTGCTTCGAGTAAACGAAGCGACCTTTTCAGACTAGTCACAATCGTTATGCAACTTTCACCATAAATATACAGGGTGTTTCCTAAATAGTGGTACAATCAGAAAGAATGCCATTTCTCGTAAAAAGATGCAGTCGCATATATAAAATTAATTTTTTGTACACGTAAAAGCTTTGTTTTTGAAAATATTGAATTTGTTATTATTATAACTATTGCTATATTTGCTCACTGTAAATTACACTGCAAGTCTTTGTAAATTATGTAAGGTTTCGATATTGTATAAAGTAATACAATAAATTTCAATGGCAAGTAATAAAAAACTAAAGAAATTGCCGTACATGAATTGTTGCCAGTTGCCATGTGAAATACAGACGAGTGAGCCGATAATATCGTGTTCAAAAATACATATACACGTGTGCTTCAAAACCGACGAAAGCTGAAGCATGTGCTATAAAATTTTATTTTACGTTTTCGATTGTATCACTATTTTGTTTTATTTCAGAAACACTCTGTATATAATAGAACGCTTGGTAAAAAAATTTAGGAATGAAAAGTGGTAACAAAGAACTATTAATAGAAAAACAAAGAATTTTGACTGATTGCTGGTTAGATAACATATAATAAAAAGGTTGTCTCTCGTGGTTTTTAATGCGAATACATAAGAGTGCTTACATAATATCTCAATGAATACAAAAGACCGTTTAAAAACAATTATCAACAAGCAGTAAAAAATTAAACGAGGACATTTTCTTATTAATAATTTGACACCAAATTAAAATTTCTTCTGAAATTTTCACTTTGAGTATTTGTCCAAAAATCGAATGGAAACTATGTAATTAAAAAGAAAATAAAGTTTATAACTACTGGATAAAATTATAACAAAAAATGTTGTTCCAACTTACATTAAATCGCAAATTTACGGTAATTTCTATTTTGCTTGGGTTTAAAGGATTCTTGAAAATGAATTCGTATGATAAATAAAATATTTGATAAGGAAAAAAAAGTAACAAGCTCCGATATGATTCGAAGGAAGGAGTTAAGGTTTTGAGGAATTGCAGAATTCGCGAGGAATTCCAGCGTGCTCTGGTAATATGGGAAATCGAAATTCTACAATTTGCAATGCATTATTTCGAGAAAGTAACAGCATTGCCTTGCAAGAATTGACAAGAAGGAATAATTAAGTGTCTTGGTATCAGTAACAATTAATATCTCATGGCGATGTGTCAATTTTTTAATTAAATCATTCAATTTTTGGTTTCAATGTATTTCTTCCTTAGCTGATCTTTCACAATCTATACTAAGAAATTAACACAAGCCAAGCTAATACAAAATAAAAACAAAACGGAACAATCATTCCAATTTTTACACTATAATCACAAATGAAAAATATATACATATATTCCACTAATAGTAAAAAGAATACTACTAGTAATAATAATAAATAACAAACGAGGATGAAAACTATTTCCATAAATTAATATAACTTTACACTTTTTTATGATTATAACATTCAAGAAGGGTCAAGCAAACCCAGTAGTAATGGTCTCATTCCTTAAATTTGATTAAGTTTTGACGTTAATAACAAAACAAAAGTTCTCCTGCTTTTCCAATAATGAATAACTTACGGTGACGATTCCATGGCGAAGACAATTGAAGTATGGACCGCGATAAATCACATCACAGATATTCACCAAGTTTCACCTTGTCGTTTTATCGCGATCGTTTGACATCCTGCGATCGACACTCGACGGACGAAACGAACAGCGATGGTGTCGACACGAGTACTGCGACGAGACTGAACACCAACATCGAATCACCTCCGCGACTTTGTGCGGTTACCTAACTTCGCCAAGACATGATCCTAGTCGAGCACCCGTTTCGTCTTACAATTAGCTTTAATAGTTTCCATCTATCCTTGATCATTCTCCCGAAATGAATACAGAAAAGTGTTACACACCTGTGCGTTACCTTCCTTTTTTATTATATTGCATATCAGAAGACACGGGGATATCAGAGATAGGGTGAAGTTATTGTAGTGGCCAGTTCGGTCAAATTGTCATGAATGAGTCGTGTAGGTAATAATTGAGTAGCAAGATAACTGAAGAAGCGTTTTCCATTCACAACTTGTTACTTACTACGTACAATATACTACTTAATAATTATTTTTATGCACTCTTCTGGCTACTTATTGCGTACTTATTATTTAGTAATTACTTATTACTCATTAATCACTAGGAATTTAGTATATTGTATTTAATATTGCGACTGCCCTCCACTGACTACCAATTACCAATCGTCATTTTCTACTTTTGCTTTTACCTAGCATTCTACATTTATTAATGTCTGCATTGTTAACGCTCGTATACGATGATAAGTTTCACTAATTACCTGTATACGCTTGGGGCTCTTTTAACACGTTTTATTTACATTTACCGGTTTTTTGAACATGCTGGATTTATTTCTGCACGGGTCTTCAACACGTTTTGTTTACTTTTACATGGTGTCTTTTCGACATGTTTTCCTTACTGCGACACGATTGCAAAAACATACACTAATTAGTTTGCAGACATAGTCAAGGTTATCACGGGCAAATCCATTTGTTCTTCGATATACTGTCCAGTTCAGCTGTGTTTATTTTTCAATTCTCTTAAAACACGAACAACAAGTACACTGATCAGCCATTGGGTACCTGTAATTGATCACAACTGATCACAACGAATCCATTTCTACATTTTCCATCGCAATAACTATCAATCCCACAAGTTTAAACCTCGTCCAACCCACCTAATTTCAACCTACACCTTTGGAAACATAGTACATGCTACCCACGAACCATAGAAACCTGCACCATTTACATAACCAAAACGCCAATCTTATCCATACACACTCAAAGCAAGAACTCTCTTATCTCACATGCCGCGACCACGAATTTCATAAACGCCTTCTCACCTGAGAAATACGCCAACCATATCCACCTTTCCAAACGCAGGAATTCCCCATTTCCCTGACTCTATCCCGATCTACAGAAAACCATAATATCTAATTCGCCCCAAGACTTCGAAGCAGAAAAGTGTCCTGCGTAGGTTTTCGTAACAATCGACGTACGTACGTACATTCAAGTAAATACAATGGCCACGAAACCGTGCTGGAATGTTTCTCAATTCCTAGCTGGATCCACTGCCCGTAATGATCTCCTTGAGTGTGTTTCACGCTTGTTTACACAATCGCGTTGCAATATCAGAGGCAGCGGGTGATTCAACGCCAGCAAAACTACTCTTCCCTTGAGAATTTCCGTTGCGAAATCTCATTTCGCGCAATCGGGCGAGACTTTCGTCGTCGTCCGACCTTCGGGAGGTCGTATCGAACGATACCCGACAGAGAAATATTCGTCGGTGGTGTGTGAGACACGCTCTCGACGTTGGAGTTGTTGCATAACTTTTGGTGAACGGGATCCAAACTGTTCTGGCTTCGTGTGTCCCACAGACTATGCCGACTGAATTGGATAACGGGAAACGGACAATCATTTTCACGTCCAGGTCTTTGAGATCCTCTTAACGCGGATGTCCGTAGACCCTGGCGTCTTTGTGGCTGCACGGCGACCCCTTCTTTGCACCTTTGACCCGGGTGACCCGGGGCGGATGAGGTGTCACGTTATTCGAAGCACTTTCGTTCGCGGTCTTCGCGAACATTTGACAGATGAGAGATGGGGTTCGTGTGTTTTAATGCGTTTTCGATGCTGGATACTGCACGTGGATATTTATGGATGTCAGATTGCGAAGATAAACTTGTATGTGTTGGCCTGTTGGATGATGTCAGATTCGTTATGTGAGCAATGTACTTACTGAAGGTTTGTTTGATGGTCATTTGCTGTTTCTTCTTTTTTGTTTTTCGTTGACGAAAATATCTTTTATAATATTACTTTTGTAATTTGGTTTTCTTTGGCACGTCAAAGATGTTGTTTATTGATTTAATTATTGGCAAGCTGAAGATGTTGATGTAAGAGTATTATAGCGTGGGTATAGACATTAAATTGATGAACATTAGTTATGGTTCATTTGTGTATTTCGTTTAGATTTATATTAGTGTTGTACTATTTTTTCACAAGTTTGTCAGTCCTCCATGTACAAGTTTATGTGAAGAATAACTTATGTTATTTTCAATGCGGAAGTCGTCGATGTAGAGACTTGATTTTCACTTACGTAAAAAGGTGTTAATAAATTCTCGTCTCTTCCTCTTTTAATTTAGTGAGTTTATAAATGGATCTTATTTCCATCCGTTTCGATTCGGTAGCCTGTATAGAGTTTTACAAAATATACTGTGCGGAAATAATTTAACATCTGTTCTGAAAAGATTAATAGTTGCAGCCACTCAGGAAATATTAGGATGTCGTTTGTCTCTTGACTTTGTACTTTGTGAGATTTCTTCCTTATTATTTCCTTTAACATTTCCTTGATTACATGCTTACTATAATGTAGAAAGTCCAATGGTAGTTGAATCTTGGTATTTCACACTTACATATGTATTTGCATTAGCTATGGAAAATGTATTCTTTATGACAGTATGAGAAGTATGCAATATAATTAATATCAGAAAGTTGTATAAAAAGATGTAAGAGTATATCCAAAAATATTGTAAAAATGTTCGTATGGGATTTTTTCCAATCAAACATACATGTATATTAAAAAACTTCATTCACCTTGTAAACGAAAAATTAAAACTTACAAAGCCTAAAAATGCATGATTTCAATCTTTCTATAATTATCTTTAATATTATAGCATCAGCGATTTTTACATTCAACTTGGCCCATCTCTGCAATCCCCCCAAATTTTTAAATAAAGTAATTTGCAAAGAAGTCATGAAGTTGCATTTCAGCAGGCGCCATTTAATATTTCACCGCATATAATAGACGATGATTATAATATCTTCAAGATAAAATATATTCAAATCATCTCTACAAATATTTACCTATAATCTTTCATTTGTTCCCCTTATCACGACTCATCAAATCTCCTCCCATCCACTTACACGTTGCTTAATTATAAGCTACCTAACTACGGTAACCCTTATCCCAAACAGTAAATTCAATCACCACAATCAATCAAACGAAGCTTCCCCGAAGGGTGCATAATCTGATTTATCACTTCAATCTCTGCTCACTACAATGAACGAAACCGAATGAAACGAAAGATTCTAAACCTTCCTCGAATGAAAGCAACGTTTAAGCCCGTTTCATACGAGACACTTTCTATCGACGAATTTTCTGACGAGTTTCAAACGAGAAACTTTATGTTGCGCAGCTTACAATCAGATAAATATACATACTTTCTTGCAGGGTTTGTCATAGGTAGGATATTATGCTCACAATGGATCATAACAATTGTAGCAAGCTTCTACCATGCAAGAAAGTCTGATCATACTGAACGTAACTTAACACATTGTTTGCGGCACATTGCGGCCGTGTACAAAATTAGACATTTTTAGGAATCGCTGTAACTTTTAGATTAGCCAATATAATTGATTGAAATTATAAATTTCAACACGTCCGAAATGTGGATGTGTTGTGGATCTGTCACAAAGACAGATCCACAGAATAAATACGGGGCGTGACTTCCACCAGGAGACTATGAAAACATATTTACACGTGTCCCGACAACAATATGTTAACTGTTTCAACTAATGCATCGCCGTGACAATTAATCCAGAATTGATATGGAAATTTTTCCTCAAAAGACACACATCCTGACAGGCACCATAGGTGGCTGTCGGTGGCATAGGTGGTAATATCTTACAGATGGAGCCACACAAACTGTCGACCCAAACTCTCTCGTACAGAACAGGCTTTACAAACTATGTACATGTATCTCTCGCGATTAATGTTCCCTGCACGGCGAACATAGATGAAAATATAATTTTTATCCAACAATGGCTCGGAACAGTGGCTGGTCCTGTTTCAAAGAGCACATTATCACGTATAATATCTGGCAGCGAAGAGATTACAACGGTTCTCGTTGACTGTGCATCCTGTTGCGAGTGCTTCTCACGTGCTGACGTTCCCTGCATTTCGAGGAACCGTGCAATGCCCTTTACATGTAACGGTAAAGGTGAACGGAACCTCTGAAAGGGCGTCCGTTTTGACATCTAACACCGGTAGATACTGAATTCTGGCGAGGACAGCCCCATCAGAATGGATACTAGTCGTGGGTGGATTTGCGTGGGTCGTTGCACTTTGACCCATGAATAATTCCACGTACTTCCGGTTCATCACATAATACCACGTATTTAAATATCTTTCTGATGGTTGGTTACGTTTGTCTGAATGCGTCTTGGTATACAAAAATTCGTTCGTCGTTTCATTTCTCCTATTCACATTTCGATTTTAAATTACCATTTCTTCGTTTTATTGCAAAATCGACGTGAGTATGTATTTGGAACGATGTTAAGATAATGGTGTCAGTATTAACGCGATGCATAAGTGGGATATGAATTTTCATTATTCTCAAACGATAACATTGTTTGATTGCTTTACTGAATTGATCCAGTGACTGTACAACCGTTCCAAGTGATCCGATCCTTGGTTACATCATTTATACGCCCAGAAGAAAAATACGAAGCAAAAGTATTCACAAATAAATCAAATCTAATTTAACCTGAATACTTAATTTCACCTTGGATAATTTCCATCGGGGCTGCTCATGAAAGTTTCCTTACAATTGTATCCGTAACAGAAGATCCACACGTGAAACCAAGAACCTGCGATTCAAATCTCACATTGAAATTCCCTGTTACTCATCGTATTAGAACGAACATCAACGTATACGTAGCAAGTTCGTTGGCAGGATTCGAACGGTTATTCCACGAACGAATGCTGATGAAATCTGGAAAAATCTGGTTGCCCAACATTTATTGGAAACACGGCTGGTATCGAAATGGTAGAACGATCTCTGCCATAGTTCCCGAGAAATTACGTGGCCACATTCCACGGTACACCGTGATCAAATCGATTGCAACTGGCACAGAAATTCAGCGAAAGGAATTCGAAATCCTCCTCGGGACGCACCGGGTTATGTATAATATTATATATTGCATCCGGGACCGTTCGAAGGTGTGCGGAGACGTTCGAAGGTGTGCGGAGACGTTCGAAGGTGTGCGGAGACGTTGGAGCCCACGCGAACACGTCTTCTCTGTCGTGGATTCGATTTCATGGACATTCTTCCCGGGATAAACGAGAATGAAAGTACGCGTTGCTCAATGACAACCGTCTAACGGAACGATAAGCAGGTACGACGACCTTCTTCGTAGTACACAGGTAAAAACCTTGAATTCGGTTCCAGATGGATCCCATTTCGTTTTTACCTCTTTGTTCCTTGCTTCTTCCGTTTTTCTACCATTACGGTACCGTAATGTTCTTGGAAATAATTCTCGGGGGAGCTTCAAGATCTTTTGGGTCGGACGATAACAATTTTCGACACGCGCTGTTCGGGACACTGTGCGTATAGGGTGGACTCGAAGGGGGTGGCAGAACCGAGAGGGTGGCGATTCCTCGGGCGAAGGGAAAGGTTGGATAAAATTTATCCATGAGACTTTGTTTATAGGGAAATTGTGTTTGAATACTCGTTGAGAGCGTATACAGGGGGGATTTAGTTAGTAATAATTGGGGAGGGTCGAATAGTTTTAATTTGTGTACTGAGTTTGTTGGTGTACATATTGGTGAACCATGATAATGATGTGCCATGGTATTCTGTGTAAAAGTAGAATTTCGTGAATATTTAAGTTTGATTTGTTTTTTGCACAGAATTTATTTTAACGTAATCCAGATTTTGTTAATATTCAACACATGTAATGTTATATAAATCCAGAGTAATTCATTATAATTAATGATCGAATAGAATTAAATGCCCAGTGTTGAACTTCAAGAGAACACTAGTTTGTTCACACTCGTCTGTTAATTAATGTATTGCAACAACTAAGAAAGAAGATTGAAGAAGAAATATGTATATCCAAATTGACATATATTCGGAGAATTCCGTTGATACTAAGTATTCACCATAAAACGACAAAGAAAAATGTTTCATTAAAATATTACGAAATCAAAGATAATATTCTGTGATAACGTACCTCTGACGTGTCAAAATGTTATGTAAAAGATGGAAACGGCGAAGAAAAAGTACACCCGACACTTTCTTATTTCGTAGAAAGTGCAAAACACTCGACACGGTTATTAAATTATCGTAATGCACGGTATTGATATTTTCCATTATTTATTTCATCGAGATTACACGAGACGTTGTTGCTTGTACGTGTAATTTCCTTTTTGTTTCTCCCTCTCTCAACGATGTGTTATGCGCCCATTAAACGTAACTACAAATTAAAGGTTTCCATCGTTGATTCGCAGTTATGAAAGTTCCTCGTCGGGAAATAAGTAAACTCTTACCGCAATTAAACGAGAGGGAAATGAATGCTAGCGAACTTCCGTGGTCGTTTTATCAACGCACGTGACTCATATGAGAATTTATATTTACGTGATTGTTATTGCTGTACTCTACGCGTGGCTTTTATCCTCTTCTTTTTAAATTCTCGAGTTTAATACTTACAGTGGGGCGTTATAAAATGTGCGTACTGCATTAGAATACTTCCGTGTATCAAGCATTCAAAGGAAACGCCGAATCAGCAATTTAAATTGGGATCCTCGAAAGCTAAAGTTACTCAATTTTTGCGGTGTCGATTTTTTTTGTGAATTTCTTATTTATTGAAATTTATGTCGAATATTATTAATCCTCTTCGCCAATCAACTATACTTGTTTACATAAGCGGTGTTGTTTAATTTTTATTTGGTCGGTGTTGATTTCTTCAAAATGTATCTTTCATTTATTAAGAAAGGTGTAGGCGTATAATCGTAGACATCTTTCTCCTGTTATCCAATTCATTTCGCTCTGGTGCCCGTTCAAATAACAGTTATCGTCGATCGTGTGACGTAACAGTACCGGTAATGGAAATTCAGGTGTTGCACAATCTACTGTATTATATGTTGGGTTTAAAAGAACCACTCATCTTCATCATCTTGAGTTATGTTCCATCGCGGGGTCCATGACACAATTCTATTAGAGTCGCTCTTATCGTACAGTAGTAATTGATCTATGATGCATCATGCTATTTTAAATACATCCGTACTACCGACTTGCTACTTGCATCATGCTACAAGTCTTTACGAATAGTACTTCCATTGTTATCACTCTCGCGATCTACACGCTACAGGTATCTTCCTTATTCTCAAATGCTATTAAATATTTATTTCACCTTCAATTTGATACGGCATAAATATTATTTTTACCCTAATTTACGTCTCAGCCAACTGACTACTTCATAAAATAATTAATAACGATACAATGATAATCAGTTTAGTAATACTTTTTAACATGTTTGCATTATTACAAAATAAAGTTCGCGGTAAGAATATACCGAGCAAAGGTGAAAATAATATTTCAGAGAAAAGGAAATTTAAATGATCGTTAATCAACGCGTTTACAACGTATTTATGCTTGTCGAATGTATACGTGAACGATTTCTCGCCACTGCCTATATCGCGAATGGTTCGTGGTTTGTTTTCACTTTCGTACGAAGGAAAAGACAGTATTGCACGGATACGGAGCATCGATGGAAGCTGACAGCGACGAGGAAGGATGTTAAGATGAGAGAAAGTCGTCTGTTCGACGAACAGGTCTTTCAGGCTTTTTCCCTTTTGAATCCTGACGACTGTGCGCGTTGTAACCCGCTTACGTAATGCGCAGACGCATAATCGAGATACGGTCGATCGATCATCGATTATCGAAGCAAACAAAAAGACTGCAATTTCTTTGAAATATAGCCGAAAACTACTCAGTCAATTCATTATATGGACCGTTTATTTTGAAAGTGGTGTAAGTCCTTTTTTTTTAAAAAATCAGATATCACATAATTTGTGATTAATTTAATCTAAAGTGTTTACATATAACTAGTAAAGTAAAGAACGAAAAATGGACTTGCACCACTTTTAAAATAAACGGTCCATATGTTTACCCCAATCTCCCTTCCAATTTTACTACCAACTAGTAAATAAATCTTCTCCCTTTCAAATATCGCAGAAAACCACTGACTCCGTTCATTATGTGGACCGTTTATTTTGAAAGTGGTGTAAGTCCATATTTTTTAACAAATCAGATATCACATAATTTCTGATTAATTTAATCTAAACTTTTTACGTATAACTAGTAAAGTAAAGAACGAAAAATGCACTTGCACCACTTTTAAAATAAACGGTCCATATGTTTACCCCAATGTCCCTTCCAATTTTACTACCAACTAGTAAATCAATCTCCTCGCTTTTAAAAATTCATACTGAATCTAAAGAGTACGTTCACTTGGGCACAAGGCGTTTCGTTACCTCGAAATATCGGATAAAATTATGGGAATATTATTGTCATCAGTTTGTTGGTTAGCGTATAATTCCCTTGGTTAAAAATGCAATGACCGTACAAATCATTGAACCGGGAGAAAATGTTAGTTTTACCGCCAGACAGTATAGAACAGGTTGAACATCAAGATGTCGTTTAGAGCGTCACCTGTGACACATATCCACCGTGGCGTATAATCGACACCCATTAAAAGCGCGATTTGTCAGTTGCAGAAACGTTTTAATAACGCGACGCGGCGAACGCTGCACGGTGTAATTTAACGGTGGCTTTCTACAGCTTCTCTCCTGTCCTTTACGTGTTCACCTTTAAGCCCCTAATAAAGTCGTACTCTCGTAGCTACGTGATTCACAAACGAATGTACGAGTATCTGGCCATGTAAATATATTTTCAAGAAAAGGTTGAGCAACGCCCAACGTGATAGGTGCCTAATTCGTCGACAATACCTGGCCTGCCCTTGTCCCCTTTTCGGAACAACGCTTACGCCACGAGGGATGAACGTGCGGCATTCGCGTAATCGAATAGACACGAATTAAATATTAATACTACGATGTAGTATTCAACGCGTGGCAGCGTTGAGAAACCAATTTTCTTGATAAAGTCTTCATTGTACCGATGTTGCGACATTTTTTCGGTGTTTTAATTTGATCGTGTTGCGGGCAAATACCTTATAATACGGATAGAAGAATCAAATTTAGTAGGGATGCATGTATGGTTGCAGTTGGAATGAATAGTTTTGCGAATGTGGTGCCCGTTGATGGAAATACGATGAAGCAATTTTAATTATGGCTTGATTATGTTCGAGAATTCTATAATTCGGTACATTGTTCTTTAGGTAGAGAACTAACAGAAATTTAAGCCAATCTACGTCAAACAAGAGTATACTGCACGTCGTGGCTGTTGGCACGATATTATTTATAATATAATACGGCAGTTATGCGATAAGTAATCCAGAGGTCCCGGCGTACACCACTTGGAGGTTGCCACCGAACTGCAAACAATCATAAATAAACTCCAAAATGAACAACTAGAAAAATAAGAAAAAATTGACAATTTGAATATGGGAGAATCTCCACAAGAGATCTCCAAAATGTACAATTTTTTGACAGCGTAAGACGTAAGAAGAAGAGATATCATTTACAAAGGAAACATCAAAGGCGTCTGGCATTTTCAACAATTTTTTTTTCGGTTGATACGTCTGTATTTACGACATGCGTAGATCAAGAAGATAATGATAGTAATCTTGATCTCGAAGTGCTCTTGTTGCGCCATACAGCATGATCATCAACCACAAATTAGGATAGTGCTAGATCAATTCACACTTGCCACATTGTACAATGCAAATGTACAGTACTATAAACTATAAATCATACGAATACCTAGAAATATATTTCATTCTCTTGTTATTAAACGACGAATAAATAAATCATAATGAGTGCATTTATATAATACAATATAATTAATTAACATAAGTATATTCGTAACGACCAAAGGTTAATTGTAAGATAAAAACGAGATTGTAACTTTTCGTGAAGATATACGATAAATTGTTGTATTTTACATTTGTAATACTAGATTATGCGTGGACCAAAGCGCGGATCAGGAAAGGGAAATGCGATCCATGCAGCTGGAGATGGAAAATCTTCAGCGACAATTGCAAACGGTGTCATACGACAGAGAAAATGCTATTCAAGAAAATCGACGAGTACAAGACGATTTGGCGGCGGTTACCTGCGAAGTAAGAACCCTGCAACGAGAGTTAGAAGCCTCTCGTGCAGAGTCCTCCGATTTAAAGAGACAGCTCCAAACTTACGTTAGCGAGGTTCGCAGAGCTGAGGACATGCTTAACAGAAAGGTGAATTGATTGGTAACGAAATTGGCTGATTGATTAACATTACTTCTTCTTTTTTTCTTATTTCAAAGGCGGCACAGGTTTCTTGCAATTCCCTTTTTTTTCAAATCTTTTAACAATTTTTGTTTGTCGGAAAGCGAAAATATTGCATTGTCAGGTTTTATTGCTGTATTCATTTATGTATTCGTAGTAAAACGTAGGCAAACCACATTCTTTCTTTTACATAAACGTTGCGCAACATCATTGCAAACAAAACGTGGCGCAAGAGATATTAACTACAATTATTTCGTGCATATTTTTCTGTCATTTTTATTGTAAAATCAGTACGGTATTTCTTAAGTGAGGCATACTTCACATATACATATACGTTTTGTAATATTACGAAAATGCTTTATGCTAAAAGTACATTGACCCTCGTGGAATTCAAAGTCACTACGAGGAAGAAGTTATACAAACAGAAGAGAAGATAAGTATCTACAGTGCTTTGTGTTTCATTTGAAAGACGTACCATAAGTTCATGGATCCGGTTCTTAAACGTATATAGCTCAGAATCTTTTACTTTTCATCTGTTCGAAGATTGCCATGTGCAAACTCGACGAAGCCCGTAAAGATAATCTTTTAACCCCTTGAGCACTGTAGACGCGTGTACACCGTGAATTTACGAACAAGCATCTTGTTTTCCTAACTTGAACAGCTTATAAATAGCTACTTAAACAGCTACTTGTAGCATAAATTTATTGGTACCATTTAAATGAAAATGAAAAATATGCAGAAAATATTACAATTCGAGAAACGTCCATCCATATTATAATGAAAATCGTGTCAGTCATCTACTTCCATGGAGACACACTTTTGACTACATTAACAGTATCAAGCTACAACTGAACAAACATTCTCCTAGATAATAAGCAGCTACAATCGATACAGCAAAATACACGTAGAAATAATGATAAGCGCCATATATAAAGATAAACGAATTGCAAGTGACCAAATTTCTGCCAACCTCCAGTACATTATAATTAATATACTGTCTGCCATTTTTATTTCACAGTTTTTCCTCAATTTTTCCTTTTTTTTTAGGTATAGTGACTTTGAAATAACCTTAACGAAACTGAATCATCTTACCTTATCATTGATTTATTTCTCTCTTCAATTTCTTCCTCTTCCAATCTACCTGTAATGTGAACGCTGTACCAACGCCCAATTAAATTTTCAACTCTTTTTCCAATCATTTTCACGCAACACCTATCTTGGATTTTAGAATAGCTTTACCATGCTGACCGTTACTTTTCTAACGGGTTTCACTATTGATTCGTCAAACAAGCTCGCCGCTTTAACACCCGGATAATCGTCCTTTCCTCTTAAACACATATTTATCGGATGACGACGCGGCACGGTGTGCCGTATGATTTTTTCCCGATTTTTCAAAGGATTGCGCTTTGCAGGAAAACGAAAGGACGGAAATGTTGAATCACTTTCGAAGCTTGAGTCTAGAGGCGACCGTTTTGGAGAATAACAATCACAGTTTGGAGTCGGAGGCTGCCGAGGCGAAAGGAGCACTCCAATCGACCAGGGATAGAATGCTGGACTTAGAACGACAATCAGCAGACAAAGACGGTTTAATAAGGGGCTACGAAGCACAGGTTCATTATTTAAACATTAGTTCACTCAGCGGTGAAAATCATTTCAGGTGGTACCGCGTGAAGTATTGACTGGAAACGAAATGAATTGTCTGCATTTTAATACTTGATCGTTACTCGTATCTGAAAATAAAAACAACTAACATTATTCTCTATTAATGAAGAATACTCAATACTTTTCACCGCGAACGACCGTACAGAGACTTACCAATTGTTTTGGTATTCTTTGATTCATTTGATTGATTTGATGTTAAGAGTATTCACCCTTTTCTACGTTGCACTGGAAAGGAGAAACGGCAGTTTTCTATTACTGTTATTGGTATTTTGTTGATTGTTTTAGATCAGTGAGTTGACTCAAAATATTGCTGGTATGGAATCGCAGTTACGCCAGCAAGGGGAACAGAGACACAGAGCAGAGGCAGACTTGACTGCTGTCAGAGATCTGTGTGTAAAACTGGATCATCAGAAAGATACGCTTATGCAACAGCTTGACGATAAAGATGCGCTTAAGACACAGGTAAATATGCACAAAACTGTATACCATAATGTGGAAATATTTGTAAAAGCAAATTGGAAAATTGTTATTGCATAGAAAAAAAACCGGAATATAAATATATGATATAATTATGTTATATAATAATAAGAATTATTTGAAATATTTTATAAAGTATAGTATTCATGTACATGTAAAATATTAATTAGATAGAGAAGTGGTAATAGTTTATTAATTTATTCCTAATTTTTAGTACGACATGCAGATAGCTAAATTGAAAGCCGAGCAAGCTGTAATTCAAGATCAAATGAGTAAAGACCGAGCAACAGTGGACCGTCTCGAACTACTTTTGGACCAAGCAAGACAAGAGTCTATGACTGTGCAGGCTAACAATCAGGAGCTTCAGAACGAAATGTCTAGATTGAGATCCAAAATGTCTGAGCTTCAGAATAAACTGTAAGTGAAATTTCATATAAATTTTAAACATCTTTATCATACAAATGTAAATACATCGAATTGTACGCACCGTAAAAAATTTCATATCACTACTTGCGTCACTCACAGGATTAAAAATTACCAATGATTTCAATAATCACATTAATCGAACATAAATTGTAAAAACAAAATTCAAAGTACAGCTTTTCTTTTTATTTTATTTCATATCGTAGATCTTCAGAATCGACGAAGCTTGGACAGTACAAAACTCAGGCTGCAGAATATTGTAAACAAATTAGTGAACTTCGTAGACAAGTTACAAACGAAAGATTCGATCGTGCGAGAAAGGACGAAGAAAATCGGAGGTAAATACATACGGTGAAATTAATATTTATGAATCGGTCTCGTTGCTAGGTGAAATTCGAATCAACACAAATTCGAGATAGCCATATCTTTTCAATGATTTGTTTTTCTAGACAGTCGGAAGGTCCTCCCGATTCACTCGCACAAGCTCTATCCCCTAATAATTCAGTCCCTAACGTGTCCAATGACGTCAAAGACAGGTAGAAAATATATAATTAAATACCAGCAAATCACAAATGCAGAGGTGCATTTTTATATCGTCAAAATGAGAATTATTTAATGGCAATGACAATGGCGATGTACCTTCCACCTCTGTGTTATTGTTTATTAAATATGGTTTGATAAATAGAAAAATAATTAAACTGTCAGGCAAAAACACTGGCTGAGGAAACCTTACACCGCGATTCCAAAATACCCCCGTGTACATATTGCTGCGCGATCAGTAAACGAGAGACATTCCTTTCCTTTGGATTGCAACTGTTTGCCCCCGAGAAAGGTTGTGCGTGATCCATCGTCGAACAGATCGCCTTCTATTTCGAATAACGAAGCAGCCGCCGCGAAGCAAAATAATTCTAGCAATTTAACCAGACGTTATTCAAAGCCACTGTAATTACGTTAGAAACTGTCTTGTACACGTTCTGTCGTTATCCCATTAGCTGTTTTAATACAATATTTTTTTGCACAAAATAATAAATGAATCTTTAAACGCAAACACTTTGCAGCTCTTTTAATAGCGAAACGTTAAAATTAATATGTATATACTCGTTAGATATAGGTATAACTAAATGTAGTTGAAGCAAGGCTATGTTTGGGTTCACTTTCATCATTAACATCTCATTAATTGATTAATAATAGTTTTAAAATGTGTATAAATTAAAAGCATAGATCCTTTCATCGTTAGATAACTGCATTGTATACTTGAAATGATTTGATCTAATATCGACTGGTCATTCAAGTGGCATCTCACCCCGGTTAAGTGAGCGTAAGTTCACCGTTCGGTGATCACTTATACGAGCACTGTTTTATATTGGAATTTTACATATTTTACCGACAATTTTTTTTAATAATTACTGTTAATTTGTACAGCAGAATTAAATTATAATAAAAATGATACCGCACTCCGCGGTTAAGCGATCGGAATTGGTCCCACTTAGCTATCACTTATCCGGGGACTTGTAATTAAGATACCCTACGATCTACAGAATATTATCTATTAATGCAACCTTCGTATATACACCTCTACGAATTTTGAAACGATTTATCAAAAAATTCAACTGTAAGATACATCGTCAATTTTCGTCGAATTAAAATTCTTTTTCTTTTTTTATTTGCAGGTCTTTAAACTCAACACCTGACAGTTTTAACGTAGATCTAAATGTGGTTATATAAAGTCATTTATAACATATCCTGATCGACAGATATTTGCAGAGTGAAACAAGCAGAGAGCCAGATGGTCAGACGGATCGAAGCAGGATGAAAGTAATACATCCTCCCGATGTATCTTGCTCTGGACACTTGAGCAAAGAAAATAACTGCAGATGCAATCAAACGAAAGAGCATCATCGTGACGTTCCTTGCATTAACATAATCTTACGATCAGATTGCAAGGTGCATTCGAGCATCTATAACTGTGTGCAAAAGAATACTGTACAAGCTGAGAATGTACCACAAGCTCGGAAACATGAAGGATCTGTAAGAACTGATGTCAAATCATTGAACGACACATCACAGTTCGATTCGTTGAATCAGAGAAACGTCGACCATGTTGGTAATGCAGAAAATCGTTTGAATTTACTGCAATCAAGTAAGATGCGATGCTGCGAAGAATTCGAAGACAGCAAGGATTCAAGGTTTAACAATATTTTCCAAACACAACATAGCGTTAGTCCTCCATTTTCTTTTAATCCGATTGCTACGAGTACGCCTAGGAGAACACAATTATTTTCGAACGTTAAAGGAACAAATTTAAGACAACCGCCAACGTTAACGAAAGATAATGCCGATAAATTTATTGAATATCCCGCAATATCATCCAAGAATTTTCCGGTCAAAAGATTGGACACTATTCCGAAAGAATTAAACGAAAGCAGAAAGGACGTCGAAGCAGCTGAACCGAATTTATCATACAGTTCGAACAAATACGATTCAATTAAACATGATTCCGTTAACACTCCAGAAACGAAGATAAAATCGATTTTGAAAAGTTCAGCGAATTACATAGAAACAGACCTCAGACAAAGGTGTATCAATGCGTTGGATAATACTGAATATAAAATGGCAGAAAATGCATTGAAATCTACTACGAATTACACACCCTACAGAGATTCCGTTTCTGTGAACACTTTCAGGCCTGATCGTGCGATGAGAAACAATGAATTCCAGAGCACCGTTTTAACCAACAAGATATACTATTGCGATAGAAATAGTTGTGGGATGTATAATTCGACAGTAAATGATGAAACGAGTGCATTATACAGAGATACGTTGAATACCAAGAAATTAACAGATTCGTCGATTCAAGAAAACGGCGATTTTTGTACAAACACATGCTGCACGTCAACGGACTGTTGTAAATTAAATTGTGTCCGAGAAAGAGAGCGGGAAAACGAAACCGCAATCACGAAATCTGTTATTTGTACATCTTGGAAACCTAAACAAAATATTCATCACGCCGAGTGTAACAGCAAATGCATAAGCACAATAGACAGCGCTCTGGACATATTACAGAACATGCTCAAGGGTGTTAAGAAATTCAAAGATAAAGAGAGAATGAAATACCATATTCAGGATACAGTGTACCAGCACAGGGAAGTGCGATGTAAAAATGTGAAATGCAATTATCCGCAGGAGAAAAGTAAAATCAAATTGGCAGATGTACACTGCAATCAGCTTAAATCGTTAGGAATAATAAAGCCAGAGTGTATAAAGATGTTAAAAGAGATTAAAAGGCATACAGAAACCTTGGAAGAGCAATTGACGATTATGAACAATAGTATTAGAACGAAGAGAAAAGAGAAAGGATTGTGTAAGGCCCTTTCAGAAAATTGTGCTGCCAAGAGAGATATAGTGACACAGAATCCAGAAAAGAAGAATATTTACGTGCAAGAACCATGTCTGAATGATACTTGCGGGAAAAGTTCACGAGGTATACTAGCGCAAGTGAGGAATACTGTTGACCCACAGCATGTTAAAAACCAAGGTATACCTCTACAAGAAATTAATACGAAATGTGTATGCGAGAAACACGTTGCTACGGAACATAGAAGTCATAGGAAAAGCAATAAATTAAAAGAAATGGAAAATGCAGAAATTCAGTGCGAACTAAGATTGCCTCTGCAAACGTTTAATTCGTCGAACGTGAAACCTCTTGCTTCATCTACGCTTAAAAAATTCAATCAGTCCGATTATACACAAACAACTTCATTCCCCGCGGAAAGTTTGCGAACACCATCGATTCACGAAATTTCGTGGGTCGAACAGAAAGGTCAACATGGTGACAGCAAAAATGATACGATCAATTCGGTGAACGTAAACGAAATGGGCAAAAACTGTTCGAATTGCGACGAAGACGATGTTGTAATGTTACTGCTAACGAAGTGTGTAAATAATACGTGTTTGAAGTCGAGATATAAAAAGTTGGAGTTCTTGAATTTTAGGCCGAAATGTATTGCGAATTCTTGCGTGATGTACGATCACAGATCGGTCAGGTGTAAACTGTCCAGAGGAAAATCACAGATACCTATTGTGTTCAAATTAAAATCTGCATGTTACAAGACCGGAGACAATTGTCAGAGTGTTGAAAATATTTGCGAATGTCTCGCTGACCACTCGACAAAATGTTGCAGTGTGGCAGATTTAGAAAGAACTGTTTGCACGCAATCGTCCGATACGCAAATCACTACAGCCACTTCAGTCCCTTCTATTCCGTTTAACTATAGATATCCCACAGAAAATTGCACCGATGAAGGAACAGCAGGGAAAGATAGCTGTACAATATGTTAAAAAGTTATAAAGAAGAAAAGTATAGCTTAACGCATTTAAAATAAAAGAAAGTTATAGCGCACCGATGGTAAGGTCTTAGGTATTTTAATTTAATTATATATTTACGTGAATAATAAAACAGTAGCATTTTGCCAAGCAAAGCCTGATTTTTCTTGTAACTAGGAACTATAATTTTGTACTTTTGTAATTCAAGATCGATTATAGTAATATATAAAAAGATAATAAAATGTGTCTTGTATTATCGCATGTATCAAGAAAATAATATATTTTGGAGCGCAATCCTTGTTATTAAATCGTCAAATCGCAAGACTGTATTTGTACCAGTATTGGACAGAAATTGTTATTCTATTGTACACGCGACTAACATAGTAAGAGTATAGCTTATTTTATTGTATCGTTCTTTATATTTTATTCGCTGAATTAATAAAGTGGTAATGCAATCTCACAATAATAAAGCGTATGGAAATTGGTATTCTTTCTTTCTTTGTCGAATTGTCTCATTTTTCCCAGAACTTTCTATATTCCAAAATACCATACCTCATTCAGTCACACAAGTAAATAGATCCTACGAATATAAAATTTATAAAGGTAGAAACTTTTGGAAAATAGAAAAATGTGAAAATAAAGAACATAACCAGCGTACAAAGTAAGTGCTATATTTAACTCGTTCATTGGGACACATGTTATATATACGTGCAGATGAATAGTGTGTGGCAAAGCGACAGTAAAATTTTGGTTGTCAAAATATCAACGAAAAATATTATTCGACAATAGACATTTGAATCAGGTACGCTGAGACTTTTCCATGAAAGTAGCACAGTCAACGAATGAACTCTCCAAATAAATTTCGTTCGTTTAATTTTAATAGTTCTCCTTTTGCATTTAGTCATTTATTATATCATTCTTTTATTCCTTTACACATATTGTTATGATCTCGATGATCGTACGAAACGGTGAACATGTAAACTAGGTAATTACAAATAATAAAAATAAAAAGCCTCTCATAAGATTTTCTCTTCTAAACGGTCAGCTATTTCAATTTGATTTATGTATATATTTATATATATATATTTATATACTCATATGTATTTTATATATACATATATAATATTTATAATCTATATATAAAATACATAACAGAGGCTCGCACAAATCTCACCATCGTTTTACAATTTACGATGACAATCTAATAATTATCAGTTTTTTCGTTTACAATCGGTGCCAACCAGTTTCTTTCTCACACAAACACACGCACACTTTTCCCTATCTGCCTCTCCTTTTTCTCAGCGTCCGCTGTGTATGGATTCTCAATAATTACAAAAATTTGTTTTATATACCTTGCAACTCCTACATTTTGCCATTATTCTATTATAATACAAGAAATTTTCTTCACTTCGCTTCGCCAGACATTTAAATCTTACACCTTTAAGAAAATTTACACAGAGCTCGTAACATCATGAATGAAATACAGGCATTTATGTACAAATATTTATAATTATACATATACACTTTAGTCCTTCAACCTTTTTAGTCGAATAAGAACCTCGTAGAATTTTTCTGCAAATCCGCGATCCCGCCTGAGTACCAGAGGATAATCCGACAAACGATATTTGTTTTAAATGCAAACTCATTGTTCTCGTGAACTTCATTGTCACATTCGATAAAGTATTAAACGTAAAACATATATCCCCCTTAATTATTCTTCTAATATAATTTTTTGGAAACGAAAAAAAAGAATCCTATTCATCGTTCGGAATAGCAACTACAATATACATATATTTCCATGAATTGCTAACTTTTGCTTGCGGAGGAAAACTTGTATAGCCAGTTCTTTTCTGTTTTCTTCAAAATTGTTTAATGTTTTCAAACAATCAAAATTTCACGATACACTTTCTTTTGTTGCTTTACTTTTTGTACAGTTTATATGATACAGAGAACTCGGTAAAATTTTGTTAGGATTTAGAATGACAAAAAAGAGTAGACTTTGTCAACACGCGTCACGAAAATCAGTTTGTAGAGTCGCAGAAGCACTGTGTTGAGTAAAAAACGCAGTAATACTATCAAAGTAAAGAGCACAGATTGATTAATTAGTAACAATCGTCGAGGAAAATCAAAAGACATTTATGGGACACGTGATTAATTATTCAAAACAGCAGGCTGCACGAAACCCTTGTAATTTTAACATTTTGTATATCTAATGTGTAGTCTTTACAAAAAGAACTTGATGCAAAAATAAATAAAAACGTAACACAGTACCTATCCCAGTATTTAGTTTTTTTACCCAACGTACGATTCAATGAGTTGAAATTGAAATAATATCGTTATTACTTTTCTACTAGTCAATACTGTAAATTCATTAAAAAAAAAAAGACACGAAAGACACTTATAAAATAATAATACAATGGAAAAGAACTGCTTGGAATAGTGCTTCTTTTAGTTTCCATCCATCATCCAGCAATGTGACATTTTAGTGCTGAAAAATTTGAAAGAAAAAACTGGCTTTAAGAACATTTAGGCCTTTCTAAGTTCCAAGTATAAATATACTTACACCTGTATCTATAATACATAGGACAAGTCGGAAGCAATAAATTGATCTCGGACTCGATCGGATCGTAGTGTGTGTACGTGTGTAGCATTTTTACTCATGCTTCTCGTCGTCTCTCGAGAGTTTCCAATGATTCGCAGTAATCGGGGATCGTTTATTTAAACGTCACTTGGATGGCAATTATAATATAATAATAATAATACGATCGATGAAATGATTCTCCTCTCGACACGACATGTCCCCAATTTTCATGGAGGAAAGTATAAAAGTTTTCTACTAAATAGTTAGAGTATCACTCGATTTAAAAGTTAAAGAAGTCGAACGAACGGCTGGCTAGGTGTTCTTCTCCCGAGCTAAAACCGACGCTAAAGCAGAAGATAGTTCTTAGGTTTTTCTACACGATGGACCGTTTCAGGCCGGTTTTTTTTTACCAAAGTATTTAACATTGAAACGCTCCTGTGCGACGCCTTGGCCAAACGTTTGCCGCGATAAAGAATATACTCGATAATAAAACAAAGAGAGACGATAATATAGCCATGTAATTGCAATATGCAATTATAAGCAAAAAAAAAATCGTAAATTCCTAACAAATACATTTCATAAAAAGGTTTCTTTACATTCTAGGTTTTTTTCTTGTGGTGACTTATGAAAAACATACAATAATAATATTAATAATAATTAATAATAATAATATAATATAATATAATAATATTGATTGTAATTAACTATAACGTCCATAAAGTATTTTCTTCGCCCTTTCGTTTCCATTTTTTTTTTTGTACACGATTACTAAAAACATTTCTTCCGCTTCTTGTTGAGAAAATAAATATTAATATTAAATTTGAAATATTATCTCGCATTTTTGTTTTGTTTTTTTTCTTCATTTATCACTGATCTGCAATCACTTCAACGACTGTCTTTCGTTCGTGTTACTAGTTACAGTACATTATTATAGTCTAAATCGGCAAATCGCGACTTGCCTAGTAAGTTTATAGGCCTCTTTAATAATTATGGAACATTGCCGTATCTTCTTCATTTTTTGTCTCGCCCACTCTCTCTCTTTTTCTTCTAGTACATCCTCTTGACCGTCTTTCTCTTCTTCGTTTTCTTTGCCTTCTTTATTCTTCATTGAAACGTACAAGCACACTGTTACAATAAATTGTAAACTTCTCGCAATCCTGCATCATTTTACTTCTGTTAATTCCTCTCACTTTACACTAAAATTCAAGATAAACGAGTGTTGATCGCTGCTCGCAACGTGAAGGAGCTTTCTTAGAGGCCTGATTCAAGAGGTCACCTATGGTTACTGCTGCTTTGATCGTTCATGTCGTACAGAACTTGTGCGATTGTTCTTGATGATTCGACATTACTTAATGCCACACCTGCCAAGTGTGGTTCATACGCTCTAAGATGCCTGAAAAAAGAACGCGCAATTTATTATATTTAATTACATTTCATTGATAAACACGAGAGAATTCAAAAGTGACGCAGATTTATTTTTAATTTCGTGGAAATGAAAAAAGTTGTTCAAATTTCGACAAAAGTTGAACAGAAATTGGTACGAATTAGAATTTAGTACAAACAGCTAATAGCACTTTAAGGGAATCTTTGGCACAGCTATTTCATCATGAAATTGCGTATCAAATAATCGGAATAGACGTTTGTAAATGAAACAAGATATTATATAGAATACTATTCGGTACATAAATGTTATATTAATTTACTTATTAAGAATTGAATATTTACTTAAGAATTATATAAATATTGATTTATATAATAAATTAAAACGAAGGATTTACCTTCTGCCATGTGTTGAATATATGACTAGGTTTCTGAGAATAAGAGCTGCTGTTAAGCGAATACTTTTGGTCACTGGACCTTCGTTGTCATCCTGTTGAAAAAGAAAGCGAACAAAAAATTACAGATTTGAAACACGCTCTTGAACTATGCATTATAATTAAAAAAGTCACACTTTTAAGTAACACTCGACCAAACATGATATATATCACAAATGTGGCAATTGTTTAATGATGCTTGAATTAATTAGTTGCAACAGCTTTCGAACATTAGTAAAATACAATAATGAAAACAGAATGAAACCATATTCGGAAAATGGTATTGCGTATGAATAAATTAAACAATTTCACGAAGAAAAAAAAAACAAACTACTGACTTTGCATTTTTCACACTACAGTGCAACACACAGTATATTAATTTTCGTAAATCATTAAACACGCATACACAATATTTTCAACCAATTAATTAATTACAGCATGCCATGTCAAATCATAACTAAGTACAATTATTACTTAAGCATATTAAGTAATAACAGAAATAAGATAATTTGGTGCAAAATTTTTCCATTTTCAATTGCGTTGAAGTGTTTGCTATGATGCTAGAAATATTTACACAGTAAACAAGCTATATTTTATATTCACTTGTATTCTCTCTGTTCCGTAAAAATTGTAATTAACATTAGTATTATCTCTATATTCCGCGTAACTTGCAAGACAATAATCCTTAACAAAATTCAACTGATATCTATCGATCCATCATCCTATAGAATTGTCTTCCAACAAGAGACCTCAACAAAAAGAAATTTTACTTCCAACTACAAATATTGTTATCTCTTAAAAAGATTGTACTCTTAAATCCTACGTAATTCTCGAAGTTGATTCTTATCAAAACAAATCTACGTTATGCTGCCTGAAATAGATTAAAATTGGCACCAGCACCCCTCGTCGTCGTGAATGCACTTCAACCGCGTAAACACAAAATTATAGCGACGCTAGGCTAGCTACGAGAAATGAAACTAAAAATGAAAATCCATGCTGACACAAAGTAAATTATACATACGTACACAGTGTACACCGAGGAAAAGAAAAATCAAACCTTAACGTAAGAATTAAAAAAAAATAAAAAAAAAAAAAGAACACAGCGAATGTTGCGAGAAAACGAGAGAAAATGAAGCGGAAAAAAAATTACAGGCGGCAGGAGCAGCGCACAAGGGCTGTGGCTGTGAATCGTGAATCCTTTTTTTTTTTTGTTTCAATTTCTGAACACGTTTTTTACCTGTTCTGGTGGAGGATTTTGCCCAGGTCTGGGGGAAGAAGAGCTTGCGGTGGCTGCAGCGGGCTTGGTCGGCCTTTGCTGCTTCGCCAAGAGAATAAGAAATTTGATTACATTAACAAAACTCAATAGGCTCTGAGAAACCGTGGGACTATAAAGGGTTTGCCGATATATCGCCAAAAGATTTAATTGTATCGTTAATCGCGTTAATTCAAGGTACAATTATCTTACTAACACGCGTATATAGAATATGTCTAGTGCATTTTATAATATACCCATTCACGGAGAAGTGTTTTGTGCTTCTTCCTTTTTGCTTTTTCGTTCGAACAAAGTTTACCAAAGTGGTGTGTGTATAATTGATTTTTATAATCTCAGCCTTACTAACCATTAACTCTTTCGGGTTTACAAATTCCAGAGCGTGCCGTTTAATAGCGTGGAATGCTGCGTTTGGTGCATATCCAGGGTGATGGGGAGTCGGGGCTGTCAATGTGGAAACTTCGGTCTTCCCCGTTACCGTCAACTGTTTCCTCCTCATCAACATTGTCTGGAATAAATTGTTTGTACGCCATGAGTTTCATAGAAAGAAATAATAAGTGATTATATCAGTATAAATGATTAACAATTGTACTTACCTCCGCGTTACAGTGCCTATCGTACAAATGTGTCATTAATGAAAATCTACGCCTTTTCAAGGCATCGCAACTCGCCCAAAGACATAATATCTCCTCCCCGCCAGTCGGACAATGTGCTTCGCACACGTGGAGATAAACCTCGTGTGGTGTTTTAAATTGCCTGCGAAAATACATAAATATTTCAGTATTAAATAGCTGCACATTAAATACTGTACATTTTATAGTAAACAAGAGAAAGGTTCTCGTAATACGATTGGTAATACAGTTTCAGTCTCGCCAATATCATTCAATGTGGTAAGAGAGAAATGGACGAACATTTCAACTCTGTAGCCATACAAATACTCCCACTGAATAAATTAGTAAAAAGAAAAACTTTGCACACTTGCGACACCGATCGTTTCTAAAATTTTGAGAAAACAAAATTACCTTAAACAACCTCGCCATTCGCACAAATACGAATTAGGGTCGATCTTAATGGTAATAGTCTTCTCCGGTAGATTTTGGCTCGTCGACGGTTTAGACTCGGGCTCGGTGGATGTTGAGGAACTAACGGTCTTAACAAGTTTCGCCGGTTGTTTCACGGCCAATCCATGCGTCGCGGCTGCCTGATGCGGCGTCGTGGGTCTAGTTGGCGGCGGTGTAGACGCAGGCGTCGGTGTCACTACCCTCGACGGCACGCTGGCCGACATAGGCGAATGCTGTGCCATCGCAGGAATCGTAACGGTCACTGTGTTCGGATTAGTTTGTGCTACGGAACTATTCACTATTATGGAAGTTTGTGGAATTGTGCCCGAGGTTGGCACCAATGGCGGTGGTATATTTCCGAGCGCCGGGCTCTGCAAAATTGGGCGCGATACTTGTGTAACGACAACTTGCTGTCCCTGCGGCGTGACCGCCACCATTTTTTGTTGCGTAGGCTGCGTAGCTGCTTGCGGTTGCAATATAATGATCGTTTTCGCGCCTGTGCCTTGTTGCTGCGTTGTCTGCGCCACGAGCACTGTCTGCGCTTGACCCTGAACCAGCGTCGTTTGCGGCTGAGCTAGAACGTAATTCTGCCCTGGCACTCCGCCGGAAACTACATACTGCAATTGACCTCCCGCCCCTTGTTGCAGCAAAACTTGCGGCTGCGACTGCGTCGGTCTTCCTTTCACCGCCGAGGCTGGTATTATGACCTGATTGTTCGGTTGAATTGTCTGCTGCACGACTATTTGCCTTGGAGCTGTTACGATGAGCTGTTGGGGTTGTGGTTGCTGTTGAGGAGGCTGCTGTGGTTGTATTTGGTGTGTTTGGTGTTGTTGTTGGTGTTGTTGTTGGTGTTGTTGTTGGTGTTGGTGTTGTTGTTGGTGTTGGTGTTGTTGAGCTTGCAAAGGAGGTTTTTGTGGTTGCGGTTGTGGCGGTTGCTGGACTTGAGTCTGTTGCTGCTGAGGTGGTTGCTGATTTATTTGATTCACAAACATGTGGGGTTCCCCTTTTATCACAGGAGGAGGCTCTTCCTTGGTAGCGTTCACGTTCTCGTCGAGGTCTGTCTCGTCTTCTATGCAATCTGCAGCCAATGCAGCGTAGAGGTTTGCCGCCGTAGAAGATACGGTTGCCTTTTCGCTATCTTTGTCGTCGTCCTGCTCCTCAGATTTTATGCTAGAGATCGTGGATTCTGCTGTGGTCGAATCGACAGCAGGATCCGGCGATATCGTGCCGTTGGAATACTTCACTTTCTTCATGTCCACTTCGTCCGATTCGCTGGCTGCTCTTTTTATACCCCGTGGTGCTTCGATCAACGCGTCCTCGGAGACTTCCGTTTGCATAACGTTGCCCCCTTCGACTTCGGTTTTTATTTTAATGTCGGTAGGAGATTCTTTCAGTACTTTCTTAATATGATTTTCCACTAGGTCCATTCCTTTCTCGTTGATCGAATTTTTCCCCAAAACACCGTTCAGAATGGGCTCTTTGTCGACCTTCCTTTCTAGCAAATCTGCAAGCATCATGCTCTGCAAGGGCTTCTCCTTCGAAGTCACACTGGACGAATCTTTCGAGGATCCATCCTCTTGTGCATCGATGTCCATGTTGCTTGGCGCACCGTTCAACAAAATCCCTTCGAAACTCGTCAAAGAATTGTCCTCCTCCACCCCGACACCCGAACAATCCCTACTGCCACCGATCCCACTACTGGATGCCAGAGAATTGTTTGTCGAGTCTGAATCCTCGGCGATCGAGGTACAAGTTGAACGTTGAATCGTTTTGTTCAATGTGATTACGTGCGTGGTTGGAGGCCGGCATACTTTAATGTTCGACGATATGTGATTTTCGGTGGAGTTTAGAATCACGTTGGAAGATGTTGTCGATGTTACGATTTGGTTGACATTTTCGTTATCACTTACTTCAGTCTGAAATGAATAATTATAAAATTGAAGTATAATAAATCAGGGGAAAATATTCTTAACAGATTTTCTTTTTTGTATAATTTCTGTACCAACCTTGTCACAATTATTAGTCATAATAAATTTGGCTCCGTTGAGCCTTTGTATCTTTTTGGCAGGAATGGGTGTGATAGCTGGCTTTTGCTTCGAGTTGACAGGAGTTTTCGGGAGTATTGTTGTTGAACTAGTTGTGATTACAGGTTGCGATACGTTAATCAACTGTTGCTGTAGTAGCCTCTGTTGCTGTTGTCGCTGGGCAACCTAGACGAGTATTGCAATTTAGAACATTTGAAATTTTCATACTGTTCATTTAGAAATTCATTTTCCTTCGTTTCGTATAATTATTATGGAGAAAACTAATTTCAATCTCGAAAACCATGCTTTTGTTAGTACAATACAAAAATACGATTATTAATCATTTCGTTGAATGCCAAAATAATTACTTCGTTAAGTATTACTCGAAAATTTCAAATAATCAATGAACACAAATATGAAACTATGGAAAATATAGTTTCGTTTAAATTCAATGTACCTGAAAGACAATAAAATGGCATAACAAAAACATAATATTTACGACTACTGTAAAACGCAAACAATAAACTGTTCGAAATCAAATATGTTAAAACATACATTCACTAAATATGATTCCAAGTGCGATCTTATCCTGTAAAATCTCTACAAACGTAGGATGATATCAACTCACTATAATTTATCCTACATCAAAATATCATATCCTATTCAAAATCTTCAATTAGTATCATATAAACATGCTTCATCTTCAATTTTGTTCAAACATCTTTCCGTATACTTGCTCTTCATTTTCATGAAACTATTTCAAACCGGCCAGAAAATTCTTTTACTAGACAAGATCATCGTCAGATTCGTAATATCAAAATCAACGTTCTACGAATACAAAAAAGAAAGAAAAAATAAACAGTACTGCAGTTTTCATTGTTAATGTACAACAATGATACCTGGTTGCTGGTTATTAGCTGGTTGGCACTGATGCTGGATGCGATGCTAGCAGTAGTGTTTGTTACACAGGCAGTAGGGGTAGACACACAAGTCGCAGCAGTACTGGGCATGCAGTCGCTGCTGACCGTTACCTTAGTAGCCAGAAGGCTTTTTATTATGGAACTGGATGTAGTACCACTTCGATTATCTTCCTTTGCAACTACCTGGATCGTTTGACACTGTTGTACTTGCTGTAACTGTTGTTGAGGTTGCAGCTGAGTTTGGGAACCACTGGACAGCAGCGCATGGCTCAGGTGTGGATGCGATACTGATACCTGATTAACGATAAATCTAATTTAATTATGATATTGTTACGGCATATTTTATTGCAATAAAAATAGCGCCGCGGTATGAAATATTTATTTGCTCATTTTTTAATAGACATGGCGAAAGATAGACAGCTAGATGTTTAAGTAGAGAGTGTGATCTACATGAATGGAATTATCCACGTATCTCCATTGTTCATGGAAACGTGGCAGAAGAATGCAGAAAAAATTAAGTTGGACGAAGAAAAAAACACGAAAATTACTACGAAAAGGTACCTTAAAAATTCGAAAACAATGAATACTCCAAGAAATTTTCATTTCGCAATTTTCATTGGTTCCTTCAGATTTTCTTTTTAGCTTAAATTGTTTTAGCAAATTTCCATAAAAATTTCAGAGATACTTTGATGCTGGCATTTATGTAAACCATCCTGGCATAATACTTTGGCAATTTTAATTCTCGCATTAGCAATCTTCGTTCGTTAGATACGTAATGTAATATGCTAGTGGTCTGTTTTAGATATGATGAAGAATTTCTAGTATTGATAATGAATTTCATCAATCGTGATTATACGAAGGAAATTAAATTACTAATATTCGTAAGGCATAGTAGTTAAACAATGTCCTTATAACAGGATTTCATTAAGTTAAGCATGATATGTATCGTCTAGAACGATTAAAATTAATCAACAACAAAATCTCTACATGTTATGGAAAAATAGAAGGCAGCAAGAATCATATCATATCATGTTACAAGAGTAATATGATCAAAATTACGCCTGCATGAAATGCACGCGAGAAATGAGAATCTACAATGATCATGCAATAGTCAAATTTGTTTAGATATATGATTTGAAAATATTTCGAAGCAGACAGATTTTCAAGCTTCGATGATGTATGTTTATCAAGCCAAACAGTTAAATTTAAAATGGTAATTTATATATGCACCAATCCTATCCTAAACACATGTATTTAAAATAAAATATATATCCCTTATTTATCGTTAATAATTTCTCGTTTACAATAACATCTAGATTCGTCGAATGAAAAATATATCACATTTATGCTATTTCGCATAAGTACATTGAATGTTAAAGCCGCCTCGTATCAAAAATTATTTCACAAATACCATGTTTCGATAATTCAAACATCAACTGTTCAAATAAATCGATTAGTTATTACGTCATGCACGTGATAGCGATGGGATGTACAGGATTCGAGGCATGCGAAATGTAACGTTGTTAAGGAAAGCCCATATTACAATTGCGTAGTGAAACCATAACCAAAATAAGAACCAAGGTCATGAGTGGTAGAGAGAATGGTAGAAAGCTAGGACTCGGACCCACCTGACTTTTAGAATCAACCTTGGTGACTGGATTTTGGGATTGAGTTGCAGTGTTCGAGGTACTGGACGGTGGTTTCGGTGGGGCAGACAATTGGGCTTTCAGGATAGGTGACGCTGGGGCAGGGGTTCTTGGAGGCCCAGATGCAGGATTGTCTAGGGCTGTGCTATCAGGAGCAGGACTTATACTCTTGATTGTACGCTGTTGTACGGGAAGCACCTTTACTGGCGTTGCGTTGACTGCTGGAATTGGAGCAGTGTTAGTCCCAACCGCAGTTAGGCTCGGATAAGTTACTTGGGGAGGTGTGGCCCGTACTCGGATTCCTTCATAATACTGAGTACCACTTGTTTCACCCTTCAATGGATTTGGTCCGACGCTTCCGCCAAATACAGATCTGTGAAACAGAAGTTTGGCATCAACGAATGGTGGAATGCAATGAATAATGGAAACGTGCTGTCGAATATGTAATATTGAACACTATACAATTTTGAATACGGTTGGAGACGCTAACGGTGATTTATGATGATTTTGTGGCAAGTAAGACGCATGAACTTTATACAGATCTCTAACAATTTCAATTTTCTACCAAACATGTGATTCAATTAAATGACAAGTATTAAGAATTACCTAACGCATCTTGGAAAATGAAGTGGAGCAATTACGCCTCTTCTACCAATCTTTGTGCAGCAACCAAGATACTTTTTATACAATTCTTCTTGCTCTATACGCACACCCAGTACAGGTTCGAAGGTAGCTCTTAACCAACTCAGAGCAAACTGTTCGTTCTCCTGTATGATCTGTTGGTGTGCATGTTGCTGTTGAAGAGAGTTGTTCGTCTCCACTGTTTCTAAAAATGTGAATGAAAAGAATAATGTAAATTAATGTCGACCACAATGTGGAGTTCTTAACACGATCATCGTCACACATATTTTCTCTTGATTTTCCCATCATGCTACACGGGACAAGGTATTAGATCATCCCATAAGATTGGCACGCGTCCTATATAAATAGAAGCCGTCACTCAATATTGCATAAAAAGTACCGAAGCAAAACTCGAGTATTGCAGTCACTGGAAACATATTCGGCACGATTTGTTGTATAAGTTTAATAATGGAAATGATGTAACGGTCAGTGATAAAAAATATATTTGAGGTGTGCAGTGTACGGATCAAAAAATGTCAAGCTGGCGAACAACACTTACAAAGATGATCCTCATTTCTAATTGCCAACCGGTAATTATTTATATTCGCCTGATATATGTACCAATAAAAAGGCAGCGCTACTCATGGGACGACCCAATAATACAAAAACGCCGCACTGTCAACGGTCACCGTTGACAGAAATAAGTTACAAGAAAAACGCCGCGAGTCATCCATGTGGGGATGAGTCTGTTAAGAATTATTGGCAGAGTTCATTTGTCAATACACGTACTGTGCGTTGCAGATTTTGTCACAGTCGCAGCAGGGGTAGTAGGTCGCGAAGGTGCCGGGCTAACGGGAGCCGGTGATGCAGTAACCGCAGCTGGAGTAGTTGGCACAGACGGCGATACCGTCGCAGCTGGAACAGTAGCCGGGACCGGAGTGTTTTGAGTAGTAATCGCTGGTGCCGCCACAGTGGACACTGTTTCGATTACTCTCATCAGAATACAAGCCTTCGGTCCATAGCTCTGCGCTTCTACAGTGACAAGGGCGACTAATGTGTCGATAGCTCCGCGTACCCGCGCGACGCTAGTGCATGGCCGTTCGCCCAACGATGTCAACGCGTACAAACATTCCAAGGTATATACTAAAAGGGCTATGTCGTTCAGAGCTAGAAACCTGTTACAAAAAAAACAAAAAAACAGAGTACTTTGTTATAATGTATTCCCTGGATTCCATCACGATTAGTGTGTACATGAAATAACGAACGTAGTAGGCGTCTGTAAAGCACTGTACGTTTAAGGAAAACTAGGTGCAAGTAGACGATTCAAACATTATACAAACTAATTGTTTGTTAATTTATGTCCAGTAACAGTAATAATATTAGAAACATGTAGCTTGGAATTTACACAGATCTATAGAAAATTGTGTTTCGTTTACACAGGTAATGTAGTAACCAAAATGTAGATATATGCACTATCAGTTACGCCACCCTTTATCCTTTTTCAAAAATATGTAACTCAAATGCAAATAATTCTGATACAGATATACGCATCGCAAAAGAACTGTTTCAGCAGTTTGTCTTGAGACTAAACATTTTAGGAATGCAACGAAATATAAACAGAACATTCACCTGCATATAAGTTCGTACACATTGTCCTCTAGTCCGAACGTAACAACTTCCTCGTTGCTGTCCTGTTGGCTAATTTTATTAAGCACCTCCAAGCAGGAAATAACAATAAACCTGTCTTGGGATTCAATTCCCTTTGCCACACATGATAGCACAACATCGGTTATCCTCTCGCCAGCCTCCTTCAAGATTATTTCATTCGCTATGTTCCCTAATATGTCGAAGCCAAGCTGATGCAAATTGCTCCACCTTGCTCTCACGCACAGTAATACAAATCTCAAGAAACATCGATTCCTCCCCAATATAGCGGCGTTCTCTGGGGTAAAACTTAGATTACGTAAGATAGATGCTATCTGTAGTACACGTTGACCATAAGGATCCTGCGTCCCTAGCGTTCGGCCAACACAAAACAAGTCTTTGTCCTCTTCTTCAAACTTTATGGAATTTTGGTTCTGATCTTTCAGGCTTTCGTCCTGGTTCGATCCGATTGGATCTAATCTTGAACAGTCTGGAAGCACCTGGAATGAACAACATAAACATGAATTTAGATCACGAAGTACAGTATTCCATTGTTACGCGAGGTGCGGCAGAAACGTAGTGGGACAGTAGTGATAAATCAACTGCTACGTATAGCGTCGCGAGTGGTTCAAAATTTTGTAATACAAGCTAATATGGCGCGACAGTAATGATTACAAATCCATCGTCAAATGTGCGAAAATTTAATTTAATATACAGCGGGAAAAATAGAAATTTCATTACCACTTTGGAGCGAGCCAGAAAGATAATACTTATCTCGTGAAAATCATCAAAATATGTACACTCCTTTTATCAGACTGGTCAAAAGATAACATAATATATTTTCTCGTGTACCGTATAATTTCAATAACTAATTTACATATACCATAGGATAAAGAAAAGGTTGAAAATCATATTTGGCAATAATTTATACAATTAAGAACAATTTATCGTTTACATGGTAGCGTTACATTCAGAAAAACTGATCCTTTTACACGCGATCCTAATTCAACGACCAAGCCCAGTAGTTTCTTCCAAAGGGTAACATCCAACGATTATCAAAACAGACAATCGACAGTTCTATCTTACCCCGTCGACTTCCATCGACGTTGAAGCTTCATCGTTTTCCGTTGGCGTGGCGCTTTTGTTCTGCTTCTCCTTCTCCAAGATTTTCCGTCTGGAAAAGGTCTGCGGGCTGGAGTTAGGTTTCTTCATAAACGTCCTCTCGTTCGTGAGATCTATCACGTCCTGGGAGTCAAGGACGTCCGACCAGAATGAGTTGATCGAGTAATTCCTTACGCGGGAATAAACTTCGATGAAGAGTTGCCGCGTGCCAGGCGAGTCGAAGACACCGGCGTGAGCCAGGAGAATGTTCACGAGACGTGGATATTTATCGAGACGTAAGATGTGTTTGCCCTCGTTCGACAGCAACGTGCAGACGTTGATGGCGAAGTCTTGCTCGTTGGGAAGGGGCGATAGGAGAGACAGTGCAAGCTTATCGTAGTTGGATGGCTTGTAAAGGTCCGACGAAAGGCCATTGTAATCACGAAGAGATTCTGGAAAAGACACAGAAGGGTTAGGATATTCATGTACCGTTGATCGTGCAGTTTGTGGTGCACGAAACATTTCTCGTGTAAACAATGAATCGCCATTGTTTAGCCAACGCTATGTATTGCTGCAGTTTTTTTCAGTGGTTTTGGGTATGGAGCTGCAAACTATTTGTATTCGGAGTTAACACGCATTTTGTAATGAAGTTTCCTTTTTATAAAGTAAAATACGAATGTGAAGGGTTACTGGTACCTGGTTTGGGTTAAGATTAAAAGTTTGCATTATTGTTCGTTTTGAATATTTGTAAAAATGTATTTATCATTGTATTATATTTTTATAGTTAAGTATAATATTGTACTTATGATTTGGCTGTTACGTGCAACATTATACACGAGGACATTATACACTGTAATTGAATTCCGTTCATTACTATGATAGGCTCTTACTGAACTTGAAATAAACGATTAACAAGGTAGAAATAACGAAACTAAAGTTCCTCAACAATTTCTTGCATGTACGTTTGCTTTACAATACATTGATTTCGTAGTTTTAAGTTGAATAAAGACACAGCCGACGCGAGACTGTTTAATAATGCAGCGAAAATGAAAGTTCGGTCGAGAGTGGAGTTGCCCACTTAAGAATTATCAGAGTTAGACAGTAGCCAGTTAAGTGTACAGTCTAACAAAGTTTGATTTGAATCAAAGTAAATCAGTGTTTAATAGTTTGTAATTTCATAATATTACCTTCATGTTATTAAATGTATTTCAATGTATATATATGTACGTCTAATAATATTATTATGCAAAGGCTACATTAATACTGTAGAAGTATATTTTTCAGAAGCAGAAGACTGGAAAGAAGGCTATTGCTAGTTGACCGACGACGCGATGCCTCGTGCAACTGGTGTGATCGACAAATCACGAGTGTAAGTAGGTTGTACTCGGTCAGGGTCAGATTTCTAAAGCAAAGGAAAGAGTAGAATCGAGCGAAAAACGTACGGGCAATTTTTACCAAGATATGACAGCAATAACTTATTATTATCAATAAATATCAGTGCAAATATTTGAAGGGTAAGAAAAAGCAAATTAAAATTTTAAACAAGAAATTCGAAAAAAATTGTTTCGGTAGAAGATATAATTTTTTCTCTTACAATTAAAATAAAGTTAACACTATTTTCTTCAGTTTTTTATAGAACTAAGGTAGACATTTCGCAACTACGACAATGAATTATAAATGTCTTTATCCCTTACAAAATACATTATCAAGACTAAAATTAAGTGTTTTCGCCGACTGTCTACTGGCGTAGGCGTATGGCTAACATTACGAAAACACTGTATTTTTACGCGAAAGATAAATAAAGAAATAGAGAGGAACTATATATTTATTAATCATCATAAACAAAAGACTTTCGTTTATTTTAGCACAGTAAACATACGATTATTTTTATATATTTTTTTATATTTCGTAAATTCAATATTTAATTAATTGTGTAAAATATACCGAAAGACTAATACCTGTTACATATATTAACGACTTCTAGCTCCTATATTTTCCAGTTTTTATTTTCTATGAGTAACAGTGTATACACACGGCACTATCTATCAACAACAACTTAAACAAACCACCCTATATAAAACATACCGCGATCCACTTCACTCAACTGTGTATTATTCAATCAATTCCCAAATTCTTATTATTCATCGTCTATCATAACTCTCTCTTTCTCTCTCCCCCTTTAACCATCACGTATCCTCTTATCGACAAATCGTGAAGCAATAAAATAAATCACACGCGCTTTACAACCTGCAGGAAAGTGTATCGGCTTTGCTTAGAATTTGCACGTGTTTCGCAGAGCGTGTTCGCTCGAGAAGAGAATTATCGTTCCTTTCTAACAACGTGGCTCGAGGCTCGTGCAAACCCTTCGTAGAGACTGGAAAAGTAGCCGCCTTCGAAGCAATATTATCGCAAATCGCGGTAATCTTTTTCAGCCGCAAAACCGCGATCAATATCGCGCGTCCCGGGAGAAATGCTACCTTTTGCCGGAAACTACGGAATCCGTCGACGGAACGGTGGAAGGGGAAATGGGTAAAACGAAAAAAAACCGCCAGAGGCAAAGACGAGAGGAGGGTCGTTAATAAAACTGTGCAGACTGTTGAGAAGATCCATTCGTGCTGAATCTGGTGTTAAAAGATCTAATTTCAACTGCCAGTGATTATGTTTAAACCCTGTTTGAAATTTGCAAATGTACGACAAATACATAAACAATCGAACACGAAACAGTCGAAACAACCCAATTTTATATATTTATGAAAAGTGAAAGTGAAATAAACATGTTAGCTTCTTTAGCTCAATTAGAGATTTCGGTTTAGTATTTTAATATTACATTAAATTTGTCTTGCACCAATTTGGATATCGCGTTTGAAAGGGCGCCAGTGTAATGTATAATATGGTAAGATAATTGTATTTAATTTGCTGCTGTTTGTGGTACTAATATTTAAGTATGAATTCGGCGACTTTAATAGAGATTGATGAACGCGGGAAGTATTTCACGACATACGAATGAGTGGGTGGAGGAAAATTGGGAATAAAAGGGAATCGAGGGAAAGGAAAAGGACGACTTGGAAAAAGGGTTGGAATGCACTATGCTGACCTATAGAGACAGATTCAGTGTTTCGTATTGGTTCACTTTGGCCATTTAAGTAGAATCATTTTTAACTTTTGCTTATCATTTTTACATTATATATTAATTTTGAAAGACGATTACACTATTAATAGTTGGGCAGCAGTATTATTTATATCACGCAGACTTTCCTTTTAATTTGCATTAATAATAATTAATAAATAGAATACTATTGGTATTCATTCAAGTGAGATTTATGAATCTATGCTGCTTGAATTCCGTAATAAAATTTTTAATTGAAACCTCTAACAAATATGTTGAGATATTAAATCCAATATTTGTTCAATGATGCTTAATTTGTATTACAGAAAATTGAATGCGTCTTTATTAACAGCACTTGCTTCACGATTTTCATTAATGTTAAGCTCTGTCAGAATTTATTATCCATATTGTCTACAATACCTTAATTCAATAAGAAACTTTAATTAAATAAATCCACAAGGTTTTTTGTTTTATATAGTCATAAGCTCAATTAGGATCACGTACTAGATTACACCTACATAGTTTGAGAAAATAAGTAAAGGCGAGGTAAGGTAATAATTCCTGGCAATAATTGAGGACACTTTCGAGAACGAAACGAAAAGGCCATTCTTGGCAGGAGTAATGAGTTGACTTCGATTAGCCAAGTAAAGATTCGCTTCCAGGCCTGTGAGTTACCACCGCAGAACTTTCCTTGCACTACATCTTGACCCAATTTTATCAATCTATCGTTCGAGATACATATAGCATTATAGAGTACTCCATACAATGAAAACTCAATAAAATTTGGAACAGAGGTGAAATAAATTCTAAAATTATGTGCAATTCTGTGATACATTTAAATATACATACACATAAGTATTTAAATATTTATTCCACTGATGTAATATTTCTTACAACTTACCAAGAAATGTAATTAAACAAGTGTTCGTGTCAAGCACGCCGATTACTGTCGATCTTACAACAAGATCGAAATCGATGTTTCACTCGTGCATTTGCACGATACATACACGGTTTGTAGATCATGTTTAATGAGCGTAATTGCTCTTCGTGTAAAGGTCTAACAACCATGATTGCTATTCTACTATGCACTTCGACTTTATATGGAATACGATAAAAGGTTACATCGAATTATAATTTCCAGATGTGAGAAGCTTCTGGAGCAGGGGAGTTCAGATTTAAAAATATCTACATATTCTGCTGAAGTTCATCGACTGCCTACTACATCAAGTTGAACTTCAAATTGTATACAACTTAAGTTGAAGAAGATAAAAAACAACATACATATTTGTTATTCTGTATTGAATTTATTAATTATGGAGTTTCCTATCGATCATTAAACAGAATTGATTAATATATAGTTAGACAGTTTCAGGCATGTAGTTTTTTGTACAAAGAAATCTTCATTATAATTATTTAAATTTCAATTACGTTTACGGGAATTTTATATAGTGTTCAATAATTAAAAGTTTGAGGTTTGATACTTTGTTTATCATTTTTTTAGGAGCTTTAAGTTAACAGGTTTTTTTTAGTTCCAATTTAGACTTCTTACATAATCCTTAACTATAAAATAATTTTTTTTAATTACTCAGTTTTCAAAAGTTAACATTTAATCAAAGCAAATAACTAGTAACTTTCTTTAGTAATAATTGCAATCATCTATTAATTTTTTACTAAGACCATCTAGTAATTTACTTGAAGCGCCATTCAAATCATGTATGTATTTAGTTTCATATGATCAAAGAGAAAAAAACACACTGAAATATTATAACGAAAGAGTGTATAATGTCAGTATGTCGATAATTCGCGCGAGATACTTGACACACTGCCAAATGTTGGCGGAAATTCTAAAAGGAGGTGCTCGTAAACCGTTTTAACGCAGCTCTCCACGTTGATCAAACTAATGTAAATCCACGACGGCAAAAGATCGTTTGCCTCTTACAGTTTTACCCTGAAACTCATAGTTCACCGCAACACAAGTTAATGATTGTACGCGTACGCATTACTTATTGTCGATATCGCATTAATGGACACAATAATATCGACAAAACACAATGACGAAGGATAGCAACATACCCCCATCTTCATCTCTCTCACACTCTTTTCGCGCGTCCTGTCAACGCACTCGCGTGTAAAAAACGATGTTACAGAAGAGCTAACGATAAACGATAGATGAGTAATTTGAGCTCGATTGCACTTCTCCTGTTTAGACGTAACAGAATGAAAAGAAATCGCGAATCAAAGTGGATTTCGAAACAGAATAATACAAATATCAGAAAATGTTCTTCTTCTGCCATAAAGAGAACATTCCTCGAATTCAGATTTAAATAATAACAAAAATTGATATTTGATTTTGTACTTTTTCAACATTAGAAACATGTAACTTTGCCTGTCACGGTATTTACAACTAAAATTAGATATCCAACCTAACTCAAACCCCTTGGTCCTAATCAGCCTATTAAACCGTCCAAAAGTCCAAGGAATTCAACAACCGATAAATCAACTTTAAGTAATATCTCCCAACTACATACTCCGTACATCTGCATACCTACTACCTATCGAATCGTACTAGCAAACAGCTGCGTCCAATACTTCTTAATTTTCTCGGTCAGAATGACGGTGAGCTAATTAATCGATAGTTTAATCGACAGAGGGAACCAATCGAATCAACAGTGGTAGGTAACAGCGGTAGGTAACACGTGATAAAAATGGAGGGGGAGACGTGTCGAATTCGACGAGGTTAAGGGCATTGTTTCGCTAGTGGGTGATGTGAAAGGTGCACAGGGGGCGCTGCGCACGCGACGCCGCTAATTAGCCTTAAAGGATGAGAAACGCGGTAACAAGCCGCGCTCTGCGGCTTGTGCAGTGGGACACGGAGGATCTGTGTATCGATGGGCACGCGGCGGTCTAGACGTCACTGATCGGAAGAGTGGTCCAGGATGATGACAGAGAGAATTTAGCGACAGAGCACCAGGTACAAGCGGAACGAAGACGGAGGAACAAAGATGGGGTAGGAATGAAGAAGTAGTGGGGGGAGGTAAATGTGTAAAGCCAGAAGCGACCGCGGGGAAACGGAATCGCCAGTTGCGGAGCAACACGCGCATGCGCCGACAGCGCTCTACTACATTGAGGATCGAGGACTCGCGGAACACCTATCCCAGCAAACGCTTATTGATTGTGACTCTAGGCATCGTGTCTCCCACTCTATCTACGCTTCTTTATCACACTCCTTTCTCTCTCGTTTGCCACACCATTCCTCTCTTTTGTTTTTGTATCTTTTTCAGCCCGATGTTTATTTTACTATTTTCTGAGCCTGCCTGCGCCTCTCTCAGCTACGAGCAAAGCCTCTGTGCGATGGGAGCAAAATGATCGACCGAGCGAACGAAATAAATAGTCTTAGCGGGTGATTCGATTATATCGTTAGGGGTATTTAGATTAGCGGAGTTTGGATACGAGCAGCAGATTCCGCGGGGTATTAGGTTAAGCGTGAACTTTAATAAAAAAAAATTCAGTAGTGTAAGATTCGAATAAATTTCGTCAGAAATGTAAATTTTAAAATATTTAGAAGCCTCTTTGTTCTTTCTAGTTGTTGAGATGTAAAGTTCAGTTCTGGCAATAAATCTTTACTATTTTTTACACGCTAACACGATTTCAAAGTACGAGAATAACCTTCAAACATTTTCCACTCCGTCTAAACGTCTATTTTCAAATACACCATGTACTATGCTAAAAGATTAGTAAATCGGAAACTGCTAATTCAAGCAACCTAATACGCGTTGCGTATTAAATATTAGAACTGCTTCCTTTGCAAGTCATCAGTTTTATAGAAAAGAGAAGAATATACTTTTTTTTTAATGATTAATCATTTTCAATAGTTACTAAGTATCGACACCCGTTTGATCATTATTGGTAAAGACTTTTATTTTTTCATGCTTCCATATTTTTCGTAATAACTTTATATTTTATTGGACACAGAAGAAACGGAAGCGCGAGGTCGAGCGTCTCCGTGAACCCAGCAATAGTAGCGCCGAAGTTCAATTCAATGACTACGCGTTGCGAATGCTTAACGAACAGTTTAACGCGCGCGTCACGCAACTTCAACGCCTCGATATAATGTTACGCATGAACGCGCGCATGCAGTGTGCGCGAACAAGATAGGATGTTGCACAGGTACACGCTCCTTAAACTCGCGGCATCGATTTTGTGGTGCACGCCCATTATTTCATCTCGAAATCACAACCAATGTATGTGCCTGCAGCTGACGTTAAAAAATGATGCTGGTATTCAGTTTTTCGATCAAAGTGATGGTGGGTCGGGTACTACTATCTAACATAAAAACATACTGTTTCTATACAAGCTGCCTATAAAGTCTACGTATAAACTACGTATCTGTGGTTTGCGACTCTAATACAATTTTTTACGACAGATAAAATTCGCAATATACAATTTTAAAAATCAATGATTTTCTTATGTTGTATAATATAACTATGCATTCTCAAAATACATCTATACTATAAGGCTGTAAGACTATAAGGCTAATATGAATATTTGGATACCAATACTATTCGCCAATCAAAGATTAAACAAAAAAACGGACTATCAATTTATAGAGAGATCAAACATTCACATAATCATTTTCAAAAATATCTTCAAAGTATTGACAATAGGAACTTAGAAAGTTGCTTTCCTAACATTTGTGCAATCGAAAGCGTGTTACCTACACCGATAGAAAAGTCGACGTTTACCGGGCCAACTAAAAAAAGTACCATTAGAGCAAACGTCACGCCTGTGGCAGTCGGGTCAATTCTGAGTTTCAGCGAATTCAGTCAATGTCGTTGAACAAGGCAAAAGTGCTAAGTTACCAAACGTTCGACTTCCAACCGCTTCCAGTTTGCCCTGTCGCTCATGGAAGAAGCGGAGGGACCGAGTGAACGAATTATATTGGAGAGAGACGAAAATTCGCAGGATTGAGTGGGAGAGGCGCGAGCAGTCAACAGTCGATCGTACGCATGCGCATAAAATATAGACCCGCGTTCCGACAGTCTGAGCGTAGCCACGGAGGTGTATGCGCGGTTCTATGTGTGTCATGATTATTGCCCATTAAATTATCTTGCACACGTTGTGCGCGTTCTACTCTCCCTGCTGCCACACGAGACCCGTAAATGTGTACGCAAATATATATATATATATATATACGTGAGTATCCGTATATGTATACGGGGCTCGCGTATATCCTATACACGCCTGTATCGTGTACACATACGCATTTGTTCCCAGCCAGACTGGCTCTCTATCTCTATATCCTTCTCTCGCCCGACACAGCTCCACAGAAGCACGTCAATAACCCGTTGCCGCCTCGACAAGCTGCATATAGTGCATTTATAGCACGAGCGCACATGTGCTCGCTGCACACTTAACCGATGCTTTTTCGCGAAACGAGTTTAGGGGCTTTCACCTGTTTCCAGTGTAGCTCGATTCTCAAACGGCGAGCCCTTGCTCGTGCACGCGCAAGCGCTCACGAGTGAACTTCAGCCACGTTATGCTGGGTCCACACTGGTCAAGACTGCTCGCGAACTGTTCGTTAAATGGACCGAGAAAGTGTTACAAATGCGTACAAGCACACTTCGAGTTGGCGAACTGGTCCTTTGATCTACTGTCTATCGAGCCAGTAACATTGTTCGCTGTTCGCTGTTCGCTGCCCAGTTCGCTGCACGTTGTTCGTAAAAGTGTCTTACACGCTGCTGGCGAACATAGCTCGCGAACAGCAGTGTGAACGTGGCACTAGAGCAGAGACGTTGCGATATACGCTGGATCTCTATTCGCGTTTCACGCAAATTTGTCACTTCCAGTTCTTTCGTCTACGGGCGAGGTGCTGTTTTTTCCAGGGCTAACGTCGACACGTAAATCGTCGTTAATGAATTACCGAGAAACGCGGAACGATAATGTATGCGCACGTAACTAATTGGGACAGGATGCAATTACACAGGGAAGCGTTTTCTCGACGCGTAGGGAAATTTATAATTATCTAGCGGCTGGAACGATTGAATACGTTACGAAAGTTATATTACATGTATTTTTTGAAATTAGAAAATAACAAATAATTGAAATATCAATAGGCACAAGAAAGTACTGATCAAATAGAATGTAAGAAATTCTTAGTGAAGAATGTCTATCATTGCCTACCTATTAGTACACTACGATACGCCGCTAGAGCAATTTTAATCAGTTTGGCACAGTTTTCGATTCACCCAGAGAAAGTTCGCTATCGTTAGCCAGTCATATAGCAAAATCATTAGAGCCGGCACCTTCACCCATCAAAAGAGTCAATCAATTAGAAAAAAATGGTTCAAAGACAAATGTGGAAAAACAACAAATCTCGGTCAATCTCAGACGAATATAAAAATGGTCCATCTACCCAGCTATAATTTTGGAATTTAGGAACTGCAAATGACGATGGGCATATAGGTAACCAGCGCGTCCCAAATGTACCGGCCGAGCATGTGCATCGCTACTAACGCATTGTTATCTGATGTAGTGGTCGTTTTTGTCAACGCTGATACATAGACCGCAAAATGGCGGACGAAAAAGTTCTAACAAACGGATATTGCTAACGTAGCGAATTATTGAACCGTGGCACTACTCGTACATATAGCCTCGCACACGCATAAATGTGTATGCATGCTGCGTGACTACGAGAGCGTGTATATACGAGTCGGTGACAGCGAGAAAGAGCGAGAAAAATAGAGGAACAATGCACGGTGGAAAACGCATTTGAAAGTCGTTCGAGCGCGTGGACGTGCATGCGAAATGCGGGGCGCAGCGGCGTAAGTTGGCAAACACGATTTAGCGAGACTGATCGTATATAAATTCAGCGATCGGTTGGGGAAGACTTGGTGTGGCAAAATGTGAACGAGTAGAGAACGGTAGTGAGACTTTTCTTATATGCTTTTAATATCTTTGCACACCACTTTCTTTTCACTTGATCAATTTTAAATAATTTATTGTGAGAATAAAACTTTGTGACTCTGAATTCATAACGACTGATAGACTTCGACTGCAAATACTTTGTCGAGTATGTAACTTCTTAGTTATACTGGTGTACTGAGGTTTAATGAAATATTGTCTTTAATTATTTTCCGACTAATAGAATCTAATTGGTGATTATCAAATTTAAATACCACGTGGATACGTAAATTACTCTAATTTGAATGATATAACTTCAAAGGAATGAGATTGGACAATTACCTGCGACATTGTGTTGATGATGATTATAAGTAAGAGGAACGGAGTGTAATGCCCTAGCAGACCACTTTCTATGTCTGGAGTCTTCGTCGTCGTCGTCGGCTTGTTGGCCATCCTCTCCCAGGAAGTGTACCTTTTCGTACCTGTCTAGGTACCTGAAAAAACACAGAACTCTGTCAAACACTGTCAAGGATAAAATTTCCATTTTAACATATGCATTATAGTGTAACGCAAAATTATTTGTTTATTTAGCCCGATTACAAGTTGCCATAAAACCTGCACTCACCACCTACACTCACTGTTAGTATCGTATTATTATGCGAAAAAAATTTCGAAGCAAAGGATTGAACGTAGCATCTGAATAAAGTGCGTATATAAAAAAGGATTACTCGTTATTTAAATTCGCATGCTTTCTCCGGGTACTAGACGAGACAAAGAGACCATATTATATGAAACGAGATGAATTGTCAGGCGTATACAATCGTTCCTCTGTACCTAACTTTACGGACATAAAAGACAGCCGAATTTAACGGTATACAAATGTTCGTGGCCCTCTGTGCTTTCTCTGTAACGAATGGTAGTAGCCCAAGAAAATATGACAGAAACGCGACGCCTTTGACAACTGGCCACTACATGCTCATCCTCTTTCCAATGTTTCGTCGACTACTCGTTTCCTTTTATCCGTGGAAATTTGTTGGTACGAAACACCAGAAAACCGTCTATGACGATCACTCGGGTATCCCTGGAAGACCCACGCTTCTTTAGCTCTCATTTACGCAGTTCAGGGAACACACTACGCAGTTGGATTCGTTGTCAATTTTATACAGAGTGTCCAAGGTGATTAGTATACAAGTCAGCGAAAGGGCTATGAAGAGTTTTCGATAATCAATTATTTGCCTTGTTATTGTAGGTGAGGAAAATAATTTTAGAAACACGTTGAGCGAGTTTCTGTGTAGTATGGTGCTCTGATACTATGGCCTATAGCGTTGGAATACTATTGTATGTAAGATGTAAATATGGTATGTATGTATAGCGTAATTTGTAAATAGTGTGGAAACTGTGGAGAAGTAGTGTGCAACTATGCTATGCCGCCACATTTTGGGTATAGCACAGTCTGGTTATGGTACAGTAAAGGATAGTATAGCTATAGTACAGTAGAGCAATGTAGATTATTGATACAGTAATGCATAGTTGTAATGTGTACTATATTCAAATATTCGAACAAACTACTTTTAGAATACTTTTTATAACGTAAAGCATTAACTACATACATACTACATAATACTGAGAAGAGATCAATTTATTGATAATTGAATCAAACTACTATTCCTTCCAAATTACAGCTTCCGAAACTATTGATATTTTTTTTTTAAATCCTACTGATTGTAAGATAATATTTTCTTTATTTGAGCACTACGTGCACTGAACAAGATTGTTCAAAAACGTTCATTCTTATCGAGCCGCCGAATGTAGCGATACTGTTGCGCCTTCAAGCCACAAAGTGTCGCCACAATGTATGTATTCCCACGTTTAACCAGTCTTCGGCAGACCGTCGACGCAGTAGGACGAAGTAATGCGTAGCTGACGGCATGACTGTACAACTATACTATTCATCTCAAAATTTGACAATTCATCAACGACGAAAGTTTTGAGAACATATGAACTCTCTCATATATGAATTTGTATAGACAAAAAGGAAGAAACTCTATCGTAATAGAAAAAAGATGCTTCCAAGATTCTAGTCGAAGCATAGTATCACCATAACGTGACGTCACATTATACGTATATAATTCGGATACTAGTAATAATAGAGTAAAAGGCATACCAAAGTATACTGTCTATCACAGATAAAGTACGCATCAAGTATACTATGTCTACCATGATTCCTATGTATTCTGCAGCGCCATGAAAAGTTGGATCATACGGACTACAGTCACAATACCACAAACCTACAGGACCGGCAGATATTGATAACTATACCACACTGAGACGGTCAACGGAAGTGTAGAGAGAGACAGAAAGGGGTTAAGGGGAGAGGAGAGGACACAGAGTCGTGGGTGGGCGAAAGAAAGTGGAGGGGGTAGGTGTAGTGGATCCATTCATGCACCAACGTAGAGTACGGAAGGTGCAGACGTTGGAGCACCCAGCCAGAGCCTGATTGGCCGTTGCTCGCTGCGGACTGAGGCACAGACCACTTTGACTACTGCCTGCTTCTGGCCCGTCCGTGCACCACTCTGTGTCCTATAGATGGAGAGTATGTAGTAGGAAGTATCTACTAGCGTGCTGACGGTGCCTCTGTTGATGCTACTGCTACTGCTGACTGTAGGGTCCAGGCAGAGTCACGTGTCACGGACTCCGCATCGACTGCGTATGAATGGAACCGCATTTGGATCGCGCGCCAATCACCAGCGCCACTGGTACCGGCATTTTGGAGGATGTCGAGCAACACTTTTGGCGCGTTCGCATATTCCCGGAAATGACATTTTCGTTGGTGCGCTGGACAAATGGCGCTTATAGCCGTCATGCGGGAAAATATAAAGCTTTGCTTGGACTGAACATTTTTGTGTTATCACTTCCTTTTTTTCTTTAGATCTAAGCTGGAATCTTGTTTTTTGTGACATCTATAACCGGCATGCATTTTTTTTAATCTAATAGAAATGGTATCAATTGATCTGTATCAACATTGTCACTTCGTCCAATTTCACGTAACAGCAAAGAAACTTTTCAATCAGAAGTGTGTCTATGTTTGAGTTAGAATAAAGGGTCTGGGAATATGTTAGTACGTCACTGTGTATCAAGTTATAAACTTTTGTTGGGGGTGTTGTTTTAGCGGTACGAATTAAAAGTAATGGGGCTTTACACAATGAAAATTTATCATCAATATTGGAAGATACCTAGTTATTTTGAGTATCGCCAAAGTCATGACCACAGTGTGACGCGTTAATACGTTCGTTGCCATGGTAGTGCGCATTCAATTTTTAATTCTATGCCACGTGTATCATCCGTGGCCTTAACAAGGCACTTTTAATAAATATACATATGTCTCTTGTAATAAATTTCATTTCTATGAAATGACTTCTAAGTATATAGTGGTTTTCTCAGAAATGTAAATTTGACATTTATGGATTGCGAAACATTATGCGACATCTATTAACCCAGTTAGTTACTATTAAATTTGCGCGTTTTATGATTTCTGCATGGCACTATAGCGCTTTGATGGTAACAGCGCAGGCGCTGTAAATGATAAAGTATGCTCCTTTTGAATTAAAGATTAATTAATCCTATATATATAAATATATATTAAGAGTCAATATATCGACAATGTTCTGAGTAATCATTCTGAAGTGCGATACAACTTTTTGTTCATTTCGTTATTTCTCGTTGAGATAAGAAAATTGATACCCTCTTTGTTGAATCTTTGTTTCAATTAAGTGGTGCATGGTTGAATTGATAACGATAAATCTTGTGTAGGAGTTTTTATGTTCGATTGGTTTTTGTTAAAAACGTAGATAATATTATTCTTGTATGCTTCATTCAATCTTGAAATAATATTAACGAATTATGGAATAGGCAGCCAGTGTAAGCATCGAGGTAGTCGTAGACGACTGACAATGTTGATCTTAAGTCAACTTTGACATGAATATCCGGAACTGACGTAACAGTTAAGCATATTAGCCGCTGTGAATGCTTTAACATTCTTATTTTGCATTTTACACGGAGGATTTCTGTTTTAGCAATGGATCTTAATTTTATAGTTCATTATGTAATGCAACATACAACATTATTTGTAATAACACCAATTTTTTTTCATGCAAACAAACTTTCATACTCATTTAATTAATCATTCTATTTTACATTGAAAACGATGTTTCAACAATTTCCACATTTTTTCCAAATTAAATTTTAATTGGCATTGGACAAACACAATAAATTCAACACAATTAGTATAATATTAAATCCATTCTGAAACTATCAATATACTGCTCTCTAGCAGAAGAAAAAATTCTATACGATCTTCGACGTTGGACAATAGACAAGTGTTTTGTGCAAAGCAATAAAAATGTTCATGCAGCTCGCTTAAAGAAAATCGTGTTCCACGTTCTATGTATATCGATGAATATTAACGTGGGTTTCGAGAAGGTGCTATGTTTACCGATGCTAAATTAGTCGGGGAGGTTTGGAGCAGTCGCGTGTCTTCCTTTTCCACATGTTTGTTGCCAACTATGTACTGCTCGAGCACAGTGATTATTATATAAATTAAATTTTCAATGTACTATATCATTTAGACATAATTAATATCATTAACTATCCGTGTGCAGACTTCATACCATTCGCTATAATAAAAAGGTGCAACCAGTGATTAACTACTTGTCTTGTAAACGTATGATATATCTTCGATTATTACATTCTTTTTCATTTTATACGGTGAAAATACTTGTTTCTATAATTCGGTTTTCACTGTACTATTGTATTATACACACTATTCTAAATTGTAATAATATCACAATTTCCGTGAATTTTATACTCAAATTATAATAGACGTAACATAAATTTCAAGCACAGTTTTATATCCTACCAGCGTTGATTATAGCAATTCTGCACTGCAATTTTCCACGTCTGAGCTACCAAGGATAAAAGTGTAAGATGAAACGCGAATCGTGGAAATCCCGATGTTACTCGCGAATGGCTTGAATAATACCAGCAGTTACGTAACTTAATTCATGTTAAAAGATTACAGGTTTCATTAGATAGTTCCAAAGTACACGATTTATATTCCACTACCAGTAATAAAACAATCTAGATACAATACCCCTTGAATATTCATTGTTACGCGTGTTTAGATATGACCTGCCCATTAGCCAAATTGATTAACTCTACTTCTTGAAGCTTTTTAAATTTTATTGCCAAAGCGCTTAATTCTCTACATTCAAATTTCCATATTTTTGTTTTGTGGAGTTAATCGATTTGGCAAGTGAAGCATTCATATGTACTCGTATCGATGGCGATCCATTATTCTTCGATATTGAAGATCAATATTTTTAATAAACGCAACGAATGAAAATAATAATAGCTAGAAAGTGACGTTGCATAAGCTTGAAAATATAAATTATTTTGTCAATAATTCTAATGGAAATTCGTATTTTCTACTATGACTTAATGTTTCTTCTCACGTACATTATATAACGCCAGCCATTCGATGTTCTGAGGATTTGAAATATCTGTGTTATTTTAACCTACCTACTGAATTTCGCACACCTTGCGAGAAATAAAGCGTGTCCTAATAGACAGATGCAAGTTGAGCACAGATGTTATTATACGCATTATGTTGATTAGATTTACTATATATTCAATCAATTAAGTTCCACTCTATGACTGCTGTAATAACTTTATCGCATTGAACGTATGTCACAGGGGAGGTTGACCAAACTGTATACAAAATCTTGCCATTTTATCCATTCATTCTGGTAGCATAAAAAAATAAAAATGTCAAATAGACTAATAATAGATAGAAACGAATATACGATAGAATGTATATACGTTCTCCACAGCGAAAGGGTTAAATTGCGACGAAAGTTCTTGACGTTAACGTATTCACACAAACAAAAATAAGTCTTTTGACGTCGAGTAGTATTAGTGCACCGCTACAACAGTTATACGTGAAATGGTATACAAGCGCCAAGTTATGTGCGAAATGCTAACGACTGATAAGGGTTAAATTAACCCCTTGCCATAGTCGTCCACGGGGCATTGTTCACCTTTTTGTTTCGCCAAAACAACGACGTCTCTGTGACGTCAATCCAACCCAAAGGGTTAAACCCACCGTTCCTATCCATTGAAAGGTCGTCGACCAAATGAGTCATCGAAACGATCAACGAATAGACGACCAAAAAGGATTGAAGGGATACGACACGTTGACCGCGGGGTCGATATGTATATCGATCAAAGCTTACAATTAGACGTAGACCTGCTGGCCAGTAGTCAACGTGTTAACCCGTTGCACTCGAAAGTCCTTGTTTCTGGCATAGAGAAGTGGTAACTCGAGACAGATGAAATGTAAAATAATAGTATTCCAACTATACGCTCTACCACATTAGACTAAACATCTAAAAGTTAATAGAGAAGTTATTGTCGCGTCTCAGTCACCCATTCGAGTTTTTCCGCCAAACCAAGTGCCGAAAGAGAGAGTGGCCAGCCAAGTGTAAAGGGTTAGCTCTTCAGGGACGACGCCCTTTTATCATAATAATCCGTTAATAATTTATACTTTCAAATATTTTTCACAGATTATACATCTTTGATCCCAGGAAGTATCTAACAGTGGATGAAATTGTATCGCAAAGATACACATGTATATCCGCCTCAAAACAACATCAGGATTAGTACCGTTTACAGACGTAGTTCCAGAGGGGCTAAACGACCGTCGAAAAGACGTCGAAAGTGGCATCGAAGAAACGCGAATCGAGAGTGGCGTCCTTGTTTGCAAGCGGCGTACAGTGGTAACAAGGTTGCACAGAGAGAGCTTAACGGGAGAGAGAGGACAGCGACTCAGGAACCACGTGGCTCTCGTCAGGGAGGGCAGTATGAATGAATGAACGAACGTACGTACTATACGATACGGAAAATGTTGGGTGGTGGTGGTGGTGGAGGTGGTGGGGCGTAGGTAGCATAGAGCCGATACGCGGTACCGGCTGTGTGGTAAAACGTCGCCGGCTCTCCTACTCTTGCAGACGCTCGCGGACTGCCAGACATAATGGAGCATCGAGTGCTATGACAATTGACCATGCCTGATCAACGAACTCCCACTGTATACGGGGTGCATTTACTTTCGTATGTACGAGACACTGACATTGGAACGTGAGAAGTGGATGGATATTCTGCGTGTACACTTATGGGGAGCAGGAGTATTTGTTTACGCGATTATAGAATTGAGGAGGCCAGGGTGCTATGTCACAAAGGGTTGAGATACGAGATTTTGATTAAATCTGCCACATCGTGACATTACACTATTTAACACTAGAACTATTAGATAGACTTTGGTATTATTTAGACAGTGTACATTGGACAGATGACTATGAAAACGAAAATGGTTGATATTTGTTACAACTTCCCGTTGATAAATCAATTAAGTCACTATTTTAATACGTAAGCAATGGATGACATTTGTTTCCAATTTTTTTGTAAAAATCTTATTTATCTCGGTTTGAATGCTAATGGTCTTAGACTGATTGGCCCTCCATATAATTGTGATTCTGTCGCATTAAAAATTAGCATACATTATTGCAATAATGCGCGTGTGTTAATAATTTTAAAGCATGACCTCTGCATACTATTTTAACGGATTTGGGAGCTCTAGTGTTAATTTATCCTGAAATTTAATTTGTATATATGAATGACCGTCATTTCTGTGTGTAACAGTTATCATTCCTGTCTACGAAAAAGCTATGCCACACGGGAAAATGTGGACCGCAAGTATTTGTGTATAACTTCGAATGCCGGATGGTTCTAAACTTTTGATCGATCAGTGTAATTCTATTTATCTACGCGTAGAGTCTTGAACGAGCTCACAGTCGCATGAGAATATTCATATCATAACTGCTGCAATGCTTGACGAGCTCGCAGGTGGCAAACGATAAAATGACCGATGGCGTTTTAGTCACTTACCTAAGGTAAATTTGTTTAAGGCCGACCCCGCTGTTCACGCAGCCGTTGGGTAGATGGAACTGCTCGCATAGCGATGCCCACTCGTTTCTCGTATTCACCTGAAATATAAAAGATCGAACGAATATTTAGATACACTGTTCATTGTTTATCACTAGAAGAACAGAAGTCTCTGTTCATCCGAAACAACAGGGTGGGTCAATATTACCCACACTACATTTCTATTTATTACATAAAAACAATTATTATATGAATATACTACGTCCAAAATATTTTATATCCTTGTTATTGGCTATTCATAGCAAAAATTATCACGTATCATATCCAAAAAAAGAAGAAAAGAAAGTTACGAAGCTAGGAATTAATTTTGATCTAATACTTATCGCTATGGAATATTCATTTTTAAAAATTGACGAATTGGTCATTTGATACGCCTGGTTCTTCTAAAAATCGAAACAATCTACCTGTCTAAATCGAATATATTTGCATCCCCCCTCAGTAACGGCTCTACCCCTAGCCAAAACTCTCTTTTACTCGTTTCAAACAAGTCTAAACCTCACAAGAATTTTCCCACGCGAAGAACCTGCTCGGTTGAGCCGAGAGCGTTGTGGTTTCGTTCGCGAAAATTCACCGCAATCATTTTCCCCTAACGAGCACCGGTGCGCAGCACGCTGTACACCACCGAATTCATACACAAGAGCAGCTCGCTATCAGTCACCACTGCCAGACGCATAAGAGGCACGTGGTGGGGGCCGAATACCAGCAGGAGTGGGAGTAGGTAAAGCGAATGGTTCTAGAGCCGGGGAATTCCTGGTAGCGGAACGCGAGATAAAACGCACGGGCAGGATATAAATTTCACGGGGCCCGCGCTGAAAAAATAACCGCCGACTGTCGACTCGTGTTACGAGGCATCCGTGCATATGTCGCGGGGGCGAGCATGGAATTAACAATAAGAGAAGTAGCAGTGAAAAATATTGGAGTAAGCGGAAAGTATGAAAGCGGTCGGGCGATTTAAGAAGGGGTAGGAGTAAAAAGAAAATAAAAGCGTTGGGGCGGTGGTAGGTAAAAGGGGAAGTGAAATAATTAAAAAAAAGGAGAAAGAAATATTTGAGGCTTGACATGAAAAATAGAAATAATGATGAAAGACGAAATTGTAAGTAAATATAACACTGTAAGTATTAGAGAAAAATATTAGAAATGTAAAGTGGAAAATAATTGGGCGATAAAAGGTGAAGCTAATAAAAAATTCGAAAATACAGAAGGAAGGTTAAAAAAAGTGTATAAGAGTGATGAATAAATGTGTGTATTCGCGAATGAATCACAGAAAAAAGTTGTTGGATTAGTATGTACAAGCCTGACGTTATAGTGCCAGTAAATTTCCATCATAACATCAGGCAGACGGAAGCCTGTAGATCACCCAAGCTCTTTGGCAAAGTGATTTTAGTTGCCTGCCATACTTTATGGTACGTTCTGCCCGAGTATATATTGACGATACGATGAGACAAAATTTGTGATTCTGTGTTCCTCGTTAGTCACTGTCAAATATGTAATTATGCTGTAAATACATTGCATACACGTGTACGAGTCATTGTAGCCTCAAAGGGTACCGACACCGAGGTCAGTAATTCCCAGAAGTAAATTGTATACATATTGTCTATATCGCACAAGTGAATTTCAAAGAAAACTTGTAACGCTATACTACAGGAATGCTTGAGAATATTATTTCTCCAGACACACGCAACAAGAACTTCATATCGTACCGAAACAAATCAATCAGAATCATAATACAGAGAATTACAGTACTAACTACGTTACTTTCTATTCCAATAAAAAATACGAGATATTAATCATCATAATGCAACGTTTACAACACTATCAAGCTGTACAACAATTTTTCATAATAATATTCCGTTCTCTTAACTACATTAATTCATCCCATATACCATATTAAAACAAAGAAAGTGAAACCAACCTAAAATATGTACATATACATATATTTTTTGTTGCATAGAGTCGAAGCGTAAAAATTTCGAGGTTAAGTTCGCGACGATAACGTCGGCACGTATCTGCATGCACGCAACTAACACACAAGCGTCCCACGCAACGGCACTCTGAACGCGCCGTTTCGTATTAATTACTCGGGAGGGTAAAATAAAATTCAATCGACGAGAAGGCACAGCAGATATACCATGCGCCGAGCAATAGACGCGGAGACATAATGAAATATCGTCGCGAAGCCGCGCCGTTACATGCAGCGTTCGCCGTTGAACAGAAAACACAACGGAGCGGGGGAACGAGACGTGAAATCGACGACGGACGGACATACTGGGTCAGTGCTCTCTGGATCCGCGCCCGTTTCTTTGCTATTCTCGTCGTCGCGACGGTTCAACCTTATGAATCGAGAATGTGGCGCCCCGCTGTGGACGACCTCGCGACACCATCGGCCTCTGATCAAAGCGCAACGCGTCGTGCAATAAATATCTGATCAGTCAATGAACGTGAAATGCACCAGCGAATTCGAATCGCGCTTGATCATCGTTATAATATCATTTCGTTTTATCTATTATCTTTGAAACCCTTTTAGGATGTAGTTTTGGGTATCTTGTTTCTTATAGGGAAATCGGTGTTTGGAAGGAATTATGTACTACTATCGTCTTGAGGCATTAGCGTAGTTAACACATGGCGAATCTCCTTCCATTAGCGTTAGAGCCTTCTTTAAAAACTTCTTTTTAAATAAGTTGTTGAATTTTTATTGCTGTGTTTGATCGCTGTATACTCATGATCATGTTATTACTCATTGTATGGAAATGTAAGTGTGCATGTCTTTAGGTGTAGAGTCAACATTATACAACGCATAGGCGTTAATGAGTCGAACTTGGAATTTCTTCTATACCGGTTTACCATTGCATTTCATTACACGCTAAGAAAAGAGCGTTCATTGTTATCTTGCGGACAAGAAACTGTTTTTTAACACGGTTGTCCATTTCATTTTGTTACTGTATGTTTAATGGAAAAGTATAAATGATTTCAGGATAGTAGCAAATTTTGTAGGGTGAGGTATTTAAGGTAATCAAACGAGAGCTCGTTACATCAATGGAACAATTTAACCTCGTTAATCGATTGAAAGCATCGATATTAGCTTAGGTGCAGAGATTCAAATGTGGATCACGATTGTGAAAATTGGCGCGACATTTAACATGTGAAAAGCCGAAATTAATACTATGACATTATATAACCGGGCCTTAAATTATTGGTAACCGTGATACGAAATAACACGACATTTCCGTGCGCACGTAACTACAAATTCGCAGTTGATTTATATAATTACCTAACGCTGCAGTTCGACGCATTACTCTACAATTAGAATATTCAAGTAGTATAAGTCAATCAGAAATTGACTGGAGAAAACTAATACTGTTATGGTACACGATATACATATTTATAACATGTACACACGTAAACACTGATTTTATGGTAGAGGCCATTTTCTGCGTTAAGTTTCAACAGAATTTGCATTTAATATTCTTAATGTTATAAAAAGAGTCAAATCAAACATTTAATACAAGCCAATAGCCAAATTTTTATTAACGGAATTAAAAGCTGGCTACAAATATTTTAAAATACCGACGTCTTGTTGCCATTAACTTGTAATATAACTTGCTTAAAATTGTACCGAAAAATATATGTAAAATATAGACCAGTTTACTACCATTTTGGTTCCAAATAGAAATCACTCCAAATGTTTCACAGTATTTCATTACAAGGTAATACAGAGTTTTACAAATTTGCAGTTCACGTCTCAAGAATCTTGGAATGTTTTCCACGTACACTTTCCCCGACCATGTGTTCGCAATAATTTACGATTTGCGATTATAATTTCGCCCCGAATTGATATTTTTCACTTGCTCGACGTTAATTTAATTTCGCACGAGCAAAAACTGTAATTCGCAGTATAAATCGTCCAGCATACCATCGAAGTGCTTCACTTTCAACATATCGCGTATCGTGTAACGCTTGCTCGAGCGCAATAAAAAAAATTCCCCCCTGCTAAACTGCAATTACGCGTTTCAGCTGTATAATATATCTAGCACCAGCGAAATGTTATGATACAAGATAAAACGTCTGAAATCCTTACGGAATACGCAAAGCGTGCACCCCGATTACACGTTTCGCTCGAGAAATTACATCGTCGTGGACAAGTCGTCGTTTGCGGGCCATAAATCTTCCAAGTTCATTGATTCGTGAAAACTGGCAAGGGAAACCTTTCTAACTCGGTATTTCTCACCCTATTTGTAAAGGGCGGGAAATACTGAGGGTTGGTTAAGCGCAATTTTATTCTAAACGAGAGTGTTGTGTCTAGCAGAAAGATGAAGATGTTAAGAGATAAAAGCAACGAGAAAAACGAGGGGGAAAAGAAATGTAACAGTGCAAATGCGCGCAGAAAATATTTTATGATGCACCTGATCTTATCTGGCATTCTAGACGCTCATAACTAGATCGTGCAAGGTTTATCTGGCGTAAACAACGGAATACACGAGGTTTAACAGAATACGTTACAGCTCTGTTTTCCCTGATAAAAAGCTACCTCAACTTCGATAACCTCTTATTAGTGGTTAATGCGCGGTATCTTGTTTATCAGGAACAATTTGTATTGGGGCTCGTTTCATTATCGGACAAAGGCAATGGCGATATAACACTTTTCGTTTGTGTTTGTTCAATAATTATTTGCAACATTTAATATGTATGCACAGTTGTTCTGAGAAATATTACAACCTTCAGTCATTAATCCATTCTTTCTAAACCATGAAAATGATCATTGCAAGAGTAAGAATAATTGAGAGAAGTATTCTTAATAAATATTTTATTTTATAAATATATGCAAAAAAGGAGAAATTATGCACATATGCGAAATAAAATACCTAAGAAGTGGAAGCATATTTTTTCACGTTATGCGTTATGCTTTCGCTTATTTTTCATTACATTTTCCCTGTTTCAGACTGTAAAGAAGTTTCCTGTAAAGAAATTCGAAACAATTGCGCAAAGCTGGCGAACAGAAAATTCGCTTGAAACTACGGGTAACATTTCGTTCGATCAAAAGGGAAGCAGGTAAGAAAAGGAAGTCGTTGCGATGAACTAACCAGTTGCAACAAAAGAAGCCAAGGAATTTACTTTAACCTGCAGCAACTTTTTGTTTGACGAAGGCAAACCGCGGAGAACGAGGGACAGAAGGGAACCGTGGCAAACTGTAAGCAACTTTTACGGAAAGAAAACAGCCGAGAATTTGTCTCAACCTTACGTTGGATTAACACAACGATAAAAGATAAAAGAAAATTCAAACGGGAAAATTGGAAATAAAGTTTCATATGTACTGTACATTAAAACATGTTGGTTTATTGAAATTAATTATACACCATACCTACCAAACCCCTAATGTCTTTAGAATAACGATTTTCAAAATTTTCGTTTTAAAATGATTCCCATAAAATATCCCAATTTAACTTTCATTCAACCACAATTATTTTCATAATTTGCGTAACCTATACCTCAATATGTATACCAAAACCCGTAGATAGTTCTCGTATTAACCGATCCTTTATTACTAGTCTATAGTCCCTTTTATATTAATTACATTTTATCATCATCATGTCTTCCTACCCCCACGATAGAATGATTTATATATTACTTATAATTACATCGAAGTAAATCAATTGTACGTTTTCAAAGAGTGAATATAATTGTATAGGATGCCATCGTTTCAATACTTTGACGTCATAAACAGCATTGGCGGGCGCCATAATAACTGCCGTCGAATAGTAGATTCATTCGAACTGAAGAATGACGAAGTATACCAGCAATATGAACGCCCAATGAATCAGTTGTTCAGCCTCCCATTATCATTATGAAATAAAAGACAGGCAGCTATTAAATGTGTGCGTCGATAGTCATGGCGTAGCAATGAGTTACGTTTTAGCACTGATGATAACGTGCGTTCAAACTCCTATCCGGCATTAATTAATAAGAGCATTAAATACGACACTTTCGTTTAATTCGCTATTATACGCATAATATTCGTAATCAGTATGTAGTGTGTATTCCAACGCCCATAACTAAGTATGTATGTACATACTACGTAATGGCCCAAACTATTTGTCGTAATGCGCCATCAATTAATTCATATTTCAAGGTAAATAAATATTAAATAATGTATCATTTACGCTACGCTTACCCCATACTATGCTCCTAACCGCCACGCAGCAGAAATAGTACTTCAGAAACGCCATCACTAAGGCGCACACAACACAACACAGCGAAAGTGTCAACAACTAAAGGCAACTACAATATGTGTCTACATATTCGGCGTGAATGGCCGGTGTCAGCAGAAGCGCGACGACCGGCGAACGCGTAAACGACCCAAAACAATCATGAACTTTATCAACCACAGGCATACATAAACCACGTTTACTGGCAGCTACCATCGTATTCGATCAATGATATTAGCATCATGGTAACATTGACTGTATGAATACAATCTGAAAGTGACCCGCCAGTGCTCGGCCCTTGGGACAGCTCCAAATACAGTGGCAAAAAAGAACGAATGCATCACGAAGCTAACGATACCCATCGCAACAAAGCTGGCCTCAGAGAGGAGCCTCAATGCTTGCGAATAAGTTTCATCCAGAAACCACGTACCCTACTACACATCGACGTACTCTCATTCACCTTGTCATACACCAGGATAACCTGTACAAGTTAACTAAACAAACCGCTCCCATTATCAAGTGTCATTTGGCCACCGATCCCACCGGTTCGTTCGTCACCAAGTTGCGCTGTGACGTACCACTTTACGCGTATGCCACGCGATTTACTGGCGCCGATTAGGCAGCATACCACCGTCACACGCGGATCCCCCGTCCCTCCTGTAATCGTGCGACTTTGCTGGACCTTGGCAGTATGAATTACAACGCGCATGCGCGTAGACATTCTTCGAGAGCGTCGAACGTATCCACGTGTTCGTTCGCCTCCGAGGGACTACATGATGAAAGTGTCTTTGCCGCCACGTGCTCGTTGGGGTAGGACATGGTCTCTCTCTCCCACCCCCTCTCGAACGACTCGTCTCTCCCCCCTCCCTTCCAACCCTACTATCGGTGACCATGCTGCACCGGCCCGTCGCACTCTCTGGCCTATGGTTCCGCGCGCGCCGACGTTTTCGCGCTCTATCGCCTCGGCTTTTTCGCGTTTTTAAAGTCGTCGCGTGCTCGCGTCGCGGCGTTTAACCAGTCTCCGCCTCGTCATCGAACGGATACATCATTCGTGACGGTCAACGGTGAACGACGCCGCGGTGCCAGGGGGATTGGCGCTTGTTTGATTGCCATGGTGGCGAGATATCTTCGCGGCTGGCGCGACGCGGCAGATCGCTTTTCAGTGGCGCCACTCTGTCGGCCGGTGGCGACGGACCCCGTTCGAGGGAGATTGATCGAGACAGTTGGATGGAGAATAAATGAAAATAGAATGTAGCATTATAGTGATGATTATTGTATTATGGGCGATTTAAAGGGAACCTTGGATGATCAATGTATATTGTTAATGTTTCAAGGTTCTTAACACTATTGAAGATTATATTGGGAATATTTCAAGGTTTTCAATATTATTGACAATGCGTATCGGAGGTTCCCTTTACATATCCGCCATATTGATCGTGTTGAGGGCTCTTTGACCTTTAGGGGACCGGCAAATTTCATAGTATAATTCGATGTTTTACAAAAAGATTAGTATATGTATGTATGCACTATTGCATGTATTTCTCAATCACTTTTACCAACACTGTAATATACATAATGTATAATGAAAAATACAAGTAAAAGCTTTATGGACACATTATGTATATGGTGTCGCCTTGAAACAACGTTACAGCAGGTTGTACGATATCAATCGTAACTATTTTTACGAGCAGCGTTGTACACTGCAATACGACCAATCATATAACCCTAGAGTCGCTATCGTTGAAACAATACACGTTTTAATGGAGATCGATGAAATGAATTCGAACTAGTTCGTACTGTTCAACGTGAAGTACTTTATTATTACGGTTGCGCCGGCTAGTAGAAAGCACATCAATTGCAATAATGTTATAATGTACGCAATGTTAATAGCGTGTATAATAATAATGAGTATGAGTTACAAGGCTTGAGTAAGTTAAAGAGTATCTATAGTACAGAGGATCAATTCATTTCGTCAGATCGCGTTTTATTGCTCCAGTAATATTTCTGCCAGATTAGTTTAATTTTGTAATAACATTGAATAAGTTCATTTACCTGTTTAACTAGTGCTTAGGGAACAAATATTTCTACTAGCATTTCAAATGGAATTAAATTCTTCACAAATTCATTACTCATCTGTCATACAAAATTGTGTCAAGTGTATTATTATCAAGGAAATATATTTGAAATATGAAAAGTTACACACCAAATGAAGAACATACTATGCTAGTAAAAATCTAAGAACAGTTAAACAAACAGTTACTTGCTTTTACCTTTATACGGTTCAATTACCTCCATGATTCAATTAATTCCAATTTAAATAAAACCATTAAAAACAATTTCTCCCATCCAGGAAACATTTCCATTTAAACCAACGATAATTCCACTCGTACCAATTGAAAATATTAACAACTCACTGTTATATAATTCGATACGAATCTCTAAGCAAAGAACAAGGCGTTACACCAGTCGCAAAGGCACGAAAAGGAACTCTTATAACTACCACCGGCATGGAATTAGTATTCCGCCAACGAATTCGCTCCGCGTTATTTCTCAATCCATTCGACTCCCTCCTCTACAGTTCTCCAGATAGAGACTGGTTGAAGTTACGAGCAAGCCGTTGCATTTATCTCGCATCGGCTATAAAGTAAGACCAGTATATCCAGCTGACGGTGTATCGCAAACGAGACTCGAAAGCAGCAGAAACAGAAGTAGCAGGCTTCCTGCTATACGAACACCCTGAGGAGATATATCTTGTAGCTGAAGTTCGCCTTTCGACGTTCTGTTCGACACGTCGAACGATATGAATAATGTTGGGGACGCAACGTGCATCGATGATACAGAATTTTTGGGAGATATAAATTGGAGATAGAATGAAACATCGCTTAAATGAATAGTTTACTAAAATGCAAAAAATTTGGATGAGTGGAAAGTTCCAATGGTAGAGTTTGGTGACTGTCTCTGTTGGAGTAGAATGCACGTTCAATATCTTTTTGTCTGTGTTTGTGTAACTCGAATATTGGTTTGAGTAGAATCTATGATTTTATAAATTCATTTTGACGAATGGTTGAGTTTCTTTGCGGAGTTTTACCTAATTCTTTTTCTTCAATTAATTAAGATTTTTGTTTAAATTTGATTCTTGGATGATGTCAAAAACTTAGCTAGAGAATGTTTAACCTGATTTATCATAATTCTCCATCTTACAATTTCTCCTCTTTAACCAGCACGAAGTATGTAACTTGAAATGGTAAAAAAGATCAATAAATGGAATAACACGACAAAATTCAACTATGCATTTGCTACTCGCGTATCAACACTTTGTTACTTCACTGTCTTATCTGAGTCAGCCAATCTAAATATCCTCACCTTTGCTTTCTCGAGCATACATATACGTTCTCAATTTCTTTACATTCGCCTGATCGATTTTACAATTAGGATTTCTATGACGCATCGGGGAATTCACCAAGTGATCGCCATCACGTGTGCTACGGATGATAATTTGTTTGATGTAACACGAGGCTTCAAACGATCCTTGTGTGGGTGGTGTAGCACTGGCAATCAGCAATTAACAGCTCGTTTAAAGAGAATGTATTTTAAACACGAAGAGTTCTGTATTCTTTCGTTTTCCGCTTTAGCAGTACATTTAAAATTTTCCTATATCTTTAATCGTAATCGGGAACATTGAAACGCTTTTCTACGTATTCTACATAATTATATTGCTGATTACAAAAGAATAGCGTAGAAAGCATTTTCTACCGTGACAAAGTAGACTTGCCAGGTTTACTATTGTAGTCAAGTAGAATTGATTATTACTACGAAATTTATATATTTATACTTATTGTTCCTTCGAAACAAGAGACTACCATTGAAATGATAGTAATGTAGGTAATTAAAAATTTACCCTACATTGCGTGTGTCTTCGTTATAATAAGTTATTTACCGTATTTCTGTGTTGAAAATATGCTTCTCTAGGTATATTTTCTATTGAAATATTTCTTACATTGCCATTATATTTCAATGTTAATATTTCCACGTTTTTATTTTTTACTGACTTAATTCATTTATTAACTGAAAGTTTGAACATGTTCAGTCTCATGTTCACTCATGTTCAGGAGGGCTTCTGAGCCCTCCATATACGTATATACACCTAGCCAATATGTACTACCTAACGTTGTCGACTACAGGTGAAGAGTCTCGCAAAAATACATCGTTCTCGAACGTCTACGCACAATACATCTACTTGACCCATGCATATTTCGCTGCGCTGTTCGCAGTCATACGAATGGTGTTATCTAAAAAAAAAACTGCTCAAACTAAACCGTTCTAACTAGTCTCCCTGCAGCTTTAAGATTTTCACCAATTCCTAAGCATCGCAAGTTCCCGGTACGTACCGCGAGCCACCATTGCAAAATAACCACGACCATACCATGCCCACATCGTGGCGTAAGGCATTAAGGGATGTTTCCACCCCGAGCGACCAAAAACTATCTCGACACAACAACTCTTCTCACGCCTCTGTTCAACGTCCCACCGACAACCCAACCAAGTTACACCGACGTCATCCTACCAAATGGCCCCTTCTACAGTCAAGATAGTCTTCCATAACGCGTCGTCGCTGCGTCTCTGCAAAGTAATATAGAAAGCCAACCGACTTTGATCGCGGAGAGAGCCCCACCATCACGTGGGCTCGCAGGCCCACGGCACACGACTGACAGTTCCCAGTCAGCTGATCGTCCATCGGGGTGGTGAGGGGGCAACAGCCGCAGCAGCAGCAGCAGCAGCACCAGTAGAGTAGTAGTAGTAGTGTAGTAGAACGATCAGCAGCAAAAGGAGGTGGGGGTGGTGGAGGTGGCGGTGGAGAAAAGAGGGGAGGGTTGGGAAGAAGGGAAGGAGGGCGGAGGGGTTGGCGACGCGCAGTCTGCCGTCGTCGTTTGGATCAGCTGATCGTTGGAGGTGTGCTGGTGACTGACTGACTGACTGTGAACTCTGAATGAACGAACGGATGAAGAAGTCTTCGCGTGCGTACACGTACAGGGAGAGCTCTCGCCGGCTCTCACGGGGTAGAGGGAGGAGAGCGAGAGCGCGTATGCGCGCTTGTCTGCCTAACTATGCGCCAGAGCACTCGCGAGGGAAGCGAACACGAGCGTTTTAGTAGCAACGGAAGTGGCCGGGCACAATGGTGTCCGTGGATGGGACGGGATCCCGCCTGAAGACGCTCGGCTATGGGGTTGCGTCGTTGCGGGTGTTAACCCTAATCAGACGGTGGATACTCGGACCTGAGATGCGACTGTATCATCGTTGCGGTAGATTCTCAGAGAATGTCGCGAAACGGGCGGCAAACGGTCGTAGCGGTAAAAAGTGTGATGTCACGTGGGAGGTGATAACGTCTGATAGGTGCTGTATGGGTAAATACCATGTGGCGGTGATCTGTTCGATGGTTCTGGCCTTGCTGGGTACTTGCACGTGTGTGTCGACTAAAGCATGGTTCGAAGGACCTGGAATCGTTCTATATTCTGGCACGCAGTGTGTTTGTGCCGGATGAAACGAGAGAGTTGTTGTTGCTTGTCCTAAGGGTTCTCTTCGTATCTGAATAGTGGACCAATCGGCACCTTCGCATACCCGAATTAGGATACAGGTACCGAGAACGTGTGGACCTTGAGTCGAAGGGTTCTGACGCGGCATCCCCAGCGACAACGGCAATTATATACTATTCACGGGCGATAGGTGCTGAAGACACGTGTTTGGGCTAGAATTACTTCAGTGGCGTGGCAACTAAAATATTCAAGTCAATATACCCGGAGTCTCTGAATAGAATTCAAAGGCAGCTGTACTATAAACCCAGGGGGCGAACTCGCCAATTGCACAAGTCCTAACAGTGAGGGTGATATTTGAGGGTTGATGGTATACGGCACTTGGGGTGGTTTGGTGGATGATGGAGGAACGGATGCTGGGGTGAACTTGGACGGGTACTGGCGAACCAACGGGTCTGGGTATATGTATAGTCGTTAATATGCTGTAGGCTACTTCTGATGGAGAAGTGGTACTTTAGGTTTACGGTTGGTGCGAGCGTGGAGTATTAATGGGCCTAAGGGTTGTCTTTAAAAATTAGATACAGGTGCAAACACGTGGAATGTAGACTTATGTCAGGATTAGATGAAACAGTCAAGGATGAGCCAGTTGCCTATGTCGGAAGTGAAGTTGAATATATCAAGTGTTTCTGTTGCAAAGTTTGCGAAAAATAATATCTCTTGAAAATAAAAAGCCAAGTGTTAAATCTTCCGCTATATACCTATAGAAATGTTGTATACATTGTACAGTATTAATTAAATTAAATAAAAAGGTAAGTTTTCCGTTTGACAATTTTGCGGGATATTAATTATTAATATTCCAAAGAGGTGCCGTTTTCTATGACGTTCTTTCAAACATCAACCAACCCCAGTTTAGGCAAACCCTTCCGTTCCACGAACTTTGCAACTCCATATTTCCAAACTACTGAAAGGACACAGAACTTTCGTTCCTTCGCGGTGAGATAGTCTTACAAGCGCAAAGCTTACCCTAGCAAAGCTTTTCTAAGAAAATTCCTCACAACGTCAGGGTAATTCAAGAAGGAGAAATATACAGTTTTCTCTGAAGACTCTCGAATAACTAAGCTTATGAAATATGCTTACGTTATGCGTAGTCTATATTCCTCATAAATAGATACAGGAGTAGGTACGTAGCTTTTGCTGTATCCCATTTCGTTTACCAGTAGCAACAATTTTTATTAAGAAATGCCATACTTTATTATTCTTAAAATAAATTATGTCTTTTACCTCACATAACATTTAGAAACTTTAAAATACAAATTAGCATAAGTGCAAAATTATTTCAATCCTTCTTCTAATTGCTATTCCAGAATTCATTTGTAATTCATAAATGTATCTAATCTAGCCGAAGAAATAACTTAAATATAATCAACGATAGTAATTCCAAATTAAAATAATCCACCAAAGCTCCAGAATTATTCGCAGATTGCTCGATTTTTATTTCACAGTCCCGTCTATTCATAATTCATGAATAAAACAGTCCACTTAACTCGTCGTTGAAATAAAAAGAATAAAAATAATAATACGAAGAAGGTCCGATTTGCAATTGCGTAATGCGCCTCTGAACCTTAACACACAGCGCGCATATTCATTCGCGAGGCAGCAAAAGAGATTTCGTGTTGGATGTTGCGCGCTGTGTCGGCAAGATCAAAGGAAAAATTTCATGGAAACTACACGGCACCGTATATTTCAACGACTAAACCACCGGATATAATTCTGTCAGATATATTATCACGAATTCCGTCCAATTGGTCCATCGACTGTACCCACGTTTAAAAGTGTCGTATAGTTTCACGTTTACTATCAGCACTGTACATTCTCGATAATTGTATTAACATTCTTAAATTTCATGTTTGTAACTGTAGTACAGTCTCACATGTTACCTACAGTTTGAAGTATTTTTATTGCTTACATTACAGTCTCTTTATTATGTGTATGATTAATTACTTGAACCACGATTTATACACGGAACACTTGTCTCCATAAATTCAACTACAATGACACCCATAAAAAAAGAACACTCGGATTCTCCATTTTCAATCAATAAACCAACCGTACATTTTTATCGCGATACCAACGATGCTTCCCGATAATTGCTCTTAATTACCGTGCTCTGTCCTTTAGCCGAGTACAATCGTTCGATTAATGCTCTAATGAACGCGTAGCATTCGGTTTCACGGTACAAGTCATACTGTGGCTACGTACACGTAATAAGCGTGCATGTAATCATCGACAATTGAATACGCAATACGCGGTTAAGGGGCCATGTAATCCGCGACGAGAGAAGAACAGCCGCGCCTTGTTCTGCAGGGGACGATGGCAACGCTATTACAAGTGATGTAACGACATAGTAACTACCCAGACGGACGATGCGATGGCGAGACCGATATTCGTAGAGTGGTAGGAACCAATACGCAGTGGAATTATAAAGCCTGTTGAATGGTAAGAGATATACACGCTTCGAGAACTGCAATGGAGACGAGTGGCAGAGAAAGAAAGATGGAGGGAGGGAGGTCGAAACTTGACTGTGTCAATTAAAACTTTGTTTGGTTTCACCCTTTCATGATCGTTTTGAAGAACAATTGCCCGTTTCCACGAGGTCTAGTCAGACGAGTTAAATTGTTGAAATTATATGTTTTTATTGCTGCGTACATTTGCGGATACATGTTGAATATTTGTCCTTAGTAGACGAAAATAAAATGTTCTATTGTTCAAAGCTTTAAACAGGCTTAGGTTTTTTGCAATCCTCACAAGGCAGATCTTCTTTTTCTTAGAGTTTTACTAAATTCAAGTCAGCGTCCTCTGATCTGTATCAATTATATCAGACACGATAAATGCAGTTCAGTTATGAAAGGGTTAAGTGTACGATGCACTAAATGCTATCGATAATTGGCGGTAAAAGGCAAAGCTATGTAAGTGAACAGATATAATCACAAATTCGTACACGTATACAGTAGCAACCAAAAATTTCGTTTAAAACGTAATTTTGTTCTACTACTGTTATATTAAATGTTTTTGAAAATAACAACTTGAGAGAAATAGGTAAATTTCTAATAGAAACTAGCCAGCTGTTCTTGGACAGTTTTGGTTATTTTATGGCCGTATTAAATTAGTTCCTCTGACTGTACACTTTCGAGGGAGCCAGACAGGGTCAGTGGATACATCTATAGAATAACTTTCAACTGCTACAGAAAATTATTTGAGAAATTTGTAACGTTTGTATACCTAAATGTATTTGAGTTGAATTATTCGATTTTCAGATAGTAAGAATAAACGAATAATTATTCCATCTCGAGTGTTTGGATTATTTGGGCAATTGGAATGTAGCTTCCTGGGGATATTGAAATGCTTGAATTAGTCGAATAGCTTATTTTGTAGTGTCCGCGATAAGAGAATTATCATTGCAGCGTGTATTCACTTAAATTTAAATTTTAGTGAACTCAATGATAAATTTAATTTAATGCAATTTAATTTTATCTAGAAGCACCTGACTAACTCGCATTAAATTTTGTAATGTTATAAACTGGCTTTACTAATTATAAGTTAGGTATAAATCGAATTTCATTTCGAGTACATGATTCAACCAAATGAAAGAAAAATTGTATTATTTTTTGAATACCTACGTAGATTATTAAGAGTATTTCAATAATTTGTGAAATACTTGAGTATTTTAGGATTTCGAAAAGTCTTCAAACGTTCTCGCAGCGTGTGGTATACCCATAAAACGATCAATAAAGTGCGTACATTAATAACATTATCTTTGTGTACGTAAAGGATTACATAAGCGGCAAGATTCGTTTCGATCGAATATGAAAATCTGTGGAATAGTACCAGTCAGGAAAGAATGATTATCGTATATTTTCGCGACAATTAATTAATCATACATTTCACAAATTCATGTTTCTGTAACTATTTTCGAAATTAAGATTTAAAATTTTTGCAAGTTTGGTTCATAATAATTATACATTCAACTGAAATCCACAGGTGTAAAAAAACTATTATACATATTCAATTATTAATTACCTAATATCAATAAAAAAATTGTTAATTATGTATCGAATTAATTCGCTTGAGTACATAGTTTCCCAATTTTCTAGTACAATTTAATTGTACACCTAAAAGTGCTATTCATATTTTTTACAATCAAAGTGATTCTAAAGCCTCAACGACCCAATAATAATTACCGAATGTAAGGAACTAAAATTTGGTAGAGCATACTCGCAACCGATACAATTCGCAAGAAATCAAATATTTCGGTGTTGGCACGTTCATTTCATCGTTCGAGTTCGTGGGTAACGTATACAAGTGTTTCGTGTAATCGTTTAGCTCGATTGAAATATACCAGACGCGAGCATCCATTGCAGTTCCAATAAAAAGAATAAAAGATTCATTTTTTGAATAATCGTTTTCACAGTAACATTAATATGGAATACGTTCGTAACTATAAAATTCTTATCTTGCATTACTGCATTTTTGTATACTAAATTATATGTATATGCATTGTGTATTTTAATGTGCATATTAAATTGAATAAATATTAACGATTAACAACAATAATTTCACTCCCTCAATAAACTGTGTACAAAATTATGCGAGTGAACTCCAATACTCAATGTTTCAATTAATATTAACTTTTCACTTTACCAAAACCTGCAAAATTAAATTTCATATCTTAAGCTTAGCACTGTGCATTGGCTCGCGAAGAATAATCGCATTACCGTGCAATGCGTTGTAAAACTAAAAAGAACTTTGGGCAACATGCGTCGAATGTGAACAGCTGTAATGCACGTAGACGAAGCATAAATATGGATACACACACACCACGCTTAGGTATTTCTTTTCGGCGAGGTCCAAAGCCGGCGCTCAGCGTCGAGACACATCTGTGAACGCATGCGGGTGCCACGTTGTGCCCCGCAGTTGTCGCACAAACCAAACAATAGCCGCACTCTTTTCCGTCTCCACACTAACTCGTTACATAAGATAAACTAATCTACCAGAGCCACAGTGTGCTTCAATGAGATATAACGTCTGCTGCCAGGCAGATCTTATTGCAGGACCGCCCACGGTTCTATGTACCAAAAATGTCATTTTATCCGGAATATGAAACGTAATACTTCCCCAAATTTAATTTAGAATACAATTTGTTAAAAATGTTTAATTCATGATCCTCGTTAATATATATTTAAAAAAGCAATTAAGTAGCATATAGAAAATTAATAGATACTGTATATTCCTTTTATTTTTTGTACAATTAATTTTAGTTTGTACAGATGTTGAAGTTCTCAAAATACCACGTCATTTGAACAGGTAATCCTCTTGACGGTATCTAAAAATTATACACATTTATACACAGTACTCAATCTATTTCATACAAGGCGAATCTGATAATCATAAATTATATTGTTACGCATGACTTCTTGAATTATAAAAAATTTTATTACACCGGGATTAGATTTGGTACGATAGAATTTATCTTAAACTGAACGCCACTCTTGTCCCCGATAAGACGGTACGATTTTTTTAATGGCTGCATGCGCCAATGGATTATCCAACTAACTCGACTGCTGCTACATGTAGATGCAATAAATTAAGTCACATGAAATATATACGTATTTTAGCATATTCGATGAACGAAATTCAAAGTTTATACACGTCAAGAGCGACCATATTGTCATATTTATGAAGCCCCAAATAATTCCGCTTCTTTTGTATGCACTCAATTTTATATGCACGAATTTCATTTCATTACTATAAAATATATAACAGATGCTATAAATTAAAAGTTAGTAATATGGAAAAATCGAAGTGGAAAATTCAAGAAAACAAGTTTATGTGCCCAGAGTAAAGTGTGGAAGCGTGAAAAACTTGCGCGTTCGTTCCGCAAATCGGTCGAAGTCGCTTTGACAAAGGAACACAGCGGAGAGAAAAAGTACAGTGACCTCTGGTGATGGCTCGTGCTCGAATGATGGCTTACCAACTGGTACACAACGTCGGCCAAGGCCATTAATACCGATGCATCTCGCGTGCAGCAAAGCAGACGGTGCAAAAATTCGAAATATGTATGTATATTATGTATGTGGTTCTGCCACCTAATGAACTCGATTACTCGAAACCGGTAAGCACTCGCGAGATTTTCAAACCCTGTACACAGATTTTTAACGGAAACGTTAAGCGTGGATATAGGAGAGAACTTTCGTGTTTCGTGTGGAATATATTGTTTAACTTGATGATTAAATAAAACATTAAATATTAAATATATTATGACAACTTGTTGAACGAATAAATTTGATTTATAGTCCAAGAGGCACAGTACCAGGAATTCTATAACGTGCCAACTTGACGACATTTGCTTTAAAAATTACGATCGTATAGGAAGCGAACACATTTTTATGCCTGGTGTATAAAGATGCAGAATTCTCCTCCACTTGTCATTAATTACGTCACGTTCACGCTAGATACTAGAACTACAAGTGAAATATTTTATACTCAATTAATAAACTCCATCCGATGAGACTTCTACTTTTACCGAAATTACTAATATATTTTGCAACTCAACAATCGCAATCAATTCTTGTACATTTCGCAACATCTTGAACGAATATCGCAAGATTTATTGATTATGTTTTACTAACTCGCCTGTGCGTTCAACTTCGCGGCAATGACGTATGAACGTTTATCTAATCCGCTAATCCGAGCATCATAACTAGGATACGCTTTTAATTTTCATGAAAAAAAACTATAGAAAAGGAATGAAAGGAACGCGAAATACAGCCACGAAGAAGCAACCGGCGAAAGAGTTTTGCGAGGCATTTTCGCGTTGGCAAGCGAACGATCGACGAGTTCGAATTGAGGCGATATGCTTTCCTTTGGCTGTCCTTTATCCATCTCACTCTTTCCTCGACTAACGGTGAGCCCATCTTACGACGACGGAGCGTATACCTCAGGCTATCTCTATTTAATCTCCTCGAAGCGACGTTGCCACGCCACTGCCAGCGCAAGCTGGGCTCTCGGAAGTGGTCTTCCTTTGGCTGCGAGAATGGCAACGTCGCAGCACGGCACTACACCGCGCGCACTCCATCTCTCTTCCACTTGAACGCTCAACGCTTTCCAACTCTTTCTCCCTCCGCATTACATACTTGGTACCTCGACCGCGCGGCCTCACACGCGACATTCGCGAAGGAGGTAGTAGGTGTCGTTACCTACGATTGAGGGACGAGCAAAAAGAGGAATGCTTCGACTGCAGCGAATAATGCGACCATCGAATGCTGGTTCGCGATGCAGCGATCTGATCCTACTTGCTCGATCCTTCGAAATGGGGTTATGGGTGCTGCCATGAAACAGCAGTTTTGCATAGCTTTTTTTCGTCGAGCATTTGTAGAATGTTGGTAATTAAAGAATGCTACGTGTATGTAGGTTCGAGAAACGGTTGGGAACGATAGCCACAAGATTCTATTATGGTACATGTACATTTGATTGGTTGATTTAACGGCACCGGGTATATATGTTAACGTGTCTGCGAGAGGCATGCTCGTTAAAACAGGAAGCGCGAAAAAACCTTTCGTTCTTTATACGCATAGCAAAGGAAACACCTTTCCATTCTCCGTATTCCAAGCTGCTAAATTCCATTTTTCAAACCGCCGTATCGTATATGTCTGGGAAATAATCTGATTACAGATAACTCCTGAAAAAAACATACTGCGAATTAAATAGTTCGGCAGAGGCAGTGGGTGGATGCCTATTATTTCCGCAGCGAAAGAACGAATCTTCGAGTGAAAAGTACTTCGCCAATTTGGACACGGGGGTGCACGTCAGCGAAGCGCGTGCGTGGGACAGTTATGCAGGCGAGCAAGAAAGCAAGCAAACCAGCAGCAGCAGCAGCATCAAGTAACCAACCAACCAGGCATCTCAGTCTCTTCGGTGTCCCCAGCTGCACATGTGTGCAGGGCATGAGGTCGCTCTCCTCGTCGTTCGATGTGTGAGAGCCTGGCTGCCCCCTCCCCGCGTACTGCCGGAGCAGCGTTGCCGACTGTTCAATGCTTGGGCGGGCGGTGATGCCGGTATGCGTGTGGCAGGGCGCGGCGTTGCCATATCGACCGTACCTCATCACCGGGGAGCGAACCAGCGAGCCCCGCTTGCCTCTTACCCCGCAGTATCATCAAGTCTCGCTTACTTCGTTTCATTCTTCCTTTTATTTCCCGCCTTTCCTTCCTCCGTTTTCTCTCATCTTACATTCGATCTTTCTTCTCCATTCATTTCCTTTCTCCTTATTCGCAAATATTCCCATTTTTCTACATCGAGCTCTCACTTTCTGTCCCTTTATCATTCCGTCTCTCTCTGTTACGCTTGCTCCGGCAACTTCGAAACGATGTAAGGCGCCGCGGCACCTGACTGACTCAGCATTACCGACTTCGTCGTGGATTCCTCGCACGCTACACGCGCTGCGTATAGCGAGCAGACCAATGCCAGACTACGATGCGTGCCCATTTGACGGTCGCTCGAAGACTCTCCCATATATACCAGTCGCGCCCTTGAACAAGCCCGACACTTGCGAGTGTATCGCCACCACGCTTTCCCTCTGCTCTTTCTTTTGCTGTGCACGTATATACATACACATGCATGCATATATCCCTTTGCGCGGCTCTCTTGGCGATCTTGGTCTCTTTCTCCAGGTGCTTCACTCGTTTGCAAGGGGGTCGCTCTTACCTTTCTACTTGTTGTTTCATTTTCCCTGCTGCCACCATCACGCGCTTTTTCTTGCCCGAACCGGTAGGAGCGTGATGTTCCGCCACTGGTTGTTCTTTGACAACACGCTGCTACGAGAAAACGCGATACCAATACCATTTACTTTCTGCGCGGATTACGCCTATGTTTTGAACTGGTTGGTGAGGTGACTCGATAGCGACGCGATTCGGTGATTTTACGCGCTTTACGTTTCATTTTGCTCGCCCGCGAACCCGGATATATATACTCTGATTTATGATCATTTTCCCGAGCACGGAATATTTTTTATTCATTTTATTTAGTTTGCAAATGTTACGCTGGCTGGTTTGTGGGCTCCTCTTTTTAATGAGACAAGTAATGGCGATGTTTGCATATATTTTGATAGGATTTCCAGAATTTTTCTCTTCACAATGGAATAGACAATGGATAGGACGATTAAGTTTCTAGCTGTCCGACGCTTTCGAAATCGGAGACTGAGATCAAATATTTAGATTAGCACCAAACTGTGCAAGACTGACGAACCCAGCACACTTGGTATGCAACAGTGGCGAGACATGTGAGCAGGCGAAACGTATATGTACTTTGAATATTCCTGTACTCTTATAACTTCATGGTACGTCAAGGATTTGCTTCGAATATTTCTTTTTTTTTTTTTTTTTCGTTACAGTTTAACGTTGTCGTTTATGATCGTGTAAGTTCTATTATACTTATTCCTCCATTATTTATTTATTAATATTATGACAATTTCTTTAACGAGTTAAGCGAGATTTATTATTTACAAGGAAATATGTATCGACTTCGTACACGACTTTGATGGACATTTAACGCTTCCATCTGGTCACCGGGTATTTATAGCTTTGTACATTCCAATGTGGTAGAAATATTTTTGCAAGTGAAATAATGATGAAGCATAATACGTTAAAAACGAGAATATCCTAAAATTTGGAATACATACTCTGAAGTTGATGAAGTTTAATAAAATGTTATTTAATCTTTAGAGGAATTCCTTTTAAGATACGGTTCTTATAACGCTTTTGATGTTACTGATATAAAAATGGAGGAAGATTTACGACCAATTAGAAGAGAACTGCTTCTCAATGATCTCCACAATCGACGGTTTCAATTTTAAACTAGGAGCGGCCACATAATGCATTCAATAACGTTATCACATTTTCTGCAATTTCATTACAGCCATTGGCTACACATCGGCATTCGCATGATACTGTCCGAGATAGGACTTGCAACACGATTATAATTTGAAAACGGAAATAAAGATAACAAGCCCAAAGTTTTTATCAACAGAATACATTTGGCAAAGGCACGAAACTAATGTGATAAGAAGTTTTTACTTTTTTTATAAAAATGAAATTGTTATACGTTGGGCAGTGTTCGCTACTGTGGTAAATGAATAGTATTATTATTGAACATTTTACATTTTCTTATAACACGCATACTGAAGAACTTCTTTATTTAGTTTAATTGTCACGAACAATTAAAAAATAATAAGCGTTAAACTATTGTTGCTAATTAGTAACAATACGTATATGTATTTCCATGACATTTCCGCTGAGAATATCTTTCTAACTTATACAGTTTCCTCATCTAATCTAAAACGTCCTATAACAATTCTATAATAAGAACAACAAATACAAATACTCCCAACCCCTCTTCCACTTCAATTGACAACTCCTTATATCTACGTATTTCACAATTTACATAAACCGCACAGAGAAGTCACGGTCGACAAGACGAAAGGAAAAGGAAAATCTTAGAAACTTGTTAAATACCAGGAGAAAGTATTTACTTCATTAACTTATAAAAGTGCGTGGCTGAAACAGTCAGTGTACAATCGTTTGTTGAAACGACCGCTAGAAATTTGATGTGTTAGAAAAGCGAGCGTAGAACGCACCTAAGTCGCTTATACGCCGAACCCAGCTCGAGGATCACTAGAATTTATGTATTTAGAATTTCTAATGGCCAGGCGACGCGTGTGCTCGTGAAAAATCTCCAGATGTGTGTCCCACAAGGGTTTCAAGTTATCCAATCGTTTTGCTACCGTAAAAGAACCAGCTCTACACGCCAAACGGCTCGCTAATATTTTCTACCTCCACACACTTTCACTTCACGGCGACTACTCTTTGGACGGAGTGGCTTTGCTTCCTAACTCGCTGATAAATTTAACCCGTGGACGTATCAGGCAGCTTGCCCCCCACCCCCCACCACGATCTGTTTTTTTCCTTTTGCGAAGCACGGCAAAACGTCAATGACTTCGAGAAGTCGACACCGTGAATATTCTCTACGAGTGAACAGTCTTCTAATGACTTTGCGAAGTAGAGGATTATTTTAATGAAGATACTCTGAGCAACTTTTTTTTTATATATTTTTTGTGGATTTCACTGGAAGAAATTAGGACACGTGGTTCAATTTTTAGGCTGGAATACGCGTGTATTCGTGTTCGTTATTTTTAGTTGGTAGTGTATGCTCGATAGTAATGGCGTGTTGAAAGTTGCTCGTGCGAACTGTACTTTAGTGGGAACTTAAATATGTATCGTCAGAAAGTTGTACGCAAAGAGTCCTAAAACTAGTATAACTAGTATAAGTCAGTGATTGCAACGCTAATAATAGGCAGGTACATATATGTAAATACGAAATACCAAACGCTGAGTATTTAATGATCGTAACCAGGGAACAGTCGATGGATTAATACAAAAAATCTAGTGTGAAATACTAGCTAGTACTGCGGCACAAACAGTGGTCAATTCATTACTGCCTGCTAGTGGTCAGTTTATATACTACTAGCTAGTAGTCAAGTATGTAATACTGACAACTAGTGCTCACAGTTTACTAATTACATTTCCAATGCGTTATATACTTAAGCCTAGCAGATATTGTTACTGTAAATAATGTATTCATATTCTGAACAAACAGAGATTGTTTAAAGATTGATTTTACGATTATGATTAGCATGTATATAATTTTCATATTTTACGTGTTCTCACATTAAAGATACACGATATTGGTTATCGTCATTGATTACAAGAATTCATAATTTTAATTTGTTCTCTGAATAGTTCGCTAATGTAATATAAAATCGAACAAGTATGCCCCTGTTGGCCTCGCTATCATTGTAATATGGTCAACAATCCGATTAAACTAATCTAGTAATGATAAAATAAAAGATGTAAATTTTATTTTTGCCAGTTTGGTGACCTATTAGTAGTCGAGTCATCGTCCATGTCGAGGCAGAGATAACGCGAATTGCTCTGTGCAAGTGATTTTGAGAAAAGATTGGCAAAAGCGACAGTTAACCGAGCAGGACCTTCGGCAACTACTCTGCAGTCTATTTTGTACTTATATTCATATTACTATAGAACTCGTAAGCATTCTAAAATATGAAAAATTAGTGATATGTAATAAAAGTTACAAAAAAACTATAACGAAACCCACAAGTACGATAATGCAGATGAATAGCATTATATGGATAAAAATAGATCTTAACCCCATAAAAATCCTCCACAATAAAATTCTCTCCTCTAACACCAATTTTCCTCTAATACTAAAAACTGCTCACAGTATATTCCTAATCTAACAACAATTTCCCATTAACGCGTTCCCAGCGGGACAGTACCAGGAGAAAAATTCTAATCGATATACATGTCGATCCCGCATTTCATCCTGATAATCACCCAGTCAGTGCATCACTAGAGACGCTATGAAATATCTAAAAAAAAACACATTAACCCCTTAAGCGCTAAAGTCGTATAAGTATGTACAATATACGTTATCACCAAAGTCAGTACACCGTGAGAATGATGGATATATTCGCATGCTGACAATTCTTGTCTATCTCAATGTACATGTTGGCTACGTCCATTTGCGCGACTGTGCAGTGCCGATCTTCAGAAATTAAAATTTTCCAATCAAGATACATCAGCTTGGAGACTGCGGAACATTTGCCCAGCTCTGTGTTCCATGACACATCACACGGAAGAATCAACTCTGCCTAGCAGGAATAATTTGTGCCACTCCGTGGAACGCACTTTCAGTGACAAAATTTCCCTCGTAAAGACTAATTTTCTCTAACCTTTTTCCTATAATGACACAACCAAAGCTGATCCTTAGCCTCGACGGCAGCGCGCAACAAAAAATGGCGTCGTCCCGCCCGAATCACAAATCCGCGCTCCGCGATGCATTCTGAGCGTAGTCACGACCCGGCTGCAGGTTATATAGTCTAGCGAGCTTCGATCACACTTGTTGAGGGGAAGCCCTCGTACACTGCACTAACCTCCTCCTCCTTCTCCTCTTCACATGATATTCTCTTTCTCTCTCGCTTCTCTGCTCTCTTTCCCCCCTCTCGCTGCCCTACAGCGCACCTTCTTCCCACCTTCGGTTCATGATCTATCTCCCACCCCGAACTACACCTCTCTGCAAGTTAACCCTGACCTTGCGTCAACTTCCGTATTGTCCGGATGCTTGGATTTTCGGCTGACTTAGCCGGTTCCTGAAGAACTAACCTGACCTCTTCAATGCATACGTATTTATAATTCGTCGATTGTGTACGTTACACGGAGCAAGAGCCACGCAGTCGAATGCATGTCGCGATTGGTGACTTGTAACGTATCGAACATGGCGGAGCCGGTTAATTGAACGCCGAGAGAATTGTGGCCTAGATTGGGATTTATAGTATCCGAGCGATGAGACCCAATTTACTATTCTAAGACTGGCGAGATGCTTTCCGTTTTAGCGTCCCGTGACGAGTGTCGAATTTTTGCGCTTGACGCGTTCCAGAGAAGAAACGTCTATGGCAAAGGTTCTGATTCACACATGCGTTGATTTCGTATTCAACGCGTCGAGTAGTTTGTATTTCACGTTTGAACGTGGCGCATGGAGGATCGAAAAATTGGAATTAATAATTTGTATAAAATATCGCAATAAAGGAGTGGGAAATCTTAAAGTGTTGAAATATTAAGAATTTCGAAAAGATATTTTTCCTTCTAAGTTTCTCGACAGGTTTAATTCGTAAATAAAAGCAACATGTTCGATTCTTATAAAAGTCTGGCGATTTGCATACTTTATTATTCTCCATAACTCCCTATTGGGAATCACTGCTATAGCTTATGTATGGTTCTCCCGAGGGGTTATACACCCTTGACGATAACTTCGATGACGAATACCGTGCCCTCGTGTCTACACGCCTGCACTTTCTCATCAACGTGTTCATGGCAAGTTGAAAGAGGAGATTTGAAGCGTAAAGCGAGACTTTTATTCATTATGCGGACTATGCACTATAGCATAGCTTTCTGACAATCGCTGAAAATATGTCTGCCAAAGTTCTATGTTTCAAAATCTAGCCCCATATGCGTCAAACAGTATCAAATTTTATAAAAATCTTGCAAGCCTAGATTTTTTCGAAGGCCAAGATCAAATTTTAACTAACTCGTGTCAAACACTGCATTTAAATTGAAAGTGGACAAATGTTTATGCAAATATAATTTCAGCGTGTAACGAGAATTTCTTAAGTTCTAACAGGGGAAACAACACTAGAAAGTTGCCTAGGCGTGGACACGTGATAATTGTAGAAAAAAGCACGAATTTATTTAAGAAAGAGTGTAAGTACCACTGATGGACGGTAAGCTAAGATGCTACAAGATGCAATAAGAAGGAAGAGAAGGAAAATCTTGCCATGCTTTACCGCAGTGCTGCCACGGCAAAAGTACGCATGCAAGTGCACATAAACGGACACATATGTACATGCACATGTATACTATCCAATCGGTGCTTAGTCCTCAAGGAAACGTTGACCAGTGGTTCTTATACTGAAGAGGCAATTATTGAAAAATTTGCATTATTAAAATATTTGAATGTATAATTAAAAGATTAGAAACGAAAATTTCTAAACTATAGAAACTCTACTGGATGAAATATAATTATCAGGAATTGTAATAACACTGAAGTACTTGAGCATAAATATATTACAATTCAATTGACTTAAAATGAATTCTATTTAACACAGCTTGTCAATGCCAAATGTTTTCGATTTTCTAACGGTAGACAATTTTTGTCGATACAATTTAATAAGCGTAAAAGTAGATTGAGGCAGACAACGATTTATATTTCGATCGAATACAATTCTTTTACTCTTGCAAAAAAAAGTAATACCCTTGGTTTCTCTTTGCGGCGAATACTTTCATGGAGTCAATGTTAAAGGCCGTTCGAATACAAAAATCACGTTCCCAATAAATTATTTTAAACGGAAGACCGAGTCGATCCGCCTTGACTGTAAATGCAAAAAATATTACGTCGACGTGTACCGACTACAATGAAAGAACAAATGAGAAGTGACGCGATCGTTTAGCAATAATTACTATTCAAACAAGGCACACGTTTGAATGTTCATCAATACTAAAAATTAAGAATCGAAAGTACCATTCTTACGAACGAGAATAAAAGTGGATCTTTTCGCTTGAAAAGAACGCGCAATTTAGAAAATAAATATATGACGTATCATTTTTCAACTTTTTTTTTATATAAGCGGAATTAACAATGCCAGCCGAGATGAGAAGCAGAACCAAGGATACCGCGTTTAAATCATTTCAATCGCTTCGTTACTCATCACTGTACAAAGAGACCTCGTTACGTTACACGAATCAAAAAGTACTATGAGCATGAATCAAACGGACGATCAATTATTTCATCGAAAAGCCTGAATCATCGTTCAAAGTATCTACAGTACATTCAAATCGCTTCAAATCGAGCATTTCCCACGAAACAAATTTACAATTTCACCCTAATAAAATACATCATGTAAAAAAACCTCTGTAATTCCCTGTGTATATTATGTGCATACAAGAAACGTACAAGTGCCGGCACCCGTAACAATAGAATGTACATATTTGATTAAAAAAAAAAGGGAAAAATATAAAAATGCACGAACACGTTTTACATCCGTAGTACATATTTCTTTACAAAATACGTGACAGCGATGCGTTTATGCGTATCAATTTGCGGGTATGAATAATAACCCGCGCGTAAATTACTGTTTATAAACTCGATAGTTAAGCCTGTATTCGTCTGTGTTTGTGTGTGTGTGTTGTGTATAGTCGTTGGTAAAATAGAATCATGGATTTGCATGTTCCAGGTTCCTTTTCAATGTGAAAATGTTTGTATAACGATGGAGATAACATTTCGAACGACTTTCGTTCTCGGGTAAAACACGATCGAAGAGGACCTGTATCCACTTCGCTGAACAAACGTTTTCCCGCGTTTCCGCCACACATTCTTCGATCGTTAATCACGTGTGATAAACCGAAATGCGCATTAATCCGCGGAAAGAGCGACCCAGCACGAACATCTTTATTTTAATTAAGGTTTACGGTATAGTGAGATCGATTTATTATGCTATTGGTAGTAATAAACTACATAATAGTCATTAATAGGTAACTAGGAATTAGTAGCAAGTGTAGCAATAGTATTGTCACGCAAATCTTTGTTAATTCCTTTTTATAACCACAATATTAGAAAAGACTTGAATAATGTGAAATGATTGGAAAAAAATTGCAGATAAAATGTTTCGTCAACGAAATGTTGGTCCACAGTGGATTAACTAGTGCCTGCTTACTACTTGGTATTTAATAAGAAGCTGGATTATTAAACGAAGATTGGCCAATAGTAAGAAGTCGCCCAAAAACTAATACTATTTGCAGGGCATTTGAATATTTGCAGGGGATTAAAAAATTTGTTAGAGTTGGCGGGGTTGTTTTTGCAAACAGTACACGAGCTTTTCGCGTTGGATCATGCGAATACTTAGGGCACTCGCGTGCTCGAAATTCGAGCCGGGTAAATGAGACGCGAGGCGATTCCGTTTCGTCCAACCGAATCCAGCACCCGATCGTTCGGATGATACCTGAAGGCACTTGGAAACACGGAATGTGGTGGAATGACCCGAGATCTTTGATCATTCAAGTAACTTGAAAATAATTATTAACGTTCAACTCGTGTCTGAATATCGTCAAGATGAATAGATTCAATTGCAACAAAAAAACAAAATTCCATTTGTTTGCAACGGTGCAATTAAGTATAGTATTTTGTATCGGTCAACCCATTATTGCAATTATTTTTATAAATTACGGCTTAGCTGATTAAAGTCTTCGATATTAGTAAAATCTGTACTGCTTTTTTGTGCGTCAAGAATACATTTCTTTTTTTAAGGTATCAGAGCGAAAGGATTAACGCAATAATTAGAGAATTACAAAATTATCGGTAAAAGTGTATCCCTAAATATTTCTTAATAAAGGTAAATTATTCAAAGGATATTCAATATTGATACAATTGGTATACCTCAATGTTTTTTGGAACGTAAATGAATAAAGTTAATAGACTTTGTGCTATCATTTTGAGACACCTTATATGCATCACTGAATACAAAACATTGTCTAGAATTTTTTAAAAGCAGAATGCCATATCAAAATACCGAACAAGAATTATAAGTAAAAAAGCGGCTTTTAGTCAAAAGTTTGCATTGTTAATCATTTTCAGTAGATCGTATGCTTTCTTAATTTAAATTTCTCTTATCTGCTACCTTTAGTTCAACCCAAAGAGATAATATTTCTCAGCAATATCAAGATTTAGAAAACATAAAAAAATGAACTCGTAGCAAACAACATAATTATTAAAAAAGAACTGAACAGTAACGTTGCCATCCTTGAAATTTTATTAGCTGATTGACCATAAATATATTCAACGGACAACATATCTATAAAATTTGAATATTCCAAGATTTCTTGTATTTAAAAAAAAAATATAAAAAACGTGCATCACTGAAGTTTCTGTTTTTGCAATAAATTGCTAGTTAACCTGAATATTATCACGTAGCAAAGCTACCAATACAGTTGCATAATTTCAGAAATTATTTTAGCTTCTCGAATTACACATGGTACATATAAATCATATAAACATTCGCCCAATATATAATAGTATTTTTTTGATCGAATGTAGTCACTGCCCTAATCTTGTTTTTTTTGAATATTGAATTTTTGCTCAATACCTGATACAATGCGTGTGCGTGTGTGTGTCGGTGTGCAATAATGTGTCGAAATGAACGGGGGAGTATAATGAACGACACAAAACTGAAATTCTCTTCACGCATTGCACTAATGAAACAAATTACACAGGTGACAGGATATCTCCTAATTTTTCTCCCATTATGTTGGCTAAGAATTACGTTTACAGGCGTATCGCGAATACGCGATAAGATTTATACATAAAAAACATTGAATAAATGTAAAAGAAAAACAACTAAAAACTTCTGCAAAGGAATGAATACACGTCAATGGACTCACCTTTATCCATCCTCCATGGGCAGTAACCACAACGTACAGCAAATACAGATCTATATCTCTTCCATTAATTTTGGGATTTTTCTTGAACGGGGTCCTGAAAAACATGAAACCCAAAATATATGAAATATATATAAAATGATTAAATTTTTTTTAAAATGGATCTTAAAAATAATTAAATTGTTTATACTGAAATGTGTATTTCATTTACTATCAATAATAATACTTAATTAAGAGTTTATGCTTCATCGTAAATATATATCATATTACTTGTATATTTATCGAAATATTATTTATATTCTAAATACGAAAGATTGGAATGAAAAATTGTAATATTTTGTTTAATGTCCAATTAAAATAAAAATTATATTAATTACTGTTACGAAATGAAAATGAAATGTCAAATAATAAATAAAATTAGTTACAAATCATAAATATGTGCATAATTTAAAAAAGATGTATTTGTAAATATGTTTTTACGAGGATACAGCGAATATGCTACTTCGGTTACATTGCAGATTCCCACTGAGGTTAAGATCGCTTCGTACAATCGAGAATGCTTTGTTTCCGTTTCCGAATCAAGTAAAACACGAACAATGACGTAATAACGCCAGCGTCTTCGCGTGAAACGATCGTCAGATATTTAATTGTTCGAACGTTCTAAAGAACCACCGAAATCTGTCTATCGATCGAAAAAAAAGAGCGTGGCACTTACAATCGTCGTAAGATCAAACGACGCGAGCTGCCACGAAAAAAATTCACCAGTTTATAGTAACGCTGTTAACTATGAACAAACGTAACCTCAATAGCAAAAAAGAGATACGCGTTCGATTATCGTCGACAAAGAAAACATGGTACACGCGTAAACAAATGGCTTGCACAAAGAAACCGAGAATCTCTGGGAAACTTTAAACTAATCGTACATAACCTCAACTCTGTCCACATTCTAGGTATGAACGCTAACCCGATTTACTTTCGAACGTCGGACGGAGACCGTTGAAATTACGTTCGCGAAATAATGATACGGCCGAAAAACGCGATAAATGGAAACGATGAACGGAAAACGAATTACTATATTAAGAAGAATAAACAGGTACAGGTAAATAATAGAAGAATCGTTAACAGATAAAGGAATCGTGAACAAACATAAGAAGCGATTAAGCCTTACCCTCTAGTTTCATGGAAGTGACGGAGGTCCTTCAGGAAGTTTTCCCTCTCCCTCTCATAGGTGACGGGGTCCTTGTTAAGGATATTGGCCATATTCGCGAGTGATAGAGTGCGTGGGCGTGCTAATCGGGGTGTGCTCTGGGTTTACAGGGCACGTAAGGGCAGCAGGCAGAAAAAGAGGTGCACATGGGCGCTCATTAGAGCACATTTACGCCAGGTACGTCCTGGTGCTATCAACGAGGATGAGGATATACGTGGACGAGGACGAGGACGACCACGGGTCGACACGGGGTCGCGACCCGCTCCCGACATCGGGTCGTCTTGTCCTGGCCCGAAGTGTCGGCCGGTGGCCTCTCTGGCGCGCGCGAAACGAGACGACAGCGGCTTTTCCCTGCCGTACACCGCCAACCCGTATCGGCGCACCAATATACACGAGCTACCGTGTCCCTCGCACTGAACTCGTCCGCGTGGGGAAAAATCCGAATGTGCACGTAGTTCCACACACAGTAGTCACTACCGATCAACCGAGCGAACCGTGTTACGGGCACGGGGCCGCAACGCGACTTTCCTCGCGGCCCGATCGATTCACCTGTCACTTGTCAACGAAACGCCTCAGATACGTTGCGCCACGCACTCGTACCAACGATACCCGTGAACCTCGCGAACCAACGAATTCACCCGCGCGGTCCTACGCGGAGCGGCAGACCGACTCGAGAGCGCGTTTCCCTACGAGCGAACGCTTGACGTGCGCCCGTATATCAAAATGGCGTCTCCTCCTGCCTGGCATCCATTGGCGAAGCCACAGCCAATTTCCCGTACGCTACAATAGTTACGGCCAGCGCCGACCCTACACACCGCGACACCGTTTCCGCTTACACACCTCGTACCGCACGCGGCACACCCTCGCACACTCTACGTCATTTTACGCGCGACACCGCGTTGCCCCGACCATACCACAGCCTAGCCCTCGCCGCTTTTTTACCCTCGCCGAATCGTACAAACAAAATCCCGGGTCGCGCAGTATTTTTACTTTCAAAATGGTGTGGACCCCCCTCGTCAGTGGCGCACCGTTTGAATTGATCAAAGGCTTCGCCGATAGAGGCGCGACCTACTCTGGCGGATTACGGCGACATCTAGCGGGACCAACATAACGTTATGGGACTTTTCAAGCGAAAACTTTTTCAATGCGCATGCCCTTTTACGAATATGCTTCCTTTCTTGCGATAGTATTCGATTCTTGAATTGCTTCTGGAACATTACGTGCATTCGCGCGGTAGATGTTTAAGAATAAGTACCGTGATGCTATTTGTATTGTATTTGCATACTTTTTGCAACTAGATTGTTCGTAGTATGGCGGTCAATTTTTTGTGTACTTTATGTATCTACACTTCAGGAAAACATAATAGTTTCGTTGGTCATTCAAAGAATTATAACGAAACTATTAGGGATTATAGAGGAACCGATGAATTGGAATAATTATTCGTGATGCCTGCACCTAAAGGAAATTATCAACGAAACAACTTTTTTATGAATTCTCATAGGCGCAATGCCACCATGACGTTATTTAGCCAATAGCAACACAAAAAATTCTCCAGCGGTCGTAAACTATTATAAAATTGGTTACGCCAATAAATTTTGATCACTGCTCATACATCAAATTGCATATAGTAACACACATATCTATAACTTGTATATGCAATAGGAATTATAAATCTACTAATCTGCACGTGCTATTAAAAGAAATCTAATTTCTATGAAAACGAACCAAGAGTTAAATGTTATTAAATCCTTCTAATCATTTTTACTTCCTATGTCATTTCTTATAATGCATAAATTATTTTATTTTTCGTGCAGCTCTTTTTCTCCCCATCATTCCACAAATATTTTCTATATAAACGAAAGACGACCGAGTTACATTCCGTAGGGTAACCTTACACATTCGCCCGATTTGCTATCCTTGTTTGGTTAAAACGTTTTTGTTGTGTAGACGTCAACGCAACAGTGTCTATAACTCGAATTTCATCGAATTAATCGCCCTCGGTAGAAAAATGACTTACAAACGGAAAAAGTATCACAGAGGAGACACGCATTTAAAAAAAGGTTGGAGAACTAAGAGAAGAACGAAAGATTTGGATGAGGTAAAGCGACCTAACCTTATTTTCAATTGCGAGCATGCGTTGTCACGTGGGTGACTGTGGTCGGCAATTGTTATTACGATATCCTTTATTTTAGATCGATGAAGATTTGAAAGATAAAAATGTAAAAACTCTGCTAAATCAGGAAGTCGATTTAGACAAACCAGGCGCGGCTCAATTCTACTGTGTTCATTGCGCGTGAGTATTCGTCTTATGACGTGCTAGCGTACCCTTTCTAGCGATTTAACCTCTCGATGTATATCGCTAGAAACGAGCGTTCGTATTACAGTAGGCTGCCCCTTGATCGATCTGTATGGAACCGGGTATCTGATTGATATTTATACGTAGCAAAAGAAATAAAAAATATGTATATGTGTATGCAATAGCAGGAGTATAGTATTTAATTGCATGCACTCTAGAGTTTGTGACGCACTGTTGAAAAGCTTACGAATATATGTGTCCAGGCAAGAACTGTCAGTACCATAACAGTACTGTACATGTACCGTTTAGGAAGTATAGATTAAAATGTCTACACCTGGGGCTGACATAGGCAGTCGCATTCATATATAGCTATGGCCAATATTGATTCGGTAATAATCGAGTTAATATTAGTAAGTGGCCATTAAAAGTATGGCTGCCGTGCATCAGTTTCGTATCTACGCAATGTAATCTATATTTCTCAAAGAGGATGTTTGCAGTAGCAGTTTCTCAATGGTGTACCATGAATCTAATGCATGTGAGCTTAAATACTGTAACTCTGACAATGTAATATTATTTAACCCATTGCTGCATGCTTTCAGTTGGACTTCTATAGATGTTGTTCGCAGCAATGGGTTAAATATAGATCTAGATAGAATACAGCACCATTAACATCATGTAATAACATACAAAGAAATCAGTAATTTTGCTTCCATTGAAACAGCAATCGTTGGGTGGTTCAAGTAGGTTTGGATAAGAGAGAGTCTACTGTACTTAATTATTGCACATTTTAGTATAGGAAAGTTTATGGCTCGAACATTTGAACAAACTGGATTAATTAATTCTCTTTTTCAGGAGGTATTTTATAAATAATACTGCTTTGCAAGATCATTTTACAACAAAAGTTCACAAGCGCAGATTGAAAGCCCTCGAATTAGAACCTTACTCTATCGAAGATTCGGAGAGAGCTGCAGGAAAGGGAAATTATATTGCGCCGCAGAAAAGGAAAATAGAGACAATAACTCGAGATAATTTTAATATGGATACTGATTCGGAACTTGTGTCGAAAAATAAAGTAGCAAAAATTGGTGCATAGTAATTACGTTACCTATAAAATGTTACGACTTGTCATTTTAAACAGTTTATACTGACGTAAGAAATCACAAACTTCTCAGGAGACGCTAAAACAATATAAAATGGCGAACTATATATCAAACTTGATATATAAGTGTGTATCTTATAAAGGCTCGAAGCATAATGTTCTCAAACACGTGAATCAGTTTCTAAACCGTAACAGGCACTACAGTTCTGCATTATTTGTTTCAAGCAGCAAAGGCAAAGACTTCTTTTCGTTTGTGACCCCGTATCTGGATTTTGACGAGCGATTGAAAGACCTCGACAGATTGCAGGCGGTCTTAACAGATCGCAAATTAAATGTGGATGCTACTGATATTAAGAAAATGTGGGAATTTTATAAGGCGGTAAAGGAAGATAAATCTAGATTGGAAGTAAAAAGCGAAGAGATATCAACCAAATTGAATCCATTTTTTCAAAAAAAGGAATTAACAGCGGCTGAAGAAGCAGAATTTACGAAATTGAAAGTGCAAATCAAAGCAGTGAAAAACGACCTAAAAATCATCAAAGATACTCTGCATGGTTTAAACGAAAGTATCATGGTAAAGATGTTGCAATTGCCGAACAATATAGACAGTAGGACACCGAGTCAACTTCCAATTGTATTGAAACGTGTTAATTCCGTCAACCAATTGTCAGATCCCACGCTACAGAATCACATAGAAATTGGAAGGCGCCTTGGTTTACTAGAATACAAGAACCCTATGCAATATTACTTGTGCAACGATGCAGCCCTTTTCGAGCTTGGTGTATTAAATTACGCAGGAAGAATATTTACCGCAGAGAATATGATCAGAATAGCGGGTGCTGACTTTAGTCGCAGCGTGGTGATAGAAGGATCTGGCTTGAATCACGAAGATCCAGCGGATGCTTTTATAATAGATAATCACGGCGAAGTGGATACAGATTCTGTAAATCGTATGCACCTTGTCGGAGGGGCAAGTTTAATTTCATTCTTAGCTCTGCACACGAAACAGCTGATAAATCCAAACCATTTCCCAGTAGCGTATTTTTCTACAGGAAGACAATATACTCCCTTTCGTTCGGGTTGTGCACCAATCGGTTTGTTTACCGTTTCTCAAGCATCAGCGGTGGTCGCTTTTATGTTGGTCAAAGATTTGAATAGCTCCGAATATCAAGTACAGTTCGAAAGACTGTTGAATACCGTTTGTAAATTATATGATAGTGTGTGCGATCACTATCAAATTGTAATGAGGCCAGCTTCAGAACTGAAACCCTGGGAAACTATGCGTGTATCGTTCGAGTTGTGGTCTTCGTTTATAAAACAGTACATAGAGGTTGGTCATATATCGTTGTGCGGTGAATACTTTAGTAAGAGATTAATGATTGCATATCAGAGTGAAAAGGGACAAGCCTTTCCTTCCGTGATATCCGGTACTGTGTTGTCGGTACCGCGTCTCCTGGGTTGCTTATTGGAACAAAATCCAGAGAAGTTTGTTATTCCACCAAAAATCCTGGAACATTCTCCCCTCATAAATTATACTTCTCCTAAAGATTAGGAAACATTTCTAAACGATAAAACGCTTAGAAAATTTTTACATTGCGTACACACAATGTATCTTTATGTATGCATTTTATTGTTTCTAATATCTTTAGTTGTACTTCCTGTAGAATTTTCTGTACATATTTTATCGATATAAATATTTTTGTCGATGTAAATACTAAAATATTGTATATCTATTTTTATTGTGTAATACACCTTTTGTGGATGTATGTAGTGGATCATGTTTCAACTGCCTAAACTTTATACATACAGTTTCATACATATATGTATGTATATTGTATATGTGTAAGTTAACACACATGGAATGTTACGAGAATCTGTATCTCAGTCATTTGTCTTAAATATTTCATTATAACACATTAGGCTGCACGCTGCTTATTTTGAAAACCTAAAAGATTAACGGGAGCAATGGGTATTGAGTTTGGAGAGTTGCCGGTTCGAATAAGGAAAATTGTGTATTACACCTTATCTTCGACGGACCAAAAGTTTTGGGTGAAATCCATTTCGCATGGTTTGCCCAACGCGATTAAGAAATCATTAAAAATGGCGATTCCAATGGTGCCAAGTAATTAGAACATTTCAAAGTTTGAGAGTAAATTTGGAAATTAAATTTATTTGCTTCTTTGTGCAATAAATAACTGATAGTAAAGTTCTAGGATATAAGAATTTTTACGAAGCATATATCTTTCGTGTATTGTATACATAACCTTCAACTTGACTTATTTATTTCTGATTTTTGATTATTTATTATAAAAGAATGGTGTTTAGTTAACGCCAGTAATAATTTGTATAGGTGCGCTAGTATTTCTGTGGTGCGTAACATGGGCTCCTGCTGAATACAAGAGATCCACGAGGAAAGACCCAAAGCAATACGAAAACGATACGTAAACAGTTTCAGGAAGTTCATATATGGTTGTCCACGACTATAGTTGTTCTTTTCCTTGTTGTACCGTGGTCGATTGTTTAATTTCGTTTAATTAATTGCAGTACAGTTTATTATCATGAACAATTTAAATTCTGAATTTAATAATGTTATTTTTAAGTTATTAACACTGTGAATGTAGGATTTTATAATCCATTGCAAGAATGAAATTGCGACGTCGAAAGAATTTTTATTATAATTAATTAAATTTCGTTTTGGCGCAACATCTAGTAAAGAACAAATAGTGTTTCTTTCATTAATATTACTATTAATAATTTTTTCGGCCCGTATTTCTGGGTACCTGACGTACCCATACCATTTTTGAGTCACTCGCAACGTTACCAACAGATTATAGAAAACAGTGCGAAAATTAAATAATTTGAAAGAATTCTTTTGTTCTTTGCCGCAACGGAAGACGGCAAAACATATCAAACAATTAATGTTAATTAAAAATATTAAAAAAACACATTATAGCAAGTTTTCTTATTTCAATTGTAGTATCAATAAATGAAATAATTTTGAAAGTTAAACTTTACACTATTTTCTGGTAAATGATAATGAATGATGTAGAACTATAATACTTACAAACGAGCAATTTTATTGTTAATGAAAGACGCAATATATCTCGTCTGTGGTTGCACATAGGGAAAATTTAAAAAAGCGCAGCCTATTTGCTCGACGATTTTATCATTTCTTTAGCAATTGTGTCACAGGAGGGTAAGTGATAGAATTGGTAAAGGTATAATGAATAACATCGATTCCCCAGGTCTCACTACTGCGAATTGCTGTGAATGGAGACCCGCGCGGCCCTAACTGTCCTAAAATTAACCGTAATTTTACATAATTCACGAAATTCATATGTGTAAGTTAAAAACTGTAACCAGTTACTGGCCCATCAATTTTATTTCAACTTAAATAAACAGTATTAATATTAGAAGACAAATAAATATTATTGAATTACTAATTAATAATCTAAAGCGCAAAACAGAGCAACGCCTCTTTTAATCCAATGAGACTGCGGCTTTTGACTAGGAATCTCCATCGGTAATACGAAATTCGTTGAGTGACCGGTTGTGCTCAATGTGCCTGCTCGTATGATAGTTTTGTAAACTGGGCAAAGGTAGATTCCTGGTGGTATTTCATGATTTACTTGCGGCAACAGGAGAAGTGGTGGCATGTCTATGAAAGAATATTAATGAAATTATGTATGAATTCACAAACGAGTGCCTGATGTGAAAACGATCTCACAATCAGTTGATAGTATAAAAAGAATTGCGTTTGTCATTCGCCATTTTACAGACATTCGTCCATTATTTAAAATCACTACCGTCGATAATATTTTTGAATTATCTATGTTTGGTCAAAATTACTGTTGCTTTACATTACAGTAGATGACTCTGCAATCCTGAATGAATCTTTTGTAAGAATAAATTAGTGGGAAAGTAATTGAGCGGTCCAAAAATATTTTCGAGCGCACTTGCCAACGCTAGTCTAATAATTTGTTATATTTACTGGTATATAATTCCTTGGGTAGCGATTCGTTCAAGTAATCACCATCCCATCGACATCCCTCAAGGAACAGACCATGAATAATACAGCCATCTTCTGGTCTTCGTCGTGGAATTTCTGATAGAACCTACAATATTAAATTTTATATTTATATAATTTATGAACACGTTTTTAAAGCCATCAGAATTTGAGCAAATCGAAAGGTCGAATATAAAGTGATCGGTCGTCACGAAAACCTTAAAACTGAAGTCAATGGCGTCTACTGATACGACATGTTTCCTCGCGAAATTTTGTAGGGTGCCAGTTAAGAAAGCTTGTGGAAAATAAAACCCAGAAATCCAAAAGGCTGCTGGTATACCATGATCCTCCCAAGATTTCAAGAAATCGATCCGTTCTTTCAGGTCCAAAAACCAAGCACCTATAATTCCAAGCAGAAAAGAAGAATTATCAACTCAATTTCAACTTGGGTTCTAATTGTTTATATTGATGAATTTGATGACAAAATATATTCAACTTCTAAACATTAAATTAAAAATATTGTATTGGAAGTTACTAATTAAAAGTTAACCAGGAATTATAATTTATAACTGTTTAGATTTAAATGATTATATTCGTCACTTCGACATTAAGTAAAATTTTGGTTTATATGTATCAATTATTTCATTTGCCGATTAAGGTAAAAATCGTAATACGACTTACTGCATTAAATATATATATTTATTATTTTCTTTTACTTTTCCATAAATAGTCAATATTGCGATAAATTATATTTGACTATTTCCATGAGACTTTTATATACTTCTTATGATAGTGGTAAAATATTCATTGGATAACAGATACATATATAACAGATACATATATTAATAATATCTCTACATTCCCACGGTTATTTTGAGCTCCAACAAAAAGTTACCGAGTGGTTTCAAGGAAGGATAACCCTTATCCTGCCAAACTTTGGGAATTCTGTTATTGTATAGGCTATTCGACACAGTTTCCAACATTTCTGACATCACCACCAAACCCTTTAATGCTTTCTGCAGATCCACGAGTGTTGATTTTACCACATGCAGCAGACCGTTGTAGCGTATAGCCTCTTGAAGTAACACCGTATTAAACGATTCCTCGTAAAGCACAGGGTATCTAAAATTAATAATATATCATATATTTTATTAAATAGAATCATTCAATAAAATGTATTAATTACTATATAGAGTCGACAGTGTCATTTCTATAGTCCAACCTTTTAAATTTTAAATAATATCAACAAAGTTTAATGTTGCAGAGAGATTTTTTTTATCATTTTTACTTCGATTTCATTACGAATTTTTGGGCATTGTCGTATACAAATCATTTCCCTCGATAGAGCCATTTGTTTTGTTAAACGAAAATGGTCACGATCAGAGTCGTTCCTGACGGGGGTGCAAAAGGTGCCCCTGCACCTGGGTGGCCAAACCCAGAGGCGACCGCAGGTGACCGCATGGTCCGTGTATGGATATGTTTGTATCTTAGCAATCCATTATTAATAACAATAAACAGATATAATTGAAAATATACATATTCAAATTTTAATGTGTCTACGTATGATTATAAAGAAAAATACCATTTTGCTCTACTCAGTATAGTCTCAACTTGAAACTAAAAAAAAAGTTAATCTTTTATCTATAATCTAAAATTATAAATCTTCGAATAACATGGAACGACAGCTGCTCAAAAAAATCAGCGTCCAGTAATAAGAAATGTATATTTTTACATACGACCAGTAAAATTCACACAATAAAAATGATAGTCACCACAATTGTATACTAGAAGTGTTAATTGTATAGTTACCATACCAATTTCTTTAATCCTACATTTCACTGACGCAATTCTATTGTTTCCTTGCTAACGAACATACATTTTTTAACCACTGTACACTTAATCTTCTGAATAGCCTTACGTACTTTCTCTGCATCGCCTCTAAATCGAAGGTCTGCGGTATCGACGCCAACATATCCTCGGCTAATTGTGTCGTAATCTCTTCGAAACTCGCCGCTGCCGTTCCAATTTCCCGTGGTTGGAGGGCGAGTAATGTGTTCAAACAAGAATACGTTTCCGCCTGGGCGAAACTGATGTCTGCGTTTGGGTGCATACCGAACATTGATGGATCGTCGTTCAGGGGGAAGCTTTTTATGTACTCCATATAGTCTTCGAAACTTGCCGTATCCGACAACTAGAATGTACGAGAGAATAGGGCCGGCTCAGGGAAATATTTATGGCGTAGGAGGGGGCTGAATTGTTATGCTAATACATAAGGGTACGTGAAAATAATGAGACAGGAAGGGAATGAATGTGGAGAATCAAGTATCGTTTTGTATACGCATAGTTGGAGTTTGGTTTCTTTTCTTCGGATGGAATTTATGCATATAGAGCGGTGGTTCTTAATGTATTCGAAATCGAGGAGCACTGTCGATTGTAAGGAAAACTTCGTGGTCATAAAACTGACAAGAAAGATATTCATGGATATATCTTTTATTAAAAATAATATATTACAGATTGCGTATGATTAAAAGAAGAACAGTTGTGATTACATAGTTCGCGGTACAGTAGTGTTGCGAAGAAATATTGGCTAAGAATGAGGGGGACAAATATTTAGTGTAGAAATAAATTCGAGATGGACAGTAAAGTGTTTTTTTTAGAATGGCTGGTATTTCTACAGAGCAGTGTTTTCCACCCTTGCTTGAGACGCCACCCCCTTTTATAACGTTCGAAAAATCAGAGACCCACCTTGGTATAATAATATTTAAAATAAATAATAGACTCTCGTGTCTGCAAATTTTAAGAAAAATTCAAACAGTACAGTATGACCATGTTATAGTTCAGTAATTAGAGTTGATAGTATGCTTACTTGATAGTAACGATTATCTTTGTCGAACACGTATGTAGATGACAGGACTTCTGCTTTGTAAAAATCTTTCAAGATAGTCAGGACGCATCGACGATCCCAATCGTCTGTTATTCTACCACCATAATTTATGTGACCCGCCGTGTATATTAATACCTGCACAATATATTACCAAACGCCTTCGTTAGTATCAAATGTCATAATTTAGTAATAGTTTAATATTAATATCCAGACGTTCTTTAATCGTTCGTTACCAAAGTACAATAATAATAAAAAAAGCTTAACGAAAACAAATCTGTAAATAACTATACAGTAATAGTTAATGTTGAGTAAAGTGTATATAGGAAATATGATTGCAATGGTAATATTGCTACAGTAGAGCCTTGATTAACAGGAAATTTAAAGATATCAATTACATTAATAATCGTGTCTTCTGACTCGGAAATTGTGTACGTTTTCAATCTGCTTTTAATTATTTCTCGTTAATAATATAATAAATTTATTTGGATTTCATGTTCCAATGTATTACAAAGGATTCATCTAGACTCTAGCCAACCAAATGGATGTTTCACGTGTTATATATGTGATTTATTCTGTTTTCAGGATACAAAAAGTATATATTTCCAAAGGCTCTTCAACGCGAAAGTGATTTTCAATAAATCACGATGCATGTGCACGACATATGAAATAATCTTGTTCCAAGCTACCACAAATGTATTACAAAATGGCAGTGCACAGGACAGACTGTGTTTTCGACTTTACCTTAAACGGTACAGTGTCGTATTCCAAAAGAAACATGTGCAACTGCGACACACATATTGTTAAATCACCGTCAGTGAATTCGTAGGGTATATTGAATCCCAGTGCGCCGAATTTCCTCCTCTCCAGAAGCACAGAATGGAATAGGCATAAAGAAAACACCAGCCATTTAAATTCTTGGACCTTCGGGTGTGCAGAATTTATGAACCCCTGCATTTCTGCCACTTGAGTTAAGTAAGCGCGGAACATATTTGCCTGGAACGGGTGAACAGACCATTCATCGTTTCGTAAACGTTGATTTTCAATTGAATTAATTTAATTTCTGGTTAAATTAATTGAATTTCTCATTACATTAATTTAATTTCTAGTTAAATTAATTGAATTTCTCATTAAAGTAATTTAATTTCTCGTTAAATTAATTTATTTTAAAGTAATTTTAGTCTGCAAGTGGAAGGCTGTAGAAAGAAAACGGGTTCTTCGGTTCAATGTTAGACAAGACGCGGGACAAGTAAAAATTGTTTGCAGAAGAAAGAAATACATTCAGCTTCGTGTATTTTCTTTTATTTCGCACCTTTACGCCTCTGGGGGGCTCTACCGTCATTTTACTGCTGTTCTGGAGTATACTGACGGGAAAATGTGGCGAGGGGGAAGAGGTCAACCATAAGCGAAAATCACGATGGTTTTTTGCTCTGGATAATTCTGCGACCAAGGATTCCAGCTCTGGCATCCAACTCGGCGCCAAATGACAATTCTGTGAAAAAATTCGTTGCATTTCTAAGCCATTGTACAACTAATTACTAAAAATTTCGACGCGTTTTCTCTGTCCATTTATGTATGATGTATATTTGCATTTCTGTTCAGATTTATATTTACACTTATATATGGTTTGAAATTTTTGCAATAGTTGTATGCAAATTATTTACAGTATCAGTTAAGAAGAATATGCACTAAATTTATATTCCTCTCAAAATTGTACGCATACCAATTTGTATAAACTAAATTTTTAGTCGAATATCTGCACAATCGTATTTGCCATTGTGTCAATGACAATCATACACAAATAATACATACACACGTATATTTGTGACGAGTAATAGGAGAGCTCCAATGAATACAAATAGAAAAAGACATATATTCCCTATGAAATTCTTTTCACCAATCCATCTTCAGTGGCAGGGGTAAGCTATATGCATGGTATTTTTTTATTTCATCCTTTCGTGCTTATACCACGACTCAGGTGTGTTTCTTCTGCTCGTCTCGTTTCGTTATTCAACAGCCCGAGCCCTATCATTTGCTGCGATAAATCATTTCCCCCTTGATTTCGTACATTTTTACATACACATATCCCATAGATAAAGGAGACACTTCCGCTTCTCCTCTATCCCTTCGTTTATCGCCTTAGAGAAACAGTCGACAGTCCGTCGGTATTTTCTCTTCTCTTTTTTTTCTTTCTCTTTAAGAGAGGGGTACTCAGTTGATCGACGCTTGTAATATTTCGTGGTATAAACCGTGACAAATCTTCCGGCACTGTGGTCCAATGTACTGTGGCGATTTGTGGGAATATTTGACTGGCGCGTTCGAATATTTGTTTTGCATTATGGGTCGATGTACATATACATATGTATAGGCCGAACGAAATGAAATGATTTAATATTAGTTGAGGATTTGTATTTAACACTAGAACTACCGATAGATTTTGGTGCCGTTTAGATAGCATACGTTGGACAGATTAAGTCTTATTAAAAGACATCATAAATTGCTACAACGATACCTATATATTAATAATTTTAAAGAAATAAAAATACAAAGCAAGTCAGATTCACTTGCCTCGTAGATCATAGTTCTATTGTTAATACCGCAGCCCCGGTGTACAGATACACCAAGCAGTGAGTGCGAAAAGAAATCTTGTTAAAGATGTTTTCTATAGACTAGCTGGTGGATAAAAAGAATTTGATAATTGCTACGAAAAGGAACAATAACATTTACTGATAAAAACAGTGTCACAGGCACGAAGGACTATTAATAAAAAGTGGATATAGTAGTGAAAAACGAAAAATACTTTCACTTCACTCAATATAATTAAAACAATTTACAGTTCCACGCGAAAACTTTCCAAATTTAATACCTCAACGGGATTCTTACCTGGAAGAAGCACCAATAACCATGGTCCGCTGATAGTCTCAGTAATGCTTCCGCTCTGGGCCCCTGTCCTTGTCCAAGCGAGATGGCATGCAATTTCGCGCTCGCTTTTAACCTGTCCGCGAACTTGTACAATTCAGCCGCAGGATCCGTGCCAGTGGACAAGATAAAGACAATAGGTGTAGTCGGCGAGGATTCATTGTAAATGGCGGACAGCTCTGTGGCCTGTGGCTCGACGAATCGCTGTCCTAAATGCTTGGCGAGGTACAGTTGCATCGCGTTCGTTACTTTGTCGGGACGAAGACACTTGAGTATTAACATCTTTTGGAAATCGTCTAAATTCGTCTGCCAGGGCTCTGGATATTTAGCTCTGGATAGAAACGAAAACGCGATGCAACGTGTACAATGGGCAGATATTATTACAGTATTTTATTATTTTTATACAGCCCAATTGAACAAAATATATTTCATTATTTTTATACAGCCCAATTGAACGAAATATATTTTATTATTTTTAAACAGTCTCATGAAAAAGAATAAATATTTAATTATTTGTATACAGTCCGATTAAAAATTATCAGTATTTTATTATTTTTATACAGTCTGATTAAAAAGAATAGGTATATCGTTATTTTTATACAGTACAATTAAAAAAAAAAATTATTTTCGTACAGTCTAATTAAAAAGTATAAAGTAGATAAGCTTCAAGAACACCTGTGCAACCGTACTTAATACGCCTCGTTATTTTAACGGCAATTATGATTGTCCTGTTTTCACTCTACTTCTGGCACACCTGTATTTATGTTAACATATATTTATCTTTATTCATCCTTGTATCATTAATGAAAGCACGCAATTATTGGAAACTTCCATATATCCCAAAGACAATAATAAACTTTGCGTGCTGAAGCAGCAATTATGTTTATATTATAAATAATCTAGATCCTGGTTAATTCATTTGTTGCGATAATATCGCAATTCGATCGGACTGTAAGAGTGACTTTAATGTTACCCACATGTGCGCATCTTGGTCGTCGAACACTGTTCTAAACTGGGACATCGATTCTGCGAAGGCTTGGCTGAAGTTCTTGAAGTTCGACAGATTCTCGAGTGCTTGAATCTCTTTCCAGCATCGCGGTGTAATCCATTCTGGACCCGGGTTTGCGCGTTCCTGTCACAAAGTGCAGGAAACTTCAATTGAATCGATATATTTTTTTCCATTTTTTCTACAGTGGAATATTCTACAGATTCTATAGTTTTTCCTTTTAAATCAGAACGCTTACAACAAGCGGACAGTTTGCCAAGAAAAGTAGAATCTTCTTCTTCACATAACATTATCAATTTTCGCCATGCTGTTAAAAAAATGAGATTTTCATAAGGTTCGCAAATTTTAAGAAACATCCCCATTGATCCGTACTCCTCATGTTATATTATAGTCTGATTTATATTCATCATTACAAACTATTTTTGTTTTACATTTTCTTTGGTTTTTCCTTATTATCCAACACTTTACTCCCTCCTACCCTTTCACTTTCACTTTCGTGTACCACACAATCCTCCTTTTCTCATTTCTACCTTTCTTAACCATTCTGTGTTCTTTCCCCCTTCTCTTCTTTCTACAATTTCCTCCAACCCTATACTTTTATCGCCAAATTCTCTGCATTCTTCTACAGAATGTTACTCTGTTCCCAATCCCTATTTACATATAATATACACATCCTTCGATCCTCTGCCATTTAATATCTGTCTAGTTTATATTTTCTTTATAAACTTACACACGTGTGCAGTGTATACAATTCAAGTATAACAAATTATATTTATAATACGTATATTTGCATGCCGTTCTCTTTTATCATCGAGGTTCGACTGTGCATGTATCCTATAACGAGCAAGGTACTAGAAGGAACTTGTTCGTCGTAGAATACCCCCACTGTAATTATTAGACGAGACAGTTCTCCTATTCCAATTGAAATAATATATCAACACATTTATCCTCGATGTACAAATTTTGCAATTGTCTCAATTTTTTTGGGACTTCCTTTACTGCGTTTAAGCAATCCGTTTTAATCGCGGTAAATTGTAAATAGTTATTAATTAATTTTTCTGTTTCTATGAATTTAGAGCTATCTTCTTACTCTATGCTATTCTTTTCTGTATTACATTCTACTTTATGTTATTTTATTTAAGTTGCTAATCTTTTCTTTAACTCTATATTTACTTTAAACTGTACATGATACTATTATTCTCTGTGTGACACAATCCCCTGTATACTAAAGGGTTCTCTTGCCCGTTGATCCATGAAATATATTATTATTATTATTACGTTCATAATCTCTACTTATTTTCCACCCGTGTTCACTGCGTGCGAAAATTTCATATCGTCGCAATTTGTTTCGTCGGCGACGTATATACCAGAAAATGCTCGAGGAATTTAATAAAGTAATTTCTACCGGCTAAATCGAGACGATGCGAATTAAACGGCACGAAATGAAATTGGCTGGAAGGAAATCGGGAAAAAAGGTCGCGTTCGATCGCGTCGTAAACACTGCACACTGTAGAACGACACGAGGGGCTATTTGAATTCATTTCGTTCCTCACTTCCAGTGGCTCTGGTCCCGATAAAAAGTGCCTCCACTCGATCGCGTCGATTAATTTATCGTTCAATCCGATCCGAGCGCAGACGAGGAACGCGAACTGCAGCTTGTGCTTCTCGAATAGGCTGCGGCAGACGTTCGAGAACAGCGAGAACATGAACACCTGGTTGATATTTTCCACTCGCGCCTCGGTGTCGGCTGGAAAGTTACATTATTAGTGTGGCTAACGACAATAGCGTGCAGAAAATAAAGAACAAATGTCCTTCTAATTAGATTTATTACCGTGAAATTTATGTACCACAGTGGTACGTAAATATATCGACCTGTGAGCAAAGGGCAAAATGTATGGATGGGGATGAAGGAAAGGGATCAACAAATTCAAGGGCAGGTGCAATGCGGTGCAATAAGAAGCAATTGAATATAGCAGTAGATATAAATAGGTAAAGACGGGGATGCTGGAGGGGTACCTGACTAAAGGGAAAGGAAAGCAGCCAGAGGCTGATAGTGGAATAGGTAGGTACTGGAAGGCAGACAGAGGAAGAACGTGTGAGCTGTGCGAGAATGATTGGAGAAAATTAGAGCACGAGGTTCGAAATTGCAGGGAACTGGGAAGAGGGAACGTAGGGGTAGAATAGTTAGAACAGTTAGTAGCAGAAAAAGTGAAGAGGTGGTAACATTGGGGGACATTGAAATAGAAGAGGAAAAAGAAAGAATAGGGAGCGCAAGAGTGCGAATGAATGCGATAGAAATACAATGTAAGGTAGAGAGTACTAAATGTTAGGTAGAGATTAAGAGATATATCAACCTTTCGTGGCAGTGAGGCCGAAATCTAATAAAATTCTATTCTATATTGACATGTGATTGTGTGGCGATTAATGAAGAACTATTGCGGATTATAATTAAATACGTAAAAAAGACAGAATGTTTGTATTTGTCCTGCAATATTTATCATTTTTACAGCGACGCTCTTGTTTCTTCGTATTTACCTAAATGATAGAATACTTCAAGAATGTGCAAAGTACAGTGGATACGAATAAACTAGTGAACAAATAATGACGATTAAATCTAAACAACGGTGGAATAGGAAATATGTAAAAAAATGATATAATATCTAAAATAAACCAAAGAATCCATCTCCTACAGAAGTGTCATTTATCCATTATTAAATGTTAAGCTACTTATAATTATTTAATCGATCAGAGATGTCCACAGCCGTTTGCGGTATAATAATGTCCTGGTGTCATTCAGTGTAAATCGAGCGTGAAAAGGCCATTATTCAGAAACGTGTACCCTCTCTTCAACTAATTCCGGCCAGTCTTGGCGAAAACCTGACGCGGTAATTCGAGCGGAAAATGAATGCCTCCACTTTAGTGAAACCTATCGTGGCTGCTGGTTTTGCTCTCACGGTAAAAGTTCGTTCGCGTATGAAAGAATTTTAGTGCACCATGGGTGTATCACTTACATTATTCGCGGGTCTGGAATGTTTAAATCGTTGCTGGTTATGTCACAACGGAAGATATTTTTATTTTGGTAAACAAACTTGGTAAAAGTCGTTGCTTTGATATCTAGAATTTGAAGAAAAATATTTTTTGCGACAAGTATGCTCGAGTCGTGGTTAACAACGTGTTAACACTGAGGTTAAAATTAAATAGAAATACACGATCACGAGGAATCATTAATCTTTTTCGCTGCAGAGTGTGCTTAATTGTTTGATATGAATGTATGTAAACGTTCTGTAGAACGAATGTATGACTACTTCAATTATTTAAATGAATTATACTTTAGGCAATTAAACAGAATACACAGTGGGCTAAACTGGGTTAAATCGACGAGTTCGCGTTAAATAAATTAATATGTTACAGTTACTCCAGCCAAGTTAAATTTCTTTTCTTGCTTTTTAATCAAAACCGCCCTTTTTGTGTAAATTTTCAGGGTACCATAGTGAAAATGTTGCGAAAAAAATTTGCTTCATTCAGCACTCACATTTATAAAGCACTTCGTACAACATTTTTGGCAAAAATAAATGTAGCTCTGTAATGAATGTAGCTCGCATGTAGCACAGTAAGTTAATTAATAATGATTCTAACGAAATACATTCGATACTAACCGCTTTTTTCCGTCGCGAGTATGCTGTTGTTGAAGATAGCGACGAACCACTCGAGCGAGTACTGATACATCGTGTCAATATATTGGAGATCCGATAGGCAGAAGAACAATATGCGGCCCCGAATTGCAACTGGAATGTACAGTGATCTGGTTGTCTCGATGTCGACTTGTGTGATTTCAGCTTCTTGCATTTTCACCTGTGTAGCAATAATAATAATGCAAACAATAGTACTGCGAGACACAGTCAAATAAAATAGTAAAGTAGATACATTAAACCAAATCTATGTTTTCTTTGCAATTACCATTCTTGTGTTTACTTTACGGAACACAATAAATATATAATATGAATATAAATATGAAAAAGATTTAATAATAAATATAATAAAAATGATAATAAATAAAATATATAAATAGAGATTCAGTGGACGTATACTGTTAATAGTAAATCTAATTCGAGTATTATCAAGGTTAATTAATTCATTGGCGATTGAGCATAATAAGCGTGATCGTTTCTAAAAATATTGTAATTGTATCCAATAGAAATTTAAGGAAAAAATAAATGCAGTGGGATTTTGTTAATTGAGCAAAAGTTAAAACAGGTTTCAGTGCAACGATCTACTGATATACTATTAAATTAATCATTTTTATAATTGAATTATTATTAAGGCAATTGAGTGTACAATAATTTTCCACAGTATACCATAATTTCTTCACTCTTCACTTTCGACGCCTCCAAAGTGAGAATAAGATCTATATCGTCTACCGCGGAACCCTCGGACACCGATAGTCTATACAAAATTCTGTCCTCTATTTCTTTTATTTCTCTTCTCATTTCTGCGTTCGCCACGATAAGAGCATTTCTTGCCTGCTCTAGATCAGGTCGTTCTTGAATCGCTACCAAAGCGAGCATCTGATCCTCGAGGCCACTTTTATAAACGAAAGCATTATTCACCTTTCTCTATTTCTATTTATTCTCTACGACTATGCTTTTCCACCGAATGGAAGGAAAACATCGATCACCTGGAATATTCTTAAAGAAACAAATAAATATTACCTTGAAATCTCCTCTTCGTTTCCAGCAATGCAAAAAGCCCTTATATCATATTACATACCCGTCTATGCCACGCAAGTTTTATCTACGTTTCTCTACATTATTACAAATGACGAACATATTCCAGGTGGTCAAAGTGTTTTGTTCCACCCTGTATATTATAAGCAGTATTTGTATAGTATTTCTCTTAAATAATTATTACGATCTCTATCTTCGATTATTACTACTGTTTAAATAATCACGAGGGAAAGGGTTTGTATAAATGTGGAACTTACGTAGATGTTAGAGCGAAATTGACCAATAGTATTTTCACGCACACTTCCGGTGTGTAATGGGGATTCGATAGTCTAGTCGTGAGGAAAAGCCTGAATTCTGGATTATAAGGGACAATATTCTCTCCTACTTTAACGCACATTTGGCCGCCGTGATCGAACAAAGATCTCAAGAGTATAGGATCCAAGCCTGCCTCCAATTCGAGGGCGATGTTCTCTATGAGGCAAGCCCTTCCAAATCGCACGCAGGTTTCCAGGACACGAAGGAGATCTTTGTCTGTCATTTTCGCCGCAGATATACCGCTATCCTTGTACTGTTTATCGTTAAACGTTGAGAGGGAATATGATGAAAATTGTCAAGGACAGAGTAATTATTCGTTTAAATCGATTTAGTGATTTTAAAATTCATCAAGTTCATGATGAAAAGTTGTTCTCAAGTATAATATAACAAAACTCTGCAGCTGTTACTTAATCTTACAATTAGTAAAACGTAGACAGAACATTTTCTTTGGTAAAATAATAAGACAAAAAATATAAAATAAAATTCCTCTATACATAATTTGGTGTATATAAATTGTAATATCATAATTCGATATTATTGTTGCTATCATTTACAGTTGGAAACCACCCCATTAAATTATATTTTACATGAATATTGTACTATAAGTAAATCAATTTGTATTAATATACCTGGACAACGGCAATCAATGGATAAATTCGACGCGATATTATTTAATGCAATAATATAATATAATATAATAGCTGCATACCATATTTCACATTATTCTTCATTGCATCACACGAAACGTACGCGTATATAATATTCCCATGGCTTACCAAAGAACGTATCCACTTATTTGCTTGTGCCTGTGGATCGATAAAGAGTGGCCAGCGGTTCGAATGCATCGCGAGGACAGCGTTTTCCACGGACAGCATATCCCTGGGTAAACCCTCGATTTGCCATCTTCTTATCTCCACTTGATCACCCAAAGTCGATACGGGATCGCTACCTGGTGTATGCGGTACACTGTGAAGCAGCTGCTTCCAAGAATTTAGCAAGGTTTCACGATATTTGTCGGTGAAGGGTGTCAGGTACGCTATCGCACCTGTGAAACCAGATATCTTTATCCTTTCTGTGGTACTTTAATCAGTGGCAAATTTTACACATGTCATTTTGTATACCAAAAAAAGATTAGAATTTTATTCGATTTTTTTCGTTCACCGTGGATTACTGCGAGGCGCAGGTAAAGTAATCCTCGAGATATTGATAATATTTTTCAAATAAAAGGAAATTTAAGTGAGCTATTTTCATATAATTAAGCTGCTATTTTCAGCTATTTTCCAATTTTTAAATTCTTCAAAGTCGATACAGTTAAAAACATCGACGTTAAAAATTTATGTGCGAATAGGACTGTTGTCAAAATCAGAAAATATCTGGAGAACTTTAAAGTGTATTTACCTGTATCGTTTAAAGTTCCTAATTATTTCTGATTTTTGCTAAATAGTTTTATTCGTATATAAATGTCCAAAGCACAAATTATTAAATATATTCGTTTTGTTGAAATAAGCAACATGTCTGACCAGTTAGTGCTAGTTCCACTGTGTACGCGTTCCACTGTATACATCGCTGGCCAGCCATGCCAAGTAGTATATGTCAACGATATGGCAAGGGTGGTTCTTTTTGCACCAATACAGGCTACTGATATGATCACTCATAGTTTTTAAATAGTATAAGTCAACGATATGATAGAATATAATTTTTAATTCGCCCTGGACAATGTCAGAAATGTTTTTAAGTAGTACAGCTCAATGATATCTCCACCAGTACATTCTTGACTCCCTCTCCAAAAACTGTAACTGCGCCACAAGTAAGAAATTTAGCACAAAAATAAACCAATCTCAGGTATCCACAGAAAACGAATACAAAATGAAAGGTGTAGTGTATTCGAAAATTTCAATTCAATATATTCTAACAATTCCAAGAATAATTATTTCGTTCGAACGGTGCAAGAGAACGGCCTGAGAGTTAATTAGTACCTAGCATACTCTGTGCATTGGAAAATACCATAATACCTCGAGAAATCGTAGGATTAAACACGAAATAGATATTTCTATAAAAAAAAAAGTACTTGAAGCCAGTTACGCGGAAAAAAAAGAAAAAAGGAAAATATTGGCGCGTTAATTCTAACGATCGAAGGGAAATACATTTTGTACATATTTAATACAGTAAAATCCGTACCGGAAGCGAGCAAAATATCGCCAACGGCGTTCTGCACGCAAGTTTGTAATTCGCCTACAGTGGCGGTCCAACGAATCTGTTCGCCAGCCAAACCGTCGATCAGCCGGACAGCCCTTGCCATTCTATCCTCGCAAAGCTGCTTTTCCCTCTCGAGTTTCGCCTTTTTGTCCTCTTCCTCCTGTAGGAGCTTCCGTAGCTTCTCGACACCCTCCTCCACTTCGCGAAGCCTTGCTATCGCGGCGTTCAAGGCCTTCTCGGTTTCCTCGAGCGCCGCTTCGGCCATTGCCAATGCCTCCATTTTCGGCTCCACTTTTTTCTTCACGAAATAGTAGTTGTACATGGCGTGCACCCACAGGCAAAGGGAATGGCATGCTTTTGAGACGTATTCGATCTGATAATTATTATAATTACAATTGTTACAAATATAATTATAATTATGATTCTTAGAATTATTCTATATGGATTACGTTTATTTAAGTTTGTTTTATTAAATATATTTGGATGTGTATACTCTTGAGGCGTATTCAATGCAACAGAAGAATAATTGGTGGAGGATATTTGTTTAAGCTTTCGCTATATTTCATTCTTTAATAATATATTTGGTTTCGTTTGCATCTGTACGTGTTTTAAAATATATATTAAATATGATACACGTGTCTGTTTGCTATTTCATTTACTTTAACAGTTACGTAGAAGGACGTAATAATAATAATAATAATAATGAAATATCGTTGACTGTAAAAGAAAATAATAGATTGATGTAATTAATGAAGAATAATTTATATGCGAAGTCTACAAGAAACATCTACAATGAAAAATATATTTCCATTATCTAAAATGACAAATAAATTATTACCATTAAACAAATATATTGAAACATAATAATAAACACTGTATATGTAACAATATAAAATATCTGTTCTCCAGTAATTACACTTTTATTCATACTGATATTATCAGTACGATTATCTTTACACAATTTTCATTTAAACGTCATTACTATGATTGCGACTCGTATGTACAACTTTCTATGGGATAAAAAGTTCGCCAGTAAAGCCTCTTCAAATTTTCGCGTTCATCAAGAGGGAAATCCGTTTCCTGGCATAAAATTCAGTTTGAGTTCAAAGTGGCTCTTGAAACGCCTGACGCGAGTACGTGAAACGATTTATACATAGATCACAGCGTTCTGCGCAGTTTTCAGTATATGTATGCACGTCGATGCAAGCTTTATTTATGAAACGTATTTCCAATAATGGAATCATTTATCTTTTATTCGCGTACTTTCGCACCCATTGTGCAAACAAGTAATAAACAAATTTATTTTATCCCCGCTGTTCTCATTGCATATTCTCCGACATATGCGAAAATTACAAAAATTTGATTATGTCGCTTCAGACAACTGAAGTATAAAAAGATAGTTTTACAATTGGAGTGATAATTATGAATTAGACAAATTCATATTTGGCAATGTGGAGGGAAAATGATTTTAAGAAACGAGTTTAAAGTACGCAGACCAGAAATATTAATTACTGCCAGCTGGATATTTACAATTTATTTACCAATGTCCAAAATTCCGTTTATTTGTTTAAAAAGATAATTGATTACGGTAACCAATATTAATTACGACTTATAGACATATTTTGATATTAACTGTTTGGTACAGACCGAGATATTAATATCGCGTTACGTGACCTGCATTGCAGTCCATATATTTTCATATTAATTGTTCGCTGTACATTTTGACGCTCAGTCTACTGGAAAAATTGTTACAGTGCAAGGGCTGCCAGAATTTCCATCGTAATATGTATGTTCGTGATGGCTCCTTAACGAGAAGATGATGGATTAATGAATTGTTGCAGGGGCCTAGGGTAAACTGATGAATTGATGAATTGATGAATGGACACAGTGGTTATGGGCTTCTCCATTCAATTTATCCTACAGGCTCAAGAATAGAAATAAGAAATATCTATCGTATGGTTTTCCTCAATAAATTTCGAAATTAGTTTATTCAGAAATAAAGGAAAATTATTAAGACTGACAAACAGACGTCACTTCTAAAACCGCCTAATTCTTGAATGTCAATTTCAATGTTAGCATTGTATGTATAGAGGCGTTTGTTTGATTAACCGGTTCAACTAGTGAATCCCCGATGGATTTTAACTTTTAACTTTTTAAAGTTACACGAGTTTAATAATGAATTAAATACTTCTCTGGATTATTTTGTCCTACGAGTTAGCAACAATTTATCGCCGTCCAATTAACCAACCCCTTGTGAGTTTCATTTTAAACCAGTTAAACCAGTTACACGAGTCTGAGGGCTTTATCCAGTTTCTCTTCTGACAAAAAGCATTGCACGAGTTCAAATTGATTCAATTATTGAATCATGCTACGAACGAAAATGGGAGAGAGGAACAGTCGCCGAGGGATGAAATTTTTATGTCATTCTTTCGTTCGATTCCATTTTTAGAAATCACGCACACACAACGTATGTCGAATGTGTTCTGCATTTTTAATAAACAGTGCAAAGAGAATCGTTAAGATGGCATATATATGGTCAATGAAAAACCTTTGACGGCTGAAAGTTCGGATTTTCAATGTAGGGCTTCAGTTTATTAATCATCTCCTCGCTGAGTTTTTCTTTGTCGTAATTCTCCATCATGTACAAAAAGTAGCCTGGATCTGCGAGCATCTGGCTACCAGGTGTCCAGTAATCCAGCTTTGGATCCGTTGCAGAGAATTTTCCGTCTGACTACGTGGAACAGGGAACATGGAAATTGTAATGTGTATAAAACACTTTATAAGTTTTTTAACACATTCGCTGCTGACTAAGATAACAAAAAGCGACAGAATATTTAATATTAATATTTCTACGATTATACTCCCTGTTTGTGATAAAAATTGCGAAATCAGATATTATTTTTACCTGTGCTACTCCTGTAGATGTGTTAATAATTATTTCAACTGTATGAAATAAGGAATATGATCGTTGAAATACTTGTGCGTACGAAACACTTGTTCATCCTTTTAATAATTTATTTATTATTAAGATTTTTAATTAAAATTCCTATATTTTTAATTCATAAATATTTCTTTAAACTGTATACAAACATATATTAGAAACAAAACTTCATTTAATTATTAAAATAAGAAAGCTTTCGTAGAAGCTCGTTAAGTTAAAGTACTCTTTATTATTTTGTTAAGAAAGCGACGAACTAAAAAAGGTTCGTCTATCTCGTAGAAATAAATAAAAATGTACTGTAATATTTTGTCACGTTGCCTTAATTGTTATCTTCTTGCGGGTATAAAATAAAGCATTTTAAAAAAAGACCGAGGTCAAATAGCTAGCCAAAATTGGGGAAACGATGAACTGATCTCTATCTATCTTTTGTTTTCTATAACAGCTGGAAATTAAAACGGTTTCCGCTGCAATAAGAAATAAACGTCGCACACAAACCTTTATCGGTTTCACATTATTTATTATACAAATAGTTTCGATGACTATGAGCACGCCGACAGGAGGCCTTTTCATTGCTTTCACTTCAGTGATGTCGTTCCTGTTTAAAGCTTTCAAACTTTTCTCAGCGGCAATCAACATCGGACGCGCTTCACCTGCAGCAAATGAAATATCGATTGGATTATTAAACGGTCCACGACTATCATGCTGTCGATTGATAAACGTAGCCAGCGTAATTGCGTCTTAGACGATGATGTACAGCCGTGGACAAAAGTTTCCGAACGACAATGTCTTTTGCCTTCGACTCACTTGTACATATTTCCCTTGGAGTGGTAATTTTCCTCGGGTAATCATTGAGAAAAGTTGCGGGATTTGTTAGGGGTTGTTAAGCAATATCTTAACCTTGTTTTAGTGTTTCTTTTATTATCTATTTATGGTTTGCCAATTAGTGGCCAGTAGATCTCTGGAACTGTTCGTTCGATCGACTTCAAATTTTGACACAATATTGGATTCCGGGGTTAAACGAAATCGTGTTTCAGTAATTAATTTTTTACTGAGAGTTTTAATATATGAGAAGTACCGTGACGAGTGTGCGCGACAAAGTAGCGGTGTGCGTCGCGTCCAAGACTATTCTAGTTACAATAGCTATTCTGCTACTTTATGTATATATTGTGATATTTAGGGGGGAAAGGCTGACTTTAGCCCTTGTTGTTGTCGCCTTAGCCGACGCGGAGTCTGGCCCTTGCCAGTAGTCATATCGCTGACTACTGCCTTAGTCCATAATATTGACTTTGATTAGGCCAGGATCCGCGGGCCTTACACTCATCGGTGACTCAGGGGCTGGTCATCCAACAACAACATTCCTTGCACAATTCTTTGTAAAGCAACGATGAAGCACGATTTTTGATTTAAGTATTCGTCAAATTCGAAAACGGCGACTGTTTAAAGTAAAAGCTTCCATCTTCGGTGGAAAAATCGGCTTTGAATATTCATAAGAATCGAACGAATCGAAATATCCCTTCCAACAGGTTCTTCTTACAAATACTTTAGACCGTTCGGATACTTTTATAATATAGTTCAATTAGCTATTAACTTAGCTACATTTCTATAGTATTGTTAAATATAACACAGTTTATTTAGTTAAATATAATATCATTAAATTCTCTGTCGATGTCACATACGTACTTTTCTTTTCATCCATTCATTTTCTTTTCATATAGAAATATGCAAAAGTAAATCAGACACGAAAAACATCGTCGTTGGAAAAGTTTTGCTCGAAGCTGTATGTCAACTAAATACTGGCAAAACATCAGGCTAGTTAGAGACATGCCAGGGTTTCACACCTTTCTCGTTTTTTATACGTATTATACGTTGCACACTACCATATTCTGTATAATGTATAATAAGAACGTACTTAAGTCTGCTTCTGCATCGTCACGAATCGCCTGATTCTCTATTTTCAATTTCGTCGACACTGCTTCCTGCATTTCTGCCTGAGCTTTCGTTTTTTCCGCTTCGATCTGCAATCAATTATTCGCGACTGACAGAGAAAAACGAACAACGGCATCGTTCCGAATTAACTTAGTGAATTAATTCATTCATTTATATGGCCGGTGAATTGATTTTCTTAATAAGAACAGTCGAACGGCACGAGTTACGCAAATATATTATGGACATTAAAGTCGATAACAAATTGAGAAAATGAATTTTGTACTTCATGTTCAATTGCTTAAATATTTAAGGTGTTCCTTTTCCATTCGCATTCATACGTATAATTGTAGACGATACTAACGGTGTCTAACGTGATTCTATCAATCATTTTGGCTGTCGCCGCGGCGGCTTGTACCAACTGCGGCTGCATTTTTGCCAATAACTCTTGCATATTTTTTACTTCCACCTCTGCGCTTGCTAGCTTATCCAATCCTGCGAAGAAATAAGAACGTTGCAACACTGTACACCCTATATAAAAGTAGTAATGCAATCTTTTTCCTTTTGGCTATTTAAACGTGCATATACCGAGTGTGCAGTAATTCTTTTTCAAGTTAAAGGCTGGAAGACAGTTGTTGTTACAATAATATTTTTGCCATTTAAAACGTCACGCTTTCGGGGAGAAAATATTGGAGCATTTAAAAGAAAAAAAATCGCAAGCATTGGGGTTGTCACGAAGAAGATCGTATGGAGATTTATGTAGATTTGGGAAGGTTTGCGTTTCTTTCGCTTTAGGGTCATTAAAAGTCTGGAGATTAGCGAAGGACCAGAGTACCCTCGACGGATTTCGTTAATTAATCGTAAAGATTTTAACTGCGAATGTAGAGGTAGAGAGGAACAGCAGTATTCACTTGAACGATCGAGTTTTTCTTCTTCTCTGCTTGCCTCGTAACTCAGGCGGCATTAAATAACACTTATTCGAAGTCTGATCGTCGTACTGCATTCGATCAGGCGAGGCTGACGTCTTGGGCGAAATGCGATTTCGTATAAGTGACGCGAATTTGCGGGAGAATAAATTGCAGCGTGGATGTGTAAAGTTCTGGCGGAAGAGTTTCGGAATTTATTGTCGGGCTTTTGCGCGACACTTTCGTAAAAAATGTTATGCATATATTAATTAATAATCATGGCAAGTAATATTTGTATTAATGATAATAATAATACTGGATATATAATGTCAGATAACATTAAATAATAATAATAACAAATGAAAAACTGAATGACTGTACTGTAATAGCTGTAATGATCGAGACGCACGAAGAAAAAATTAGAAGAGACTACAGGGTTTATTATAAACAATAAATGGTAAACAACACGTCGAGTATTGCGAATAATTAAACGAAAGTAAAGCTTCTTTAGAATCACCAATGCTGGAAGTCGAGGTTTGAAGATTTATTACTATTGCTTCGCTGGTAGTAACATTATTGAACATAATTTAATAAGCTAGTACTTGCAAGTAGCGGACATAGAGAAAGTATTCACATCGCGACGAATAATTATGGGTTAAACTATTATATTATAGAAACCAGGTCCCCCATGTTACAAATCATTTGTCACTGTAATCAGAATAATATGATTCTCTACTTTTCTCCCTTCCGTCTAATTTATTTCATCCTCCTCTCTATTTTTCTTTTTTTTTTGCAGATGCAATCAGTTTTTCATTTGCTTAGGTTCAACAACAGGAATCATTGAACAGATGGTGCCTTGCCAAGGACGTTAAAGCAAAATGTATTTTTGTTAAATTTTTGATTTAAGTATAGCTTGTATATTAGATTATAGAGTGCAGAATCACTTGTTAAACATTCGGCGAAAAGAATGCTATTAATCCGTATTTAACTGAGGGTTATATTCATTATTGTCTATACTCGGGAAACTACACGGGAATGAATTCCAAAGCACGTGATTAATTATTAAATTCATGAAAATGCTAAGAGAAACGACGAGCTCTGATTAATGAAACTGGCGTCGAGAAATTTATTCGTATATCAACATTTGGAGGCAAATCAAATTAATTTGAAGCTACACGTTATTAAACATTCTACCGGGTAAATAAATTCTTGTTTGACAGGATAATACTGCGGAAACATTTTATTGCATGCTCCAGGAACTGGAATCGTACCAAAGCACAGTGATATTATATTTTTATTTTTGTTTCATACGAATTTTAGTATCTCTTTGATACGATACATTTATTATTCCACTTCGCAACGGTAATAAATTATATTTCGCTGCTTCATCGCGTTCCATTTTCCCTCTACAAGCTATATTTACATAAATTATCAAACTGAAATAAATACATAATCAATAAATTCAAATAAATTGAAAGCAAAAAGCGTAGTAAATCCCCTCGGCCTGTGGACCTATTAAATAGCTGTTCCCTAATATTGTCTGAATATCGAACCAATCAAAATCAGAATATAGATAACCCATCCCTTATTTTACTACGTCGAGCTTGACTAATTACCTTCCATTGGAAGCTTGCTAATGGATTTGGCAGCCCCTCTGTTCTCGTTCCCACAGACAATATTTATAGCTAGCTCATGGAAGAAATCGATTAACCAATTGGCACGTATTACGAGCACAAGTTCGATACAAATCGAATAGGTTTCATTTTATTTACACCCTTGCAAGTGACTGGAAGAGATCCTTTACCTTTGACCCGTGAAGAAAAGTCTGCTTTGATTGTCACTCGATCCTACGACGATGTTCATTTTTTCCGTACAGCAAAGGGAAAAGTAATAATTGAAATTGGAAATTACCTCCAACAAAGCTTCACAGATGAAAGGGTTCGCGATAGAGGTCGTTGGTCCTCTAATTCAACTTACATCAAGATAGAACTTCTTCCCCTAGTTTAATTTTTATTTCGTTGGAATATTTTCTATTGCACTCGTTAAAGTGGTGGAGACAGATGATCGATATCGTAAGAACAATAATCAAGAATAAAAAAGATCTGGTATAGTGAATAATAGTTTTTACAATAATTCAATTTGAATCTTTCGAACAAAATTGATCCATACGCTGTAAAAAATATATTGCCTTTAACAAATAACAGATTACTATCAATCAAATTCGTTTAAGCAATTAATAAAATCAGTCTCCCATTTTCGCCACAACAGACCAGCAATATTGAACAAATAATTCTCTCCATAGAACTATACGCATACACGTTTACCTGCTTCTCTATACTTTCTCCGATATATCAAGGATAAAATAAAATCGAAAAATCCCTAACACGTTATCGAAGCTGTCAATCATTTATTCACAACTTGTCGACAACACTTTCGAGATTAATTTTGTCCTCGGCGATGAACTTTGCACAGGGTGTCAAAAGGGTTTGAAAATTCTGCGAAAATTCATACAGGCAGATTTTCTTCTCAAGTGTACATAGGTGGTTGAGTCGTTTAAACTCCTACGCGATTTCGGGTGACCTTTGTTCAGGATTTTCTTTTTTTCAAGAGTAAATCGATCGTCGTTTTATTGTACGAGGTATTTTCTGGGGATACTCGCGTGAATGGCCGTGGAAAATGGTCCACGAAAATTCACCGGATTTCCATGATGTATTCTGGATTTCTTTATGCATACACAGGGAGGTTCATAGATCTTGAGGGTGGATACAGTATTTGGGAGCCCATAAAATAAATTTATCGAAATGTGTGTGTCATCTCGTTTCCTGCAACTTTAATACTTCGCCGGCGTGATTTATTATTTGCAAGACAGCTATTAGCAGAATTAAATATCTAACTGTTTTGGAAAGGTGAAGGAAGATGAGAATTAGGATAAGGGGTTGATGCATGAAATGACCGATGTATGCTTTAAGGTTTTAATTTTTTTTTTGTAGAAGAAAATAAGAGTTTATTGTAACAAATATTTTGATAGAGGATTATGGTAAAGTGTGGGATAATGGCAATAGATTAGTTCGTTCAGAATTATTTGGAAAATGTACAGTAATAGTTAATAAATTGTAAAGTTTATAACATTATCATTAATATTTGTATCGTACAATTCGAACGTAAATAGTTTGATATAAATATAGAGGGGAGAAAATCAAATAGCTCCCTTTAATTTATATTTCAATTTTACGTATAAATAAATCAAAGAAACGATTTGCTATATTATTAAAATGATATTATTAAAAGCAAAGAGAAATACGATTATTGCAATGAATAAACTAAATGCAATTTCAATTTAGTGAACTGTATAAATAATATAACTTAAACCCATGAAAGATGCATAGCTTTCAATTGATATATTTTTTCCCGCTGTAAAACGCTTTTCAAAAAGTTAAAGTGGGGCGATGTCGTGACTACAAACCTTTAGAGAGGCGTTCAGCTGCCGATTGTAACTCCATTTTCTTCTTATTTAGGAGATCGCCGTAGCTGGATAGCAGTTCTAAGTACGACGTGGGTGTAACGTAATTATGACGATTCAATTCCTGCGCAATAAAATTCTTTTTATCTTATTTGCCAGACAGTATGACTATAGCTAAAGTACTTTTCAAAATATCTATCATAATTTATTCAATTTATTCAATTATTTCTGAAAAAAAACAATTATAATTCCTTCTGATTCAAATTTCCAGCAAGTGGATTGACTTAAGTTTCATTATATTTCAATTGGATGAGTATATGTACCTGGATGTATGTACTTCAATAAATAATTAAGTTTGATTAGAACGCATGTAACTTTCAAGTTGTAGTAAATGAGCCACGTTCAATCGGGCAAATCATTTGTTTCAACCGAAACGAAAAATTTATATTTTATCACATTTTGCCGATAATTATGAATGTGGTCCGATTGTAAGTTAAGACTAAAATAAATTTATTATTTATTTCGCGTTCCATCAATTTACATTTACAAATATGTGCAACTGTTTTCGCAAAATAAACGAATAGGAAACGAATCGGTAAATTAAACAGAATTCGGTTCATATTTATTTTCGAAACTTTCTATTGAATTGAAAAGTGTACAACTCAGGCCACTGTCATAATCACAGGCACAATTATTAGTTTTGTCAACCATATTCATTACGACTTTTCCCCCCATTATTTATCTATCACAAAAGTTCTGCACCCTTTTTTAACCCACGTGCAGACACCCGATTTACCATTTCTATACTTTCATTAATAATTTTTGCACTTTCTTGACAAGATATCGCACAACCACTCCGGATCTCGACTCATTGGACAGTTTTACGTCAATTCACGTTTTGCAAAAGAAATGTATGGAAAATCTTTTAAGTATCTGAGCTCCAAACTTATTGACCATTTTGGTTGCCCACGCGAGGGTTAAGTCACCCCCAAATGCAAATATGTCGTACGAACTTCAGAAGACGCAGTGGAGAAACAGAATTTGCTGGCAGTTGCCCTAAACGAATAAAGTTTTTTATTTTATTCACAGCGTGTAACGTTGTTGAAATTGTATTTCGTTTTGTAATGCGCGCGTTTTTATTGGTCAATTGTTTCACATTCTTCTTACTCGGTAGAGTCCGCCGCGGTTGTAAACTCTTCACCTGTTGATTAACTACGATTGTTCTTGTATTGTATTTTCTTATCGATAGTTCTATATAAGTATTAAATAAACAGTGTATTTGAATAATTGCTCATCTCGTTAAATTCTGCCAATCCCTAACAAACGTAACTATACACAGTTACAGTTTAACAACCACTGTCCGCTGAGACTACAACTTTAAAAAGAAGCGGTTACTAATGACACGCCATTTACAATCTGGAAGCAACCCCACGCGATCCATTCATTTCGTATAAAGGATATCGTCGTTTCATCCTATCACTTTCGATGTAATGTAACATCGCGTGCCCTGGTACTTGTACACTCACCTTTAGGTAGTGGTCGCTCGCGTCGATCACACTGGAATGCATAAACTGACACAGTCTCACGATCGATATCAGAACGTCCTCGGTAATGGACTCGTCTTTGATGTCGGTGAGGAAGCGCAACGCGACGCTCTGAAAGGAAAATGTTAGTCACCGATGCCAGTGAGCAGAAAAATATTGAATGTTTGTTGGACGTGTGACTGGATTGGAGAAATTCGTTCGTGCAATGGGATTTTGATGCTATTCGATTTTTATATTGTTATTTCAAGCAGGACTGTATGATGCTAACGTGAATGCGTTTCAAGTTCTTGTTTCATTTCTTTAAAGCACTATTACGACGAAAAATTGGGAATAGTAAAGAACGAATAATAATAATTGGATAGTAAAAATATTTGTGGGATGCTGTCTGAAGGTACGATTTTTATTCGCAGAAATTAAATAGTGTGGCCGGATAGGGGGGCCAAAAGTGACCCTAAAACAAATTCGACATGAGAATGACAAATCATTCGATTTGTTATCAAGAAGAAGGGATTTGTGCCGACAAGTTTCAACTTTCTATCTCGACTGGGAGATTTCAGACAAGAATTTAAGACACTTCAGATAAGGGGGCACGTATTACAGAATGTTTGCAGATTTTTAAACCGAGGATCCAAGCTGTGAAAAATCAAAAGCGCAAAATAAACTGCTGAATCAGGATAGAAACTAGAACTTACGTGTATCTAAAGTATTGAATATATTTCTATTTATTTAAAACAAGTCTTATTTAAAAAAAGAGCAAGGTAAAAATGTGATAAAATAGAAACACGTCGATGGATCATCGTTTTTCAAAAATTACTTACTTGATTTCATACGTTTAAAACCTACCGGGTTTTGTGTTGTATTTGTATTGTTTGTGTACTTATTTTTTTACTGACACCCCTGAGATTAACGATTGTCAGCGATAACGCGTGTTTTCGTTAAAAAATTGATTCATTCAATTGAGAAATAAAATATAATTGACTTCGTTATGCAATATTAAACAGCCCTCCATTGATCTTTCCTTTTCCGAATCTGACATCCGTTAAATTGACGGGTTCCGTAATGGTGCAGACCTGCAGTGCCGCTTCCGGCCACGGGCAAAACCAATCGATCGTGGAACAGTTTACCAAAGCTGGAAATTGTCTGATACGGGCACGGAATGTCTCGCCAATTGGACTGCAAAATTGAATTATAATTATGTGTAATCATTATGATAGTTATATAATATTATACAAGGTGGACCACGAATCCTGTACAATTGATTGTCAGATTATTCTGTGGTACTTGAGTCGATCGAAAATTGTATTATTTAACATAACATATTTTAATTAGATTTTTAAAACGACTATAATATATTTCTTTTGCAAAAAAATAAACTGAAGTTCGCCTTGTAAACTTAGAAAAAAAGGAGTTCACAGTTTTCATTCAAATCATGTTGTATCATATAAACAAACTTTCAAACAACTCACTGACAACAGAATATTCTAAGCTGATAACGTTTCGTGGCTCATCCTGTATAATAATTATATTGAATGATATATTAGTTATCACATAAATTGTTTGCCAGCTGGTTTTTAAGATTTTATAAAACTAATTTGTTAAACATACATATATTGGTTCGTATAGTGATTCGTCAATTTCGTATTTCCTCGGTAAAGAAGAATTTCGATTTTTTGAATCTATCGTGGCTTAAAAAAAACCGAAAGATCTCTATCCGTTTCATAAATTGGTCAAGCTAGACAACCTGCTTAAGTCTAATCCCCATAGGGACGATGAACAGGGAATTGGCGTATATATTTATCGTGGGTGGTGTCGTTTGTCAGTTTCGAGGAAGCGATCGATTGACACTGACATCACGTGTCCTGTAATAAATCACCCTTTCCACGACTTAATTTACGTGTTTCATCGGGGAACAGCAATAAATCACCAAAAGCTCTACATATTCGAAAATATTCCAAACTCGATCAAGCACTAAAAATAAGTATTATTTCATATTCGCATAGGGAGCCGTAGCTTATATGCATTTCTGTCTTGTTCTCGTATAAATGACGCTAATACAACGCGAACAAAAATAATAGCCTCGTACCTTTGCTTAAGAATTTATTATTTGCATAGTGTACTCGTGGAAAGTATTTTAAAGCACCAGAAATGCAGATTATATTTTTAGAAACGAGAAAACGGCGGTTTTACATATCGCTGCGATGCTGTGCGGTATCCTTCCTCATATTTTCATATGAATTATTTTCATATTAATACTCCACTGACTTCAGTTCACGAATTGGTTGCAATGGATGCAGTTTGTACGATGCCCCATTTCAATAACAATAATACAACAATACTATATAATTTACAAGGCAATTTGTACGTAATGTATCCTACGCATTCATTGTAACATTGTTCAAAGTGTTACAAGACGATTCTTATCTCGAACGACCTCAATCATGCTCGATAACGAGACTCCATAACGCGACCCCATAGAGCCAACCATACTTCTATACATCGTCAGACGTTGTTGTTACGTTTATATCTTCAATTCCCACCGTGACAGCAGGGGTTACGGGATATACGGTAGATATGTACCTCATAGCAATGACGACGTGTAGGTTGTTACGCACTGTCTTCACGTAGGCGGAGAAAAGGTTGCTCCTGTTAATTTGTAGGCCAGCCTCTTGTACCTGTCCACGCGTCGAATGGAAAATCTTCTCCATTTCGTCCATTTGGTAGATGTTTGGCACGTCGCCGTTGTTCAGAATGCTGTTCAGGTCTTCCAGCATGGAATCGTTCTTTATCTGGACGGTAACGCGGGGAATTGGTGAGGTAGGAAGTGCTCGAATTCGTCTGAATTCCGAGATTGGATGGGATGAGGTCAGTGCAAGGGGGAATTTATAGTGCACATTTATTTTCGTTGCAGGGTTCAGAATATTTGACATAATTATTAAATATGACTCGAGATGAAGGAAAGTCAGATTTGTATCGCAATGAACATTTTGGAAATGTTGGATGTTAGTTAATAATTCGCTGAGAGGAAAAAGGAATTAAAGTAATGGTAGAATACGGGATCGAAGGCAAAGTTAAATAATACTGAAAATTTAATTCATTGCTTCCATTTGATACTTACTTTTCAAGTTTCGTATAAATAATGTATCTGGTATATTGAATAGTAAGTCAAATATCAATCGGAACCGTTAAACCATTTAAATAATTAACTAAAACGATTTTCCCTTTGCGCCCATTTAATTTACCTCTGGCCGTGGCGACGAGAAATATTTCATAGCCCGCGATATTGAATTAGCAAATATTCTGGGCGAATTCTGGACGATAAAATAAGGGGAAAACAAAGAGTAATTAGATTTCGTCGGAGGTACCGTTTGCCGGATATAAATGTTCAAAGTTTAATTAATTTGACGCCTGAAATCAGGCAACCCCCTAGCAGACACTAACGCAAGCGGTAGGTCAGTAACGACGTAACAGTGGCGCAGGACAAAACACTGAGCACGTGTCTCAAATACGTCCTTCCTAAATTAGCCTACTCGATATATTCGAACATAAGACACGAGTTCACGTGTTAACGAATGGAGAAGTGAAGAGAATGGCGAGGCAAGTGGAAGAATATAGGGATTGGAATATTTCTTTCCTAGCAAGTAAATGTATCGAGTATAAAGCATTGCGAGGGTAGAAGCCGGAAGTCAACGATTACGCACAATGCTTTCTGAAAGTTTTCCGCTACTCTGAACATACCTATTTCACTTTCTACTCCAGTATTTGGTCAAAGGAATAATGGAGGATAACGCAGTAGAGGGTAAAATAAGCGATTGATATTAGTAATAAGAGAAAATATAGAAGTGGCAAATATTTAATAATGTTTGATAGGGATAGCAATGTAATTGTAAGTGATTCTGGGTAGAATTTAAAATTTGTGGAAGAAATAATAGAAACTACAGATTTTTAAATGAGTAAATGTACTGTCAGTACTTTAATAATGTACTTTATGTAATGTACTTTATTAGTGGATTATAGGAAATAAATCGTTTTATTATTTTATCAGTTGTGAAATGTTATAAGTTTTACGTCTGGTGATTAATTTGTTGTAAGCATTGGTTTTGAACTTGTAAATGAATAAATTCAAAACTTTTTTTGCGATATCTTCAAAACTCTCAATGAAAACAGAAGATAAGTAAGTAATGATATACTTTACGTTATCGTGATAGGTTATCTAGTGTGTTTAAATAAAACTACTGTTCAAATATTTGTATAAAATATAGTGCAATGGTAAATATTGAAGTATGAATTTTGTAATAACTATGTGATTACTATTACTATAATTTTTTTACAAATCCAAGTGCAATTAATTTATTAGAATAAATAGAACGAATATTTTATTAATCCTGTAAATTTATCTCGCCATTTCGTATTCAGCTGGAAATAGCAACCATTCAGTTCACAACTGAACGGTATCGAATAATATAGATCATGCATGTAGCGTACTTATAGCTTCAGAAAATCCTATTATCTGCTTTGTATACCCAGACATATTTCATCGTTTCGTGGAAAATTATAATTCCAAAGTGTTTATCGAGTATCAATTATTAATTATTAGATAAGAAATTAATAATACATTTTTGCATTGGTTTCTGAAATATCGTGCTCCCGCATACGTGAAATTCATTTTGAAGTGAATACATTTGGATTTTAACGTTGCACATAATTAATAATTGATACTGTACTTATAATAAATGAACATTCAAAAAATTGCATTATTCACATTTAAATACAAAGAATGATAGAAATGGAACAAGTCGCACAAGTCAAACAAAAAAACAAACTTAAATTCCATGCATCTGAAATATTATCTACGAGTGACCAATAAATTAACAAAGAAATTAACTGTGTACCTGTGTGTCAGAGAATAAAAAGACGTTGCAGAGATTTTGCACACCGGCCTTCATCATCGATTTTTTAATATCGTCGCGCCAGTCGTTGGAAGTGTAAGCACTGCTCAGCTCGATTTGAAAGCAGTCATAGTCTTGCATGTGCGAAGCCAATCTTGTCAAACTTTGTCGGCCTAAATAAATATGGCAATAGGAGCTTTTACAAATGTTTCAAATTATACTGTATAATCTTGTGTATTGCTTCTGATTTTGATAGGGTGATACTAATCAAATCGTAGTATGGAAAATGAAACTTGTCCAATTTTACAACTTGCTTTTGTCTGTGGATCACTATACTACAATTATTAAAATAATAATCTGCTTATTGATAGCTGGATTCACATTGTCAACACTAAAATTGACAGCCATTATATTAGAACAATATTTTTTAAATCGATTAGAATTAAAAAAAATGTTTGCTGTACTATTACAGAAGTTAATTATACGAAACTGTATAAGTTCATTGATTCTACGAGATCAATGACGTTTGTCAAAAAATAATAATGTGTTATTCACAAACATCTGTATTTCCTTTTTAAATAGAAACCATTTCTACATTTCAATCTACTATCTCTGCTGTTAATTATTCTACAACCGCCACTATTCTGTGTTTAAATTACGACACCTATCAAGACACTAACTTTTACTTACATCACCTGTTCATTTATCAACGCAAATAATGTTCAATTTATCTTGCTCCTTTCACAAAGGGGACAGAATGAGCAGCGAAAAAACGATTCACAGATACTAACACGAATATTTTTTCTCGCCTTACCTGATCCTCCCATCCCAAGGAGCAGAGCATTTCCTCGAGGTTGTCTCAGGATTCGATTTATCCTGCAGACGTGATCTATGGCGTCTTGGAAGAGTACCAATTGCATAGGTGTTGTTGATGACCCGTTATAATCCTCCAGGTATTCCGCCAATACTACTTCCAACTGTACAAATGACAGAACTGAATGAGAATGTAATTAAATAAATATTGTCTGTTATGGACAATATATTTTCCTATAATAATAATTACTTTGCTTATTTTTGCACGATGGGAGAATTTTAAGATATGTAATACATACAATAATATAACGCAGTAATATATTTCGTAAAAGAATGTTTAAACCGTAAAGCATAAAGAGACAAAAATAAAAAATGTAATGTAAAATAAAATACGATATACGTACATAATGTGAGTTATAAATTATTGTTCAGGGTATATAATTCTATTTTCTTCATTGAGCAGTTTGTTTGAACAACCCTTATATGTATAATAATATAATAAATAGGCAATTTCCAGAAAGATAGAATTAAAATACAGACTACTAAAAGCACTGTAGATGTAAATGTGATTAAGGTTTAGTAAAGAATAAATATGTACTCTTTTCATGTTGGTTATTTGTTCATATTCTTTCGCTGGCGCGCAGAAATCGCCGTAAAATAACATTCCATGGCCAATAACTTCATCGGGGTCACATTCAAACCTTTCACTCAGCATTTTTCGCATGAAATTATCGAACCACTTCCGGTCTGCGTCGTTGATCAAACGATCGCTGAATACTCGCAAATTTTCGTGGTACCAGAGCAGCAATATCTTATTGCGAAGCTGAATAAGAAAAATCCAACAAATATTTGTTATCATTCCTGGATAACTTTGTTATTATTATTGTTGGGCTGACAATTCTTAATAGGGGAATCACCAGAATTAAAATCAGAGCAATAGAAGTAATATAAAATATTAGAAACAATGTAAATAAAATGTTTAAACTGTTCGAAATTAAAAATTTAACACAATATGCAATTCATTTAACATATAGCGTATGTAATGATAATCATTTCATTTTTGGAGATAATAAATTTACAAAAAACTTCAAAGATATCGAGGAGAAACATTATATTTTTGAATCCATATATTGACAGACCTCTACTTTCGCCGGATTCATCATGAGCATTCCCTGGAACACTTTACTAAGATCACGTAGATTGAAAGTGTAGTGAGACTTGTCTGGAGTCGGCAGCAATTCCTTGCATATCGTGGTGAAAACATGCAAAGTCGTATCCACAAAAGTGTCCAACATGTATTCAAAACTTGGCGTTGCAGACAGCCAGGCATGTAGTATCGTACCAAATATATGTCTCTGACGTAAGAAAATTCATAACTTTGGACAAGTCTGGTATGGATTGTAAGAATTGTAAATACTTTTGAGAAACTATGACAAGTAATATGATAATTCTTATAAGAAAGGTATCTAAGATCTATTTCGTTCGTAAGTGGATTAAATTATATTCTGAATTCTATAATCATTCTATATAGAATTATTATATTGGAGAATTAACAATATCAATCAGCAAAATATAATCCAATTTGAAATAATCTCCAAGTAATACAAAATTTTTAAATGACTCTCTACGGTTTCATTAAAAAAAACTTACGCACAGTAGACTAAGATGAAAATACAATTTTATTTGCCCATTCTTAATTTAATTTAATTTAATTGTTTAAGGAGGCATAAACCTTCGTGGTTATTAGCGACCACTGTTACATTTGTAGCTAATCAAAGGTAGTTGTTACTTTGGTTTTACCTTTGTTATAAATTTCGGAGATTCTTATTACGACTAATTTTTATAAATCAGTTGAAATATCCTTAAATATTTCGTCAATTATTTAATACGATCAAACGTTAACAGAATATGTAATTCCAAAGCTTTACGACCTGACTGAGAACCACGGTAAACAGTAATTGAGAGCTGATTTGGGGAGTTCACTTTTTTCTTCGCCCCAGAAGATGTTCAATCATGTTCAGACCAACGGCCGGCGTTTGGAAAAAAAGAAAATGGAGTGCCAGATGAGCAGGAAGTGCCACGTGGACATGGTCCCAAGAGATGTGAATTATGAAACGAAACTTGGTGAAACTTGATTAACAACGATTATTCTAAATCCAACAAGCTTCGTCAAACAGATAAACAAACAATTACGAACCAGCTACGTAACTTAAAGTCTCCCCAATATGACATTAACAAAACTTCATGAATGATGGTCCCAAGAGATGTGAATTATCAAACGAAATTTGGCGCAACTTGATTAACCACGATTATTCTAAAGCCAACAAGCTTCGTCAAACAGGTAAACAAACAATTACGAACCAGCTACGTAACTTAGAATCTCCCCAATTCGACATTAACAAAACTTCATGAATGATGGTCCCAAGAGATGAGAATTATCAAACCGAACTTGACGTGCAATATCTCCACGAGTACTTCACAAAACACGATTACTCTAAATCCAAGGAAATTTCGTCAAGCAGATAAGCAAGCAATTTCGAACCACCTACGTAACTTAAAGTCTCCTCCATATCATATGAAGAAAATTTCCACGAGCGACGGCGCGTGTTGCATACTCGGACACAAATACACATTCCACAGTTGGGAATTAACGCACCCACGGCATGCCCTTGCTCGACCCCTTTAAGACGCATACAGAGGGAAGGAAAAAAAATAGAAGTTTGAAAGGGGGGTGGCTATGGACGCTCATTATTGGCCAAACAGGTGATCATGATAAATTATGAGAGGCGAGGGTACGATTTACGGGGTCTAATTACACCGAGTACGATAGAGAGGACAAACAGAGGTCGACACCGACGGTATTTCGTCTCTTTCATGAGCACCAATTATTCTACGTGGGCGTGGATTGACGACTCTGACGGAATAAAACCGGATGGACATTGGAAAAAGTGGATGAGACCTGGCCGGTGGAACTTACCTGTAGTCGATGCTTTTGAGCCACTACCTTCCATCGACTAAACGACGCACAGTGAGACATTTGTATCGAAAAGGCAGAAAAATGTTCATTCAAAAAGTTGTGCATAAAGCGGAAAAATTTTTGGTACTCAATTCAGTTGATTCCTGCTCCGACATTCTTTCTGAATTACAATTCCACGTCCCCATCTTTCAACTAAGGATTCATACTTCATTCCACACGAACACTCACCGGACTATATATGTGAAATTGAATTGCTTCAATCGTTTATGCACCAACGCGAACAAATTTTCCAATTGTCTCAATTTTTGAGGATTTCCTTTATAGCGTTTAAGCAATTAGTTTTAATTCCGGTAAATTGTAAATAGTTATCAATTTTTCCGTTTTGAAGAATTAAGAACTGTCCTCTTACTCTGTCCCATTTTATTTGATTATATTCTACTTTATTTTATTTTATTTCAATTGTTACTCTTTTCTGCAATTCTGTTTTTACTTTGTAGAGTAATAGTATCGTTTTCGGATTTCATAACACGCGTTTGTTTCTTAACACATTGCGTACGATGTCTCGCATTCATAGAAAACAGATTCCTTGCCGTAACTTGTAGCAAAAGATTGGCGAAATAAAAATGTGTTCATTAAAGGCAGAAAGTAAGGTGGCAGGGTGAAATTATTTTAACAGTCTGCGTATAAGTAACGTATTTTGAAAAAAAACACAAAATAATTAAATTAACTGTATAATTAAAATACAGTATAGTTATTAAAAGAAAAAAAAATTAAAATATGTCCAAAAAATGGGACGTAGGCGGATAATGGGTTAAGGCTCGCTTTAATTGCGGAACAAAGTTTGTTGCAAAATTAATCTTTCAACCTGCTGAAGGGGGGGACGAAAATTTGTGTAAAATTTGCATAAAGTTATTTGAGAAATGACTGGTTCCATTTATTAATTTTCTCACGATCGAGTAGGAAGGGCGGGATAAATTGTTGGTACGTGATTGATCGGGGCAATGCAATGTTAAGAACGATGCCCTTTGCATTATTCGGTAAACAATTATTCTTTTTTAACAGAATAAGGGCGACCGTCGTGGGAAAGTAAAACTGAAAGTCGATCAATATTAAATTACACTATGGCGGAGAACAAATGATGGTAAATGGCAACGAAACGCCTATTCGACAATAATTTCTATTTGTAATTCTAATTTGCACTCCTGTTATCTGTTTCGATACTAATCATTGCTTTTGATCGATTAAATGTTTATTATCTCCTGCTGCCGATAATATTATCTGCATAGAAAGGTTTCATTCATTTATTTTTGATTTTAAAATTTTGCGAATATCCAGTATCGATTTTGTGAGTACCCCCTTTGAAATATTAGTACGTAATTCTGTTTGAGCAAAGTATTAAAAGTCTGCAGCGAACAACGGGCGTTCAAAACCAAGAGAGATATTTTAACTCGCGTTTGACTCTAATGGGATCGCGAGTGATGCCTTTCAATTTAATTAAAAATACCTCTGCAATAATCTGCTTTCGTATAAATAAATAAAGCCACGTAGAAATAAAATAAATCTGACAAGGGATAACATGGTAAAATAAAATCCTGTTTAATTGATAAAAATCTTTTATCAATTATTACGTAAAACCATTGCACTTTTTGCAAATTTTTGAACTAAGTAAGTTTCTCGAAGGGACAAATCCTTAACCCACCCTTCCTTTCGAAATTTCGTTCAATAATAATATTGAACCGTAACAATAATAATCCTAGCCAAGGCGAGTGATATACATATTTATATTTATTACACCACTTACCAAACCTACCGCGTCAAATTTTACACAGGTAAAAGGTCGTAAAAGGAAATGGTGAACTTTATATGTCCGGTCCCAAGCTTACTAAACCCACTGCGTTTTATTGCTTACGTCACCCTAAGCTACCTCCACCTTTCCGTGTTATTCACTCCCTTCGTTAAAAAAATAATATTTCGACAACTACCTGTTCTACCTCGCCAATCAAAAATAAAATGCTCTATGGCGCCAGTAATGGCGCAACAATATTATCGCATTAAACATTAAATTGCAGCGAACATTGAACTGTACCGAACGATATTAAAAACTAGGAAACGGAAGAATTAGTCACGATCGAACCAGACGAAAATAAATTATTCTTCGACCTGTCTTTATTCCGATTACTTTCTGCTCCACAATTGTCATTGACGATTCGACCAACCGATTTAACCGGTCCACATAGAGCAGCCGGGTTCAAGAATTACCTTGGCGTCGTTCTCCATTTCCGGGAATGCAATGAAATGGAAATGTCGCAAAAGTCTGGCAGTTATTGGATTTCTACCGCCGCCAGGTGGGCCCATAGCGCCGATAAAATTTACGTCCTCTATCTGTCTGAAGGATCCGATCTCCTTCCGGTCGTACCATCCTAAAATATTTCGCGGGTCTTTTTATAAGCAGGCTTCGTGGTAACGACACATTCAAAGCGAATTGATTTAAATAGAAAAAATGAGGTAGGATGAGTTGGAAAGTCTTGTTTGGTGAAAAGATACGATATGAACAATTTTAATACTGCCGGCCAAGCAGTAATGTTGATGTAGGTCCGAAATAAATATTAATAACGTTACTCAGGCCAAGGACTTGACAAGCGGTACATAATAATCTACTATACGAGATATACATGCGTAAAGAGTTGTTGTTTTGTCAAACCAGAGATACGACGAAGTTACGTTTTGTCTGGAAATTTTTCGCAGCCACTGTATACAGGTACATATATAGGATGTTCCGTAACTATGGGAACTCCGGGAAATGGGGGGTTGCTGAGGTGATTCTGAACTACTTTTTCCTTGACCAAAATGTTGTTTGGAACTTCGTTCTTGAGTTATTCAAACTATATTTTGGTGAAGGAAAAATTAATTTAGAATCACCTCAGCAACACCCCATTTCCCATAGTTGAAATAGTTACAGAACACCCTGTGTAATAATACATATACAGTCCATCGTGGCATGTACAAGGGCTGACAAAAATTTGCGGTCGAGCAGTAATTTGAATATATCTCTTAAATAAAAATTAATAATATTGCTGTTGCGAACGACTTGACATGTGACACTCTATAATCTCATTACGCAATGAGTTGTTATTTTTAAAAACCTTTAATATCAGCGATATAACAACATTTCATCTCAACCAGAAATTTTTGATTGACACTGTATATAGAATATATGGTACATACTGCCATTCGCAAGTATTCGAATATTTTTCGAAATTCAAAGAATGGGATGTTGATGCTGGTAAATCAAATATTTCGTGAATATATCTCTATAATACATATTATTTAGGATATACAACCACTGCTGTAATAAACGAAGTTTACTGTTGCGTCCATAGTACATAGAAACTTTAAATAACTATTGCACACATGTACGTATACACATTGCCTGACTTTCTTAAGATTTATGATGATACATAAAAGTTAGGAAAAAAAAAACAAAAGGGGGAATAAATATTTGATTGGCGTCTTAATCGCCACGTAAATAATAAACATATCGCAACAATATTTAATAAAACAAATTGTTGTAAATAGTGCTTTTATGTTCTGGATTAGGATACTACAGTGATTATCTGAAATAATATCGATCCAAACGTGCTCGTAGGTATGAATAACAGAAGATGGTAATTCGTTGGGATGTGTGAATTGATTTACCTGAAAAATCCATGAATTGTCGAATCAATTCGATCGGAGGCTGAGCACCAAACGTTTCAAGAGCAGGCATGTTCAAGTCGTCGATGAAAAAGACTTGTTTGCGTAGCAACGGTGGTCCATATGCATCCTTGCGTCTCTTGCTTAACTTTTCGTCAATCAAATCCTTCACGCGACAGGAAACCGTTATATAAAAGTATTCAAAGCCACAGAAAAAAAGGAAATCAAACCAATACATCCATAGTGGTTAATTTATTTCAAATATAACATTGTATGCAGTTAAATAAAAAGAAAAAAAGACTGGATTCGCAATATCTTCCACTGGAAGTTATTTAGCAAGACGATCGATTGAATCAATGTAAAATGATCAATGGAAAATGAGCTCGAGCAAAATAACAAAATTAATTGTTATCTGACGACGTCACAGCAAGAGATCCAACTTCAATAGAATTTAACTTTTTGTGCGAGCTTTCCCTTGGGATTCTTTCTATTCATTTCTTCGAGGGATCTCGAAATTACGATTGATCGAATACTATTGAATGGGGATCAAGCTCTGATTAATTCCAAGAAATTTGATCATTAGTTTCGAAGATCCTTTCATGATTTTCATAGAATTTTCGCATCGAGAATCTTCTTTACGTCGAGTGCTCTTTATGACGTTTTTACATTTTTTGAATACAAAAGTGCGTAAAAGAACAACAAAATAAATTTGCCATTTCGAAATTCCAGAATGGACTTCCGGATAAGTTTAACGATAATTACTTAATTAGAATTTTTCTTTTTGACATGGATTGATTAATTGTATTTCTTTTACCTGAGTCTGGTTCGCTGACGTCCTGGCGGAGAATGTGATGAAGTCGCAAATGAATTTTTTAGGCATCTGTTTTTGGAGTTTACCCGTTATAGTCAGTGTCTTCCCGCTTCCGGTTGGCCCAATGCAAAGCGGATTCGATTCGTTGATTAATAGATAACCGATTAGCGTGGAGCTTCTTATGCAGTCCATTGTTGGTACCTCGATATCTACGCAATTTGCCGTTCTTATCGATTACACCATGAAAAAGTAATGACATGCTGTTGTGATATTAAAGTTTTTAATTATTTAACTTGGCTTGTCGCTGTAAAAATATCGATTTCTATTACCTTTATATAAAATACATAAGGCGCGATTTTAATATTATGTATCAATTGTTAAAACAAAACCAATATAATGCCGTTTCATAATATGTTTTAACAAATAATACCTTGGTACCTTGGTAATGATACTACAAATAATATAATATACACTCCGCGTTATTAAAGGAAAATTCGAAATGAAAATCGATGTAAAGAACCAGCGAGCATTCGCGTATGAAATTTACATACCAGCAAATTTCATCTCTGGCGTGATGGTAATCGGTGAAATGTCATCCAGCCATTTAAACCATCTCGGTGGACTTGTCTCTGTGCCATCCATTGGATCGGTAAAACCACCATCGTGCAGTCTACGAAACGGGAACTTTATCGAAACGAAATGAAAAAAGAAATACAGCTGGGTATCCTGTAACGATCGAATGCCACTGTCGTCGTATCGCGTCAGATGAATTGTTGCTGATCGTAATTTATTCAAGCTTTAGTAATAGTTTACAATATTTCACAGATATGGGTCTGTTTAGGTCCAACACCCTAGATAGTTACAGTTTAACTAACTACTTGCAACTAATTTTTTACTACTGACTACTTCTCTGGCATTGAACATTTTAGGTCTCTCGAGTTCCCTCTTTATTTTGAGGAAAATGTCGGGAAATGGTGAGGGGGGATACCCTGGTATAGAATTTGGATGTCGCGGGTCACATACAGAAACATGGTGTTGAAGTGCAGCTGGGGAAAGAATTTCTGTGTCGCCAATATGATTTCTATTGTTTGAGGTCTGTGGGTGAGGTTGTAGATTAAAACGGAACACAAGAAGTAATTAGTATTCAATTATATTTCGTGAGATTATACAATATATATGATATTGCACACACGTGGCTTATACGTAAAACGCTTGTAGGCAAACAGGGCCCAACTTAAAACAACGCCCTCACACTTAGGCGAACGCTCGCACGCATGCGCACTAATTGGCGCACACTTTGAATATCAACTCCAACATCTATGTACCCAAATATTTAAATGTTTGGATGTAATGGGTCAGGTACCTAAATGTTTAATATATAACTGACGTAGAGGTGGAATTTGGAAAGGAGGAAGAGTGCACCTGAGATTTAGAAAGGGGTGATAAGGAAATGCGTGGGAAATGAGACGGGAGGGTTGTTCGACGCTACAAAGAACAAGGTTCTAGAAAGAATTACAATTCGTTATAGGATACCCAAGTGCATTTAAACACGAGTCCGTTCATTGTATCGATTACCTGTAATCGAACACCAAACCTTCTTCGGGGAATGGGAACGGATGATTATTTTCTCGTTGCACATCTCTAATCCAATCGCTGTAGATACAACGACTGTTATAGTCGCAGCTAGCGCCTAAGCCCCACACTGCTGAAAAAGCTGCCCAAGGTGAAAGTAGATCGGCTGGAATAATACATTTACTTTATCCATCATCAATTATAATTTCCTTTAACAAAAATACATCGCCATTGTATAATATAATGGCAAAGAGTTAGTAATTAATATTAAAAGAATTAATATGTAATATGTATTAATATGTAGTAATTAATATGAAGAATTAATATGTAATATGTATTAATATGTAGTAATTAATATGTTTAAACAAGTTTTGAACATCGAAATTGTTCAATTCCATCGAATTGTATTGTGCAATTGACTATCAATTGAATGTACATATTGATACTTCTGCCAGCAGACCAAATACTTTTTTTTATCGCTTCGAAAGTATTCAATGAAACCAAAGAAATGTATGCAGCGCCCTTATATTTCGAAAACTTACAAGAACGTTATAAAAACTAGATGAGAGTAATATCGAAAGATATATTCCCTTGGGGCAAAATAATATCATTCAACGATGCATCTAACCATTAAGGCCTGACCCTCAATGGTGTTGCCAGCGAACTTTATCCAGGATATTCTCACATCTCTACAATAAACAGTAGATTTTATACGGGGGAAAAACAGCGTTAACCTCATTTTCGTCGTTTGCACGCTGGTCACGTAAATAGCCAGACTTTCCCCATTGTCCATTATTTTTTCTTACGTTTTGTTTCCCCCAAGTGCAGCAGTGGGATTTAAAAGTCGCAAACTTTGCGAGGGGCGGTTTGAAAAGTAAGTGGAGAGGGCAGATGCGTATTTATCCCGTGTTTAGCTTTTCTTACAAAAATAATAGTCGAACTTTTGGTATATTTTAAATGATATTGCAAGTTAAATTTCATGAAATAATATGGAAATGTAAGGTCAAGGTAGTCAGTTGTTTTGTTTATAGGAAACCTTGTAGAAAAGTTGAACCTGTGTCCTGTTTAAGAATCGTTTTAAAAATATATGTTAAGATGAAATAAGAAATCGATAATGTATCGAGTATTATATTGTCAGAGTACTGTACACTCCAGGACATTGTTTCAATTTTTGCTAATTAATATTAATTTCGAGCTCAAGTTAACTGTATTCAGCAGAATGCACAAGTTCTTTACCTTCTTAAATATTGAATAATACTCGTCTGGTTCTATAATAGAATTGTGCACCCTTTTATAGTTTTGTTATGAATCCTAATTTATTTGTAAAAAAGCTAGACTGTCTTTAACCATAAAATTTTCGTCTAAAGGGCTAGATGGTAATTTTGACGCTCGAGTAGTATAGATGATTTATGCGACAGACAGTAGTATAGGCTAAAACTTGTGCGCCATGGCGCGCCATATCATTAACCTATTCCCCTTTGTGCCATTATAGATACTCATGATTCGAATTTTGTTATTTCTTACACCTCACCATTGATGTATGCTTTTATTACATAAAGTTTCATGGCGCATAAAACAAGAAGGGGGCAGTCTGCGGTTCTATTTTTGACGGGAACTATACTGAATATAACATAAAATATAAAATATAAAGTGCAATATAACGTGTAAGAATATAATATATAAATACAGTGTGTAAACACACAATTTTCATAATAAATAAAATGATACGTGATTTGATTTACTATCTTGTTTATTATTTAATATTTAATTTAAAAAAATGCGAACCTCTACGAAGAATTCTTTAATCCACAATGTTTCCTATACACGTATGTGTACTTAATAAAAAGTACATCCCTTTTATCACCAGTTAAGTAAAGTTATATATCTGCTGGATTAGATGATGTAGTAATTAATTAATTAGAGTTCACCATATATACTGTCTCCTTCCTAACTTTCGTGCTAACGGTATTTCCACATCGACTATAAAATCCGATAATCCCGTAATGACTACTATTATTAAGATTACTTTCTACTGTTATTATTATCGCGTTATTATTGATCCTTACAGATAAGCGCTTGAATGTTGGCACTTGGAGGAGGCTTTCCATCTCGACCAGCCATTGGGCCAATTCGGAAGTCCATCAGATTTACGTAAGATTGAATCATACCAGAGTCGACCGTGCCTACGATTTCTCGTAGATGCTTACGTAGTATTTGCAGACCCGGAAGCAAGAAATGACTGGTCAACACGACTATTCTATCGATGTAACCGTCCATATTCTGCAGTTGTACAATTAAGTATATTTGTTATCTTCTTATTATTTTTATTATGCTTTGCTTCCCGTGTACCACGTATTTCTATTATAGTAACGCTTTCTATGCTAGGCAACGGTTTGCACGAAACTAAGTACGTAAGTAGTTATGCGATTGTTGCGGTTTATACACATAGTGGATGGAACTCCAGAAGCAATTATGCGTTGCTTACTTTGGGTAATCGGTTTATCCAGCAATTAATTAGTGGCTGTAGACCTAGGCCTTGCGGTTCCAAATACACCATACCACATCTAAGGAGAAGGGATGAAACGAAAGTGAAGGTTATTGTGTGCCAATTTACGCTAACTGGAATAGTATAACGAGCTATATAATGTTATAATATAGTACTATGTATTGTACCACTATTTATTATAGTCACATATTGTAGATAGTTCTATATTTTTTTTTTACAATATTTTTATCTTTATTATTACTATTATTATTTTCTACACTATAACTTTCTTCTCCGTTTTCGGGGTTGCCACGCGGATGAGACGCATCTTCATCAAGTCTCATCTCACTCTTCTGTTTGGTTTAGGAATGCTCGAACTATGTTGCATGTTTTTAATATAGCGGCCTTCTGTATCTCTGTGTGTATGCTGTATGTATGGTGGTAGTTGAAGTTGGGTCAGGTGCTTCTTATATGTGTGTGGTGTAATTCCTGTGGCTGATATGATGAGTGGTATTATGTATACTCTCTGTTGCTTCCAGATTCGCTGTATCTCTTGTGCTAGTGGTGTGTATTTTTCTATTTTTTCGTGGTACATACAATGTTCTGTATGTTCTGTGGTTGGGTATTGAAATGTCAATTAGGTATGTCATTTTGTCTGCTTATTACTATTATTATTATTATTATTACTATTATTGTAGTCACAGTAGCAGTAATAGCGTCATAATTAATATTAGTATTATTATTTCTATACATTCCAAGCTTTACTATCGATAATTGTGGTCTGTCTCGCTGTAGCCATTTATTACATGTTACATTTCCCTGACTCGTTACCATTTTTCCGTTTACAATGAGAGATGATTGATGCGACCAGCACGTCGACACGAATCGATTACGCGTTACTCGAATTCTCTCCGTTCCCGGATCCGTTTTGTACGATAGCTGTCATACACCTTTCATGGCAGGCAGACCAATCGAGAATACCAAGTCGAAGTAAGGTTTTGAATATGAATTACCTACTACCAATATTTTAATAGACGAAATTTTACGTTGATATTTAAAATCATATTTGTAACAGTGGGTACTACTTGCACTACGTTGTGTTATTTCTATGTAACTGTATTCTGCGTCGCCAGATTATCCAGGTATATATTTTCTAAGTTAAAATTAACTTACCTCGAGACAGTGGCAGGCGACGCCACTCTTAAGTCAGCCACTTCGAACATCATAGTCATCGTAGGTAAGATTTTCATTATTTCACCAGATGTCAGGCATAGCTTCTTATTATCGTCCAACACAGTGTTCATGTTCTCAATCCATACAGCGTCCACTGGCCCGTCAAAGATGTACCAACGTTTATTGAGATCGTTTGTGGCTATTCCGGCTCTGAGCAATGTTGAAAAAATTCCATCCGTCCTAGGAGAAAAGAGATTTCGTTGCAATTATTAATATTATAATTACTAATATAATTATTATCTTAAACAGAAATATATAATTCATTTTCTGACAATTATTTATTAAGCTCAACATTGTTGAACACACTCTTGAACACTTAAAATAAGTCTCGAATATATAGATATTTAATTATAATAGACAAATCTCGTTTGACATTTTTCAAATTATTTTCTGTGTTAACTGTATCACTCTCGACTCTGCTGATTATAATGAAAAGTCCTGTACAATGAATATTACGTGTGAATCAACAATATACACAGAAATATTGATTTCTCTTCTATTTTGATAAAAAACAGCATATTTAATAAATGACAATGCTAGGACGCAATTTACAAGAAACCAAACGAATTTTATAAATACAGGCCGTTGGGAAGATTAAACTCCACGCTCGAATTCAGGGAAGGTGCTAATTACCGATGCAAACAAAAAATTCGTTTCCTCCTGTAAACGAAGCTGTTGCAAGCGAAACAATTCCCCCTGCGATATTTACATGCGTGTGTTTGAATATGAATAATTTCGAGATTGACAGAATGCTTCTATGTTTATTCAGCAAAACGTGCTTCCGTGAAAAAATCATTTCGTTCGCTAGTTTCTGTGGATTTTCTCTTGACAAACAGTACTGCTACTGTACGTAAAAATATTCCACAACAAGAAGTGAAGAAGGAACGGTTAGAAATATTGTTCGTATATGAAACTATATATTTTAAGAACGATGAAATGCGAAATTCGTCAATTATCTACGTCTTCTTTTATTTTTGAAACTATAAGTGGTAGAGGTTAATGAACTGTTTTCTTTATAAGCCCTGAATATTTATTTTTATAGCCTACGGGTCTATATAAACAAAAGCAGATGGCTCTATTCAAAGTAACGTGTTGAACTTTGAAATATCTAAAATGTCACCACTTAAAGCTAAAATCGAAAATTCCATAATAAATCAATCCACGTGTAATTAAATTTCTATTTAAAACAATTTTCTCCCTCTTTCTCTCTCTCTCTATATATATCTTATATTACACGTTTATGATTTCGTTTGAACTATTTTTACGACACCTGTTAATCATTGAATATGGCAACATTTGTGAGAATATACAAAAATCAAATTTTCAGAGGAATTATAAAAATCGATATCTACAACAGAAAAAGAATTGTATCGAATTTTTCGTTATTATTTATTGGTGACGAAAGTTTCACTCGACTCTTTTAATGTAATATCGGCAGGTTTTTTCGAGAGGAAAAAATAATTCTCCTTCAAGTGTCAGTATCATAAATCCCGACCTTGCAAATCCTTCGACACACCCTTTGATCCAACAGAATTGCGAGATTCGATACTTCGTTACATAGATGTTTCACTCACCATTCGCGTGTGTTGAGGTCGTACTCGCCGTATAGCTGACCCATCGTGATTGATTTCGGATTCAGCACGTAAGTGTACACTGGTGTGAAGGGTTTCCCGCTTGGCTGTGGCTTTCCTTTCAATTTCGTGCACGCATCTCTCAGAACTTGGTAACACTGTGGAAATTAATTTCATTCTTCGTTCATGTTCATTGATGTTGCAGTTTTAATGTAATATTATATAAGATTGCACAGACGTTTGCAATTTTTTAATTAAATTACAATCGTTTGTCGAATATTTCCTTTTTCCTTCATGCCCATTAATGTTACAGTATTTAATATTATTATTATAATATTCGATGAATAACCTTTTATAATAACCTTTGCCCTGAACAATTCGTCTCTTATCATTTTCGTCAGGAAAAAGCAATTTTGTAATATAAAATTGCCTCTTTCATCTATAATCAGCGCAATCTACGATGCCGTGAAGGATTTCTTATTTTGGTGCAAAGTTAATTGCCTTTCACAGTAACCTCAGAAGGCAATGTCTGCCCTCAAGGATGAACAGAGGAAATTAAAATTTTCTAGTTTTTTTAATTAAAATAAAACGACTGTTAAAGGAATGGAGAAGAACAACGCGTGAAAAATCTCGTTACCGTGAAACATAATTCGCTGTTCAACTTATAACAAGCTTCGTTGTTCAGGGAGTTTCCTCCACTCTATCAGGCACACTATACGAGCATTCAATCCAATCATTTTCCACTGGCACGGACGTATCACATTTTCCTATAGAAACAGCACATGACATAGGTAATGAGTCATTAGTAATGATTCATTACTAATGACATAATCGTTCCCTTGCTCAGCCCATTGTCAGCTTAATTTCATCAAATGCTTCGGATAAAGTCAGCAGAACGTTGAAACATTCAATGCTGAACCACTCTGGCTTTATCCGATAGTTCATACATTGTTCTATAAATGAATAAAATATAAATAACGTTCGTAAATTTATATATACTATAAATATCTGCTTAGTATATAATAAAAATAATCTCTATTTAAGCACCGAGGTTTTAAGAATAATAGAATTTAATTAGTTTAGTCATGCAATGGTATTAATATATGTAAAAACATAGTGAACATTTGAAATATTAATCTTTTACTAAATTTCCAATTCGCGTACGTCGATTAATATTCCATTCGACAATGTTTATCTACATTATACCGGCAGCGCGCAGACTGTTTAGATTCTAAACATCTTATTCTCAAAACAAAAGGCGGTACTTTACTTCGAGTGGGAAGTTTATTAGGTAAGGTACGCACGTGTCCAATGAAGCAGAATAGGGTGCGCTCGTTTTGCTTCCATGATCGTTACGAAAACGATATTCAAAGTACATACCGTGCAAACACGGCTGCGTCTTAAAAAAGAGAAAAAAAAACGAAATTAGTGAGCACGCAGGGAGCGTAAAGTGACCTATAATTTGTTTCAGACCAGCGCGTATATGTGTACAGCTAATCAGACGTGAAATTTGTGTATTTTTTATCGTACAGACATTAAAATTGGGACAATGGAGGAGAGGATTAAGACAATTGTATAGTAACTATACAATTAACAATAATAGTATACAATTGCATTACCTAACTTTTTCATTGTGTCAATTTCATCGTTTTTCTGTTAAAAAATACACAATTCTCGTTACTGTGGAGTCAATTTTGAGAACAGCAGTAAACGATTGCGAATTTTGAAAGAAAATTCTAAAAATTATATGCAAAAAAAGACAAAACATAATGTCTCCCACAATGTTTCAATATAATTCTGACAATAATAATAATAATAATAATAATAATATATTTCAATCAGCGGGCTAGAGAACCCTATAGTATACAGGGGATTGTGTCACACAGAGAATAATAGTATCATGTACAGTTTAAAGTAAAAATAGAAATATAGAAAAGATTAACAACTTAAATAAAATAAAATAAAGTAGAATGTAATAAAAAGAAAAAAAGAATAGGATAGAGTAAGAAGATAGTTCTTAATTCTTAAAAACGGAAAAATGAGTTATACACAGGATTATTTATATAAGGATAAGGTGTTAAAAATTGTATCCTCGGTAATGTATACGCATAACGAGCAACAGAATAAAATGTTTCAGATAAAACCGATCAGAATGGGAGAGCATTATAACACTGACGAAAATATGAAAGTTTACGTACGATCGAATTAAAACAAAATTAAGGGCTACTTTAATTCATGCGCTGACGCTTGAACATTTTTAATGGTGGTCGTTAATAATATGCGGGGTAAAATATGAAAAGTTTATTTCACGGGTAAGTAAAGCGTGGGTAACGTTTATATATTTACGCGATATTATTACTGCAATCATAAAAGAATTAACGCAGCACGAAAATTTGAATTTCCTGCTCTCGTGTTGCTGCGAACGGGTGATCTAGCTGAACGTAAAAAATAAAAACTCGTGTTTCGATATTCAGATAAAGAAAGCAAACATGCGAATCGCGTGCTGTGCGTGGGATCATAAATTGTATCATCTGTATCTATGTATGAGTGACTCATACTTTTTACCCTGCTAATAAATGGACTATACTTTCGTTCAAAATTATTTGAATATATTCTTCCCTCTCGGAATTTCGCCCAATATACGAACAGATTTATTTTGGAATTTCCGCCGGTCAATGTACAAACTAATAAATATTATACGTTTAGTCTGAAACAAATTCGTATATCGTTTATTAACGCATTCGTACAAAAAAATAAAATGTATTGTATATGGATTCCTGTTAAATTAAAAACAGTTATTGCGTTTTAATTAGTTTTGAAGCGAACGTCTATTCTTGAGACAGAAAAAACAGAACGAGTGTAGACGCAAACAAGGAACATATAATTGCGTAAAGAGACTGGCATGAAAAAGTGAAGACTTACAGTAATGAACATTTCGTATAGGAAGGGCAAATAGATTTTTCTTTGCGTACTTTATATACATAGTACAATATACTATTTATTTCGGTATAGAAATAATTATATTTCGAAATAGACATTATATGTTTATATCTAAATGCATTGTAAATTAAAAATGCTGTAGACAGTATCTGATTAATTTTTGACAAAAGTCACCAATGCTCTTTCTCAAATTTCCTTCATTGAATTGAAATATGATTTAACTCCTTACATTACTGTTAACATTATTTATTTATAAATACTCGTCACGACTTTTAAACACAAAGTTTACTTCGGGGAATTAATTGGAGTTAGGAATGCAACTTAAACACAGCATGTAACAGTTTACTTAATCTCAATGTACCAGTTGCTTCGCCTCAGTCTACGAATCATTAAAGTAAATAAAACATTGAAGTGATTTACGAGATACTGTCGCGCGGAAATGGTCTCAAGACTTCGGTTGATAAATCTGTTCAGTCGAAAAAGAAACGTAGCTACAAAGCAATGAGAACTCGTTAAAGCAGATAGTTTGACACGTATCGTTACACAGCCATTCTGCTGAACTTCTTGTTTGCCATTAGTCTCTGCGTTGATTCTGAAATGTTAATTAATTGATGTTTCGAACGCAATTAAATAAAACAAAGGTGAAGGATTCTATGTTCGTGGATAATACTTTGGCATCGATCAATTCATGAATCGTATGTTTAATTGTACCTTAATTAATTAGACTTAATTGATTCTTATTGACTTTCAATAATACAACAAGAATTTTAATAAAATATTATTGTCTATAGTCTAGGTATACTTTATATTTTAATTAATATTACGTCCGCGACTAAATATAATAACGTCTTTAAAATGTAATAATTCTAAAAAAACAATAATTTATTTACAGTGTCGGCGATTATGAAATGGATACATTAGTCATAGATTTTTTCGCTTATGATATTTATAGTTTTAAAGCTAAAAATAAACAGAATACTGGCTGACGCCAGCTTAATGGTTCGATCTTCGATTAATTCGTAAAAATGCTTCCACATTATAAATGAATACGTACACGAAATATAAAATTAAATATAGACAAATAAATATTATAAAATATAAATCAAACTTTCCTTATTTTTCACTCACAATTAAACCACGATGGAACACGATACACGTGACAAAATTAATTTTCAATTACATTCGACTTACAATTACAACCACTTTCATATTTATCTGCATGTATAAAACATGGTACGTCTTTATCTGCCTACATGCCAGGCGCGTTAAATAAATCACTTGATATTCCTGTTACTACAAAAAAGAAAATCAATTTGCTCGAATACACTGAAACTGTTCGACACAAGGACGTTCCTCAATATTGTTTGATCGGATCTCGACACACATTTCAGTTAGTTCCGAACATTTGACAGGTGTCGATTGTAACGAAATCTGGAGTAAGTAGATATGCAAACAATCAGTCATTCGGAAACACCCTATAGATTAGATAAATTAAGAAGCCCAAAAAGCTTTGCATACATTACATTTTACCAGAGTCAAAAAAAAGAGGGGGAAAAAACAATGAAACGAGTTAAAACTTTCCGTGCAGGATTCTACGCAGACGTTTAAATCATCGTTAAAGTATTTAAAGACCGATTTCCACTGCGACAGAGTTCACGATTGAGTCAATAATAATTTCTCGTCGACCAGGCCGTGGCAGTAGCCCGCAGGCAACGTCAACACGGAAAGGGTTGCACAGCAGGGGAAAAGGTACAATTGTGACGATTTTAGGGGTTCATGGATTCGACGTTAGATTGTCATGGCCTTGTGGACCGATTTTTTCCATTATTCATGGCGTTCGACTCTTTCTCGATCCTCGTCATATTTTTCCTCGATCAGGCTCGTTCTTTGTGCCTTATCTGTCGCCAAACGGGAGAGTGGTTCAAGAAGAAGGGAGAAATTACGTTATTAAAGGTACGATGTGCCATTTCTGTCGTCGTAATACACGGTATTATACGATATAGTATCGTCTGACAAGGTCCTTTCTTTTTTGGAAAGCTGGGGTAATAAATGGATAATTTTCGATAATTTAATATGGCAGTGCCACGTGAATTCTTAATTTATTTACACATGGTTAGTTTTATTTTGGGGATCAGGTAATACGTAGTTAATTATAGAGTAATTGGATTGCACGCAGCTTTGAAGATTGAAGATTAATTAACAATTCACTGAAAAGGAGTAAGCGCAGATAAGGTGAAAATTTACCATTATTACTGTTTTAAATGAGTATATCAATATTGTACTTCACGTATGATTAATTTTAAATATTAAGAATATTTTATGTACATTTATAAATATTACTTCGACACTGCTATGAGATATTTATAAACTACACCCACCTGTAGCAACAGGTGGGTTCAAAATGGTCCCGACATTCATAGAGCCAAGGCTAACGAGATTCAATTCAATATCACTACGACTCGAATTCATTGGAAATCTAAGACTTATTTGTTCCCAAGGTGTTCTCGGAGAAAAGTGTCGAATAACAAAATTGACAAGCTTCTTTTGCTGCGCAATGTCTACCACGTATTGCTACCAGTTTTTCTTTCTTTATTATTCGAAGAACAGAAACGCATAAATTTAAACAAGAGGTGAACGTGAAAAGTTGAAAGACACCTGTAGTATGGCAGCCGTTTGATTGCATATTGGTACGTTTCACTGATGTGTACGCATATGTTTACTGTAGAACTGTGTTTATATTCACCTTCTAGTGGACAAGTAGTTTTTTTATAATAATAATATCGACGCCGGTTCTTGACTTTAGCTTCGTCAGATTTAAATTCAAGCAGGCGCAATATAAAGCGTATTCCCTTTCTAAGTGCTCAAGATATTAAAGACAGTCCAATATTAGAAACACGTAAGGTTATAGAAAGTATTGTAAAAATGAAATGAGTAAAAAATGTTCTGCGATGTGTGAAAAAAATAATGGAGAATTGTGTGTAACCTAATGGTAGCCCATTTGAATATCGTTCATGCTTAACAAAATTATAGTTAAATTGTTAAATTGGTAATTACATTAACTGAGATATTTTCATAATTAAATTGTTATAAATTAAATGCCAGTACTGCGGTGATACCGATATATTCCAAAGAAAGCATTTGAAAACCCATTGACAATTTCTTTTACGAAATAAAGGGAAATATTACTTAAAAATAAGAATGAAAAATGTACTTATAAACGGAGAGAAAAATTCACGAGTCACCCGGTATTATTACCAGACGATATGACGAGCCATAGAGATTCAAATTACAAATTGCAATCAAACATGATTACTACACATACCAATGGCCAGTGCAGTGAGTAATCGAATGATAAATAAGTTTCCGCAGCGAAGTTCTACGTATGTGCACAGCATGGGCGAGGAACTGGAAGTGGAATCAAAGCAAAATGAGTGTATTACATCGTTCCTGTTATCGTTAATAAATGCCATTCATCACGATCCAAACAATTCTATGCAACAGCGGTATAAATTCACCCACGTTCACCCACAACAAGCAAACCACTAACATTATCAAGGTTAACAAAAAAATCATCACAACAAATTAACATTGATATCTCATAGAATTATTAACATTACTCAGCTAATAAATCACTATTATTCTTCTCATATTTAACATATTTCTAGTACAACCTTCTTCCATTTGCGTGCCACCCAAATACCAAATGATAAAAAGAAACACGAAAAAACCAAAAAAGATCCAAGTGTTCTTCCGAAACACGGTACTAATAAAAATATTCGTTTCGTTTATTAAATATTAAGCGTAATATTAAATGGTACGGTATAATAATAGCGCATTGAAATGAAAAATCCCGATACCCGAGTGTAACGTATCCGCCAACTATGCAAATGCTTTCTCTTGTTTATTATTGCCCCTCCAATAAGGAAGAAGAATAAGCAATTCCACGAAACTTGGAATAAGCAATTCCGAAAGATCCACGAGAACGTGGCCGTGAGCACGCGTCGCGACGCTTCAAGGACGACGGACGCATGAATGAGCGGTCATCGAGGGATGAACGACGCGACGGCGTCGCCGTACGCGACGGTTCTCAAGGCGCATGCGACGAAACTCGACGGGCGGCAAACTCGTCGGGATCGTGGATCCCGTTTTCAGTTTACCCGGCGTCGTTTCTTCGTCGCGGCACGCTTCGACTTTGCTCCTGTCGGGCCTTTCACTCGAAGAATCACCGCGCTCGTATAAATAATTCGGTACATCGGTAAATTAGACACGATTATTTGCCCGGGATATAAAGTCCCCCGATTAATTATTCCTGTATTCACCCACTGGTGAAACTAAAATATGTGCGGCGGAATAAATTCCATGGTGGACGCTTAATGACTAATAACGATAACGATAATAATAATATTAATAGTAGCACTAGTAATATTCAAATACATATGCGCAGCTTAGTGAAATAAAAATGATGTGGTTAAACAAATTCTCTACTAGACACGACAGTGGCAAGAACAAGTAAACGTAAGGTTAATCGTAAGTGGTCAGAGATATCGATAATTTCATCGAAGACAACAGACTATCAGTGTAAATTCGTTTATTAAAACGTCGAATAGAAACGTTGGAATTTCGACAATTGAGCCTATACACACTGTGTATAGAAAAGGATACGAAACGTAAAAAAGATCGTCAGTGTCGTTCGTTGAACTTTGCATTACGTATCCCGGTGTGCTCTTTGGCCTTCGTCCACGAGCAGAAGATTTATAGAACAGCCGCGTTGCACCGTCAAGGCCACCGTGATCAAGAAATCACGAAATAATACGAAACAACATGACGGGGACCAGAATCGAACAGAATAGTGACGGCAGTGTGTGCCACGACGCGTTGGATCCACGGTGCATACACAAATGAGAAGAAAGAAAAGAAAAAAAGAAGAATTTGAAGAAAATTGACATTTTTTCCTTCCAATACCGGCACCTTTTTGTCAAATTATCGTCGATATTAAAAATGCGCGTTCGTTACGAAGAAACACTGAGAGAAATGTTCAATAAAGTCATCACAGACCCCGGGTTCTGAGTGGGACTGAAATTAAACGACGAACAAATAAAGTGATTGTTTAACGATTCATCCTGTGCAAAGTGTGAGCAGTGTGAAAGAGATTCGTATAAGAATATAATAATTACGTGCTCGTTTCAAAAGGAGGAAGAAACTCGGGAGCTAGTGACGAAGAATTCCATCTGACACACATGTGTATCTGAAGAGAGTATGTAGAATCGTTTCAAAGTAAAAAAGAAACCCAAAAATGAACTTATTCAACCCGTCCTGCAATTTCCATTGCTATCAATTATTGTAGAACGATATTGAGATCAACCGAAAAATATATTAGGATCGAATAGCTCGAGGCTTCCTCGGAGACCGAAATAATTTCTAAAAGTGGCACTTCTCTGATCGATACTTCAATCGGCTCGTTCCCCAAAGATATCGATTTACCCGAGGCCGCATTATCGAGTAACTTCAAGGTCGCAACGAAAGGGAAGTCCAATTGCATTCCAGCGTATCTATTTCCGTATTCCACGCCGCCATTACGTTTATCTTCATTTTTCATAGATAAACCCGTCGAGTCGATGTGCGACGGCTATTTATTATTCATTCGAATCGGGGAAGCTTGAACTGCTCGGCGAAACTCGTTGAAACTTCAAGACTGATCTGTATTATTCGTTTGCAAGTGTCACGGGCAATTCGGAATATTTATGATTCAGTTACGATTTGTAAACGGCGAATTTGTAGAGTACGCGACAGAGATTTGCTAATTGAACGCACGATATATACATCGGACTCTTCTCATGGATAATTTAACACAGAGCCTGTGAAGTCTAGAGTTCGTGGGTATCAAGGAAATTCTGTTTGGTCTATTCCGGACATTACCACGGAACATTTGTTGCTTCTCGAGAGACTTGGACGAAGTTGAAACGTCGCAGACGTCGAGAAACATTAAAGTGACGGCTGGTGTCTCGTCTATTCTAGTTTGGAGTATTTCTTTTCCGCCGTTGGAATTCGAAACACCTCGAGGATAACAATAATAACATTTTATCGAATACCAACTGGTCCCCGTTGGCAGAGCTAGCAAGTGGGAATTCGAAATTAAAGGACAGAAAGTACAGTGGATTAGGAATAGATTAGTGTACTAGGGTCGCCATGATTGGGGAGCGAATGTCTGCCTTAATTGTGAGTTAAATGGTAGAGAGAATTAAACGAAAGTGAGGGAGAACAATTTTGCTCTTCTATTTTCCGGATAGTTTGTATCGCTCGAGGTTTGCACATTCGGGAACATCCGAGGGAAATAGACAACTGTTGCGGCCATATTTATGACCGCAGGTTGAAGTATTCGACGTTTATTGACACTTTGGAAAATTTAGAACTCCACGCGTCGAGGAACATTTCTGGTGGCTATTTTCGAAGGCATTCCTCGTTTCTACGGGGATCTGAAATACTTCAAACGTTGCACCGATTGGCTGTTTCAAATTCATTCTGAAGTGCCATTCTGTCGAAGTTAAAATTTTCTTTGTCCCCCAGAGAATCTCAATGTTGAAACACTTATATTGGAATCGATTCACCGTTGCTGTAATTGCTTCGTTCATTAAGAAATTTGAAAGAACTGTTCGTTAATTGATTAGGCAATGTCGCTGTTCGGGAGTTAAACTTAAACTGCACTGGAAAAAAAATAATTAAATAACAAATAAATTCTTGCCATCGTAAACAGATCGGCAAATTGAACAATATTTTGCGCTTCTGTGACAGTGTAAATCACCGGAGTGTTTTTCTAGCGGATATTATGGACTATTTCATGGAGTGGAACATCCGACTGTCAGAAACGATCAGCTCAGAAAGCCGAAGAGTCACAGCAGGCGAGGTAGGGCGTTCTAATTAAACTGTCGTCGTGACCTCGTTTAATCAGTAAGGAAATTTCGTCGAAACCTGCGTCTTTGCCGTCGCCCACGAACGAAGCTTATAAACGAAAGACAGATCGTGAGGGTACGGGCAGCGTGGATTACATCAGTCTTATTTAGCACTGTTGGCATCACTGGGCCAGCCATTAACGTCATACCTTTCACGGCTGGAAGTGTTCGTTACTTCCGTGAATTAAGGAAAGTCGCCTCGCAGATACCTCGAGGAAGGGCATTTTCCTAATAGCAACAATAATAATAATAATATTAACATACATAATAGTAGTAGCAGCAAGGATAATACTACGTGTAATAAAATATTGTTATCGCAAGAACATGTCATAAAGCATACTATAAAATAAATCGAGTGACCAGCATAGAAAGACGAAAAGAGGAGGACGAAATAAAGAGAATATATTGAACAGAAGGAAGAGAAACATAAAGTACCAGAAGCAGCGTCAATTCTCTAAATAACTTCCAAGCAACCAACGCAAGGCAACACTACTGTAAAGTCGCAACATGTTCTCTATTACGTCCCCTTATATTCCACATACCAGGTGTATGCAGGAATCCCCGAGTATGGACGCGTCGCCGCGCTCCAGGCGATCAGTGTCGCCAACCATGTGGGCCAACCTAACCTACTACGGCTACCGCAACCGTACGCTGGAACCAGGCGTGGAATTCGAGGAGAAACCAATGGAAGCCTGTCATTCTCTGTACTTCCTGCTAGACTTCTTTCACCAATACTACATTCCATCGATTATTTTACTCGGCCTGGTTGGCAATCTGCTGTCCTGCGTGGTCTTCCTCAACACACACCTCAGGATACGAAGCTCCAGTTACTATCTGGCTGCCCTGGCCACCGCTGACTTTGGTTTTCTGGTTACTTTGCTGCTGGTCTGGTTAAACAACACTCTGGGTTGGAAGGTGTTTAACAAAGATGGCTGGTGCGAGACTCTGGTGTACGTGAGCGCTGTTTGCAGCTCCCTGAGTGTCTGGTTGATCGTTGCGTTCACCGTGGAGAGGTTCATCGCTGTTCAGTACCCGTTGCATAAACCGTATATATGCACTATCGCCAGAGCAAAGACTATCGTGCTAGTATTGGTCATTTTGGCGCTTGCCAGCCATTCGTATTCCTTTGTCACGGCTGGGGTGGTCGTGAGCAGGGACGGGGAGGAGTATTGTGATTTGAAAGTGGAATACTTGGAGACGATGAAGATTATTAACATCATCGACAGTATCGCCAGTTTAATAGCCCCGTTGGTGCTCATCATTGTGATGAACACGATGATCATGAGGAACCTGCTGAGGTTCAGCAGGCGGTTCAAGCAGTCGTCGGCTGCATCCACGGACTGTGCCAGCATGGAACGATCGGACATCAATTTGAATCAGATCCCGGTGAGTGATATATGTACAAGCTGTTAATGTAGACATGCGCGGGGTGGAGTTGGCCGGTTGGTGGTTTGGATGGATGGATGTTTCAATTAAAGTTAGGTTGAGTGAAGTATACTGGAATTACTAGCGACGAAGGTCGGACTATGACTTTAATGAACATTGCAGGGTGAAGAACAGTCCAAAATATTAGGCAATAATTTTTCTATTAGCCGAGGTAACTTAAGTTTAAGGGATGAAAGCATCCTCCAAAGTCGGATCATCGATGTCATTTTTTAAACGATTTTACAAATTGTTTCTGCATTTTTAACTATTTGCACCGCAATGTATTTTCATGTTTTGCGAGTTTTGAAACAGTTTGTTATATGATAAAAGACTTGTGACATTGAAGAATTTGCAATACACATACAATGAATGTATGGATTGTAATAAAATGACACAACTGGAAGATACCGTGAAAATTATTTAAACAAATTTGAATTAAGATTTATACAGTATAGATGCCGAATAGGTAACGTCAAAGTGATACAGATCTGTAGAGGATTAATGTAATATTATATAATGGGGCATGCAATTGCAAGTCGGTGATATGTTAATTATTTCCGAAAATTAATTTTCACGTTGCTAGTATCATACATGATAATGACACCATGTGCTTGTTACAGTAAAATCTGGCAACTTTGATATAACAAAGGAGTATATGCATTTTAACAGGTGTTATTACGGCCCCGTTAATTGGTCGCTGTCGCCCTCGTGACACGTTCTATTAACGAAGTTCTGCGTATAACACAGTCCACAGTTTTAATAGTGCTCGTTAGATACACATAGCTAGTTCACTAGTCCTAAATAAAATTGCTAACGATTTGAACAAATATAATATCGAGGTTAAGCGGATATGAAACATTCAAGCGCCTTTAATATCGTGAAGGGGATCATTTTGTAAAATAATCGATATTTTTCTTGGAGCCTCAAAATTAATCCAATAATAAATGGACGGAAATAAAATTCGCGTACACGAATTTGACTACTATTACTGTAGTACTACCATCATATTTCAAAATATTTCATTATCGTGCACCCTGTGATTGACATTGCACATTAATATTTCATTAATATTACTTTAATACCATTTCACTATAATATTTTAATATTACTTTACTCTAATATTATTTGTATATACAATTTTACGAATCAGTACGTTTATACTACAATAATTGACGGTTCAAAGTCCCGCTACCTATCACGGTGACATGCAACTGCCTGCGAATATTGTCCCATAAATTGCTACATTAATTAGTTTTGAAACCCACGAATACAGCCTACAAAGAAGCCCTATCACACTGCTGCCACTTCCAAACAAATAGGCCCGTTCAAGGAAAAGTAATTATATTTACCAATGCCGGCCATTACTCGTAAATCAGTAGCGAGCACTATAATAACGAAGACACAGTGGGGATAGCACTCTTTACCTCATTTTGACATTTTGGTAGATGATGTTTCCGAGTCGCTGTTTAGTACGCAAACAAGGAAGCGATCGCTTACTCTAACCACAACGAGACCATTGAAATCGATGCCAGAATACCAGACACTCAATCTTATTTCTTTTTCTCGCGGATATTCGATGGCGATGGGGCGCGCGGCATCTTTCAGTAATCTATATTTTACGAATTGAATATCCGATTGGAGTGTACTTCCCGCCCGATAGAATTCCATTTATCTGAAGGAAGTTTTGTTTGCATTCGATTGTACCAACTCCAACTGATTGTGAGTTACTACAATATCATTGGAACTACTGCTGGAGTGTTTCTGACGTTGTACGGGGTGTCGCGTAATTGGTGGTAGAACCGAGAAGGGGGTGATTTTATATGAGAGAATTATGTAAGAGTAACGAATAACATTTTGGGCATGGCTGGGCTTTGATTACGAGGAAAATGACTCGAACAATTTATTTTCGTCTTATCACCCCCTCTCAGCTGTGCCACTAGTTACACCAATCTTTGTAAGCAATTAATCCAAATCTAACCCAAATTATTTTCCCGCTTGAGAAGACAATAATCTTGTGATTGAGCTGTAAAATTGAAAATAGTTAAAATATTTATGTAATATGTATACAATGTATTTGGTATTTGTATTTTAAAGTCGTGTATGCGACTTCAAAGTTACACAAGTATACGAAGGGTTAAGTGCGCATACGTGAACACGATAAACTTTGTTGGTCGTTCTTCTCGAAATCGAAGACAGGTAAAAATAAATGTTTTTTCAATAGAACTCTTATTGTGTTAACTCAAAATGTTAAGTAGTAGACTTTTATTCTATGAACTGCTTGAAATCCAACGGGTTCGAATGAATTGAGTTCTACTGTATGAATCAGCCTGGTAAAAGACAACGCTGACTGATCAAGAAAATTCGACAGCTGTTGGACGTCACTATTTCGTATGCACGTTGTCGTCACGGCTTCCATCTTGTAACTGGATTTTGACTTATATTATTCTTGCGCGCAAAATAAACATCGAGACCGAAATGCACGTTAAGAAACGTCTTATGCGGCGTTTGGCTTGTTTTTCGAAAGGAACTCAAATCGAACACGTGAGAACCGTAGACGTGGAAGTTATTTTTTCTAATCCTGTTCGGTGATATTCGCCACAGACTCGGTTGGTCGTTTATAACGGCGTTTCTCAATATTTCCGTCGCATCGTTTAATATATTTGTTTGTAGTGGCACGGTGACCCAAACGTTTATAATGTGAAGTACTTAAAAAGTCGACAGACTGGCGTCACTGCATATAAATGAATAAAATTGTAATTATACGAAGATAATTTCTATTTTTCACAAATACTTCAATTTCATTTTCTGTTATTTCGATTTAATTATGGAGAAAAATAGGTGATTTACTGTTAGATTGAGTTTCAATTTACAGCTTTTTAATTCTAAAATATATATCACTTTTTTCAGTTAATATTTAAAGAAAACAATAGTGATTAAATTTATTTACTGAATTATTTGAATTATTCGCACAGTCGAATACTCTTCATTTTTATTATTTCATCTTGTCCCAGTATTTTACTTATCGCACTACTATTACATTGTAACCAAATACAATTCCGAAAGATTCATGAAACGACAAATTATTAACTCTGTACTGCACGGAAATTCGAGGTTCACAGAATCATGGATCGCTATAAATTATTCGTTTACGAGCTTCCTCAGCACTCTATACATTATAGGCAGTAAAACGGTCTCTTAAATATCGCCTTTCGACAGAAACAATAGAATTGGTTTACTCGAACGCTTGTTTCGTCTGTTCCGTTTCACAGTTTACGAGCAAACAGTTGGATAACCCGTGTACGAACCTATAACACTCGTTTATTTTTTCAAAATGTGGTCTACCAAATTATCTTAAATACTTCCTTCACTTCATCAGACTCCGTACAAGCCTGTTTAAAGTTTAACACCCAATGGCAATCAAATTATTCCATCTGCAATGTTGAAAAGAATGAAACGACAATTCTTGTACAACAAACGGAAACAAGTTCACTTATATTAATCCAATTTTTCAAAAAATAAAGACCCAAATCAGCAGAATTCTGAAGATAACACACGAGAGCACAATCGACCCGTCGATAAATCGCACGTCAAGGTGGGTATTTTAATTTGGTACAGTAGAACCTCGATAACTCGAACCTTTATGAGAAGAAAATGTTCTTAATGCCCCTCCGCTCCGCTGCAAAAACCTCTATAAGTCGAAATGAAACTTACTTTAACTCGAATTATTTGCCGCATGTCCAGATGCATCATTTTACGTTTGTAACTCGAATTTAGAATAGTCAAACCTCTACTACTCGAAGTTTACCTCTATAAGTCGAACTTCTATCGCTGCCCTGCTTCTGCAACTCGAAATTTATAACTTTGTGTCAGCAATCATTCAATTGTTTCCTTCCTTTCAACCGCTAGGATTGTCTCAAATCATAAAATGACCACGTGCATATGCATGGAAGCCAATCGTTTTCGTCAATTTCCATAGATAAACAATGTTAATACATTAACTCCGAGCAAAAAGACAGACTTTTGAGTAATAAGATGTCGATACATATATGTATGTATAGTGACCCAACTTTCGTCTTCTGATTACGTTTGTACATGTATACAATGAAAACTTTACTTCACGCGAAAAAATTGAATTTGCATTCATACAAAGTCTCCATAAGGCGAATTTTCGTGTGCTAGACCGCTCTTACTCGAATACTCGATAATACGAAACCTCTATAACTCGAAATGCTTTTCCCTACCCTTGAGATTCGAGTTATCGAGGTTCGACTGTATTTTAATTTACTGCCAGTCTACGCTAAAGGTGTCGGATAATCATCCAGCTTGCTGATCGTACTTTACGTCGCGGACACTCTAGACTCTCGTCGACTTGTCGACAATTGCGAAAAAATAAAGTTCATATCCATCCTCGCGGTCCGTAAAAGTTGCCTCGCGATGGCTGTAATGTAGTTCTACTCCAGCAAACGGTAGTTGCTTTAGCGTCGTGAATACGAAATTCAAGAGGCCTGTTTACCGGATGTTTTGGTCGGCCCACGCGAAATTCCGTCGGAATTGCGCGCGGGAATTGCTTCGCCACGAAATAACGAAGGGATGAGCGTGGAAATTTATCGAGCCGACGGAATGCTTGGAGGTCGCAGGGGCGTTTTGGTAAATGGCGAATGCTCGAGCGATTGGCGCGGCATGTTCCTTCGAAAAGGGGGTGAAAGTTCGGCGGGGGTGAAATACGAGGCGAATTAAAAATTGCCCGCACTTTATAATTATATACATTAATATCTGAAATTTTAATTTGTGACGTCTATAAATATATTAGAGAAATATACATATATGTATTAGGCTGTCCCAAATGTTTATTCCGCAGTTTGACTGCTCGGTTTCAATGGGCAACGTTTAGACAAATACACTGATCGATCCATTTGTCGTTGATGTTAGGGCACTCAGTTCTTTTCTGACTTTCAAATAGAGCAATGTCGTTTGAATCGATAGTCTCACAAGTTGTCAGTGCCGTTCTGCGTGTATCGAAAGATGGAAAAGCAGGGAAGGCGTTTGGATCTGATTTGGAATATTCTAACCTCCCCCCCTTACTCTTCAAATCTTGCCTTTCTGATTATTACTTGTTTATTTCTTTAAAAAGTTCTATTCGTTGTAAAAATTGAACTCTGTAAATGAGATAAATATCATGTTGATCAATATTTTGCAGCAAAAGAACGGGAATGACGAAAAAGAACGAAGATCGTGCATCATTTAAAAATATTATACTCTTCGTGAAACTGTTTGCAGTTAATATCTAGTAAGATGGCGAAAGAAGCTTGTGGGACAACCTAATAGATAATATATATATAGATAAATATTAGGTCATTAACTATGAAATGACCGATTTCGAACTGAAAGTTCGATTTGTTATATCTCAAGTAAGAATCAGTACAATTGATCAAAGTGTGCTGCTAATTCACGCGTAGTTTGAGATCTATTCGCTTCCACTGCAGCTTTCAGCTCGTCATCACCCACCCTGCTCTCAGGTCGCCCACTTGGTTCATTGTGAAGATCAAATTCGCCAGATCGAAACCTCTCGAACCCTTAACCCTTTGACTACGGCAGACTTTGAGGCATACCATCCGTACCATACGGTAGAAATTCAGTCGCAACCTACACTGTGAATAGCCAAATTTTTCGTTGGACGTGCATTTCGGAGAAAGTATATTGAAATAATCAAAACAATGAATTTAGGTACATTAAAGCAATATTATTTATTTATTCGTATTCTGCATTGAATTGTCAGTACACATACTAAAAATTTAATATTACCTTTAAGCTTTTTTCACAATATATCTAATAATCTAGTAAAGTATCATAAGTCATTTTTTTGAGCGTTTTTAGGCGGCTGCAATATCACAAGAGCAAATTTACTAAGCGCCTTTAGGCGCCAACAGTAGTCAAAGGGTTAATAACCACATCCCTGCGGAACACTTTGTTGATATTACGAGTTGTCTGCGTTGCATTAGTTCCACGACGGAACTCATATTCGAAACTATCGCGAATATTTGACTTATCCAGGGTTTACAAAATTTAAGCACCGAAAGACGAATCGACAGATTGCCGCAAACAAAAGCGTGCGTCTGAAAGGCAGACGACGTACCTCCACAATAAAAAAACAAAGGACTGTCGAAGTGAAATATCAGAGATATCGGGTATCGAACTTGGTGATTGAGGTAATCGGACATTTCATACTTACTGACCTAATATATGTATATCAACTTTCAGAAAAAGCAAACACGTATGTTGGTCATTTTCCGACATAATCCTCCAGCTTTTTAATACACTTCGCCCAACTGCCAACAACCTTCCGTTTTCCCTAATTAAAACGTACTTTCGATCGAGCTTCGAGTCTTCGTCTGTTCACCAAACTGGTGTAATGGACACAGAGAAAATTTAACTCCCAACTTCGGTTTTTACAAGAGGTTTAATTGTCACTTGGACTTAGACTATGACGATTGACTATTTCGTAAGATATGAGCTCGGGAGTCAGGGAACCTTGGGGTTTTAAAGGATGTTGGAAAGGATGTAGTAGGGATGGTGAGGGCGAATTCCAAAGGACTGTGGATGGGTAGGGATTGTAGGCAGTATGACTATGTACGTGTTTTGGGAGCGGTGACGTGTAAGGTTGCATGACGACTGTTTGTGACGACGGAACTTAAAAATATTTGTACAGATGAATCCTTAGGTAACTAGTAGATAATAAGAGTAATACAGAAATATATATCGTAAGACTAATATAGATTTTTTGGGAGGGGCAGGGGTGAATACATTACACTGGAATCATTGTTCTCTTAGGGCTTCTTATAGGTGACCAAACAGGTGATGGCTTGATTGGGAGAGATAAAAACTATAGTTAGGATGGTCTAGCACGTTAAAAGGAAGATTGTCGATTGTGTGGAAAAATGATCTATTTGCCTCTTCAGAAAGTTGATGAAACTAAATTCCACAGCCATAGTGTTGATAAATTTTGACTCAAATTTTGACTTCAAGGGATTTAGAGACTGTATATTGTAGTGCGTATCAAAGTATAAGGGATTAACATTAAAATTCGGTAAAAGTTCTGTCCATTTAGTATAATATAAATTCTTCCTTTTACAATGGCCAAGAAATTTCTATTTTTAAATTGGGGCTTTTCAATATGTACGCAGATAGTGAACTGCTGCGAACGAAATAAATTTGAAATTCCTATTAAGTGCCTTGAAACCCGGGGATCGATATTTGTGTCTGTGTTTTAGTGCGTTTCATATAGTGTGTGTGTTAAGGCAGATGATATATTTAAAGTGCTCGCGTTATTAAACGGTCCCTTGCGACGGACGTGATGTACTACGCCGATAACCAATAACGCGCAATTTCGTATGGGCGATATCGATAAGACTGTATAGTACACATATAGTGTGCAGTACGCGGTATCTACTGAAAATATAGTCTGTGCACTTTGTTGAAACGTAAAAAATATGATAAGCTCAGCATTGTACAATACATTGATTTTTGATAATAAATTTCTGATAATGAACACCACTACTAGTAATTTGGCATTTTATTTTGAATGCAAACGGAACGCGGTATTTTCTGATACTTTGTTCATTTTCTCTGACCAATCTGACTAATTCACAGTTTCAATATGACATAAAAAGGAATGTAATATTTTCTTCACTAGTAATATATCTACTGTTTTATTGCCAACAGAAAAATAAATCTGATATTTCCTGATACATTACTGAATTCTTCTGCAGTATGGCATGCGTGGTTCTAAGCAAGTACATAGTTGTAAATTAAATTAATTTTTAATAGACATCTTCGCAAATAGAAATTTCCATTAATAGTAAATACAAGTATTAATTGATTGAACGCATAAAATTAATTGAAAAGGACACTATATCTTATTCGAACTAATTTAACAGTCAATGCGAATAAGCTATGGGATCCGAAGAACATTTGAACAAAAATTAGCGAAGCAAATTAATGACAAAAGTAATATCAAAGAAAAATGCTCATGTCCTACTCTTATGGATTCATCGAACGTTCAATAAAGGAGTGCAGAATGGGACATAAATATTTATCAATCTCTCATGTGTGTACGGTAGTATTTCATTGACTTTCATCCATATTGTAACATATTCGCGACGAACCGCGCCTCCTGCAATCGGTTATTTCCGATCGTGGTATAAATATCCACGACTTACGTAACAGTCACCATTCATCTTTACAAAATTCACTCTGGGCATTTCCGATCTCTCTACGGCGATACGTCAATCTACGCCATTTTATTCCGGTACTGCTATACTGGATAACTAATTACTTACTGATACTACTTCAACCTGTTCCGTATTGAATAACCAATTGGTTACTGATACTACTTCAAAATGTTCTGTATTGAATAATCAATTTATTACTGATATAACTTTGGAAAGTTCTATACTGGATAACTAACTGAGGGACTGAGGTACTGATAGGACTTCAAAATAATCTATATTGGATAACTAATTAATTACTGATATAACTTTGGAATGTTCTATACTGGATATCTATTTGATTACTGATACTACTTTAAAATGTGTATACAAAAGTACGTATATGTGTTTGTCAATTATAAGTGTTAATTGTTAATTAAAAATTCGAACCTTTGTCATAGGAAGGTACATATGGGTAATCAAGTATTTGTAGTAGGTTTGCATTTTAATGCTGAATGGTATCAAGGTTTCCTTTTGAAATATTCAGTTATTTAATGAGAACGTTTTGTCGTATGTTAAGGTAGTTAATAAGGGGTTTACGTTCCTAGATGTACTAAAAGATTTATGGTGAGAATTTTTCCTTCAGGGAACCGAAGGCACCGAGGAACCGTATTGTATTAATATTGAGGGGGTTATTTGTAAAGATTGCTTTACGAATTTAGTGCTGAATATTTCAATAATTTAAGAACTGCGAGAATTAAATATTGTTTAAACTATTTCTTACTCGTGTGAAGCATCAGTGTCAGGTGGCTCATTTTTCTCCGAAATACAATATGTTCATTTTTCATTTCAATCGTGAAATATATTGATAATAGTTTTACAATAAACATACCATGTATAAAATTCCGGAAATGGTTTTCTAAAGGAGCATTTGAGGAATTTTTGTACCGTTTGCAAGCATCGTTTTTTCCCTAGAATGATCGCGATACACTCCTTTGAACTCTATTTTATTCTTTGTCAAAATAGTATTCTGAAATTCCATACTAACAATTCATTATTTCATACAGAGTTCGGTCCAGTTGCAATACAAAAATTCCAATGTTCCTACATTCTCCAGTTACCAACGTGGCACAAAAAACGCCGTTCCAAAAACGGCGCACAAAAATGGATTTTTATTCAATATTTTCTTATCATTGGTATTACGTATTTAGATACTTTCTTTTTGGAAAATATCGCAGGGTAATAATCTACATAGTACTAGATCGAGCTAAATGATCACCCCGTTACCATTCATTCCAATAGACACGCGTCCAATCTTAAAATAGATATCCATTAGAATTGCCTCGAACTTTCCCTGCCATTACTCTTTCTATATTTAGCCTTAATGCGATTTTCCTTGAGATAAGGGAACCTTTCTTTTCGTTGATCTGAATGGCAAACGACATTGTTCTTTGGGCAGTTGTACGGTGAATCGATAGTAGGTGGATAGAGAGGCGGAAACGATTTCGAACGAAATCGTGAAAGTATTTCGTTCCTCTGTGTCATATACATACATGGAACACCGATAAAATTCCTTTTTCCATTCTGTCTTTGTCAATGCCGTCATAAATCCGGCCGCAGTGAAAACATTATCGAATCGCTCTCGATAAATGACCAAACAACACAGCAACAGAAGCTGGTATACGTTATTAAATAAATGTGGGTAGCTGGAAAAATATGAATGGCGCGGTCTAAAATTGTTTTCTTGTAAATGCAGGGGGCATTTTGATTTTTTATGCCACTGTAGCGAAAGGGTTAATTATTATAACATTATTAATATTATATAGTATAATATTAGAATAGTATATAAAGGGTAATATGAAATATAATAGTATAATACTATTATAGTATTATAATAATATTGTAATAATTAATATTATAGTACTATAATAATATTACAATAATATTATACTAATTAATACTATATTAATATGGAATAACGAAACATCGAGGAAACTTCTGTACGTACAGACTTGATTATTTGAACTTATTGGCGAACGATAGTTTTGACTTAGGATTAGTTTGGTGGTGCTGAATAGAAGCCGGAAACAATTGGGCAGCGTTGACTGTCGAAATATAAATGTATGTACACATAATGCGTGCCAGTTCGCCTAGTCAGCGACTTTCGTTGGTACGAGTCAGAAAAAGGGGAGTACATAATAAGAGATCTGACGCTATTCAGTGATAGTGTCTCACACTTGCTTGAATTTTCCTATAATCGTTTTTCTTTTTTCCTTTAAAAAAGATATTTCCATTTCAATTTTCACAATATGTAACTACAAACGCTGCAGCGTTTCACCGTACTACAGATCTTCAATCGAAAGGAATGTACAGTATTTCATTAAGGATGACGTTGTAAAAGTTTTGTTCACGAGAAACAATGCAAACATACAGCTTTGTTCCTTTGACGCAGCTCCACTGGCAGGTAAGCAGAGATATACAGATCACGTCCATCTATCGGGAACTCGTGTCAGACTGCTAATCAAGCCGCCTGTTTTCTTCCAGCTCCCCTTTCAGTTGTAAGCTCATGCAAATTCTTAACGACCATAGTTTAGCAACTTTACCTTTGAGAAAATCCTCGCAGAAAATATTCGTACACAACATGCACTCGATCCTTTCAGCATTCACCTTGTTCTGTCAGTTGCATTCTTCGCGAAAGTTAATTCATTTTCTCCCTTAGCAGGTAATCACAAAAAGTAATCACCGAGGTACAGCCTTGTCCGTTATTTGTCGTTCCCTTGACCCCTCGATTTAGCGAGTTAAGAGGTCGTTGAAATATTTTAATACACGTTTTACGCGTCGCCTCTTCTCCTTCAAACCACACACAGTCTATTTTCCTCGGCTAGGCCGTGGCCTGATAAAAAGGAGAGAAGGAAAGACGATAGAGAAGAGTGAAATATAAAAGCCTATCTGCAGAATCATCGGGACGAAGGTGTTGAGCTCGTTCAACGAAATTCGTCTCTTTCAGCACTTGCAGACTCGTTGGTTGCCCGACGCTGAATTATTCATGATATTCCAGCTTAAAAATCTGCCCCTCGACCAGCAAGATTGCAACGCCGTGTTGCCTGCCCCTTCTACATTTTTCCCCGCACAATTCCGTTTCATTGGAGAACGGATTATACGTGACACACCTGAATCAACGATTACGTGGCGCAGAAACAGCCGCTTCGCTCGGTTCGTTATGGCAGTTTTAATCGAGTTCGGATTACGTTAAGAGCGTTCAACGGTTCCATAACGATATTTATTGCGATTCTGTTTGGAATATAATTGGGTAAATATGTACGTATATTGTATATAAATCTGGTTTATTCCTCTGATTTTGTTTGGCGAATTTCGTTTACAAATGTAAGCAAGTGAAGCAGAAAGTCGTTTGCGTCTTATTGTTAGTTAAGACGAGCAGGCTAGAGAAATTAATATGGGACGAGAAATGATGGACAATAAATTTTTCTTAAATAATTACGAGCGGATTTTTATTTTTTTCTAAGTAACTTTTCTGCGATTTTTGTTAATTGAACGCTCCTTTTTTTAGTTTAGTGAATACTGTGCGCCCTTAACAAGTTTCGAGAGGAAGCAGAAAAAGCTGCTACAATAATATTGCACCACCCTGTGTTAATTCTGCTAAATAAATAGTTCTGCCATGTATAGCAATGTTTGGACATCGCACAGCCGTGGCTGAAACGGAAATTACTGTATACACCCAACAAAAAATATAGCATTGCCCTGTATTGTAATAGACAAGACCACGGAAATTACTATTACACGTACAGCCTTGTAAAAAATTCACACGACATTGGTTTCTTAAATACATGGACATCAGCAATAATAATCTTCTTCCCTGCAGTGAGTACTATTTTTGTTGGCCAATAACCGAAATGAATAAATGAATAGAGATAGAAAATAAAATCACGTGGGCAGCGAAGGTGGGCAGCGATTTATCACGTGACAAAAAAATTTAATCTAAATCTCAGCCTTCGTAACAGGGTGTTTTATTTCTTTCATTTAGTCTATTGTTTCTTATTTCACCAATGTTTCTTACAGACGCGATGAAAGCTCGGCGCAAGTTACCACGTCATACTTATTGCCACATACAATTCTGACGTTTGAAACGATTTTTTACACCGTCGATTCTCATCCCTCCATTCGCGATAAAAATGTTCGAGTCGTTATCCGAAATGTGTCGGCCCATTTGACTTTCTTTTTTCCACGATTCATCATGGTCAAGCTTACATAGCTTCGATGTGCAGCATTAACCTATATTCTGGCCCTGCTGCGATAACATTTTCACTCTTTTGTAACGTCCGCCTTTGTTCGCCCGATATCAATACCTTCGTTGGAGAGCAACAGTGAAACACGGGTTGCACACTGGAGTTTTGAATCTGTCCTCTTGTGATTGAATACGCCCCGGGGGTAGACGGACGATAAAATAAGAGAAAGAATGGAGACGAATTTTTCTATCCTGGACTAAATTTCGTTGAATAGAATAAGTGACAATCGTAAATATGAGAATCGTTATTTTAATTGTACTTTCAATTAGCTGCCACGGTTGCATGTGAAAAGCATTAATGAACAACGAGTAGTTTCACAAATACGAATAAACAGTAAGATTGAATATTGAGAAAACTTGTTTTATTTAACAGTAGATTTACGGGTATTGTTTGTATACCTATTTTCACAGACACTCGTTACATTGAAAGGTTCCAGTAAATGTGCATGCCTTACTTAAAGATATGATGTACTATTATATAATATAATTAATATTATTAAATATTATTAATTCAATTAGATAATATTTTGATTTCGAGACTTGAAACCCGCGAGAATGACAGGTTCCGTAAATCTAGTGTTAATTATAATATTAATATAATAATTGCTACTTCTAGTACTTCAATAACTTGCAAATCGTTTATAGCCTGCCCCATATAGGATCCAACCGAAGCATTATAGTCCATTTTAAAATCACTGAATTAACCTTAGCTTTTATACAAATTTATGGACCTGCGTATAATTTTTGAATCATTTTTTAATATAAAACACGATCATCTGTGTGAAACGAGATGGTGAAAAGAATAGATGCTATTCTCGAACTAAATTCAACAAATGTAAAATAGACAAGTCTATTTAAGAAACGCATTTTCACTGCACAAAGATCGAGAAGAAACGGAATAATTTAAGGTGACCGGTACAAATGAGCCACGTTGGACAGAAAACTTAGTCAGACACACGTATCTTCTTTAGATCCATGGATAAGTGGCATACGTATGTCTAGGATCAGTACGTGGAACGATACGAAACGATACTTTTATCTAACGGTATCGACAAATGGGGAAGTGACGTTTCTAGAAGCTGATATCGTTGGCGAAAAATTATTGGTGTCCCGCGGTCCTTTATTGCGATTGATTATTTCGTGACACTTGATGGCGTCGTGTAATTGAATCGACATTTAAGGAGTCACCTCTTTTATGATAGAAATGTGTCACCATTCGTGTACATAACGAACGAAGAAAGGTATATAGTAATAATTGAATAAATAGACTGTAATTGTTGAGATTCGACTTATAACTTTTGGCTTGAACGATGTTAATAATAAGTGTTTGCCAAGTGCTATGTTTTATTTGTTTATTTTTTATCAACTGTTAAGGTATACAGGGTGAGTCTCCTAACATGACGACCTCAAATAACTCGTAAGGTATTCGTTACACGAAAAAATGTTTGAAACAAAAGTTGCATGGTATCTAGGGGGACATACAATGCTCTAATCTGTTTTTTATTACCTTACTTTTTTATTGAGATATTAGGGTCATTTTGTCCCTCGATTCTGCTACTATGGTGATTTCTGATCAATACGCAACGGCTTCAAAGTCAACTCCACACGTTCCCTATCGTATTTAAATCGGGAGAGTTGCCTGGCCGCGAGAGATATTACCACCTCACAGTAAATAATTATAAGATATTATATAGATTTATTAATCTCCATCCGAAATACTCTTAAGGCCCTGAAATATTTACTTAGAAACACGAATGAACGCTAAAAAATAGTGAATTCGATCCGACGTTTTTTATCTTCTATGACACTCATGCATAGATTTACTAAAAATAATCTGGCAAATATGGTAACGAATTCTGGCAATGTTCTTCCTCAATTTCCAGAGTGCCAGCAGCAGTAACAACGGTGCCGGCGGCATCAATCTGGGACCGGTGGTCGGTGGTCGACGTCCACCCTCCCAGCAATCGTTTCACTCGTCGAAGAACAACCATTCCCATCATTCTCGACACCAGACCACGTCTGTGCCGCCATCCACGCCGAGGAACGCCTGTCAGCTACCCGAAATAGGAACACGTTGTATACGTAAGTATAATATTTACATTTCTCTTCGTCTCGGACTTTCCCTGGCGCGAAATCGTAACGCCATAATTTTTGGTCGGTCGGCTAGCACGACGATAGGATCCGTGTGCTTCGTCATTTGTCTTCTCCGCCCTCCTCTATTACCAATCTAACGCGTCAGGTGGTAGCCATGGTTAATTCTGCGTGCTCTATTTTACTTTGGACGCAACCGGTGGTCTAGTGGAGCGTGTCAATAATTTAGAAGGCAATTTGTTTCGATGATTGTACGTTTTGGGTGGCCAAGAGGGGGCTGTACCAATTTTGTTATTGTAATTATAGTGCTGCTCTACTTTAGTTGAAATGTTATGTTTGGTTATTAATTGTTTAGTGTTTCGATCGCGGAATATATGAGATTGTAATTCAGTAGGAAATATAAATAATTTGGCAGTCCAGTAATATGAATTGCGTATGCTATTGAAGTAAAGAAAAAATTACAAAATATTATTCTTCCAAGTTGCTTTAATCTGATGTGTTTAAATATTATCTTATGCAGCTTTTATTTGCATTTTACATTACTTCTTTTATCATATGATGTTTTCCTTCCATTTACATACATTCAAAATGGAAACGTTGCTTCTGATAGATGTCAAAGGATCTTGTTTTTCATTAAACAGATTTCCAATGTCTGTTCGTTGATTGAAAAAATGAATTGAACATGGCATTTCTCTAGGGTGTAGATATCACGTACATTTTTATCTTTTCGAATCTAGTAATTCGATTGCCAATCTCTTGACGACTATAAAGTACAAAATAAAAATATAGAAACGCAATAACGTCACGTGTGTTAATAAATGAACTGCAATCAAAAGAGTATATGGAATATTGCAGTATGAAAAATATTCAGAGCATCATTAAAGAGAAGCAGATAGAAAGAGAAAGAGACAGAGGTGGAATCTTTCCAGTGTGCCAGTGATAAGGGTCAACCATTTCGACGACGTTGTCACTACAGTGCATCAAAGTTGTGGAAAATACTTGATTTTTCAATTCTTTTGCTCTGAATATCGGAAAACGACTGCGTTTTCCTAAACGTATTATATAATAATGTTGTTTGATTAAATTAACGAACCAGTCTGTGAAACTATTGACTAAACTACTTGTTCCGTGGTATTGTAAACGGTGCTTTACTCTCATCGTACACGTATCGTTAACTCGTCTATAGTTGTTCCATTTAAGCTCGTGAACGTTGTTGCACAGTCAATTTCTATTGGTTGTAACTTCGCAAATACCCGAAGCTCAGAGCGCTTTAGATAAGTTAAATATAACTTACACACTCTGTAATTAGAATTTGGCAAACGAAAGAGCAAAGTTAGTCTATCTTTTCCTTTTGTTTAATTTGAAAGAAATATAATTTCACCAAAAAATGTTTGCAATTTTAATAAATTATTTAATAAACGGTTGACTGATTACACTGCCACGTTCATATTTTTTATTTCGTAGGTATGTAACATTTCAGGTTCAGCTGTGCGTATAGTTTTGTAACCGGCTATACAACGCTTGAAGCTTCGTTGTTAATTATACAAACAGGAACTTTTCAAACAACGCAAAGCTACGATTGCGTCAGAGATCAATTAAACTTTACTCGTTCCCACAATACTGTTCTACAAGTTGCATTGTTCAAAGCACAATTATCGTTGTCTCAAATGCAGTTTATTTCCCTCTCACGCAATTCCACCGTAATACTCGTTGATGCGATTCGTAATTTTCATTTTTAAAGTATGTACACGTCAGTACTTTTATGGCAGAAATTTTATTTTCAATGCTATGCAATACCCTTTCTCGACAATATGTAATACAGAATAGTATGTTATACTTGAAAAGTTAAAATCTCATATATTGCAGCATTTGTTTTTTCTGTTTGTTGCAGAAATCAGGTCGTCGTCAAGGAATCTCGAGAGAAATCAACAGAGTATCACGAAAATGTTGCTTCTGATAAGCACCGTTTTCATACTTCTTAATTTACCAAGGTAAGGTCAGTCTTTTCCATTTTTCCGAACAATTATTTACTTTCTTGTGGTAGCGATATGAAAATTAAAAAGAAAAACATTAACTCATGACATTAATTCGTATGTCTGTAAATAAATAATTACGATTATTTTTCAACTCGTCCAAGCAAGAGTGACGAGTTGAAAATTGTTTGTTTTATAATTACAGGCATGGAATGCAATAACTGAACAAACAAAATTATTTTATTTTATATTCATTTTCCGCAAGCATGTGAAATTCAGTCATTTTTACTCAAACTTTGTTCTTCTTCTTTATTCAAATAGCTTAAGAGCTTAAGAGTCTTCTTCTTAAATTCAAATAGCTTTAAATTTTTCGGTTTTGCGATTACCCCTTTCACACAAATGGTGCTCTTCTGTGTAAAATTCATTTGCACTGAAAACACACGTGCATAATCATTCTAAGGGACAATGAATTCCTAGAACGTCGAAACGTTCGTTCTCTGGAACGTTTTAAATTGAACTGCAGTTTCCCTGACAGTTTTAGCATTCGAAGTGCAGTCTGGCCGACGATGAGTATGAGTAAAATGTGTTTGAAATTAATGACGGTCGAACGTGAAAATTGTACGAATTGTACATCGTTGAATAAAATTATGAATGTATAGCAGAGACCTTATTTCAATAAGGTTGAAATAGTCATGGATGGAATATGGCCATGTTAAATTAATTTCAATTTTCATTTCCTTTGTGAATTGTGATCTTCCTATCGCGTGTCGATTATTCTCTGATTTGATTGCCTCTATTGTGCTAATTAGTCATTCATGTTAATAGTAATAAAGCTGTGCAAATTGAAGCTATTCAAATATTTCGATATATTTGTATTTATTTTCCAAATATTATTCCTGCGAATCAGTCAGATTTATAATAAATTTTTTATAATTTTTATAATAAATAAAATTGCTAACTTTTTATCATAATTTCATATGGTTTACGAAGCATACAAATATATTGTTAACAAAACAAGAAATGTGTTTTTATGTGCACGAGTTTCTATGAGACAATATTATATATTTAGGCAATGCTTAAAACAATATCATCATATTTTGGCTAAAACAAAGGAATGGCGCGGGAAGCTAAACACTATATTGGATGTGACTACGAAACATGGCTGCACAGTGACATCAAAATCAAATATAATAGACACGCAGGGCGCGTTCAGTGCTGGTTTTAATCATCATGTACGTTCATATTTTCGTTTCTTTGTATACGACTGAAATTAATAGTAACACAAAAATAAATATCGCAATTCCTCCTACACGCGATTATTCATAAATCTCTTTTGCACTTCGTATTAAAAAAACAAACAAAGAAATACACTATACAGTATAAAACAAAAACATCGCAGTCTCTGTAAAATGTACTATTTTACACAAATGTACTATCTCTAACAATTAAGCTTCTTATTTCAAGCATACCGGGTTGTCCATACGACAAGTAACAAACTAAACTCTCAAAGAAATATATACTCCATACATGCTACAATGAATGAATTCATCCACAACAAGAAAACCTCGCAAAAAAATCACGTCAATGAAAAGAAATTGCTCATCATTAGTCAGCCATAGGTCCACCCTTTTCCCAACCATAAATTCACAATACCACAAGGCCCCATACGAACGACCAAACCCACGTACACAGTCGATCGAGGCAATAAGAAGCAAATTCGTGGTTTTCCAGCTACGTCATTCGACTATGCGTGTTCTTCTTCACGCTGGCGCGCAAGAACACGCCCGATCTGCTCTGGTGTTTGCAGCAGTTCTTCATGCTCCTCTACTACACCAACTTCAGCATCAACTTCCTGCTGTACGCTATGTGCGGCATCACGTTCCGCCGTTGCCTGCAACAACTCCTGCGCAAAGTGCTGAAAAGCATGACCAGGTACCATTGTAACAGTCAGCGTTACATTTAGGCGTCGCTGCGACGGTTCCGTGGTGATCGGGACGGGGCCACGACCTTAGAGCCCGCGTGTCCGGGCCCTCTCGTTCGCAAAGGGATCACGTTTGGATCGTTCGTAACGTTGGCCGCGAGCGATGGGCGAAAGTCTGGTGGAAACGTGACTTTCACGACCGGTCCTGCTCGGATGCCAGCGGACAGCTCGTTTCGCACAGTAAACACGTGTCTGCGAGACGATACGGCAACTTCGTGTCGATCTAGGACGGTGGCCTGATCATCCGTTTCTCGTTCGTGGAACGAGAAGTAATGGCCGGTTAAGGGATGAGGTTTTTGGCGAGGAGGGAAGGTTTGGACAGTTGTTGGAAGGAATACAGTGGGGACGGCCAGGGTACACTGGTGTCCACTTAAGCGTCCGTAGCCTGAGCTTCACCCGGACGCTTATCTGGATTGCTGTGATCCTGGAATTCGATCGGGGAGCAGGGCGATAGGACGAGTGCGAGTGAGATGCCCGATGTGCCCAGGGGACATCGATAATTTTAAGGCGAATTTACACATATGAGACACCGCAGATGAATCATCCGCAGTGAACGTGGAGGATGGAAACTGGAGCGTCTGTGTTTGCTCAGTGATTGGATTCGATTGACCAGTTCTCAAACTGTCACCGCTTTTCTCAGAATTCCTTACGTTCGCCAGCTCTGAATTGCAGCGAGGGCGAATTGCTTTTATTATTGTCTTTGTATCTTAAGTTGAGGTAACGTCACTTCTCTATGTGCTGATTGGTCTGCTTCTTCGCGAATGTTTGTTTTCAATTTTCTTATTCCAAAGGCACTCGTAATCAATTTTTGCAACTCGTTGAAAAGCCATAGCAAAACTGAGCATTGAAACTGAACGATGAAAACGAACACTCGTTTGTTTGAGCAGGTTTGGACTTGCCACTGCAGGTTCACTGTATCACTGGCGTGAACCACTCAATCGATTCGTCGAAAGACGAAAACTGAGGCCAATTCATTCATTAGTCACTTTTGATTAAATGCAGATAAAAACAATCCTTACACCTTTCACTGTGGATGAATCAACCTGGACGCAAGTTCGAAGTGAAATGTGTAAATTCACCTTATCAGATGATCGGTCGACACTCGAGCGAGGCTCACAGCAAGGGCCCAGTTTTTAGAATCGACAGTTATAGATGGGGATGCTAAAGTGAACAAGATGTCAAGGTATACGTGTGTGCGGTGGAGATTAGGGGCACCGATTTGATTATTTTAGGGGAACGTGAAGATTGTATGCTTTATATAACTTTGCAGGAAGTTCGGACAGTAATCCTCGGATAACTGATTGCTGCGAAGAGCAGCCCTGTTGATCACTTAACCGGGGTTAGAAGTTATTTTACTTTCGGAATTCATTTACGAGTCAGAGTTTAACTTACGCAAAGTTTTGTGTATTATAAATTACAATATTATTATCATTTATATTTTTAATCTATTAATTTCACGGACATCTTTTTGCCCCTTCTTCAAAAGGGACCCAATCTAACCTAAATCCAACGCAAATCAGAGAAAGTATTTGCTATGAGGATTCACTTCCAACCCTGCTTTATTCTTTCCAGCACTTGCACTGTCGTACAAAAGTTTGAAGCCAGACCTTTAGTCGTTGGAATGTAGAGTGGTTCGTTTTAACGATTCACTGATTGGAAATTGAATTACTAATCAGATACAAAACTTTTGTATATGTACCTTGAAATGCTTGGTGCTTGTAAATTTTTGGTCGGCAATGTATATTTATAGGCCCACGAACGTCGTGTAGAAAATGTACGGCCAGGGTGATTGGTACTGAGATTGTGTACTATTTTCTATATATTGTTAAATAATGTGAACGACGCCGCAAAAGACTCGAAGTTTTGGAAACTAATTGTTCGTTGTACTGGCTACAACAGAGTAAGCTGGAGCTAATAGGAATTGTTTAGATCAACTTGTATGTATTCTGTTTATATAACTTTTTATTTTGCATATCATCTCTGTCGGCAGATAAATTGCAAATGATTTTTCCAGTTTATTTAAAACGAATCGGCTATTAGGAATCGTTTCTTCAGTATTGTGACGATGGTCGGTAGAATTTTGTTCAATTGAAATCACTTTCGATAGAATTCTACCGCTTTAGCGAAATGAAATAATTAACGAACAAAATTGGTTGCGATTTGTTTCGCTACCTAGTCTACACCTCTAGATATTAATCCCTGCGAATTTTTTATATCACAAGCGAAGTGAAATAGATAAATAAATAAAGTATTGTTTAAGCATTAATGTTTCGTTTGGACCAAGTTGATTTACACACCGAATTATTTATTTCGTGCTGTTGAACAGCACGGGGAACAGAGCCACGAACTATGTGGACATAGTAATGGTGGAAGTTTAATACGTACATAGGTATTTGTCGAATAAATATCGAAGCAGACTATTGTATCCACCATATCGGCACTTTGAAACAGACTGTACTTGAAAGAGTGTGAAGTAACCGAACATTATAATAATATCACTTCTTACGAAGAATAATCGATGTCTATTTTCTTGAGAATCTACATGTTTCGTTGAATTGTCGATACCGGGAAATCCACAGACGCTTTACCTCGTAATATCAGACTCCTCCATTATAGTAAATAAGTTAGTGTAACGATAAAGTTATTGTAATAAGTGTAAGTTGTAATATAGCCCGACAAAATATATAATATATCGTTGCTTTTATAATAGAAGCGGTATTCGAAGAATAGTCACGAGCAAGAAATCGACGTTTATTGTTTCCTTTCATATTTATTCGATACCTGTATATTTTTCATCGAAACAATAAATTATTTGTCAGCCTTTAGACATGAAAATCGACTATTTATTAATTTTCTTTTTAAGCGAAACAGGCGAGACAAAAATTAAACAAACGACTTCTGTGACGTATCATGTAATTATTATTATCAATTAAATAGTGAAATTCAATAGATCTCTTTTGGTTACATCCATGGTGTAACGGTGGGTGTATGGACAAATGATGTATATATTATTTTAATTGACAAATTCGATTCACCCCTTTGTACGAAAAATAAATATTCTTCTTCTTTTCATTTATATTATTATTATTATCATTGAATCCCTTTGAATTATGTTGCTCGTTCTTTTCACGAAAAAAAATTATTCTGATCACTCTTCTCTTCTTTCGTTGTTTACCAGAAAAGAAGCAATTAAGGGGAATAGAAAAAAAATGTCCAGACAGGTAGACTGACAAGAGAGATAAGTCATTCTCGTTTTTCACCCTCGTAGTAGAATTTGCGAAATACGTGATAGTCTAACGAAATGCGGCCGGAAATCCTGGATAATCCAAAGGCTTCCATATATTCGAAGAGGGATCAAAGTTGGACGTTCAATGATGCTTAATAGGATGTATCTCGAGTAATTCGAAAAAACAGTGTTTTACGCGTTAATGATTTTATGCGATCGTTCGATTAAATTTGTTTTCTTCATTTCCGAATTTGTTTTTGTACTCTGTGGCTGTAATGCACCACAGAGTATTTTGTGAAGATCTGCAAATGATACTGGTTTGTATATCACTTGACGTTATGGTGACACAAGTGTGTAATACTTACAAAATTGAAAGCTCAATTATTCGAAAGCCTTTATTGCAATTCTTGGTACTCATTTATTTTGCCCACGTAAATGTTTCAATGAAAGAATAAATAATCTTTCGAGAGTTAATTCTATCTTTGTGATTTAATTGTCTCGCCTTAATACTTATTAACATTCACCTGTGGCTCTCACTTGCAGTTTCCACAGGATCTACGAAAACCATCCACGCTTGCTGCAGTGTATTGCATTTCTGTTTCAATTGTAAAAGAGTAGTCTTAATAAAATTGTTACGAATTCAACATGACGATGTATTGAAATAATATTTACCTATCCCCATGTAAACCTACATATGTATATCCTATTCCACACTGTAACACATTCACATTTTGATTTTTCTTAATTAATATATAATTTTGTCGACCATGGAACGAGGAGGAAAGATATTGCTTCTGTAAACTTATTTGCATAAAGCATTGAAAAAAAGTAACAATAATTGTGATATAAATTCAATATAAATATATAATGTATTTATAATAAAATATAAATATAAATTCATCCACAGAACCAAAAATTATTAATCTACTACTTCACTATCACAAATAAATCGTTATTTTTAATAAACTTCGCCTTACTAACATTGCTAAGTAATACACAGGTGTACATGCATATGGAAACACGAGTAAAGAAGTATTACGTAGAAACAGAATTATTGCGCGTCCAGAATTGCATTATCGGTACGAGCTAGATACGAATAAAAATCCGAATTTGCATACGAAAGCGTTATTCGATTAATTCGTCAGCGAATTAATTATGCAGCTTGGCGTGCTTGGAAACTACAATCCCCATTTACACCAGTACGATTATCCTTCGAGAAAAGTGGGTCAACAGCGTTCCGGAAGGCGATGTGGCGGGAATGAAATTGTTACCAGTGACTGCGTTTGAAGAATCTTTGAATAAAGTGAGAAATTTGAATCATTCTATCCAGGAAGCGTATGAATTTCCTCATTTTTACTCAAAGTATTGCTATAAACCACTAACATTGAACAAAATATTGGCAAGAATGTCAAGAATATTTCTGTCGGCGGACATGGTTAATAAATGAATGCACACGAACGTCTCTGCCATCATTCACTGCCCACGTACCTGCTTCATGGAACCTGCTCGCATTCGTACTACTCGAAACCGTAATTTACAGATACGATGCTGCGCTCGTATCAAATAGAACAATATGCTTCATTTGCCGCCGATACAGTTGAGTTCTATCGCAGATCGATATCCAGCTACGTAATTGTTGACAAACTCTATTATCTATAATGAATATTGCAGCCACTGTGTCGCGTCTGATATTCAATCATCCTATCAGTGGTTCACGTGTTATCGTCCCATGGAAGACGGTTGTTTAAAGATAAAACCGTTTGTTCGATAAAGCTGGTTGGGGCGATGAAAAGGTATACAGGGTACCTCGTTGCATTAAACAAATTTTGTATTCCTTTTATGCGTATGATTCTTGTTTTAAATACTTGCGTTTAGTGCGCTGTTTGATAGTAAAGTTATACCACGTTGCATTGCGGTTCAATTTATATTTCTGTTCAATGTTTTATTCATCTATATTCATCTATACACCTTTTTCATTTACGTCAATAGACACATCAGTTTTGTTTTTTAATTGTTTAACCTGTCAGTGCCAGCCAGTTCGAACAGCTGGACGAACGACTGGTTAAATAATTATTTGAATGTCTCGAATAAAAGATAATGGGACAAAACGAATTTACTGTGATGAAATTGCAGAAAGAATAGGTTTATTGATTCCACGAGTACACGTGTGTGCACTACTAATACAAGAGATAGCTTGCTGTTGTAGCTTGGAATTCGGGCTGGTGCTTTAATTGGCGCAGTATATCGAGGTGGCCAACTTTTATCTCTATTATTATAGAATATTCTCAGCAATGAATCCTTTTGTAGTATTATAGGGGAGAGTTTCCATACACTCTGGCGCTCTTGTTTCCATACAATTTTTCGTCAACGGAACTCGTTAAAACTGGAGAATCCATTAGTGCAGAGAAAAAGTTTAACGACCGCACTATTCGGAATTTCATCGAAGAAATTTTTTCTCTACATCTCGACCAAATTTACGACCAAAAATATTAATACTATCTATTACACAAGATCTAACTGTTACAAAGAAATTTGAATAGATATATTTATATAAATAGAAAATAAATGAAACGAAACATATTTACATAATGTAGTAGAGAAGAATTTCTTTCAAAGTCTATTTGATGTAAGCTTTTTTTTTAGCATTGAAAAAGTGCTTCCAAGAAAGCTTCAAGCCATTCCGATTCTAATTACGACGGGAATCCCAGAGTCGTTTGCCAAAGTGAAGTCAATATTTTGCCTTATTTTGTTTCCTTGAAAAGAAGTTATAATAAGGAAGAAGTTTAACTGAGTGAATTTGAAGGGAAACATAAAGTTAGCAGCACTGCTCGGGGGCATTCTAATCCAGCGAAAGCACATTTTTTATACTGGAAATATAAAGTGTGTCCTCGAATTATGGAAAGTTGGAACATTACAAGGAAGCATCGCGCGGCTTAATCCAGGAAGCTTTTTATGGATTCCGAAGCTTTTCCCGTGCATATGAAAATTTGTTTTCGAAAAAGGCGTGAGCACGATGAATTATTCATTCGTCGTTGTTTCCTTGCGCGTGACATAATTATATGTTTCGAGAATATTAAGAAACACAGCCTAAGAATTTGAGAAAATTTTTGGATTCCCAAGTTTGATTAATTTAATTGGAACATTGAATTGCGACGTTCATGGATCAAGAACAACTTTATTCATAGGAGAGTTCGTTTGGATTAATTTTTATTTCGTACAATTCCCACGAAAAACAATGTTCCAACGGTGAAACAATGAATCCGAGAAAGCTTTGTGTTTTACACAGCAAAAATGATTTAGAAATTATTCAACATACTTTACTTTCGAAAACAGAATATTGTGTACATTTTTGGAGATAATTTTTAATTACATTTTCCAAATTTACTCTCTTAAGGAATTTACTTCGTTAATGGCTCATCTAATAAGCGTCATTTTGAACGCTGTTTTATAATACAAGCCATCAATTCTATTTCCCATAACTTTTCCATAAAACTTTTCCATTGTTTCCTTTTTTCTACCGAACGAGATAATAATAACCATTTCTCTCCAACAAGCGAATGAATTGTTGAAGCGATCCAGTGTGCAATTTGTTAACTTCCACGAATCGTTTCGAAAACGATCTCTCGTTATCTTAACCGTTGCGTGCATCGTAGCACTTGGCAATTGGATCCGGCCAATTTTCGCCCAAAAAGAATCCCCGCGGCACAGAGTATACATGGTGTTACGTTTAAACGCAATTGGTTGAATAATGCCGCAAGGTATTAATGCTACCAAAAATATGTTCCCATTAATTCGTGACTTACTACACGGAATGATATGATATAGCAGGTCGTTGAATTTGCCTCAAGAGCCGCTATAAGATTGTGAGTAAGAACATATAAGGTGCCATATAAAAAAGTGATGATGACGTTCAAATACCCCCCACTGCTTCGCCCACGCAAAAATTCTTTCCACCACGGAACGTGCCCCTTTATACCAAACATCTTTTGTAGAAACATTTTTGTGATAACTTCGTTTCCGTACGAGATATGTACTCTACTGTTCGCGTTTAAACGTAACACCTTGTATGCATTCAATTGTGGAAACATGACACTACTTTCGCAAGGGTTACCGATAACAGTTGTTTAAAAGTACGTCATAGTTGGCGTGGATACAAAATGGGAATATGTAATCTGGAGAAGTGAAACATTTCATTCAGATTTGGTAATTATAGAAGTATTAATTGCAATTGAATAACCCTAATTTCTATGGAATATTGAAAAGGGGGATGTTTCTCGGCGTAAATATAAAAATATCTTGGAATCGATTATATGTTACAATTCAATTATATTCTTTAATATAAATTATGTCACGGTGGCACTAATAATATTAGAATATTTGCGGAGTAGATTTTTATAAATGTGCATTGGCTATCCTTCAAACTAATTGATTCACCAATTTAATTAGCAATAATATTCGAATGCTAAGTAAATGCGATTAAAAATCATAATATATCAGACAGGACATCGTACTCGTTTCCTTAAAAAATAGAAAATTCAATGGCTGATATTAACCTTTATTATGCTTATTAATTAATATGATAAACACAACAATTCCAATATAAGTTCTTGCTTGTAAACCATCGTAAACAACCGACAAATGTAATTCGAGGTATAAGCAAATGAAACAGGAAATGGTGACATCGTTTTCCCATTACACGACGTCATAACAAAAGTACATATTAAGCACAAAGACCCTTTTATTTGAAGAAACGAACCTGTAAATCCCCTGTATTTGGCTCGTCAGTTTTATTGATTTACGTGAGTCTACGGTACGTCAATCGTAACTTAGGGTGAAATGACCGGAAATCTTCCGGGAAAAGGACAACTAACGTAGTCAGGTCACGTGTCATCCGTTTCGTAATGTAAAAAGATAATTCATCCAACTGAACCATGTAAAATAACGTCATCTTTTTCAAGGATATCAGAGACGCGTGGAAAATGATACAATTTATTCAAGAACTTTAACAAAAATTCTACGATACTATCTTTGTTGATGAATTAAAAATTGTACCCTGCCTAGTAAGAACATTTGGGTCAATGAAAATTGGTATTTTCAGAATGTTAAACATTTTACTGAAGTCGTATGTCAATTGTTTTTGTTTATATGTAGTTGAATATTATAGTTCGGATTTTGGGAGATTTCCTATTGTTTTCTAAAATATACAACGTGTTGACCAATTTTAGGACGCCTTTCAATGTCTTGAGAATAGTCGATATCGATGTATTTAGGTGTTCGGACGATCGCGAACAATTTTGGTAATGTCTCTATACTGAGCTGTAAGTGATCTAGAAGGTACAATATCGAACGTGAAAGGTAGTAAAAGCGTTCATAAATTCTGTATTTATGTGAAGGTTTAAGCAGGTCGGTGCTTCTGCAGCAGACGGACGCGATTATCATCGGTGCTTGAGAAAAGAGCAATGCCAAAGGTAAATGAATAAAAATATTCGTGCACTGAACAAATAAATAGATGCAACTGCTATTAGTAAATGACGTAACATGCGTGAAATTAATATACGATTAATATAATTATATAAATCTATTTATTAATATACGTAGTTTTGCAAATTTTTGTTCCTGTAAATTAAACATACTGTGATGTTTCAATGGTTGATTATATTTTTACGAGATAATATTTATTTTAGCGTTCGATCTTGCGAATATTTTTAGTGACCTTCTTCTTATGTTTTTTTCTTTCATGAAGATAAATACTTATGCAAATGTCTATTTATCATTGAAAACGTATGAAAAATGTGTTCAGTCGTAAATGTTCGTTCGAATTCATTTGAACAAAATATAATTGCATGTTTCAGGTAACAAAGTACTCGTCTAAAGATGTGCAGAGAAGAGCGTCTGATTAAAACTGGTTTCACTACTGTGACGTCGGACAGACACGGCCTTATTTCACTGCGACACTATCTCTAGTATTTAATTTCCTTTTCTCTTTCATTTTCGTTTAATTTGTTTCTTCCACTCTTATGATTAATTTATTCGTAGTTTCATTTAGTGTATTTCATTTAATTGAACTTATTCGTAATTGCACCGTAATATAATCTAAAGTCTAAATAATGAATTAACTGCAGATAAAGGACCTATAAATTAATTCATTCTAAAGAATGCGAAAATTCTATTCTATGAAACATCTTTATTTAATAAACTTTTAAAAGTTGTTGACCAGCTGTGATATTAAAAGTCAAATTACAGAAAAATGCATAGCACTCAAGCTGACAAATTTTCACTTCGCTGTGCAATGTTTCCCACGCGTCCTATGATGACAAGCACTTTGCAGTTTCACCTAGATCAGCAAAAAATACGGTGAATACGAAAAGGTCTGTTGCTTTGTAACCGACGCGAAGCTCGTAAAATTCAAATTGCACAAACAGAAAATAGGAGGTTCTCCAGGACTTCCTATCTACGAAATTCCACATTCGCCTTGCTCATCGAAAACACGAGCACTGGCCAGCGCCACCTAGCCCATAAATAAGCTACAAACAGAACGAAAAGAATCCCGGTCTTCCAGTAGAAACAAACAGGTCCTGTTTTTATTTTGGCTTATTTGCTTCGCGAAACCATGTTTCGTACAAATAGGATATCTCGCTTCTGCTGATCCTTCCCCTACCCTTAGAATCCCTTAGTATAGTAAGGAACAATGGTACAGAAATAGGATGCTTTTCTAGATCCATGTTATGGATCTCTTTCTATTGTACATACACTGCCTTGTCTACAAGTAACTTTGGTTCGGAATTACCTCACCTACGTTTTGTCTGGAATGGTATTAAATGAAATGGGAACTAACTTCACTTTCTGTGGCTGCTGTAGCATTGTAGAAATACCTATCATAATAATAATAGTAATTTTAAGATTTTTAGGTTTTGTAGTACATTTTGTGCACGCGTAAAACTCTAAGCAAGAATAATTTAAATTGCTGATGTTTCTGATATCAGAATATGAAGGTGGAAAATATTTCAGAATGCAACTGCCGGATATGGAAGTACATACAATTAATTAATTTTATGTACGAATTGGCGAACTTCTTAGCCTATTAATTAATATGAATGTTTGTGGTATCCTTTTGTTGCTTCGATCAAGCGTAAGAAAATAAATAAAGGAATTGCAATTTCGAAACAAACACTAAACAACTGTTTTACTATTTCTATAGCCTTGTTATTTTCATTACTATTATTAGCAGTACTTGCACTACAAATAGTAGCAGTAGTAGCGATTATTATCATTATCATCAGATAATGTAGTAGGTTGCGAAAACTGACACCGATACAAAAAGGGAAAGAAAAGCTTTGCAGCATGCGATTTCGCTTACAAGGAACAGACACGACGAGATGATGGCCTTCAGTATTTAATTGATTCTGAGCACGACATGTCTTCAGTAGATTAGGTCTACGAGTAAATGCAATAGTGTGAACGTGTGCGCAACTTTTGTCCCGATATCGGGAAACTATTAATTGGGCTGTCCACCATATAGCATATGCACTGATTCTAGGGGAAGCGAGAAATAACTGCAGAAGTTTCGTCATACTCAACATGATTTCATATAAAGATTGAATTTCTTTTATTTACCTGCTTGTCTGTCAAAACTTTTCGCACCTTACGCCCAAACTCAATTCCAATTGGCGTGGATGGTCACTTTCTTTACTTTGATGAATGTCAGGCATGATTCGACGCTTTACAAAAAATCATCATCCTTTGTTTCTTTTATGTAAAAATAATAATACTTTAAAATTCGTTAAAAATCGACGTTAAAAATCAATTATATGGTACCTTAAAAATACTTTTTCTCAATTTGGAAACGACTATAGTGCTCACAACTAATATCTAAGATGACCCAGAAGGGAGATGAAAATTTTTATAATTGAAACTACTTCTTCGTGAGCGTATAAATTTATAAATAATATTCCCGCAATTTAGTATCTGTGGAGTAAATAAAATATTTGATAAAACGTTAATACAGTAACGTGCTTGTCTTCAGAACCGTTTAAATAAGATACTATTTTATTTTCTGATCTCTCTACACATTTTGTCCCTTCTGTTGTTACGTGTTGTTCGCAGCGCAATTACTAAACAGACTATAACCATAATCCAATGGACGACACAAGGCGAATTTCCACGATTCTTGTGTCACTGTCGCGTTCGTTTAATAGCCGTGGTGCACGTGAAAAGGTGCTGTGGGACACATTATTTACAGATAAAGAGGAGCTCGGGTATTTATCACCGTTTTTTTATATTTTTCCACGTCATTGAATCCCTTTGTTATATCTGTTTTCCTTGGGGAAGAAGAAAGGGATGTTTGATAAATGAATTTCAAAGATAGGGTCTTGTGTTTCTAATTGAATTGTCGCAGAATAACGTTAGTGATTTCTATACCGTATTAGAAAAAATCTTAAAGATCTCATATTTCAAGTGAGTCGAAATAGTCTATTAAATATACTTTATTAAATAATTACACTGTTTCATTTGCAAGTAAAATGATATTTTAAATGAAAATTGAAATTTCTCGGGAACGAGAGTATTATATATTTAACCCTTTACAGCTGCGAATAAAATGTCAGGTTGATGCAATTTACTTTTTCGTTTAAAAACCGGAATTGAAGAACGATTGCAAAAAGACGCTTGTACCTCGTAAATAGTCTATGAGGATTTATGTTACAGTAATGTTAGTATTACGAATATGCAATGTTACTACCAGTCGTCAAATTTCTGAACGATATTAAAACAAGATTTGCTTAATATGAAATTTCACCTGTGCCAGCTTTTAAGGATTAATAATGTGAAGCTTTGAAACAGACTGTCTCTTTAATGCAAACATTTATTTGCAATATGTAGGTATATTAATTTCGTAAGTTCGTATGAATTTACGAAAATGTATCATCAAAATAATTCTGGCAAAATATTAGACTATTTTATGTGGAAAATCTGTTTGTGGAGATACAAAGGTAAAAACACACGTGAAACTATTGGGGCAAAAAGAAACAAAAACACGCATAAAGCATAGAATATGTTACGAAAAAAACAGAAAGAGCTTTCAGACCGGCAGGGGTTGTTCCATTAAAAAAAATCTGAAACTACGTTGAACGTGTATCTGTTATAAAAAGGTAAAAAAACGCCGTTGCTGAATGCTAAAGGTACAACCAGCGCAAAATTGCAATAGGATTTTCAAGCACCAATTGGTTGCATACACAATACTACTTTTTATTACAATTCTTAGCGCAACATTTTCATATTAAAAAGAAATTGATATATTATAATAACAGTGGCAAATGTACAAGCAATAAAATATAGAATTCGTCTCACCTGTTCGTTTACCTGCCTGCTTCACCCATTTCTTATTATTAATGCATAAATTACCTTGAGATTGAATTTCAGAATTACGAAATTCAACAATTATTATAGAAGCAATTGTTTCGAAGCTCTCAAACGACTTTAAACAGCCTTCTCGTACTACTGTGCCGTGAAAAATGTGTGAGAAAATGGCATTAACGAGTTGAAAATGAAGGACTCAGTAATTGCCATCAGGTGCTATTATGGACGACGTTCATTGTTTCCTTAAGCTCTGTGAAAGTCGTCAACTACACGTTGCCAGTTTACTGAGGAAACAGCACGACATACCAAACAGTTCCATCGCCGGAGGAAACACAACTCTCATTCGTACAGAATGGTTCGAAGTATGTGGACACAATACTAAAGTTAAACTGAACGTTTAAATTAGATACAACCCGAAATACTTAATTACACGTTGAGTACTGAAATACAATTACTTTCTATGTTCTTTTTATTCTATTTTCTATATTCGTTTGTGTTCAACGTATTATTATTAAAACGGAAAACAAAGTGGCATAATATATGTTTAGAGATTCAAATTGAGGTTTACAGTGCAATTCGATATTGTACAATATTATTGAGAAATAAATATGGAATATGAAGTTTCGTAATTGTATGTGAAGCCATAGGAAAAATATTTCGTCATTCATATTGAAACACTTGAGGATTCCTTTGAAGATTCCGTGTAAATGTTTTTTATAAAGTTTGTGAAGAAGTTCTTGAAAGCTTCTTTAAAAAGAAGAAGTTTCTTCTATTAAATAACCCCTGTTATTCTGCTATAATTTCGCCAAATGGATGTTTGGCGTAGCAATAAAAAAATTCCCACCATTCCCAAGGAAAATGAGGGAAAAAATAGTCTTACAATTTTCTCACACCAAGGTGATATAATTTTATGGTTAATATGATTCTGAACAAGTAACCAATACTGATTATTCTCCTTTTAGAGTACGTACTTGTATATGACTATTATTTGTTTCTTGATGTGTCAAACTTCTTTTGTAAAATATAATCAACCGTATGTTATGAAACAGCTTGTATATAGAGGAAATAAAGTAATGTTCCCTCGGCCAAGATAGCCTCAGGCTTGTTCTTCCCGCGACGAGTTCAGGAAAGAAGCTTTTCGAGGTATCAAATCGAGCCCTGCAGCAACTCTCCAGAAGAGGAAGTTGTTTCCTTCGCGATAACAACAAAAGCGTCCGATAGTATCATTATTTGGACACAGATGGAAACGATTTATATAATGTTATGAACAATTTTCCAAGTACGATATTTTTTCCCTCAGAATCACATGATAGAGGGAGATGTTACATTGCAATAATACAATATTATTACTTTTGGGGAATCGATGAAAAATCAGTTTTAAAATCTATAATACACGATGGAGAACTTTTTAATCACTGTTTTTATTTTTATTATTTATTCTCGGCGCAAAACTCCAAGACAGTGCATTTCTTTTAACTGCAGAATATTATTTTAAAATCACACTAACAATGTTTAATACTGTATTTCCAGCGTGTGCAAGATTTTAGAGATTTTTTTTCATCTGAACTGTGTGTAAGTATTTGGACGAATATATTACTTGCTTTAAGTAGAATAAGATCAAAGATTTGATAATAAAATAAATAAAATATTATATCATTTCTGCACTAATGTTTTGCAGTTCATTGAGCTAAATTCATTTACGATTCCACGATGGAATACTTTTAATAACTATTCTCGAAACCAAGAAATCTCAGGTGGTCTATTATCTTAAAAAATAATTCTCGTTTAATGAAACGTCTTCTTTGAGTGAACCCTAAATGGTTGGATTAAGAGCTGTTCATTGGTGTTATCCGCAGGATTAAAGGAAGCCGAATAAGTACGTTCGCTAAATCTCTTAAATTAACCGTAATTTATATATCGTAGTACTTAAATAAAATCAGGACTCACAGTCTAGTGCGGTATAGAGATTTTCCATAATCTGCACCGCGATTGCCCCTCAAAAATGATATAACGCTATCGGGAAAAGAATAGGAATTTTGTAAGTTGTCAAAAAATAACTTGTGATAAAATTGTATATTATTTAATAAGTACCTGATATAATATACATTGTATCGTACTACCTACAGAATATTAACTAGAAATTAATATAATAATATGTTAAAAAATATGATTATATATTATGGATAAATAATAAACGGTCAGTGATTAATAATACTGGATTCAGTGAAACTAACAATTCATACTCAGTATCTTTTACATCCTACACTATAAGTTATAGATAATTTCCAACACTGGTGTCCCCACCGCAAGGTGATATTATTCGAATGGAAGAAAATCGAAGAATAAAAATCTACGTCAACGTACAACGTCAATCCATCAACACTAAGCACACACGATCGATACTGCTGTCAGTGTTTGAGAATAACGTCGGCCACTGGGGCTTGTACGAAGGCCGCATCGTTTGTAAATTATCTAAATAAATCAATATATTTACGCACTGCACGAAACCGCGTATTAAGGGAAAAGAGAACGATCATGTTTCGTGCACATATAATTAACAGGCAGAAGCAACAATTTCAAATTACTGATACATTCAAATATACAGATATGATCCGATTTCATATTTAATGAGAGACAAATAAAAGGGAGCTTGATTAACGATGATAACATGAACCATGAAGTTTGAACGAAACTGCGCCTGCACGTAAATTCTGAAGAGGAACTTTCACGCGCAGTAAAAATTGCTAAAATAAGTACTGAAAGAGTTACAGCCATAACGAGCTGTTGAATCGAGCGACAAGTAATCTCTTGAATGGAAATCATTAATTACGCAATACATATATGTACCGAAGGATCGCCTCGGCAAAATTAATTCGAGCGGTTCTTATGGGTTTAGAAAAGTACTTACCTTTGTCTTCCCCGACCCAGTTGGCCCGACAAGCATTAATCCGTGTCGCACAACCGTCGTCTCGTACAATTGGATAACTTTCCTCACGAACTCTGCAATCAGAGGCAAGAAATTTAACGACTCTCCACCTTGGAACGTGTCAAATTATTCAGTCGAGGGGAGTTTATGAAAAGAATACGCTACTAGAACAAAGGAATGGCCACTTTTTATGAACTCGTGACTTTCAATTAGTCTGACGTTATTTATGTAAAATAAGCACGCGGCGTAAAATATTCATTAACCCGTTCCCTTTAATTAAACGCCCTCAAATGTTCGCCAATTATTGGCTGAAAATTTCTATAAACAATTTTTCGCAACAATGTATCATTATTGCAATTATTACCTATTATCGCAATTATTTACATCAAGTTGATTAATATGGATATCTAAGTGCTTATACGTGTAGCTCTTTTATGTTAATCAGAATCGTACTGTTTTGTGCATCAAGGACATTTTTCTTTTTGAGGATACCAAGGTGAAAGGGTTAATGCGATACAATAATTTTTGTTCAGTCCCCACAACATTGAATTTCTCTGGATAATTTTTCTATATTTTTAATATCGTCATTACTGTAAACTTCCACGGTCATGCGATAAACCTAGTCTTTAACTTTGAATCTCTAAACCCATCTTCCTGAGTTCGCGTTCTCATATTCTGTGACTACGGTTCTTTGCATTTGCATTCAAGAATGAAGCTAGTAAGTAAGGCAAATTCTGAGCTGTAGTTTCGTTAATTAATTTTTTGGTCCAGTGTTTTTTGTTCCTAGTTTTTTGTACAAGCAGAGCAGCACGTACGTACATATGTATACATATACATATAGGTACTGTGTACCTGCAAGCAATTGTCTACAAACGTTATAAATGAAACTGCGTTATCTATCTAAGGGAATCCCAAATAGAAGGCAAGAGGAAACACGACTTTTTATTTGCCGGGGTTACGCGTTGGAAATCAACGATTGCAGAAAATTAGAAGCCACTACGGTTTCTTACAGCTATTTTATGCTATTTTGAACCGCGTCCTTCCTTGGCAAATACACTTGGAAGTTCTTTATCGAGCTGATCCACTTTATACTCGTATTTCCTCTTATTATTTGTATACCGCGTAACATTTTCCGCTGTGCAAAGAATATCGCCATATTTCTCCGTTGGAGGAAATTATTTTTACTATTCGGAAATAGAAATGTTATAAAAGTAGCTATTACGAATTATTATTACGGGTCACCCAAAAATTAACACTAGAACTACCAAGCCAGTCAAAATGACTTGTTTCAGATTTCTTGCTTTAATGTTATTAACATATAGGTACTGGTGCAGCAATTTATGATGACTTTCAGTAAGGCAAAATGACAATTACATATCTTTATTTAATGTCCATTCAACCATTTTCTTGTTCATAATCTGTCTAACGTATAATGTCTAAATAGTGTCAAGACCTATCAGTAGTTCTAGTGTTATGACCTATGGATGATGAAATAATCAAATAATCACAATGTCCAATGTGATTCTGCAATTAATTAATTGCACCGCAAATATACAATCACAATAATTTTTAACTTAGCCACTGTATTATTATGTATTATTACACTGTATTATAATTACTCTTGAAATTCGAATTATATGTATATTATTTTGTTTTATTAACTGTTTCCTTTTTCTTTCTTTTACGAAGGACACTAAATATAGTGAATACGTGACGTAACATCATGAATTATGTAGAACCGTTGTCACAAAGCACACCACCATACCCATCTGCATTTAAAATCATTTTGCCTCGTATTGCTCAACCTGAAAAAGGATGATCTCCAGTGACGTACTTTATCAGTTGGCCCAGATAAATAATATGGGGTCGTTCGTTATCCCAATACGCATACATTGCGCTTAAATCTGTTTGATTACAAACACGATGAAACCGTTTTCCGCGTATTTCCATAAAACGTTGATCGCGAGGCCGAATTAATAAAATGTACAAACTAAGAGAAACCGTTTAAACCCAGTTAAGACCAAGTGATTAAATTTCTGTTCATAGGATTCGCTGTTGGAACATTGGAACACGTTCAAATATGAATATGAATGACGTGATTCGATTGGAGCATACAGAATTGTTGGTGGTTAAATTATAGTTATACGACAGATAATTATAATATTTTTCAAATGTTCATTAAAAGAACACGTACCGTCTATTTCTTCTAGGTTCATCCTCAATATCGCCGCGCGAATTTCGGCTTCCAAAACCCCATAGTCAACTTGTTTCTCTTCCAAGCGGGGGAATAGATCGGACACTATACCTAATTTACGAAGGAAAATGCGATATAATTAATATACTGCCTCCAAGTAATTAACTGATGACAAAAACGTAATGTATAAAGATTGAAAGATAAACTTTACTCGCCGTTAAACAGTGTCAAATCGTTTTTCAAGAATTTCGGAACGTTCACGTCTCTCAAGGCGCGTAAGCAGATCTGCGATTCGTTCAAATCTTTCTGCTCCCTTTTCAAATTTCCCGCCACCGCTATGACCGTCTTCACGGCTCGCATCCCGAAATCGTAATGGTCCTGGACGAAAATAAATCATCGAAGTACATGGATTTCTGTCTCTTCCTATACAATTAAATTTAATTTCCCGATAAAATATATCAATACTTTTTTGTTCATTTAAATAAAGTATTTATCGATGAACACTTGTCAGAAGTGTACACATAAATCTATAAACTTTATCAAACATCTGGAATAAAATGTTGTTACTTGTGTGCTCAGCTGTTCTGAGCTCAATTTGAACGTTGTGGTTATTTTTCCAGCCAAGGTTTTCGCATCAGAGAAACCGTATGAAAACAGCGAGATTTCAGCGATCAAGGAGTAGTCTGGCACCATCATAGCCACTGGACGGAACAGGGCTTTCAAATTGTCCGGAAGTTCAGTTCTGCCCGCGTATCCGGGATTCATAGTGATAAATACCGCGCATGATGGCTTTAATTTAATTTCGTCACCTTCGAAAACAAAGCTGGAGAAACATTTTTATTTCTTTACTTTGCTGTGTGCGTGTCAAGTTTTGGAACTAAGTAAACACTAATGAAACTAAATTAACTAATAATAAGTATTACGGTGCATAATTAAAATTTTGATGCAATTATAATTTCACAAAGAATATATTCTGATTTTTCTCTTATAATTTTTTTAATTAATTATATGTATCATTATATGTAATCCTTGTAATTAATTAACAAATTATAAGGCTTCAACGAAATATAATACTGTTTTCAAATTACTCGATCAAGCGAGTGGCACCCAGACAATCCAGATTATTGAACCAATCAGAGCCACGGAGACAATTAAGGCTATCACAGCTATTAATCGTAAGATTCTTAGGACTGTTAAGCCTATCAGTATTATCAAGACAAGGAGGACCAAAAAAATTCTCAAGTCTATCAGGATCATCAGGGTTTATAAAACCCATCAGATCTATCCTACAGTAGTAAATTGATCGTGGTTCTATTTGAAATAATAAGAACTTATATTTACAAACGCAAAATAATTTCATTTCCAACGTATTGAAATAACGTAAACGTTAATGGATTAATGTTGGTCCAATCAACGGTTTGCATTATCAATCGATGTTCACGAAGAAAGGTTTACGAAACACTCGATTATTTAGAGTGTCGAATTTATTATTAATTTATTTAGAAACGTTTCAAAAAAGAGGTGGTACCGCTTTGACTGAAACTTTTCGATATTTCAGAAAAGGAATTGCTTTCCATCGTTTCTTCTCAGATATTAATTTCTACGGCTTAATTATATCTCTCAATTGAGCTAGTTCAAATATAAATCAAAGTTTTCAAATGCTTACGTGTCAACTCGCATTTGCTGTGCCTGCTGAATGGTCATAATTTGCTGGGCAATGACAGACAACACCTCGATGTCTATTCTATTGAACTCGTCGAAGCACGCCCACGCACCTGCACTAAAGGTGAATGACAATTTGCATTTTCGATGGAAGAAATTGCACGACAAACAAAATCTTGTTACGATAATTGACAATTATTGAAAGAACAGTGGATAGCTAGAACCATGTATCGCAACAATGGTGCAAAATGATTTTCAATAATACTCAGCACTGGAAACGTACAGGTACAATGACGTAACAGTTTTTGACTTTAATTGTTAAGAGAAAGACGGGGGAAAGATTCAGTAAAAATTCACTAAAGGGAAATTAGGTAATTTAATCTCGGAAAGAAATATTTATATATTTATATATATCTTGAAAATAAATATTATATTAATAGTAAGTCGTAAATAGGTGGGTTAAATATGAGAGGAGTCATTCAAACACATTTCTCAATTTATTCGTAAGGAAATATATGAAATTTACCTGGCGAGACCCTTGAAGAATTTCCCCATGGACATGAAATCCAATTGATCGGAGCAATTAAATACCACGCATTGTATAGCGAATGCCTTCGCGAGGTCTTTGGTGGTTTCCGTTTTACCAGTTCCGGCAGGACCCGCAGGTGCTCCGCCGAATTTTAAATGCAAAGCACCAGTCAGAGTTAAATAACATCGATCGGTTAAGGGAGTGATGACCAATCTTCCAGTATTTCCCAAGTATTCGTACCTCGGGTGGATATTAATGCGATTAGTATAATTGGTGCTAAATGTTAAAACGATTGGGATAATTATTGTAGAGCAATGACACAATTTATCATATTATTTATTAGAGGAAAGTGTTAAAAGTTTTTAAACTATAATTTTATAAAATAATATAAAATTATTGTATTCTTACGATAAATCGTTTATAAGAAAAAGAAAGACATAATTAATAATCAACATCTAGTGTACGCATTGTGTTACAGGTGTAAAATACAGTTTTATAATTTTGTAATTTAGTAGCAGGGCACTTGAAGTGCTCCTGTAATTGTTTGCAATGTTGAAAAATATCAATTTCTAGATTTATGTAATTTCAGAACATCTGTACACATTTTTTCGAAATATTTGGATGGAGGTAAACATAAAATAATAAATATTATGCATATTTAAAGAAGACAGTGTCTAAGTGACTGGCCACACATAGTAAAGTCTATAACAATAAAGCAGTAACATAAAAATCATTCTTCACGAATTATACACAAGCACCAAAAATAAAATTTCGGATAAATTTTGTCAATTTAAAACTCCTAGAATAAAGTTCCCACATTTTCTTTGTTTCACAGTAATCATCACAGTATGTATGTAATACCATGAAGCATTATACCTTCCCCTAAAAATATCATGTTTACCATTATTCTACTTTTACAATACTGTTATAATAACTGTATGTATAACTATTACGTCTCTTTTCAAGCAAGCACAATATCGTATTTGGGCAAAAGATCCCGTTACAAAAGAATAATTCATCTCTTTTTCAAGGAATCGGATTGAATCCAGAAACCACTGTTGCGTTCGTATGCAATCAAAATGAGAAGTAGAAATAACCTAGGATAGCTTCCACAGAAAATATTAAATATAATATTTGAAGGCAAATGATATTTGAACAAATTTATTGTGAATGAAAGTATGCACGCAAATAACAGACAATGAAGTAAATATATACCCGTATGAAAACTCTGCATTAACAGCCCGTACTTTCATTTCAGAATCGTCTACCCAATAATATCGAAGCTGCGAGATCCAGTCGAAGTCGTTCACATTCGAAACGTCCCCTTGGACCAATCTTTGCAACACGTCTCTGGCGTGCACCTCGATCGTGATCACTGCCTCTAGCGTCAGTCTTTGGTTTTCCGTTTGCTGGCCACGGACGAGCTCTCGCAGATCATCCAACTGTGTAACACAATAAATACCACGTCCAGAGTTGCACGAACAAGGCTAAACATTCGTAATATCGTTAAAACGTTTCGTGCAGGACTACATAATTATCGAAAAACTTCTGTTCTATCGTTGAGCGGTGGTCGATCTTACAGGGAACATGTTAAATGTTAATTTTTATGTGATTGGACGAGATATCTTTGTTTGCAATTTCTTGGCAATTGATAGAAAGGTTGCCTATGAATGCAGATCATGATACGAAATAACACAGTCAAATATTGTAATTGACTGGAACGAAATACTTGTAGTTTAAAGTACTTGTTGAAAGTATACTTTGGCTCATACATAAAAGATGTCCGGGGAATGGAACCGCTAGAATTTCTATTTAGAGTAAGGGCAATTCGGAATTCATTCGAATCAATGTAAATAGTAAGAAAATGGACTTTGTCTTAAATAGCAAAGATAAAGACATTAATAAAACATTATTCTTGTTGGTACCTGGAAGTTTTATTAATAAAATAACAAATCAAAATAACGAAGTTATGTCTATTAACCAAAGTAGATTTTGAAGAAAATGGTCGACATTACTCATGGACTATTAGGTTTGGGGCTAATGAAGGTCTATACTTTTCCACACAGAATTCAACATATTCCCATATTTTCGTATACAAAATATACCATTCTATTTAAAATAACGAAGTTAACTTGAAAATCTCTAAACTAATATGCACCTGTATGCCATGCAACTTTTATATACAACAATTTTCTGTAAAACGTATACTTAACAATTTATACGAGGTGTGCTAGTTGGATGGTTAGGTTTGTCTCGTTAGTCTCATACTTGACACTTGTCAGAGACAAAACGTTTGTTGGACTACATCCAGCAAACACAAAAAAGGAATATATATAATATCAGTCCCTTACATGAGCAAGGTGCTCGAGGTAGTAACCCGAAAGATTATTCTGTCGTATTCCATCCTCGACGTGTGCAGTCCAATATGTCTGACCGCCGCACAGGGTAACCTGACCAGGCCACATGTACACCCAGACCTTTCGTGAAACAGTAGCGATCACCTGTAGGGAATCCCCTATAATCTCTCGTATAGTGTTTCGCATCACAGTCTCTAAGTCACCCAGCCAATATTCTACGCCTCTTTCCGGGTACATCGGTGGCCGAAGAACTACTTCCTCCCCCTCTGCTGAGTACATCCTGGTGATCTGGTTTTCTTCCTCGAATCTCACCATTTGAATATTCTCGAAACATTTCCTCAGATGCGGCTGCACAGCCTGTACGTTCCTGGCCTGCGCCAGGATCTCGAGTAATTCCTCGTCGCTGAGGAAATAGAATCGGGGGAAGATCTTTCGTTTCATTTCTAAGTAATTGGCCAGGCCTTTTTGTACCACTTCCAGAAGACCCTGACATTCTTGCAGGCTTTCCAGCAACGACTTGTCGGGGCATATCTTGATTATCTGTAACAATGTGGATGGAGAGTTTAGGTTAGGTTAAAGGGAATGAGGTTAAGAGGGGGATTTTTTGTTTGCGAATAATAGAAACTCTACAAAGATAGAATAGTGGTATTATCTGATAGATTATTGAGCAGAATAGTGCATATTTGGTTCGATTATGTTATCGCAAGGGGTTGGAAGTTTATAATTCATATCTAGAAACGGTTTAAGATTCATCCGATCAGAGAATATTATCTGGTCTCGAATCCAGACTCGAGACTACATCGTGTAGGGGCAACATTTTTGTCGAGGTCTGTAGAAAAGGGTGGCAAGTGAGAAAGAAAGAGGGACTGGAATTCGACGCAAAACTTTCGTGCCAGTGAAACAACCATGATTATATATCATATAATTTGAATCATTAAAAATGAATAATGAACCCTCGTTAAAAAAAAGTGAACAAAGAACATTCAATCTCAGAAAATCTTCAAATTAAACAAATTTTTCCTTTGTCTACCTTCTGCTGCAATTAAAGTCATGTAGTTTTCGTTGAAATAATTTTGCCTCGCAAGCATAAACGAATTATAGACAAAAAATTAAATAATACAAAATATGAATATATAAATATAAATGAACGATTAACTTTCGTATAAACGTGCAAGGAATATCAGAATTAAAATTACATAAGGATTGTCGTACGCAGACTTCATGATTCGCCTCCAATTTCGTTCCATGGCATTATACTTCCTACTTTCCATCGGAAGCTGCGTATTGATGTCCTCTGAGGTGAATATTGGCTCCAGGTACATCCAGTCTCTATAATTTAAATCCTTATTCAAAGTACCCACCGATGCATGGGTAAAAATTTCAATTCGAGATATAATTCCATTTTGTATTTCCCAAATATCTAATTGCAGTGTTTCTATTAAAATTATTATATTTATATTTACAACAATACTCTATCTTTTCTAAGTTGGCATTCATATAATGAAACATATCGGCGGTGAGCAGAACAGTGCTGTTCTTTTTAGAAATTAAATGCAACGATTATTCAAACAATCTGTATACTTGAAGAAACACAAAAACCGTGATTCAAAAAATTGATCGCATGTATTCACGTTTTAAACGAAATTATCTTTCCAAGGAGAACACGAAACGTCTGAAATTTTGATTCCAATCACTCATTGTATTTTTCATATGAAAAATCGAAACGAATCGAAATGTCACATACGAACAGGTCGAAAGCTGTTGATTTATACAGGTAACATATTAATAAGCGAGAGACGTTTCGACACGGGATCAATTTATTCTTTATTTCTACTGTACCGTCAATTTTACCTCTGCACTTCTATCCAAAGTATCAAAACCTCCTCGGTTAGTATCAGTTTACGTTCCCATTCTGCAATTTCATCTTCGAATGCAGTTTTCAGTGGGCTGAACGCGAGTTGTTGCACGTTCAGTATGTGGTTTTCCAATAGCATCATCGTTTCCTCAGCAATCTTTATTATATATGTACCTGCGTGCAATAAAGCACAAGAAAATGGGTATGTTATCAAATACCGTCCAAGGATTCCATCATACTTTTACAGAAAGCAAATATCGGGTCTCAAATGTGAATTGCAGTAGGTTTTTGTTGTTGTTGTAAATATTGGGTGTGTGAACGAGTACAGTAGGTTACCGCATTCCTCGATAATTACTTTGCTCTCTTGAAACAATTGTACCATGGACAAATTTTTGTTTCTAGCTGTACAAGCTGTACAAATAGCTGTACAAGCCCTGGTATAATAATGAATGAACAATTTATGTTAGATATTACAGGAAGAAAATCTTCGTCATTAAAGTTCACGTAAATTATTGTGTATTATGTTACTTTTAAAAACTATCCGAGTTATATAATTATCGAAGAACGTGGAAATGAAACTGTAAGGGAAAGAATTTGTGAAAAGTGATTCACTCGTTTTCATCCTGATTTTTCGACCAAGAATTTTTTCAAAAGACTCACAACCAGTCCCAAAGAGAATTGAAAACATTTGTTGAATTAAATGGACGATATACATATAGGGACATAGAAAATAAAAAACGGATTGAAAACATTGATAAAAAGAAAATATTCGAAACATTGATACATTCTTACAATTTAAAATCGGCAGAAGCTCTGCATACACGTAATATTTTGTGCATTGATTATAGTTTTATTTTCTTTGGAGATTTGACTGAATTATAATATGATATATATAATTATAAAATGAATTATATACAAAATAAACGTAACAGCAAAGATATCAGCGTTTTCTCGTGTAAATTATACACAGTATGAAACGTAAAGTATATGCACCAGTAGTCTTGTAAGGTAGCATCTCCATAACTATATTTTCCCATTCGGCCATCATTATATTCAGTGTTTTTTCTGTGGCATATTCTTTGGCAGCAGTCTCGGCAACAGTTATAACAAGTTCCTCGAATTCCTCAATGCCGAGCATCAACAGAGATCTAAATGTTAAGGATGGCGTGAGAGCCATATGTATCCCTGTCTGAACGCTCAGTTCGTCAAAATGACGGTCCTTCATTCCCGGATTTCGAAGCATTTGTATCAAGGTAATGTAGGGTTTAAAGCTGTCTATCTGGTCCCTTAATGTGGTTACTATATCATGCATCTCTGTTTGATGGAAAGAAATCAGGGAAACAAAGTATTTACAAATGAAATTTTCAGTGAAAAGATTTTTTAGTTCCGTCAGTCAATAAAGGAATTAAAAATTTAAAGAAAGGAAATTGAAGATCTGGTAGGCAGATGAAAAACTATTATAAAAATGTGTTGATGGTTAGTGATTTCAAAATAATTGCTTCGAATTATGGTTCAGGAAAATTCGTGAATATAATACGTATACTTTTGTATAGGATGTTTCTGCAATAGGAGACTGAGAACGAGAATTGAATATCAATATTTATTTACTTCGAAACGAATAAGTATATAAGTATATAGGAATAACATTATTTCTACATTACACGTTTCCATTGTATCAAAATATTAACGTCAGCAATGTAGAACTCAAAATATCAAGCATCAAAATTATTGCACAGCTTAAATAACTGAGATTGGATAGTTCACTTTTATTAATAACATTTGAAATCAAGACTTACTGGGGATCTCTTGGAACGTTCTAATGGATCGAGTTATCGTTCGATACATTTCCATGACCTGCGTATCGATTTGCGAGCCATCTATATTCATCAAAGGATTGTCCATCCATATTTCATACCATTTAAGCCAGTCTGTGAATTACAGTGTATAAATAGCTAAAACGCTATGACGAAAGCTACTTATAAAATTGTATTGAAAAGAAATCCGGGAGCAGCTATTTCAAATAGGGCTGAATTCCCAAACGAATTGGATATTAAACTGTTTCTGTATCAAGTGAAAGAAAACTCGAAGCAATATCAACTTTTCCTTTGCCTCCGGATGTTTATTCTTCCGTGGAAAGTTTCCAATTCGAACGGGCCAGTGGGAAGTAGTAAATTTCTGAGACGATAAAGAAATTAAAAAATTTCAAAGAGGCGAAGGAGAAAGCATGTGTAAAATGAATGGATAAAAATTGCATTGCCAAAGGAAGACGTTACTTGAGAGGGAAACAACTTTTATTCCAAACATTTATTGCCAGCTGATCTTTTAATAATATTTTGCCCCTTATGCTACATCTCTTTTTTAAATTAAAAAAATATTTAAGGGTTGAAGGAAACAACAAATTTGCGCTAGGAAAATAGAACAATCGTTTGGAATGCATGCCTGAAGCGGTTATCCACAAGCTTCTGTAAGGCTCGAATTCTTTCATAAGCTTCTGCAAATGCTCGAATGGCGCCACTTTCATTCCGTATAGTTTCTGCCGTTGGTTCAACAGCAGACCCATTTCTCTGCTCTCCGTCATCGCCTTCCAAACTCGTTTCACGTCGAGGGCCGTCTCGTGTATGCGATTGATATCCGTTTGAAGAGCAATGTTCGCCACATTACTCACCAGGGTATCTATTTTCTCTAACAGCAGAACTTCGTCCTGCAGCTGGATTTTGTAAAATTTGTCTTGGTCTTCCAAATGTCGTATGACTGTTTCGTCGATCTAAAAGTAAGTTTTGCAGGAATTAATCAGAGATTAGAATGCTGAAATACAATAAGAGTGAGCTTTGTGGCCTTGGAACTGTAGCATAATTTATCTGTGCTGTACTGAAGCGTGTATAGTCGATGAAAGCGACATAGTATAGTATGGTGGCGGCACATAGTATGTGTCTTACGTTTTATACGAGAAGATGTGTATAGTGGACGGTAATACGGTGTGAATTCGCAGACGGCTTGCTTTTCAAGAATAAGATCTGTTTAACGTTTTGTGTTCTATGCAGTCGAACAGAGTAGACGTGTCTTCAGTAAATAATAACTCTTCCAGAGAATAATTCTTCAGTAAACAATAACCCTTCCAGAAACAAACGCAATATGGGCGATGATGATAGGTTCATTCATTATATCAACAGACAAGCCAGTCTGCAGTTTATCTCAAACTATGATCCACTAGCACCTCTCGCCGATCTCCCATCTACCTCTACCCCGAGCACCAATGCGAGAACAAGCTTCCGGTGAAACGAATGCCTCCTATCTATATTGATCAAATTCCTTCCGAGATAGTAGTGCTGCGATATAAAATATCCTAACACTGAACAAAATATCCGCATCCTTCCGTGGATATAATGAGGAACAGTACATTCTTTTCCCCAATGACGAAAAAGCGTCTCGAACTTTCCAATCTATATGACAAGCAGGAAATATATCCTTTTACACTTATTCAGGCCATAATGCAGCCAAACATATACAGTATCTAATCTAAGGCGTCGACCTTAATCAATCTTCATTACCAGAAATAGAAACAGCTCTACATGATGTACCAAATGTAATATCCATTCGCCCATATGACAGAGACAGATGAATTGGGCATCGAACGCCCAATACATCCTGTTGTTAATTCCACTTTAGCAACAACCACGTTGGATCATTTAAAAAATATAACAACTACTTTCTATTGGCGTATTCGATATTATTAAACATTCAACTTTCCCCCTGTTCTCTGTCATAACTCCACCTACGAGGGCAAACTCGTATACAAGGTGTCAACATTACACACGAACTCACGGATGATCTTCACAACTAATTTAAGTAGACTCTAGTCTTACATTGAATGTTAGATTTAGTTGAAGTTTAGATGTAGGTTGTAGCAAATAAGCACTAGTTATTAAAATGTAATGTACTTTAATATTCCTGAGCCATCCACTCTGTAATGGCGCTATGTTATGGCTGAATGTTTTAAATTATGAAACATTACCACATCCTCCTTACTCCCCGGATCTATCACCGACAGATTTTCATTTTTTTAAACACCTAAGCCACTTCCTCAACGAAAAAACCTTTAGGAGTCAAGCGAACTTTGAAGACACCGTTCAAGAATTTATTAACACCGGAATGCCAGATTTTTATCAAAATGGAATGAAAAAACTAGAAACTTGTTGGAAAAAATGTATAAAATCCAATGAATATTATTTCGATTAAAAATATTACTTAGCAAAAAAGTCGTGTGCATTTAAAGTTATTCTTAAAAATCGGACATTTCACACGACACAGCCTAATATATTCTGCATTTAGTCATGTAATCCAATGGCTGGAATACTGACTAGTTTTTCAGAAGATGTACAACTGGTAATGTGCGCTACTTGCACAGTTACATTGTGTCAATCTAAATAGGTATTAAAGAAAAGAAAGTAACGAGATATGTATGCATAATCGCGAGAACCAATATTGTGCAGCACGATGCCAATTCGAAGGCACCTTACATTCGAAGATGAGACGAGACGACACGATTCAAGATTTTCATCTACGATCTCGCTATATCGATTACAATGTAAATCAAGTTCCTCAAGTTATATCCACGTAGCAGATTGCACTTTCATTGGTACACGCGTAGGAAAGATAAATACAAGGGATGATTGCCGCCAAGGTATATACACAGCGAAGACAAAAGCAATTATTGCACCTTGCTCCACTGTTGGTAATTCGTCGACCCAGATACGGTTCATAAACGTGTGAACGAGACGGGCTTCATGAAACCTATCGATAGACGACCTGAAACAGCGTAAACAGGAATGTTAGCGCACCGCAACTACCAAGGTAAACGCATCCGGTTGCTATACATTGCACAAGGTAACATCCAATATGGCGGCTGTGCTACTCTGTCAGTCTAACAGGGTACATCACTCAATTGGGGCACACCTATTTTGATGAAACTCTGTACAGACCTAGAGAGTCAAGAAATATTGAACACCTAGTTTTCTATCGATATGACACCTTACTGCAACAAACTCTTCAGGTGTACACGGGTACACTGGCCAATATCCTCACTCATGCAGTGTAATAAAAATCAAATTCACCTCTTTCTCAATCTGAAGCGGCGACCCAATCGCCGTCCATTTCGCCTCAAAATCTTCGTCACTCACGTTCCATTGAAAGATATCTAGTATATCAAAGTCCAATTTCAATTTGTCCATCCTATCTACCAATTCTTGCACCGTTAAAGGTATAGTCTCCATCCATTCGCGTATCTCAAATATATGCTCGATACCCTGCGGCGTTTCTTTCAGCTTAATTCTTATTTGCGTGTACTCGTCGAGGATATCGTCGACGTCATCCCTCAGTTTCTTCGTCAGCATAACGAGCAACCCTGTCGAACACTCCCTGCGTTTGTTCCTTAGAAAATCCTTCAGTGGTCGCACGTTCACCGTAAAAGGGCCAATGGGTATAGTGTTTGGAAGGGTAACTTCTATATTCTGTCTCATCCTGATATGAAACGCTATTTCCTCCTTTATCTCCGCGGCACTCAGCTCCTCCTTCTTGTACTCCCTCGAATATCAAAAAGGAATTGCATTTACTTGCCCGGGTACGGGGTTGAATTGAATTAATAGGCACCGCGGATATATTTCATTGGAATGGCGTGAGACGCGTTTAATAAGTGCCACGTTGAAGGGAGAAATAACATCGCCCCATTGGCTTTTAAGCCCTACAGAAGTTGGTTATTAACATATATATTTATTTTGTTAATTGAAAAAATGGACTAACAAGAGCAAACTATGCTTTTGTTATCCCGACTATCGAATAAAAGGTTGAATAAAGAAAATGGAATGAATATTTGTTGAGAACGCGGGAAGGATTTGTTTTCAGGGCGAGGTGTGATGTTAAATTTGTTCCATCCCTCACGTCTGTTTATACAAACATTTTTCGAACGACAAGTTAATATCTATTCACCCTTTATTCACTTATCGTGGTATCTATTCCTGGAGATCTATGGTAATCCACTGTGTGATTAATTAAACAAAATTATATTATAATTATTATTTCCGCATTTTCTGTATGCCAAATCTGTCTCAATCGCCATATTGAAAAGCTGGATTGGGAATTCTTGGGAACTCTTTATTCAGTTAAGTAATTAATGAAATCACGAACGATTGGATTCTCAATTGCAACTTCGCTACATACAATACCTACTCGATATAACTCGCCACGTTTAGGTTGAAGAATTCCTGATATCTGTTGTATTCCTTCGCGTACGCTATCAACGGTATCACGGACTTCTTGTAAGCATTTTTCAAACGCTCACGGAAGTCGCAGACTTTCTCGTCGAGCAATCCAACGGAGCTTAAGAATAGGTCCGGTGCGAATGTTAGCTCCGGGAGTAGAAATGGATGCACTTGTTTGATATGATGGCACAGGACGAGTGCGTTGTCGTATAAAGCAATAATACGATCCTTTGAATAAATCCAGAACTGTTAGGTTTCGAGATTTGCTTAGATATCGATACTCACATAGAACACCTCGGGCTCTGTCGTGTAGTACGCTCCATTCTCGTTCATTTCAAGAGTGTTGACAAAGACAGGTGTACTGTCCGGTTTAAATTGACTGTCGATGAGATTGTCACCCCAAGTGAACGAGTCACTTGCTATACTCAGCACGGAGAGCGCTGGGGTCTCCAAAAGGTCCAGATAAAACTTGATGGAATTCTCCACAAGAATTCGAAGCGCGTCCTAAATGAATTGCACGTAAGTGTATGTAGTTGGATTATGAAAATGGGTCGGTTAAAATTATTTCTGCGATGCGACAAATTTTCTTGTAATTTTCACTGTATGGTAGCCCCCATTTTAACGCGGGGAACACCCCGAGCGTCATACAATTTTCGTTTTGCACGGGACTCGGAGGGCAAAGAGTCAGAATTAAATGAATGTTTCTTTTTCTTTTTGAACAATTCCGAAGATAATGCGCCTTTTATTTTACTTTGAAGCAACATAAATATAAAATCGATTTCAGTATATGGCGAGCACAGCAAAAGTATTGCGAATACTGCACTTGTTGGCTCTTACATGTTTCAACAGGTTGAAACATTAAAGCAGTCGTTATTCTTTTGCATCGTTAATGTCCATTAACATAGTACTTCTAAGAACCCTTTTAATACGGAGGCAGTAGCATTTTCTAAACCGCGTTAGTACGTGGTCCCTCTGCATAAGATAAAACATCGTTCTCATAATCGTGTCAGTGATGAATCTAGAGAAATCCAATAAAATTAAAGAAAAATATTTTCCGCAGTTCTAAACCCGCCTTTTTAACACTGTTTTATAGTATCGTACGGAATTGTTGAATTTTTGAGGTACTGAAACTTTCGTGGCTTTCGGATTGCCTCGGGCGAAGGATCGTTGTCGGAACGTCGACATAAAGAGATTTGTACTCTACTCCGGAGACCTTTGTGATTTAACGCGAATAGCCTCCTTCCTACTTTCCCCTTAGTCTCGGACGCTAGTTTGTGTAGAATTGCGTAGATTCATCGAGCCCCCGCGATATTAGTAATTCAAAGTTCCTGAGTGGCCCGAGGCCGAAGATGTTTTTGCCTGTACCAAGATATCTTGGCTCTACCCCAGAGACCAGTTTACGGTTTAACGCGAATCGCCTCGTGTCCTCTGGCGTCATATTTTGGAAACTAACTTATGCTGATCAAGTGGCGAAATCGAATTATCGCGATTAAATTGAGTTATCGTTTTGTTTAAGCAATTCTAGGTTTTCTTTTAGTGAATACTCTGTATATTTATGCAGAATAAAAAATGGAATTACAATGTGAGTATCGGAGAAAGTAACTTGCCGCTTGTATTTTAAACTAAATTACATATGTATTACACTAATTTTGTTCTAGTAAGGCGATTAAAAAATGTTAACGGATGGAGTTCTTAAAGGAAGAGATATTTAAAGCAATAAGTTATTAATTCTAAAGTTATTCTATTTGATAAACGAATGATGTTTGAGTATGGATCTACTCACCTGCATGCGAAGAGTAGTGAGATTCATGAAACGATTCAACTTCATCACGTCGTATATCCGGTGATTATCTTGCTTGAGGTTAAACCAGCCCTTTCCTAGATCCCTCAAGCACATTCTAACCGATTGTGTGATTTTTATCAGCCACGGTTCCTTTAAATATTTAATGACAGCGACGGTAGCCTGGGTTTGCAAATCTTCGAATTCGTATAATTTCATTTCCTTCCCATAATGACTGGCGAACAGACACATAGATGCCGCCTGTGCACACTCGGCCACGACACAAGTCATAGCTTCGTATACCTCTGTTTGAACGTACAGCGTGTACCAGTGACTGTAGTCGCGGATTTTCTGTGTCGAAAAATCATTATTACGAGGAAAATCAAAGTGATCAAATATCAATTGCGAATGAATTCAATTTCGAGAGGGTTTGAATCACTTTTGAGAATACTGTAGGAGTTATTATAGTTGCAGCCAAAAGTTTAAGTCCACCAGGTATTTCAAGATGTCCACAACTAACAAAGTGGCCCCAAACTTTTAAACGACAGAGTATTTAAATAATTCTGTATTACCCATGTCACTTAAAAATTCATACCAGTATTTTCGTTATTATTTTTTAAAATATTAGCCACTACTACTTGTGTGTACCTTTAACTTCTTTCTGTTAATTATGAGGTACATTAAAATTAACCTATATTCACGTTAGTGATACATGTATATAAATGGCGGGAACATGCGTAACTGGCGCCTGTATTCTTTCTACGTTAACTGAATAGAAACATACAAGTTTTCAACATAAATACCGTTTTTAAATTGTTTTCATAATTGCAACTCTTCGAAATCTAATATAGACACCGTGCTTCACACACATCGGGCTTAATTTATTTTTATGCCGGTGACCAATGTCGTTAGTAGTATTGGCCTAAATAGAAGCTGTAATAGACCGTTCCCCTAACTACACAAATCTCCTAATTACCCCCGGTAGAATTACACGAAACAGTTCGCAAACAATTCGAGAACAAGAATTTATCCAATTCATTTCGAATTGTTAGCATTAGACTCGTCTAACGGCAATAAATTAGATTGAGTACCACTGTAATGGCCGTGCAAGAGGCAAGAGTTCAGATGAGTAGTTGAGGCGTAAGAAAATATATGACTTGTTGCTATCTACCGTGTTTATTCTACTTTTACAATCAATTGGCCACTCTAGCCTGTCAAGCGTTAAACTACCGCCATACTGTTTAGTCACTATATCATTCTACCCCCTGTCTTTTGCTGCACCCTACCGTTTATTTCGAGAACAAGAAAAATAAACGTGTGGACATATGCTTTCTATACAGATACTATACAGAAGAATATTGCCGATGTATTTAAATATTGACAATAAATATTAAATACCCGAGATGGACTTAAAGTACAACTATTTCTCTTGAAATACGTACATTAATTTTTTGCCACAATTAATTGGGAATTAATAGTTGCTTATCTGTAAATAGTTTGAAACCAGTTTAACGGAATAATTTATGAAATTCGTATTTCATGAAAATTGAGGAACAATTAGTCTTTGTCCGATATAATTGTTGTTTCAGACATTGTTGGTTCGGTGAAGTTTGAAATTCTTAAATAATTCCTACTCTATTAAAATGGCCATACTGGAAAATTAAGATGCTATCTCTACGTAATATTTGCAGGGAAATTGCTTGCTTCTGCAAAAAACTTTTGACTGTTGAAAGAGATGACGTGACAGTAACCAAAATGGCTATTCCATAAGTTGCATTCAACGCGTTCATTTATAATATATACAAGTCTTCACGTTAAAAGAATGTCACACTACATTTATCTCAAATGATAAATGGGGCAACATAAATAGCTTTTTCATTTTTTTTACCACGGAAATTGCAAATCTTCCCTCGTCGCCATAAACAGCTTAAGATTACATTTAATGGACTTTTGCTGGGCACTTAAATATGAAACATTTAACGGACGGATAACTGGAGAAGAGTGGAAATAAATTATTCAACCAATTTTCAATAATATCTTGCGATAAGAAAATAAATTAAATAAGTTATTTGTAGCATCTGAAAATATTATTTTGATAACAGCTTTATTATTCCAAGTAGAGAAAGAGGAAACATTGCAACGCATATTAATTTTATTGGAGTATGAATAAACATGATTTTAGTGGAACCTACCATTTAAATGGGCACGAGATCCATGCCAACTTAAGGTCAATAAAATTAAACCTCTGTCGTCGGAACATTTATCGCTATTAGTCAGGGTATTATTAACGAGGAGGGGTATTACCTGAAAATTTTCCATGCCTGTATCGATCTTTCCCTTTTCCGGTACTCTGATCGGTTCGTCGTCTGGCGTCCAGGTGATAAATTTAAATATTTCCGGATTCTGTTGTATTAGTTGTCTCCACATTAGATCACACATTGTACGTCGATAATCCAGACTGATTTCCTCTATCAGCTAATGGACGACAGGATTGACGAAAGTACTAGTTACATATGTAGATCACTTCCGGTGAGAGTTGGTGGAAATCGATGGAGCAAAATGTAGTGTCGCTTTGTAAATATTGTTTTACTATTTTTGGTAATATCATATTTGAAATGATGTTTTGAAATACATATTTTTATTTTAAATTCACTTTAATTTTTACGTGTTTTGTATTAATATTTAATTTTAATTTGAACTTTATCTTTATTCTATTTATTATTGTTAACGATAAAATATTTAACTTTGTCAACTGTTAATATTAGTGGAAGTATATTGACCAGATAGTGCAAAAATATTTATAATGAAAGATGAATATTGAAGTGATCATTTTTCAGAAAAAGTGGACAGAACCTCATACTTACCGATAATACTCTTTCCTCCGTATATTTTGGATTGCTCAGAGTCAGGCGAATAATATTTTCTTTCTTGTCTTCGTTCAATTTCGCCATGCCATCCGTTTGCATACAATCCAAGTAGAAGTTGTACCTGTACAAACACAGCAATATTGATTCACGTTGAACGACATAAAAAGATACACAAGAGGAGTTCCCTATTCTTTGTCCTTGCAACTTGTAAACCTTCTATGACAAAAGAAAAATATTAATTGGCTGTTCGACAAGTCCGTGCGAAAATAAAGAGAACGCAATTTTTTCGGGTCGGTGGCAAATCTGGAGAATAGGGGGGATGCGAAAGGGTTTCGTCATCTAACTCCAACAATTTTGCGCCCGGAATTGTGATTAATAGCGCCACCCATCTTGCGGTCGGCTTTTTTATTTACAAATGCCGATGCCAAATGTCATGACACCCGGTCATTCGAGATGCCCATAGTCTAAGCCTAAGCAATTTCACGCATACCCACTCTTCTGGCATCCATCCCCATGCTGTTGATTTTTTCACTGATTTCTAGAGTGGTGACCTCGACAGAGAGTTCGTGACATGCCGTGTCACTTGTGCTGATATGGCCACTTCGAAAGTTATCAAACCACTTATAAATCGTCGCAATTGAAAGTGCAGATTCGTCACAATGTTGATCAAGCTTAGCTTTAGTTTCGTGAGACTTGTTGCCTTTCAGGAAGTAATGTTTAATCGCAACACGAAATTCTCTTTCATATTTCGTAAATCACCCCTTAATCGATTGAAACGGACGCCAGACACAGAATAATAGATCGATCCGGCTGAAACTTTGCGTGTGTTGCTTCAAGAGTTGCAAGGAAGAAGAAATAATCCTGATACGTGCCACTGGTGCTATCTCTCAAACTTTGCACGGTCTTATCGAACAGCCCTCGTATACGGGACGAACTCCTTAATTTGCTTATTACAGTGTGTTAAAGTTTCAAGGTCCCATTTGCTAAGTAGATATTTCTAATTTCGTTGTCCGCCAATTACAAGTTAAGTCTAGTTTATGAATTGTGCAATCAATACTAATTCACCCACTCAAATACGAATCCAAATTAAAATATGCCCAAGTGCTCGCATTTATCAACTGTACATCTGTTATGGAATCAAATAAATATTTCCCTGAAAGAATAACAATTACTTTATAGCAGCCCCGGCGATTCGTCTGTCTTCAGAGGCGGCTGCGACTCTCTTTGCGAACACCCTTGGATCCTCAGCGTAGAAACGTATGTAGATCCGTGGTAACGAATACTTCCGTTTATGTCCGTCGAGCGTTAGCACGTTCCACAGTTTTCTCCTATAATCATAGTTCAGCACAGCGGCGTTATACCAGTGGAACAGGTTGTTTAACTGATCATCATCAAGGGGGAACATCTCGTCTTCTGATCGAAATCTTGGCACAAATACTGTGGCCGGCAGTGGATAATGCTTTCCGTCGATAAGGCTGAGATTAATCCAGTCTTCCGTAGTTCTTTAATTAATAAAAGTCAAGGAAAATAAAAAAAGAAATTCGTCGCATAGTTATAAGATAAACATGAAAGAAATAGTTAAACTGATACTTATTATACTTATTATTTTTACTATAGTTGATTTCTATTTATAAGCAGTAATTAATTGTTCATAATAATATACGAATAAAATGTAAGGTTTATGTAAAACACATTGCACCCCTTGCAATGCCGAAATACAAGCAGGAAAGACTGCCATTACTACTGCGGTAATTAATTTCTTGAGTAAGAAGAAATTAAATACATCGGTACAAAATTTCGTTACGACAAAAATTATTAATTTTACCGCACGCGCACCTGCAATCGTAGTCTTCGTCGTCGAAAATTTCCAAAGGTAACAAATGTGCTGGACTGAAGAGATCATACATTTCCTCGCCAGTTAGGATTGGCAATATGGCGGACGGTGGCAATATATCCTTCAGAATAACTCCTTCAGTCTCTAGTGCGTCCTCTATTTTCAGGTATTTGTAGATTCTACGTCTCCTTTCCATTTCTACGCCACGTGGAATACGTTTCGGTTCTACCTGTTGCTCCATTTGCAGTTTCGGGGCAAACGTTTCCGCCGGAAACGACTGTTCAACGAGAACTATGTTTATCTCTCTATGAAGTGTGAGCACTTCGGGGTAAAATTCAATGACAATCGCAACGTATATATTTGTATCAAATTTTCCGTAATTGATGATGCAGAGTAATTATTATCTTTATTTGCTTCGTTTATTTATGGTCGAGTATATGTGCAAAAGAATAGATACATACATATGTCCCTTTTCATACTGAAAGTGAGAGGATCTCTATACGTATGTATAAAATTACTAGAACAATTAGCCCAACGGGAGGTTAAATGAATTCTGGCGAATATCATTTCCAGGAATGAATTGTCCATATGCAGGGTGCCTCAGATAACTTCGACATTTTTTAAGTAACATTTATTTCTCACCACCGATCGATCCTCTGGGAAGCTTATCCATCTTTTAGCTTCGCCGAGAAAGTTGTACGTTTCCTGGTCGTGTAATTGTCGGACACGAGCACTATGGTGCTCGGTATAAACTTGCCAAGTGAGTTTGGTTCTTCTTGGCGCAGTGGTTAAAAGTACCACTTCCGGATTGACAGGAGTTTCCGTCGTTCCTGCAGATCGTACAATTATTTTCAATACTGACCATTTGTCGATAAAAATGTTAGGGGAATATTATCAGCCTTTGTTAATATGATTACTTTATTTCCATTTATTTTGTAAATAGACATGCGAATAAATAAACTAAATAAACAAGATACGTATAAGATGTAATGTTGAGATACTTGGAGTTTTTTAAGTAAGAAATTATTGATAACCTACCTGTCACAATTTCGGAGTAGTAACCCCTCTTCTTAATCGGCTCTTCGTCCATAGTGTTATTTTCAGTTGATTTTATTCTACATTTAAAAATAAAATTATGTTCCTACAATAAATAGATACATTTATATCTTATATGCTAAAACATTAAAATCATGTCTGCTCTATTGGCGTTGAAAATAATGAAACATTGGTAATCTAAGATTCCTAATATTAACATTGAATAGGAATAGTTGCCTGCAGTCTTACATACAATGTGTTCAGTTAAACGAGAACAGTTAAATATCCTGTGAAATATAAAAGACACAAACAAATAACTGAAACAAAAGTTATAGTATATGAGGGGGATCATATCCTACTGGTATACATATGTATGTATGGCCTTCAAATGACCCTGTAGTGCCTTATGAACATCAAGATTAAGTTTTTTACGAGCAGAGGACGCTCAAATCAGTGGCGGATTTCTGAGTCGGTATGGCCGTCACGGTGGTTCACGAAAGTCCATAAGATGGCCTGTCTATTCTTATATCTCGTCGGTGGTAATGGGATACAAAGAATTATCATTCAAATAAAATAAAAATTTTCTACATTAAGCGATAACTGTTTTACCATCTGTCAATTATACAGACAATGTCCGTGCCGATGTGTACTAGCAACCCAAATAACGTGTGGTAGGTACTACCCTCTGCAGTCAGGTAGCAAAACGGGGGTGTGCAAGTGAGTTCGTTTCTTGTCGTCGGCTGATCAGCTGTGCGGTTTAAGGTGGGCTTTTCCCCTGTGCGGTATCGTGAGCATTCCCTGTTCTTCGCTCGAATCATACATAACCGTGATCGTGCACCGCGGATAGAACGTGGATCACGACGATAAATAAATTAACAAGAGTACGCGGTGGTGGCAATAAATCGGCAGTATTTTTCTGGTGAAGTGGGGGGGCAAGTGAGGCATGACGGGAACAGGTGACAATAGAGCTTCGCCATGTTAGATTTTACGAGATCGCGAAACGTGCGCCGCTGCTGCTGCTGCTGCTGCTGGTGCTAGTGGAGAGAGAGAGAATTTATTTTGTTTTCTCGACTCTCGTGCTACTTTCCTCAGCGGTGATCCAACTGAAAATCATCCAAGCTGGATAGGTTACCCGAGTATCTCCGCGATACCGTGGACTGGTTTATGGGGTAAGTTTTTCTCTCGAACGAAATATGTCCAGTGTTCGGCAACGATTATCCCGACAATGGATATATATCACATAGGTCAAAAATAAAAATAAAAATACAAAATAAAAATAAAGAAAAGGTTAACGTCGACGTTGATTCAGAATCTAACCTCCCTGTCGAGGTTGACGCTCTGTCGCCACGGTTCGCTACTACGTTTCGATACCTTAATAATCACCTTGTCTTTTCTCTTTTTCTCAGAGAAAGTAATACCGCGGAATCTCCGTTGTCATTGGGGTATCGTGTCGCTCAAAGAAACGCGCAATGTCATTCTGAATTTCGTCCGTTTACCGTCCCGAATATAACGCTTATGTGGAACGTTGTGTCGTTTAGGCGCACAGTGTTTCCCCGTTTAAGCTCGATTTTCGTTTCCATTGCGTCGCGAATTCGCAAAAACCAATGACACGACAATACTTGTCCATTTTGTCAATAAGGTGAAAAGCTCGCGTGAGTCACGGATATCGATATTTCTGTGCAAAAGTTACGGTCCCAAACAGCCGCGTTAAAAATATCCATACACGTTTGTCAAACGTTGACAACCTTATTGGACTTCGTATTTCTACCCTTTTATCGCGCGATACGTAAGAGAGATGTGCAGCGTGGCCCGGTTACCTGGAGTACTTACGTAAACGCGAATTACGTGACTTCCCGGGTAAAAACCGATAATGGCAGGACGAAAATTTGCCTGGCCACTTCTTCGCGAAAAATACATATGTGTACAGGGTGTGTAAAAAGTGATGGACGCTTGAAAAAATAGGGTGCCTCCAAACTTGTTTCTCATAATCAAAATTATTGTCGAATTCTTTTTATTGTAGCATATTAACTGCATTCACGGCTTTAATAATTAAATGAATATACATTTTTTAAATCTTTCGAATCTATATATTAATTTTACATATCTTATTTTATTTACAGTATTTTCTATGATTTTTATCATTTAAAATTACTATAGTTTATTCATTGTAACTATAATTTCATTTTTTACAATATATTAAATTTGTAATAAATTACTTATATCTTTAAATTTGAAATTTGAAATTCTTGTAAACTATAAAAATTATATTGACAATGCATTACGCGTAAACGATGCGACGTTACATAGTACACAGCACTTATTTCCTCCTACGTGTGACTCACACAGAATGTTATTTGATGAAAAACTTTTAACTATTTATATTAAGCAAACGGTACATTTGCGACATATAGTTCCATTCAGACTTTCTCTGCTCATGAAGAACATAGGGAAAGAACAATTTGTATTGTTTGAAATAATTTTGCAGCACGCTACTTCTTCAAATGTCCATCGAACCAAAGGTGTAGAATCATCCACGATAGCCAAGATTATTACTTCTTATACACCCTGTACACGCAGACACCTCGTGTTACGTTACTGTTATTTTTCGCTTTCTGCTGACGAATCGTTGGGCGCGCGTATTATATGTACATGTTACGCGATATACAACTGACAATGAGGATAGAGAACTATGTTCAGTATTCGATGGTAGTTAGATACGTAAAATATGGTAGCATTGTGTCCTGTACGATTGTTAGGCTATCGTTCCTTTGCCCTACCCGTAGAAATAGACAGATTATACATATACATGTAGTAGCGTAGATTCTGAGACAATTAAGTCTCCCGTTTCTATTACTTTTGTATTTCATGTTTAATCGTATCACGAGACTCGTCTTTATTGTTCTTATTGTGTCTAACATTTATACGTTGATCCTCAAAATAAAGTATTTCTATATGTAGTGTCCCAGTGCTATAGTACGTTATTTGCCTTACTTAGTGTATAATTATTGTACAACTGTCAGAGACTCGATGGATGTACAGATGAAATTGTCAAATTAGTGGAAACGCGTCAATTCGAAATACCTGGAAAGATGAACTGTTGTCAATGAAGTGCTGCCAATCGCACAAATAACAATGCTTATGTATCCCTGTGTAGAGATGAGAAACTGGCCATGCGATTTAATTGATTGTCGCATTAGGCCGACACCTCTACTCATATGCATTATCGGTTTTGGCCGTAACGGTCTATGGCGTGACGAGGACCTCGCGAAGGGAACACATCGAGATAGAGTGAGATGGCGTAATATCGAATGATGACTTGGAGGCATTGACGCGTAGACATAATACGCAAGCAAAGTAACATTATGTTAATGCAGCAAGGGAAATCTCACGTAACAGAGATTTTGTTCTCCTCGCTGACATAGAGCTCCTACTACTAACCAGTGTGACTGGTTAGGAACATAGAAATGGAGTTTTCTGGGGAGAATTAGGTGGGGTGAGCGAATTATGTATGTACCCCCTTGCCCCAACTTCTCATCTCTGCACTAGACACATGCATATATGCCTGCATCTTTCGACGAATATTTTCTGAAAAATACGATCTGTCCAGTTGAATCGCCCAACTTGCCCATCAATGAATCTTGTTCAATCTTGCTTTATCGAGCTTCCATGATACGGAAACGCGACGTTATCGCTGGCCGCTTTGATAAAATTATCGCTCGTTCCTGCTTATTGCACTTCCCGCGTACGAATCATCCTCGAAGGGGAAAGAACACGGCGATATCGATATGTGTATCGCGGTCGATCTCGTCGTGTACGAGCGATTTAGGAGGCGGCGCGGTAATTTCACGCGTCGACGGGCCGCAAAAGCGATTGTTAGCCATAGAAACGACGCGTACAGAAGCGTACTGTAAAATATGCAATGGCGTCCGTGCGAATTATATTTCTTTCGTCCCGCTGGACAGGCTGGTGACGATCTCTATGCGGCGTGTTCGCTTCTAACATTTTAATGCTTTGCGGTTTATTTCGCTTCTTTTTTTTTTTGAACCGTTTCCGCTCAACCGCGTGCTGTGGTTGAAACCCGTGTGGTTTTATCGCGGCACATGGTGGTAGGCACCGTCGAGAAAACAAAGAGGGAGACTGAGACAGACTGTGTAGATAAAGCGCTGTTTCTTTCAATTAGTTGCAGTATTATTATTATTATATCTTTTTGTAATCGAATATTAATTACTGCGACTTATAGAAATTATTTGGTGAATTTATGTTGTTGATGTATTAAGAAGTAAAAATATGTTGTATTAATATTTGGGTATTACAATTCGGCCTTCTTTTGCTGGTAGTAATGGTTTCATTCGTTATCGAGTTCGTTTTTTTTTGAGTTTATGGGTTACATAGGGTGATCCGAAAGAAACAGAACGCTTGATTAATATGGCTGTCTAAAGTGGGTTTCTAGGTAATCGATAAGAAGTTTGGAGAATTTTTTATGTAGAGGTATCAACTATTTTGTGGTTATTCTCGGGCTGTTCAAGGTTGACCTACGTTTTTGTATCGTCGTTATTTTTATTTCGTTTGTTAATGTACAAGCTTTTGTTTTATTTTACCATAATACTTTAAGCAACTTTATAAATCGTTCATCTGAAGTTTTATTGGAAAGCAATAGAATCGATTATGACGGTGAATAAATTTACGTACGAATACTTTAGTTGTAAGCTACAATTAGTTGGAAGCACATTTGTGTCGACGTGTGTCCTATTTCTTATGCACCGCCTTGTATACTAAAATAAGTCAGTGTCTAGTGTTTACATATTACAAATATTAAGCATCATAAGTACAAGTTTGTGGAATCTGTAATACTTGAATTGCTTTATTAATCCTTGTATGGAGAACCGAAATACTGAACATTATCGGGCAACCGGTGTACCAGGTAGCCCGAGTATCCTAAAGCATAACGTGAGATATGCAGCAATTGTTTGGCTGTTCACCAAACACCATCCTACACTATAATTCGTACTAGAAAAATGTGGTCCACATCGATCCACACACATGTTACTGATTCGAGATACATTCAATGTTATTTTCTCCAATGAGATGATGGACATAATCGTAAGACACACGAATCGTAAAGCGAGAAATGAGTATTAGAAATGGAATAACGACAATCCTACAACACGGAAAACGTGGGAAAATCTTACGTTAGAGGAGTTATATGCCTTCATTGGCATTCTAATTACAGCAGGTGTAAATAACTCTAACATGGATATACATGACATGTTGGAGACGGCTTCTGATCCTTTATACAGGACAGCTATGGGTGTAAATCGATTTCGTAGTATATTGCGTTTTATTCGATTCGACGACGCAAATACTCGAGGAAAAAGAATAACTCATGATAAGGCAGCTCCTGTACGAGATACATGGCAGATGCTAAACCCAAATTTGACAAAACCATTTCGTCCGTCGGAGAATTTAACAGTTAATGACCTCTTTCCCTATAGAGGTAGAGCTAGATTCACGCAATATATGCCACCTAAGCCTGCTAAATATGGCATCAAAGTCTGGTGTCTATGCGATTCGATAAATTATTATCCGATATGTGTAAAAATTTCTGTTGGAAAAACTACTTCAGGCCGCGAAATCATGGTGAACAGGTAGTAAAAGAGTTGGTTGTCGCTTATAAGTGGTCTGGTAGAAATATCACCAAGGATAATTTCTTTACAACAGTTCCACTAGCGAAACACTTGTTGTCCTGGAAATTGACAATTGTGGGAACAATAAAAAAGAATACAAAATATATCCCGAGAGATATGGCATCGACCAAGACTCGTGAAGAGTATCCTTCGTTATTTGGCTACCACAAAAATATTACAAGCGTATAACTAACTTTTAAATCAAATTACATAAAACATTCTGTATAAATTTTCGCCTCAAAATAGGAATCGACGTAAAATTGTCCCAGAAATGGGGATCCGAAGCGGTATTAAGATATTTTATCGAGATCATTGAAAATTACTAATGGAAACTTGGAAATGGGTGCCCAGGTACCCGGTGGTGCTTACATGGGTTAAAACTCTCCATGCGGGACTCTCCACAAGAGTCCCAAATAAATCAATCCCTTTTGTCGTTACCCATAGCAGGCAACGACGACTACACGGGAAGTGTTAAGTATCACCGTAACCAACAATTCCAAATTAAATTCATGTCCACGCTTGTCCCGACCATGACACGGTAGAACAAGCCCCGAAACAAAGAATAACTCGATTCGACGGGAACGAATTGTCGTAAGAGTCATAGAGAGTAGGTTACACTCTGAGAGAGATCACTCGAGCAAAATAGAAGACAATGGCTCGGTGACTGGCCGGTTGGTCATGTGTACGTCGTACTCTTGAAACACTTCCACGAGCGTGTGCTCGCGCGGCGTGCAAAGCGGAAAGTGAGCGAGAACAGCGTAGCAGCCGCGGTCGCTGGCTCGAAACCGAGCGGACCCGAGATGACTCACGTGTACGTTTCGCTCTGCGATCGGCTTCCACGGTGAATCACTCGTTGAACTCGCCAAAACGGAGACACCGTGGCGTTCTCGAGTCTTGACACACCGTGGACATTCTTTTCTATTGGGCACCACGAATTGTTTTTTTGGGGCGTTTTTAAAAATGGCCGAGGATCGTGGTCATGGAAAACTGGACGATTGAACGTCCATTGACGTTTCATTGATTGAATGTTATTAAGTGGTTGGTATGTTATTCGGACACTGATATAATATACCCCATAAATTAGACGTATTGGGAGGATTTCAAATTTTGGACCAATCTAACTTTTCTTAGTTTGGTTAATATTAAAATTTTGGCTTTGGGAACTCAACAAATAAGTGACTTTTTATTGTCACCGCCACGGAGACATCAAACCACCAGATTATTGAGACACCAATTATTGCTTTTTTGAGGAAGTCCCTTGAGTAATGGCGGAAACTATTTTTTGGGGTAATGGAAATATGTATTATTAATTCAGACATGCTTTACAAAAGGGTACAACAGAACAAAATTGAGTAAACCCTGACGCATTTAAAATATCGAAGACTTTTGGTCGATCAACTGGTAGGAGGTATTCGGCAGGACACAACACAAATTTCCATTTCAATTTCTGAATCCAGATTGAACGGAAAACTTCACATAAAGAGGATAGGTGAGAAGAGTGATTGTGTTGTGTGTTGGGAAAGAAAGGAAAACGGCGGAAGACGTTAAACAAGTGATTATTGTGACAATTGCCCAAGTAAACCCAGAACTAGTAGACAGCGGTAAAGAAACTGGCGGAGCTAATATTTAATTTGTTCTTAAGGCGTGAAAATAAATAAGAAAGCAATAATTTTCCCAGCTTGCTCCGTTTGGATTTCTCTTTTATTAATGGAATGAAGTTTTTAAAAAAAGGCTGCAGCCAAATCCAAATTGGGAACAAATAGGTTCTTTAAACTAAAAAATATGAGAAAGCGATTAGTGACCAACGGTTCCCCTCTATGGAAAAGATAGTGCAGCTAAAAAAACCACACCAATCAACAGAAATGTTACAGCCTACCTCACATTCATCCTTTTTAACCCAATTTCTATTTCATCTGCATGATCTTGGATCCAAATTGGAGCAAACATCCAAATTCTGCTATCTTATAAGAAAGACCTATCTGCAAAAACATCATACTACCATACTTCTCCATCAATTGTTATTACAATTTCTTCTTTCAACTTTCTGTTATCTTTTTCTTTAACTACCACTACCAACCCTGATATACATAGCACATATTTATATCTCTTTACTTTACAAGCAGTATTTCATTTTTATTCCTTGCTTTTTTCTCATAGTTTTAACCGGAAAGATTTAATAAATCTATTTATACAACAGCGTCGATCAAATTAGGCTTTGGGTTGTTGAACGCTTTGAGAACGTGAGTGGAATGTAAACTGTTGCTGCGTATATTGTATTCTGTGAATAAATCCCCGCCACAAGCAAGTGTTTAGACGTAGATAAAACGGTCTTATCAACAGTTTCGACGATAGCACAGCCTTCGCCAACAATAAACTACACACAAGTTCCTATATTTGTTTTCGTCATGTCTACAAACTTATCAGGCAATATCGTCTTCTACACTGTGCCTTCAACAAAGAAGTATATGTATAATGAACTTTTTCCTCTTAAGGAGCAATGTATTATGAGGTACGTCCTGCCTCGTGTTTTATGTAATACGAAGCTATTCGTGCATACGTGTAAACTGAACGAACATTGGTATTCATCGCCAATTGATGGAAATTGGAAGCAGACTTCAGTTGGAGTAAAGATTATGGTTTTTCGCACGTTCACACATTTACGTTTAATTTTTTTAAATTCGTAGCGCAAATAAAAAGATTATGCACGACCATCACAGTGACCAAGGTTTTGTTATTTTAATAGGGATAGAAATAATGAGTATAAACTTGTTTATTTATTTAATTTAAATGATTGTGGTGCATTTAATATTAACTACATCAGAATTTGAATGCTCCAATTATAGAGCATACTGTACTATTTAAGGCTAATTAGCGATTGATACGAAATTCATCGTAGTTTCATGAATAACTGATACCCAGAATGATCCAATTCTCTACTATTGATCTCCTATACAAACTAATTTATTTAGAAACATTCCAGTATCACTATATTATGTTACTTATGTCTGTTGTTCCTGGTCAATTTGAGATTACGGCCGATTATTAGGGGTCGCTAGTATCTGCACTGCACTATTCATGCTACGTGTATTGACCCTCGCCATAAATGATTGCAGACACAAGCAGAATTTGTTTTTATAGTATATTCTATTCCTCTTATCTTCCCTTTTCATTGTATCGTATCCCCCTTTTATCTTGTACTCTGCTCCCGTATTTGAAAATTGTTTTCATTGTAATATTATTAATAATATTGCATCCTTTTCGATCTGTATTTTTCTCAAATACAAGAAATGGAAAAGAAAGGGAAAATCATTTAATATTAATTATTTGACTCTAGTATTACTACAGTTCACTTTTCTTGGAAACAACATATCTTTGCCCCCGTCTACATGTTTCGAACGATACTATTGTTAAACAAGAAGGGTTGTCACTGGTGAATCTTGTAAAATTAGAAAAGAACCCTGCATTATGATAATTTATATTACTAACTTGGAAAAGGCTCAGTGAAATAAATGTAAGAATATTCGAGGTACAGGAACGGCCGAGGCGGGCCATGTGCATTTTGAAGATGCACGCTGTCTTTGTCTAGCATAGCTTTCATTGGGGGTGAACCCTAAAATGGTTAAAAAGGGGCCATGGTGACGTAGGCGTCCTCACGACGGACGCTTTTGCCCATGGAAGGCATTCTTGTATAGACTACGGTCGAGAGAGCACAGTTTTAATAAACAGAACACCTTTTAACATATATACACGCCTACAGAATCATTGTAATTAGTAATACCTAATCGCGATAGAGAGGAGACTACGAATACCCCCTCGAGCGATTATCTTACATAAAGTTTCCAAAATCAAATCTTGGTCATTGTGTACCCCTTAGTATATTTTTTATATTCATTTTTCATATTTGTTTCAATAATATTATCTATATTTTGTTCTTCATTTCGAACATTTCATACAGTTATATTACAATTGATCATGCTGTAGTCAAAGAAAATACACCTGTCTCGCATGCCAACAAGATGTTATGTATTTCTTGTTCCTATTGAATGTTTTAAAGTCTCTCCCAATCATCGTTGTTTCTCCATGCAGGCAAAAGGAAGGAAAGGTCATATCGAGAAGCCCATCCCTATAAATTGACAAAGAAAGCTCGCTAATTATATCAATATCTACGTCTATCCACTTCGCATTTACTTTAACAAATCAATACTCCTTCACAGTACGCGAATGGAGAATACTAAAAATATTCTCCAAGCATAATTCCGGAGATTGAATTTCTAACGTAAGTAGGATATCGCAGAAAGATTTCATCGAGTCGGCCAAGTAGAATAGTATATGAACTTCCATAATTATTATAATATTACGGAGCATGTGTTTTTTACAACAAAATAATCTTTACTGGTTTATTATATTTCCTAAGAAAAATAGTGAGTATAAGTGTAACAGAAATTTATTGTTAAATGTTATGTTATTTTTCTGTATAATAATTTACTACTTCTTTCTTTCCTTTTTAAATAAGCATTACTAATTAATAAATATAAAAGACATTTCTTGCGGAGTTCATTGACACGTAATTATTATTCAACAGGGGAGTTGGTTTACAATAAATAATGTTTTCTTTTCGAAAGTTTGTACATTGTCATAATGCAAGGTTCATTTTTCATTTTGCCAGAAATAACTTTACCCAGTTTCTAGCTTGGCAATATAAATTAAAATAATGGACGGTTCCTTTCTAGTATTGCCAAAAATATTTTCAGCGACATAATTTCAAATGAAACACATTTAAATTCATCGCGTTTTGCAGTTTAGTCGAAACTTTCAGTTCCCTGAAGGTGTGCCACTTTTTCTAATAGGTCAGGTAAAAGATCAAGGAAAAGAGCATTAGGTTAAACTTATTGCGTGTCGTTAAACTCGCAGGGACTTTCGCGAAATCAATTATGCATATAGGAAATGAACTGAATAATATTTCATTTGCCAACTGTGAAATTACTATATTCAAGCATTTAGACTAAATAATAATATATTGACTATTTTGCACTGGTGGTGAGAAATAAATCTACTGAAAACCTAATAATTAAGATAATAAAAATCAAGTCAAAGTTCGTATACAAAATTTCTAAAAAATTCATGCATTCAAATGCTTCTAATATCACTAATTTAACCATCCCCCATAAATTGTTATTACGGGGGACGGTTGAATTAATGGTATTAGAAGCATTTGAATGCAAGAACCTCCCTAAACTCTGACAAAAATCAAATTTGCCTGTCCACCATACTGAGAACACGAAATCCTACAAGAAATCGTACATCTTGCATTCCTGGAACAGTCATCGTTCCCACAGGACGTGCTAGGACCACGTGACCTACAAAACCATCCCCTGCCGCATTTACTTGACATTCATCGCTGCTCTCGTTACACTGCCGTTCATTTTTCATTTTCAACTTAATGTCATACGCAATGTTGCTGGTAGCGTTGCTTGTGAAAGGAAAAATGTCGCGTGATTAACACGTTTTTGATGTGCCATCAGTAGCTCTCAAGTGACGAATACAAATAATCAGTTTGTACATGAAAGGATTTTCTAATATATTCTTCAAATGTGTAAGAACAAAAAAAAGTAATGAACCCGAAACTATTAAGAATTCCCTAAGATTTGGTATCTCGCTCTCGTTCAATACTTTATTTGCAGTCTGCAGACTGCATTGCGTACTAGCGCCCACTAGCTACAAGAAGTTGAAACGGTAACATATGTATGATACATTTGAGCGTTAACTTCACTTATTTGACTGTGAATAAATGCTGATAGAGAAAGTAGCTATTCAAATTTATTTATTTATTAAATCACTTATTATTGTCGTGTGCTAGTGGGGCTATTAATGGTTTGTTTTTCTTTAAAATCATGTGGTTCACATTGTTTTGTTTACATTAATATTACTTGTGTATATATTTTACGCAGAGACTGAGATTTCTTCATGGACGAATGTCGTAAACTGTCCCGACAGCCATTTTACAATAGGTTCCTTTAATATTAATATGGTCGAAGGAAGTGCAGTGGTAGAATCCCATAAGACTCGCTCACTGTTCTCTGATATCGCTGATTGTAATCGCAGAATTCATACTTTTCTGTTATCAATAATCACTATAAATTGTACGGCTTCCAATTGGTTTTACGCGTGACGTAAACTTAGAAAATGATCTTAACGACACAGTCAGCGAACTGCAAAGTATTGCAATAAGAATTTCATATCCAATACAATACTTATTTATAAATTTCCTTTGCAACATGGAACGTGTTAATGATCAGGCTACATATCTTCCTAAAATAATAATTCACCATTTCTATTTTCTTCCTACGGACCGAAGTCGTAACAACGACTAGCGATTTTCAATGATCTTCGAGTAAATAATGCGCGACTGTGTTGCGTAATGTTTGCCACAAACTCGATTAGATTGTTGCCTTTATACGGAATCGAAATAAAAAGATTCGACTTAAGCCGTAGCCAGCGGTGGATTACATAAACCGCCAGATCGATATTAACTCCTTGTTGTTTTTCGTTTCTCTGGACTTTGTGCACGTCACCCGAGATCGAGAATTCTTCGTGGACGCTAAGGTGTGACGTAAGGTGCGTTGATGGGTTGATTAGACGCCTTGGAAAAGTTTGAGTAGGTGTTGATTCCGGATAGTGTTTCATTTTATGTATGGTAGCAACGTGTAGGTTGTAAGTCATATAATTTTATTGTTATTATAAGTTATATAATATAATATTGTTTATATATTGTTTTATTCAGGGCAATGGTTAAATTTTTGATTAGAATACGTTGAAAAAAATCAGTGTTTTGTGAGTTAGAATGAAATGGAATGAAAATATGTACATTTAAATAGAGAAATTATAGAAAATGGAGAAATGTAGGGTGTGAATTGTGGTAATAGGAATGTGGCAGGTCATTACAGTGAGAGGTGCTACAGAAAGTCTAAGAGTGCGTACTTATGAACGTCTCGAGTGCAGAAAACCTTGCAAAACTAAAATAGTAGAGGTTATCTTTACCTTAAATAGTGGTGGTGGTACGTGACCTTGAACTGCTAAAACTCGCGGCTAACACTGGAGAATATGCTTATAGGAATGAACAAATTCAGTGTATCTCTTGGCCGAACGCCTAATGGAATGACTGAACTCTGTATTTAAAATTACAATTTAATGTTAACACTCCATTGAAAATAGCTTCAGCCACCAAAAGACCTAAACAATACATTTAACTAAAAAGGGCAAAAATGAAATCTATTTATTTCTCAACAGAAAAGACGATATACGTACCAAACTTTGCAGCTCAATATATGGAACAAAAATTGAGCAATTTTCTCATACGACTGCCCAGACCCATTACATCGAAAATTATAATTCTTATTACCCATAACCAGATACCTGCAAGAAAACAGGGTACAATTAGGACAAAATTAATTGATCACCCCGGTATCCCAAACCTTTATTTTAATAGCCAAACTCCAAGTGCCGCGATCTTTCAACCCAATATCGTACAATTCCAATAAATCGCCACGGAATTGCCTCGGTACACGGTCGTCGTTAATTAGTATCGATATTTACCCCATTGCTGTGTACGAAATACATAAACCGAATTGGGTTTGCATTGCCGTGTTTCGTTGCGTGCTTGTCCAATATGAATTAACTTTTGCACTGTACACTGTACATGAAGAATTGTTATTGATAATAATCGATATGTTTGACTGACTACAATTTTACTCGGTTCTTCATTTATTTCTATTTTCTCGTTGCTCGCGTTGAGCCACTTTTTACGAGTCCATTTCTTGCGAACATTTTCTGTCGTTCTGTTTTTTTTTTATTTTGCCATCTCGTGAATCGTTCTTTAATTTCACGCTTGGGCTTTAGATATGTTATGGTCTTCGTTTCTCTTTTATATCTATTCGTTTCTTTTTTCTAATATCTGTTTTTTGCGAATATCCGACAGTCGTAAATTGGAACGAGATTTCGCGTTTAACTGGAAAAGATACGGGATTGTGATTTTATATGGTAGTTTGAAGCGTCTTTTATTTTTAGTGACGTAATATTTAACATAGAATTGGTATGCCAATTAAAAGATATTCCGCGAAATTTTATGTTCAAGAATTATTTCACTCCGTGTCCATATTGAAATTAAGCCCTCAAATCGTTTCTTTTTTAAGAGTTATGAAATAGAGAAATGGAAATGTTAATGTAAAGCGACACTGAAAAATGATAAGGCAGTGTTAAATTTCAGACTACAATAATCCTATGTGTATACAGAGTGTTTCATTCATCTTGGCCATTATTCCTCGCGATAGAAATAAAAATTTAGGGACAGAACTTGTCCTAATGAACCGCATAAATTAAAAAGGTATACATATCGTAGACCTTCGCTATTCTATAGAATTTTCGAGGCTACCTAATCCTTCTTTACAGTAGCTGTACTCATCTCATGTGATTTCCTGGTTGCCCACGAAATCCGCTTAAATACAATCCCATTGATCGTCAACAACCAAAATGAAATTTATATGGAAAATAATTGATTGAATATTACCATGAATATAATCCATTAATATAATTTTCACAAAGGCAATCTGATTATTATACATTATGTTTCGGGGCAGAAGCTAATTATGTATTGAGTCCCACCTCTCTCCTATTGAAGCTTCTCCACATTAAAGCTGCGTTTTCACGAGTGCGACGCGACTATGGCTCTAGAGGCTTGTATCACTTGCATAGAGCCGAAACGCTGTTTTCATATAAGCAGCAGTGAAGTGTAAAGCACTTAACGAACATGAGTGGTCTCTTCTGGGCTAAAATCGCGTTTCTGCATGGACAGTGCGTGGAAAGCTTGAAGAGGATGCGCGAGTCATTTTAGGCGAGAAAGGCGTTTTGCTCGCGTGCTACTGGGGTGAATACTCTCCACAGCATTTCTGACAGTTTTCCACCGACCTTTATCGACTACAATATGCACCTCATTCCCAGTGACTCCTTTTGCGATATACAGGGCAGCCTGAATTGAAAAAATCTCTACAGAATTTTAAGAGTCTACAGATCCCAAAGTTACACTTAATTGACGTGCAATAATTGTCATAAAAACGAGACGTAGACAGATTTTTGTTGAATAAAAAAGGAAATAATTGAACGAATAGTTAACCAACGCTTCAAGTGTATATATAAATTGATAAATTCAATTTTCTAATTAGTCGATTTCATATCAGAGGTTATGCGCGACGTACGACAGGTTTTAAAACGTGTAGTACGATGTGAGAAATTCATTTTTTAGCCGGCGTTCTGTTAGCAGCTGTTAAGAAACAGTAAAATCTCTCTTATTCGATCAGAAAATTAAAAAATCGACATTTTTTCAGGGAAAGCAGTTTACTGGCCTAAAGTGACGCTTTCAGTCATTATAAAATTTTATATCACTCTTATGTCACACATTACGAAACGTTATAACATCATGAGTATTGGCCTTAACCTTTCGGTATTTTACGCGCGCAAAGCCCCGTAAACCAGTTGCGCCCACTTCGATATACATCGACTTATGGTAATTCGTGTACCCGCGGGAAACCTGATACGGTTTCCATTGTCCGTGAATAATGTTTCTACGATTTTGTGTTCATTTTTCAAACGGATCTTACTTTTAATTCGTACTACGCGTCCCGTTAATCGTGCAGTAGCCAATGCCTACGTTATTTATCTTGTAATTAATTTTGTTTACTTATTTTAAATGTTCCCAACAAAGTATTTTTGTATTGGAAACATTATGATGATCCTCTAGAATGTTTGCAATGATTCATTTCTTGCAGCGACTAACGTCGGGGTATCAAAACAGGACATGTCTGACACATTTGTCTGATTCTACTTCCCCAGTTCCTTGCCACAGTTAGCCCCAAGAGTTGTCCCCACTCTGTTGTCACAATATCTGTGGGCTTTTAATATTTACATTGCATTGCGAAAAATGAAGAATTCACTATTACAAGGTCTCGGTTTTACACAATTCTTTAACACAATTTTCTCCACCGTTTTCACGTTTCACGAAAAAGAAAGCTACCACCACAATAATAGTCAGCTCTCTCTTAACATTTCCATCGAAATCCTCCTTCGATCCTCCGAACGCCGCAGAGAATTACAATTGAATACAACAATCAAGACCCCGGTTAAAGAGCCGTCATTTCAATTTCGTTAACGATACCTAGTACCCTATCATCAATCACAAACCACAAGCCCCATAAACTCCGAACGCCATGTTTGTATCCGTATGTTTCTCTCGCCAACGTCTTCCTCCGTTCCTCGACCTCATCTTCGTGGAATCAGCCCGGCCGTTCCGCCATCGTCGTCCATCTGCTACATCATTCAGGACCCTGAAGAACAGGTACGCGCTCCCGTGGCGCGGACGTTAAGGAGAAAGAAGAACTTGTTCGGTTTCGCCCAGCGTTAACCTCTCCCGTAATTACATTACAACGGGAGACTGAGACAAACGCAAAATGACATTAAAAACTTCCCGAAGTGCAACGCAGACAACCATACACACTGTCCTCAGAGACGAAGCCCCTTTGTGCTTAGTTTTCCCCCCTCCGTCGTACCCCTTTTCTTTCAAACACATATGCACACATACGCATTTTCTGTATGCACATTCTCCTGCGTCTTCTTTCCGCTTCTTTCCATCGGTAAGCGCGCGCTCTCGTGTTTTATCTAGGAATTAGAAAGTCTTTGCTGCTTTCAATTTTCATGTCTACTAAGCTAGATGCGACATGAGCGATGGTTACGTTTAGAATAAAATGTTTCGACGCAATATTCATGGGATTGGAACTAGCATGTTGCAATGGGACTGGATACGCAGCTTCGTGGATATATTGTGCCGGGTTTTCTTATACAGTAATGTCTAGGCTGTCCTTATAAATTTCTGTCCTAATTTATCGTGTAATATCATGAAACTTGGCCGCCATTATAATATATCTTCGTATACTCATATTTTGCTATTCCCAATTCGTCTTGTTATCATGGATACATTATTAAACTTAGAAGCCATAATCTGCAGTAAAATGTAATCTCTATCCCCAGGGGCAAAGAGAGATTGAATTTCAAAGGGTGAGCTACGCCTTCCGTAACAAGTAGTCCTCTCATTCAGGGTTACCAACGAACCCACACGGTTACCCCCGCCCCAGTAACTAACCTCTTACGATATTTAACACACATATAAGTTTCGTGAAAGAAATTACCACGCATTAAGCAACCCCTACAACCGCCTCATGGTCCCCCAATAAATGCCCAAGCAATAAACCCGAAGTATTCCGTGAGCCGCAGGTATAACGTCAGCCGTCTCCGTCTTTTCGCTTTATCGGCAACTTTTTTCGCCTCTCCCTTCTACCGTTCCCCCTTCCTGTATCTCTTGTTTCCCCCACCACCGCGACGGCCGCGACGACCGCGAGTCGCTTTCTCCGTTTATCTTGGCGTAGCGGCCGATAGCCGATAGCGGTCGCTGGTACCTGGCGAACGCCTGGAGAACGGCGACGTCAGTCTGTGCTCCGTTGCTCACCGGCTCCGTGCGCGTCCCGACCACCTGAATCCGAGTGTCGTGTCTCCTGCTTGATCTTTTCCCCTCTTCCTTCCTCCTCTCTTCGTCCATCTTCTCTTCTTTTACGACTTCTCCTATCCCTCCCCACTCCCTCAACATCAATTTCAACCGCGTCTCTCGCCGACTCCCAGTAAGTAGCCATTCTTCGTCCATTAATTACCAATTGGTAGGTGTCGTGCGTTTTGTGTACACACGTTTCGTGACTCGTTGCGACGAAGCAGCTGGTGTGTCGTGCCTTTTGGGCGGATTTTTCGCTGTCATCGGTTCGATGTTCGGCCTGGGAAGCAGGAAGGTACTCAAGTACTCGGCCATCGACACCTCCTTCTCCATCGACGTCGAGGACACCGTCACGTGCTTTTGCAGGTCAGTCTTCCTGGCGTGGCAGCGCGCGCACACGCGCGCCAGGATCCGTGAGATCGCTTCGAATATGCATGCTGAAGTTTCTTTACCGACCGTTGCGATTGAAGATTCGGCTCGTGCGTGCTGGATCGACTCGAGCCGGATAAAGCGATGGAAGATCCTATTGTTTCGTGATTCTTATATGGGTCCTGGTATGCATAGCGAGACGATTCGGGAATATGTATGTAGGAATTAGGTGTATCCATAAGTGATCCACTATTTCTCGATCGTTTTCATGATTGATTAAATTGGCAACAGGTTTGCGAAAGAATTCATTCAACTGGTGACCACAATTGATTTACTTCGGCCCCAACAAAAACCAATGTATCGTTCATTCTTAATATTTGAATGTAATCAAATATATTTAATAATTTAATACAAAAACAAAAAATATGCTAAACACTAGAATGCCTTGATATTAAATTATAAAATTAGTCAAGACATAGTAACACATTAACTCGTGGAATGACGTGATTCGAGATTAAGTGGGGCCTTCGGAATTTGGTACTCTGTTGTCTTTTTTTGGTCATTAGCAGAGGTTGGTATTGTTGTGATATTGTGTCGATAACGAACGATGGTGAGTTTCGTTAGTGTTACTTCTATAGCGTAACGGAGAGTAATTATGCGATTTGGAAGAAGCAGTTGGAGTTTGAATAGCTGAAACGAGTGTTTCTGGTGTTTCGAGGAATTATGTGGTTACGTGCCCGCTTTGCGTTTATTGTTACTGTTAGCGGTGTTTGTATAGCGAGATATTGAAAGTGTTTTACTATATGTACGAGTTTCATTGTGTTGCGCGCTCGGTGGAATTGTTTTACGATTCTTTGAAGGTCATGCTGCCCAAGATGGCGAAAGGCCCGATTTAGCCCGCTATTTTGGAGAATTGGGCAAGTTAAGGCCGTATTAAATTTTGGAGAACGTTTAACTTTGACGAACTTACAATTGCTGACAGTATATACAGATAATTATATGCAGACTGTCGGAATAAAAATGATACAAATTTTGGGGGGTCTATAATCAAAATAATTAAAAAAAATTGAACAATCCTTCTGCTTAAATGAAGAATTTTTCCAAAATGATTATTAGCCATAACTCATCTAGTGCCAGTTAATTTTTCATAATGAGGGAAACAAATTTCGTTTCGATCGACCAAAATCCTTTTCCCTGTCTGCTCTAATTTAGTTTGAAATAAATTTTGTAGGATTTTTCTATAATCAATGTTTGCAATGCTATTGAATTGAATTTGGTTAGATTATTCGTTTTGTATGCTAAAATAGTTAAACACAGAATGCAAACAAGTGGTAAGGAAAGATTGTAAAGAACAGGTTATACAACTTGATAGGTACTTGATAGGTATAGTACTCACAACGTTGAAAATATTTTGAGGGCAACCTTCGTTTGATACTAACGAGAAAAACCACATAATTAATGAGATAGTGGTTTTTTTCGTTCAAGATTAGAACCATTTCCGGATTTTAACATTCTCAGTCGGTTGATCGATAAAAATTGGATAAGACGTAAACAGGTTATCCTAAATTTTCAAAGATTCTACAATACTAGAACATGATCCCACCTAATTTTTTTACGACAATATTATATTATATGGACCTGGTCGAAAATACTATTGCTATGGTTTTTGTTGTTTCACTGTGAGAAATACAATATTTTGTAATACATTGAAACGATATCATTACGTATTCTGTACAGACAGCGCAAAAGAAGCGTTGAAAAGGTGAGGGTAGCCTGGAAGGTAGATTCGCAGCGACGAAAGCGAGACTACCTTCACCTTTTCAACGCTTCCAAGGAATGGAAGAACGATTGTTTATACAAATTAAAGCGGACCCATCTGAAAGAGATGAGAAACAGTTAACCCGCATATTTGCAGTAAACAGTACACGAGAATTAACTTCAACGCCTGATGAATCCAGTATAATCTGTAAAATAAATATCGAACGGTGGCGTACAACCACCGACTTAGTCCCACGTATGGAAGATGGAAAAGGGAAGGGATAGAAACTGAAATTGCTTAACTGCATTTACCTTCGCAATCTGACGCGCGCTTGTGGCAGAGTGTCCAACGGATCCTTCAACAGATAAATACGAATTCCGCGCAAATAAATCCAATAATAGTGATGCCAATTCACTTCTGTCATGTCGAAAGCAAAATTTCGCCGATCCTCGGGCGTCAATTTGCCCAGCAACGCTTTCACGTTGTTGTCCGAGAATTCCCAATCGTTTATCGCAAAATAGGAGATTACATCCATGTGCTGGTGCATCTTTTTATACATTTTCAGCATCCTTCGAACGATCAAAAAATTGCATTTGATTCGTATGCGTACGCGAGTGTGCCGTCTCTCGGAGTGTGAGTGAGTGAGAGCGTGTGAGGGGCGAAGGGGTGTGTATGTAGAGAGAAATTACCTGGGTTGCTTTCCCACACAGAGCGTCGCGATGTCGACGAAGCACGCTGGCAATAGGTGCAGCACATAGACGTAAAGAGTATGAACGATCTTGTATTTGTTGTTTCGGAAGCCACAATGCCATATAGCTTTGGCGGATGGAAACTCCTTTCCATATTTCTTGCATATACCCTTGGACTGTTCGTACGTTAGAAGGTTGTCTTTCGATACGTAATTGTAAACTGGCACCTGGTTATCTTGACCCTCTTCTTCGATTATCGCGGACCTGTAAACCAGCAAGAAGGTACAGAAATATGACGCAGAAAGGAAATGGAGAAAACAAGTAGTGGATAATGTTTCTCGGAATCTTACGTTCGTTGATTGGCTACGTCCCAAGCGCAGGCTATCAGGGCATTTACTGTCAAGTCTCCGGGAATGAGGTTCACGTGCTTGGATCCGTCGCAATGAACCGATCTTACGATCCCGGTACCTGCACCTACCATTACACCCGTTGGACCGTACAAATTATCGATCCATCCCCGCAGTGGTTCCCGATAAGTTGAAGTGACTGAAAATTTCAGAAGCAGCCTTAGACGCAGACGGTCACGATCAGCTAACTCTGCGCGCACACTCGCGCTACTGTACGCGAGTCACTTTGAAATGAACGAACTTCGACTAACCAATGGCTGGGCGAAATATTCCAACGGCCAGTTGGCCGGCCTCCTTTGCAACGATACTTTCGGCCACAGCTTTCGTGAATGTGTACGTGTTTGGCCACGCGCCTAGCAATCTGTGTGGCAGGAAAATCGAATGACTGGAAAAAGTCCCTCCTATTTCTTATGCGAACAAGTTCGTTCGCTGCTTACCGCGGTGTGATGTCCTCGGCCAGTTTCTCGTCCATACATTCGACAAGGCTTAATAATTTGTTCGGGTCCATCGGTGGATCGTATACCCTCTCGTCGATAAATTCTTGCGGGCAATTGGCGTACGCCGTGGACACGTACACGAACGACTGAAAAAGTAAATGCGCAGTTAGAGCAGGTGTGCGTTTCCGTGACCACACGCAGTCGTTGCTCACCTTCAGACACGACATTTCTTTGCAAAGCTCTATCATGTCTTTGGGACTGCGAACATTTATGTGTACGGCGAGTTTCATAGTTTCGTTGAATCTGACCGCGGCCGCGACGTGAAACACGATCGAGACCTCCCGTGCTACCGTTTGCCGGTCAATTGCGGACATCCCGAGTCCCGGCAGGCCGCAGTCTCCGGCTATAGCAACGATTTGACGTCGAAACTTTGGTTGCATCTCTTTCAGTTTGCTGAACACCTAAGGGCACAAGGTGTTGCACATGTATGTATAAACGAGCGTGTACAATTGCTCGTCCCGTAGTCGTAAACGCAACGAGTTCTCCGCTTATTGGGTTTACGATGCGTGGGAACAAGTACGAAGTACGTCGTACGTAGAATAGTAGAATATTAGCGGAAGGTAGAACGAAAGGCGGAAAAGGCAAACACGAACGGGACAACGATTGTGTGCAAGATTTTGCGTTTGGTGTCTACGTATCCTCGGTGGCCGCAAGGGTAAGCAAAATCTGTTTAACGCTGAAAGTAAAGCAGTCCAGGTCGACGACCGATGGCCTATTGTCGATTGGCGATGGGTGATGGGCGATTGTCGATTAGGAGAACCGATGGCAGGGTGAGAAATGAAAGGATGAGGGATGTAGGGTGCGAGGAGTCGAATCCTTACCGGATCGTCAAACAGCTCCTCGATGCGTTGATGCACGTCCTTCCCTTTCTTCGGTCGTACCAGTAAATAGATGAACGAGATACCGGGACACGCTCGGAGGAGTTTCTCTATCAAGAGCTTGCCCAGGAACCCGGTACCCCCTGTGACGAAGATGCTCTGCCCATTGTAAAAACGCTGAATCGGGCTGAGATTCGTCTCTTCGAAAGTGGAATCGCAAGCATTGCCACGATCCAAACGAGGATTCGTCAGATTTTCGTTCAAGGTGCCACCGTTCTCCGACACCGCCACACCTTGGCCACATGGTTCCAACAAATCTTCCACCATTGCGTCCAGCGTGTGCGTCGCGATTGTCGCTTGTCCTCTCGCAAATAGCGATATCAACTGAAGAAAAGTAAGTAGAGAAGGGAAAAATGAAACGGCGCGGGGTATTTCGAGTCTTCCAAACGGAAATTTATTAGTGTCATCTCATCGTATCGTGGACGCGGGATGCCCGATAGACGATACGCGTTTCTTTATCGCGCCTCGATGTCACGTATACTTTCAGAGCTAACGAGAAGAGTGGAACGGCAGGTATTTTAACGACAGACACGAAATTCTGCAGACTTTGAGTTTCTAATTCGAATACTTAATCAAAGGTTCACTCTAGTCTGTTCTAATATGTCGGAGCATCCGACGTGAAAGGGTCTAGCCGGCTAATAATGGACGTGTCCACCCCGAAATCACATTGGTAAGAAATAAAATATAACGTTCAACACACATTACATTCGGATGATACTAAATGGTGTGCGCTTCGAAGAAACTGCGCGTATGCCGCGGATGAAGAAAGCGTGATTACCGTTTCGCCGACTGCTGTCTATGATTCCTTCGTTTGAATATATTCGACCGTGTACGAAGTGGAACACGCGACGGAACTACGTAGCAACGATACATCGAAAGTTCGATACACGTTGTACCCGTGCGAAAGGTCGCTACGGGACGCTCGGACAAATGATTAAATGGATCTACGAGTTCCCGGCCACAAAGGACGAAGCGTCCAACTTGTGCTATGTTGCGGGCAACGCGGACGAGCGAAAACACGAAGAATCGCTGCGTGTACCTGGAGAACTTTCGCCTCGCACGAATCTAACGATCCTCCTCTTATGACACCTCGACTCTGCGAGCAATGCACCTCACAATTGTCACCCGATCCGTCGTCGCTCTAGCTTTTCCTGTGTTCTCCTTCTACTCTGCTTCTCCGTCTGGCCCTCCTCTTTACCCTTTGACTCCCTTTCTCCTTCCTTAATCGCTCGATCACGCTCGCGACCCCCAGTCAACCACGTTTCTTCCATCGTGATGTATCGTTTGCTACTTCCTCATCTTCTTCCTCTCCATCTTCTTTTACTCTCCTCCAACTTATCCCAGCATTCGATATCTACTCCTATAATGGAAACGCTTCTATTATACTACTCGTCAAGTTGCCCCAATCGATGCCCATTGCGAGGAACACAGTGTCGCGAAATTCCCTACGACTCTTCTCAATAACTATACCTGAAATTTCGGCGAGATCGTTTATGGGTTTTCCAAGGGCGACGATTGTACACGTATATGCGGTCGCGAATAAAAATCTAATGCAATTGTGGCAGATCTACGTATTAGTAAGGGACGTGCATCCAACGAGTGTGGATGGTTCATTAATATGCAGGCGCATACCCACTCTTCCCCGAATCTTTCGAATTTGCTCACGTAGCTTTTGTTCCTGAGTGAAAATGAAAAATGCAAAATAAGGAAAATAAGGAAAAATACAGCTGCCTCGCCAAGCAAAAATTCTGTGCGTTGTTTCAACTCTTGACAAATTTTGATTGGCTATGAAACTTTCGACAGCAAAATAAAAGGCTGAAGGGATAATCGGTAGGCTTCCATCCAGAATCACGCTACTTCGTCCCGTGCGTACATACCTATACGTATGCATACCTGCTAAGCGTATGGGGAACCGTACGTTTCAAACGCACCGCAATCCCTAATAAACTAGCAATTCATCAATACGTTTAACAAGATTAAATGCGATGTGCATGAAAAATCGAGGGTATTTGAAGCGTAAGATCATTTATGCTAAATCGAACGCATAGATTTAAAATAAAATGTCGCGCAAAGGGATATCCCCCGGGCATTCCAAGAAATTCAGAGGCAGCTTTTTTTACAACGATATACGTACGTCTGTTCCTACATTGGCGATTTACACTGTGATACATATTGTACAAAAAGTAATCGAATATGCATAATTATTGATATGTCCGCAACGTTTCCATCTTGATTGCATTACAATTAGCGAGATAAACGACATAAGTCGTTACAGTCTTTGGAAAGCACAGGATAAAACATGCACAGAAACGCGGAGGAAGCGGTTATACATTCATCCCCACCACCGGGGGCGATCCCCCCGAGTTCTAGCCGACACGTTCCGGCGGTTGATACTTGGGGTACCCTTGAAACATTACATGTTTTCGTATCTGTGAGACCACACTAATGCAACCGTGAATTTTTTTATCGTTACGTATTGCGCTATGAAAATTATATTGAAATATTCGTGAAGCTGCTGTGATTAAAATGAGACTAAGCACGATATAATTTGCATCATATTGACTTATATGTTTACATAATAAAACTCTTACCCATTGATTTTTTTACACTCACAAGGGAAGGACCCCAATTGTCCGACTTCGATTTTCACGAGCTTTGGCAAGATGATACTATATAGGCCCCTAATGATAGATGTCAAATATTAGCTTCAGATACTCAATAGTTTAAAAGATATAAACAATTAAAGATGCGTACCTGTTTTGTGCCATGCGTATAAACACATTTTATATGAAGTGTAATAGCGCAGTGTGATAATTCGGTGACTCGTACCACGAGAGTCGTGGGTTCGATTCCGCCCAAGTATTTTTTTTTTCATCTCTATTGTGATTGCATCGTACACGATACAAATAAAAAAGAATGACTCATAACAATAAAAAGTTCTCATTCTTTAGATAATAGTTTATAAAAGATACTATTAGTATAGTATTGAAATTTGTTTTCAATTATTAATAAGTTCGATACAATATTTCTTTATATGTAGGATTTTCTATTCGTGGAAGATACAGTTCGTAATAGGTATCGTCGATCTGCAGATAGTAGAACTGATGTTTGGTTTATCTCTCACGCGTTGACCCAACGTCGCACACACGATGTTTATGCTTTCTCAAAATGTTTATGTATCGAAATTTTCGAAAAAAAATATACTTGGACGGAATCGAACCCAAGACTCTCGTGGTACGAGTCACCGAATTATCACACTGCGCTATTACACTTCATATAAAATGTGTTTATACGCATGGCACAAAACAGGTACGCATCTTTAATTGTTTATATCTTTTAAACTATTGAGTATCTGAAGCTAATATTTGACACCTATCATTAGGGGCCTATATAGTATCATATTACAAAAGCTCGTGAAAATCTAAGTCGGACAATTGGGGTCCTTCCCTTGTCAGTGTTAAAGAAGTAATAAACGATTGCTTGAAATAAGGAAAACTAATCTTCTAGAAGAAGTGTATGTATGGCAGCAAAGTGGAAATCCCTGTCTAATTTTATTATGCGTTATAATGCCACGCGTTATTAAACGTGACTTAAGGGCAAGGATTTATGTTATTGGTCGCACCTTCCATGGACAACCTAGGACGCTTTTTACTGTTCTTGGCTTTCAAAAAATATTAATTACGTATTGAAGTCTCTACTTTAATGTATATCTGTTCCGTCAGTTAATTGTTCAAAGGATTAGTGCACGAAAATAACAACTCGGGAAAAGTCAATCCAAGACTGGACTTTCGCTTCGGTCATAAACAACCCAGGTTGACCGCGGAGATTTATTTCGGGTCAACGTTTTCACAGAGTGCTAAACTGTATTGTATTGTATGCCCATTGTATTGTAAGATACTCATGATTATTGTAGTATGTTTTTATGTTTTTAAAGAATCAGATAATGAAAGAACCAGGTGGTCAAAAGCGTTTCTCCTCATCTGGGGGGATCGTACGGAAGCGTTTCATGCTCGGCTCGGAGGGAACCGTTTTTGTAATTTATCAACGCAAATATGATCCAAATTATATCGCGTTTCGTGTTATTTTAATCACAACAGCCTCAGCAATATTTTAATAAAATTTGCAGAACGAAATAATTAACAATAAAGAAGTTGTATAGTTGCATTAGTGTTGTGTCATCGATATGTAGGTGTCTGACCTTCCTTTCACTCTCTGTCCCTTTCAACGGTCGTCGATGTCGGTGTCAAATTTCTAAACAGGCAAAGTTATCCCTACACTCCAAATGATCGCGGCCGGTCCTGACCTGCGATCCCTCTTCGAGAAATTACTGTAGGTGTTTTAATAGTAACAACCTGTGTCAGGTTACCAACTTTTTTCCTTTCCTTCATTGCAATGGACGGAATAATTGCGAGCAATAATCACAAGCATACGATAGGTAAGGAAAGGAAAAAACCAATTTTAGCTCTGCGAATGACGAGAGACGTGACATTTAAGACCGTTAATAAACGCGCAGAGTGTAATTTTCATTTTTCTGGAATCGTTGTCACGCTAATATTTAACGCGACGATCGCAAATAGTAATCATCGTTGATGGCATTCGTTGGTTACGCGACACTTGCCGTACTACCATTTAATGCGCAAGAGTAGTTCGAATTCCAGTCACGATGAAAAATGTCTTCCAATTGTTGCCTGAGTTTCCCCGAAGTTTCATCAACGATAGCCTCGAATACCGTGCTTATACCTGATTTGCTTACCCTTGGACAACTGGCCAGATAGAAAGGATGAAAGAGATGAAAAGGATGAAAACGATGAGAAAGAGAAATGACAAGAAGAGGACACAATTGCCCGCGGTATTTATGAAGTAATCGCCCGACCAGTTGCTCGTCCCTATGTATGTACACAGCAGCGTCAGTCACCATGCACTTGCTGTGATTTACTCTGGAAAATGGTATTTTTTCGAAATCTGGTTCGATGGGAATGACGAACCTTCTCTGAAAAGAAACGATCTCGTAGATCTTGACTGCACAAATATACATATACATATACGTATAACTTTTCGAGCGCTCCAGATCGCGTCCGGTGGCGTCTCGAGGATTGTTTGAACGTCGCGATAACGAGGGAGTTGGAGGTCGATTTTGACACGTCAGCCAACGCACGAGTTGAGACAATGTGCAAACAACTGATAGTGAAGGAATTAACGACCTTATCGGGGCGTGATAATGAGCCCTGCTAAAAAGGGCAAAAGTCTTGTGCCCGTTTTTTAATTTTAATTCGCGTAATTATAATCTTAAAACCGTGTGTACAGTTATCTTGCGAAACATATATTTGAACACCATTACACAAGAAAGGTGCAGTTTATTTAAAGTTGTCATGATTGTAAGTACATTACTTTTACATTCTAGGATTAATATTGACAATTCGTTTGAAAATTATTCTTATAACTTTTGCCCAGTAATGTACATACAATCTGCCCCTAGATTTTCCTGCTACAACTCGTTTCATAAATGGACTACATGTGTACTCGTTTACACGTTTATCGATAATCAATCGATCAGCTCCCGTAACGCATTAATACACCGCAAACAGTAGCAGATAAATCTAACGAGTAGTAGTTGTACCTTGTGTTACATAATGAAGTTGATCAGGTTCGTTCCAAGTTCCCATGTGATCCTCAAGATCGCGCGATCCAATTATCGAGACATCGTTGATGTGAATATAAACGTGTTACAATTTGCAAAAGCGACACCTGCCGTTTGTCGCGCAGGGGGTCTCGAGCGTCAGTCGCAGATAGAGAGCCGTGGCGAGTAGACGAATTACTAATTGAGAGTATGTATTATTATAACACTCTTGTTTCTTCAATTAATAAACGTAAGGTTTTAGCAATTATATTCGATACCAATATTATTGGATATTGTATAAGATGTCAGGATTGATTTAGATTATTGATCCGTATAGATGTAGAGCTTAATTATAGAACTGAAACAAATAGAAATAAGATAAATGTCTCGTTCTCTTTTATTGAAGACTGCATCTTGCAGATTATACACCGTGGACCAAAATTCGTGGTACAAATGAGGCCAGGAAAGTAGTACGGTTGAAAGTAAGACGAAAATCAAGAATAACAAAATTGCGTTGAAGGCTTCATTTGCGACAAAAATGAATTTGGAAATTATGGATTTCATTCTTCTTTCGTAAAATATATTCATAGTTGTAACAAGTCTCATTTAATTAACTTTAAAGTATTTAAAGTACAAAGTTTGACCAAAAAATAACCGCAACATGCCTTCCCTAAAGGGTAATAAGTATCTATAACCAACGCACAGTTAAATGGATTCCAATGGAATAATTTCACGAGTATTATTCTTCTCCACTTGTTGATTTCACCTGTCGACGTATTTGTAGTGGTACACCTGACTATTACGCGCGTTAGTAATAGAGTCGAACGATTTTGTTGCGACCGTGGCGTAGTGAGTACAGTACTTGCCTTCAAACTCTCAACTTTCACGTCCATTTTCCCGAGTCTCATCACGTGACTATTTTGTTTCTTTCTTTTAATCCGCAGCAAAATACATCAACTTACATTTTTCTGACCGCTCCTTAGGGAATTCGCCACTACAATACAAAAGGTAATTTTATTCAACGTCTTACATTAACAATGTTGAACCCGTCAACAAAAACGAAAAATTGCATTTTATTTGTAGTGTGCATGTTTCAGTCAATCGAACAGAACCGTAGTTCGTATAAAAAAGAAGTAGTACATAGGAGAAAAAATATTTCACTTAATAATAACGATTGCTTAAGTTACAATTCGATACGAATTTGTGTACCTATAAAGTGAAAGGTTTTATAATTTAATACATCTGTGAAGATGTAAATTTATGAGAAAGATTGATAAAAAGTTAATCGAGATAAGAAAAGTTAATTCGTCAATTGATAATAATTGCAGTTATTTTGTTTATTACAGACAACAATCGATGTTGTTTCAGATTCGTTTACAAAATTTATAAAGCCCACTTCTACACTTCGAAATTGCAAATATAAATGGTATATAGAAGAATTTACAAATTGAATGTTTCATTACATTTTATTTATCTTTATTGCCTCTCGAAATAATTCTATTTTTCCCCTTAAAATTCCTACTATCGAGCCCCCCAATATATAAGTAAATAAAAGTAGAAAATTCTTCCCTGATTAATTAAAAATCTTCTGTATACTCAGATCTCTTAATATTATGGTTTCTTTTCATTCTTATCCCATGAATTTTGTCTCGAATAATTAATAAAATAATATTACACCAGAGTAGCATTAATCTTTGAAAATCGAATATTTATTTAAGTATTCATTTATCACAGCAATTTTATAGCACACTTTTTTTTATTAATTTTACCTCCACAATCACCCACTTTAAGAAGACCATGAAACAAATAATAGGGACCCTCTGCATTTATTCTACATCTTTCTGCCACATCGACGTCGTACCAATGTGCACCAACCTGCATTGCTTTTTTGTCTTCATTTTTATCTAATCTTAGAAATGTTCTACTGCGTCGTAATAATTCGTGCAACCAACAGTTTACATCATTCGACGTTTCAAGTGAATCTGACGTTTGTTCCAAATCAGAACGAAAGGTCGTGGCGAATACGTTGCGGAAATAATTCGAATTAAGGTGCACTTGAGATACCGAATTAAAAATAGTCCCGAACCGGGCCGTATATTTAATTGAGACAAGCCGGATACAGTTTAATGCAAATCCGCAGCCGTTCGGTTTAATTCAGTTCAGCCTGACTAGCATTATTTTTGGATTCGACTGTGAAGCATTTAATTCGTGGAGCACATTGAAGTTTCCTGAAACGCGACGCGTTTCTGAACTTGAAAAAGAGACGGTGTTACACAAGAGTTGCTATTTCTAGGTGAAGGCAAATTAATGTTATCATTCGGGCGTGATTAAAAATTCCTCATTATGTATTGCTATTGATGAAATACCATCATAATTATAATGTATACCTGCTATAGTGCTTATATAATATAATATGTGCCCATGCATATGTATGTATTACCATTACCAAGTGTAACTTTATGCTGATTGTTTATGTCGTTGCATAACTGGTGTTTGTCGATTATAGCATATTTAACAAGGAAATTAGAGAAATACATATTGCTGTGATATTCCACAGATAATACATATGTATAATACTAATCAATAGGTACAATAGGGACTTAAATTCACCTATTTGGTCTAAATATTTGTTGACTTAAAATTGTAGAAATAAATAATATTTCTCCAAAATTCATCATAAAGACAATCACTTAACGATTAATATTAAACACACTACATATTCCATTTCGTATCGGATATCATTACTCCATTAAATCTCTGACCAAGTGATGTCTGGTAACGGGCATTGGAACAATCGATTCACACGGTTACTCGCAGCTAATCGAATGGAATCGAAGGTCAGGGTGCGCATGGAAAATCTAATTCGATCGCGAAGGAGCGGTAATTAACGTGGCCATGGTAGAACTCTGTGTTTATCCTTTCCATTGGCAGGGTTTATTTTTATTTTGCAATGAATTCTCGACTGCGAAGCACACACTCTTCGCAGTCGAGAATTAAACAAAAGAGAAGCCCGGAAGCTTCCAAAATCGTCGCACCAACACACTCCTTTCCCCAACACTCCTTTTGGAGTGTAAAAGATTTAGTTGATTGGAAACATTGTGTTTTGTTGCGCGATAAAGTTATGAAGCTCTGGTATTTCTAAAATACTTAATGGACGATGAAATGCATTGCGTGGAAATAAATAAGTGGGGATACGATGATAGCAAAGTGTCTTTAGGCAATTCCACTATGCGGAGCCTGGCATTGCCACATGTATCGTGTAACTGGTAACCACAATTGATTCACTTTGGCCCAAACAAAAATCAATCTATCTTTCACTTTTAATATTTGAATGTAATCAAATATATATAATAATTTAATACAAGAACAAAAAATATACTAAACACTATAATGCCTTGATATTAAATTATAAAATTAGTCAAGACATAGAAAGACATTAACTCGTGGAATGACGTGATTCGAGATTAAGTGGGGCCGTTCGGAATTTGGTACTCTGTTGTCTTTTTTTGGTCATTAGCAGAGGTTGGTATTGTTGTGATATTGTGTCGATAACGAACGATGGTGAGTTTCGTTAGTGTTACTTCTGTAGCGTAACGGAGAGTAATTATGCGATTTGGAAGAAGCAGTTGGAGTTTGAATAGCTGAAACGAGTGTTTCTGGTGTTTCGAGGAATTGTGTGGTTACGTGCCCGCTTTGCGTTTATTGTTACTGTTAGCGGTGTTTGTATAGCGAGATATTGAATGTGTTTTACTATGTGTACGAGTTTTATTGTGTTGCGCTCTCGGTGGAATTGTTTTACGATTCATTGAAGGTCATGCTGCCCAAGATGGCGATAGGACCGATTTGGTCCGGTATTTTGGAGATTTGTGCAAGCTAAGGCGGTATTCAATTTTGGAGAACGTTTAACTTTGAAGAAATCGCAATTGCTGAAAGTATATACAGACTGTCGGAATAAAAATGATACAAACTTTGGGGGGTCTATAATCAAAATAATTAAAAAAAAATTGAACAGTCCTTCTGCTTAAATGAAGAATTTTTCCAAAATGATTATTAGCCATAACTCATCCAGTGCAGGTTAATTTTTCATAATGGGGGAAACAAATTTTGTTTAGATCGACCAAAATTCCTTTCTCTGTCTGCTCTAATTTAGTTTGAAATAAATTTTGTAGGATTTTTCTATAATCAATGTTTGCCATGCTATTGAATTGAATTTGTTTAGATTATTCGTTTTGTATGCTGAAATAGTTAAACACAGAATGCAAACAAGTGGTAAGGAAAGATTGTAAAGAACTATTGGAAATGGGTTTATTAAATAACTCTTTAATCGTTTTATGATTTAATAATATACTTTATTAACCACGCACTGGGAGTGACTTCTTTACTATAGCAATGATCGGAAGGAACTAAACAGCATCCGAATTAACGGATAGACCCGATGCCCTAAAGTTAAAGCATCGACGATTACTCTCGGTTGTGTGCGGGGTCCTGTCGCCTCTTATATAAACAATAGATAAAACCTTCTAGCCAGAAATGAGAAGCAACAGTATAAGGTATCCCCTTGCACACGATTATGAAAGATTAATTTTTGTATCGATTTTCAATAAGAAAATCTATCAAGAACAGGCAGTACAACTTGATAGGTGGATCGTATAGTGCTCACAACGTTGAAAATATTTTGAGGGCAATCTTCGTTTGATACTAACGAGAAAAACCACATAATTAATGAGATAGACGTTTTTTTTCGTTCAAGATTAGAACCATTTCCGGATTTCAACATTCTCAGTCGGTTGATCGATAAAAATTGGATAAGACGTAAACAGGTTATCCTAACTTTTCAAAGATTCTACAATACTAGAACATGACGCCACCTAATTTTTTTACGACAATATTATGTTATATGGACCTGGTGGAAAATACTATTGCTATGGTTTTTGTTGTTTCACTGTGAGAAATACAATATTTTGTAATACACTGAAACGATATCATTACGTATTCTGTACAGACAGTGCAAAAGAAGCGTTGAAAAGGCGAGGGTAGCCTGGAAGGTAGATTCGCGACGACGAAAGCGAGACTACCTTCACCTTTTCAACGCTTCCAAGGAATGGAAGAACGATTGTTTATACAAATTAATGCGTACCAATCTGAAATAGATGACAAACAATTAACCCGCATATGTGCAGTAAACAGTACGCGAGAATTAACTTCAACGCCTGATGAATCCAGTATAATCTGTAAAATAAATATCGAACGGTGGCGTACAACCGCCGACTTAGTCCCACGTGTGGAAGATGGAAAAGGGAAGAGATAGAAACTGAAATTGTTTAACTGCATTTACCTTTGCAATCTGACGCGCGCTTGTGGCAGAGTGTCCAACGGATCCTTCATCAGATAAATACGAATTCCGCGCATATAAATCCGATAATAGTGATGCCAATTCACTTCTGTCATGTCGCAAGCAAAATTTCGCCGATCCTCGGGCGTCAATTTTCGCTGCAACGCTTTCACGTTGTTGTCCGAGAATTCCCACTCGTTTATCGAAAAATAGGAGACTACATCCATGTACTGGTGCATCTTTTTATACATTTTCAGCATCCTTCGAACGATAAAAAAAATTGCATTTGATTCGTATGCGTACGCGAGTGTGCCGTCTCTCGGAGTGTGAGTGAGTGAGAGCGTGGGAGGGGTGAAGGGGTGTGGATGTAGAGAGAAATTACCTGGGTTGCTTTCCCACACAGAGCGTCGCGATGTCGACGAAGCACGCTGGCAATAGGTGCAGCAAATAGACGTAAAGAGTATGAACGATCTTGTATTTGTTGTTTCGGAAGCCACAATGCCATATAGCTTTGGCGGATGGAAACTCAAGTCCATATTTCTCGCATATACCGGCGGACTGTTCGTACGTTAGAAGGTTGTCTTTTGATACGTAATTGTAAACTGGCACCTGGTTATCTTGACCCTCTTCTTCGATTATCGCGGACCTGTAAACCAGCAAGAAGGTAACGAAATCTGGCGCAGAAAGGAAAGGGAGAAGAAAAGTAGTGGATAATGTTTCTCGGAATCTCACGTTCGTTGATTGGCTACGTCCCAAGCGCAGGCTATCAGGGCATTTACTGTCAAGTCTCCGGGAATGAGGTTCACGTGCTTGGATCCGTCGCAATGAACCGATCTTACGATCCCGGTACCTGCACCTACCATTACACCCGTTGGACCGTACAAATTATCGATCCATCCCCGCAGTGGTTCCCGATAAGTTGAAATGACTGAAAATTTCAGAAGCAGCCTTAGACGCAGACGGTCGCGATCAGCTAACTCTGCGCGCACACGCGCTACTGTACGCGAGTCACTTTGAAATGAACGAACTTGGACTAACCAATGGCTGGGCGAAATATTCCAACGGGCAGTTGGCCGGCCTCCTTTGCAACGATACTTTCGGCCACAGCTTTCGTGAATGTGTACGTGTTTGGCCACGCGCCTAGCAATCTGTGTGGCAGGAAAATCGAATGACTGGAAAAAGTGTCTCCTATTTCTAATGCGAAAAAGTTCGTTCGCTGCTTACCGCGGTGTGATGTCCTCGGCCAGTTTCTCGTCCATACATTCGACAAGGCTTAATAATTTGTTCGGGTCCATCGGTGGATCGTATACCCTCTCGTCGATAGATTTTTGCGGGCAATTGGCGTACGCCGTGGACACGTACACGAACGACTGAAAAAGTCAATGCGCAGTTAGAGCAGGTATGCGTTTCCGTGACCACGCGCAGTCGTTGCTCACCTTCAGACACGACATTTCTTTGCAAAGCTCTATCATGTCTTTGGGACTGCGAACATTTATGTGTACGGCGAGTTTCATATTTTCGTTGAATCTGACCACGGCCGCGACGTGAAACACTATCGAGACTTCCCGTGCTACCGTTTGCCGGTCAATTGCGGACATCCCGAGTCCCGGCAGGCCGCAGTCTCCGGCAATAGCAGCGATTTGATGTCGAAACTTTGGTTGCATCTCTTTCAGTTTGCTGAACACCTAGGGGCACAAGGTGTTGCACATGTATGTCTAAACGATCGTGTACGATTGCTCGTCCCGTAGTCGTAAACGCAACGAGTTCTCCACTTATTCGGTATACGATGCGTGTGAACAAGTACGAAGTACGTATGTACGTAGAATAATAGCGGAAGGTAGAACGAAAGGCGGAGAAGGCAAACACGAGCGGGAAGACGATTGTCTGCAAGATTACGCGTTTGGTGTCTGCGTATCCTCGGCGGACGCAAGGAAAAGCAAAATCTGTTTAACGCTGAAAGTAAAGCAGTCCAGGTCGATGACCGATGGCCTATTGTCGATTGGCGATGGGCGATGGGTGATTGTCGATTAGGAGAACCGATGGCAGCGTGAGAAATGAAAGGATGAGGGATGTAGGGGGCGAGGAGTCGAACCCTTACCGGATCGTCAAACAGCTCCTCGATGCGTTGATGCACGTCCTTCCCTTTCTTCGGTCGTACCAGTAAATAGATGAACGAGATGCCGGGACACGCTCGGAGGAGTTTGTCTATCAAGAGCTTGCCCAGGAACCCGGTACCCCCTGTGACAAAGATGCTCTGCCCATTGTAAAAACGCTGAATCGGGCTGAGATTCGTCTCTTCGAAAGTGGAATCGCAAGCATTGCCACGATGCAAACGAGGATTCGTCAGGTTTTCGTTCAAGGTGCAACCGTCCTCCGACACCGCCACACCTTGGCCACATGGTTCCAACAAATCTTCCACCATAGCGTCCAGCGTGTGCGTCGCCATTGTCACTTGTCCTCTCGCAAATAGCGATATCAACTGAAGAAAAATAAGCAGAGAAGGGAAAAATGAAACGGCGCGGGGTATTTCGAGTCTTTCAAACGGAAATTTATTAGTGCCATCTTATCGTATCTTGGACGCGGGATGCCCGATAGACGATACGCGTTTCTTTATCGCGCCTCGATGTCACGTATCCTTTCAGAGCTAACGAGTAGTGTGGAACGGCAGGTATTTTAACGACAGACACGAAATTCTGCAGACGTTGAGTTTCTAATTCGAACACTTAATCAAAGGTCCACTCTAGTCTGTTCTAATATGTCGGAGCATCCGAAATCACTTTCTTAAGAAATAAAATAAAACGTTCAACACATTTATCTAGAATAAAGATTTATTTTTAAAATCTTCCTGTGGAACGAAAATATTGGTGTAGCAAAAGAAATACGCAAGGACGGACATAATTTAGAAGAAAAAGATAATATTGTTTAATTATTGCACTACAATACACACTTTCATCATCCAACCACGTGTATAATGTCTGTACGTAGACACACTTATTTGAGTTAACTAATGCATCGACAGTTATGGTTGAAAATAGCGATGAAGATTAGTTTATCACCTTTTGTTTCGTTTCGTCCCTGCGTATTTCTTTTGATAAATAAATATTTTAGCAAAATGTGTTGAACGTTTTATTTTATTTCTTACCAATGTGATTTCGGGGTGGAAATAAGAAGAAAAATTGGAGCAACGACGCTCGCGATACCTACACGAATTTGCCACTGCTCGAAGGTAGAAGACGTTACATTCGGATGATACTAAATGGTGTGCGCTTTGAAGAAACTGCGCGTATGCCGCGGATGAAGAAAGCGTGATTACCGTTTCACCGACTGCTGTCTATGATTCCTTCGTTTGAATATATTCGACCGTGTACGAAGTGGAACACGCGACGGAACTACGTAGCAACGATACATCGAAAGTTCGATACACGTTGTACCCGTGCGAAAGGTCGCTACGGGACGCTCGGACAAATGATTAAATGGATCTACGAGTTCCCGGCCACAAAGGACGAAGCGTCCAACTTGTGCTATGTTGCGGGTACGCGGACCAGCGAAAACACGAAGAATCGCTGCGTGTACCTGGAGAACTTTCGCCTCGCACGAATTTAACGATCCTCCTCTTATGACACCTCGACTCTGCGAGCAATGCACCTCACAATTGTCACCCGTGCCGTCGTCGTTCTAGCTTTTCCTGTGTTCTCCTTCTACTCTGCTTCTCCATCTGGCCCTCCTCTTTAACCTTTGACTCTGTTTCTCCTTCCTTAATCGCTCGATCACGCTCGCGACCCCCCGTCAACCACGTTTTTTCCATCGTGATGGATCTTTTGCTACTTCCTCATCTTCTTCCTCTCCATCTTCTTTTATTCTCCTCCAACTTATCCCAGCATTCGATATCTACTCCTATAATGGAAACGCTTCTATTATACTACTCGTCAAGTTGCCCCAATCTATGCTCATTGCGAGGAACACAGTTTCGCAAAATTCCCTACGACTCTTTTCAATAATTATATCTGAAATTTCGGCGAGATCGTTTATGGGTTTTCCAAGGGCGACGATTGTACACGTATATGCGGTCGCGAGTAAAAATCTAATGCAATTGTGGCAGATCTACGTATTAGTAAGGGACGTGCATCCAACGAGTGTGGGTGGTTCATTAATATGCAGGCGCATACCCACTCTTCCTGAATCTTTCTCATTTGCTCACGTAGCTTTTGTTCCTGAGTGAAAATGAAAAATGCAAAATAAGGAAAAATACAGCTGCCTCGCCAAGCAAAAATTCTGTGCGTTGTTTCAACTCTTGACAAATTTTTATTGGCTATGGAACGTTCGGCAGCATCAGTTACGATACCGCCTCCGAATGATTATCACGCCTATCCTATTTAATGTGCATTTTGAACAGGCATCTTAATAAGAAGACCGCGACGATGAGCGCAAAATCGCAACGTGATATCCCTGCTCCCACGAATTATTCATAACTGTTGGCTGTTGTTTGGCATGCCTTGTACGCTGCTACAATAAACTTGGATGATGCTTGGCGGATAATCGTTGCTCGCAAACACGCGCATACTCAAATCCATTATACCCTACACTATAATGTATAGTGTACAAAGTATAGAGTACAGAAATTTTGGAAAGACATGGGAACTGATCGGCAACGGTTCAAAGGTGAAATGACAAGAAGAGGACACAATTGCCCGCGGTATTTATGAAGTAATCGCCCGACCAGTTGCTCGTCCCTATGTATGTACACAGCAGCGTCAGTCACCATGCACTTCCTGTGATTTACTCTGGAAAATGGTATTTTTTCGAAATCTGGTTCGATGGGAACGACGAACCTTCTCTGAAAAGAAACGATCTCGTAGATCTTGACTGCACAAATATACATATACATATACGTATAACTTTTCGAGCGCTCCAGATCGCGTCCGGTGGCGTCTCGAGGATTGTTTGAACGTCGCGATAACGAGGGAGTTGGAGGTCGATTTTGACACGTCAGCCAACGCACGAGTTGAGACAATGTGCAAACAACTGATAGTGAAGGAATTAACGACCTTATCGGGGCGTGATAATGAGCCCTGCTAAAAAGGGCAAAAGTCTTGTGCCCGTTTTTGAATTTTAATTCGCGTAATTATAATCTTAAAACCGTGTGTACAGTTATCTTGCGAAACATATATTTGAACACCATTACACAAGAAAGGTGCAGTTTATTTAAAGTTGTCATGATTGTAAGTACATTACTTTTACATTCTAGGATTAATATTGACAATTCGTTTGAAAATTATTGTTATAACTTTTGCCCAGTAGTGTACATACAATCTGCCCCTAGATTTTCCTGCTACAACTCGTTTCATAAATGGACTACATGTGTACTCGTTTACACGTTTATCGATAATTAATCGATCAGCTCCCGTAACGCATTAATACACCGCAAACAGTAGCAGATAAATCTAACGAGTAGTAGTTGTACCTTGTGTTACATAATGAAGTTGATCAGGTTCGTTCCAAGTTCCCATGTGATTCTCAAGATCGCACCATACAATTATAGAGACATCGTTGTGTGAATATAAACGTGTTACAATTTGCAAAAGCGACACCTGCCGTTTCTCGCGCAGGGGGTCTCGAGTGACAGTCGCAGATAGAGAGCCGTGGCGAGTAGACGAATTAGTAATTGAGAGTATTATTGTAACACCCTTGTTTCTTCAATTAATAAACGAAAGGTTTTAGGAATTATATTCGATACCAATATTGTTGGATATTGTATAAGGTGCCAGGATTGATTTAGATTATTGATTCGTATAGATGTAGAGCTTAATTATAGAACTGAAACAGAAAGAAATAAGATAAATGTCTCGTTCCCTTTTATTGAAGACTGCATCTCGCAGATTATACACCGTGGACCAAAAATCGTGGTATAGATGAGGCGAGGAAGGTAATACGGTTCAAAGTAAGACAAAAATCAAGCATGACAAAATTGTGACAAAAATGAATTTGGAAATTATGGATTTCATTCTTCTTTCGTAACATATATTTAATTATATATAACATATATTTAATTTAATTATCGTTACAGTATTTAACCAACGCACAGTTTAATGGATTTCAATGGAATAATTTCACGAGTATTATTCTTGTCCACTTGTTGGTTTCACCTGTCGACGTATTTGTAGTGGTACACCTGACTATTACGCGCGTTAGTAATAGAGTAACATTACATTTTATTTATCTTTATTACCTCTCGAAATAATTCTATTTTTCCCCTTAAAATTCCTACTATCGAGCCCCACAATATATAGGTAAATAAAAGTAGAAAATTCTTCCCTGATTAATTAAAAACCTTCTGTATACTCAGATCTCTTAATATTATGGTTTCTTTTCATTCTTATCCCCTAAATTTTGTCTCGAGTAATTAATAAATTAATATTACACCAGAGTAGTATTAATCATTGAAAATCGAATATTTATTTAAGTATTCATTTATCACAGCAATTTTATAGCACACTTTTTTTTATTAATTTTACCTCCACAATCACCCACTTTAAGAAGAACATGAAACAAATAATAGGGACCCTCTGTATTTATTCTACATCTTTCTGTCACATCGACGGCGTACCAATGTGCACCAACCTGCATTGCTTTTTTGTCTTCATTTTTATCTAATCTTAGAAATGTTCTACTGCGTCGTAATAATTCGTGCAACCAACAGTTTACATCATTCGACGTTTCAAGTGAATCTGACGTTTGTTCCAAATCAGAACGAAAGGTCGTGGCGAATACGTTGCGGAAATAATTCGAATTAAGGTGCACTTGAGATACCGAATTAAAAATAGTCCCGAACCGGGCCGTATATTTAATTGAGACAAGCCGGATACAGTTTAATGCAAATCCGCAGCCGTTCGGTTTAATTCAGTTCAGCCTGACTAGCATTATTTTTGGATTCGACTGTGAAACATTTAATTCGTGGAGCACATTGAAGTTTCCTGAAACGCGACGCGTTTCTGAACTTGAAAAGGAGACGGTATTACACAAGAGGGCTATTTCTAGCTGAAGGCAGATTGATGTTATCATTCGTACGTGATTAAAAATTCCTGATTGTGTATTGCTATTGATGAAATACTCTCATAATTATCATGTATACCTGCTATAATGCTTATATAATATAATATGTGCCCATGCATATGTATTACCATTACCAAGTGTAACTTTATGCTGATTGTTTATGTCGTTGCATAAGTGGTGTTTGTCGATTATAGCATATTTAACAAGGAAATTAGAGAAATACATATTTCTGTGATATTCCACAGATAATACATATGTATAATACTAATCAATAGGTATAATAGGGTCTTAAATTCACCTATTTGGTCTAAATATTTGTTGACTTAAAATTGTTGAAATAAATAATATTTTTCCAAAATTCATCAGAAAGATAATCACTTAACGATTACTATTAAACACACTACTGTAAGACTATTTGTAGGGTATAATTGGTCAGTGATGATAATACTCGTATTTATTCCAAATACACGCTGATAATACAATACTCCACGGGTCGCTATCCGTACGCTCTCGACGCTGGATTCCCATGGAATGCCTCGACGTTGCATCATGGGCGTCCAAAGGGCGGGCTCGTCGGACCCACGACGTAGTACGTTCAAGGGCCTGCTTTATGGCACCCCCAAACGTGTATCGTTCCCGCTCGCATGCCAGCCTTTTGGTGACGTTTCGCAGATGGGCATGCTAGGCGCTCCGAACCCTCGCATTTTCTTACACTACATATTCCATTTCGTATCGGACATCCTTACTCCATTCAATCTCTGACCAAGTGATGTCTGGTAACGGGCATTGGAACAATCGATTCACACGGTTACTCGCAGCTAATCGAATGGAATCGAAGGTCAGGGTGCGCATGGAAAATCTAATTCGATCGCGAAGGAGCGGTAATTAACGTGGCCATGGTAGAACTCTGTGTTTATCCTTTCCATTGGCAGGGTTTATTTTTCCTCCACGATGATTTCAACCACACGCCAAGGTTGTTCTCCGATCGTTCGAATTTCCCAGAAAAACACCAGTTTCGCGCCTACATTTACAATATAGATCAAATGGCATGAAATCATTTCTTTACCCTTACAGTCCTACTGTCTTCTTCCACCATTTACTCTATAGAACTAAAGAATAACAAATATCTATATGTATACACAGGACTTAAGTTGAATTTTCATGTATCCTTCGAACAGAAAATGAAATATAATCCATTATACATATATGGGTAGCAATGTTTTCTATCACGACCCATTTATTTTTCTATCGTGAACTGGACGGCAGCTATTGATCAGAAAAAAATGATATAAGCTGCTTCATGTAGATACATGCATACCTATTATAATATAAAGGACACTGCCAAATTGTTTGGCACATCAAACAGATTCACCAGTATCATCCTAGAGCCAAATCAGTTGGCACTTTGACGTTAAAGGATTAACCTGTTCGCTATGGTAGACAGGAGCTGGTTGGCACACAGAACTGGCCATAGTTTTTTTTTTTAGATAAAAACGTCTAGACGTAACTCACGTCTGAGCATAAAAAGGCACTGCAGAAAAAACGTTACTAATGGCACCTCTAATTTTTTCAAGATAGCACTATAGTTTTCATGTATAATAATCTCTACCTTCTTATGTAATATCTGCTGCGGTCTATTCGCAAATTAAATGAACAGAATCGTTCTAATTAATTCATTGTCTCGTTTATTTTGATTTATTTCATCTTCTTAAAATGCAGAGACACTAATGAAATATTGATTGACATAGACAAAACTAGTGGCGAGATGCATTAGAAAAAAAATACAGGTATACTTATATAAACTGTTTGGTATCAAAGAAATATTGCTTGATATAGAATATTTGGAAACGAAAAGGCGTATGAGAGTACGCCGGAAACACTTATTGTCTAAAGGCTCATCATGCCCAGGTACACGGAAATCTCGTGTTCTAAGGGAAGTAAAGTCAGGTTTGAGATCAGGTTGAAGGCAAAAATGAAAGTCAGCCATTATCGCGGAAGCGTTTCTCGGAACCTCCAGCGGCATTATTGTCCGGTCGCCTTATGGCGCGTCTCCAAGAACGAGTATTCCCTCAAGCTCGTTTATGTCCTCCGTTGCTCGCAAGGATATGCTTCTTACGAGCTCTCAAACCTGTCCACTCTGAAATATAATACTCCTTGCTCGCTGTTAGTTGAAGGCCCGCCTTTAAAACGAGTCTGTGCTCCTGGATTGAAAACATTAAAATGTAACAGTTGTGTCGGATTCTTTATTGCCGCGTGCTGGTGACGTAGAGGAACTTAGCAATGATGCTTGCATTATAATTATGATTGAAGCAAAAGAGTTTGAACTTGTAGCTTTATTTTTATTATACGCGGTTACAATCATAGTAATTACAATTATTCCCATGTGACAGGTTAAATGTAATTTTAAAATAATATTTCACTGAGGAAAAATACATTCAGTTAACTCCTTTACTGACAAGGGGACAATTTGCGTATCGATGATTTTTTAATTGTTATATTCTGATACGTGGTTACCGGGTGATTGAAAACCACGGATACAGGTAGGATGGACACCCTGTATACTCGATTGCCTGTCTCATTGTCAGTTCGTCTGACGTAAGAACTTCACGGACGTGTGACGTGTCTGATGAGGCACGTGCCGTGGTGTGTGCAAAGCATGCTTCAGAAAGCCGATACCGGCGTGTGCGGCTTTCGAAACTTGCATCACGGGCGCTCGTGCATTACTGTGGCTGCTTTCCGCGTTTCCCGACGTCTCCAACATTTATTCATCCAGTTTTCTTTTACTCCGGTGCATGTACAGGTAACCCTGCTATACGATACTTCGATAATACATTTCATATAACACAGTGTTAAAACTAAGCTAGTCTCGTGTAACACTGCTCGAGAATTGTCAGGGCTCTTGTGGAACACGGTACGTTTATGATAGTCCTTATTAAGTAGAACGTCATATGCACATTTGTAGATTCTTCGTATAACACGATCCTCTGAGTATGTATACAGTTTCAATTAAGTCCGATGAAGTTTGGTTTAATTAACATTTCCTTAACTTCCCTTCCCATTTCTGGCGATGAGCAAGATTTCAGTATTTATATTACGGTCGGGTGGACAATAAAATGGAATATATCTGTATGCGTACAGTCAGTCCCATAAGTAATCGAACCCGCACTGTCTAGTCTAGAAAGTTGAAAGGTCCAACTAAGCTTTATACAGGGTGTCCGGGAACTATGGGAAAATCGGGAAATAAGCCATAGCCGAGGTACATGTAAACACTTTTCCTTTGCCAAAATGTGGTTTGTACATTCATTTTTGAATTATTAACGAAAAACACTGGCCAATGAGAGCGCCCGACGGGCGGCCGCTGGCGCGCGCTCAGGGACGAACCTCTCACAATCAGCTGTCGTGATGGGGGGGCATCGAGGGTACCGATGGATTATTCATGAATAACAAATAAACTAATAAGTCGTTTAAGAACAGTGTTCGATACGTTTATTCATTACCCGAAAGGAATAAACTGTTTTGTTACTTACGAAAAAAATATTTTTTTTATCAGCACGTTTTCAGGTGGATAAATTATGTTTCCAGAAATTGTTTGCAGAATTAATGTTAGGAAAAGCTAGTTAAACTTACCCAATCGTCCACGAATTACCCTGCTTAACATTGTGTGAATCCTGACCCAGGCAACGCTCAACAGCTGATGTTACGGCTGGATTAGTATCCTTCACTTCACGATAACTTCACTTCAAGATCATTTCACTTCACGGTATCTCGCACTTGCCACTGTGAAATGTGGGAATATTTAAACACTATTTATTATTCCTACGTTTAAACATTTCGTAATATTCTGCGTTTGTACGATTCATGTTGCTCGTTCTGTTAGCAGAACGTCTCTGCCACCTGAAAACGTGCTGATAAAAAAAATATTTTTTTCTTAAGTAACAAAACAGTTTATTCCTTTCGGATAATGAATAAACGTATCGAACACTGTTCTTAAACGACTTATTAGTTTATTTGTTATTCATGAATAACAAATTATTCCACATTATTCTTAATTAAGACGATGTAACATTTGCCGCATGCTTCCATCGGTACCCTCGATGCCCCCCCATCACGACAGCTGATTGTGAGAGGTTCGTCCCTGAGCGCGCGCCAGCGGCCGCCCGTCGGGCGCTCTCATTGGCCAGTGTTTTTCGTTAATAATTCAAAAATGAATGTACAAACCACATTTTGGCAAAGGAAAAGTGTTTACATGTACCTCGGCTATGGCTTATTTCCTGATTTTCCCATAGTTCCCGGACACCCTGTATATATTTTCATTTCTATTAAAGAATGTATTGCCGGATCTTTCAATTTCAACCAATTTCTTTCATTGCCGGTGAGGGTACGATTATATATGAGTTTTTTTACTGTGTATCCGCCATATTCAAGTCCAATCAAAGACAGCGTATGAAACGTATCAACGAAAAATGTATTATTTATACAGGTACGTAAATGGATAATCAACTAAACTTCAACGCCGTCAAAACCATTTCAGTCGTACATCGTCGGCGATCTCTATCGCTATTTGTCCACTTAATTGCCCTTCCGATTCTATTTCGACAATGGAAGGACAAGGCGTAAATCGAATTCCAACTTTCAAATACCCAGCAATCCGTATTCCTACGAGTTTCGTCGCATGTCAGCCGGTCCAAAAGCAATCACCTGCATGTTTAACCGCGTCGCCGGACGCGAAAGGATAAATGTCTGAACGTGGAATAATAAAGCGTATCGACGTTGCCCGATGTTTATCCTACCCAACCCGCCTCGTTTCTTCCGGGGACTTCGAATGCGGCGCAGCGACATTAAGGTAATGTCAATGTTTGATTTCGACGGAACCTGGCATAGCTATCGACGATGCACCAGTAGCACGTGATCGAAGCCAAAATTAATATGCGACACTGCGGTTCCATTGGAAACTTCGATGCAGAATACACGACGAGAATGGAATTTTACCTAGGGGAATAATTGGTGGGTTAATATTGACCAGCCTGTTCCACGGGTGAAAAATTGCACGTACAGTCACCAGCAGTGGAAAGCGTACAGGATATATCGTGAGAAGTATTGACTGTTGTAGGATTATCTTTTTGTAATCAATAATTCCAGTCTACTATAAAGATCTCAAAAATTCAGTAAAAATGCTCTTGGAATCGTTACGCAATGAACAGTGGATAAATTCGAGAGACACCCATCTCAAAAAAATAAGAAAGGACATTTTGAACAGAACCCAGCACTTGCGCTACCCAGAGCGGACCAAGTTCGGGTAACCAGATTGAGAATCGGTCACTCAAATCTTACTCATATCCACCTCATAACTAAGGAAGAACCGAAGAAATGCCCGGACTGCGACGAAAACTATAGCACCGAACACATTTTTCTGCGATGCCCCAAGTACACAAGAAAAAGAGTCAAGCGCAATATTTCCCATGAAGTTCGCACCCTGTTTTACAGTCATCATCAGTGCATAAATGCAGTAAATTTTCTAAAAGACATTGAATTGTATAACCTTATATGTATAGCCACCTAATACGGTACAAAGCTCCCCCCGAATTTCATAACAAAGGAAAAAACTAAGGTAACGACAGTGATCGCTAATAACCACAAAGGTGTATGCGACTTTAAACAATTAAATTAAATTAAATTAAATTAAAGGATTGTGGTAGATTTGCTATTTTCTGCACGAGTGATCGTCAAGTGTTAGGGTATGGATTGGTAATTTATTTTCAACCAAATGGCTACAACAAAGTTGTTAACGATTTTTGCTGTCAGTGACTGTATGTTACACACGTTCGTTAGAGATTGTCGGATGAACGATACTACTGCTGCCATGCAGATACTGGTGAAACACTGGTAAAACTCTGTGAGTGACCAGAGTCGATGTTCGTTCTCCTGATCTGCCCCCCATTCCTATCAAACCACTTAACTCAACACTCTAAACTCTAAGCAAGTGTTTAATAAGTTTCCCAAGGAGGGCCTCCCCTAATTCTATCCCTTTCAACCAATCATTTTCACATTTATTTAATTTCGTTTAATTCATTCATTCATTTAATTGATTAAGCGTAAACTACCTTTTATTGGGACTTACATCTCCCATCCGAGCTCAAGTGTTCCACACATCTTAATTTACTAAACGCCATCAGATTATAGAATCAAATGCTCCTGTCAAATGGTAAATAGTATTCGGTAGTTGTTGGATCATACAGAGCACGAAAAGAACCTCATAACATGAACCACCTTTTAGACAGCACTTTGTCATCGAAAGAAACAAAAATCGAGTGTCAAAGAACGGTGCCACCCATTCCACGTCCATTAAAAGCATCTTTGACGGTCGGATCGATACAATACACTGTTCTAGGATACGTGTCTGAATCCTATGCCTTTGTTACATCAGAGGTAAACCAAGTTCGCCTCTAAGAAATCCTGCTCCTTTGTCCACGAAACGGAGACCGCGATCCTAACGCTTGTGCCCTCGTAAGGAAGAGTATAGGATGATTCGTTGGAAAAGGATTCCTTCGAGACGTTCCCAGAGTGTTTCTCGAGGCGAAAAATGGCGGCTGGTCCGCGTAACGCGAGCCGATTAATGGACTTCCGATCTTCTTGCGGAAAGGAAACCTTTCTAGAGCGCAACGAGAACACGAAGGGTGTAAACGGTATGGATATGTTCTGTACGGGGTGTCCGGGTTTAACATGTTCGCAGCTGGACCGAAAATCGGTAAAAACATTAGAAAGTGAAGACGTATTATTTAGTAAAAGTGTGGGACGCCATTTGTCTGGAAGACTCTTCTTCAAATTGCAAATTGTTTTCAAATGGACCAGTGACGCGAATGTACGAATTCTATAGAAAAAATGGATATGTATAGAATTTTACGATGGTGTCGCAACTTTTGTCATAAGAATATCCTTCCCTTCGTATAGGTTTGAAATAATTTGATCTTGTACTAAAATAATTTATCGGCAGTGACGTTTCAGTATTGTCAGATATAAGAAATACCATTCGTCTCCCTTCGATTGGTGTCGTAGCTTCTGAATGAGTGAAATGAAACCATTAGTCTTATTCTCCAACCAGTATCCGCAATCTTCCCCAAAAGTCGATCATTTATATTGCCCACGTTCCATTGACGCATCCCATAAAATTCCAACCCCATATCGAAGTCTATATATCCACCACGTACACGAATCCACCCTCCATGTTTACGGAAACGAGTCACCAGGCAGGCAACCCCATCTTCTTCTATGAAAATACAGGACAGTCCATTTTTATGGGTCCATACACAGACGTGCTTCTATTTTCAAGAAGTAATCAAATAAATGTTAAATTAACCAGTACGGAGTGTTACTGTTTAGAATTTTTAATAGGATACATACATTTAATTAAAAGATAAGGAAAAAAAGTATATTTACGTAGATGGTTAATTTTTCGATATTCTTATTCAAGTAACAGTGAAGACTGAATACTAATTATATTTTAAACTTAAAACGTTTTACTTTAGTTTTGCTTGTTTTCTTGGCATTATTCACTTGTGGATTGAATTACTTTCGAGGGTGAGCTTAAAGAAATTTGAATAAATATGTGCCAAACGAAAATGATATATCGAAGTGAGTCGTATGTAAATAACTTTCACAGTTATAATATTGTATTTGAAGTATAACCTTACCCTAAACATGTAGTTATAAGAAAAATGGAGAAAATTAAAATCTGTTTGCGCTTCAGATTCCAAAGTGCACTTCTTCTAAAATGCAGAAGCTCGACCGAAATTACAATCCAACCACGATATTAGTAAAAACACATTCAATAATATGTCCCTAGTATTAATAAAAGCAGAAACCTAAGAAATAACCTATTTAGCACTTGATTGCTCCAAACATTTCGTATCACGTTGGCAACACTTGCCCAATCTGTGGCATTCCCCCACTCCCCACGAACATCCGTTCCGCAGTTCTTTTTCCTCAACTTACATTACATCTTTTTTACCTAACCCTTACCATTACGACTTTTTATTCCCGTCACAGAATAGAGTGCATAAAATGACAGCAAGGAAACGAACAAAAATTATCGATCGACCCTGTCCAATGATCGCCCTATATGGAAGCGCAAATGGGGGGATCCCCCGTGAACGAGAGAAAAATGGCGCAGGGATAGTTAATGGCCGCGTGCGCGCCACCGCTAGGGAAAATCGAGTAAACAAACGTAGGAAAAGTTTACGAAAGGGAATCACCGACCCGACGGCGTGCAGTGCCGCCACTCAGGCGCCATTTCCGTTCATCGATCGCGTCCTTTGCGTAATCCTGACGGGTTAGAGGCGAACGGCGGAGGCTGGCGCCAATCTCCGCCATATTTCTCCTCGCCAAAGTGGCGCTCGCGCGCACCAGGAAGCGCTCGATTGCCCGGGTAATTACGTAGTTAAAAGCTCCGCTTGTTTTCGCCTTCTTTTACGCCCGTGCACACGATCGTAGTATGTATATACTTGTTTGCCTGTGGGATCTTCGTGCTCAGGCTGATTTATTAGTTGGATTTTGTGCCCGGTTTTATTTGGATGTAGTAATATCGGAGGATTGAAGAATATACAGCTAGTCGAGAAATTTAGCACACAGTAGTTCAAAATGTATATTTCTTTACCATTTAGACAATTGACGATAATTATGGTATACAATTAAAAATTCTATAATAAAAATTAGTGGTGTCCAGTTTTACTTTCCATATGTTAAAACATATCAATTTCTTATTACTGTGCGCTGAAGGTTCTTAGTAGCTGTATTGAGAATGTTAACTGTATTTTATTGCTGTCGTTGGAAATATTTCAAGAAAAGTTGCTCACTCTCGTGTATGTCTTCGAGAACGAGGACATTGATCTATATCTATATTTGATATAGATATAGTTAATGATATCTATATTTTAAAAAATGAGACTATAGTGAATTTTTTGTATGATTAGATTTTATAAATGTATATTTCTTATTAGTAACAATTTATTCCAAGTTCAGTGCTTGCAAACTCAGAAGGTCCCTTTAAAAACTCAGTTTTCAAAGGATTAACTAGTCCCTTAAGGGATGACATTTAAGAAAATGATCTTCGAACATTACATTATCTCTTTAACTAATATTTGGTCTCTGCTACTATTCATCAACAAAGTGACTGAATTTTGATTTACGATCTCCAGTGTAGCTTCAGACTTCATACCAAACTCATCCTACTCCTAGGAAACACTTCGAATCCCAGAAACACCAGACACTTGCAACTCCTGCTTTTTACCTATCTATCAGGCCAGAAATTAATTAAACTGTAAAAGCTTCGCGACTCGTTTCCCTAGGTAGCTTCAGCATGACAGCCAGTTGAAATTAAACAGTCCCCGGTGCCCTTTTGACAAACTGCTCCACTTTGTTGAAACTTCACTTGAAGAAAATTAAACGAATCTATACAGGGTGGTGATGAAATCGTCGTACAGCCGATCGAGGGACAAGTGCTTCAGGCAAAAGAAAAGCAAATCCATTCAATGCAAAATCTAGTGACTTGGAAAATAAACATTTCACATATTATATATCTTTTCTTTCGGTTGAAAACTGCGATAAATATCGGTTGACTTCGATGTTTCACTCACATTCCAGGTAAACAAACTTTTCAGAAATTTTTATTATCGGTTCAGCTCGATGTCGTTAACACGGCTCCTTATTCAAGGATTAAACAAGGGGCCTGGTAATTACATGTAAACGAAAGTGCTAGCCGTGGTAGTTGAAGTGATTGGCAAAGTTTGGAAAATTGGAAAACGATACCCTGCCCATATGGTGGATCCTGTCCACGTTTGTTTAACGATAAACGAGAGATAGGATTATTGATCGTTCGGGAAAGTGTTATCCGATAAAAAGTACGGCGTGTAATGGACGATACGTGAAATAAAATTGTACATTGTACGTATGGTTTCCGGTGTGTGCAGTACTAATTAAATAATTCGAGTTCATTTCATCGCACTAAATGTGAGAATAATAACCTCCCGTGCTTTTATATCAGCAATTATTTAAATATTATTAAATTATAAAATCATTTTAATATGTAGTTATTTGGACGCCATTCTGAAAAAATTCTACGTGCAATATATCCATAACAATAAGAATACAAGACGGCAAACAATCCCTAAGTTTAAATATTTTAATTAATTCCATTTTTAGATTAAAATATGTTTAGACTGAACACAGTATTAAAACAGTTTGATAATAGTATTTCGCTTTCTTATAGTATTTACCATTTCGAACAGTTTAGCCTTATACGTAGCCGTTTAGTTCGGTCGAGAAATAAGCACAGATAGCACAGACATTTTAGTATTTTCACCCCTGTATAATTTAACCACTTTCCAGATTCATTTCACCGTGCTTACCCAAAATACGACACGTCGTTACCTCACGACTCTGAATGTCCCGTTTTCATCTGCATAATGCGGGTCGTATAAGTGCTTTGTACGAAACCGTGTTCTGTTTATGCAAAACGGGATGCGCATAAAGAGAGACAGTTTATGCGCGTGTGTGTGTGTCTGCATTTTGTAAATCGAAGTGTTGTATAATATTTATGGTATTTCACTATCTTGGGGATTTTTCATTCTTCTACAATACTGTACTATTTCAAGCGGAAATGTACATACCTGTGTAGGCGTATTATGAAACAGGAAATATACGGGTCTAAAGGAAGTGGTGTACTAAAACTTCGTCGAAGTTAAATATAGTTTTGATTGCACGAATATTTAATTTAACTTTGTCGATGTATTATGTATACTAGGTGATGTTTTTTATTTGTATTATGTTACCCTATTTGTATGGCGGATAGGTGTTATTTAAAATTCTCCCATCCAAGTGTGACAAATTTAATGCATATAATTTTGTACGTTAATGAAGAAAGTTTTGACGGGTCGTAGTTTTATGGTGCACGTAATTATGGATGAGAAAAGTGTTTCATGTATTCTGGGGAATGAAAATAGTGGTTTATTGTACAAATATATGTTGATTTACCACATCAAATGACATTTATGTACCCAGACTAACCGTGAAAAAACTTCTCTCATCCTAGCATCTAAATTCTGAAATTATAATTCCTCTAGAGGAAAAAAACAAGGCTTGCGTTCTTGCTACTCACAATAGATTCAATTTTCCACAAGCAATCACTTACCCTCAATTTCACCACAAACCTTCACTTTCCCCACTTAAAATCTTCAACCATAAACACCCCCAAACCCTCGTCATTCCTAGAAGTAAAATAATAACCTCCAACAACTAAATAGAAAAATCCGCATTCCTCAAGCTCCATTTCCAACAATCAAAACACTTATCCACGCACTATGAACTTTTTTCCACAAAGGAGAAAACAAATAAAATAGACAAATTTCAAAAAAATTTCCCCTTGTAATGAGACTTGTTCCTTAAGTCCCATTTTGAACAATCGAAATTAACAAGCAACAAATCGTATATCCGATTGCCACTTGCCCTCGATCACTCGTATTGTCTAGAGACATAACAAAAATCGAACTGACTGGTTTTTGTCAATGACACTCGATCGTTAACGATTCACGACGAAACTCTACTTGAAAGGATTTCGCGATTCATCTCGTCCACCCCTACCACCATACTTTCAACAAAATGCATCATTACCACGTGTCACTGCTATACCGCGTAGCCTGGGGTGGCTTACGTAGAAGGACGCAACGAGGCAAGGTCACGGTTTACTTTTCGCCCTTCTCCGGTCTTGCAGAAGGGCAAGGGTCGGGTAAAAACGAGGTTTCGCGTCTATCGTTCTAAACGGCTAACTTCCGGCGCTCAAAGCCAAGGGGCAATGTTATTGGGACGGTGAGGTTTCTTTGGTGACGTTACTGGTGTGGTTTTTTAGTTGTTTTTCTAAATTTGATGTACTCGTGGAGCAATGTTGTTGGTTGCTATACAAACATTTGTTTTTTACTCCGACTTTCTTACGTGGTTATAAAAGCATTTATGCCGCGTGAAATCAATAAGTATCAACCTGTAAGTACAAATTAGCGATGCACCGATGATTTCGATGATTTCAAAGAATTTTATTGTAACAAATATGTCTCGCAACATTGTTACGTCTACGTGCAATATCTGCATTCGCGTATATCAAATTTTATGTATGCAATTCCGTGAAACAGTTTGCCATATTGTCGCAGAAAATTATTATTTGCATTCAATTTGATTATGGGATGTTTCAGTTAGTTCAGCTGGGCGATTTTAGTCCAAAGAAATTCCATATTTCACTGACCACCTCTTCACGGCCCTTTGTCCCGCGTTTTTTCACATTATAACGCACGCCGAAATTAACTATTTAACGCCTGCATTGGACACCTGCAGTGTTATAACTATTCATACCTGTTCTACATTTACAGCAGTTCCAGTCGTGTTTTTCAATTGTCACGTATAATGTGCACCTTGCAGCACGAGTGTCCCTACGCGTCTAAAATCTAAGTCAACGGTGTTGAACCATAAAGATACCAAAAATCACTTCATCGTCCACCAACGTCATTCATTCGAACTACAAACCTACTCTCCCCCTCGCAAGAAGACAAATGCGACATTCACAATCACTGTCCCGAACCACCACCCTCCAAACACAACCCGCATACCCATACAATCTGTTCCCCAAAAAATACAATCCATCCGCCCCTGAAAATACAATACCTCACCCTCACAGTCTTCGGAAAAGAATAAAATCCCACATCTTTCCTCCCCGAAAACATGAAACCGTTGCTCGTCAGCCGTTTTCCCAACCGCCGCACACCGTGGGCGTCAATAAGTCGATTCACAAGAGGAAGTACAAGAGCGGGGGCGGCGTAGGCAGACGTACGGTTCTCCGAGGCGAGAGACACGTAGACCCACGGTGAATCGCGGGGTTAGAGAGGAATATCGATTGCCGCAGAGTCGGAACAGCAGCAGAGGGGCCAGTCAGCTGACTCGAGTTTGCCAGCTCACAGCTGATCCGACGCTCGGCGTCGCGGCGCAACCTCCGTCGCATTGCTGCCCTCCCCACTTCTAACCGCTGCCCTCTGTCTTTCTCCCTTTCGCCAGCTGCCTTTCGATCTGGCGCCACGTTCTTCTCCTCGTCCTTCTTCGTGTTTTCCTGTGCTTTCCGCATTCGAGTAGCCCCGTTTCCCAATTTTCTCAGAGCTCTGCGGGTCCCGTCGAGCGTGCATATACGTATACGTTATAATGCAGGGTGTTCCCAAGTGTTTACATTGTATAAGCTGGTCACCTTTTGAAGGGTCTGGAAAATACATAGTTTGGATTGTTATTTGCAGTAGCAACAGTGGTTGATCGGGGCGAAAGGGTAGGTATCGCGGGATGAGATGGTTGATCTGACATAATAAGGATATGTAATAGATCTTTGTTGGTATTAAGTGAACCGTTTTGGTACGATGCTCTTGCTGGCTTTCGTAGCGTACATGAATATATGAATATATCAGAGGTATATTGAAGAGTACCGTGACGTGGAATTCGTATTGACTTGGTGTCAGTAAGCAAATGGTGTACGAAAATGAAATTTTTGTTTCACTTAATATTGGTGAATGCGAGTATGCACTGGTGACTTCGATAAGGTACTAGACATTTTATTAAATTATTCAAAACACATTTGCTACGTCATATGTATGCAATTGTATTACATATCTAGTACGTCATTGCATTTTACCTCCAAAAATATGTGTGTATCCATAAAAATATAGTTCCTTTTACATCTTTCTAATTAAAATTAGAAAGTGGTACTTCGTACTAAGGGTCCTAAGAAGGTAGCATCTAGTTTCGAATATTTTTTTGTTCAATTCCCATCAGAGGAGATATATGATTCATTCCAGTTCCCTGAACCACTCTGTATATACTGGAGAAAATGGAAAAGTAGCTATTATGGAATCTAAGAAAAGAACTCGCTGTACGTCTGTTCGGATTTAATTGCCGATAAACCGTTTTGCTTTCTCCACGCAAATTATACAATAGCTAGGATGGCAGCGCGGAGAATACATGTAAATTGCTGCAGTAGGAGCCGCTCGACCATGCTGATTATTATGCTCGACATCGAAGGGCCGCCATTATTTTGTCGTTTTCATGTCGTTCCCCGTCGTTCCGCCGTTTATTTCTACAAGCACACCGGTGCAAATGCAAATAGATTTAAACGTCGTTTCTGATGTTCGTTGCAACGGAACGAAATTGTTCTGAAATGTTGATTTCATTTTCAACAGAATTCAGATGAAAGTCCAGAAAAAGTATTTACCAGGCTTCTTCTATCCAGCAAGATACATTATGTATTACACAATTCAGCAATGACGTTTCAATATTTTACGTTTGCATACTTAATTAATATCTTCCACATAAACGAACGAATCACCGTAAATATTCAATTCTTTCCAATTAATTTTGTTCCGTCGTTTCTAAATAATAATAAATGTTGCCTAAACAAACGCATCAAATATAATGCAATATTAATCTTAATCTTGCGATTAAGTTTAGTTCCAGAACAAAACTACTTAGCAATTCAGAAGTAAGGTTCAGTCGCACCTCTATCAATCGCAGAACACACGCGAAACAACATTGAAATCGCCAGCTAAAAATGTTCCACCCGCAACATAACAGTGAACAAAAATTTCGACAAGCACGAATAGAATTTACGGACTTGCAAAGCAGTCCAGTTTCATCGACACCTCAGCAGCAGAGGATACCAAAATAGAAAATAATTAGAACAGACAGAATAAGGGGATGCAACGTCGCAGGAGTTTCAATCAGTCCTACTTGCCGTGTCAACGCTTCGCAGATCTTTTGTCCCAAGTTTCCTCGGCGTTTCGCGTCTCCGTATTTACCCAGCGTGGCTCGTTCCTTCGGCAGTCACCTGCCGTCCTGTTTGCTACTGCAATAACGCGTTCTACGTAGCTTTGTCGTGTGTCGTAGCTATTTGCTCGTCATTCCTAGTCCGCCTGAACGCTTTGCCAGTTCCTCTTCCTCCCCGAATCTGAGCCATCGTGTGCTGCACAAAGGGGGGACGCATGGCGTACAGGGTGGAACAGTGATTCTGCAGGCCGAAACAACGATAATAGTCCGTGTCGTAATTCCACGTGAACGTGATCGTTGCTTCGACATAATTGCACTGGATTGAAGCTGATCGACACGGCTGTGAAGCTCTTTCGGAATTGTTATCAACGTGTGCAATATTTTGGGGGTGAGAAAGGGAAAGTGGTATTGCTTTGTTGGTATTTTGGATAATCTGGTGGTGTGTAGAATTTTTGGTCTTTGGGTACGATAAATGGTGAAAATTAATTTTGTGATGAGATGTGTAAGTAGTGTTTGTTGAGCGATATTTATTCGTATTGATGGTTTAATTGTGCAAAGAAAGTATATAGTAAATCTGTTGATTAAAAAGCAATACTAATAAACACTTGGAAGATCCAGGTTTTTTTTTATTAAATTGAGGCACCGGTATAAAAATATATTGTAATTAGTGTATTCAATAAAATAGCAGGGTAAAAATATGCGGGATGTCTGAATGTAAGGGGATTACGTATATAAATATTAATTAGGGAAACCAAATTAATTTATCCTTCCGACATTTTTGTTTTTCGAAGAAAATTACTCTGAGAGTTAGATGTCTTACATTATTGGGCTCGACAATTAAGATTTTATCAGATGGCATATTCATATTGTAATCAATGCAGCAGGTGAACATTCCGAACTAATGTGTTTATAAAAATTCCATGTGGATTATTTCAAATTTCTAAATTTCGGTGTTCTTTACGTAAGCAAAGAAAAAATTTGTTCAAAAAGTATTTTACAGTTCATCATATCGCTCTAATTTTTCTAATGGAACCGTACTTTTATTACAGCAATCTCATTAGACGATTTAGGAGTCGTTTTACGAGCTAATTTTATTTGCCACTCCTTTTGCATTCTTTTTAATTTATGAACAGTACCTGATGAGTCTTTGACCCAAAAAGTTCCGCCTATCCATCTCGTTAAATTTAATATGTGTAATAAAAATGTACTGCTTCATTAATCAACTAAAAGATAATTAATACTAAAATATCTATCATTAATAACCCCCCAAAAAATTCTATCAGTAACTTCACCTTCTTACATGTGTAAGATAACCTCGCCTCAAAATAAACATTTTATCTTTCATTTCACTTTACTATCCTATTAAAGGCAGAAAAAAAGCACTAATAGAAAAATATGTATGGCAAAGTAAATCTTTTATCTCTCATTCCTCCTCCATATCCCATAAAAGACGAAAGGGAAACATAATAGAAAAATTGGAAAAAGTGCAAAATAAAGCCCAATCAAAATATCTTAATCCTACCAAACAAAAGTTTAATTGAAAAGTAGGTAAGAATTTGGTAATTACCACAACGTATAAATCTCCACCGACAGCTTTTAATATTGACAAAAGTACAAGTGCTATATAATTAAGTAATACACGCCATGCGACCATCCTTCAAAGAAAATGTCCCATTCCAAAAGAAATCCTCAGGACGATTCAAAAGAGTAAAGAAATGAATAAAAGATACACCTGCTTCCTCGAACACTTTCAAATCGACTCGCAATATCGCTTCATCGTGTCCTTTGCCCCGCAATCGAGACTCACCCTTACGTAAGCGACAGTGGCGCCCTTATCTAAGAGTTCGTGAGTATCTGCACTCGGGCTAACCTAGATCTAACCCAGACCCGGTTTTATAACATGATCGGAAGGTGACCCAGATTTTGTTTAGATTCAATCCTGACCTAATCCCCGTTGGTTCTATCTAATCTTCAAGTTCACGCCCATAGTAGTCGTGTTGGGTAAAGAAAAGCTTGCAAATTGTACACCACACCCAATCCCGACTTCCGTTCCAGACTTTTATCTATGACATTTCGCATTTATTTCCCTTAGTATAGTGGATCAGGTGTTGAACACGTTTCGAATGAAGCAAATTGAGTAATATGTAGTGGTATAAGTTAGTCTTTGGGGGTGCTTGGTCGCAAGAATAAAAAGGAATATATGTTTCTTCCACTTTTACATATTTCCAAATGGACTGTTGATTTTTCCATAATTTTATGCCAATTAAATACTATACCGATAACACTGTTCGACAAATTTTAACTTTTTTTTGATTTTGTAACCTTCAATAGGCGTTTCTTGTAGTCTTCAACGCGCTGAATACGAATCCAAAATCCGTTTTTCTCCAGAACGTACCATTTTTGAAAAAATCGATTTTGAAAAAAATCGCATTTTTTCAACTTTGGGAGTGTGTTGTACTTTTACGGTAATAGTTATTCAGTTCCGCTTGGTGCCAAATGATTCTTTGAAGTTTCACGAATAAAATGATATAAATAGTTGTTCGATTATAAACATTTAAATATGTTTAAATGATGATCAAAGTGAAAAGGACACCGAAAACGCACCCATTTTGGCCGATGTTCCTCAATTTATTTCAAAAACTGAGGGTCTAGGAGAAAATCTGACTATGCCACGCGATAGAACAGACATTTCTGCCAAGGAAAGCACAAACAGAAGTTGCAAAATCATTTTCGTTTTGAATATAGAAGCGAAATAGTTTAGCAAAACACGCGGCGGTAGCAGTGGTACTCAATGACAGCTTTCGCTTCGCTTGCCGCTCATCATACTGGAATCGCTACACGTGCACGGCTCTGTTACCTTCTTGCAATATTATACTTAGTTCATGCAATCATTTAAAAAATATTATTTAATTATTTATAAAATATTTTATAACAAGCGCAAAAATATTGAAGTTGATAAAGCGAAGCGAAAGCTGTCATTGAGTACCACTGTCACCGCCGCGTGTTTTGCTAAACTATTTCGCTTTTATATTCAAAACGAAAATGATTTTGCAACTTCTGTTTGTGCTTTCCTTGGCAGAAATGTCTGTTCTATCGCGTGGCATAGTCAGATTTTCTCCTAGACCCTCAGTTTTTGAAATAAATTGAGGAACATCGGCCAAAATGGGTGCGTTTTCGGTGTCCTTTTCACTTTGATCATCATTTAAACATATTTAAATGTTTATAATCGAACAACTATTTATATCATTTTATTCGTGAAACTCCAAAGAATCATTTGGCACCAAGCGGAACTGAATAACTATTACCGTAAAAGTACAACACACTCCCAAAGTTGAAAAAATGCGATTTTTTTCAAAATCGATTTTTTCAAAAATGGTACGTTCTGGAGAAAAACGGATTTTGGATTCGTATTCAGCGCGTTGAAGACTACAAGAAACGCCTATTGAAGGTTACAAAATCAGACCCGTGTTGAACAGTGTAATGGACGGCGTAAGAACATTGTGTTTCACTGTTATCAACTTCCATAGGGACAAACTTATCGCTGCAAGAATGTCCCTAGCGTATGAAGATGACCACTAACATAAGCGTTATCGTGGATTTATTCTACTGTTCTGTATAGACTGTACTCCACGCTGGTATATAATTTTAAGCAGGCGTGACGTTTTTCTCGAACCTCGTCCCGTAGAAATCTAGGGACATATTTTTAGCAGTACACCCGTGTCTCTGTGCGCATTTTTATTTAAGAAAGAGCAATGTTCCTGCGGATACTGTACTTCTAGTGTCAGAATATTGTTCACCATTGTTACCAAGGCACGTACAGTCAGGTCTACCGCTACTTTATCCCTAGATTCCCTTCAGGGACACATCCAAGAAAAACGATTGTAGAATCAGCCCGTTGCAAACCATTCAGCGGTGCTTACTTTATACTCTTCACTAATACAAATATAATTTCAAGCAGACCTAAAACATGTTCAGACCTAAAAGGGAATGTTCCTCAATGCAAATCTAGGGACATATTTGAAACAACTGTTCCTGCGGCCCGACGTGCATTAGTACTAGCGTGGAACGGTATTCCTGCGTCAGTTGTAAAACAGACCCATGAATTCATATATGTACATATGTGAGCCGCAGCAAAGCAGTAGAAGCAAACTCGAATCAAGTTCAAACGCTAGTTGATAGCCTACAGTTTTCTCGGTGTTATTATTTATCTAGCTGGTGCAAATTCATTCTGATGTCTCGTTCAATGGACGAAGCTTAATGCGAATCAAATTTAATACGTCCTAAGTATCTTCTGAACCGAACCGTGACCCATTTTACGTTTCCGACTCTGCAGTAAAACTCGATCTGAGAGTTGTTCAAAGCCAATCTTGATTTAACCCAAATACTTAATGGCCTTAAACGTACTCAAAATTCATGCTGGTTTCCGCATTGGATATTGCAGTTTCTTTGACAAGAATTGCATGCTTTCGACATATTTTTTTTCCTTTTATTTATTCTGCCTGGTGTTTAGTTCTTGACTTTGCCATTGTGCGTGGGGATGAGAAATTGTTTAAAAATGATTGTTCTGCGAGGGAAATGAGATTCAGGGGAAACCAAGGGAATATTCGCCCTCGTGATAATAATAACCATGTTCGTTGCTATTTCTAAAGCTTTTTTATAGATGGCAAGCTTTGTCTCGTCACGTATTAATCGACACGTGATGAGTTGGGGGTTCAATCCAAGTATAATAATAGTTGGTAATTCCTGTAATGTCGTTGTAAGGATACCAGTCGATGTTTAAGCATTTTCGATTGTGTTATTATTATGCTTTTCATAACATTCATTGTTTAATTATATTTTATGAATTATATTGATTATATTCCAAATGCTGTAATGCCTCGAAAAGGACAAAGATACATATATGATTTGAGAGTTCATTCGACTTTATTTCAATTAGAATGTATGATGTTTAGAACATATAAGTTTGAACATATTTTATTTCGCTTGAAAATCTTATGAATTTTGTATTTTTTCTTGCGAAAGGGTTAACTATTTAACTAATGCTAGTATTCCAAGGTCTGGATTTTTTATTTTTGTTCAGAAAACCGTCTTTAATGTCAAAGTATGTAGCACCACTATATTTATAAATTTGGAAGACTGCTCAAGTAGTGATGTATTAGTAGGTATCTAAATTTATAGACGTAGGAAATGAACCGACGGCTTTTGAAGAATCTTGAAACTGATTTAAAATAAAGGTTTGTGTCGGTGATCGTTCGAAGGACGTATTGCTATAAATGGTCGAATTTCTTTCGTCACATTCCCAAAAATAGGTGGTTCCGTTTAAAGACAAATGACTTTGAAGCTTTAAAAAAACTTGACCTTGAAATACATGTACCACCGCTATTATGCCACCCATTCTTGTTCGCCTCGAAATATGTATACAATTTTTCTTAAAAAATTTCACGAATTAAAATGTTTGTACCAATTCTTCCACAGAATATACAGAGTAATTGAAACATGTATACCAAGCATTTGGCGTTAATAGATGATTAAACATTACCTTAGTGTTAAGACATTAAGAAAAAAAACTATGTAATTATAATACCTATCCTTTTGGTGTCCTAAAGGCAAATCGTGTTGAAGTTACAGTAAATATTTTATAAACGCCTACAATGAAAATTAAATATTTTCACAGGAAAATTTTCACTGAAATATTCCACGTTTATGGATGATATCAGGGTACCCAGTTTTCCTTTCTTTTTTAACCATTAGAATTATGTGCACATCCAATATTTAACTAACAGAAGAATTTTAATTTTGATAAAATGTTTGTCACTGGATCAAAGGAAATTTGCTTGATGTTGACCAAACATTTGCGAATTAAGTATAATCAGAATAATATTCAATAAATATTACCCTTGAAGTTTAATTAAGATAACAACTATTGTAACCACTTGAAAGCTGTTTGCTATAACTCTTTTAGAATATATATTAAACGCGCGGAAATTCCCGACTAAAAATATTAATTTAAATTAGAGAATTAACATGAGCAGTCTAATTTTAACTACATTTAACTTCCAATTTTCACTTTTAATCCACTTAATCACCTCTTTCTATGGCGTGCTCTAGGACCTAGAGTCTAGGTCCTGTATTTTAGGATCTCGATTAATCGGGTCGCGATTATCCACGGTCTCGATCATCCGAGACCTCGAATACCCATGGTCTTAGACCAGCAATTTACGATCGTCTCATACGAGAGCCGTGTTGACATCGAAAAGCTGCTGTAATAGAGCGCTTACGAGTGAAAATGTTACTAAATAAAATAAATATAAAAGAATATGTAGAGATATATACATAAATCTGAATACTAATTATCTACTCTGTAAAACAGTCAAACTATCCTCAAGATTGAGAATTAAAACCCACCCCAACTGAATCAAAACGAAAGAAAAAAAACCCCTTTCCGAATATCAAAATTGCCAAGCTAGATCGTCTGTAAATAAATTCTAGTAACAGCCAAAATAGATCAGATACATATATCTATGATGTCTTCTATCTACAAACCAACTTAATTTTCACTTAAAAAATAATTAAAAATCACTTTTCTTCACTGCACCATGCAACTACCCGTACTCTGTGAAAATGAAATCAACTGTCCTCGAGATACAGAACGAAGGGCCAGCCCGAACTCAATCAAAATAAAAACGAAACAAACAAAAAGATCGCATTATCGCATGTTACAGTCTCCAAGTCGAATCTTCGATTGGTTAAATAAAAATATTACACAATAAAGGGGTACCATTATTCCCTCCGCTTCCTGCTCGCCTCGTCTTTGTCCGTCATTTCCGGGTGACGAGGCTTGCACGGCTGGACGCTCCTCGATTCTCCCCCACCTCGGGTACCGCCGCGGCGCCTGGCGTCGCGTCGTCGCGCGACGCAGCATTAGGAAGGGAACGGAAATGCAAGAAGGACTTGGCCGTTTCAGTCGCCTTCGAGTTCTCGAGCGAAGCGCGTCGAGTCTTGTGTCGTTGATTCTTCGATGGGAGACCGGTGATCGGACACTGCACGAGTTATCGTTCGCTCGTCGATTCGTCGTATCGTAATTGTAACAATTCATATTATATTCCTTACGTTTAGCTGAGAATCAAGAGAATTGAGTATTCGCGTTGTGAATGTTTAATGGGAAATGTTGCAAGTTTGGCAAGTGAAGAAATGGTAACGAAGAATGAAACCAGAAATAGAGAACGTAGTTCTTGGAATGAATTATAGAAAAAGATTTTGATGCGTGTGTTATGAATGTTTAATGGGAATTTCGGGTGACAAGTGGAAAAATGGTAACGAAGAATGGGAAATGGAAATGTAAATCGGCCCTCTTAGAATTGAATTGAGTTCAAGCTCGTTTGGGAGTGGGTGACATTCGTGTTGTGCACGTTGAATGGTAATTCTGAGTGAAAGGTGAAAAATGGTACCGGAAAATGGAAATGGAAAATGGGCCCTTGGCGTTACTACTGTTAGACGAGATTTAAATGGAATCAATGTCGACTTCAACTAGGGTCACGTTATGGACGTTTAATGGCAATTTTGGATGACCAGTGAAAAATGGTAGCAAAGAGTGGAAATGAGAAACGTTGTACGCGTATGTTGCTGAACCTTTGATAACTTTGACTGATGCGTGGAAAGTGGTACGAAAAAATAGATATAAAAAAAGTGGGACAAATGGTATTTATTAATTATTTAGACAAAATTTTAGTACTTACTGCTAAGAACTTTTGTTATTTTGTATTGTGGACATTGAATGGCAATTTTGACTAATCGTTGATAAATGGTACCGAAAAAATAACATAGAAAATTATACATATGTTCAAAGAATAAGACACTTTAAAGAAGGTACAGAATTATTTTTTAACAACCAGTTTTATAACATTTCTATCTATCATTTTAATTCGACTTATGGTAATGAATGATGGATGAATGTAATCAAAGTAAAAACTATTGGAGTTATATTCGTTACATTGAATACAAAAATTCTCTTGGAATAGAATAAATATAAAGTTCACTAATCGAATTTGCAGACAAAATTGATAACATGGAAATGAACGTAGAACAAATTATTTGTACCTTAAATTTTGTCTCCCAGCTACATTTTAAACTTGCTACAGACATCTCTGTATCTCTTTCTTTCTCTTTTTTCTCTCCCCTTCTCTGTGGCCACTTTTTCGCCCATTCACTGCTTCAGTCAGTCACTGGACTTTCATTCAATCGGTTCGCCACCTTTGTCGCTTGAAACTGGTCCAAATGGACTGAATCCGTCGCGGTTAGGCTGGTTTAACTACTTAGCAGACGTCATTGGACATCCAGGTGTCACTGGACAGGTGGTACAATGAATTTCAATAATGGAACAATTCTTTTCAACCTAGAAAATTTTATTTCTTCTCTTTTCTTTCGTCAAAGTATAAGCTACTAACCAAAAGCTTGGAATTATTATTAGATTTTGCAAACCGGACAGAAATATTCGAGAGAATTGACAATTGTATAATATTAAATGAAAAATTGAAAGACTATTCCAAGTTTGAATGTGCCGAAATTAAATAAATTATTGTTAGTCCCTGCAATATTAATTTCGAATTAATGTAGTGTGACATTTCATTTTTCATTTATTAATGTATCATTCTCTAATGTGTCCCTGACAGATCGTTATTCTTCGTGTAGAGTGACAACAGTTTCTAAACAATTCTAATTCCAATAGTGACAATGAGTTCGAGACGGCATGCAAAGATTAAGATATAGTGAAACATTGGACCCTGGGACTTGTATGTATTTAAGTATAGAGTACAAATACAGTACGTCTGCACAAACAATTAAACTACAGTATATTGCATCGCTGAAATATCCTATCAGTATTTAATATTAATATCATGTTTAATACTCAATATTAATATTATGAATCTGCTATTTTTTATGAATTTTCGGTATATCCATTCCTAAAGCAAAAACTGAATAAATTTTGACAATGTTGAACCAAAAATTTTCATACAAACTGTATTATTTCATTTCTTATTTCACGTCTTTATTTTTAATATACATAATATTACACGATTCCATCTTAAAATTTCTTAGCCCCGATTCATTTATTATTAACAAAATGCCATTGAAAGGGCTGAATTGAAATTAACTACCCGCTGTTAACAATGTCAAGTGTCAACTACGTTTTCAGATCACTGTGTGAGCTATTGAGAATCGATTAGATCGTTCATTTAGATAATATTTATAGTTAAATGGCGTTCTGAGTCCCTGATTCGAGATCGTACTTTATCTTCGTGGTGAATTGACCGATCGGTAAGTTCTCTGTGCAATGTCAAGACTGAAATAGCTCGCGTTAGACAATTCAGATCGCTATCTAAAGGATTACGAATTGGCGAGGTTGGTGATTTTAAATGGTTCCTACAAGCTGGCTATTGGACGTCTTTCTGATTAACAGCGAATTTAGTCTTCCAGTTTGAAATTGAATGGGCGACCCCAGTGTCAAGGGTAGAAACATTTAGAGACCAGTGACTATTTAGTTCAGAAACTTAAACGTTGGTTCGAATAACCAGAAGTGCAGTAGATTATTGGTAAAAAATGTAGGACTACCAGACATTGTGAAATGTTATGCTGAAAGTTCACGATTGATTAATTGTTTTCGATTGAAAACAGAAGAGTATTACCAAGCTGCTAGAATTCATCGAAACAAAGTTAATTACTGTAATATTAATTCGTATTTATTCTATAATTAATTATCGTACGTATATAATGCCAGCCAAAATATTATATAATACTTAGATGCTATTTTATATTAATAATAAAATATATACTAAAATGTTCTCAACTATTCGACTTACAAAGTCAATAATAATATTGCTTTCAAACACAATTTTTACTGGTGTCACAAACTCTTTTCCACAAAAGCGCGCGAAGAAACGTTTTTGAATAAATCATATCAAAATTGCAGTCACTTGTCTCTTTGTTTGTTGAATAATCCTCGCGTGAAATCCACTCTCTTATAAAAACGTATTGATGAACAGTGCCAGTTCAGGTACAAAGCAGGAGGAAAAGATATAGGTGGTAAAACGTTGTCTGAGCAGCCATCCGGTTGGTCGTCTCATAGCAATTTCCACGTAATTCCATGGCAAAGAGATGCAAGTGAACTTCCACGCCTTCGTATTCTTAACTGGGAATCGAATTTCCACGAGACTCGATCTCTGTCCCTTTTTTCCCCTTTCGTTACGTTTGCAACGAAGTAACGTAATAACAGATGTAATTCAATCGTTTTTGAAAACTCGGCGTACCTTCCTGGGTTTAAGCTACTCGACATCTTAAAGTGACACTTATTTCGAGAAATAAATGACGGGATAACTTACAGTCATTTATCAATTTAATCATTTCTGGTGTTCCATCGAATCGAAGCACATCTAGAATCATTAGAAACACGCGAGAAGGATACGTGTTTTATACCGATACTCGTCTTCTTCAACGTTTATCTGGAGAAAGTTTCACCGTCTTTCACTGTCTAGAAAAGCTGACAGTCACAGTGAGATTACCTTCGCTCTGACCTGGATCGTGAATCACGGAGGTAAAATTAGCTTAGCGTGGAAATAACAGTGTGTAAATATTCTTCTTTTTAACTTGTCATAGACGTCTTTGTCAGTGCCCCCGGAGATTATCGGGGGGTGAATAGCGTCGCGACGCGGAGAAAGTGATTTATTGAGGATTATTGGATTCCAAAGTGTGATGTGGAGTCGTGTTGATAGTGTATAATGTTTGAGCAGATAAGGGTGTATTTATCGTGCTCCCCCTCTTTTACTATATTCGTATTAATCTTGGTACAGTGAAATTGGGTATAGTAAAATTGGGCAAAGGAAAATTGATTTCGAAAGTAATTACGAGTGATTCCTGTGGCACATGCCGAAATTATGTGGTGTACGCGATTGGATTGTCGAGCCAATTATTAATTTGCTGTGAATTTGTGCAAGTGATAATTAATAATTTTCCTGCAGTTCCTGTAGAACGATAGACAATTTAGTTGAAGGATGAGGGATGATAAGGTATTATAGAAGGGATAATAAGGGAGTGGAATTATTAATTAATTATGACGTGAAAGGAATTATTTTAAAGATATAAATGAAATAATTATAAACCGTTGTTAGAGAGTTTCAACCGTGAAAACTATTTTTATTTTGGCAAAACTGAAAGATCTACTAGCTAAAGGATTATAAATTTATTGCTACAAAGTTTTGTTCCCAATAATGATTAATGTTTTCATTTTTTTCATTTCCATGTCATTTATTCGAATTTTCAATCCTCTTATACCCTAACAAAGATTCCACGAATATTTCTGTCAGCTATTTTTCTACCTCCGCTAAATACCTTATGTTTGTAAATTATGATTTCATCCACGTTCTATTGAAACGTTTCCCCCCTCTTCAATCCCACCGTTTAATATTTCTTCGCAAAACAAATCACACTGACGCGTGGACGCGAAGAAATTTCTTTCTCGCTTATTTACAATCCCGGAGCACCGTGCTGAGCGAAAAACAAAACGTTCGATGGGTGTGCAATAATTCATCGAAAGAATGTAGTCGAACGGTGTATATACCTTCGAAATTCGCTGACGGAGATATATAAATCGAGATCAGCACGATTGTAAATTTCCAATTGTGAAAAAACAATTCTAATTTTACGAAAATTTTAAACGGTGGAAAATTAAACCGTTTCATTCGAACATTAGCTTCTACTATATGTCCATGAAACAATAATACCGGTGAGAACGATTGTTATGTTTTGTTACCGTAAAGAAACACCTGTAGAAACACTGTACAGTAAAATCTGCAAACGCTGCCGTAAAACATCGTACACACATTTCTATCCCGTGCTCTATTTTCAGTTATTACATCCTTTAAATAAAAATAAACAGCTCAGAGGCGCTGTAAATAATTTATAAACAGTGTCTTTTCTTTTTGTTTGTTTTTTTATGTACGAAGTGAAAAATAGAATAGTGAAATGATAAAATATCAGGGGTACGTAAATACGTAGATACAATTTTATATTTTTGAATACAATTCGGGTGAAAGATTCTTTGCATCGTTTCGAGACGTACTACACTTGCTGCGACGAAAATTGAACGAGCAGTGATTCATTGGAATTTATTTTTAAGCGCGTAGCCGCGTGGGATAGGTCAATATTGTAATTGTTCCCTGCTATTCTCTTGCTTTTCCTTTCTTTGATGTACATAGTCGGTTTTCATTTACGATGCAAAACGTAAAATATTATAGTAAAAGCTGGTTCGTAATATATCTGGCATTATTCACTGATTTGCATCGTTCTCAAACTGTTGCTAACAATATTTTCTTTTTTCGCCATTGTTTCTCATGGATTAATTTTGTTCAATTGCAGATTTTGTGTACTCGTTTATCAGTTATTTACAGCTTGCAATATTTGATTGCAAAAGTATGTTTTTAAGATAATCACAGGGACAGGAATCAATTGTTCCAATTTAATATTTTGTATTGTCCTACAATTTTACTTGTTATAGAATTAGTATCAGTTTCGTTTGAAATTATTAGCTTGGCATTTACCTGGGATTTAATATTTCATTGTCTTCGCTCCCACAAGTTATGAATATTGATCGCATGCCAATTGATCAAAGTTCCAATGAAAACAGTAATAATAATAACTTCTCAATTATTTGCACCGCTACGTTTTAATTATCCGAATTTTACGAGCATTTCGGCATTATCATTGTAACGTTCCCATTTCTTTTCGCAATCAAGGAAACGAATGATATTAATCATCTCAATAACAATTTTAAGCTCGCACTTATTCCGACGTCAATAAACCCGTCCGAATTCTGCAGCAAGCAAATTTCCAGACAACAAATAAACTAACAAACAATTTTCATGACACATTTGGCCTTTATACACAGAACTTTGTTCTCCACTGATATCATTGCTCGTCGGTGTGGTCAGAGCGATACCACCTCAACGATCGGCTAATTCAATTTGTTTTTGCGGCGTGTGCACGGCCCGAGTCTGGTCGAAATTGACTTACATCACTGTCGCCGTTGGTTGGCTCATTTGACAGTCGTCACGTGTCCTCGATTAAGCGTGGAAAATGAATATCAATTCTGCGAGGTCGCAATCACAGACACCCGTACAATAGACACCCGCGCCTTTCGTTTTGCTAATCACAGTTTCTAATAATAGTGTTCGTACAATGGAGCCAGTGTCCGTGATTTCGATGATTTTCATCGTCCCCTTTTGTAATTGACCCTTCTCTGCTGTCGTTACTATTTATTTTTCCTCAACTCGATGCTTTTTTTGCATGAAACGTGAAAGAAATGTTTTCATGCAAAAGGAAGGTCGATGGTGATATCAAATGCTGAGAATGTTCTTCCCGCTTAGAAATAGGGTACGGTGGAAGTTGGAATTTTAATACGAAAGGTAAAAATATTCTGCTGGCGTAATAGTAGGGTGGCAAGTCGAATCACATATTGGGGGGGGATGATAATAATTTTTTCGTGCGCGTGTAAAATCGTGGACAGGTTAATAGTAAAGTGAAAGTAAAAGTAAATCAAGAACAAGAGTGCGTACTAAACAAAAATGTATTATTTTTCGCTACATTGTTCGTATCATTTATTTCCCCGTATAGTTCAGGGATTATAGCTCAGAAAGTTTCGTTTTCAACTTTTGCGAAATATTCTACAACACCACTGTCACGTTTAGGTACTAAGAATGGTGATTACTATTATCAGTTGCAGAAAAAGTAAAACGTTGTATATCTTTTTAAGTCGTTGTTATCAACACATATATTTACACAGCTCAATTATACAGCGTACACGTACATACATGAACCCAATAAATCACTTGAAACGCGTATCTACAATCTATCTCTGAAGACGTAGTGCAGCTATTTTTTTTTAATGGTTCCCATAATGGACGACGGTACTTAAAACAAAAATGGAGGCCGGGAATGGCTGTGTTTCTGTCATTTAACCGTGAGTCACCAAAGTGCTCGGCCGATAACTTCTGTCTGACAGTAATTTTCCAAAGCATTATTCACCGCGTCCACCGCTTAAAAGTTTACCAACCTGCAGCCACGAAAGGACTTGCTACGATTAAATAACCCTCTTTTGTTGTACACTGAACGTGTACAGTATTTTTTCGTACCTAAAATCTTTCTGCACAGTCCCTTCTACATTTATTAACAATAAATTATCTTAAGTACTTAGGTACATATTTCACGTGCACTCTAAGAATCCATTGACACCTCGTTTTCAACAATGATCTAATAAAATCGTTAAATACTTGCAAACCTAGACAAATTCAGAGCGCAGCGTGGTTTGAATCGCGGGTGGGGCACGACCTTGAACTGGCGAAACTCGTGACCTACTCTATTTCGAATACTTAATACGTACTTGCATTCGATCCTGTACTCTTTAGTACGTCTTATGTTTGTTTATTTTTCCAGTGAACAGAGTTTGTAATATCATAAAATCGAACCAACTTTTGAACCGGTAAAATAGAAAAACGCTCACAGTATAAAGTTGAAGCATTGCTTTTACGCTTCTTTTGTCCGTGCACTTGTAGGGTACAAGTTGCGTAACTATTATTAATGGGGTAATATATAATATTAAATTACAATCGTTGTTTGAGGAAGACAAATTTCATGTTAATGAATACCCTAAAGAAAATGTTGGGCAACCGGAATACTTATTAATTGAAATAATTCCAGAAGAACCATGGAAACACTATTTACATTTTGATTTTACGTTCGATAACATTACGACACGGGGTTTTTAATGTACTACTACTATAATTTCCAAATTGCACGCCACTTGGCAAATAATTGCTGGCAAATATTTGCCACGGAATAGCTTGTGCCTGAGACGTTCCTTTTCATCGCGAAAAGGGGTAAAGAACTCTGCCTTCTTGTTGACACCAGTCACGTACGTTTATTATCCGTCGCCCCAGCCTTAATGACGTCACGTTAATGAGATGCTCAGTTGAGCATAAATTTCGATCGACGGTGCGCGATTGATCGCAACGAAGATGCCCGGAGCTTCTTTAAAATGTGTACGTGTGTTTATCTGTGACTATGTGTGCATGACGTTGTTGACGATTGCAAGTAACGAGGACGACTGGCGTTCGTGCGCCCCCTCGTTGACGTAAGCAACGATGATTTAATTTATACAACGTTTTGAAAAACCTTGTTCGTCACGCGCCCGTTACATCTTTAATCCCCTCATCCAATTACTGCATTAAGACCGCCTTATCGCTTTTCCTCTTCGTTATGTAAATGTTGTCCCCACTTTCAGTGAAATTGAATTTCCTTACGCTCCCCAGTATAGATTATTTTGTGGCATATTCTTTCATAGAACTTTGTACCATTTTTCATAACGATCTTCCTAATATTTTTCTGTGGAAAATTGATATTTTGCGGGACTCGATCTTCTTTTCGTTTTATTCGTGGCGTTGACAAAGTCTGTAAAGGTTTTCGGAACCTCCTCCTCTGTTCTAGGTCTCATTGATTGTAGTATTGATTCAACCATGTTTCTACGTGTTTTGATTGAGAGCATTTCTGAGAAATAATTATGCGTACGACTGTGCCGTAAATATTGTACTCGGTCGTTTCTTTGGTAAACATTTCCACGTACAGATAGCCGAAACATTTAGATAGAAACAATCTTGTGGTCATTTTGCTTAACGTTTGATTTTCGAATACATTATAATCATATCGCTGTTCGTACTTTGCGTATCCATCGTATAATATTACTGTATGGCAGTTGTACATATTTTTATAAACAATGAGATCATTCTTAACTCTTATGTTAGCAACCGAAATTTCAACGTCTGTCTGGCAACCGGGGTACCCGGGTACCCTATACTGTTTTCATCGGCACATTAGCCAAATTGATTAACTCCACCTATGGAATTTATTAAAATTTTATCGTTAAAGCGTTTGATTGACGTTTAACTTCTTATATTTGCAAAAAATTGACTTATTTTTGTTTTGTAGAGTTAA